>CM056815.1:17787500-19053750 GCA_029852735.1 Persea americana | reverse complement strand
GAGGTCATGTTCGCTTGAGCGGACCCTTCCAGAAGGTAGTTCGCTTGAGCGGGCCCTGTGTCCGCTCGAGCGAACGTCCCAGAATTCCTGAATTCGGGATTTTCTTCTCCTTTTTCCATTCATTTCCCCAACTTCTCTAACATAATACATGCAATAAAATGAGCCTCCTTGCTCCCCTTACTCAACACATACATCCTCCATACATCTTCATCAAAATAACTCAATAAATTAATATGATCATGCATTCCATTAATAAGAACTAACAAGGAAATAGAGGAATTGTGGACCAATCAAGGAATAATCACTATGCACATCCAAGTTAAGCTCATACTTGCCTCTAAACAAGCTTATCAAGTCTCTTCACACACTTAGCTTCAAAGGACCCAAAAACCCCAAATATGCAAACGCTAACCACAAAATCCACATGAAAATGAAATGAGTGTGCACGCATGGATGTCCACAATAGAGTCTCCTTGACTCCTTTTAACTCAAAACACGAAAAGGAAATGGGTTTGATCCTCACCTCTAGCAAGGAATCCGAAAATAAAGGTTGGAGAAGAATGGGTCTTTGCACCAAGAGTAGAAGAGGAAGGTGAAGATGATGGAGAAGATGAAGATGATGATTCCTCTTCTTCACACACAATCCACATGCAACTCTCTCTCTAAGGATGATTGGGAGAAGAAGAAGAAAAGAAAAGTAGTGAGAAAGAGGGAAGGAGAAAGGGGTTTTTGTTAATAAACATGGGTAAGGTCTTTTAAAGGATGAGGATGCCCATTTTTGCAACTAAATCCTCTAAGTTCACATATTTCCAAATTGAGTCAAATGGAGGTCCACTTCCTCAACGGTTGGTCGAATAAGGTAAGGTTATATACGAAAATCAACAAGCTCGACAAAATACACGCGATGATGTCAATATCACGTGCATATGATGCAAAATGGAAAAATCAATAATTACACTCAACTTAGTCAAATCGGTTCAACTCACCCATTCAAGACTCTAATTACCTCTAACTCACCTATAAGGGACTAAAGAACATTAATTACACTAAATAGCAACTAATCACAGTTAAATTAACTAAAACTCAATTAATTAGTACCAATTAAGCTTGATTTGCGGTCGGGGTGTAACACAGGCCCTTCATGATTTAAACATATTGGATTTTGAATATATCTACCATGTTCTACAGGAGGTTTGGAGTGATCTCCATACACCAAGATTCAAATGCATAAACTACTACCTTCAAAACAGTACACAAGTGTGCATAGCTTGAAAAAACAGTGGAGTAGATGATACAACCTGCCATATTGTACAAATGCAACTGGTATCCTCGACAAAGTATTGCTGTAATTTGAAAAAATGATGTTCACTCCAATGTGATTGAGAATTAGTAATATTGGAACCAGTTAATTCATTGATGATTCCATTGGTAAAAGAGCTGAAGCAATTATGCAATTGGGCGCTTCTAACCATTAGATCCACACTTTTTTTCCCAAGTAACAATCAACTGTTTCTTAACATTTCATGATCATTTGGTCCATTCCAAGTATGTGTGATCGCAAGTTGAATAATCAACTCTTCTACTACTTGAGCTCAAAATAGGCAGATCCGGCCGGGTTTGTGTTGGGTGGGCTAGATATTGAAATATTCCCTCTCCGGTGGAACCTGGTTGGCGCACTTTTGGCAACACATATTTTCGCACCGAGTTGTTCCTCTTGGAATTCAAACTCACAACCGGTTGGTTATAATACCATATTAAGATTCTTCCATTTATAGTAAAACCTCAAGGTGTAAGTAGAGGCAACATAAATACTTTTCAATAGATTAATGTTTTATAAAATTTATTTATTTTTTAGAATCTTGATATTTTTCAATATTATCACATTATTAACATGGCATACCTTTATGTTGAGAAGCCAAGTTATCAACTTGATCTTATCAACATCCCCTTGAAGCTGATCTAGCCAATTGATATCCTTATCAAATAACCTTAAAACTGTGATGGATAGAAAATGCATTTTGTTAGAAATCATGTGGCCCGCCTACCATGGGATCCATGACGGATTAAGTAATTGGCTAGATCTACTCCCAATTAATTAATAATTTATTTGGATTGGGATAAAACTCTTGGTAAAGAGTTTTGGATGGACATCTAACTCAGTAGAGTTCAATGCTAGTCAAGTGAAGAAGGATTCTAGGAGGAGCAGTATTCCAGATAGTCGTGACTTCTTAGATTTCTCTATTTAATGAATTTTGGAGCCTTTTGTTAGGCCATCCAAAGGAAAGAGCATTCATAGCAAGTTCATAGGATCTACCTCACACTAGAACGCATAGTGATATAGAAATAAAACCGTTTCTTTCCATCTAGGGCTAGCACATTTTAACTATAGATAAAAAAAACATCCAAATGAATCTTCAAGATTAAAAAAGTGATGGATCTATTCCTTACTGCCAAAGTTTACAATCATGAATGCTTTATTCAAGAAGTAGTGAACAACCACTGATCTTGTGTTTCGACTTTACCTTTATTCCAAAATAGATTCCACATTAAAACAGCCGACATTTATGTTTTCGCTCCTAACTTTATTCTAAAATGGCTCCTGCCTTTATTCCAAAATATATAAATTCTGACTGAAACATGTAGTCAAGTCCTCTCATCCCATGTTTTCTCCTTCCTCTTATTAGGGCAAGAGTAAGGAGAAAAAGAACAATACTAAGATGGTAGCTTAAGATCACCAAACGATGCCTATGACGGAAATGATTTTATATAGATTCACAGAAGATAAATGTACATTTTGATGTGTGATCAATCTGGATCAGCTTATTGTCTTGCTCGGGCCTCCTAAAAAAATGGGTGTCGCCTCTAAAAAAAATCTTGGTCACTTGAAATGACCGTCCTGTCTCTGCATGGAATGTTCTCAAATTTTACTCAACTAAGATATAGTCACACTGTAAAAATTGAGTACATACTAAATATGATTAATAGCGTATAAAATTATGTTAATCATGTTATTTAATCATATGTTCAATCTTATAGTAGGATAAACTCTTATTATGCAAGGAGACATTCCATATAGAAGTAAGACATTCATTTTGAGCAACACGGTGAAATTCTAAGAATAGCTCAAGTGAGACACTAACAGTGCCTTGACTCTTGATTTATTATTATTCTTTCTGGAATTAAATAACTTGTCTCGCATAAGCCTCCATCCTTTATCGCCAAACAAGGATGTTAATGGCATCAAGCATTTGGCACCACCACCAAGTAAAGAATTTTGATCAGCTTTAGGCGCAGGGACTCACAAGATAGGTGGCTTCCATGCGTTCAAAAGTGATGTGTATTTTTTAAAATCTTCATTTTTCACAAAGCATATATTAACAGGCATTCACAAGTCACATCCCATTCCTTGTCTTTTCCTTACTCATTTCAAGTTGAGAGTGTTGGGAAGGAGGAAAAGAAACAGCCACCAAGAATTAAATGGAAGAAACCACTTCTCTAGTAGAAATTGTAGCTGTGCCTATTCAAGGATTTGAGGAGGGGAATAGCCAGCAGAGCCAAATTGCTTCTTCTTCTTCTTCTTCTTCTTGTTCTTCTTCTTCGTCTTCTTCTTCTTCTTCTTATGGTGAAGACGATGATAATGATATTGTCCGAGAAGAAGCAAACAAGGAGAAAAAGGCCCCTATCTCTTTGGATGGAGATTGGGTTTCCTCAATCAAAGAAAAGCTCCTCATTGAGCAAGGAAGACTAATAGCATCAGCAACTAGCATGTCATGCTCCATCCACCGAGTTCCACACAGCCTTCGTTGTATATACAATGAGAATTCCTATGTTCCTCAAATTGTCTCAATAGGCCCTTTTCACTACGAAAAAAGAAGAGGTCAACTACAAGCCATGGAGGAACACAAATGGAGATATCTAATTAGAATTCTTTCTCGTAATGGAAGCGACAGTTTGGAACGATATTTGGTCGCTGTTAAAGAGTTGGAAGAACGAGCTCGGAAATGCTACTCAGAGGAGATCACGCTTCGCAGCAATACTTTTGTGGAAATGATGGTGCTGGATGGTTGCTTCATGATTGAGCTCTTCCGCAAGTACTGGCACAAAGACTACAATGATGATCCCATCTTTCAAATGGAATGGGTGCAGACAGCAGTACAGGCTGACCTGGTAATGCTTGAAAACCAGATTCCATTTTTCATTCTCCAATGTCTATTTGATCTTATAGATGTTTCCTGTCCATCTCCTTCACTTTTAGATAGGGCTATTTATTTCTTAGATGGATATGAGTTGGATCAAGCAAACAAATTAAGAATTCTGGATTCCAATATTCAAATCCAGCATCTACTTCATTTAATTCACACTAATCTTGTTCTCTTCACCGACGAAAAGTGTTCAGAGGAACGTTACTCAGTAATGATCCCTTGTGCATCCAAACTTGAAGAGGGAGGAATTACATTTAGAAAGAGGCATCATGCTAGCAACTTCTTGGACATAAAGTTTCACAAGGGAGTGATTGAAATCCCCCATATAGAGGTTGGAGATAAGACAAACATTACATTTCTTAACCTCATTGCGTTCGAGCGATGTTATTGCCCCTGCAAGAAATACATCTCAGCATACACCATGTTCATGGATTTTCTCATCAACACAGGCAAGGATGTCGAAATTCTCTCTGAAAAAGGAATCATTAGCATTGATTTGGGCAATGAGGAACGTGTGGCCGTCCTCTTCAACAACATGGGAAGAGAGTTAACACTACGTTATTATGAGATTTATTTGTCAAGTGTCTGTAATGAAATCAATCAGTACTGTGAGAGTGCTTGGCCGAAATTGAGAGCATCCTTGGTGCATGATTACTTCAAAAATCCATGGGCGATCATATCCTTTATTGCTGCCCTTGTCTTGCTGCTGCTTACTATGACACAAACCTTCTTCTCTTCGTTTCCCAAGTTTGCATATGGAGGTTAGACTTGCATGGTATCTCCAATGAATTGTATTGTTCACTTTATATATGGTTGCTCCTTCTCTACATGGTACTACACCACTGCATGCATGTTTCAAAAATGTCTTGATGTCTAAACTTCTGTACAAGTAATGCTAATGGTTTGATGACCTACTGCTGACCACACGAGTCTTTCTTTTTTCTTTTTTTCTTTTTTTTTTCCCCTGACGACGGCATCCCTAAAAGGCTTTTGACCTAATAGGACTAATAGCCTGGGTGGCGCCCGCTAAACATACATAAATACACCTTGGGTAAATCTGGGGTGGGTTTCGAACACATGAGAGTAAACCCACACAATTTAGGCCACTCCACCAACTCCGAGGTGGGTATCACGTGAGTCTTTTCCTGTTCGATTTCATACTCTCTTTGGTTTGATAACATAAGTTAAAACTCTTTTACATAGCCCAAAAAGAAAGGATAAAACTCCTTTGCTTAGATAAATCTCAATGCAGTTCAAGCACATATTGATTAAAATTTTGAAACAACAGGGCCAAGATAATTACATCAGTTTAAACCGCCAATTTGATCCTAACTCTCTGTACTCACCAAAAGTGAGAGTAATATTGACCATTGGACTGGATGCATGTGAAAAGACATGGATAAAGATTGAATCTTTGTACAATTACGCCGGAGGAAACTTTACATCTTGTGGACAATCCAATTACAAAAGTAGGGCCCAATGTAATAGAAAATATAATCTAACATATCATTTTCAATTAGTGTTTTAATCATGCCTTTCTTCGCTCCAACAGTACACTTTCTTTGGAGAGGAGCTAAAGCCTGATATAGGTAATCAGGGCAGAGGAACCAACTTGAACACTTTAGATCTTTGGAAGGTTCACCTGCACATATAGAATTTTGTGTATAGAGAGTCATTTTCATCAATGGCCAAGCTATTCCTAAGCTTGGAACAGTCCAACCAGTGGGGCCGGCCTAGAAGAATGACAATCATGGTGACAATCGTGGGAGAGGTAAGGCTTTGAAAGGTTACTCTATGACCTACTTGTTGTAAAAATATGAAACTATTCAATCTAGGAATGTAGTGCTTCAAAGGCATGATATTACTACAAATCCTAGCCATTCAATAAAGCCGACTGGAGCCAAGATTTGCAATTGAATTGAAGGGCTTACAAAACTGAGTCGAGCGTCCAATTTGGGTCAATGCTAATTCGCAATGGTTAATGAGTCTGTGAAGGGCCTAGATTGATCCCAGGGAGCGTTATGTGGGCAACACAGAGACCGTCCAAGTGGCCTGGTCGTTCATAGAATTTTCAATACACAACATGCAAGAAAGGTCAAATTGATCTATGTAGCCATGGTCCATATTGAGTCTACCTATGATCATCTTACTTCACGTGAATTAGCACCAGACCCGATTTGAAACTCATTGGGCTATAATCCACCTTTGGTTTTTACATGTTAAAAATTGTTTTTATTTTTCCACCCTATCCGAATAAAGTTTCCATCCCCCAACTGAAGGGGCTGTCCTTCACAATAAGGGCTCGGCCGTATGGGTGTTTGTGGTTATGAGCTAGTTTGGATCCTTCAACCTGGCCCAGTTTGATCTATCAATTACCTCACATTTACCACCCCTCCTCACCTAGTCCCCCCAAGCCTTTGTTGAATTGGAACTCCCAAACATAAGACTGCTCCATTTAGTAATCACAATTCCATTGAAAACCCAAAATATTGAAGCTTCTGAAGTAATTAAAAGTTAAGGACCGAAGATTACGAGGTTACGATGTTGTCCTGGGGCTGATTTTATTAAGGGTGTTCATGGGCCGGGCCAGACGAGCCAGATCCCAGCCCAGCCCGCTTTAGGCCAGGCTCGGATATGTAATTTGGGCTCATTTAATAATTGGGCTGGGCTTGGATTAAGTGAAAGAAAGCCCAAAGCCCGGCCCATGTAAGGAGTGCATGTAATTTAATTCAATTAGGCCAAAGATTCTCTAGAAAGCCCACGAAATTGATCAAAAGCCCGGTTTAGCCCGGCCCATGAACATCCCTAGATTTTATTGTATTGCATTGTAGGATGGATCACCTATGTTTCACACTTGTCAATAATAATTTAGCTCAAAAATGTTTTGCATTGCATCTATGCAAAATTGTGCCCGTAGTCGAGAAACACTAGACATCCCAGTGGTAAGATGTCTCATCTTACACAACAGCTTGGGGTTCAATCTCATTTCTTGGCGCAGGTAGATTGTCTCAAAGCTAATAAAATAACAAAAAATATTTTCCTATGCTACATTTATGATATTAGTTAAACAATATTTAATTTAGTCTAGTGTAACGACCCAGCCTGCTGTCCACGCGATATTGTCCACTTTGACTCATGGGATTCCAACTCAATCTTGCCTCACAGTTTTATAAGGTCTCATGCAAGATAAGAGTACAAGCTCTACATATAATTCTAGTCACTTTCCTTTCTATAGTCGATGTGGAACTCCATGGCGTCACATATAGTATTGTACAATACGGTATAAGCTTATACAATACATAACAGGCCTAATACAAATCCATAGGCTTCGGACCCTAGGCTCGGATCTAGACCATTAAGGGTCTCGGACCATAAAAATGGATCTAGGTTCAGCTGCCGGACTCAAATGCACGTCCGAGGCTACCTAAGTAGACTAAATTCAGGCCAGACCATGTCAGATTCAGACCCATTAACTGCCTTATTAATCTTAAGCGGCCACATGTTTTGAACAATTTGGATCATTACAATGTGGACAAAACATGTCTGGATTTTATTCAAACCTTTTCTCACCATAATGGAGTGGTTAATCTTATGTAATCATTCCCTAGTGCGATATGTGGTTCTCTTATTATAAGTTAATATAAAGAATGAAAGTACACAGAGAGAGTTATATATATCACATGTGATGTGATCAAAGGCTTGGATTGTCAAACAATGATCATTATTTGTACAGAAGCTTACACATCATGGCATTTTTGAAACATGTAGTAGTGTAAATGTAATACAATGCAGACAAGAAGCGACCATACAGTGAACAATACAATTCATTGCAGAAGCCTAGGAAGTCTAATCTCCATATGCAAACTTGGGAAATGAGGAGAAGAAGGTTTGTGTTATCAAAAGCAGTAGAAGTAGAATGGCAGCAAAAAAGATTGTGATTGACCATGGACTTTTGAAGTAATCATCCACCAAGGACGCCCTCAGTTTTGGCCAAGCTCTCTCATTATACTGATTGATTTCTTTACAAACCCCTGAAAAATAGAAATTGTTATATGGTAGGCTTAATTCTCTTCCCATGTTGTTGAAGAGAGCGGCCACACGTTCCTCACTGCCTAAACCATCGATAATGATCCCTCTCCGACGGAGAATTTCAACATCCTTACTGGTTTTGATGAGGCAATCCATGAATGCAAACCATGATGTGATATATTTTTGGCAGTGGCAATAGCATTGCTCAAACGCAATTAGGTTCAGAAATCTTATATTTGAATTTTCGAGAACCAGCATAGGGGGGATTTCAATCACCCCCTCTTGAAACTTTATGTCCAAGAAGTTACCTGTACCGATGATGTCCACCCTCTCTCTAAACTTAATTCCTCGCTTCTCAAGTTTGGATGCGCAAGGGATTAGTACTAACTCTTTACCTGAACAACCCTCATCAGGGAAGAGAATATCATATGTGTATACTAAATGAAGCAGATGCTGGATTTGGATTGTAGAGCGCTTGATTCTTGTCATCCTACTCAAATTTAACATACAAAAGAAATTAAAAGCTCTTTCTACAAGAAGAGGAGATGGACAGGTGCCATCGATCAGATCAAATAGACATTGGAGAATGAAGAATGGAATCTGATTTTCGAGCATGATCAAGTCAGCTATAACTGCTTTAATTAGCCAATCAAATCTAAAGATGACATCATTGAAATCTTCAATCAAGTACTTACGGAAGAGCTCAATAATGAAACAACCGTCGAGTACCATCATTTCTACAAAAGAATTGCTGTCCAGTGTGATTACTTCTGAGTAACAACCTCGGGCTCTTTCCTCCAACTCTTTAACAGCGACCAGATACTGCTCCAAGCTGCCTTCTCTGTTCCGAGAGAGGATGTCATGTAGATATCTCCATTTGTGTTCTTCCATGACTTGTAGTTGAGCTTTTCTTCTTTTGTAGTGAAATGGGCCGATGGAGATGATTTGAGGAACATATGCCTTATCATTATGTTGGCGGAGTCTGTCAGGAACTCGGTGGATAGAGCATGAAATGCTAGTCGATGACACTGTCAATCTTCTTGGCTTAACAAGATGCCTTTCTTTGATTGAAGACACCCAATTTGGATCCAAATCGCCCATGTTAAAAGAGATGTGGGCTTCTTCCTGGACCCTTCCATTGCCATCAGTATGAGAAGAAGAGGGAGCAAGAGAAATTTCTTTCTGCTGGTTAGGAGAAGTGATCTCTTCCATTTAATTCTTGGTTTTTTTTTCTTCCCTTGGAACTCTCCTACCTTAAAAAGCACAAGGACATGACTCAAATGCCTGTTAATATAGATGCTCTAGTGAAAATAATTTTTTTAAAAATACACATGATGGTGATGTGGAGCATACTAGTTAGTCCCACTGCCAAAAGGTGATTCAAATTCTTTAGTCTTTACTTCATTGAGAACAAAAAAAAATTCTTAACTTCATTGTGGTGCCTAATGTTTGATGCCAGTAACATTCTTGGTTTGCCATAGAGGATCAAGGCTTATGTGGACAGGTTATCGAATTTGACATGAAAAAAAGGAGGGTTAATAGATAAATATGGGCAACAATTTTTAGCTAACACATTTTGGCCAATACACAAAGTCAGTGATTATTAGATGTCTGGAATAAAACTGGGTGCCCTTTTCTCTAAGCTAATACATATTTTATAAGAATGGGAAGTGTAACCAGGTTATGTGTTAGATAAGTATAATTTATTTCTTCAAAATAGCACTGAAAGTAAATGTATCATATTACACTATTTTTTAGTATTTAGCAGAAGCAACAGATACTGCATGTATTAACCCCACTCAAGATTACCAAGATGAATCTGACCAGAATCATCAAATGGAATCCTTTCGGCTATAGTTACTTTTACAGTATCAAGTGAAAGTTGATACAAGTAAACTTATATTGGAAAATTAGAAAAAGAAAGTAATTTAGTAAAAAGAAAAAAAGAAAGACCAATTATCTAGTAGAAGCAGATAAGTTCTTTGAAATTCCACGTTTCATAATCATTTTCTGTTGACATGTTTTACTGAGTATTTTGGTGTAGATTGGTTCAGTCATATATATTTACAGAAGCAGGGCTAAGTAGATATTGGTTGAGATTACAAAGAAAATGCTAACCAGGTGAGATTTGATCACACTGCCTAAAAGTCCACCATAAAAAGGAGATTCTCTTCTACCAAAAAAAAAAGGAGATTCTCAGTACTAGTCTTGAGCTTGATTTGTTTTATAACAAACTACTTTAATTTGATACTTTGCTTGGTGATCCTTTGCTTGCAGGATCGTTTGTCCTGCAATTATTTTTAGTGCTCTCTAATTAATTTTAAGTATTTGATGGAGTTACTTTGGAAGTTTAATATTCTGAGAATAGAGTTTATATTAATAACAGACTACTTTGCATTTATCCTTTGCTAGCATAGCATGACCATTGGTTTTTAAGTTACTTTCTAATTACTTCAAGTACTTGCTTAGATGGGAGCTAGTTTAGAAGTTTTATATGAGTATACTGAAAATAGTGAAATTAAACTTTGATTTTTATCACAAACTACTTTGAATTGATCCTTTTCTTGCATATTGATCAATGTTCTGTAGTCACTTTTAATGCCTGCTTGTTTGAATGGAATTGAATCCCTATCGTAAAATTGGCTCTAACAATGGAATATTAAAGAGGTGATTGGTGAAGGATATACGGTAGACATTTAAACATGATTTTGACTTCGCTAAAATTTTATTTACTAGGATAATGACTGGGTAATTGGGGGGTGGGGGGGTTCAATTGTTTACAGTATCGTAATTTACATAAATAAACTAATTACATGTGTAATAAGATTGTGTGTAAATGGCATCAATTTAGTGCAAAAATATTCACACCTCCAACCCTCAAAGTGATTTACATATGTAAACTGTGTGTTGGAGTCGCCCCAAATAAGCTCCAAGGTGTGAAGTTTTATATCTTATGTCCCTCTGGATTTTAGAAAATATTCGAAGAAGTAAAAATAGGCTAATTCTTTTTCTTTTTTTTTTCTGCAGAATTGTTGGCTCATAATTCATTATCTAAGCTCTTCCACAGGACTGACCAACCAAAGTTACTGAAATTTTGTATCTTAGACCAGCTGTGATGATTTTGAGAAATATGTGTAAAGTGCAGTAGTTGTCCTTTTTCTTTTTCTTTTTTTTTTTTATAACTTTTTCTATCTTGTGAGTGATGATCAGGAAGCTGGCTCAAGTTGTTGCCCCCAATGTGGGTCCTATCACCTGTGAATATTTCAAAAGAAAGGAGTGATCCAAGGAAAGGGCTTTCCCCGCTGCCAAGACTCTATCCAATGAGAAGACTTTCCACGCTATGTATTTTTTTTGTGCAAAAACAATGAGACAAAATCATTGTGAGCATAGTTTTCTCAAGAACTCAGAGCTCTTCCCCTACATTTTGACGGTTTGGATCATCTGATAAAAGTGTGGATCATATAGTTCTAGGTGTGCTTCTTCAGATACTTTCCCTTCCCCATTCTTCTGCAACCTTATCTTTACTTTAACATATTTTATTTTGATTTTTTTCATTAATTGACATCCACTTTATCTTTACTCTACAAAGATAAACAAACAAGCGCTTAGAGGTCATTTGTCATTTACTTATATAAATGTTCATATGTAAAAGACACAAGGAAATAATTTACATTCGTTAGAATCATCATTTTCCTATGTGAATATGAGTACGTCTAATGGTTCCATGTGTACTTTCATTTTTGGGGTTTTTCACGAGCTTCTCAAAATCTATAGACACGAAGAATTAAGATGAGATACTTAATTCCTAACCAATTTTAGCTTCTAAAGAAGATAAACGATTTGGATAGTAAGTTAGGTGCCCACAAAAGTCCAAAAAATTTAGATATAATTGTATGAACTGTTTCACAAATCTCTCAATTAGGAGCCCCATGAGATGAAATTATACCAACACAAAAGCTTTAGTTAATAGGTAAAATGTCGAATCAGGTATATGAAGCCCTACCAAATCCATTATTTGGGCGATGTGGGAAGTAAGACTTTCCCAACATTTAGCACTGCCTTTTTCAAAGATGTGAATTCATTTAATTTAACCTCCTGAGATGGTAAACTGTTTCACACTACATAATGTATATTTTTACACGTGTGAAACATTTTCACACCAAACGAACGATCATGTCGCTGTTTGTAAATGGCTCATTTACAGTTTTACACACCAAAAAACGAACCATCTGAGAAACAAAGAGTAGTTTCTCTTCTGTTTCCTTTCCTGGTGCAGTAACCAAGAAAGCAGCACAACACAACTACATTATTGCGGTTTGATTTGACACACATAACCTACATCCTTCTCTTGTGAGTCAACCAATCCAATCATTCAACCCGACTTGACCTAAATGACTTTTAAGTTTAGCATGAGCCCAATTTCATTTTAACAACTATTGGAGGTCCATTATATATCTAGTTCCCATTTGGCAAAAGTGAGGCCACGGTCTATCAACGTTTGTTTACCCATGCATTGAACCAATTCATGCAATTGTGAACGCTTCGACCAAGCCCAACTTCATTTCAAGAATATATGAGGGTTAGTTGGAGGTCACGCACGTTAATCACATTGACTCTACCGGAGTTGCTTAAATGCGAGTAAAAAAACTCGGCCGCAGCTGGCCCGTATTTTATGCGAGTTGGGTTGGGCATGCCATATATGGGAGGGCCCAGTTTGGGTTAGTCTTTGCTGGCCCTAGATTGCTATAGGGCACCCACATCACGTGCTCAATGTGCCCTTTTTATTTTGTAATGGACCGATCATTAGGCACATCTGTTGGGACATGGGTCCCACTATAGCTCCAACACAGCACACTATTTTGATATGTAATGAAATTAATACAGCAGATTAAAATTAGGTATTAGAATAAGACACTTTCTGTCAAAAGATGTATATATACCTCAAATTCATGTGGCCCTACAGGGTAATCAATCCTAGCTTGGTTGATAAAATTTTAATCCAATGGATTAACCGTTGTTAACACTACATGGAAATGATGAGATATTGTTTCACCCGATCCAAAAACCCATGAATTGTTTGTTTTATTTATGAAGTTATGGCCCCAAAATCATATTTCTTGTGTCTTGCAACATCCCTCTATTTCATAGAACGTTGCACAGTAGATCAAAACTTCTTGTTAAATCTCAGTTGGCTTATATATATCACTGTCCCTACCTATTAATTATGAAGGACTGCACCCATACATTACATTCCATTTTCTTATCTCTATTCCTCCTGCTTCTTTCCATATATGTTGCCATGTGTACAATTATTAAGGACTGACGATGGTTGCAATCATATGAGTAAAAAACAACTGAAATAATACATCCACTTCGAAATTAGGACCTTAGTGCCTGGAACCCCCCTCAGCCTTCTTCATCCTACTCTGAAATTGCGGATCAGCGTTTTCGGAGCGGAATTGTCCTTGGAGTGCGGATCAACAGAATATGGAGTCAATCGTGCAAAATCTTTGGTTTATGTGTATTTTCTTTTTCTGTAAACTTGACATCTATCTTCTGAATAAATAAACTTCTTCTTAACTTGTAATAAGATGTGATACCATGAGGCATTAGTTCGTTGGAGGGCGGCCTAATTAAGCAAGGGCTTTTCTTACCTCTGTCCAAAAAACATTGAGCGCCCTAACTGCTGCGAACATTTAAGGATGGGTATCCCCAATGAAACTAGTACTGGTGGGACCCACAAAAATTGATATAATGAAATTATTATTCACACGGATAAATGATACATATTCTGGGTTTGATTGACATGGTAATGTTACATGACTAAAAGAAAACGCGTCAAATTAACTAGTAATGAAAACATTAAGATATCAATTTAGATTGAAACCCCTATATTGGCAAGACTCATGGCTTGCAAGTTCCCCAGCAGTAGAAGACTACACACACATCTCAAAATTTTCCTGTCCAAAAAACCAGTGATCATATAATGAAGGGATATTTATGGGAGAAAAACCAGTAGGCCACGCACCACGAAGCTCTTTGTCAAAAATCATTTTGTGCCCGACTGTGAGCTGTCCAAGTTACAATGCTAGACTGGACTTGTAGTTGCTTGTAGGATAACATTATCCTGCATTAGCATGCATATGTGAAAAAAAAATCCTTGCATGAATATCTTCACTACATTGGCACGCGTGGCTGCAAAGAGCTCCAGGAATGGATTTTAAGTTACCAGTCTTCATCCGAATCAAACAGGACAATTCTTTTAATGTATTGGTAGAGTAAAACATAAAAAAAAGTTGAAAAACAAAGAACGCGGGTCATTCAAATAAGATGAACAAAGGAGAAAGAAAACAGAAATGTCAAATTTCTTCTTCCAGTTAAGAAAATGTGCTGCAGGAGCCATCGACCATTGCAGAGTAGCAAACTCGGAGATGGTCAAGGCCCCGTATATATGCCTACTGTCTTCATCAACTCTATGACATCGCCGATTCTTTAGGTGGACTCCAAGTCAAATTAGGATTCTCTAGTTATAGCTCTAATTTGAATTGGTCTGAACTAACAAGAATAAAAATTACTTTTATTAAAGTTCTACACTTTGTGATTTAGTCTCACCTGAGATGAAATTGGATTACTTTTGCTCCAATTGCAATTCAGAAAAAAAAAAAAAAAAAACAAAAAAAAACAATTGGAAGTTTTTTAATTAGTCTTGTGAGATAAATTGAGATTACTTTTTGTTAAAGTTCCAATCACAATAGTTTTAATTATATGGCTGATGTTCTTGCTAAACAGGGGGTTGATAGGACTTCTCCTTGGGAGGATATTGGTATGTAGTTCATAAGAAATTTAAGAAGACAATATATTTTGAGAAAGCTCTCTCTCTCTCTCTCTCTCCCTCTCTCTGAAGAGATGAGTCATCAATTTATATTATTCCGTACAAGAAACAGTTATAAGTGCCAATATTAAACAAACATAAACTATTGCATAGTTACATGCCTACATAAATTAAACAACTATACAGTTACACATTGGTTTACAGACATAAATTGTAAGATCCCGGTCCCACTTATAATAATTTATTATATTTTATTTAGAATATTACTATTATTTTAATTAAATGTATTTTAGTTATTTAAGTGGGTAGGATTAAGTGAGGCACACGTTAGTTTAGATGCTTGGATTGGTGAGATGGGCTACTGGGTAGATGACCTGACCCGCAGTTTGACCCAATAACTTAAGCCCAGAGAATATTCTCTTAACCTAGTCCCTATTTTAAATAACAGCACGTTCTTATCTCTCCCCACTTTCTTTTGCAACTCCTCTCGGTTATTCTTCGTCTTCTGTCTCTTTTAACTTCTCAAGCCATTGCAGCTTTAGGATCCAGCCATCAGAATCAAGATCAGAGGACACCATCATTCTTAGTTCAACTTTCTTATAGCAGGTAAACCTCTCCTCAAACCATTAGAGTAGATCTGTACTTTTAGATTATCTTCTTATTCTTTCCAATAGTAGGTTTTGGATAGGAATACCATAGATCTGATCACTTGGGCATTTCTTTCCCATCTCTTATGTTAAATTGATGTTAGGACTGTGATTGAGCGTCGTGGTAATCTCGGATTGGGTATTGGTTAGGATCTGTTGCATTTTTCTTCAACCCCTTTCTAAGGTAAGTACATTATCGTGATTTGTTATTAAATATGTATTCAATCTATGATTCTTGTCATTTTGCATATAAGTTTGTTTAATTGCCCTTTTCTAAATGATAATAAAAGATTAGGGATTTTAAATGGATGTTTGGGTTATTTAGTGTTTAGGAATGGAATTGTGGATTTCCTCCCTTTTTGGATTAAATATGATTTGTATAGATTTTGGTTGGATTGGACTCTCTTTTGGTACAGGGAGGAAGAATGAATGAAAAAAGGGAAAACCCCCAATTTCTGTGACTGTACGATCACAGACAACGTTCTGGACGTCGAACGTTCGAACGTGCGAGTTCAGGCTTGTCTGGGCCAAAGGGCAAAGGCATTGAACGTTTGAACGTGCCCCATGAACGTTCAAACGGTCCAGTCCACTCGCTCCGAGCCAAAATCCCGCGACACTGAACGTTCGAACTTTTGTTTGGAACGCTCGAACATTCAATGCACTTAGGCAATTTATGACTACTTTTAACTGATTTGGCTCTATATCATTTTGGGAATTATGGTATCGCGTATGGGACTTCATATGGATTTAATAACTTTAATTATCTACCTGAACCTTATATAAGAACCGTATTTGGGCTTACGGTGTTTTATTTACGTAAGACTCAAATACCTGGCTCGATTTTAATGAACCCTAGCGAGAAATGGTCAATACATCTCTAATGGAAATCCTTCATTGGATCTATGCACCGTAAATTTAGAGAGATATAACGTCCCTAACTCACTAGCGTTTATCATTATGTGTTGATGGGTATATTAATATACGTCTAACTTTAGGTTAGTTTGTAACTATGTCTCGACCTTCGCATGCATATCTTTATGTAGGTTATGTATTCCTTTAGATGCATACCCTATTATGTGTTTATGGACCATGAGGTGGCTTGGCAAATTATGTATATGATTTGAATATGATATAATATGGAATGTGGAATGGCCATCACTTCATTTTGACTTAGGATTCTTGTGTCGGAGCAATTATTAATCGGGTCTATTATGTATATATCTTTATGTGAATATGTGAGTCATTTTAGGGACGATTGCAGATCAATATATAGACGATTGATTACCGATGTGATCGGATCACTTATAATCCGCTTTGACTATGGATAGGTTATCTTGATATTTGATCGGTTTATGACCACCGACGTTATGGACGGGCTTTCCCAATTTATTTAGGGCTAACAACCCACAACGGGGACACTTGTCACCGTGTGATTTCTATATTGCTCCCTTTTGTCGTTTGGATTTATGTTATACATTCTTCATTGTTTTTATCATTGTCATTGTTTCACTATGATTTCACTTGTCTATATTCATCTCGTTATCGTATTTAATTTTAAATTATGATCATGTCCTTGCTATTTACTTTGTAATATTTGGTGCATAGGTATCGAGCCCTACTATACCAAGGAGACGGAGGAGGATCAAATGTTTCAAATATTTGAGCCAACTGATAAACTCGAGTGGGATGTCGAAGATGGTTTTGGAGCTGTTTGAACCAACATGAGAGTGAACGACGTCTTAGCAATCTTTTAGATAAACATTCTTTTATTATAAAACTTCCTTTAGTAATTATTGAATTTATTCTGCAACTTTAATTATTAATGTTTCTTTGATTTTTGTGTTAGATTTCATTTATGAACATTGAATACCAATTGAATAAAGCTTCCGCTGTATTTAATGAAATTTATTTTGACTCACCACGAGTGAAAATTTGTATGTAGGTCCACTTTTGGAAACTTGTGTTTTATTAAATATAAAAAATTTGAATTTGATTTATTTTTTACGTTTTTCCCCAATTCTCATTTTGGGGGACGTGACAGAAACCATTAAACAGTTTAGAGACTAGCAGTTGGAAAAACAGCTGTGAACTTGCATGTGTGTGTACAGTTCATGTGTGTGAGCCTCAATGATCTCATATCTCATGTTGTGGCCGATTCAGCATGTTGTATATAGCTCAGGTTGTCTATTACTCCCCTCAAATGTTGCTGTCCAATAAGGCTGAGTTTGACTAAGATACCATTAAAAAAACCACGGGACAGAGGCTTGGTGAAAGCATCAGCTAATTGTTGAGAAGATGTAACAAAACAAGTGACAAGTAAGCCCAAGGCAACTTTCTCTTTGACATAATGGTAATCCAATTCGATATGCTTAGAACGAGCATAAGAAACTGGATTAACCGACATGTAAAGGACACTAAGGTTTTCACAAAATAAAATAGGAGTGCGATGAAGGAAAATTCCAATATCTCGAAGAACAAATGTTAGCCATGTTATAAGCTCCGTAATTGTAGAAGCGATAGCCCGATACTCAGCTTCTGCACTAGAATGAGCGTTGTTTGCTTTTTGGCACACCATGAAATGAGGTTAGAACCCAAAAAGGTGCACTATCCAGTTGTTGAACGCCATGTGAGAGAGAAACCGGCCCAATCTACATCCGAGAAGGCACAAAGATCAAGAGTAGATTGTGCGAGAATGAGAAATCCAATGTCCACAGTCCCAGATAAATATTGCAGAATTCGTTTGACTGGCTGGAAATGAGCAATGCGGTTTGTCCATATATTGACAAACAAAATTAACTGAATAAGATAAATCAGGTCAGGTCATGGTCAAATACTAAAGAACACCAAGGATGCTACGGTAAGATGCTGGGTCATAAAAGGGAGCAGATGGATCAATGGACCTTTGCTTTTGAGCCATCGGAGTGGATATAGATTTACATCCCTTCATTTCAGCGAGAGTTGGAAGATACTTTGTATGCTTGGATTGGGAGAGAAAGATAACCATCATCAAAACAGGTAACCTCAATACCAAGAAAGTAGTGTAAGGACCTATATCTTTCATAGCAAATTCTCAGCTCAACTGAAGAATAAACCAATCCAAGTAAGGGGGTGAATCACCAGTAACAACAATGTCATCAACATATAAGAGTAATAATAATGTGCCAGTTGTAGAATGACAGAAAAAAAGAGAAGAATCAACCTTGCTGCAGAAAATCCAATGGAGAGTAAATAATTACTAAATCTGTCGAACCTGGCACGAGGTGCCTGCTTAAGACCATAGAAAGCCTTCCCAAGTCGACATAGATGGGTAGGAAATGTATCATTAATGAAACCAGAAGGCTGATCCATAAGGACAGGTTAAGAAAACCATGCAAGAAGACATTTTTGACGTCCAACTGTCCAAATAGTTCAACCATAAAACAGTAGAAATAGAAAGAATAGTACAAATTGTGGCTGGCTTAATTACAGGACTGAATGTCTCAGAAAAATCTACTCCGGCAACTTGTTTATATCCTTTTCCAACAAATCGGGTCTTGAGTCTCTAAACTTCCATCTGCTTTAAGTTTAGTTTTAAACACCCAGCGACACCCAATTACATTCATAGAAGACTTGCGTGGCACCAACTCCCAAGTTTTATTGGCATCTAAAGTAGAAATTTCCTCCTGCATTGCTTGAAACCACCCAGAGCTGATTTAATTGACTTAGGTTCCAGTGGTATAGTTTCATGAGAATCAGCAGATAAAGAAAGAATGACGCAAGACTTTATAGAACCTGATTTAGATCTAGTGTTGTGCGATGACCAGTTTGTAGAGGATCTAAAGTTCCAGCAGATTGCATAACATCTGTAGGATTTGGAGCGGGTGAGTCCTGCTGCAACAAATCAGAAGCATTTGATGTGGTTGGAGAAGATGGATAGACATCAAAAGTAGGTCTAGGTGACTGCATTGAATCTGTTTGTGCCAGTGATTCAGGTATGTCAATGTTGTCATCCACAAGTCATTTAGACCGATTTGAAGCAAATGAAGGTGCAGTGTCAATACTCAATAGGCACTATGGGTTCCGAGGTTGAGATGAATGAACAATCATGAATCCAATCTGAAAAAAAGTAGAGAGCTCCCCTTGAATTTGCATACCACTAGAGAGTACATAAGTGGCAAATAGAAAAATTATCTCATCGAAAACCACATGCCTGAATACATAAATATATATATATATATATATATATAGGGACATTCATATGCATCTATCCCTCACCATTGGGTGAGGGAACTTTTCCTTTTTGCACATGAATCCCCCTTTTGTACTTCACTCTATGTACTTGAAATCCCCTTTTTATATTTGAAAAATACCATTTATGGAAGCATCCATCACCCTATGGTGAGGCATAGATGCACATGAATATTTCGCTTATATATATACATATGAATTTGACTTGTATTATGATGTAGACAACGATAACCTTTATGTTGTAAGCTGTAGCCCAAAAATATACATGGTAGATATTTCAGGTTGAATTTGTTAGCAGCCAAATGTTTGAACAAAAGAAAGCACAAAGCTCCAAAAACTCGAAAAGAGAATAATCAGGAACCTTATTCAAAAGTACAAGAACCTTATTAAAAAGTAACTCATAAGGTGACATCATTCCCAGTTGTAGAGATGGAAGTCTATTAATTAAATAAACAACTGTATAAAATGCCTTAACCCAATATTTCTTTCGTACTGAAGAATGAAATAGCATTGATAAGCCCCATTCAACAATGTTTCGATGTTTCCGTTCAACCACTCCATTTTGTTTAGAAGTATTGGGACAACCTCTCAGATATTCCCTTCATAAATTAAATGATTCAAAAACAGAGAACTAGAAAACTCTCCCCTTTCATCACTCTGAAAAATCTTAATTTTAGAGTCAAATCTTCTCTCGGCTAATTTTTGAAAATTTAGAAACACATAATAGAACTCAGATTTCCGCTTCAAGGGATAAATCCATGAGAAACGGGAGTAATCATCAATGAAGACACCATAATAATCAAATTGCTGACTAGATAGAATTGGTGCAGGGCCCTGTAGATCACAGTGTATTTTGGAGAGAGGTTGTGAAGAAATATTGTTACTTCCATTAGAGGGAAGTTTACAGCCCTTACTTAACTGAAAACTACTGCACAATAAATGTGCTTTATTCCATACATCAACACTAATCAACTTCTGATAAAATAAGAATTTAAGTACTTTGGATTGGGGATGGCCAAAGGTTGATGCCAGATTGCCTCTGATGTAGTTCTGTTCCTAGTAGAAAACAATGCCACTTTTCCATTCTCCACAGTACAGAGACCTCCTCTCTTACTCCCACCTCCCAGTATTCTCCATGGTATTCTCCATGTGCTCCTCTGCTTTATAACAAAACCATCAGATGAGAATATGAAGGAGCAAGAACAGTCCTCTATAAATTTACTTACAGATAATGAATTTCATTTCATCTCAGGAATAATGAGAACAACAGGATCAGTAGTAGTATTTTGTCCAAAATTAATATTTGTATCCCCCACATGTGAAGTAGGTAAATGCAAACCATTCCCAACCATGACACTGTCATTACCACAATAGGGCCGAATAATATGAAGAGTAGCAGTATTAACAGTCATATGTGAGGGCGCACCTGAGTCAGCAAGCCATTCAACATCTTCTGGATCTGTTATGATCATTGCAGCAAGAGCCTGAGGAATTGCACCAGGCTGATATGCATTGTCAAACTGATGCCAACATCTTAGGGTTATCTAGTAGTTCAGTTATGGGTTAGGGTACATATCTCTTGTATACTATTTCTCTTTTCTCTCTTTTTATTTCCCTCTTCTTTTAATGAATTTTGTTGTTTCCAATCAAAAAAGAAGTTCCAATTAAAATAGGACTTTCTTTGTTCAAGTTTGAGTTACTGCAGGATCAGTTTGGTTTTCTTCAATATAAAGAGAGTAACCATTTGTAGCTTTAGGTATTGTAACAAATTACTGTCATAATAACAAGTGCTATGTACATGCAGGCATACCGATAACATTTGTAGGAAAAAAATGTAGAAAAGATGTAACTAAAGATAATTCCCATTAAAAAATATTTGTTGAAAACTCAAATACCACTTAATTAAGCAATAAAAAAAGGATTACTATTCAGAAAAAAAAAAAAAAGGAAAAAAAGGAAGAAAAGTAAAGGTTTATTACAAAATGAATACAACTAAACTAACGAGACCCAAATCAGGAATTCAATGGTATTTAAATTGCACATCACCAGATGATGAGCCGGGTTAGTTCATTCAAATGCAAATTGAGAAAGATTAGGACATATTTAATACGACCATATGATTAGGATTATCATAAATGATGATAAACATAAATCTATGTGGGCTCATTGAGAAATCTCTAATAAAAGTCAAATCCTGGAGCTCTTGGTCAAAATTGTGTTAAGAGTTACTTGTATGGCATGGGGCCTCAAGTGTCCCCACCAAAAGGATAGACAAAAATCTGTAGAGATATGTAATCACCCAATTGATGGGGTTTTATTGTGTATGTACATACCTTATTTACATCAAAAGCAATTGTATATATGAGAGTGCATCAATCCTATGTGAGATCACTCCATTGAAAGGAAACAACTTTCTCCCCAAACTGGAGTGAAAACCTTCCTCTATTATGTATATATTGAAAGGTAGCACTCAAAATTAAATCGAAACATTCCACTATAGATATAATAATAAGTTGATGTGGGATCCAATGAGCGTAAAAATTTATAGGTAACAGCCAAAATTACATTGAAAAGCTTCCGCTATTAACTATAATAATAGGTTAATGTGGTCCGGTAAGAGCCAAATTAGAAAGGAAGTCGTCAAATCCTGTCGAACACCTTCCACTATAATACATAATGATCAGTTGATGTGGGATCCAGTGAGAGACAAAATTTAAAGGTAGTGGTCAAAACTGAATTGAAAGCCAAAATCGAATGGTATAATATATAATAATAGATTGACGTGGGTTCCAATGATAGTCAAAATTGATAGGGTACAGTCTTTGAATTGGGAAGCTTCCGCTATCATGTAAACAATAAGTTGATGTGGTGACTAGTGAGAGTCAAAATTGAAAGATAGCGTTCAAAATTAATTGAATTAATAACCTTCCGCTATAATATACAATAATGGAGAGGAATCCGGTGAGAGTGTCAAAATTGAAAGGTAGCAGTCAAGATTAAATTGAAAACCTTCTGGCATAATTTCTAATATTTGAGTAAAGTTGTTTGAAGAGAAAATAGTTTTCTCGATAGTTTGATTTGCAAATGAAAGCCTATTATTCTTCTTTAGCTCGTTAGGAACATGTGTAGAGCAGGTGGGTGTATGAATTCAAATTTCTTAGCATAAAGAAAAGAAAACAAAAGAAAAGATTTTCATTCTTTTTCTTCTTCAATCAACTCTTCATTTGCAACTACTTGAAATTATTTCCTAGAAATTCACAGGATCTAAGAGACCATAGGGATAACATACGTAGACGCAGCTCCTACAATGGGTCTCCTTTCTACATAGACTAAAAAGTAAACTGAGAGAAATTTATATATAAAGATGTAGGAACTGATGCTCACCATGGAATTTTGGTGGTCTTTCTACATAGAAAATAATTAATAACTCATTTATCAAGTCTCTTTCTACAAGTCACCTCTCCTAGAGAGAAATCTTTTCTCTGACTGGTCCTAGTTTCCAAGGGGGACTTCTAGAGAGAGAACTAAGGGAGAGAGAAACATGAGTAACCATATTAATTTATTGCATATTAAGTTATGTTTTATAGCATGGTTATGAATTATGAATAACGATGGTAGGTATAAAGAGAGATTATATTTTTAGCCTTAAATTTTATACTTTCCCCTAGTTGTAGAGTATAATTGATTTCATCTTTGTTCCCTAATTCATGGTTCAGCTTAATATGGTTGGGCCCTCTAATCTTTAAAAGATAGGTTAGAACGTAAAATCAAGTGTTAATGTCCTATGATTTTCAATTTAGAAAGTTCAAAAAGGAGACTTTAGGAATTTAGAAACAAAAAGGTTTATGACATACAAACGGGCCTATAACTTTATCCTTGGGAAACATATCCAAACATAGTGGTCGGAAAGGGTTGTCGCAGCAGAAGTGTCAGCTAATGTTAAAAAACGGAATTGACCCACATAAGCTGAGCATTAGTCCAACTCACTTTGGGCTGGATTTCACATGAGTTTTAGACCCAAAAAATGGGGTGGACATTTTTCTGTCCAAAGACCCCATTAAGTGGCCTGATTAGGCCCAACCCCTAGGCTGAATATTGGACTGAAGAGGCCCAATTTCTAGGCCAAATATATTAAGTTTTCTTAGCTAACCATTCGTACCAAAATCTCGAGGCGTTAGTAAAGTCAACATAAATACTCTTTAATACTCCCCTTGGAGTGGAGCTCACTCCTCAATACTCCCCCCTCAGATGGAACCCAGTCGGCGCACTTTTGGCGACGCGAAGTTTTTTTTAAAGCCGAGTTGCTCCTCCTTGAATTCAAACTCGCGACCAGCTGGCTCTGATACCATATTAAGTTTCCTTAGCTAAGGATTCATACCAAAACCTGGAATCATTAACAGAGGCAACATAACTAGTCTTTAACACTCCCCTTTGGCCACCACTCCTCCATAAATATTGGGCCTATAAGCTAAAATTAGGCTTATTAGTGATAGTGGCTAAATGAGGAATAAATAGGAAATTTTCATCTCAGTCTGGCCCTGCCTAATGTAACCCTACTCTGCCGCCAAGGTTAGCAGACAAGCGAGATCAGAGGTTTTTTCTCTTTTCATCAAGGTTGGACCCACTGAGAAAATGCCTGCCCCAAAACTCAGCCACTGTACTCATTGGATGGATACATCAAACAGTCAAAAGAATTGTGAAGGGTTAAACTACTGTCACTAGACTTAGAAGAAGACGATCATCTATTAAAATCTGATTTGGTCATATCCCCAAACCCTAACATGATAAAAAAAGGGATTTTCTGCCCAGGATCATGATCAAACCCGAACATGGAAAATCATCTCAAATAAATGAGAAATCTCTCTGCTCATCTGATCTCTTCCTCTTGATTTGCAAACAATCAATGTTCAGAAAAAAATAGAGAACAGAGGATGAAGGAGATAGGGGAAATGCTTACCGGGGAAAGAAATCACAAAAAAGAGATCTAGAAAGAGCCTAATATAACAATTGTTTCAAATGATTAATGGTGCACTATTTGCATGGTGGAAATTTGTTTTTGCAAGGATCATGTCATTGTCATTCATTCAAAGAAAAAAAAACAAGTGACCAAAAGAAGAAACAGAACTAACTACTCTCATGAATCTCTAGCTTTGATTTGTCTCCTAGAAACAAATAAAAAAGAGATTTAAATTTGATATGAAATTAATATGTCAACTGATGATCACATAGTTCATGTAGTGGACTCTACCATGGATGGTGCATGCCTTGGATTCATGCATGGTTCAAGCCGTATGGCAGTCAAATGTTCTCCTGTGGGAATGCTAGCATGCAGGCGTCCCGACTCCCTACCCAACCACGAAAGAGATGGGGCCCATCAAAAAACTGAACCCGAGATGAATTCACAGTGCCCACCAATGTCTAATAGGATATGAGATGATTTTCTTTCTAAGAGAGCTTTGTCTTTTTTAATAAATTACATAGAAATAAAGCTATTGAAAAGCAGCAGCTGCTTCTTGATCATGTCTGACGTATAGGTGCTCACAGTGCCAAAATGACACTTGTGTGAGATCCAAACAAATCACAAGGTAACACTACCTTGCCTGTATGGCTGTATCTGAGCCCATCAATCCAGCTGGTGAAATATTCTGGGATCTACCAGAATCTAAAGAAATGAAACTATCACTTATCTGTTCACATGTAGAGTATATGACAAACCAGATCGTTAGTGTTAAAATATATGTAAATAGAGCAATAATCCTTAATTATCTTTTGTATATGTTAGGTGTATCATTAGTTATTTGTTACCGTAATTATAGCCTAAATAGAGCAATAATCCTTAATTATCTTTTGTATATGTTAGGTGTATCATTAGTTATTTGTTACCGTAACTATAGCCCAGAATTATGCTTGTAAATCATATATAAGACTGACTTCAGTCAAGGAAAGGACAGGAAATTACATTCTTTCATGGTATCAGACTAGGGCACGATTCTCTTCTCCTCCAATCTCTTCCGCCGTGCCCTAGCGTTTCCCCACCTCCTTCTCACCGTCAATCCCCTTCCTGTCAGCCACCATGACTGACTCAACCTCTAAATTCCACCCAGCTCTTGCTGTCTCCAACATCAAGAACCATATCTCCATTACTCTTGAGATGGAAAACGTCCAATATGCGACGTGGGCGGAACTCTTCAAAATTCACGCACGCTCTCACCGGGTCATCGACCACATTATCCCATCGGAAACAGGCAAAGGCAAGGTGCCTACAACCGATGTCGAGAAGGAACTCTGGTCGACCCTTGATGCTATGGTCCTTCAATGGATCTATGCCACCATTTCGAACGACCTATTGCATACCATTATTGAACCAGACTCCACGGCAATGGACACTTGGAATAGGTTGCGTGATATATTCCAAGACCACAAAAATTCTCGTGCCGTAACTCTTGAGCAAGAATCCTCTCACACAAACATGGAGGATTTCCCAAATGCCTCCGCCTATTGTCAAAGGCTCAAGATTTTGTCGGATCAACTCAAGAATGTAGGAGCACCGGTTTCAAACAACCGTCTTGTCCTTCAAATGGTGGCCGGCCTCACCGAAGCTTATAAAGGGGTGGGAACGCTTCTCCGTCAAAGCAATCCCCTTCCGCCCTTTTATCAAGCTCGCTCCATGCTCATTCTTGAAGAGGCCGGTTTAGCAAAACAGGTCGCTACTGGGTCGACTGCCGCCATGGTTGCCAGGGAGTCCGATGACAATTCATCCTCTGAATATAACCTTCCAAACCATACTCCTAGTGGCGGCAAACAGGCTCCAAACTGTAACAACGGTGGTCGGAATCGCGGCCGGGGCAGCGGCAGCAAGGGCAGTGGCAGCAGGGGCGGTGGTGGCCGGACTGTCGGTAGCAGCAATGGTGGCCGCGACAGCTGGCAGCGGTAGCCCAGCCAACAGCAGCAGTGGCAACCATGGATAGGGAATGGCCAGCAATGGCCTTGGCCTTTCATGCCATGGGCTGTTCCTCCCTGTCCTTACCCAACAGCCCCATGGGCCAGGCCTAACACACAGCAGAGGCAGGCTGGAGTCCTTGGCCCATGCCCACAGCAAGCTTATTCTGCAGCAGCACAGCCCACTCCAACCGACATCGAGGCCGCGATGCACACACTTGGGCTCACTCCTCCGGATGCAAACTGGTACATGGATACCGGAGCCACCTCTCATATGACATCCGCACAAGGTAATCTCTCGTCTTATTTTAATTTGAGCAATAATCGTGGCATCATTGTCGGAAATGGTCATTCAATTCCAATTCATGGTTATGGTCATACAAACTTGTCTCCCCCGAACCCACCTTTCTCCTTAAAAAATGTCCTTCATGCTCCTCAACTTATTAAAAACTTAGTTTCAGTTAGAAAATTTACTACTGATAACTCGGTTTCTGTCGAATTTGATCCTTTTGGTTTTTCTGTGAAGGATTTTCAGACGGGGATGCGTCTAATGAGATGTGATAGTCCGGGCAAGCTTTATCCCATCACCACCACCTTCACTACCAATCCAGCCACCTCACCATCTACATTTGCAGCTTTAGCACCATCTTTATGGCATGCACGTTTGGGTCATCCGGGAGCACCTGTTTTTGACTCTCTTAGGCTAAATAAGTTTATTGAATGTAATGGAACTCGTAGGTCTCATATTTGTCATTCTTGCCCACTAGGCAAACATGTTAAATTGCCTTTTGCTAATTCTAATTCATGCACCTTTCTGCCATTTGATATAATCCATAGTGATCTTTGGACATCTCCCGTTTTGAGCTCTTCGGGCCACAAATATTATATTCTTTTGTTGGATGATTACTCTAATTTTTTGTGGACATTTCCCTTGTCTAAAAAATCTCAAACTTTTTCCACTTTCTCAACTTTTAGCGCTTTCATTCGCACTCAATTTGACCGGGAAATAAAGAACATTCAATGTGATAATGGTAAGGAGTTTGATAATGGTTTGTTTTGGGAATTTTGTAAAGCTCACGGTATGTCTTTTCGTCTTTCTTGTCCTCACACTTCATCTCAAAATGGAAAAGCCGAAAGAAAGATTCGTACCATTAACAACATTGTTCGCACTTTACTTGCCCATGCTTCCTTACCACCATCATTTTGGCATCATGCATTACAAATGGCAACCTACATTCTCAACATCCTTCCAAGTAAGCAATTAGCCTATCAATCTCCTCTCAAACTTCTCTATCAAAAAGACCCATCCTATTCTCATCTTCGGGTGTTCGGTTGCTTGTGCTATCCCCTTTTCCCTTCTACTACGATTAACAAGTTACAAGCCCGCTCTACCCCGTGTGTATTTCTGGGTTATCCATCTCATCATCGTGGCTACAAATGTTATGATTTATCCTCCAATCAAATCACCATTAGTCGTCATGTCATTTTCGATGAAACCCAATTCCCGTTTGCTAAGGTACATACTCCATCAAATTACACTTACGATTTTTTGGATGCTGGTCTGTCTCCTTATGTCGTCCATCATTTGGCCTCACAAAGAAGCCCAACTCCGGCAGAGCCCAACTCGCCTAGTCAGTCTCAGCCTATTGTACCCCAGTCGGCCCAAACACACGACCTCCCTTTCCGCCCGCCCACACCTCTTGGCAGTACATCCATCCCAGCCGCTCAGCAGCCCAATCCTGCTCCCCTTAGCGCCCCTGTCACTGGCCCAATCACCTCTGCTCACTCTCCAGCCCAACCTACTCCTACTCCAGCCCAAAGACCGGTTACTAGGAGTCAACATGGGATCTTTAAGCCTAACACGAAGTACGGTTTTCTTACCAATGTTACTAAATCACCTCTTCCTCGTAACCCCGTGTCTGCCCTTAATGACCCGAATTGGAAAATGGCTATGGATGATGAATATAATGCTCTTATTAAAAATAAGACGTGGGTTTTGGTGCCCCGTCCACCTGATGTTAATGTGATCCGGTCTATGTGGATTTTCAGACAAAGAAAAATCTGACGGTTCTTTTGAGAGGCATAAAGCCCGACTTGTAGGTGATGACAAAACTCAACAGGTTGGCGTAGATTGTGGCGAAACTTTTAGTCCGGTAGTCAAACCGGCAACTATTCGCACTGTTCTCAGTTTGGCTCTCTCTAAAGCATGGCCTATTCATCAGCTTGATGTCAAAAATGCCTTCTTACATGGCGAACTCAAGGAAACTGTATATATGCATCAGCCCATGGGGTATCGAGACCCAACCCATCGTGACTATGTTTGTTTGCTGAAGAAGTCTTTATATGGGCTCAAGCAGGCTCCTCGGACCTGGTACAAACGGTTTGCAGACTATGTTTCCAGTCTTGGGTTCTCTCATAGCAAGTCTGATCATTCTCTTTTCATCTACCGTCAAGGTACTGATATGGCTTACATTCTTCTGTATGTGGATGATATTATCTTAACTGCTTCCTCTGATGCTCTTCGCATGTCTATCATGGCACTTCTCAACTCAGAATTTGCTATGACGGATTTGGGGCCACTAAGTTATTTCCTGGGAATAGCTGTCACTCGTCATGCCGGTGGTCTATTTTTATCTCAGAGGAAGTATGCTGAAGAGATCATAGAAGGGGCTGGCATGTCATCTTGTAAACCCAGTCCCACTCCGGTTGACACTAAACCGAAGCTGAGTGCTACTTCTAGCACCCCATATGATGCTCCATCGCATTATCGCAGCCTTGCAGGAGCCCTACAATATCTCACTTTCAGAAGACCCGACATCTCTTATGCTGTGCAACAGATTTGTTTATTCATGCATAACCCGATGGAGGAACACATGCATTCTCTCAAGCGCATTGTGCGCTATCTTCAGGGCACTCTGTATCATGGCTTGCATTTATATCCATCTACGACGACCACTCTCATTTCCTACGCCGACGCTGATTGGGGTGGATGTCCAGATACCAGACGCTCGACTTCTGGTTATTGTGTATTTCTTGGTGATAATTTGATCTCTTGGTCCGCGAAACGGCAGGGTACTTTGTCTCGATCTAGTGCGGAGGCCGAATACCGAGGGATCGCCAATGTGGTTTCTGAGTCTTGTTGGTTACGAAACCTTCTTCTGGAGCTTCATTGTCCTATCCAGACGGCTACATTGGTCTATTGTGATAATGTTAGTGCCATATATCTCTCTGGGAATCCTGTTCAACATCAACGCACTAAACATATCGAGATGGATATTCACTTTGTCCGCGAGAAGGTTGCTCGTGGACAAGTACGTGTATTACATGTCCCGTCGCGCTATCAGATTGCAGATATCTTTACGAAAGGTCTTCCTTTGATTCTATTTGAAGATTTTCGGGACAGTCTCAGCGTACGATGACCTCCCGCTTCGACTGCGGGGGTGTGTTAGAATATATGTAAATAGAGCAATAATCCTTAATTATCTTTTGTATATGTTAGGCGTATCATTAGTTATTTGTTACCGTAATTATAGCCTAGAATTAGGTGTATCATTAGTTATTTCTTACCGTAACTATAGCCCAGAATTATGCTTGTAAATCATATATAAGACTAACTTCAGTCAAGGAAAGGACAGGAAATTACCTTCTTTCAGTTAGAAAAGCCAATCTATTGACCAAAGCTGGTAAAAGATGGACTCTTCTGATGAATGGTTTGGATATCACTACTGTGTCAGACGATGGCATGTGCAAGGAAAAATACAAGAACAACTTCAAGCATTATTAACTTTTCTGGGGATGGAAAAGATAGAAAAGAGTACCTATTTCACATATTTCAGTGTATGACTGAGAAGAAGAAGAAGCAGCCATTGGGAATCGTTGAGGAGGAGAAACAGCAGCAGCAGCCATTGGATTTGGTTGAGGAGAAGAAGAAGCAGCAGCAGCCGTTGGAATTGGTTGAGGAGAGGAAGAAGAAGCATCCACTAAGATTCCATCTACTGCGATATATTTTATGTGTCGAATCTTAGCCCAATCCACTCCCTCGTATTGAAGCTTCTCGTTGAATGGCTTTGGCATCCCTGCCACCTCTAGTTTCTTGAGGCGACGTAAACTTTGCAATCCTTCTGGAACCATCTTCAGTTAATTGCAGAGGTCGATAACCAAATGTTTAAGGCTTGGCATTGCCTTATTCTCCACTCTCCACTCCTCCAGCCCATCCAAGAGATTCAACTCCAAGAATCGAAGCACTGGAAACCCTCCAACAGAGCAAACCATTTCCTTGCCCAAGAAAGAGCAGCTTCCTAATTTTAGGACCTCAAGGGACTGAAGCTGCTTCAAAGTTGGCATCGGGTCTTCCTCTAACAAGGACCATTTCAAGCATAACTTGGCTAGACAGCTCGGAAATTTATCAGGTAGATTTTGCAGCGGTCTCTCCAAATATAGAGACTTCAGACTCAAATCATGACTAAGAAAAATATTTTCCAAGTTTGGAATGGAAACCCCAAATCCAGAACCAAACCTCAAGGATTTGAGGTTTCTCAATTTTTTAAGATCTCCCGCAAGTTCATACAGGTATAAATCTCCATATATTCCAAATTTTCTAAGCTGAGTTAACTTTCCAAGGCCATTTACCATCCATCGACCCACACGTATCACCAAAAGAACGCGTAGGCCCTTTAAAGAAGAGACGTCTAAAGAATCCATGTCTGTACTCCCATCATCCATATAAAAATATTGTAACTGTTCCAGTTTCTGGATGGCAATGGGTATTGGTCTAACCAGAGTGCCTCTTATATCAAGGCTCTGTAGGTTTTTGAGGCTGCCAATGGACTTAGGAAGGCTCTCCAAACCAGTGTGTCGTAACCCTAAATACCGTCAGTGAGCAAGTTCCCCTATCCCTTCAGGAAGTTCAGTGACAAAATTCATATCTTCTAGATCCAATATCTTAAGCAATTTAAACCTTGACGCAGGAAAATCCAGCAGCTTACCTTCAATTTCAGTGGGTTGGGATAAATACAACAGAGAGCGTAGATTTTGAAGAGAGTCCTTGAGAGAAATATGGTTGAAGATGCCTCTAGAATCAAGAGAGAGTTGGCGGGCATTGCTGATGTTTAAGGATCCTTTATGGTCAATGCTATGAAAGAGGTTACATTGCATGGCTTTCATGGCAGCGAAGTCCCGCGTAAGAGAGTCCAAACAAAATGTTTTCACCGAAGAAGATAGGCCATTATGTTGCACTTGAATCATGTGGAGGCGCGCTAGCTCCTTTAAGTATCCTTCTGCTGTATCCTCATCTCCTTTCGGTATCCATCCTTCTGCAAGCCACAGCCGGATCATTCTGCATTTCGGGATTTCAAAGCCTCCAGGGAATAGGCTACAATACAAGAAGCACAGTTTTAGGGGATGCTCTAGAAGATTAAACTTGGAAGCTATTTCCACTAGGGCTCTATGATCAAGGAGAATATTAGACAGTGCACCTCCTCTCCTATATTCCATTGCTCAAAGGGCTACTAAATTAACAATTTCGGATGGTAAAATCCAATGCTTTCTCACAGTCACCTCTAGCGCATTCAGGACTTTTGAACTTGATTCATTACTTGCTTTTGCTGCCTCTGCATTGTAATCAAAATTGTTTAAAAAGAGGTTCCATCTTTCCTCCCAGCTCAACAATCCTAATTCACGGACTTCAACTCCTTCTCCTAATTGACTTGCACACTCGATGTGGTTGGAAGTAATCGCTATTCTGCTGCCATTCTTATGATCTGGAAAGGCTTTTTCTATGTGAAGCTTTATTGAGGTCGCCCAAGTATTTGTGAGATTGATGTCCAGAACAATTAAATAGCTCTTTCCCTCCAAAGCGCTGGAGATCTTCGGACACATATCTTCATCTGCCATCTGCTCTAGCTTCTCTAGTGAGGACCTTGTAACTTTGCTTGATATGTTCTTCCACAAGTTGAATTCTCCACTGATGACCCAAAAACGGTCATGGAAATGTTCCTGTATATCAGGGCTATTGTAGATTTTCTTTACAAGAGTAGTTTTTCCCGCACCGCATGATCCAGCTATACACATTATCCGGCGATGTGGGTCGTTTTCTTTTTTTAACCATTTCACCAATGCATTTAAATCTTCATCAAACCCAAAAACTTGTTTATTCGGCATCGTGATGGTATCCATTTTCTTCTTCATCCAATCTATCTCTTCAACAATTTTATGATTAGGCAACAAGTTCTTCAGAGTGAGCATAAAGGCACAAGGGGAGGGTGTTTATTTTGAAGGGCTCAAACATTTAATGGAACACCCCAATGTGGCATTCCATACCCCCTCATGGAAAGTGTGAGTGAGACATTCAAAGGAACTGGACTCTTTAACTTTGCATAATCATACCACTAGCAAAATATGCTCATGCTTAGCATGGACAATATAAATGTAAAAACTATGGTAAAAATAACTAATTAATAAAAAATGGAGACGAAAGGTAACCAATTAAAATTTTCTAAATATATTACTTGAATGTGAAATCATGTAAATAGAAAGTTTTCAAATTTAATTACACAAACTGAATCATGATAAAGAAATTACAGGAAACAGAATTCTACCAGTCATCTTCATCGTCATTTCTTTAGGAACAAAGAGGAAGCTAACAATTCAAACCTTTTCAACTTACATTTTTGCTGAGGAGACTAAGCTAGTTTTCAAATGCAGAGTAGTTACATGAGTGGCCACATAAGATAAAGGATAGGATGGAGCGGTTATACAAAAGCGAGTAGTTGGGTGAAAAGATAAAAGTGAATGAAGTGAGATAAGAAGGGAGGGGCAGGGGAGTGGCGAGAGAGAACATGGAAGATTTCAAATAAAGCAGTGCTCAAAATTAGGACTGACGGTTAAAATTAAAACGAAAACCCTTTGGCTTAATATATTATAATTTATTTCTTTGAGTTTATCTTTCCATGAATTGGTGAATTTACATAAATAGTTCCCTCTCAACCACAGGCATCATAGTTCATCAAACAATCATAAATAACCAATCAACAAGTTTTCATTTATCAATTGTGGGTCGATTGATTTGCCTGTGATCAATCCAGCATGGGACCAATTTTGATTAGAGTGGGATACAACTCTCACAGATACAAAGAAATTAAAAAAAGAAAAAAAATGATTATTTTGAGCAGTTTCAATTCATCATAGTCCTCTTCGTCGTCAAAAGCCATGTTGAGTCAACTACATTAATTATATTTCTCTTGCACATTCAAATTAATTATAGTGAGTGCTTCTGTTTCTCATTCGAATTAATTAAATTGAGTATTTCCACCTACATACACAGCAAAGTACCTGCACGAAAACCACTCTCCACTTCCGCCGAGCTAGGCCCACCATGACTTATCTCATGTGATTAGTTTTTACACACATAACTACTTTCCAAATGTTATTTGGGACCTTTCATGCGGCTGGAGTTTTGAAATGGTTGGCAAGAAAAAGTGGATTTGCAAATGCTAGATGTCCCAAAAACCCCAACATCTAGATCTAGTAAAGAAACATGCCCTTAATGTGCAGTTGTCTCTCAAATATTAATAATAATAATAATATATAAAAAAAAAACCCAACTCCTACTACTAAAAAAAAAACAAAAATAATAAGCTTCCACTCTCATTTGAGGTTTTCGACTGCTTCCAATACTACCAGTACACCACCTTAGCTCCTAAATTTATTCTCTTAGTAAGGAATAGGAGTGATAATAAGCTAAACCAGCCCAAGCTTGATCTGAACCCAGCCTGCACTGGGCTGGATTTGAGCAATGTTTTAGGTCTGTAGGCTGGACTAAAGCCTAAATTATTTTACTTGACAGTTAAAAAACTGCTGTGAACAGGCTTATTTTACATTTTGAAGTGTATTTCTCTCTCTCTCTCTCTCTCTCTCTCTGAGAGTACAAGAAAACTGAGGAAAGGCTTTCACAACAGAGAATCAGAACAGCGGAGAACTAGAAAACCCTTTTTATTTTCCGCAGAAAACGATCTACGCAAACATACCATGCTTGCAAACTCTCAGCACAGCCGTAGAAAATGATGAGAAAGTAAAATCACTACAACAGTTTACACATTCAGCGACGAAATTTTTCGTCGCCAAAGGTCCATAAAACGTCGGTGAAGACATTTACCGACGAAAATATTTTCGTCGGTCAGACGTCGGTAAAAAAACGTGGACAAAACATTTTGCCGACGAAATAGTATTTCGTCGGCAAAAATTAATTTTTTACCGACGATTATATCACATTTACCGACGTTTTTATTTCGTCGGTAAAAGAATAAAAGAAAATAAAAAAAAATTTAAAAACTTTTACCGACGTTTTTATTTCGTCGGTAAAAGAATAAAAGAAAATAAAAAAAAATTTAAAAACTTTTACCGACGTTTTTATTTCGTCGGTAAAATAATAAAAGAAAATAAAAAAAATTTAAAAACTTTTACCGACGTTTTTGTTTCGTCGGTAAAATAAAAAAAATTTAAAAACTTTTACCGACGTTTTTGTTTCGTCGGTAAAAGAATAAAATAAAATAAAAGAAATTAAAAAACTTTTACCGACGTTTTTGTTTCGTCGGTAAAAGAATAAAAGAAAATAAAAAAAATTAAAAAACTTTTACCGACGTTTTTATTCCGTCGGTAAAAGAATAAAAGAAAATAAAAAAAATTATTCTATTACTATAAAATATAGTGGATTTCATCAACCCTTTGAAAACCAGCCATTTGTTGATGGTCAAAGTGGTTGACTGGGATTTTTATACTAGTAAGAGTTAAAAAATCATGTGTTGTGATTTAAAAAAATGTAGTGTTTCTATGTGTAAATCTTTGGGGAAAATGTAGTGGTCCCTGTCTGAGCAGCTCTTCCTCCTCTCTTCCATTGTCTCCTCTGCAAACCCATCAACAGGAGAATTAGAGAAAACAGGACAGCAAGAATTAAAACCAGTTTTAATTAAAAAAGTTGAATGACCCCAATCATAAAAATGAGCCAACTTTGGTATTCGCCAAGTCACTATATACAACCTAAGTGTATCAATCAAGGTAGATGAACGGAGATCCCAGCTGTAAATTCGATCAAATCCCAAGGGATATCATGCCTTCGTGCATCGAAAGGATTTTTCTCTCTACATATTTCTATTTGAGAGAGAGAGAGGGCGAGACAAGAATCATGTTTTCTTACTAGTGTTTTAACAGCGTTGTACCAAATTGCGAAACAAGAACTGCATATGCAAAATAAGTACATTTTTTCTCTCCCCATGGATTCTTCTTGCGACAAAAACACACTATACATTGCATATCCCATCATACACATGTAAACAAGGTGTAAATCAGCTGAAGGTCATAAAGGAAGAAGGGAGGCTCCCATCAAATTGCTGGCTTTGATTACCAACCGTACATCTAGATGCATGTGAGGTGTTGAAAGGTAGAAAGTAAATCTCAATTACCTCTAACAGCATAATCCGAAAGAAATTCGTCTGATCTGCTCTTTATGTTTAGCCATTTCCTCACCACTATTTTGGGCCAAGAAGACTGCAAGAAAAACTTTGTTAAAAAAAGAATTGAAACCTTTCACAAAGGAGTAGGATCAGAAAAAGGAGGAGAGAATATCATACCTTGGAATTTCGACATTGTTGTGTCCTTATTTCTCAACTGGAAAGAAACCAAACCCAACTCAAAAGACATCAAGCAGCAGCAACAGCAGCATATCTCTGCAGACAAAAGACAGAGTGCTTTTCTCAGGAACATGTCTATGAAGATTCTTTCTAGAATGCCTGTTAGATCATTACTTTAATGGTCCCCATCTTCTAACATCCACCACTTGCAGCGTGGATCACTTTCTTTACATGGAGATTGCAGACTATGGTTATAATATGCTACAGTAGTTCTTTCTCCAAAAATGAGAAGGCAAGCTTTCATTGGATCTTCCAATCCTACCAAAACCTGCATAACAAGAAATAGCAGCAGTACCAACAATAAATCTAGAGAAGAAAACTTCTTCCAATTTAAGTTTGTCTGAGTCCCTCTAAGATGACCCAATGGTTTGAATGGTTGTCAAGCCTTGAGTTGATTAGTTTCAGAACTGTGACTAAGAAGAGCTAAAAGTGTAGAAAATCTCATAAGATATTGCTATAATCATAGTGCTTTGGTCGGAACTAATATTGATAAGTTATTAAAGGTATGGAACTTGGAAGAATCAATTCCCCCCCGCCCAAAATGTAAAAATCAGCACTATCCTAGATAGATATAAACTTCGTCTAGAGTTCCTTATACATGTTTGTTGGGACAGTTCTACAATTCCCCCCACCCCAAACAACCCTCTTTCTGTTTTCTTGGTATCTTTGCAATTAAAAGCCTAATTAATATTTGCAAAATTCGCTATGGTCCTATGGACTTGGCCAAACACACCCTACTTTATTGACTCAATGTCCTTAGAAGTTGCTCAGATGAGCTAAGCTTTAAAATTGCATAGCAGTGACATTGAAAGTGTACCATGAGATGAGTATGGGACTACCATTCTACAAAAGGGGTGGGTTTGGGCTCTGCTCAGCTGATGTGCACCTTTTTAAGAATGATAGGTTCTAATCCAAATTAAAATCTGGACAAAGGCAGGAACTTAAAGCAGCCAAGCCAAACTTTGCCCAGCTAGAGCTCGGGTTAAAACCTAATTGAGTTGAGCTTATCTTGATAGACCAAAACTAAGCTCGATCCTAGGTAAGTAAGCTACACAGAGAGACAGACAGAGAGAGAGAGAGAGACCTCTGTATAACCGATTCCAACAACTTCAAGAGCACCAGGTACTAGTGGTAGTTTGTCAATAGCCTGCATTAACAAACTATCTTTCAAAAGCCACAACAATTTATGAACAAAAGATGCTCAGAGATAACCATCAGCAGGAAGCTTGTTTGTGTAGTAATTAAATTAAGCTGGATGCATCACAAATCCATTGCTTATAGAAGTATATAAGTATCACACAGTTGAGCTTCAACTGTGATTTCTCATCATTTTCTTTTCTCTAAGCCATGGAATGGTTTTTTGCTTCAATGAGTGGTAAAGAGAGAAAGAAAGAAGAATTATGCATGTGTTTTTTTTTTCTTCTTCTTCTTCCTATTTTTTTTAGTAAAGTCTGATATGGAGAAAGAAAATTGCTTTCTTTTTGTCATGTTTCTGCAGGTTCAGAGCTCAGAAGATGAAGATAGATGTACAAAAAGGTGTTGAAAGACGAAGGAATTCCGCCAAGAATTTACCTTGTCAAGGGAAATCTCAGCCCCTTGGAAGCAGGTTTCCGATTTGAAGAAGCCCCAACCTGAACAAAGTAGAGCATAAAATCAGATCTCTTTAGATCTTGTGTCCCAGGTTGGAATTTGGGAGAGGCATCCCACCCCCCAAAGAAAACAACTTTTAGATGCAGGGGCCTTGGATCCCTGCCACACCATCCAAGCCCGAGCAAACAAATCGGGCCCTTCAACGGCCACTGCTGGGCGTCCACAGTTGAAAGCTCTATCAATCCAAAAAAAAAAAAAAAACATACTGCAAACTTTTAGCAAGTTTCTATCAAAGAGCATTTCCAGCCGGAGAAGACAAAGGGCTGGTGCATATGAAACCGGCAGTGTTCAGCTTATGCGCATTTAACCCGCACCTCGCAGCCCTTCTCTCTGCAATGCTCCCTTTATTCCCATCTCCCAGCGAATCCCAACCACCAAACACCTCATCAGAATCATCCAATTCTTGCTCTTTCTCGTCCATGACCGAACCCAGCTCATTCACCTCCTCCACCTTGGTAGCCATTGATTCAGAAGAAACATGGGCTCCTCTCAGGAGCTGCGACAAGGGCATTGAAGAGGAAAGTAGAACAGAGACCAGACCTCTAGAGAATGAGGTTTCCAAAAAAAAAAACCCTAAAGAGAGCAAAGGGCAGGAGGGAAAGAGGGGAGAGGGCGGGGGCGGGAAAAGAGGAGAGAGATCAGAGCGAGAGTGAGCGAGAGAGAGCAGAGAGAGGAGAGAGATCGAGCGAGAGAGAGTGCAGAGAGATCGTGCGAGACAGCGAGAGCGAGAGAGAGAGATAGCAGAGAGAGCGAGAGAGCAGATTGAGCGAGAGAGAGGGTGAGAGAGGCAGATAGAGCGAGAGAGTGCGTAAGAAAAGAGGGCGCGGATTAGGGAAAAAATTGACTTTTACCGACGTTTTTAAAACGTCGCCAAAAACCATATTTCGTCGGTAATAATTAACATTTGCCGACGTTTTTATAAAACGTCGGTAAAAATTTTATTATTTTTATTATTTTAAAAAATAAAAAGTCCTCATTTTACCGACGAAAAAAAACGTCGGTAATAATTAATATTTGCCGACGTTTTTGACAAAACGTCGGCCAAAGTGACTTTTACCGACGTTTTATTAAAACGTCGGTAAATATTATACTATTTTTTTATTGTAAAAGACTAAAAAGTGCTTATTTTACCGACGAAAAAAAAACGTCGGTAATAATTAACATTTGCCGACGTTTTTAAAAAAACGTCGGCAAAAGTCTGGCTTTCAGCGACATTTCAAATGAAACGTCGGTAAAAGGTTTGCTTTTAGCGACGAAATTATATGCGTCGGTAAAGAGTACTCTTTACCGACGAATTTATAAAAGCGTCGCCAAAAAACGTTACTAAAAGTGCAACTTGTTGTAGTGAATCTCAGTTAAAATTCTACAAAACAGATGGAAATGGATGCACAAAAACAACAACAATAGAGAGAGAACGCACCTTCTACCACTCGATGTGGTTTGATGCGAGAAAACTTTAAGAGGGCAAAAGGGGTAAGTAAGCGGAGAAGCGATTTCTGGGAATGCATCCGGATTACAAGGATTTCTGGGTGAGATTACAAGGATTTCTGTGCTGTTTCTGGGTGGGGGTGGGGGTGGGGGTGGGGGTGGGCCCCATAGGCATCATTTCCACGGTGGCACAATGTCCTTCCCGACAACTTTTATTGAAAATTGAAGGAAAGAGGGTTTTTTTTTTTTACAAGAAGGCGCCTGTATTTTTGTAAAGTCTTGAAAACATCCCTGTACTTTTTCTTTTTACATAAGCAGCCTCCCTTCGCGAGCAACGTTAGCCAAATCAATTTGTCATTCCTTTCTCTCCCATGTGTGTTTTTTTTTTCTCTGATCAATTTTTTCTCTGATCAATTTACCCTTTACATTTATTGAAAAAAGTGAAATGACACACATAACCCCGTATTCCTTCTCCCCCCATATTCCTTCTCTTCTATATAAGATGATTCTATGTAACCCCGATCATCCTTTTCCTATGAACATCATCACTCCACCCTCTAAAACCACAAATTTTAGTCTAAAATCTGAAACAAATATGTAGAAGACGAGTAAGAAATAAGATGCTTTTGTTGATACTTTTTATAAATTATTTTGCTCATAGGCGGAATGATTTTTTGTGTTTGAATTAAGGGATTTTTACCAAATAATTAAGCTTATAGTGTAATTAATCTATTTTATGAAGAATAATAACAAAATCACGATTTAATTATTTGTACCTTTTTTTTTTATGAAGTTAGTTAAGTTGGCGATATCTGTATCTAAACCCACAAATTTTCTTCTTCTGCGTAAAATACTCTTCTCTTTTACCCTTACCTTGTAATTTCTTCTCTCTCAAATCTGAAAATTTTAGATGTCTGATGTTGACTTCTTGATGTTTGTAGGAATGTCTGCTCATTTGAAGTGGGTGCAGTGCTAGAGGATGCAAAATGGCAAGCACCTTATTACTGTTTTGAAAAGAAAGAGGAGAAGACCCCAAAGCCTGAGTCTTTTCGGGTTCCTAATACTACTGTAGAGGGTATGGGGCACAAGAGAGTTCGTAGGGGTCTAAAGGGTCTCTGAATGAATAAGACCATGTTATTATGATGTTTCTCCTACCCTTGTATATGATTTACACTCTTTCTTCTTTTGAGAATAGCTCCATGGAATAAAATCAGATGATGGGTGGGTTTTTGTTTGCCAAAGCAGTACTCTTAAATGTTTTTTGGCTCATGGCAAGGCCATCCAGACTGTTGATTATAGTCCACATGGGACCGTAGCATAGCCATCAAAAGGTCTCTAGGTGAACATTATCATATGGGCACACAACGCTGCATAGGCACCACGATGGATCAGGTCGATTTGACCACTCACCTACTTATTCAGAGGCAATGAGAGAGAAGAAATTACAAGACATGGGTAAAAAGGAGGAGTGTTTTACCGAGAAGAAGAAAATTCATAGGAGTTGGCGATATCGTCAATTTGAGTAATTTTGTCAAAAAAAAAGATATGAACAACTAAATAGTGGGTTTTGTTATTATTCTTCATAAAATAAATTAATTACACTGTAAGCTTAATTATTTGGTAAAAATCTCTTGAATCAACGCACATGGTTGTTTTATTTTTTATTTTTTATTTTTTGGTTGTTGTTGTTGTTGCTGCTATAGTTCTCTCAAAGCAATGTCAGATGTCAATATCTCCTCCAATTTTTTTATTTTTTTTTGTTATGTAAGGATGAAAAATGCCCCTTTGCAATTTTTGATATACAAGTTTTTTGTACTTGGGCAAAGTTAGGAACTTTATCTTTGGTTTTTTTTTTTTTTTGTTCTTTTTTTTGCAAGCAGTGTCATTTCACCTTATTATTTAATTATTCATAATATATTATATAGTTAGTTTCTTTTTTTTATGCATATCTGATACACCAAAGAAAAAAGAAAAAGCTGCTCATCAACTACTTATTATGAATTATGAAGCTTCAGAAAAAATGATAAAAATAATTAAAAAGAAGGATGTCACAGTGTAGCAGTAAAAAAAAGGGTTCATGAGTCTCAAACTAGAGTAAGAGGTAATTTAAGACCATGTATTTTATTTGATCACAGGACAACTCGAGTGGATCCCATAAAAGCAAGGAGATTCTCTTTACAAAATATTAAAAGTAATAACTTCAACACTCACCCCTCGCATGAAAATTTGAAAATTATTATATAGATGTGGTGAACATGTGTCCAAGTGTCTGGTGTCCTCAGCAGTACATGAGTGTCCTCTTCAAGAATGAATACCCTTCTTTACACTTTCCTATTACATAATCTATTTTCATGTTTCTATTTAAAGAAGTGTCAACAGTCAATCACTAGTCCACACCTTAGTTTATTTACAAGACTGGTAAGGTAAAGGTAAAGGTAAATGTAAAGAAAATTTCGGGAATCACACAGTGTGACTTTCCCACTCATTTTTGCTAACCGAATATGATAATGGTGAAGGGTCCGGCTACTAGGATTACTTTCCCACTTATATTTATTTTACCACACGTAAACAAGCATCCCATCCTATATGCATATTCATTGAATTAGAAATGGATTTAATTAGACATTGATCCAACCACTATCACCATTATTGTCATCAAAGCCTTCTCTCTATCTTGTTGGAATCATTTAAATAAATTCTTTTTTTCCATTCCTTTTTCCATTTCGATATATCTCAAGTCAAATATTCAAATACATTGACCCGAGTATAATATGCAAAGCTAAAGAAATTTGGTCTATAAAAATCAACATCAAACTTTGAAGCCCTCAAACTAACACAGAGGGATCGGACCAAGATTTATATTGATCACCTCCAAATCTATTCATCCCATCACTCCCCTTGGATAAGCAGCCAAGTCTATTCATCCCATCACTCCCCTTGGATAAGCAGCCAAGTGGGGCCTGTCTAACTCATTAACAAGACTTGATAAAATAAAATAGAAGCTCTTTTGACCCTTCATTTCTTGGTACGGATAGATGGCGACGTCCAATGAAAGTGGGTCTCTCACAAACGTGCATAGAGATTCCGGTTACAAGTTAAAAGCGAAACAAAGATTCCATTGAGACAAGGACAAGACCAAGACCCAGGTGCTTTTTTCTTTGCAGGATTTCATCATGACAAGGATCAAACCCAGGCTCCTCTGCAGAGATGCTCAAACCCTCAAAGTGGAACTACCCTGCTTCTATCTCGGTTTCTTGCTGTGTTCGATGAGACCCAAAAGCCAATCCAGAGGACATCAGTCTGTATCTTCAATGCATTCTATGGTGGGCCTGTTTGGTAATATTTTATATAAAATAAAGTGCAGTAAAGCATGAAATCAAGAGAGAATAATATAGAATAGGGTTATGATGGTATTTTATTTTTAGTTGTTTAGTATTAAATTTTTTTGACTTTTTGTATAGAAAATTGGAGCTTTTTGTTTTTTAGTTGAATAAGGAGGTTGGTTTTTTACTTTTTTTTTTTTTAAAAGAGGTGAAATTTTTTTTGAATTAAAGTGTTATTGATGCGATATTTTATCTGAAAAATAGAGACTTTACTAGACTTTTACTGATCTAGTAAAATGCCAAAGGGAGAGGATGTAAGAAGTAGGTTATATCGTCTCTTGCTGTAGTTATTTTTCTTTCGAGCTCCAATGCTTAGAGATTTATTTTTATTTTTTAAATTTGTCGGGCTGTTCTGGAGAATTGAGTAATGGACAGACTCGGAGGGGAATTGATTGTTTTGTTTAATTGATTCGTTAAAAACTCCACATCCGATATGAGAGGTAAAGTTGAGGATAGGGACAAACAAGCCAAGCCGAGCCGAGCTTGAGAACAACCCACTTCAAGCAAAACTTGATCCAATCTTAGTCCAGCTTTGGCTTGCTAGATTATTATATTCCATTTCAGCTTATTTAAAAAGAAAAATGTTATGAACGTAGAGGATTTTACAAAGAAAAACAAAAAATCCAAGTACTACACCAAAAAGGCCCTTTTAGCTGCGTTTGCACACTTCTTTTTCTCTTTTTTATTTTTGTAAAATAATATGTATATAAATTTATATCCACTGACATTTTTAGTATTTTAATGTTAATTCCTTCTCTTTTCAAAACTCCTTTAATGCATACCCCATTATTCCCAAAATACCCAAACTCCCTCCGCTCTCGTTTTCTCTTTCAGTCTTTCCACATCCCTTCTTTTAATCGCTCATACCACGAAGAGACCCAAAGCCACGAAGTGACCCGAAGCTCTGCTCTTTCACTGCCCTACATCCACTGGTGACTGAAGAAGGTGATGAAGAACTGATGAGGAGGGTGACGGCGGTGAAGAAGCAGTAGGAGATCGAGCCAGGTAGGTACCCTTTGCCCTTTCTCTCTCTGCTCCTTCTCTTTTCTTCTTCTTTGCTTACAGTTTGGCTCTCGGGAGTTGGTATGATGTTTGTATTTGGGTTTGAAGAAGGTTTGGCTTTGATGAAGATGGTGGCTGTGACTTAGGGTCGGTGGGGGATATTGGGTTCTCAGATTTGGCCGCATAGATGTTTGGGTTGCATTGGGATTTGGGTTTATGGCTCGATTTAGGGCTGGATGAGGAGTTGTGGGAATTAGGAGTTAGGGTTTAATTATTATTATTGGAATTCTAGGGTTTGAGAATTTGGGGATTTTTTTTTTTTTTTTTTAACTGGGGTTTTGGGGTTTCTGGAGATTACCTTAAATCCCTTAATCCAGATTACCTAATCTAAACAATAAAAAAAAAAATTCACCATTTTCCCCTAATCTCTTAATCCAGATTACCCAATCTAAACAATAAAAAATAAAAAAAAAAAAGATTGTAGAGATGCTGCTGGATTATGATATTCTTGGCGATTGATGGAAATTGTCAGAGAGGAAAGCAGTCTGAGAGAGAGAGAGAGGGAAGGGAAGCAAGAAGGGACTGCTTGGGACGAAGCAGATAGCTCCCAGACCCTCACAGGAGCTCCTTTTAATCAATATGACGTGCTCTAAGATACTAATCTATTATGATATCCATATATTTCAAAATAGGCAACGTTATATGATATTGTCATTCTTGAGTTTTGATACTCTTTTTTAGGGTGTAAAAGCCATTCTTTTGACATATCCCATATCTGGACATATAATGGGGTATGAGTTATGACTGAATCCAACCCATCCCAATCGACGTCAAGGCCAACCAGCATATCTTAATTCATTCACTGACCAGTTTTATTTGTGGAAATGTAGGCACTACGTTTAACCAAGCATGGAAACTCAAGGACGCCATACCAAAGAGGCTTTCTCGAGGAGGATTGAAAGTCTAGAAGGAATCATTGACCCCAGTTCAATGGTTAAAGAGTTTGATGAAGCTCTAGCAAGTTTAACTGCGGCCTTCTCTGCTGGAAAGAAATTAGAAAATCGTGTGTTGGATGATGTTGCTAAAGCAATAAGAGAAATTGACGATTTGATGGAAAGAAAGGAAGAAAAGGTACCCGAACTTAAAAAAATCATCGCCGAGTGCATCCAACAGATTCGTGACTACAAGGCTTCGCTCATTAAAGGAAAGGAAATTACAGATACGGAGAAGAAGAAAGTGGTTGGAACACAAAGCTTTGGAGATGGACTGCATTGGCTGTCTGAGACAGCGAAGAATAAAGCAAAGGATAAGCTACAGGAGAATACTACTAAAATGAGATACAACAATTTAGACCCTCTTCTAAGGAGGTGCTTGCTTTTCCTCTTTGTCTTCCCGGGGGATGCAGTGATAAGTAAGAGGTCTATCATCTACAGGTGGATTGGTGAGGGCTTAATAAAGCCAAACAAATCCCAAACAATAGAGCAGGCCGGTGAACAATGCTTTAAGATGCTGCTTCTGAGTGGCCTCATCCAACCTATTTCGAAAAAGCATGATAAAAGACCTCGCTGCTGCATATTTCCCTCTAGTGTTAAAAACATGCTCGAAGAAGTGCTCAGAACCAATGCAAAAGAAGTGGGTTTTTACTTTAAAACTTATGACAAAAGGGATCTAACAGCAAAAGACTACAAAGACGATGAACGTCCACTTTCTTGCCTGCCAGCCGCTAAGGACGAACAATCAGTGATTGTTTCTTCAGTTTCTTCGAAACACAAGACCAGTGAATTGCTTTCCCTATTCAACCTTAATGGCCAGTATATAAAATGTGAAAGTGATAAGTTCTCAAAATTCAAGTTGATCAAAGTTCTGCAGCTTGGTAGGTGGGACATTTTTTCTGATCGCCACATTGAAGCAGCAGACACTGAGTTCTTAGAGAGCTTGGGAACTATGAAAGATTTAAGATATCTCAGCCTTCAAGGGATCTCTAGAATAACTACGCTGCCAGATTCATTGAAGCGTCTCACCAATCTGCAAATCTTGGACCTCCGGGCATGTCACAATCTAGAAGCACTGCCTACTGGAATTGGGTTGCTAAAGAATCTAACTCACTTGGATGTGTCAGAGTGTTCCTTGCTTGATAGGATGCCCAAGGGGCTCAGCTCACTTTCAGAGCTCCAAGTGCTCAAAGGCTTCATAATCAGTAGAAAAATAACTAGTGATTCGTGCAGACTCAAATAATTGGCTGTGTTGAAAAATTTGAGGAAGCTCACCATCAACATAGCTGGAGGGGAAAACGCTATTGACGACCTAAAGGAGTTAACGGCATTTGAGATTCTGAGTTCCCTAACAATCACATGGGGACAGGTATAAGAAAACTTTGGACCTTGGATGTCTCTCTCTCTCTCTCTCTCTCTCTCTCTCTCTGTTTTTTTTTTTTTTTTTTGGTATATTGGGAATTCAAACTCATGCAGTTTACTCACGTACCAATGTCCCTAACCAGCCTGACCTACAGTTAGTTGGACTTGGGGCGTTTATTTTTACATAACCTCATACGTTATTCTATTGGAAGAAATGGAGTATATATGTGACATCTAATTATGAGAAAATAGCTACGAAAAGTAATTCATAGAATCCTTTCATCTCATCTTCTCATTTCTCTTTTCTAATTTTATCACAATTAACATTCATTTAATCCTATCATGGATCTTTTCCACTGTCATAGTATCAGATAATCCATGTCTGAATTGGATAATCCTATCTAGCCGCAAGCTTCCTAACATAGAGTGTTCTCCATCAACAGGTAACAGAAACTCTGCCGAAACAGAAGGGAACAGAAACTCCGCTGAAATCTGTTCCGCTTGGCAAACTTGAGAAGCTGGACCTCCAATGCATTCCTCAACATGAGAAGCTCAATTGGCTAACGCCTGGGGGATTTCCTAATCTCAAGAAGCTATACATCAGGGGAGGGAAGCTAGAAAGCCTCAATCTTGGAACATGCGCAGAGAAATGGAACGTGGAGACATTGCGTCTGAAGTACTTGAGCAACCTAGAGTGCAGTCAGTGGTCCGATATAGAAAATACATTTTCATCTCTGGCTTGTCTCGAGATTTACGAATGCCCTAGGCTCAACGGGAAGCTTCCATTCCATCGTAGTGGGGACACTGTTTGGATAAAGAACAATGGAGATCGTTGGATTCCTATCGAAGATTAAATATCATGATCAATATATTACGATCTTTTGGCCATACGTTGCAAACATGATGTATAATAAAAACTGTTGATGTTACCTTAATCCTTTGTGTAATGGAGATTTGATTAAACCATACTTCAATTCCTTATTTATCTTTGGAGATGAATGGATTGGTTTGTCTCTTAAGAAATCCAAATATATATATATATATATATATGAGGAATGTTCATATGCATCTTTCCCTCACCATAGGGTGATGGACACTTTTCTTTTTGTACATGAAGACGAGAAAGTGTACCTCACTCTATGTACTTGAAAAATACATTTTGTACTTGAAAATATCCAAAAGAGGAGTGTACCTCACCCTATGGTGAGGGAAAGATGCATATGAACATTCTCATATATATATATATATATATATATAAAAGCTCTTTGTTGAAGATCTTATGTGGGCCAAGTCATCTCTCTCCTCAGCTCTTTTAACACATGAAAAGGATGTTCTACTCTAAAAACACTTTGGAAAGAACGGACTTCTCATCACGTGCGTAATTAGAGTGTGGGCTTCGACCTTAGAGTGTTTGGATGTATGGTAAATTAAAGTAACGTGCGATAAAGCCTCTATTATTCAACCAACAAAAGACAAGGGGTCATGTCAAAAGTAAGCAAATTCAAATTTCTCTCCTTCATTTTAAAGGAAAAAGTAAAAAAAAAAAAAACAACTTTTTTTTCACTAAATGGCAAAAATATATTTTCTTCTTACACAAAAAGTAAAAAAAATATCTTATCAAGCTACTAAAAATAAAAGACCATTATAACCCCTTAAATTTTATTCATTTTTCATTTGATGATTCATTTCACTTTACTTCAATTCACCGTACATTCAAACACGCTTGAAGAAAGCTTCAATAGTTTCCTTCTAAATGCAATAAAGCCCTTTAACTTCTTCTTATAAATGTTTTTTGGTTTTGGGCTTTTACCCCATGGCTACTTCTAGACTGCAGTTCCTCCATCTTCTTAAATTTTATAAATTTTCGTACACCTACCTTGCATAAGCAGTACACAGTGAAAAGGAAGATATAATTTTGGGATATTATGTAATGATGAAAGTGAGATTCCCTTTCTTGAAACACATCCTTGGATGGATGGGTTGGTGCCATCATAAGCTAGAAGACCCACATGTGCCTACAAATGTGGAAAGTACAAATAGAAATAAAAAAAATCAACCTGGAAAAATGAAAATAATGCCAAATTTCCCTTGCATCTTATTACAGAAAACACTTTGAAGCGGCATTCGTTTCTCCGGCAGTGGCACAACATCTACTCTGTATGTTTCTGGAAATATTGTCAAAAATCAAAATACATATTTTTGAACCATGCTTCATTTTCCATCTAATGGACGTCAAGAATGGTGATTGGAAGTAAAAGAAATGACCGTACAAACCATGTACAAAAATCATCAATACACACAAACAATCCATTATACTATATTAAAGTCTTGGGTTTCAAAGCTAATTCTGACTCCAATTTTTTATTTTGACCTGGAGTTTTATCCGCTTTATACTGTTTACATACGTTCAACAACTTCATTCGCCCCTCAAATCTCAGAGCCCTTTTTTTCTCTATTCTCCTTGGCTCTTTATATATCGACCTCTCCTAGTGAATTTCTACGTCATGGACCATATTAAAAAAATAGTTACTATCATAATACTCTCTTCTTTTATTTTATTTAAATTTTATACTCTATCTATACCAATATATTATCAGTAAGTATTTGAGAATGATTTTATGTGACCTGAGTTTCTTTTTAATGGATCATGTAACATAATTTAGCAGTTATTGGTGAACATGTCATTTGGTTATTGCTGAGCACGAATTACTGTGCTAGTTTAAATTATAATTATATTAATTACAATGAAATGACTTACGTAGATGATGTACCTTTTTCTTATATTGAGAAAGTTAAATGAAAATTTACAAAGGTAGAATTATTTAAAAAGTATAAGAGCAATAGATTTCATATAAATCAATTATTTCTTGTCCTAAAATATAAAAGAAGTTGAAAATTGGAATTTCCTGTCCCTCTATCCGTTCCGGGCGTTCTAATACGCGGTTCATGCCTTCGTAAAAAGGTTAATTCTGCCCCGGCCCACGGTACTCTATACCATGTGCATGGGTCCGCCAACGACCACGTTTTTCATGCTAGTTGAAGTCATCCAATAATTCTTGGTCATCCAATAATTGCAGGTGTTGAAAGTTGTGCCTCCCCACTATGCTGCATGGGGACCCTTTTTTGTCTTTTTGACCTGTTCATCCCTTTCAAATCTGTGATGGTCTTAGGATATCATGAGATTTATATTGTTCTCTATATCATACTCTTTATACCAGCAAGTGAAAATATTTTTATTGCATATGGAAAAATATATTTTGTGAATAGTATGTACATATATGACAACAATTTCTCGGGTTCTATCATTCGGATTTTCTCTTAAATGTTGTATAACAGCTACGATAGAATGACCCGAGATATCATATGATTTATTAGTTTTTGACGTAATTTAACATATGGTAGTTAAAAAATTATTAACCAAAGTCAAATGACTTTGGTCATGACATCATTTAAATTTAGGTAAGGAAATTAAGGTATATGCCAGTGGCAATAGTGAATGGTGCAATGAAATTCAAAATCCCATCGCTCCGGGAAGGAGGGAGGATGGATTAAATAAAGGAAAACTTTTAAAGTAGGGCTTAACTTTTGCTTAGAATTCAAATAAGGATAAAATAAAATTTGATTTTTGAAAATTTGGCCTTAATGCAGGCAGAGGTCCCGTCCAACAGATCACTAGTAAATTTTAATCACCAGTGATCAAACTAATGATTAATCTTAAATCCGATTAAAAATAATCAATCCACGCAATAAGAAGAACACGCAATTTATACGTGGAAAATCCTACTCGGGAAAAACCACGGGCCTTATCGTCTAGGCTAACAGATAACCAAGCACTATATCAAAGAAAGTTACAAGAAAGCAACTCACAACCCTTCCCAGTCGAAACTCAACCTAAGGACCGAGCTATCTTGCCGACTCCTCGTCGTACACCTTCACCGTGCTTGAAACGAACACTCTAAAGCCGTCTTTAAGAGGTCTCTATTTCAGAGGAGTAGAACGAAGCATAAATCCAAAGTTTGATCTTCAGCACTGTCAATGGTTGCCTTGAGGGGATGATGGATCTCTCAGAGTTCTCTCTAGGGTGAAAGGTGAAGTTAAATAGAGAGATCAAGGCTTTTTATAAACCTAAATTCATGGCTCAAGTATTATACTTTGATTAGGAATCAGCAAGGCAACTTGAGAAGAAGTATGAGAGAATTCTAGGCAGTTTCTAGTTCCAAGCCCAGGTCCGCTCGAGCGATCAGGGAGTCCGCTCAAGTGGACAAGCCTCTGTATTCGAGTTTTTGAAATTTAGACCATGGCTCGAGCGAAAGAAAGAATGGATCGAGCGAAGGCGGCACTGTGAGGGGTTTGCTCTAGCGGTCAAGGACTTCGCTCTAGCGAAGTGCATTCTGTCTTCAGCAAGGAGAGATGGCTTGAGCGATGCAGGGAACGGCTTGAGCAAAAGAGTTTCTGTGATGAGTTCGCAGAGTCAGTTCTAGTAAAAATGAACTTCTTTGCATAAAGATCTTGGGCAGTCCATTCTAATTAAATTACATAATAAAGAGTCCCGCTTTTGTCCATTAACCAATGAATTAGTCAACCTAAAAAACCTTATAATTTTCAAAATGGGATGTAAGTTTTTCATATACAGTAATTCAAATTAGGACATCCAACAATACAAAGGATTTTCCGGTGACTTTCTTCTCCACTTATTTTAAAATACCCAAAATGCCCTCTCTTTCCTCTTGTTCTTTTTCCCGGGAGGCAGACTGCATTGAGTTTCATGTCAAGTGACGGGCAACTGCTGGTTGCAAGGTGTTTTGGTGCAAGTGAAGCTCGGGTTGAATAGGTCGAGTGCGCTGCGGTTCCGCGAAGGTTGGGGGCTTAGGCTTTTTGGTGGTGTGGCTGGAAAGAAAGAAGGAAAGGGTCTGGTCGACAGTGTATTAGGTTGGCTGGATATGGCTGGGATATGAGTGTGAGAATGATGGCTATGTGTACGTGAAGTGGGTGAGTGAGGGGTTTGATGGCTGCAAGGCGGTGAGTTTGTGTTGGGCTGGTTTTCAAAATGAGACAGATATGAAGTAGTGAGTGGTTGGTGGCTGGCTATGCGAGAGATGATGGGTGTTAAGGATGGTGATGTACGTTTGGAGAAGTTGCAGGCGGGTGTTGAAGCTGATTGGTGGAAGGTGGTACTTGGGTTCAATTCAGATTTGGTGACTAGAGAATGAGTTCTAATGATGGAGATGTTGCGTGCAGTGTTGAGAAAGGTGATGTTTGGAGGGGCTTTATGAGATTAATGTGCTAGTCGGTCTCGATTCTACTGTCCGCCAAATGGGTTGGTGGGACGATGAAGTGGGTATTTGGTGAAGATGATGGATGGTGAGGAAAGAGGAGAGCATGAGGTCTTGGGTTGATGGACTGGGTAGGTGTTTGGTTGATGGCGACTTTGTAGGAAATTGTATGGCCCGCATGCCACGGGTTTCACGTCAGACCAAGCAGAGCGGATGTTAAAAAATAATACGATCACACTTAATGTAAGACTTGATCTAATCTCGCTAATAAGACTCCCAATAGAATTAGTGGATATGACTTTCTCGGCAATAAAGTCTCTACTACATCCAAATCCATAAGATTGATCTTTGATTGTAGATGTACCATCGGGCAGACCGAGGTGGGTTGGTGGGATGATGAAGGTGATGGAGAGAAGATGGTGTTGGTGTGTGGCTGGATGATAAAGATGGGTGGGTGTGGAATGGGTGGGTTTGTTTGGTTCGGGGGATTGGAAGGTGTGCGATTCCACAAGGGCAATTTAGGTATTTAAAAAATTGAGAAGAAAGTTGTCGGAAAATAACCACTTTTAGTGCCTGATGTCCTGAATTCAAAATGTAAATGGTATACTTTAAGACCTTTTATGAAAATCGAAGCTTTTTTCCGTCCTGATTTGAAATTTGAACAAAACTCAGACCTGTTTTGAAATTCTCCCTCAAACAAATGCTTTTAAATTTGCAAATTATAACACACACGTCCGCTTAAGGAGGGGAAAAGAGTACCGCACACATAAAAAGCAAGCGGGACCGAACCTGTTTTCCACAACGGACTTATCATCTCTTCCTTCTCGTTTGCCGCACTTGCAACCCGAAAAGAAGCACAAGTAGAGAGACAGGGAAAGAGAGAAAGGAAGAAGGAGACCAAGAGCAAGAAAAGATCAGAGGGAAGAAGAAGACAGAGAGAAGGAAGAGGAAAGAAGCGGCCCCTTACATCAGGTATGCGTTGACCTTTCTTTTTTTTTTTCTTTTAATTCCGTTTTTTGTTAATTAGGTTTCTTTTCTAGCCTGTGGGAATATTTGAAGTGTAGGATTTCTGCAACACTGGGCTTCTAGCGTTTCTGAAAATCTACAAACTTGTGAAGTGAAATTACAAAAAAGAGTCAAGAAAATTTCCAAGGGTTTGTTTGCCTGCTTCACATCAAACGGGAGTTCACGATCTAATGAGTAATAGAGGGGCAAGTGGAGGATATATGCAAGGTGATGTAGATGGGGCCAACACCAACACATTTGTAAAATTCGATTTCACCAATTTCTCAGAGGAGATGTTTCACAGCCCCTTGTGATTCTTCTTCACTTTTAATCATTTATTTATTGGGATTCAAAAAAAGAAAAAGAAATCTTAAACCGTATGATCTCTTTCTTTAAAAAATAGCAGCTATTAATAGAATTAACTGTTAGACACTTGTTATTCCGTTCTTTCTTTCCACTTCAGCTATCCACCCATATGACTATATGAGACACGATCAAGCATTGGATACTCTGCAAATGAAGTCTTAACCTTTACTCTTGTGACCCATAGAATAGATGTCAGAGTATATGTACGTACATGTTATCCATGTGTTAGTGAGCAATGCAATTCTTGATCATGAATACTTCTTTGTTTTTGTTCTGTGTTGTTTCACTGAAATGGTTTTTTTTTTTTTTTTTTTTTTTTTTTTTCTAGGTAGAGGAAGCTGAGAGAAACCAAATGCAGGCAATGGAGGTCTTTCCAAAGCAATGGAGGGACTTGTGGGATCAATGGGACATCCGAGTCACTGTCTTGATCAGCCTTCTACTCCAGGTCCTTCTCATCATGTTTGCATCTTGCAGAAAAAGGAAAGCATCTAAATCCTTTGCGCTTTTCATCTGGTCTATTTACCTGCTCGCCGATTGGGTTGCTGCTTTTGTCCTCGGCCTCCTTTGCAATAGCCAAGGCAAGTCCGACTCCGACTATAAAGACCAAATGCCTGGAGCCAGCAAGATTGGGACCAATGCAGCCACCCGCTCTAATAACACTCAGTACGACGACAAGCTTCTCGCCTTCTGGGCACCTTTTCTTCTGCTGCACCTTGGCGGACCCGACACCATCACCGCCTTCGCGATGGAAGACAATGAGCTCTGGCCGCGACACTTGCTTGGCCTCTTGTTCGAGTTAGGTGCCGCCATCTACGTCTTCTTACTCTCCATGCCCAAGAATACTCTCTCAGTTCCTACTCTTCTCATGTTCCTTGCCGGCACCATCAAGTATGTCGAGCGAACCTATGCACTCTACCGAGCAAGCTTGGATGGCTTTCGTGATTCCATGCTTAAGGAGCCTGACCCCGGCCCCAACTATGCTAAGCTGATGGAGGAATTTGAATACAAGAACGAGTGTGGGTTACCTACGAAGATTGTAATCAGTGAAGAACCTAAGGATCTAGTTGATGAAGAATCCAAAACAGAACATGATACTAAAAAAAACCAACCGAAGGTGCTAGCAGATGCCCAGAACTTGCAAGAAGCGAACAAATTCTTTGACAAGTTCAAGGGCCTAATCGTTGAGCTCATCTTCAGCTTTCATGAGCGAGACGAGAGCCGCAATGCCTTCCTTGAAAAGTCCTCAGTTGATGCCTTCAAGGTGGTCGAGTTTGAGCTAAGCTTTGTGTATGAGGTTCTCTTCACCAAGGCTGTTGTTGTGCACAAAATGTGCGGCTACATTCTCCGTGCCATCTGCTCATGTTCGATCATTGCTGCTTTCTTGATCTTCTTCTTCTTAGAAAAGGATCGATTCAGCGAAGTCGACATCTCTATTACATATACGTTGCTTGGTGGTGCCATCATCCTAGATGCATTTGCTTTCATCATGCTCATTTTCTCAGATTGGACCGTCGTCAGACTTAAAAACTACCGAACCATATCCGATTTCATTGTCAAACTTTCACCTTGCGGACGATGGTCGGAAATGGTCACACAGCACAGTTTGATTGAACGCTGCATCCCCGCAGACCTATCCTACTTGACAAGGATCATGGATTGGCCAATCTGGTACCAGAAGTTAGTCGAGATGCTGTGCATTCAAAAGATCTCGAGGCTGACTGGAATTGGCACGCAGTTCATAGACGAGATACAGTACACTTGTCGTGAAAAGGTCACAGATGGACTTAAGGTATGCATCTATGAACAACTCAAGAAGAAAGCCGAGAGCATTAGTGATCCGAAAGAGACTCGGCGTGTGTGCTCATGCAGAGGAAATTGGGCTCTGGAAGAAAGGGGCTACCTGAATGAATTTGGTCCCAGCGTCACTGTTGAATTCGACGAGAGTCTACTAACGTGGCACATTGCAACCGACCTCTGCTACTACTCAAGTGAAAATGATGAACTCCCAGAAAATGCAAAACGGGATCGTGAGATTTGTAAGCGCTTATCTGATTACCTAGTCTATCTTCTGGTCATGCGGCCTTTCATGATGTCGTCGTCAGCAGTGATAGGGAAAATCAGGTATCGAGACACCTGTGCTGAGGCCATGAATTTCTTCAACCGTAGGCTACCAGCTTCCAAAGGGAATCAAAACAAGGGATCAGAGACCGATCAAGAAAAAAAGGAGGAATCAAATGCGGTGCTTATGGATGCTTGCAATATCTTGCTTTCGGTGAATACTAAAGGCGCAAAACCTGCTGACGTGAAAGGGGACCGGAGCAAATCCGTGTTGTTCGATGCATGCATTCTTGCTAAGAAGTTGAAGAAGGAATTGAAGGTAACAAAGAGATGGGAGGTGATGAGTGAGGTGTTGGTTGAGATGCTGGCATATGCAGCTATTCGCTGTCCTGGCATTGCCCATGCCCAAAGGCTTAGCAAAGGAGGTGAGCTTCTAACTTTTGTTTGGTTTTTGATGACCCATTTGGGTTTGGGAGAACAATATCTAATAGAAGCTGGCCATGCTAGAGCTAAACTAATTTCCCATAAGTGAGACCCACGAAATTCGAATATGGTATGCTTTGCTACCTAGTAAACTATCACTATGAAATAGTTTGACTTCCAAATTGTGTAGTAGTTTGTTCTAAATTGATGCTCTCTCTCCCTCTAATGCTGTAATACATAGACATAACATCCGTATGCACACATAGAGTTAAATAGTCATATAAATTCAGACTTATCCTGAAATGGGTTTGTCTATTTTGGATATGATGAATAAGAAAAAACAGTCTAAAATGGATATGGATGAAGACTCCTGAAATGGGGTTTCTCTATCTCTCTGTCATGATGTAAACAACAGCTAGATCTTCATGTTGGGTTTATATCTTGTATTACGGATTTACCAAATTGGTTGATTGCATTAGTCCATGACGAGGTTTAGAATCAAGGGTATTTTTGTAATCGTAATGGGCTTTCTTGGGGATCAAGAAAGTGATGATTATATATTGATGTAATCTGTAAACAGGAACTCTGTGAGAGAGTTAAGGGATGTGAGAGCTCTCTCTCCCTTATTCAGAGCTTTCCAAACCTCATGGGGCTTAATGGAGAGAATTGTTCTTTCCCGTGGACGTAGGCGAGTTTGCCAAGCCACGTAAAATCTCCATGTGATTTTCCTTTTCTTGTGTAGTTGATTGATCGTTCGATCGCGGTGATTCACACTTCCACACACACGTACAACAAGTGGTGTCAGAGCTCCAACACTTCAGAGTCGTGTAATCATATAAAATGTTTAGGATTTGATAATACGAAAGGTGGGTTTCCGATCTTCGCTGAATTTTAACCCAAATCTTTGACATTTTTTATCTTAGTTTGCTAGGGTTATGTAGGTTGGGTCGGGCTGAACCCCATCGGGTGAAGGTCAATGTTATTTGACCATTTTTGAAAGGGGTTATATTTGGATTGGACTTCATCCAATGGACACCTCTGATCGGCCTGACCCTTTTTTTACCATTATATTGATGGAAACAACTTAGATCAAGCATAAAACCACGGTGGGTCTGAATTCAGATGTCTTTATAGAGTCACATCAGACTTGGAACCTATGATTGTATCTTAGATTTGGCATCAATTTGAAATAATGGATATGATTATGTATTTAAAATTGAAATAAGATGTGGAATGAATGAGTATAATTGTATAAAAAAAACTTCAAAATAAAAATTTGAAGTATACAAGTAGATGGGGCTACTGAATGGTAGGTACTACATTAAAGTTAAGTAGATTCTCATGTGTGAACATAACTCAAGCTATGTAGGCCCTTAAAATCAATATATTTTTTTAATACATGAATGTAATCATTCAAATCCGAATCCTTGGGTTGAAATATACAGGAAACCTATTTCAGATCCAAATGTTTTGGATCCTATATTTTGGATTCGAATGACTCCTAGATCCAAGATTAGGCTCCATACATGTTTAATTTGTAATCAGAGACTTTAGATACTCATTTGCAGCTCTACCCTACTACATTAATCCATTATAAAAGGAAATTTTAATAATGGATTTGTCAATTTTGGACTGGGCGAGTTTTTTAGACTGTGACCTATGTCTGGTTCGAGGCAGGTTTGGGTCGTGGTTGCAATTGACCCACCCCTTTCCGATTGTACCTGTGCGTGTGGGGATGTGTGAATCAGGTCCTCTTATGAGGGCACCTAGCCTGATTCGGCTCTGGAAAATCCTGCAAAATGGGAGATGGGCCATAGGCCAGTTTGGGTGGTCGCCCCATATTTGTATCATCTTTGATGGTGCATTTTAGGTGAGGGAGATTGTGTAGATCGTTTTCATGGACCTTTCGGTTCAGCCCAAACACTTGGGCCAGCTCCTTTTGCACCTTGCTCAATTCTTCTGGGCACTTCATCAGCTCTGCCATGGCCCACTCAATTGTCATTGCAATTGTTTCCGTGCCCTCAAACATCACATCCTGCCCACATAAATGTACAAGATAAAAGCTTGGTGCAATTAAAATGTTTTAATTGTACTGATGAGTATATTTTTTTTTCCTAATGAACGACCATTTCCTGACGTGTGATCGGGGAATTTGACCGGATTTGAATTAATGCGTGCAAGCTTGGTTAATTTATTTGAGTTGAATGGACAATTTGTGCTTATAAAGTAGATTTAATCTGAATGTTAGATTTTAAGGGGCTTCAAAAAGAAAAGTTCCGTTCGATTTGGAATTTCGACGAAACTTTTTGGAATTACATTTCGAGAAAATATAAAAAGTTTCGTCGAAATTTCGAATATATAAAAAATTGCATTTTGGAAAATATATAAGAAATAGATATTTTGAAATATTATGAAATTGCATTTTGGAAAATATATAAGAAATAAAAAGAATTTGTATGTATAAAAAATTAAAAAAATATTAAATATCTAAAATTCCATTTTTTCTGAAATCCTGAATTCCTGCTGAAATTGATTGAAATTTGGAAATGGACGTAAATCTAAAACAAAAGGTTTTATGCGGAATTTTTAGCTATTTAACCAAAACGAAAAATTCCGGCCATTTCGGCTGAAACGGTATGAAATTAATAACTATAAAGGGCAGTAACTGTAGAGTGAATGGTGGAGTGCATGAATGTTTCTTTTGTAAAAAGAAAGGGCACCTTAAGAAAGATTGTCTGTAACGTAAAAACTGGTTTGAAAAGCGAGGTAATAGTCTTGGCTCAAGACTTGTATGTATGGAAATTAATTTGGTAGATGCACTTTCCAATTCTTAGTGGTTAGATTCAGGGGCCACTATTCACGTGTGTAATTATATGCAGAGACCCCTTTCCAACCGAAGTCCAAATGATGGATAAAGATCACTGTCATGGGAAATCGGCAGTAATCTCAGGTGAAAGCTATAGGGACATACCGTCTCCTTTTGGATATAGGATTCCAACTAAGTCTTATTAACACGTTTTATATTCCTTCTATCAGTAGAAATTTAATTTCCTAAACGAAATTAGAAAAATGAAGGTTTATGTTTAATTTTTGGAAATAAGGTTTAAGCGTTTATAAGAATAATGTTTTGATTAGAAGTGGATATACGTGTGATGGTTTGTATAGACTAAAGTTGGACCCAGATTTTGCACAATCCCTGGTATCCTCTAATAGAAACGTTAATATGAATATTGTGATGGGTTAGTGAAGCCTAATTTAGACTTTATTTATTTACAGGGGTTTATTTATAATGTGTCGGTTTAATCTGGACCATCTGTTATGAGGCCAGATCCGACGGTTGTGGTTGTCTAGAGGTTTAGGGTTTCATGTATTTATACTGGGTGGTGAGAGTATTGTTATTACAGTGAAATTGAGAGAGAACGAGAGAGACATTGAGTGCTTGTACTCTTGTGGGAATCTCCAATAATAGTGAACGGCGTGAATCTCCTGTGGATGTAGGCAATCTTGCCGAACCACGTAAATCTGTGTCTCGTGGATTGACTGTGTGATTGATTGATTGTTGTTCGTAGATCGTGTACCTGTTATAACAACTGGTATCAGAGCCTAGGGTTTCGCGCGCGATCAGGATCAAATTGGGTTTAATCCCAGAGAAGAGATCATCTTGCTCTCTTAAGTCGCAGCACAGTAATCAGAAAAAGGGGAGGGTTCGGGCACCACTGTTGTAAATCGACGATCACAGGTTCTGATCAAACAAATGGGCCACGTGCTTGCCGTTCCAACTGTCGCCATCCATCACCGTCCAGCATCGTCGGAGAAAAAGGAAGTCGCAGTCGCCGGAACCTGAAGGGACAGAACTGCTGTCACCGTCCCTTGTCGTCTTCACCGGAGAAGGAAAAGAAAAAAACAAAAGGGGGTCCTGCCGCTGCCCACATCGCCGTCGCAGCCGTTGCCGGACACTGTTGTCTTCCGTCGCCGTCGCCTCTGTTCCGTCGCCGCCGCCTGGTAGTCCGGCTGCTCGCCCGTCGTCGCTGCTGAAGACGAAGAGGGAGACTGGGCTGCAGTCTTCGTTCTGAAACAGAGAATAGTTGAGGAAGAAGACCCAGTTGGGCCCGTCCCAGGTCTTGGATTGGTTCAGGTTAGATCCGACCTGACCCACTCCAGAAGCCCAGCAGTCCTTGGGTCAATTTTCAGGCCAGGTTCCAGTCTAGGTCAGGTCTGACCCGGCCCAATCCGTGAAGGAGAAGCCTAGCAGACAGACGCTGACGTCATCCTGACGCAGCAGTACGGTCAACAATCCAGTTTGACCGGATTCAAGGGCCAGAATTGTTTCTTGATTTCTGAAGCCATCCGGACTCAGAATTGCGCTCAGTTTTTTTTGTTGGATTCTTATCAACGAGATCTACAAGATAGATGGAACGGATTGACAGTTTGACTAGCAGAATTCATATCAAGTACATAGAGCTTGATTTGAGTGGGAGCAATGACGGACGACATGAAGCTCACGATTGAGAAGTTTAATGGCACAAACTTCGCGTACTGGAAGATGCAGATTGAAGATCTCCTCTACCAGAAGAATTTCTACCTGCCGCTTGGGGGAAAAGCCAAGAAACCTACAACAATGTCAGATGCAGAGTGGGAGGTACTCGACAGGAAAGCCTTAGGTACTGTTCGTCTCTCTCTATCAAAGTCTGTTACATTCAATATATCAAAGGAGAAAACCACTAAAGATGTTATGGATGCCCTATCTCGAATGTATGGAAAACCTTCCGCCTCAAATAAAGTTTTCTTGATGAGAAAGTTGTTTAACATGAAGATGGTTGAAGGTGGGGTTGTTGCTGAACACTTGAAAGAGCTTAACACGGTCATGAGCCAGTTATCCTCTGTTAACGTACAATTCGAAGATGAAATTTGGGCTTTGTTGGTCTTGTCTTCTTTACCAGACAGCTGGAATGGTATGGTTACATCACTGAGTAATTCTTCAGGATCAGCCAAACTGAAATTTGATGATGTTGTGAGTGCCATCCTCGGTGAGGAAATTCGCAAGAAACCTTCAGGTGAATCATCAGGAAGTGTATTGAATGTGGGAAACAGAGGAAGGTCATCTGAGAGAGAGCAAAGTCATGAAAGATCAAAATCACGGAGTAAGTAAAGATCTTCAAAAGGCAAAATCGAGTGCTGGAATTGTGGCAAAAAGGAACATCTGAAAAAGGATTGCAGAGCTCCACCAAAGAAGAATAAGCAAAAGAACGGTAATAAGGATAACGAAGCTTCCGCAAATGTCGCAGGTGATGCTGTTCAAGATGCCTTAATTCTTGCTTTTGATTATAAGTCTGAATCTTGGGTTATAGATTCGGGTGCATCCTTTCACGCCACTGCACATAAAGAATATCTCAAAAATTATGTACAAGGTGATTTTGGAAAAGTCTATCTTGGTGATGATGAACTTTGTGACATAATTGGCAAGGGAGATGTTCAGATTAAATTGCCAAATGGCAGTATATGGCAATTGAATGATGTCAGGCATGTACCTAGCCTGAAGAGAAACCTCATATCAGTTGGTCAGCTTGCTAGCTCTGGTCACGTAACTGTTTTTGCAGATGATTTCTGGAAAGTTACAAAAGGGAGTATGGTTGTTGCTCGCGGAAAGAAAGAAGGAACTCTTTATTTGACCAACAGCTCTACAAGTTCCATTGCAGTTGCAGATAAAGGCATTGACTCAAACACATGGCACTATAGACTCGGACACATGAGTGAGAAAGGGATGAAGATTCTTCATTCTGAAGGTAAGCTAGAAGGACTCAAGTCCTTGGACTTAGAGTTCTGTGAAGACTGTGTTTTCGGAAAGCAGAAGAAAGTTACATTCTCTAAAGTAGGCAGGCCACCGAAGTCAGAAAGGTTGGAACTAGTACACACGGATGTGTGGGGACAAACTCAGGTACCTTCTCTTAGTGGATCTTCTTACTTTGTTACATTCATTGATGATGCTACCAGGAAATTATGGGTATATCCCATGAAACACAAGTCTGACGTGTTTGATGTTTTCAAGAAGTGGAAAGCTTTGGTTGAAAACGAAACAGGTTTGAAACTGAAATGCCTAAGGTCTGATAATGGGGGAGAGTACTGCAGCAAAGAATTTGAGGAGTATTGCGCAAAAAATGGCATTAAGCGAGAGAAGACCATTCCCAATACACCACAGCAAAATGGTGTGGCTGAGCGCATGAACAGGACAATTGTTGAGCGTGCTAAAATTATGAGGCTACATACTGGATTGCCCAAGTAGTTTTGGGCAGAAGCAGTGAATGCTGCTGTATACTTGATCAATCGAGGGCCTTCAGTACCTTTGGATGGTGGACTACCAGAGGAAGCTTGGACCGGAAAAGAGGTAAACCTTTCACACTTAAAAGTATTTGGTTGTATCTCTTATGTTCTTGTTGGTGCTGAAAAAAGAGACAAACTAGATTCTAAATCTAGGAAATGCACTTTCATTGGATATGGTTCTGATGAGTTCGGTTACCGCTTCTGGGATGAAGAAAATAGAAAAATCATTAGAAGCAGAAATTTTATATTCAATGAGAAAGTGATGCACAAAAACAAGGACAAGGTGCATGAGGACAGCAATGAATATTTAGAACTGGATGACACTTCTGAAAATGATGTACCTGAAGTACATGGAAATGAAAACCCGCAGGTGGACCCTCAAACACCTGCCCCAGTAAGAAGGTCATTTAGGACTCCTAAGCCTACACAACGCTATTCACCTTCTTTGTTTTACTTGTTGTTAACTGATGGTGGTGAGCCAGAATGTTATGAAGAAGCATTGCAGGTTGAAACTCGGGCAAGGTGGGAACAAGCCATGGAAGATGAGATGAAATCTTTATTATCAAATCAGACATGGGACTTAGTTCAGTCGCCTAAAGGAAAGAAAGCATTGCACAACAAGTGGGTGTACAAATTGAAGGAAGAACATAACGGTAGCAAGCGATACAAAGCCAGATTAGTTGCAAAAGGCTTCCAGCAGAAGGCAGGTATTGATTACTCTGGGTTATTTTCTCCTGTGGTTAAATTGAACACAATCAGAAGTGTGTTGAGCATTGTGGCGGTAGAAAATTTACATCTTGAGCAATTAGATGTGAAAACTGCGTTTCTCCATGGTGACTTGGAAGAAGACATTTATATGCATCAGCCACAGGGATATGCTGTGCCAGGGAAGGAGGAAATGGTGTGTAAGCTCAAAAAGAGTTTATACGGTTTAAAGCAAGCCCCAAGACAATGGTATATTAAATTTGACAGTTTTATGTACAACACAGGTTACAAACGATGTCATGCGGACCATTGTTGTTATTTCAAAAGTTTTGACGACTGTTACATTATTCTACTCTTGTACGTAGATGATATGCTCGTTGCAGGTTCAAATATGCATGAAATAAATAATTTGAAGAAACAGCTGTCACAGGAATTTGAAATGAAGGATTTGGGTGCTGCAAATTAGATTCTTGGTATGAGAATTAGTAGAGACATGAAAAATCGTGCATTGAAGTTGTCTCAGGCAGAATATGTTGAAAAGGTTCTAAACAAGTTCAACATGCATGGTGCTAAACCAGTTAGCACTCTGCTAGCCAGCCACTTCAAACTCTCAAAAGAGTTGTCTCCTAAGACAGAACAGGAGAAGGAGAACATGTCCAAGGTCCCATATGCTTCAGCTGTTGGTAGCTTGATGTATGCTATGGTTTGCACTAGACCAGACATTGCTCATGCAGTAGGAGTTGTAAGCAGGTTTATAAGTAATCCGGGAAAAATGCATTGGGAAGTAGTTAAGTGGATTCTCAGATATCTGAGAGGCACCACAAAGGCAGCATTGCATTTTGGAGGATCAGAGATTAAATTGCATGGCTATGTTGATTCGGACTTGGCAGGAGATCTTGATAGAAGAAGAAGCACTACAGGATATGTCTTCACATTGGGTAGTGCAGCAGTCAGTTGGAAATCTCAATTACAGGATGTCGTTGCACTTTCAACCACAGAAGCAGAGTATGTTGCCGCTACAGAAGCAAGTAAGGAAATGATTTGGTTACAGGAGTTAATGGAAGAGTTGGGTAAGAAGCAAGAGTCTAGCAGGCTTTACAGTGACAGTAAGAGTGCCATCCATCTTGCAAAGAATTCAGCCTTTCATCCAAAAACCAAACACATTCGGATCAGATATCACTTCATACGATGGCTTCTGGAAGAAAAAGTGTTGAAACTGGAGAAGATTTTATCAAGTGAGAATCCTGCAGATATGTTCACTAAGGTGGTAACTACAGAGAAACTGAAGCTGTGCTCAGCTTCAGTTGGTCTTCAAGCATGAAGATGAGGTATCGAGATTCTTAGCCGTGTTCTGTTATTGTCAAATTCATTCAGTATGATCAGTCTTCAAGTGGGAGATTGATGGGTTAGTGAAGCCTGATTTAGACTTTATTTATTTACAGGGGTTTATCTGTAATGTGTTGGTTTAATCTGGACCATCTGTTATGAGGCCAGATCCGACGGTTGTGGTTGTCTAGAGGTTTAGGGTTTCATGTATTTATACTGGGTGGTGAGAGCATTGTTATTACAGTGAAATTGAGAGAGAACGAGAGAGACAGTGAGTGCTTGTACTCTTGTGGGAATCTCCAATAATAGTGAACGGCGTGAATCTCCCGTGGATGTAGGCAATCTTGCCGAACCACGTAAATCTGTGTCTCGTGGATTGACTGTGTGATTGATTGATTGTTGTTCGTAGATCGTGCACCTGTTTAGATCCCTAACATATTGGTACTAAAAGAGGAGACATAAATAAAAACTCCTCCATGTTAAACGTTTAGGACACAACTTGAAAGAGAGATTGGAAAGGTTAGAGAACGATAAGATTCTACAGAATCTTGATTTCACTGGCTTTCGTACATGTGTTGATGGCATAAAAGAAAAGAAACTCAAAACTAAAAAGAAATCAGCCACAAAGAGTTTAGGACTTTTAGAATTAGTCTACACATGTGGAAAATTTTACCCAACTCGTCCCATATAAGGAGTGCATGTGCATGTAATTTAACTTCTAGAAAGCCCACGAAATTGATCAAAAGCCAAGTTCAAACTAGTTTGTTTGACTAAATGAGCGGGCTCGGCCTAACTTTTATGGCCCATTTCAAGCTTGGGTAAGGCCTGGCCTTGTGTTTCTAAAGACGGGCCGGGCCGAGATATGCCTCAGGTCCGCCCAGCCCATGAACACCTGTAGATCTATCTATCTATATATCTAAAGGAATGTGGTTATTCTTCGATTAACTACAGGCCTTCAACAAACTCTCATTCCTCTATCCTAATTCATTCTCTCTCCTACATGGCAGCCTCATAAAAAACAGGATCCATTCCCACTTATCATCTCTTCTTTTTCTAGCCGAGCACTTCCTATTCCTTTAACTGCTTGAGCAGTTACCAAAGGAGAAAGTGTGAAATCCAAAGGAGGAGAGAGAAGCACAAAAATAATTTTAAAAAATGATCCCCAAAAATGAACATAAAAAATAGGAAATTATTGAAAACTTAAATGATCGGGGCGAAAAACCAAGAGAAAAATAAATAAATAAATAATTAAGCAAGACAAAGGATTCCAAACATAAATAATAAGCACAAAAAGGGACTATATTAAAATGACATTTGAAGGTGTCTTTCTAGGTTCTATAACAAAATAATAATAATAATAATATGAAACATTAATGCCAGGTTGTAAGGTCCACAGAAAAAAAAATGAAGATAGAAGAATAATAAGAAAAAGAAAGTGATGAAGACATCATTGATTTGGTGGACAAAAACAAATTGAGGATAAAGAAAAAAAGGGAGGGAGAGGACTAAAAAACACTACAATGAATAATAATGTAAAATATATGGGCCCATCTCCAAAAATGAACATAAAAAAAAATCCTAAAATTAATGACCCGAGCCAAAAATTAGGAGAAAAGAAATTAAGCAAGACAAAAAGATTCCAAACTTGAAGAATAAACACACACACACACACACACACACACACACACACACACACACACACGCACGCACACACACACGCACACACGCACACACGCGCACGCGCACACACGCACACGCACACGCACACACGCGCACACACGCACACGCACACGCACACACGCGCACACACGCACACACACGCACACACACACACACACGCACGCACACACACACACACGCACACACACACACACACACAAAAGCTACATTAAAATCACATTTGAAGGTATACTTCAAGGGTCTAGAACGAAAAAAAAAAAATTAATATGGAACATTAGTGTCATATTGTAGGATCAACAGAAAAAAAAAAAAAAAAAAAAGAAAGAAAAGGAAGAATCTATATCTCTATTGGAATGTGGTTACCCTTGGGTGAACCACATTCCTCTAAATTTCAAATACTAAAATTAGAGAGTAGATGATGACAGCTGTCAAAATCTGCATCTACCCTCTACTCCCCTCTCTCTCTCTCCAGTCTCCTAAATCTCCTCTCTCTCCACTCTCTCCAATTTCCTCTCTCTCCACTATCATCTCTCTCCACTACCCTCTTTGGAACTGCTCTCTCTAAATGACTTTGGAACTTCTCTCTCTCCAATCTCCTAATCCAAATACACATAATAGGAAAAAAAATGTATGAAGAAGTAATAAGAAGGCCAGTCCCAAGTAGGGCTATCATTTTCTTTTATTAAAAATGCTTTAAATCTTTAACCGTAATAAATAATGTATGAAAAGTCTGAAATGATAAGCAAAATGAGAATTACAAGGGTTCCATGTGGGATCAATGTTATAAATCTATTAGTATACATATTAATCTAAACAACAGAGTCATTATGCCCCTTAAAATATCTTTAGGACAAATTTAACTCCCGTGAGAATTATACCCAATTCAGAATGATCACAAATAAAAGATAATAAGAAAATAAAAAAAAGTCAAATCACATGATCAAATGTCACTAATCAACATTTGGTAGACTTGATTGGAGCAAAATTCAGGCTCATGTATAATATAGGTAAGACACTTATTTTAGTGGAATGGATTCAAAGATGTGCCCCACTTACAAATTTTGTAGCACGATAGATGCTAAAGACTTCAAAAGATTTGAGATCATACAAAATCCTAAGGCTCTTAGAAAATTCTGTGCTATTTTTAACTCAAAAGGAGGCCAATCCCAAGTGGGGAAACAAAAGTATAATAGATGAATTTGATTGGAATGATCCCATATTAGTATTACCAAATGATCCTAATCATCAATATGAGGCCTATGAAATCATTATTGACAATTACTTTAGTGGATTTCATTCAAAGTTGGGACCCACTTATAAATGTTGTAGTCCGATAATAATTATAATTTGCATAGAATAATTTATATCAAGAGTTATAATCCCTTTAAATTTGATAATTTGTAGTATGACATTATCTAATTAAACTATGCACATCAATTTACTTAAGTTTGGCCAATTTAAGTAAAAGAGGACACACATTTTCAATCATCTTAAATTATTTCCTTAGTTTAAAAAATAAATTCAATTAAGGATATCTGGCGATTTAAAGGTATTATTCGATGACCTTTTTCCTCATTTTTAATCATTTCCAAATTATATGTTATGGATTTCTATATGGATTCTTGTCACATCTTATGGATCATGTGTCTTTGGGCATCTTATCATATGTTGAAGCATAAACAGGTTATATTACATTTTTCTTCAACAAGTTTTCGTTGCAAGATGTTTATATCTTCTTTTTTTTTAATGATTCTTCTTTCCTTAATGACTTGCAGGTTGCAATGCGTATCTTGATAAGGAAAAAGTATATTGAAGAAGCTCTAAGGATTCACACTTAAGTATTTAATACTCTGTATGTGTTCATGTTGAATTACATGTTAGCATCGCCAAAGAATAACAACCAGCCTAAATAGAGTAAAAAATAAAGCAGCAACCAAAATGAAGTAATTATTGTTCATAAACCAAAAATGACATAAAATTTAATGCCTTGCCAACTTAAACAACTTAAAGAATTGGGTACTGAGTCTAATTGCAAGCTTGTGATGAATTACAGACCCGAGCTTGATATTAGGCCCGGTCATTATTGTCCATACGTAAAAGATGTGACTAAATGAAAAAATAAAAAGGAAAGGGGGAGGAAAAATGTGTTTTTGTGCATAATTTTAATTAGGTTGGATTACAGCCAGATTTTGACAGCAAATGGGCTGAGAGTTTGGTCAAGTCTAGAGCTATAAGTGGGTAAAAAACCACCCCAAATAGATAGATGTGGTGGGCTGAAACACAAACTAAAAGAGAGTCCTAAATGGACTAAAAACTGACTCAACAAACTACTATGAAAAAGCCAAAAATCAGATCTATGAATAGACTTAAAGTTACTTCAGAATTTAGCTACAAGTAGGATTTAGTTACAGTGGATTGGCTAAAAAAAAAAGGTTTTTAATGAATACAGGCCCGAACCCTTGACCAAGTAGGCTAAAAAAAATGGCCAAATAAAAATGAGCTAAGGTTGAAGACACAACCCAAGTTTGTCCATAGAAAAGGGTTAAAATTAGCCCAAGTATGGCTTTAAATGGGCCAATAAATGAGAACTATAAATCTGTAACATGGACCTAAGTGTGAATGTAAAGCATCAGTACATAACCATAGGTGGCTCTACAAAGGTTAAATATGGTTTCAAATGGTGAGTATAAATGGTTTTAGACCTAGCTTGAATGAGGGTTGAAAATAAATCAGGTTCATTAGACATACAAGTTGGGCTTCACTAAACATGTGCCTTGAACTTATAACCTCGATTCAATCAGAACATTAAATATATTGGGTTTTCAACAAATGTGTTGAATTTATCCAAGCAGATAATGAATTTAGATGCTAGCTTGATTGTCTACATTGGTCTATGGTGGGATTACAAATGGGTTACAACTTGACCCTGGTTTCTCTAAATGGGCTAAGGCTTGGCATTGGATTCTCTAAATGGGTTTCACCTCAAACTATAATTGCAAACAGTATCATTATTGGGTTACAATTTGCCCAGATTTTCCTTAGTAAACTCTTTCATTATCGGCCTGAAAGGGATTGAAATTGGCTAGAGTTTCAGCTCATTCATGACAAAGATATTGGGTCTTATTCATGCCAGATTTCGGGCCTAAATAAGGCCAGATTTTGGGTCTAATTTAAGACAGAATATTGGGTCTAAATCATTCCAGATTTTTGGGTGTAAATCAGATAAGAACTTGGGTCTAATTAAAGATAGAAAATTGGGTCTAAACTAGGCCAGATTTTTTGGTCTAAATCTAGCCAAATTTGGGTCTAATTCAAAATAAAATATTTGGTATACTTCAAGCCAGATTTTGGGTAAAAATTCAGGCCAGAATTATGGGTCTAACTTAGGCCAGAATGGCAGTCCAAATCGGGCAAGAATTACAGATTCAAGTCAGTCCAGAATTAGTCCATACATATAATTCTAAACCAGTTTATATTTATGGGTAAAAAAAGAGGCCAAGATTAGGCCCGAATTACAAGCCTAAATCAGGCTAGAATGTAGCCTAATTTAGGCCAGAATATATCTTTTATTTTATTTTTTTACACTTGCCTGGGCTTCATCAAACTCCATTTACACCTCACGTGAAAAATAAAACATCTAAAAAAACACATAAAGATCAAATTAGCAACAAAAAGAAGGATTCAAAAGTTTACTAATTAATAAATTTAATAAAATTAATTCATGTAAGTTTGTGCATTTGGTGGTTCTATGGTCCGTGCATAGCACGGGGTTTTGCTAGTTTTATTCTATTGCATTGTAGGAGGGATCACCTATGTGTTTACACTTGTCACGACTCATTTAGTTAAAAAAAATGTTATGCATTGCTTCTATGCAAGTTGTGCCCATAGTTGAGAAACATGAGACACCCAAGCGGTAAGGTGTCTCATCTCACACAACTGCCCAATGTTTGATCTCATTCCTTGGGCAAATCGGGTGCCTCACAGCTAATAAAATCATAAAAATCATTCTTCTATGCTACATTAACAATATTAGTTAACATTATTTAATTTAGTATATACATGGGACAGTACAATATAAACTTGAGAGTTTTACAAAAAGGCTCCTATATTCTCACACAACCTCAAAAAAGCCCCTATATTTTTTGTTTTTAATAAGCTCCCCTTGACTGAGACTGACGGTCAGACCATGGAAAAAGTAACCTTTTCTCCTTTTTTTAGAGGATTTTACGGGAAAAATCCCAAAATTTGGACATACCTCGGAGAGGGTTTCCAAATATTATATTGTACTAACAAGGTCCGTCGGGCCTTATTATTATTATTTTTTTCAACTTTCATATGAGTGACGCTAGCATTACTCGTGTCTGACGAGGGCGACGCTAGCATCGCTCATCTGAGCATCTTCTAATGTCTAGCATTGCTCATGTCTGACGAATGAGATGCTAGCGTCGCTCGTCAGAGCACCTCCTAATGCCTTCTTCTTCCTCTCCTCCTCTTATTTCTCCATCTCCTCCACAACATCTATTAGTGGGATTCATTCTTCTGAGAGTGCACCTCTGAAGCTAGTTTCAACCCCCTGGTCGAAAACAACTCAGGCGCATTGATTCCACCGCTTTTAGAATAAGGACCCAGTGAATCTGGAATACTAAAAAGGTTCATCATATCACTGAAACTCCCACCATTGAAACAAGAGAACCTGGCAGCCCTTTCAATGAAAGCAGAGTTTTTGAAGGGGGGGGGGGGGGGGGGGGGGGGGGGACGGGGACGAAGAGAAGCTCTGTGGTAGAATCCCAGCGTTAGTGTGCATAAACACACCCCGTTTGGACATTGAATTTGGAAGGTTTCAGCCAATATCAAGTGTTTTTTCTATCCCTGATCTTGAAGATCCATGACCTAAGTTCCTAAGGACTACACCATTGGATGTGCTTGTGTTGCTCTCAATGTTATGCTTGCTGAAACCTAGGTTTTGTGAGCTTTGGTGATCCCATAGCTTAGGGCAAAATGAGTTAGCCATGGAAACAAATAAACCCATTGATGGATTTGTGATAAAACTATTTGTAGGAACCAAGCTTGCAGATGGGTTGGTGAGATTGGCACCACTGAATCGCCAACCTGATGATATATTGTTATTAGATGTGTGAAAGTTTAACGGATCATCACTTGCACTCTCCTCCAAGTAAATTCCTCTAGATTGTCTGTTTCGATTTACAACTATATGTGTGCAATGATTAATAGTGATGAATCTAAAATGTCTATTAAAGATGGAGTAGGGGAGATGGAGAAATAGAAGGAGGAGAGGAAGAAAAAGACATTAGGAGATGCTCTGACGAGCGACGCTAGCGTCGCCTATGCGTCACCGATGGTAAAGCTATCGTCGCTCAGAAAAAAGTATAAAAAAATTAAAAAAAAATTGACGGGAAGACCTCATTAGTACTACACAATATTTGGGGACTTTTCCTCTAAAATCCTCTTTTTTTAATCATTAAGGAAACCTTCCATTTATCTCTCCATTTCTTTTGTTTTTTGACAATTTTGTCCCCGAGAAAATCCAAATGGTCTTCTCTTTAGTTAAAATATATGAAAACAACACACTGCATGTATTAACCCCACTCAAGATTACCAAGATGAATCTGACCAGAATCATCAAATGAAATCCTTTATGCTATAGTTACTTTTATAGTATAAAGTGAAAGTTGATAAAAGTAGACTTATATTGGAAAGTAAATTAGTATAAAAAAGAAAAAAGAAAGATCAATTATCTAGCAGTAGCAGATGAGCTTTCTGAAATTCCACGTTTCATAATCATTTGCTTACAGAGTATTTTGGTGTAGATTGGTTCAGTCATACATATATTTACAGAAGCAGAGCTACGTAGATATAGGTTGGGATTAAAATGAAAATGCTAACCAGGGGAGATTTGAGCATGCTGCCTCAAAGTCCACCATAAAAAGGAGATTCTCGGTACTAGTCTTGGGCTTGATTTGTTTTATAACAAACTACTTTAATTTGATACTTTGCTTGCACGATCGTTTGTCCTGCAATTATTGTTAGTGCTATCTAATTATTTTAAGTATTTGATGGAGTTACTTTGATTTGTTAGTGCTATGCAATTACTGTTAGGCACTACTTTGAATTGATCCTTTGCTAGCATGACTATTGTGATCTAGGGCCTCATAACATGCAAGAGAGAAATAATTGTTGTGCGCGAGCGTGCGGAAGCATAAAACCTGTGATCGATCAAACATGTAGCACAAGAGACAGACAAGGACTTTACGTGGTTTGGCAAAACCGCTTAAGTCTACGGCAAAAGAGCAACGATTCACATCTTAACTCTCTTCAGAATCTACGGTTACAGATTACATGGTACATATAATCTTTACTTTCTTTGCCTCCAAGAAAGTCTCGGTACACTGACCAAAATACCATTGTCCCTTAACTCCTTTAAATCTGGAATACAAGATATAAACCCAACAATGACCATGAGTTTTGCATTTACTTTCTAATTAGTGCAAGTACTTGCTTATATGGGAGCTAGTTTCATGAGCATACCGAAAATAGTGAAAATAAACTTTGATTTTTATCAAAGACTACTTTGAATTGATCCTTTCCTTGCATATTGATCAAAGTCACTATTAGGGCTTGCATGTTTGCATGGAATTGAATTCCTATGGCAAAATGGGTCCTAAAGAAGGAATGTTAAAGAGGTAATTGGTGAAGCATATGAGGTGAAGATTTAAACTTGATCTTGACTTTGCTAGAATTTTGATTACTAGAGTGATGGTTGGGTAACCATTTCTAGTAGGGGTTGGGTTCATTTGTTTACAGCCACTTACGGAATTATATTTTTTTACGTTCGCTTATCATAATTTACATAACTACATGTGTAATAAAATGGTGGGTAAATGGCTTTGGTTTAGTGCAAAAATTTTCACCCCCTCCGACCCTCAAAGTGATTTGCATATGTAAACAATGAGTTGGAGTCGCCCCAGATAAACTGCCAAGGTGTGAAGTTTGATATCTTTGTCCCCTTGAATTTTGAGAAACATATTAAAAGGCAAAAATAGGCTTATCCTTAAATTTTTTTTCTGCACAATTGTTGTCTCAAAATTCAAGATCTAAGCTCTTTCACAGGACTGACATGCCAAAGTGTTTTTAAATTTTATATCTAAGACCTGTGATGGTATTGAGAAATATGTGAAAAGTGCAGTAGTTGTCCCCTTTTTTTTTTTTTTTAACTGCTTCTATCCTATGAGTTATGACTATCAGGAAGGACCCAAGTTGTCCCCAAGGTGGGTCCCATCACCTGTGAATATTTCGAAAGAAAGGAGTGCTACAAGGAAAGGGCTTTCTCCACTGCTAAGACTTAATCCAATGAGAAGACTTTCCACACTAAACAATTTTTTAGTGCATGCACAATAATTCAACATCAATGTGAGCATAGTTTTCTCACGAAATCAGAGCTCTTCCCCTACATTTTGACGGTTTGGACATCTGATAAAAGTGTGGTCTAGGTGTGCTTCCTCAGTTACTTTCCTTCCCACTTTCTTCTGACAACCTTATCTTTACTTTAACGTAATTTATTTTTACTATTTCCATGAATTGACATCCACTTCATCTTTGCATCACGTAGATAAACCAGCTAGTGCTTAGAGGTCACTTGTCATTTACATGCAGAAATGTTACATATGTAAATGACACAGATGAATTGTTTGGATCCTGAATTAGGAGCCCACAAGATTGAAGCCCCATGAGATGAAATATGTCTTTAGCACTGCCTTTTTTCAAAGATGTGAATTCATTTAATTTAACCTCCTGAAATGGAAAATTGTTTTACAGCGTTTTACAGACGATGATTCTGCGGAAAGTGATAGAAAACCCGGCGCCTTTGTTTGGTGCAGCGATAAATTCCCAGATTTGGAAAAACCGCGTTTTGTCGTGCTGCTATTTCTTAGTCAGATGGGCTTCAGATTTTACACTTTCCCTGGTCGAAAATTGAGTGCCGTGCAAGAGGAAATGCCGGCTTCCTGCACATACGTACCACATGATGTATATATTTTTACACATCACGCATGTGAAACATTATCACACCAAACGAGCGATCATGCCACTCTGTGTAAATGGCTCATTTACAGTGTAACACACCAAAAAAACAAACCCCCTGAGAAGCAGAGGAGTTTCTCTTCTGTTTCCTTTTTTGGTGCAGTAACCAAGAAAGCATCACCGGCACAGCACAGCACAACAGCAACCACATGTTGCTTCGTACCCTCTTTCCTTTTCTTTCGTTACAACTTACAGGGTACACAAGCCGAGCCGAGGGCCTACATCCCAGCTTGAACAACGAGCCTAGCCAAACAAACAAGCAACCACTCCAACTCCAAGCAGAGTGTCCAAATGCTGTAATAGTTACATCTAAAAGCACCCAGCCCAAATAAATAGCTCTCAGGCGAGCAAAACGCCTAATCTTCCACTGCCGGGAGCAGCATAGCAAACCCAATGATTCACAAGATTAAGCACTAATTATCACTCATTTCATATTGGCTAAAAATCTTATTTAATACATAAAATCCACTTAATTATATTGGGGCTCAGTAAATGGATATTTTCTTTGGAGAGTGCATGGTTTTGTTTATTTTAGAGGTGGCAAATGGGTTGAGTCAGTTTAAAATGGGGGCAGATTCACTTAACCCGCATGTGACCCCTTCATTTATTAAACGGGCTAGATACTCCTAAGTCGCACCTGTTGTCGGTCTGCCCAAACCGTCATGCAGTAACCAACATAGCCATTGTGGGTTAATGCGGTTTGAGTTGACCCACATAACCTGCATCCTTCTAGTGAATCAACCAACCCAACCATTTAACTTGACCTAATCCAAACTAACTTGTAAGCTTAGCTTGAGCCCAATTTCATTTTAACAACTATTGGAGGTCCATTACCTAGTCTCCTAGCCAAAAGTGGGGCCAAGGTCTATTAACTTATGTTTTTTATATTCTCCATGCAGTGAACCAATTCGTGCAAACTCTAGCCTATTTGTTAATGCACCAACTTCATTTCAAGAACATACGAGGGTTATTTGCTAGTTATGTAGGTTAAGCAGATTGGCCCTAACCCGATCCACTAAAATGTGGGTAAGAAAAATCTGACCTACAACCACCCTGTATATTGGTAGATTGGGGAGAGATGGTTTCAACCGATCTAAAACACCCTGAGTTGCAGTGGCGGACGTAGGTTCAATGGACCTGGGAATGGATTTTTTTATTTTTATTTTTATTTTAAGAACATAGAGTTTGAATGGGCCTTGGAATAGGGGTGGAACTACATTGGAGCGATGTGGGAAGTTGCCCCAGGTCGAAATTGAAATCTCCATAGAGTTGAATGGGCCTTGGAGAATGCCTCACACGTCTAAATTTATCTCTCCACATATGTCTAAAGATAGCCCCACATATGTAAAGCTTCATTGGTAAAAAAAAAAAAAAAAAAGAAAGAAAAAAAAAAAAAACAATGCGAGAACACATCACTCCCTTTTCTTTCGAAGTCCCTTTGTGCCGAATGTAGATCGAGCTCCTCGTCGCCAATTCGCCAGTTCTATGTACTGTATAGACTACTGCATCTCCATCTGTCAAACATATCTATGTATAATCCTTCCTAATCACTCTGTACCTAAATCTGAACTCTTAATCTCCAAATCCTAATTCCAAAACCTGAATCCCCAAATCCTAATCCCTAAATCATCAAGTCTGAGTATATCTACAAATCTAAGGATGACCAAATCCATTCACATTATCGTCTCTTCTTACCCCACCATGATTCAAAGATAGAATTTCACTCCAATTATCCAAATGTTGGAGCCTTTGAGAAAGTGGAAATGGAAAGGATGGGTATCCACAAAGTGTTCTTGTATTCGGTTTTTTCTCATATACCCACTCACCTTGAACTAGCAGCAAACTCCATTGGGCATTGACTTGGACATATAAATTTAGTGAGAGATGATAAAGTGAGTTTGAGTATCTAAAATTAGGATTATAATCATTTTTTATCCATCCAATGGTTTTTGGTACTTCTAATAACATCCTAATTCCTAACCTCTTCATTGCCTCATTTTTAATAATTATCATGCATCTAGTTGAGTTCCACGAGTTAGACATTTTTTAAAGAAAAACTTATAGGTGCTATTTGGTAATGTGAAAAGGTCTAGCAACGTCTAGTGAATTTCTTTTTAATTTTAAGTCTAGAAAAATTTTAGCCCCACCCAAATGAAAATTCTGAATCCGCCACTGATAAGTTGTTTGTTTTAGTTCTGACGTTACACGCAATAGTGTGCAAGAACACAACTACTTGCTCCTTAATAGGGTTGCAAACGGAATTGTTCCGGATCGGAACCATAATGGGCCCGGACCCATTTCTAAATAACGGTTCTGGTTTCGGATCTGGTTTTGACTCGGAACCTGTTTAGTTGGTTTTAGACCTAGTTCCGATAGGAAGACCTGGATTTGGCTCCGGAACTGGGTCTACCTAGAGGACTAGAATCTAGTTCCAAAATCAATTCTAATTTATCTTTATTCTTCATTTTTCTTAAAATAAGCATATCATTCAGCTTATAACATTACATCAAGTTTACCACCTCTACTATTGTATATAAAAATATCCAAAAAAGTTTATTTTGAAGTATAATTTGTAATATCAAAGGCTCATATGCCGGATCCCCGGTCTACGGGTCGGAACCTATATAGACTTAGACCCGTTTATGAATCGAAGCATAAAATAGGTTCTAGATCCGATTTTTTACGAGTCAGAACTTCCGGATAATCGGATACCCGTTTGCAACCCTACTCCTCAACAACCACGTCTTTTATCTTGCACAGTGGATCAAGACTCGACGACTCGACTTGTTAAACCTCAGTTGGGGCTTATACATTTACTTCCCCTGCCTTTTATTAAGGACGACACGCATACCTCTCCCTTTCTATCTCTATTCCTCCTCCTGCTTCTTTCCTCCTTATGCAATTACTGCACACTTCTATTTGGACCACGTTTGGACGACTGCGGTAGAAGCTGCTAGAATGGCAATATTTTGGCTTCTTCAGATCTACAATTGGATGTTGGATCCCAACGCTAAGATATATAAACGGATGAGTTGTCCAAATCCAAATACCAACTTCCAAAACTGTTTTAGAATGCCCTGATGACGAGCACAATCATATGAGTAGAAATAACTGAAAGAAATAATTAATACATCCACTTTTAAATTAGGACTGCGAGCCTTTAGTAGTTTTTTTGACATATTTACTCCATTTGCAATGCACCCCATCTACACTCAGCGGTGGTGTTCTCCACTCCCCTTCTCACAGCTTGAAACGAGTGCACAACTGATCCATCAATCTAGTATTCGGATGGATGCCAAACTTCAAGATCGGTGACTAATAAGGGGCCTCTATTTTGTGGTCCACTTAGGTGGATCGTAAAGTAGTTGCACTTGGAGTTGGTGCACTCATGCTCAGAGGATTTTAGATATAGATGACAACAAAATGAGACCGACTTTATGTTATATCTGAACCATTTACATAAATGGGACCTCCTTAAGTACACTAGATTCATCTAGTTTTTACCTATCCAAATGGATTGGACGGTTGCATCAAAGTCAAAAAAAATTTCTTTAATATAAAGTCAGTAAATTTGTGGGTCTCTAATGAAGTGGTTAGACGCATGAGATTGACCTCAAACTTGATATATGCGCCCATCCAAGAAGTCTCTTTCCAACCTTCCTAAGTCCCATGGCCAGTGGTGCCCTACATGTGCTCCCCCCATTAAGTTTGCCTCTCACGATATGGTGAGGGAATGATGCACATGAATATCCCATACTGTTTTAGCTTATGATAACATAAGCTGCAGCTTAGGAGAGTCTTGCTCTCTCTCTATATATATATATATATATATATATTGGGTGCAGCTCTCCTAAACTTAAGCTAAGCTTAGGTTGGCCTTACTTAGCCATCAAGGTAGCTGGCTTTTCAAAAACAAGCCTTACCCTACCCTTAAGCTTTAGGACAATTAAAGAAAAATAAAATAAACCCTCAGTTTTGCGGGCTTCGGTTGGTTGGGCTCCTCATCGAAGGGCTAGATTGACACCCTTATTTATGAATATTTTTGAAAAAGAAATCGTCAATTTTCTAGACTCATTTCAATTGGGTCCCCATTGTTAAATAAGTGCAAAAGGAGTTAGATTTTTCTTACTTCAACACCCTTATCTCTAATTTGACCGTGAGGACACAATTGAAATTAGTCTAAAAACTTTGACAACTAATTTTTTAATTTTCAATTCATAAGTATCTTCTTTGAAAGTGAGGGTTTCTTTTTAATAATTTCCAGCCGTGTAGAATTTTTTACTACACGCAAATTGTGCATACAGTCGAGCTCTTGGGGCTCACTTTTGGATGCACCTTTGATCAATACAGCTCATTTTACTCTTATCACTCCAAGCTCCGTCACTATGTCCAGTTTTATGCTGATCGAATATTTATCCACCGTTGGATTGAACTTTAAAAAAAATTTATTGTTCAAAAATTATTAAATTTTAAGGCTTTTAAATCAATGATTAGGATAATAGGATGGGGCTGATTTTTTACATGACCCTTAGCCTTCCTATCTATCTTAACCCTACCAATAGAAATGCATTTAAGTAGGCCCTGTGAGCTGGACCACAGAAGCACCGTATGGTATGTGCTTGTAGGTGAAAATTTTGTGGGCTAAAGGATCGAAACTTCCCACCACATGGTGGTGCATTTGCTTGATACCTTCGAGGAAATGGCAACGTTCCTTCGTCTGGTCAGCTTTATTGGGGTGACTGTATTTTTGTCACGTTTTGGAATTTGCCATTGCGTTATAGGATATATCTATAAATAAATGTTGTCAGGGCACACAAACCAGCCAGAGAAGATAGCCTAGATGATATCTCCTCAATGGTGGTGTTGCTTATGATTCCGGACAGGAAACTGTAGAATTTTCAAACTGCACCCATTTTCTTGGGTGGGTTGTTTTCCCTACTCCAAGTGGGCTCTTCTCTCCTTCAATTAAAGGTAGTTTCATGGCGTTTTAGAGTGTAGCCATTCCTGTATAAGATTCTGCTGGGTACTTGATTTGTGAAGACTTTTTCAAAATCCAGGCTTCATTTTGAATCTATACTGTGCTTGTTTCTTTTATCTTTCTCTGTGTGTGTGTGTGTTGGGGGGCGGGGGGGGGCGCGGCGGGGGGGTTGGTTGTTTATGTTTAGGCCATGGATATGGGATAACAATTGACTGTTTCCTAATGAGTATTTGATATCAGTGTAGATTCGTATCTCCTTGACCCAATAGGACTATAGATTAGTATCTCCTTGACCCATGGGAAGTTATGTAGTCTAGCAGTTGATTTAAATCATTGATGAGGAATTGTGAATTGGGTCGAATTAGAATGCTATTTCACATTGATAGGTTAATGGATTGGGTCTTCTGAGTAGTAGCTGTATAAGGATCTGTGGAAGGGGTCAATTGGATTGTCCTCTCTTTTTGATGGATTAATCGAATCCATCCACTGTTTTTTATGATGAGTAGTTTAAAGGATTCGATCTGTTAATTGGGTGTTTGTTGATGAATTGTGTCATTTGATTCAAGGCCCCTTCCTCCTAATAGATTTGGAGAGTCATGCTATCAGTACTAACTTTTTGTTTCCATGGATTTGCCCACAAGTTCAAGCAAAATCCTTTGTTATGAGGGATTTATGTGATTGTCCAACTGTGCATCAATGACTTGAAGTTTGTGTCTTGGTAATATCATTACTTTAACAAGTTAACGGAGTATACCCTGCATTTTGCTAAACTATATATTGGTCCATTGTGATTAGGTGGAATTTAGAACTCCCTTTTACCCTGAGGTTTAGTGGATTCGATTAGTACATGACTGTTTTGTGAGGAACTGCTACAAAGCAGTGTTTCCTCATAAGAATTTGATATGATCTAGATTATTTATCTGAGCTTTACACTGAATGTATTTTGTTGAACTACCACTTGGATTTCGAGCTGTTGATTTGACTGTTAACTGTAAATAAGTTAGGGCGATCACTTAAAATTGTTCTAGCTGTAAAGTGGAATGACTTTTTATTGACTGATTTTTGTTTGATTAAGGTATGGGTCAAATGTAATAATCTTGTTTCAACAGTGAGTTTATTTAAATTAGGCGGCAACTGGCTGTTCTTTGCATGAACTGTGGAATGGGTTGATGGCAGTAACAACTTTGCTGTAGTTGGCTATTGGTAACAAACTGTTTATTGACTGTCTTTTGTGAAGATTATGATTTTACTGATATTAGTCAAAGGTAAACGCAGTTTCCCAAGGTGAGTTTAATCTTTCAATTAATTGTCTTTCAATTCAATTCCCAGGGCATGTTGATGGTTGGCCCCATGAATTGCTAGGATCTCCTCTGTACCTAACCTCAAAGATCATCTTCAAAATTGTCTTTGCAAATTGAATTTGAAAACTCACTTAAATTAGCTGTACCTGCAGGACAGATGGCTGCTTTAGCAACTGCAGAAGTTTGCGATGCAAATACAGGACTATTGGCAAGTGGCGATCTGCGCGTTCTTCATCCAGGCTTCAAAATCTATGGTCGCTCTCGGGCATTCTTTGGACCCATTGTAACTCTCAAGGTGTTTGAAGACAATGTGCTGGTAAGGGAGCTTCTTGAGACCAGAGGGGATGGAAGGGTTCTAGTGATAGATGGTGGTGGAAGCATAAGGTGTGCCTTAGTAGGGGGGAACCTGGGGCAGTTAGCACAAAACATGGGCTGGTCTGGTATCTTGGTAAATGGCTGCATTCGAGATGTTGATGAGATCAATGGTTGTGATATTGGAGTCAGAGCCTTGGCATCTCATCCACTGAAGTCGAACAAAAAACGCATTGGTGAAATGCATGTGCCCATTCACATTGGGGGCACCTTAATTCGCGATGGTGAATGGCTATATGCTGATAGCGATGGCATTCTAATTTCAAAAACAGAGTTGTCCATCTGAAAATCAGGGAGATTAGCCATTGAAGGTAAGTACTTCTGTAAGAAAGCTATGGGGAAGTGTCTTGTTGATTCTCATTTTGCTCAAATGTATTACTACTCCGAGCTTCTTGTATGGCATGAAAAATAAAAGGCAAACAATAAAATCATCTATTGATTTTATTTATGATGCATTCTACAAAGTTGAAACATTGCCCGCGACATCAGAATGACCAGTAGAAACCCAAGTACTGTTTTGAGATTTCATACATGCAAACGACGATAATCCATTACTTCTCTGATGAAAGAAATATCTCAAGTGTACTTGTTCTTAATCAAAACATGACCAATAAATCAGAATAGATGATTGCCCCTTCTGGCAAAAAAATATAAAATCTTCTTGTGATAAGGGGCACATCCAAATGCACCTTATAGTTGGAAATCAAGCAAATAGGGATTGCTGGTAGGGAGAGCCCAACTCTCGTTCTGCTGTAACTTTGATCATTTCAAGACAAAATGCTCATGAGCACATTTTATTTTATTGGCTGCAACTATTAAACCAGGTTTTGCCTATTTTTCGCTTAGTGTTTCTCAAATCTATTTGAATAGTAAAACATGACAATGTGAGTTGTAGAATGAGAACTGGTAACATACGATAACAAGTCCTGCAATCCTCCCACCGCCATGAGGATCATTCATTCCACTCTTATCACTGATCTGTGAGGATATGAATTACACAACCTGAAAACCCTTGCGTCAGATATTTGACACTGTTGCTCAATGTTAACTTGTTGGTCAAGGTAATTCATGCCCTGTTGAATCGGGCTGTTGCAGCAGAAACAAAAGGAATTAGTCCTAACCTGGAGTCATCAACAGGTCATCTCAGTTTTAATGGTTTTATACATTGATGTTTGAAAACCCATGAACTTGAATATGTTCACCTGTGAAGGTTTGAGTTTAAACAAAAGCATGAACTTGAATGTGTTTAGGGACTTTTTGATTACTCTGAATTTTCCTAGGAATTCAGTGTTGTCGGTAATGGTGACAGAATATTAAAGAGCCGAAGAGTGAAGGATATGACAGGAAAATGCGGATGCGATCATTGCTTTCCGAGAATTTCATTTGTTAATATGATGGCTGGTAAAGGGAAGACTATTTGATGGGCATTTATAGGACATCTGTTGGAAATGGTATAGAAAAGGGGCTGCTGTTAATTAAATATAAATCAAACAGTATTACCCAATTAGTGAATCCTGCAACCATGGTCTAGTGGTGGAAGTCGAAGTGCAGCAACGGCAGCAGATTTGTAGCCAAAGCACGTTTGATGACGCTTTCTTTAGAACAAGTTCCGCCCTTTAAGATGAAACCTAGATGCGAAGTTTCTCAGCAGAACCGCCTCCAGGATACAACAACTTTCTTCTCGCTCAAGCCTAGTCGCACACCCAATCTGAACTTCAGACTCCAATCCAAAATACTCGAGGCTCAGATGAAAACAGAAATAACAGAGAACAAAGAAGAACAGAGGGAAAAAGCGTGTATTTTTCAGAAAAAGGGCAGCCCTTATAAAGAGAGATTGGTGTCCATTGGGCCATAAGGCATTAATCCCAACGTTCCACACCCGTTAAGCCACAGCATTAATCAACATTTATTAAAAATATTAATTCCGCATTTAATCACTGTCGTTTCAAGTGAAAAAATAAATTAATTTAAATAATAAAAAATCAAGAAAAGGACAAAAGGTTGGCAACCTGCACGCAATATACACGCCGGATGCACGTCACAGACATGCACTTTGTTAAACATCTTTGGAACCAGAAACCCTGGTCGAGCCAAACTCTCGTGCCTGCATAGAGCTCATGGTAAAAGGCTTTAAAGTTCTCAAAGTGTATATGATAAGTTCTCAAAAATGCATGTTTTCATACACATTTTGGACTATTTTAAGGACTTATTAATCCACAAGAGTCTCATTTAAGAAAAGAATTGTGTTTTTATACATTTTGGGTTCATTGTAGTGCATTCACGCATAATTTACACAAAAATCATCATTTTTGCATAAAGTCATGAAATTTGCCATTTTTAACCCTACTTTTGGAAAGTTTTTTCAAATATGTTTTTCTCATGAAATAAATCAATTCTTCATCATCATTAGTTAATTCAAGTAAAATCATGCATAATGATGTGCATTTTTATTTATAGGCCCACTATCATTAATTTGTGATTTTTTTTCAAAATTATTATTTTAAATTAAAGTTCACTTTTGCTGGTAGAAAATGGAAGAAATGGGTCCCACAACCAAGAAATGAGATAAAGTAAGAAATTGAAAGGAGAAAGAATATTTCAAGAATATTTGATGAAATTCTCAAGACATGCATGCAAGAAAGGAAGGTCCAAGGAAGAAGATCTTTTGCACATGGTAAGAAAATGCAAAAGTAAGTAGAAAGTGAGGAGCAAGTACACAGATGTCTCACATGAGACAAGACTTGGGCTGGATTTTTGCTCCAAAATAATCTCTCAAAATCTCAAAGTCAAGGGAAGTTTTTCAACATTAGTAAGTGCAATGCATAAAGAGGACATAAAGGAGAGCTCCATGCGGCTTTCCAATCACATGACTAGCATCTTGTGTGGAGTCACAACTTTCCAAAATTCAAGGTGCAATGGGGTGAATGTTAGTTTTATTATCTCAATCCATTAAGATTGATGTAATAAATTGGATAATTTTTTTATTTATCAATATATTCATGCTTTCATTTCATGAGATGAATGGTGTTTTATTATATACTTGCACATAACCAATACAAATGATATGATGGTTCATGAGATAAGCCGGAGTCTATAAGTAAACTAGATGCAATATATGTGTATGGATGAGATCCACATACGGGAGACATGTATAGCAAATCTTATACTTAAATATCTTCACAACCAGTGATGAAACTGGATATCTCATCTGACAATGTTGCAGTACTTTGATTACTATGAGATAGTGTGATTTGTCTCGATAATCAGAATGTAAGATTTTGGATCATAGTACTGGTACATTGGATATATTGAAGGACCATGAGAAGCACCTTATGAACACTGTCTTTACTTTAAGTTCTGCTCTCATAATTCCCAAGCAATAGGCTCTCAATCCTGAGACATTAATGAACTCAAGTTTCTATCTATTCATTTGCTTTAAGTCACCAATGAGTGAGGTCAATTGTAGGCCAATACCTCGGTGATTTGGGTACGTGGTAGAAGAACTGTGGGAGCATTCGATGGTCAAGATGGTATCTATCTTTAATATCCCCTTGTGCCAATTAATAGATTTATCATTGGTAAGTGCGCACCCATTCCGATTAAGAGTTAATTGGAAAGGTACCTATGATCATTATAATTAATTGGTGCTCAAGGATAATAAGATATGGATCTAGTTTAGAAAACAGGTCCAATTGATCAATGGATATTTATGGAAAGGCCTACTTATGGACATAGGGAAGTTTATGGTCTTCTATGTAATTTATTCCTAAGACTGGAGTTCAGTTGTATTTATATAGTAGACTTATTTACAATTAACTGTGGGCCCGGATTGCACATAAGATATGGGGTTGTGGTATCCCAGTTGGAGCCAGCTTTCTAAGGAATCCCTAGTGGTCCCCACGCTAGCCCAAGATTATTGGAAACATACTAAGTATAGGAGAACTCTAAAAGAAAATAGAGAGTTACTATTTCTATTTAAAGTAGGACTTCTAATAGTGGTAATAGTAAATTACTAATAATTAACGGAAGTGAGACTTCTATTTTAATTAAAAAAAAGAAAGTTACTAATTATAATGGAAGTGAGACTTCTATTTAAATTAGTAAGAAAAGAGTTACTAATTGTTAGAGAAGTGAGACTTCTATTTCAATTATAAAGAGGAGGTGGCTTGAAAGCTATAAATAGGAGGAAAAGGAGCTTGGACGTCTAATGCATAATCCCACCTAGGGATTCACGCCCAAGGGCTTCTTGTGCAAGAGTTGCATATGCTCCTCCTCTCTTCCCTCTTCTAGTTCATCTTCTAGTTTCCTTAAGAGCTTTGTCTTGGAGATCCCACCCATCTTCTTGAGAAAAGAGAATTTGATACGGGTCATAGTGTGGAAGATGAATGGGTCTTGGAGATTCTGATTTGATTTGTTTCATCATCAAAGAAAGAAATCAACTCCTCCCTTAAAGCACAACCGAGCTCCATAAGTATGATCTACTTCTTTGTATGTTGTGGATTTCGTGGTTGCTTATATGCTGCTATTTCTATCTTCTAGATAGAGTTTCCTACTGTACATGATTATGAGAAAAAGGACAAAGATCCTGAATTGAGTTTTGTAGCCTTCTGGATAGTTGATTCCTAAGTCAAGTGGGTCAAACGTTTTTTAAAACCTATCATAGAGGCCCACCTATTTCCAACAATTGGGGTAAAGTTGCAATGGGGTGAAGTTGGAAGATTTTTGCAAAGTTGAGGAAATCTCCATGCATGGGACGTTCAACTCAGGCCAAATGTGCAAAGTCCCTCACGACCACCATAAAATAATGAACCCCACCTAATGCAAAGTGAAGACATTAATAGAAATTCAAGGTGGGGCCTATCATCATGCATATTGATTCTTCAAAATGGTGGGTCCATTCCATCGTGTGTTTGATGAGAAACTTTATTTGGCATGTAAGCGTGCAAAGAGTTTTTCAAATTGGAAGCCTATATTTTTCTCACAAAAAAAAAAATCTCTAGAATATTTGTCAAATCTTGCATACTTGTTGGCCAAGGAGAGACTTACCAAACATACGGGGATGACTGCTACAAAGTAGGATCTAAGGAAAAGAAATAGGGCATCCCATGTCCTATAAAAAACACCACATGGGGCATCCCCCCTCTCATGGAAAGCAGCCCCCTCTAGCTTCTCTTCACCCTGTCTTCTCCACTCTCTTTCTCTCCATTGTGTTCCTCAAGGAGGCTTAGCCCTAAATCCACACTACCCTCTTGGGATTTCTCATCTAGAAGGAGGTTTATTTTCCACCCTAACATGTATTCTTTGATTTTTATTTTCCATCTTATGTAAATGAATTTACGTGTTAGTAAAAATTATCATTTTCTTTATTCTTCTTCTTATGATTTATGCTTGATGCTTTATTTATGTTGCTTATTTTTGTGCTTGGATTGACGACCAAAGTTCATGAGGGCATATTTGAAGTGATTCTAGATTGTATTAAAAAAAAATTTTGAGAGGATAATTTCACTACTTGAACTACATTTAAATTCCGCACAGCTGCATTTACTTTTCATTCCAATACTACATTTGAATTTCAGTCTCACAACATTTAAATTATTGTTAATCATTACATTTTAATTCCATGCACATTTTTTTCTTTTGTTTGTTTTGATGATCTTTATGTCTTTTGCATAATTTGATGGTTGAATGTATATCATGACATGCTTGGCGGTAGGTGTTCTGTTCTAACACGTTCAAGGTATCAAAATAAATAAATAAATAAAATTTTCAGTTATGCGTGCAAGATGGAAACTCCGATTTGGTGTGCACAGATGGACATCCAATACAATCCACATTGTTGGAATTTTTAGTAAAGAAATCAGACCATATACATTGCAGATATTTGTGATTTAATCAAGGCAAGTAGTGGATTAGAACTGATGATTGAAGAGCATGGCAAAATTCTGAATTAACTGGACATTTCTGTACATGTAGCAGCTCTGATAAGAAAAAAAAACACATTTACAGCTCTGAAATTAGATTTTCTAAAATCAGTTTGGTACCTTGACATGTTGGTTCCTCATGCATTCATAAATAGAAAGTGTATAGAATAAGTGTAGAACTGAAAGGAAAATTCAAAAGACAAATCTTTGCTTTAAATTCAATCAGAATTCAATTCTGGTTCTGTGTTTCAAAGTTAAAAATAAAAATAAAAAATAAGAAAAAAAAAACTGGTTTTCAGTTGTATAAAAATTCTGCATTGTCTTAGGTTGCACGTCCTTCTCATACAAACATTAGTTTTTTGTTTTACATCTTTTTTTCTTTGCTATTTTTTTTTTATTGAATTCATGCATTAGTTAAGTGATTCTCAGCCATTAAATTTAGATTGGTTTTGCATTAGATTAGGTTCATATTTTTACTGCATTTTGCATCTCATTGCATTGTTTAAATTTCTGTACCAGTTTTTTTCTTTCTTATGGCATGCATCTCATTGCATTGTTAATCTTTCTAACTTTCTAATTTCAAAATTAACTACTAACTTTAGTTTGTGGTAACTTAAGGTAAATTCCAGATTTGGATCTTTCTTCAATTGTGTTTAAAAGAAAAGTCTTTGAAATTAGAAAGTCTTCTAAAGCTGGAATTTTAACCTAGGCATTTTCTAATTTACTAACTTTCTATATTTAGGACTTTCCAATTGGAGTTGGTTTGAAAATCTTTAAAAAGGAAAGCTTTTATCTTTAGAATCCTAACATAACTTAATTTAATAACTTAGGAAAGATACTAACCCTAATTGCCTAGCCTAGTTTCTAATTTAGGAAAGTTTTCGTGCTAATTTTAGAAAGTAGGCTGTTTTATTTTTTGTTTTGATTTAGTACTAAGTATGGTTGAATATGTTTGATTAACTTTATTTATAACTTAGATTTATTTTGTTTCTAATTTAGCTTCTTAGTTTTATTTTTGGTAAGTTTTATTTTTAGGTTGTTTCTAATTTGACGTTCTAATTTGTGTGTTCTTTTGCAGCAACTTGTGATTCATTTTAGATTAGGTTTTCAGATTAGGAATATTTATTTTTGGGAATGTATTTGATTTTAATTTAAAGTATGAATGATGATTGTATTTTTTAGTTTTTAAGCTAAATTTAGATTTTCTATTAGGGCAGGTAACAAGTTGAAGAGTCCTTAGTTCCAAAAGCTCCCTGTGGATCGACCTAGTATTTCCAGTTTTTATTACAATCGAGGCTCTACACTTGGATACACGATCAGTATAGACATGAAAATGCATATAAAGCCTCCTAAGGAGTTGTCTTTACCATTGTGGGATCCCATGTATTTCATAAAGCGTTCACAATCCTCTTAAGACACAAGTAAAGAAAATGACAAAACATTTTTTTTCAAAAAAGCACATGACTTTAAATTTCTAAAACACTCAAAAGCCCAACAATCCCTCCTCTGTTTCAAAATATTCAATGAGCATCTCACTGGTAGGTGACAGAGCTTGAACGTTACTGTCATGACATAATTCCATACCTTAAGTTGAGTGAACAAGGTCTTAAACTTCATCTCTTTATATTAGTTCAGAAGTATGTCAAAATTTGTTTTTGGAGTCATGAGGTTAGCACTTTACGGCCATATGCTTGATCCCAAATTTCATGAGTGCTCTAGATAATCTGACCAAATTCTCAGAGGAGGATCCCATTTCCACACTCATATAGGTGAGTCTATCAAGAGTACTTCTGCAGCGATGCACCCCACCATATAAGCTATATATCTCATTAAGGATTAAATCTAACCTCATTCGCTAAAGGTTATGTACCACCAAGTAATCTCACATAACAAGGATGAGTACCAGAAAAACCTACTCTATATGCCAGTACTTCACGTCATCGGGATAGCTTGTTTTTCCCTTTGAACCTAGTTCTCGGGATTTCCAGTCATTAGGTTGGGTTCCCGCTATTGATGATTTATCGGCTTAACATCCCTTTGGTTGTTTCCTTTATTTTTTTTCTCTTGCAAAGCCTTTTACCAAAGGATTTGTTAAATTGTCCTTTGATTTCAGAAAATCAATTGCAGTCACTCCTCCACCGAGTAATTGTCTTACATAGCTATGTTACAATCTTATTTGTCTTAACTTCCTATTGTATGCGGAATGTATGTGGAATTGTGGGTAGTAACAATTGTTGAAGTGTTATCACAATGAATAATAATATGAGGAATTGGTTTAGTCCACAAAGGAATATCAAATAATAAATTTCTAATCCATCCAAATTCTAGTGCAACAGCTCCTAGAGCTAGGAATTATAAATCCTTAGTGGAATGAGAAATTGCAGTTTGTTCTTTGATTTCCAACATACTGCAGCACCTCCCAAGGTGAAAATATATCCACTAGTAGACTTAAAGTCATCCAAGTCTGAGTTCCAATCAGTATCATTGTAACACTCAACTACAACTTGAAAACTAGAATAACACAATGCATATTCTATAATATGCTTTAATATTTAAGTACTCTAGACACAACATTCCAATATTTAACATTAGGATTACTTGTATATCTACTCAGTCTGCTTCCAGCATAAGCTATATAAGGAGGAGTACAATTCATAGCATACATTAAGCTAGCAATTACACTAGCATAATCAAGTTAAGATACACTATCACCATCATTTTTTACTAATTTAATACTTGGATCAAAAGGAGTAGACACATGTTTATAATCAAAGTGATCATATTTTCTCAATACCTTTTCAATGTAATGTGACCGGGATAATTTAATTCCAGAATCATCTTTGATGATTTTAGTTCTAAATATAACACTTACTTCTCCCAAGTCTTTCATATCACATTTGTGGAGGAGAAGAATTTTTGTTTGTTTTGCGAATTCAAAGCTAGATCCAAATATTAGTAAATCATCAACATACAAGTATATTATTATTGTTGAACAACCATCAGATGTGCAATAAATACAATTTTTAGCCTCATTTATCTTGAAGCCATTAGAAAGAATAACCTCATCAAATTTCATAAGCCAGTATTTAGGTACTTGTTTTAGTCCATGTAAGGACTTTATTAATTTACACACTTTATGTTCTTGTCATTTTATAACATAACCATGTGGTTGTTCCATCTATATAAATTTTCTCTTCTAAATCTCCATTAAAAAAAGCATTTTTAATATCCATTTTTTTTAGCAGTTTTAACATCCATTTAATGTATTATCAAATTGTGAATAGCTGCAATAGCAATCAAGATTCTAATAAAATTGATTCTAGACATAGATGAATAAGTATCAAAGAAATATATTCCCTCCTTGTGTCACTAGCCTACATAGTTCTCTATTGATCTACCAAGCCTAAGTTTTTTCTTAGGAACGCACTTACACCCTAAAGATTTAGAACCCAAAGGTAAGTAAACTAATTCCTAAGTATTATTAGCTAAAATGAACTCAATTTCATCATCTAATGCTTTCTTCCAGAAGGTAGCATCATGGGTAGCCATAACCTCCTTAAAAGTAAATGGACCCTTTTCTATTATATAGGTCTCAAAGTCTGGGCTGAAACTACTGGATGTCTTTCCTCTCTTACTTCTCCTAAGTTGGAGTTCCTCTTCCTTTGGAATTTCTAAAATTCTTTTAGATGAGGAAGGTTCAGAAGTAATCCTAGTTTTAAAAGGAAAAACATCTTCAAAGAAGTCTGCATCTCTAGACTCAACTAGACTTTGGTCTTTTATTTTTAGAAATCTATAGGCAGCACTATCTTGTGCATATCTTATGAACTCACATTTCTATGAGTGGGGTCCCAACTTAGGCCTTTTAGGACCGACTATCCTTACATTGGCTAGACAACCCCAAACTCTAAAATATCTAAGGTTAGGCTTTCTCTCCTCTTAAATCTCAAGGGGTGTACAATTAGTCTTAGAATGCAAAGTTCTATTTAAGATATAACAAGCAGTCAACAAAGCTTCTCCCCACAAATTTCTTTGGCAACTGGATGAAATCAACATACAATTAAAGTGCAATTTTCTCTCTCTCCTGTCCCATTTTGTTGAGGTGTATAGAGACCAATACTAGTTCTTTTATTTCCTTCAAATTCACATAAGTTTAAAAAGTCTTTTGAAGTGTATTCACCACCTCTGTCGCTTCTAGACTTAATTACTTTTCTATTTAGTTTATTTTCAACTTCAATTACATAAATTTTAAATTTAGATAAATCTTTGTCTTTAGTTCTAAGTAAGTATACATAGGTATATCTAGAACAATCATCAATAAAAGTAATAAAGTAATATTTTCCACCTCTGGTCATAGTATTACTTAAATCACATATGTTGGAATGTACTAACTTAAGTAATCCAGATTCTCTTTCTACATGTTAAAATGGCTTATGAGTAATCTTTGACTGAGAACATATTACGCATTTCTTATATACATCTACATATTTATCAATCAGTCCATCATTACTCATATTTTTCATGGTTCTAAAATTAATATGATTTAATCTACCATTGCATTCATCAACAGAAGCAACAATATAAGCAGAAGAATATGCAACATTATTATTGATCACATTCAATTTAAACATACCTTTAAAAGCATAACCTTTACCAGCAAAGACACCATTTTTGGTGATTACAAACTAATAATACTCTGTTACCTGCTTGAAGCCTGCCATGTTGAGAAGAAAATCAGAAACTAGATTTTTTCGCATCTCTGGAGCATGAAGCACATTCAGCAAAGTTACAGTTCTCCCGAAAGCAAACTGAAGTTCAACCTTTTCTTTACCAATTACTTGAGTAGTAACAGTAGTTCCTAGAGCGAGTTTACAATCGTTCTTGACTTCCTCATAGGTCTTAAACAAACCTCTATCAAAGGTAACATGAGTGGTTGCTCCTGTGTCAATCCACCATCCTTCGCTCTCTCCCATGTTAAGTATATTTAATTCAGAGATTATAGTCACAAAGTGTTCTTCTTTAGTGACATTAGCTTGAGGCTTATTAGACCGTTGTGGGAACTTCTTCCGATGGTGACTTTCTCTTGCAAAGTGACTCGATTTCCCACAAACAAAACAGCTGCCCTTTGCCTATGGCTTGTTTGACCCTTGGTTCTGTTGTTTGTTTGAACCCTTTTTCTGCTTCTGGTTATACATTTTGCTTTTGAAAGTAGGATTACTATTCTTGTTTCTACCCAGATGTTGATCAAGTCTTTCTTTCTTTTCCTCATCACCTTTAGGTTCAACAAAAAAAAAAAATCACCATTTTCGGGTAGATTAGTTTGATCACTTATTCGAGCTTTTTCAATCCTCAAGCAGCACTGAAGGTGCTCTAATGAGTAATCCCTCCGTTTATGCCTCAATGTCTTTTGTATATCCTTCCTAGTTGATGGCAGTTTCTCAATTATAGTTGCTACTTGAAACTGCTTATCAACTCAGGTCCCTTCTTTGACAGTTTCATTCACCAAAGTTTGTAACTCAGGTACTCGAGAAAGAATGGATTTATCATTTATCATTTTGAAATTCAAATACCGACCCAGTGCATATTTTTTAGCCCCAGGTTCCTTTATCTTATACTTCTTATCAAGTGCATTCCAGAGTTCTCTAGCAAATCAGACATTAGAGTAAAGATTGTAAATGTTGTCCACGACTAGATTTAGGATATGGCCTATGCACAAATAGTCATCTTCTTTCCACTTTTTCGTGCATAAGATCTAGCTAGTTTCTCTTCATGATCAGGACATGGTCTAGTTAAGATAGATGCTGCTTTCAGAGATGTTAACAGAAATAAGACTTTCTGTTGCCATTCTCGGAAGTTGGATCCATTAAAACTATCTAACCGAACCAAGTCCTGATGCATAAACTTAATAGCAGAGGTAGCCATTGAAATTCGTCCTAATGTTGTTGGAAATGCTACAAAGAAGGAGATGATGCTAATTAAATATAAATCAAACAATAATACCCGATTGGTGAATCTTGCAACTGTGGTCTATTTGCAGAGTCTAAGAGTAACAATGACAAAAAATTTGTGGTCGATGCATGTTTGATGATGCTTTCTTTAGGACGAGCTCCGCCCCTTAGGATGAAACTTGGATGCGAAGGTTATCAGCAGAACCGGCCCTAGGATATAACGACTTTCTTCTCGCTCAGGCCTAGTCATACACCCAGTCTAAACTTCAGGCTCCAATCCAGAATGCTTGAGGCTGTGGTGAAAAACGAAATAACATAGAACAGAGAAGATAAACAAAAGGAAAAAGGGATATATAAATATATATATATATATATTGCGTGGTATCCACTATGCTCCCCAGAGGTCGAGGGGAGCCCAAAGGGATTAGTCCAGCCAAAGGGCTGGGACATCCTCCGTTATTAAAATAAAAAATAAAAAATAAGCTCTCAAGAGGTAGATCGGGATGGGTTGGGTCGCTATTTGTGCCACTAATTAAAATTAATCATGCATAATAAATAAATAAAATGCCAGGAGCAAACCCAGGTTTTAACATATATTAAATTTGTACTAAGGCAGCTTTTAATTGGTCTACTCTCAAGTAAATGGATCATACCTTAAATAAAAATAATGTTTGAAGTGCTACATTTAATCATGAGTGGCCAGGCCTTTGAGTTTTATCCTTCTTTTTTTTTTTCATTTGAATATTTGACTTTTACCTTTTAAATTGACTCTATTTAAGAAAAATAAAAATTAACCTAAAACAACAGTCCATGTCTTCCCCAACACTCATATATAGGTTATCGGACTCTTCGAAATTAGGGGGAAAAACAATCCATAGGACTTGTTTATTTGCTGGAATTCAAAGAATATATGATGATGATACCTCTAATTTATCCCAGTGTTGTCACCCTAGTGCTATCCCCCAATAGGTTTTCCAAGTCATTTTTCACATCCTAACATTATGAACGCTCGTAGTTGAAAATTTGAAAGGTCAAAAGTGACATTTCAACTGATTTTTGAAATTTAACAATCAAATGAGGGATTCTAAATGATCAGAAATTCCAACAAATGAATTTTCCATAAGAAATTCTTACCATCGGTGGAATTTTTGAAATTCCGTATTTGATTAGTGGGATTCTAAAAACTTAGCCTTTGACATGCCACTCTTGGTCTTTTCAATTTTCCAAATTCTAGATCTTGGCAACCGGTGTATTGGGAAACTTGAAAACCTTTCGGTGGGGACAATGCTTAAAGAATTTAGGGTATGTTCTTTTACCATACACCTGGCAAACTTGAAAACCTTTGGGTGGGGACAATGCTCAAAGAATTTGGGGCATGTTCTTTTACCATAACATTTGACTAGAGTTTGATATGTTAGATATTTATGGACATGATGTAATGATTCATCCCAACACTTGCATGTTTCTTTGTAGGAATTTCAAGTTTCGACTGCCTAAAATGTCTTAAGTGGCATTTAATATTCGTAAAATTCCAATCTCTTTGCATTTTGCTGGAATGTCTGGATGCTCTGCTCAAGAGGAGGATTCAAGAATCCCACCCCAAAGACAATTTTTGAAGAATTTTGAAATTCTCCAAAAAGAATTATGTGGATTCTTGTAAAGAAAGAGGCCCTTAATTATATAATTCTCGGTGGCCGAAATTCTTTGAATTCCAACAAAGGATTTCTTCCTTGGTAGACATGATAAAAGAAATGTCGTTGTCCTTAGAGCATGTTTCTTTACTAGATTTCATGGAATTCCTATCTAAAGAATTTTAAAACTCTCCAGTATAGTGGAATTTCTAAATGCTCCCTTGCACCTAATCATCCAAATCACAAAAAAGCAAAGGCAATGGAATTACCGGAAAAAAGCTGCGACCTGCACACTAGTTTTCACTCTGCACACACCCACTTATTTTGAAAAAATCCCGAAACTACCCCTCTCTCTCCCTCTCCCTATTGGCCACCCCCTCCTCCCAACCCTGGTAGCCGCAGCCCACGACCGACCCGATCCCTCTCCCTATCTCTCTCCTTTCCCCTGCTCGTCCCGGCCGCCACCCATTCCACCCTCTCCCTCTCCCCCTCAGTCTCCTTGTCTCACCACCTGCTTGCCGCCCACCTCCACCCGCACCTCCCTCTCCTTTCCCTCCTCCCCATTTCCCTTTTATTCTCCTTGTCTTTTCCCCTCCCTGCTCGCTACCGAACCTCCCTAATGAAGGTGGGCAGCGTATAAGGAGGGAGAGAGACATGGAGAATCAGAGGGAGGGGGAAGAGGGAGAGACGGAGGTACGGGAGGAGGTGGGTGGCGAGAAGGTGGCGAAATAGGGAGAAGGAGAGGGAGAGGGTGGCAGAAAGAGGGAGAGGGAGAGGGTGGCACGGCTGGTGACGAGCAGGGAGAGGGAGAGTGACATGGAGAAAGACGAGGGAGAGGGAGAGGAAGAGGGAGACGGTGGCGAGGGCGGCCGCGAGCAGGGAGAGCGAGAGGGAGAGGGAGAGGAAGAGGGAGACAGTGGCGAGGGCGGCGGCGAGCAGGGAGAGCGAGAGAGATAGGAAGAGGAAGAAGGAGAGGGCGGCGGCCGGCAGGGTCAGGCGGTGGGTGCCGGCGAGCAGGGAGTGGGAGAGAGGGAAAGAGAGGGAGGGGTAGTTTAGGGATTTTTTTTATTATAAAAGTGGGTGTGTGCAAAATGTTTTACAGTGTGCAGGTGGAAACTCTCTTACTGAAATCCCGAAAGTCATTTATGACCTGTTAGGTGGCTGGAATTTGAGAATTCTCCTTAAAACAAAAATGTGTTATGAGATATGGATCATGGGTGAATGCCCACATAAGATGAGTTAGGGTTAGAATCTTATTGTAACTAGGGTTCCTTAATTAGGAGGCTACTTTACCTATAAATAGGCATGATTCCTTGTATTTGTATATACATTGAGATGATAGAAAGGCTCTCTAATTCTCTTTTTCTAACACATTATCAGCACGATGCTATAGAAAAAACAAGTTCGTCACATCCCAACTGCATCTTACCATGCATCAGCGAGATAACCACGCCCAAAGAGAAAAGTCTCCGTCTGGGAATCGTGCAAAAATAACTCATTGTTTTATAACTTTAGTTTCAAAACCGCCAAGGAGTCACGTGCATTTTTTTTGTTTTATTCCTCTCTTGCCTCGGGTCACGTGCCGGAGAGAGTTCTTTCGTTTTTTTTCCTATTCCACGTCATGTCCAATCTCGGGACGCGCTAGAGGAGTTTAGTTTGTTTTATGTTTCAAGCCAGGCCATAACTTCTTCATCTGACCTCTTATCGACGAACGGTTTGGTTATGCGGATTCATGGCAATGAGTATTACCTAATAGACACAATAGATCAGCATTTTAATGGTCAGAAAATTCTTCTGAATTGCAATCACGTTCTTGCATGATGTCAAATTTGGCTAAACTTGACTTTAAAGCATTTAATATAAATGGGGACAATTACTTATTATGGCAATTGGATGCTAAAATCCACTTGTAATTCAAGAAACTTAGAGAGACCATAAAGGAAGGTAACAAGATGTCCCCGGAGGAAAATATGTTAGCCCTCATCTTCTTGCACCATCACATACATGACGAACTCAAAAATTAATATCTAACTAAGGAAGACCCAGCAGGCCTTTGGAAATCCCTGAAGGATAGGTATGAGACCAGAAGATGGTCATACTATTAGCTGCTCAGAATGAATGGCTAAACCTGATGTTACAAGATTATAAAACAATATCTTAACATAACTCTACCCTCTTTAATATTGTTTCCCATTTAAGATTATGTGGTGAAAAGGTTACAGAAGAGCAAATCTTGGAAAAAACATTATCCACTTTTCATGCCTTGAATGGGCTTCAATAGTAGCAGTATCGAGAGTGACGTTTCTCCAAATATTCAAAAGTTATCTCCTGTCTTCTAGTCGCTGAACAGAATTGCATAATGTTGATGAAAAACCATAACTCAGACCAACTGGATCTTTGATAGTTCTTGAAGCAAATGCCAATTTTAGCTCAAACAAAGGCAGGGAAGGGGGAATGGAAGACATAAATCCTCCACTAGAGGTGGAAGAAATAACTCCTCCAAGCGAGGTGGCTTTAGTAGTCCACTCCTCAGCATAAGAACAATCAGAATCAGAATCCACCGGCTAATCCTACCCACTGTCCTGATGATATGTGCCACAGATGTGGAAGAAGTGGGCATTGGTCATGCACTTGCTGTGCACCGAAGGAAGTTGTGGAACAATACAAAGCGTATAAGGCTCTATTCATTTATCAGAGACAAATGATCTGGAATGCTGGAATTGGAATACAATGACACCAAAGGGGCCTCCAATTGACATTCCAAACTTGGAGACTTGAGACTTCTTTGAAGATGAGGACATCCAACCTCTGAATAATGAGGCATTTAATACTCAATTGGGAGCAGCTCCTGGCATGGTCTAGAAGACCAATAATTCTTTGAACTTCACAAACTTAATTTTTTTTTCTTAGTTCATTTGATATCCATGTTTCTTAGACTTTTCCTTTATGATGGAGATCTTTATTTTCACTAATGTCCTAATTTATTGTGAATGGTTTAATTGTTTCAGTTTTATCATGTGATTGCATATTTATATTGGTTTATTATTTTGTCTAAGGTATGGATCATGGAACTAAGGACAATCTTTGTTTGGTAGATAGTGCCACAACACACACCATTCTGAAAAATTAAAAATTTTTCTCAGAATTGATGTTCATTCCACGAAAGGTATCTACCATAGATAGATTTGTGCAAATAATTGAAGGCTCAAAAAGAGCCCATATGATATTACTAGTATTGGAAGCTAGAAACAAATACTAAAATAACTAAGTACACTCTCCTTAGGGTTATATTACATGACAATCTCCAATGTCGAATCACATTCGGTTATGAGCAAAACAACAAAGTCATGCTCGAAGCTTAGTGATCCTAAGACTTTAAAGCTTTGGCATGATAGATTAGGCACCCTGGGGCTACTATGTTGAGAAAAATCGTAGATAACTCTTTTGGGCATTCCTTAAATAACCATTAATTGACCATACCTAGTGGGTACTTATGTATCCCGTGTTCATAAGGAAAATTGATCACCTAATCTTCTTTTGCTAAGGTTGCATACGAATCCCCATCCTTTCTGCAAATGATACAATGTGATATTTGTGGACCATAAACCCCCCCCTAGTGGACCTTTTAGGTATTTTATGGTTTTGATTGATGCATCCACTCGTTGATCGGATGTTTGCCTAATTTCAACTAGGAATGTAGCCTTTGCCCGCCTATTAACTCAAATAATTAAAGTTAGGGTTCACTTCTCTCACTATCCCATTAAGTCTATGATACTTGATAATGCAGGTGAATTTACATTACATGTTTTTTATGATTTTTGTTCATTTGTAGGAATTGTAGTCGAATATCCTGTCCCCTATGTCCACACCCAGAATGACTTAGCTGAATCCATGATTAAGCGCATCCAACTTATTTCTAAGACTCTGCTGATGCGGTCGAAATTACCAGTTAGTGCTTGGGGACATGCTCTGTTGAATACATCAATGTTAATTAGATTTCGACCCACGACCTATCATTAATATTCTCCTGCACAACTTATATCAAGATATCAACCTAATATTTCTCACTTACACAAGTTTAGTTATGCAGTTCAAGTCTCAATACCAACCCCTAAGCATACTAAGATGTGACCACAACGTAGATTGAGAGTCTAAGTAGGTTATGACTCTCCTTCGATTATTTGATATCTAGAACCAATAACAGGAGATGTCATCACTGCTTGTTTTCTCGGTTGTCAATTCGATGCAACAATATTCCTGTCGTTAGAGGGAGATAAGATAGTTTTTGAAAAAAGTATTGTTCCTGTAAAACAATCCGTTCCTGAAAAATGACGAGAATTAACATGGAATACTTTCACTCTATCTCATCTGGATCCACAAACTCCACAATGTGAAAATGAAGTACAAAGAATTGTACACTTACAAGAAATTGCAAACAGATTACCTGATGCATTTAACAATGCAGCAAATGTGACAAAGCCACATGTGCTAGTTATGAATGCACCTGCCAGGATTAATGTCACTGTAGGACAAAGTCAAAATACAGCAGCAAAAGAATCTGCAATACGCCAAAAGTGTGGCAGACCTATAAGTTCAAATGACTCAGCTCCGTGGAAAAGGAGAAATGAGCAATCATCATCATGTCTTTTTGCAGAGGCTCGTAATGCTACTGAAGAGGTTCCTCTCGAAGAGGCACATAACACTCTTGAAGAAGTTATGGTAAAATCTGTTATCTCTAGAATAATAAAAGTTCCTGATGAGACTTTGGATGCCCCTAAAGAGGCACCGGTACCGAATAATGAAGAGATCTCTATACTTTACAATTATTTAAGAAAGAGATGGAATAGAAATGAAATTTTCATCAATGACGCATTTGCATATGTAATAGCTACACAAATATCAAAGGAAAATAAGGAAAATGATGATGATGATTGAGACACAAAAGCATGTACTATAAATGAATGTCAACAAAGAAAGGATTGGCCAAAATGAAAAAGTGCTATCAAAGCAGAGTTAGATCTCTCAATAAACGTAAGTTAGATCTCTCAATAAACGTGGTCTGTTCGGACCTATAGTACAAACCCCAAAAGATGTTAACCATGTAAGTTACAAGTGAGTGTTTGTAAGAAAAATGAATGAAATGAATGAAATTACTAGATATAAGGCACGATTAGTGGCATAAGGTTTCCTGCAGAAACCAGTAATTGATTATGAGGAAACATACTCCCCTGTAATGAATACAATAACATTCAGATATCTGATAAATTTAGCAGTTTCTCAAAATCTAGAAATGAGACTCATGGATGTTGTAACTGCTTACTTGTATGGGGACTTAGACATAGAAATTTACATGAAAATCTAGGAAGGATTTCCTTTGCCTAAAGCAAAGCCAAGGAGAACATACTCAGTCCAATTAAGACGATCATTATACGGCCTGAAGCAATCCGAAAGAATGCGGTTCAATCGTCTTAGTGAGTACTTATATAATAGGAGGTATGAAAACAATCTTATTTGCCCGTGTTTATTTATAAAGAAATTCTTGAAGGGATTTGCAATAGTAGCAATTTATATGGATGATATAGATTTGATAGGGACTCCAGAAGAGCTCAATGAAATTGCTAATTATTTAAAGAAAGAATTTAAAATGAAAGACGTTGGAAAAATGAGATTCAACCTCAGCTTACAAATCGAGAGAAATTCTAATAGGATGTTATCCATCAATCTACTTATACTGAGAAAGTTTTAAAACGATTTGGTATGGAAGAGGCACATCCATTAAGCACCCACGTAGTTGTCCGGTCTCTAGATATAAAGAAAGAACCATGCCGTCCCATCAAGGAAAATGAAGAAGTATTGGGTCCCGAAGTACCATACTTAATTGTTATTTGAGCCATGATATGCTTGGCACATTGCACTAGACCGGATATTTTATTTTGTGTGAATATACTTGCCAAATATCGCTCTATACCAACTCAAAGGCACTGAACTGGGATTAAAAACATCTTACGATATTTGCGTGGAACAACTAATTTGGAAATATTTTATTCTTATGATCGTAGAGATTCCAGTTTTGAAGGATATGCTGATTCGGGTTATCTTTCTGATCCTCATAAAGGTTTATCACAGATAAGTTATGTGTTTCTTACAGTAATAATGCCGCCATTTCTTGGCATTCTACTAAACAGACTTTGATAACTACTTCATCCAACCATGCTAAGATTTTGGCTCTTTATGAAGCCAGTAGGGAATGCGTATGATTTAAATATTTGATTCAACATATTCATAGTTCTTGTTAATTACCTTTTATTGCAGGTATCCCAAACAATATCTATGAAGATAATGAAGCATGCATAAAACAGATTTGAGAAGGTTTCATTAAAGGAGACAAGATTAAGCATATAGTACCGAAGTTTTTCTTCAATCATAAACTTCAGAAGAACAATGAAATTGAAGTCAAGTAAGTTAGTTCGATTAACAACCTGGTTGATCTGTTTACCAAATATTTGCAAAAATCAGTATTTCAGAAGTTTGTATATAAAATTGGCATGTGTAGAGTTCATCATCAAACTATGTGAATGGTTGCTATCATTAGGATGAGCAGTTAATCAAAAGGGCATATTAAAGTATGCTACCTAAGATATCCGTGTGTTGTACTCTTTTTTCTTTTTTATTAAGAAATTACTTTGTATATAAATAGGCATCCTCTCTTGTATTTATATATACATTGAGATAATAAAAAAACTCTCTAATCCTAACTCTATACTACTCTCTTTTAATGATAAAATGACATTTGTAAATGCGTGGAAACTGGAAGCCACATCAGGTTAAAAACGAAAACAAACCAACAAACAACCTAAATTCTTGCGGCCCTGGTTCACGCTGTAGCAAAGGACAGTTTCTAATTCCAAGAAGCTAACTCTAGTTATTAGTCTTTCTCTTATAGTTGGTAGGTGTTTGATGATGTTGTTTCTTTAGCCTCTTATTTGCTTGCTCTGATACGTCAAAAATTTTATTAGTAAAGAATTCCCCCCTTTCCTATCTAAAAGAAAAGAGGTAGAAGAAAAATAACCCCTCAATCTGCTTAGGGTTTCAAAAATTAGTTCAATTTTCCTCTGGGGAGAATCACCCAGAAAGTATCAGAGCTTGGCACAAATCTCAATGCAGGATCACACCTGGACCATCGGCATCAACTTGATCATTTGATCTGGGCCCCACATTCAGACATAAGGCTTGTATTTGTACCTTTCTTCCTCTTCCTTCTTCCTTCTTCGGCTCTCACTCTCTCTCTGGCTCTCTCTCATCGTTGCTAGCTTTTCAAGAGATACAGGGACGATGAGTCGTGGGTCAGGAGGTGGGGAATTAGAGAGACTGCCTCAGTGCGTCCTTCAGGAGATTTTGATGAGGCTTGATGTGGATTCCATTTGTATAACTGCTCCTGTCTGCAGAACCCTCCGTTTCTCTGCCTCTGAAGCACTCTCCTCTATCTCGATACTCGACCTCTCTGTAAGGCCTCCAAACCACAGCACCCCTTTAACTTTTCATCATTAGAGACTGTAATCTTTGTTTTCTATTCATTTTATGAAATGGGTCTTCTGTCTCTCACTCTCTCAAATGGTTTGGGCATTTGAGGCTGTTTCTTTGCCTACGTCTAACTGTTTTTATGAGATGGGTACTGTGGGTTTTGTCTTATTGTCATTGATTCTGTGATGATGGGTCTTGCTTGTGAACTTCATCCTCCTCTTTTAATTGCATAGATTTTCTCCTTTTGTATAGTTGGTCCCTTAAAACGTATTTTTTAGACCAATTCATGTATTCTGAAATGGGTGATTTTTCAAGTTATAGATGCTCTGTTATCTTTGTTTCCTCTTGATTTCTGAAGTGGTTCCTCTCTCTCATTACCTAATAGGTTATGTGTAAGAGACTCTTTTTTACCTATTTTTATATTGTTTTTGGGATGGGTAGTATGGGTTTTTGCTTATTATCATTGATTCTGTAATGGGTTTTGCTTTGTGAACGATATTATTCTCTTTTCATTGCACAGAGTTTCTTTTTTCAACTGATTCCTGTATTCTGAAATGGTTTTTTTTTTTTTTTTTTTTTAATTTAAATTTGGATGTTCGTGGGAAGTTCAGGTACTTTTCATTGATTTTGGGTTAGTTTAGCTTTCCTCTTGTGATTGTGGAGTTGTAGGAATGGGTCCTGTAAATCTTGTCTCTATTTTAAAATGTTTCTTCTTCTCTATTGTTTTTTAATTTGGGTCTTGTAAATTTCACTCTCCTTAAAATTGATTTCTTGAATTTGGGGGAATTGCAGGGGTTTTCGCCGGATGCCCAGATCCTAGATCGCATTCTAAATGAAAACAAAGTCCTTAAGAGCCTCACCCTGGACTGCAGTCGGCTAAATGACTCTTCAATCAGCATTTTTGTCAAAGACCATCTTCAGGAACTGGTTCTGTTGAAGTGCTCGCTGTTGCTGTCCTTGCTTTTCACTTCTATTGGAGAAAAGTGCTCCAGTCTAAGGTATGGGTTGTTTTGCGGTCACTAGGGAATATGGCTTTATCTTGTTTTTTGGTCACTGCATTACATGAAAATTGGGTAAGACCGACATTAAATTGATACAAGATCTGCTCACTATATGCACTGTTCCTAAGTTGACTCTTAACTTTTCCAATTTGAGAAAGTTCTGTTTTCTCTTCAAAGTTCTGTTTTCTCTTCTCTTGTAATTAATTGAACATTCATGGCAATAGTTGTTTTCCACAGTGGTATTGTATGTTTCAAGTCATCTTTCTTATTTTAGAAATGAAAATTATACAAACAAAGCCTATGTTTCCCATGTAAAAAAGAGAGGCTATGTTTCTGCCCTGTTGTGCTACAATAACCATTGAAAAAACTAATAAAGAAAAAAAAATTGCTACTATATATCTCTCTTACAGTTCCATGTGTGGAGTATATCTCTTCTGCTTGAATTGCTTGAACATTTCTGAGAATAACTTCTGCTGAGGTTAAAAATTGGATGTATATGTATTTACTTATGAAAAAAATAGATGATTCTCTGATCTTTTTATGTTCAGGAGTATATACTTATCTTCTTTTGTAATGTCTCAAACTGTCGTTTGAAATAATCTACATAGTGGCTGATTTGCTGGCTAGGATAAGATGGTTGCTTCCTGTAGCCAACGTCGTTGTAAACTTGCAATTTGATATAGTCAGTGTTTTTGTAACTTGATTTTCTTATGGTTAAAATTTTCTAATCAATCAAAAAAGGAAAACTGATTATAATGTGGAATGCACTCTTCTGATGGCTTTGAGTTTTATGTGTGTGTGTGCGCATGTGCATGTACGCGCATATGCACATGTATGTGTGTAGAGATAGAAAGGAGAGCGAGTACTTTTTTATTGGCAGTGCAGGAAGTTTTCGTTAGCTTAAATAAAACTGTATGGTAAAATTTAGAGAGAGACTGCTTTTTTTATCAGTAATGAAAGAAATTTTTATCAGACTAAAGAGAACCGTAGGGTGAAAGTTAAAGATAGCGATTGACAGAAGAAGATTGTTATGTTGTTATAGCAACTCCCATTTATTGGTTATGGAAGAAACTTTTGTTGGATTAAATGAAAATGTACGGTAAAAGTAAATGAAAGAGAGACTAATTCTTTTTAAGTAGTGAAAGAAATTTTTATTAGATTAAATAGAACTGCATGACAAAAGTTAAAGATAGCAACAGAAGAAGAGTGTTATGCTGTTACAACAACTCCAACCTTCTACAGAACAAACATGACCACATCAGTTCATTATTTAATTTATAACAGTTTTATGTACTCTCTCTTTAGCTAAACCATCTGCTATCTTGCTTCTGGTCCTGCCAGTTTGCTTGAATTCACAAGTTTTTTTTCCTATAATGCCCATATCTCCCTGATACTGAACAACTGCCATGCAGGAGTGGAAACATGGTTCAAAATAGCTACGTATCGGCCGTATTATCGGCTGTAGCGGTTGAGTCTGCTATGCTATTTTAAAAATAGCGGCGCTACAGTATAAAACGTAGTAAAGGCAAGCAATTTTAATTTAAAACCATGGTTGGAAAACTCTCTGAGTTGACTCTTGACTCTTTCGAGTCACTTCATTTTAACGAAGGACCAAGTCAAAAATAGGGGAGACTTTGCCGATTCATCTCATTTTAATAAGTTATTTGCATTTTGAACCATCTAATAGACATATTTAATTTTAAACGATCAAAGTTTATTTAGATGTAATTATGCATAAGGTTTGGACTTTGGAGTCAATAATTTAAAAATGGTGAGTGAAATGTAATTTGAAACTTCTAATTGATCTTTTACATTCAATATTTGGACTAACAAATTATGTAATATGTAAAAAAATTTCTTGTATATTCCTTATTGTAGTACTTTTCTTGCAGAGATAAATTTATTAAATTGAATTGATTATTATGAATGCATGTAAATAAATGTAATTATATATTTTATAAGTAATGGATTCATTTTAAAATATTTTTTAAATTATTATTAAAAAACATGACTCTCCCAAGTCTCCACGACTCTATCCGAGTCAATTTTTTTGCATTAGACGAGTCAAGTCCAAGTCACGAGTTTTTTAGCCATATTTAAAACACCATTTTTCCTGTATTTAAAACACCAGCTTTCCTATTAATTCTCCTTAATAGCCTTTCCTAAAGTCGTCTCTACCCTTTTTGTGGTTTCAAATCACTGAAAAAAAAAAAAAAAAATTGGCTGTTACATAAGATTCAAGTTTTTGTTTTTTTTTTTTTTTTTTTTTTTTTTTTTTTTTGTTTTTTTTTTTATCACTTATAAAATTCACAACGCTATGTAGCGTTTTGGCCACTGGCTATTACGCCCGCTGCAACCGCTATTTTGATTCTTGGGTGGAACTAGAGGGGGAATGCCCCCGCGCCCTGCCCCACCACATTATAATTCCTGGTTCCGCCCCTGTTGCCATTGCACTTTCCCTTATTTGTATTCATACACTTGATTGCATTCATTGACTCACTTTCTATTATCAATCTTTCTTAAAGTTAGCCTTAAAAATTCTAATCGGCTCCCTAATTGGCAACACTCCCACTTCATCTGATTCCTTAATGACCACAGCTTCTTTGAGGGAGGAACTAATTAAGGAACATTCTAGTCCCTTCTTTAAGCAGCTTGAAATCGTATGCCAATGTTTGGACAGTAGCACATGAACCAGACAGTTCATTTCCAAGGGGAAAAAAAACCCCAACCTTTTCGGGCTTGATTATGGAGACAGCATGAAGATTAGAAGTTTCAGGCTTAATTCCCACCTCTTCTTTTCTTCATTTGAAAAACATATGATCCTCAAAACAATGAAATAGAAGCAAAACATTACCTACACATAAAATGAAACCCACAAAAAGGTAACCACATCTTTCCTTTTTCTAATTCTTTCAGGTATTGCCTAGCTTGCTGCCTAACCTAGCAATGAACAACGTAAAACATCATCTTTCCAAAAGATAAGTGACGAAACTGATATACACAGCCTATGCAAAAATCATGAATTGTGGGGTTGTGGTGTTGCTTATTACTTTAAAATGTGATTCGCACCAGATGTGATTTTCCTTTGTATTTTATTTTTCTTTCTTTCTTTTTTTCTTTGTTAAAGCAACGGCTGTTTTATCATTTTTTATATTATGTTGAATTAATTTTGAGCTATGACTTTCATAGTTTCATGTCATATGCAATGATGGTGTCCTCTCTATCAACCCATAACAAGTTGTGTGAATCAATCATAAGAAAATTTTGGAAGCCAATTATTGAAATGTCTCATTTTACCATCACAAGTCGATAATTAAGTTAAGCTTGCTAAAATAATTATTTTTCTGAGGAGGAAAGCATATTTTCGTAGCTCTATAGCAAGAGATGCGATCAGTTGGATATCATTCATACATAAGGTTCAAATGGATGTACTTTCTTCTGTTGGACTTGGAGCCTAATTCCTTTTTTCCTTTGGTTGGTAGCATGCCTTGAACCTACAACCTCGTGGTTGCAACAAGGAGCACCTTCAATGTGCTACATGCTCTTTTCCTTAGAACCTAATTTCTTATTATTGAGTAAATTCATTATCTACGTACTTCTTGTTTTTGTATTATTTGCTCATATGTGGCTTAGTTGATACCTCCTCTTCTTTTCTTTTCTTTTTTTTTTTTCATGTCAGAGTTTTTACATTGGAAATGGCACGTCAGGCAGTGCTTGAACCATCTCATATATGCAAGGAAAAGCTTGCACAAATGCTTAAAGGGTGCTTATACTTGGAGGTGGAATTATTGTGATGAAGATCTTGTTTCCTTTTACAACAATCTGACAAATCACAGAAAAACATACTTCAGTTCATTGATGATTGAACCTTTATTTTTTGTTCCACCATGCAGTCTCTATGCATAAAGATTCGAGATCCTGATTGTGACCCAGCTGTTTTTGAATCAGTGGGAATCGTCCTGCCCAAAACCATCAAAATCCTGCAGTTACAACCCATGTTTGAGCATCATGCAAAGCAGCTTATACATGAAATAGGGATTTTTAGGAGCTCTGTCGCATCCTCAGCCGACTTTAGCATTGACTTCTTTCCTAGGCCTAATGATTTCAGACTTCAATCTTTATCACTTGTTGTGGATAGAATAACAGACCACCTGCTCATCTCCATCACCCGGAATCTACATTTTCTGGTGAACTTAGACCTCCAAGACAAACCAAGGAGGAAGCCTTCGTGGCATCATGACCTCACTGACAGTGGGCTTCAATCACTGGGCTCTTGTAGCCATTTGGTTCATCTATCTCTTTTACGCAGTAGAGAATATTACCCGGCAACCTTCACAAGGGTAAATGACATGGGGATATTTCTTTTCGCTGAGGAATGCAAAAGACTTGAATCAGTTAGGCTCGGTGGATTCTCTAGAGTTACTGATGCTGGTTTTGCGTCAATTCTGCATTCCTGCAAGAGCTTAAAAAAATTTGAAGTCATCAGTGCAGTTTTTCTGTCAGACTTGGCTTTTCATGATCTTGTCAATGCCTCGTGTTCCCTTGTGGATGTGAGATTGGCTTCTTGTGGCCTTCTAACCAGCGAGACTGCAGCAGACCTCTCCTTGTGCAAAAGCTTAGAGGTGGTTGACTTGTGGGGTTGTAAAAGCATTGCAGATCATGGGCTTATGTCGATTTCAAGACTTTGTCGATTGACTACTCTGAATCTTGGAGGAGCTGATGTTACTGACAGCGGTTTATCAGCTCTTGGCTGTGGAAATGCACCAATTGTATTCTTATGTCTTCGTGGCTGTAAAAGAGTTACTGACAGAGGGGTGGCTTCTCTCCTGATTGAGGGAGGGGTTATTTGTAAGACTTTATCAGCACTTGATTTGGGTTACATGCCAGGCATATCAGATAGAGCTATTTTTAAAATTATTCAGTCTGGCATTAACATCATTGACCTCTGTATTCGGAATTGTTTTTATATAACTGACGCCTCAGTAGCTGCATTGGCTTCGAGGGAAGGGTTTGGTGAGGGAAGGAAGCCACTTAGAAGACTAGATCTTTATCACTGCAGTGGGTTGTCCCTCAAATTGTTGGAGTTGCTAAGGAGGCCATCTTTTCGTGGTTTACGTTGGCTTGGTATTGGTGGCACTTGTTTGTTAAGTAGAGGTGATACAGGTTTGTCGGTAATCTACAGCAATCGGCGAGGCCTCAGCATTTGTTTGAGTGGTTGTGAAATGGGCTGTTATAGTGGATGCATGAACTAATTTTATAAGTAGCAATTTCTCTGACTCATGCCATTTTTTTATCACTTTCAGAAGCTCCAAATAGAAGATCAGAAATAGCAACCAGGTTTGTTCTGATAACATTCCATAGTTGATCTTATGAATGCATGAAAATATTGGCTTGGTATGGTTAGATGATGTGATGAAATGGGCCTTACCTGATATACGTCAACATCAATGCTGCAGGTTCATGTCAAACTTACCAAAGAACACTTGCCTATTTGGTGAACATTTAACTCTTAAAAGTGGTTTACAGAATGATTTTACAGAAGTATTCAGGCAAGGTGGTTATTCTGTTAATTCCTGAAACAGTGCTCCTGGCTTTGCTAATGGGTCTGCATGGGGCTGTAAAGCTGAAGATGAGGCTGCTTATTATTGAAGGTGATTTCTGTGCTTGCAATGCGCTTGATTGGGCTTCAAGTTGACACAAAAGCTAATGGGTCTGCATGGGCTGTAAAGCTGAAGATGAGGCTACTTATCATTGAAGGTGATTTCTGTGCTTGCAATGCTCTTGATTGGGCTTCAAGTTGATTTATGAGTTTCATTGACGAGCTTAGGGGTCTCGTTTGTGAGTATTCAGCCTTGTTTGTCATCATTCTAAGAGTAGTCTGTGGTGAAGTGTATTATTTGGTGATAAGAGGACAGTTCATTACATGTCAAGAAGCTTTTGTGTCTGGAAATGTTGTTCCACTTCCTGCTTAGCTATTCGGGGGAACTTTTGAGTATCTCTTGCTGCTGGGGCCCAATTAACATGTCCAAAAATGGAACTCCAAATTTTTTGTGGCTGCTGTTGTATTGCTAGTTTCTTTTATAAAAGAAAAATGGTTCGTTTCATTTTGGCCAGTTGCTCATGTGAATATAAGCCATAATTTACTGATTTGGTTGAGATCTACTGTCTGTGTCATTTCTTATGATTTTAGGCATCTCACCCCGGGGAGCAGTTCATGGTAATTGAGGACACCAGGAATGCACCGTACTGCTCACGCCTGTATCAATTTTTGTTTTTTGACTCGTTGAAATCACTGAAGGCAGGCAGGGAAGAATCCTGCAGGAAAAACTTTTATATTTTTCCAGTGACTTCAGGTTTGTAATTTTTGAAGCTTCGCTATGATCGATCACCTGATATTTCGGAAGGCTGAGGATGTTATCAGATATTATCATCCACAAACCGGCTCTATATGTTCTCGACTTATACTTGGAGGAAAGTTTTACATGATTGTATTGATGGTTGTTCTTGTTATAACTTATAAGCCATTTCATAAATGGAGGAAAGTGCAACTCAAGCAGACCGAATCTAAGCTTAGCAATCTGATTGCTGCATACCCCTTTTCACATGGCCTGAAAGTCAGGCAAAAGCGATTCGCAAAAACGTATAAACTTTCTAATGGAAAGATGCAAGACTAGACCTAGAATAATAGACTGAAACTTACCCAATTTATTAACTTGTGCGACATTTGCCCATTTGTTTTCTTCTTTAGACTGACATCTTCTTTGCTTTGCTTGAAAAGACCAACCCAATTGGAGTGTTTGTATACCAAACTCAGCACAAGAAGCTGAGCTTAAAAGGTCTCCCGTTTTCTTTCTACTAAATACAAAATACTGAGGCATAATAAAGAGATGAAAAGATAGAAATGGTGTCTATACAATACAAGAAACATCAAGGTGAGAACTACACAGACCCAGTTGGAATTGTTCCCAGAATACCCAACACACAACAAGAAGATGAGCTAAGGTCTCTGAAATTCTCTACTCCAAAACAAGTCGTCACTAATGCTTAATAATGATAAGGAAAGAAACTCTCATGGGCCAGGGAGAACTCTGCCGTTCCATTGAAGTCTTTAGTATCTAACTACTGTGACAAGCTTTGACACAAGAAAGCACTAACCCCTCCCGCGTGAGCAGTTAAACCCCTTCAATTCATAAAGATCACTCTTGAGTCGAGATATCGTGAACTATATCGCAACTTCTGGTATTGGGTTTTCTTCTTCTTTGATGAACTGTTCATTCTTTCTGGTTTTCTTTGTTTTTCTTGTGGGATTTCTGGGGTTTGAAATTTGAAAGGTTTTAGATGCCATGACACTGAAAAGAATCCTAAAATAAGGAGGGTTCTTGAAATTGAGAGAGAGAGAGAGAGAGAGAGAGAGAGCACCATGCAAGAGCTTTGGGATGACTCAATCAAAACCAGCAAGCCCTCTACCAAATGATCTACAATTATACAGTTGGTTCTCACGGATATTTGCAGATGAAGACGACCAAGATCAATTGAACTCGGCTTCATTGGTTCTCGCTTCACATGTTGGGTTATCACACAGTTTTCTAGCAACCCAAGGCTATACTGTTAGTTTTACACAGCCAAAAGGCTGTATGAAGGACTCTTGTGTAATATTATAAAAGTCAAACCCTGTGCAGTAATTAATGGAATAAAATCTGTATTTCAAGGCAAAAGTCCTTTTTCATTATACATGCAAAATTTTATGTAATAACCGCCAACTGGCCACTACTGAACTTGTCAAATTCAAACATAAACCCATATCTTCTTATCCAACTCTTTTACACCCCATACACAACCACTCATAGTTACAATAGCAGCATCTAAACTACCATGACAATGATTAAAAGAAAAATTAGAGTCAATTTCAATATGTGTAAAAGAGACTCATCAGAAGCAGGTAACAAAGCTCATCATATATTACGGGCTTCTCTATATCTACAGGAAAGAGTTTTGCAAACAAAGATCAACACGAGAAACAGTTCACTCACCAACTGCCAAGCAACATAGAGGAATATACAAGGTGGACAAGAAATTCATTTTTGGAAACAGCATGTCCCCTCATTTCAAAGACATCGGCCTTGAAAATTAAATATACACCTTTGATATGAAGAGTCCAATGCAGGCTCATATCTTACAATTTTTTCCAACCGCAGCTTGCAATCCAGATATATTTGTTTGGCTTCATGCAGTAGCAGGAAATCCATTTGCTTTTTCTTAAACATCCGTTTAAGATAATGGTACTCACGTTTTTAATGTTCTTTTCTCAAGTGGCGAAAAAGGGAAAAGGCATGCGTGCTGTGTCACAACCATTTTCTCCAACTGGCAGAGTTTTTGTCACCAGATCTGAATCTTGGAATGTTCAGAAGAGAATTCACCCTTGTGAAACCTTCAAGTGCAGACCACTCTTCATCCTCTGTTGTTGAGATGCAGTCAGCAAGGCTTCTAGTTGACTGGCACCTGTCAGGTAACTTACCATCCTTCGAACTGGTGACTGCCATAGTTTCTTCCATGAAAGAAGAACCCTGAGAATTTATGCCCTGAGATTTTCCATCTGTTGTTTCTCTATTGGTAGAGATGGAGACTGTTGCCTCCATTGACTTCTTCGAGGTCTTCTCTGTTGCATTCCCATGAATTTCACTAGATGAAATGCCATTCAGAAAGAGACAGACTGCAGCACAATCATCATTTTTGGATGTTGGGAACTTAAGCCTCCATGCCCGCACTGCACAGTCTACAAGAGCTCTGGCAGCTGTTGCACGACTTGGTGCCGAAGCCACTATATTAACAACTTCCTTGTTTGAGAGAACATCCCATACCTGCATGGACGAGTTTAAGCTTTTATAAAAAATAAATAAAAAATGAAAGAATCCTGTTATCCAGTTCAGTATTTATGCATTTAATAATCCTAAGCTCCCTCAAAAAGCAAAGCAGACCAGGTATGAAAGCAGCATCAACTGAAATAAGTTATTTTACTACTTGAAGCATATTAAGATTTAAGAGAAGCATTAAGTATCTCAGTTTTAAATAAGAGAGCCAGGAATCATGAAAAGGAGTGGAATAAACTGTAACATTTAACTACTTAAGTATGCAGGAATAACAAGATTCAGAAGTAGAAAATAACAAGATTCGAAAGTAGAAAAATGCAGCTAAGGCAGATGATTTTCAGAACCACATAAAGGATGTTAGTTTCCATAAGCAGCAAGGATATGGAGAAGTAGAAGTTACCCCATCAGTAGCAAGAATGATGAATTCATCTCTATCTGTGAGATGGTGATAAGAAATGTCAGGGACAGATATCAAACCAAAATCCTTCAGGCAGAAGTCCCCAAAAGCTCTGGCCATTGCCAAGCCAGGTGAATCGCTATTAGGCAACCATACGCGTGCAACCTCCGGCTCATCCTGCAAGGCGAAAACCCTTCCTCTGCATTGCTGAATTCTTGCAGCTTCACCTGAACAGAATTGCAATGGACAACATAACCAAGCTTTACAGCCAGAGAAGAATAGCTCAATAAGCTTTACAACCTCTCTCTCACCCATATGTGCAGATATTATGCAACCTATGGTACCCGAATAGCTGTACAAGCCCAATGCATATGTACTGATATTTCAAGGGTACAAGCTAGCATATCCAACTTACCAAAGTCCATTATATCATATAGTTCTTTTATTTTTCTTACTTCTCAACATAAAAGATGTTAGAATGGAACGTAAACAATGATAATTTCATTAATTCAAAAGTGATCAAAAGAAAAAATTAGAACACCCGTATCAATATCTATGTCCTAGGTCTCCAAAAGTGCAGAGTCATATCTGCAATCCCCATATCCACGTCCCCATATCAATATCTGGGCATCATATCATGCAACTTAAAAATTGTGCCCTTCCTAAGAATAATTAACGGGACATGTGATATTTGGGTGTCATTTTCTTTAACTTCACTTTGTAATGTGCATGAGTAGATACACAACAAGGTTCAAATAAACCTTGGATATTCTAGATAGAGCAAATGAAGCTATAAAGCTAAAAGATAATGGTATTAGGCCTTGGGAATTTTAAGTCATAGCAGTGGGGTTTGACATGGTCTGGCATGAGCTCAACTCCAACACCCCTTGCATATGCATTTACATCAAAACAATACATTTCAGTAACAATCCCAGGTTAGACCTTGGAATTCAAAGATCAACTTTATATGAAGGTAAGAAAGTTTTTTTTTTTTTTTTTTTTTAATAACGAATGAAGGTCAGAAAGTTTAGAGCTATTATCAACATCAGGAAACGCGACTTGAACTCAAACCTCATTGTTGAGACAACGAGCACCTTCCAATGTTTCTTCAGCTCTTTTTAGATGAAATCATAAAAGTCAATGTTTCGTGTTAAAAGAGCTTAAGAAATTGCCTCCTCAATATTCCAAAAATGATGAACATATGAAGGCCATTTGGTTCAAAACTTCAAATGGAAGGGATGCAAAACGAGAATGGTTTCCACCAAATTTGTGGTGTTCTATTTTTAAAAAATAAAAGAAGGATTAACGCCCAAGAATCTCAGATTTAAAGTATCCACTGTATCCAGTCCTAGCAATATACATTACTCATACCTGTATTCAGGTTAAATAAAGGAAAAAGAAGATTGCATGGGTAAAGATACAAAAGTTTTAGTAAATAAAATGATTCTTGGAGATTCAAAATGACCAATGCTCTCTTGCTTCATTTATTTGAAAACTGAAATTAATTTGAGGTCAATATAAAATGGCCAAAAGACTTTGGAAGCTCCCACATGATATGTTTCGACTTTAAAAATACCTTGATCCAACAATAATTGCATGGAAGCCGATGTGCTTGTTAAAAATGTTTAAAATAGGATACTAGAAGGCATAAATTGAACTTCTACTTTCAAGTTGGTCTCAGCAAAGTAAACAGAACAGGCCAACTTATAAGAAAAAAAGTGAAAAAAAAAAAGTAATAAAATAAAGAGTCTTGGGCTGATCACAACTCTATTGACAACTCTCTCCATCCAAGTTGAACCAATTATGATTTTTCTTGATGCTGCATGCTGAATTGGCATGCAAAGTAATTGGTAAGCCAAAATGCTATACTAACCCGTCTGATAAAATCCATTAATTTTCTAAGAAGCCTGAAGAATCAGCATAGAAACTAACATACTCGGAAGATTTGGTTTCAAGTCCACCGTCAATTGTATGGCAATGAGTGCATTGTCCACATCTCTTGTGCCCAACACTGCCCTCGAGTCTCCAACATTTCCAATTACAATATCCTGTCCCTGAGGAAATGCAAGTTTCATTTTCTATATATATACAGATATTTGCTAAAAAAAAAGGGTGATGTAAAACAATGGAAAGAGGTGAATAAGAACCACTTGCAAACATTATGTGGATGGTTACCTGCTTTATCAAGGTGACAGCAGTAGTCCCACTGCAGAAACAATCAATTGTTGGATGGAGTTTCAGCTCTTTATCCATTAACTTGAAAGCCTTCAATAAAGATTGCTTCAGAATGAGATATATCTCAGGGAGTTTTTCACTTTCATCAGCATCTAATGACTCACACCATTCATCATCTAAGCTAACAGATGCAATTTCTTCAGAATTCATGCTTCCCAGCACACTGCCGTTCTCATGTAGGTTGTTTTGATTGCTGACAATAGTTTTCCAGTGTGTGCACAGCTTAAGAGGAAGGGAATCTCTCACTTTCTTTGCAACCATATGACCAAATGGACCATGACCATCAAACACACCACAGAAGATGGTGTCTTCTCTTGAACAGAAATTCTGGCATGATGCATCAGAAGTGGTAATTACTGAATTAAGAGAGGGAAAAAAAAGTATTGACACGCTAATTGATAGTAGCCAACGGAAATGCCAAGTCTATGCAATGGCTAAACCCTTCAGATTTCAGATACCATATTTTTTAATCAAATTACTTGAAGGAGATGAAATCTAAAATTTCTTTTGCTGATCAAGACTAATCTTTTTTTTATCGGTAACAAAGGATTAAATTGTTTTTAAGAAATTACAACCATGGAAAGTACAAAAAAGAGAACCATAAAACACTTCCAACAAAAATTTCGGTATAAGAGATGAATACAGAAAGATTGACCCTAACTAAGATCCATTAGATATTAGCACTAAAATTAGACTGATGAAGAACTCCATAAAATCAGACTAACTAAGATACATTAGATATTAGCACTAAAATTAGGCTGATCAAGACTAATCTATCTGAATTGCTTAATGATGCAAGAGGCTGCTGTAGTTGCAGCTGTAGTTCCCTTGCAACTACCTACGTTTCTCACTTCACATTTTTCATATTTGTTTCATACCCCACCATAAACACTTCTCCCAAAAATCTTCAAAATGAAACGTGTCATGCAATTGATTCAAGCTTTGTTATTTGTCTCTGTTTCTGATGCAAATGGATAGGCCAACAACTGGGACCATAGTTTAGGAATACTTTTTATTTTCTTTTTATTTCTCTAAATTCTTGTTAGGAGGTTTCTAATTTTGTTGAAAGAGTTGTAATTAGGATAGTTTGTATTACTTTCCTAGTTGATTAGGTTTTCTTAGCCCCTTAGTTTGTTTTTCCTATTTATATTCCATTGTACAAAAGGCATTCTCAAACTCTAATTATTGGAATAATATTATCGTGGGTTTTCTATCCGTCAGAGGTGCATCCTTGGTTGAAGTCTCTGAGGAGACGTGTTAAAGTGTCTGCAAACATGTGCTTCGACACTTCTATGTAAGCCCTAACCCTAGGGCTTGCATAAGTTTCTCATTCTGATAGTTTGTGGTTGCAGTAGCCTTTATCATTCTACAAGTTCAGCACAGTTTCAGAAGTAAAATCCAATAATTAAATGAAGGATTGACGAGCTGGGTGATCAAATAACACAAAACAACCAATCAAAGCAAAACTTGTTGGTGTGCATGTGTGTGTTTTTCAATATAAACAAAGGAAACTATGTGTTATGATGCTTTTTTTATCCCACCAAGTAGAAACATTGAATGGGAAGTGCCTTTCCACTAGATTCACACATCAGGTTGGGTGTAAAACATGGAAGAGGCTTATCAGAGCGCGTTTGCAATAAGCATTTTGAAATATTATGCATTTTGGTAGTGCATATATGAGTTGGGTCTCAGCCTGCCTCAGCTTAGAGCCAGGCCTGAAAACAGGTTAAGTGGGAACGCATCCATGATGCACATCTTACATGCTTTACATGTGCCAAGTCTGGTGGAATTCTCAGGCACACTTATCCTTACACAGGAAGGCCACGCTTTTGCAAAATAAAAAAAAATAAAAATAGATATACATATAATATTTCTACTCTATCCATGTTTTGTTTTCATTGTGCAGTGTTCTGTCCATTGCCAGTCCTTTCTTTGAACAAGTTGTTCGGCTTCATCAGTCAATTTGGGAACCAATGTGTTTAAAAAAAAATAATAATAAATAAATTAAAATTGGGAACCAATGCATCCCACTTGCTAGTAATATTTAAGAGTCTGATAAGGATTAAAAACCCTTCCTCAGTTTTGTAACAAACAGAAAAAACTTCTTTACGAAACCTCTCTGTTTACTGCAACCTTCATTGGTCTCTCTCTGCAATTAGTTAAGAGTTAAAAAGCTCGTGATATAGAAGGAGTGGTTTTGGCCACTTGAAAGTGGCCACACTATCTTGAGGTTGCTTCTCAGTGGTAGGCTTCACAATGGAGGACCATCCAAGGGGCAGAAGTCATCCTAAGAAAGCGTCATTCATCAGGACTCTCGGCTGATCATGAGTTAAGCCCACTGACTCTGAACAGAACTTCAGATTTTCTCAGTTCTCACCAAAGCTGGTGCTATGACAAACTCCTAAGTTTTGTTTCTAATTTATTTTATTTCTTTTATTGTTACATTGGGACTCACACTCTCGCACACACCCCCATGTTCCTAATCAGCCCAGATATAATCAGGGAGTAAAAATTTCTAGCTCTCCTTGTTTATACTTTCTGAACTTTTGTGCTCAAATATTTGACCGTAACCCCAAATTGTAGCCTATGAATCAACAATACCCAACTGTGCTCCCTCCCCACTTCATTGTTGTTAAATTGCTGGAGCAGGAAATTAACTGATACAGCCCAGACAATACCAAGAAGTTATGGGATCTCAACTACCTTTCAAACATAATGAGGGAAAAAAAACAAGGCAAAATTGCCTCTAAAACTCATCGTTGTGATACAACCTAGAAAATGGGGTTTAACTTTCTCAGTATCAATAACAATATCACACAGCTGGGCTATCAGAAAAGTAACTAAAAAATCCATCCAAGCAATCCAGTTTCATATCATTCAGACCCATACACATGAAACCTAGCCATTATTGAAAAGACACAAAAGGTAATTCCAACAGTTCCACCCCCACACACACACCAAAAAAAGAAAAAAAAAATGATGATCATCCATCATTAAATCATAAACTTCCATGACTTGAAAGTCACCTTCATGATTAATGAAATAAAGTTAAACCATCTGTCTAATCCACTGAATCACCCAAATTAAACCCACTAAATTCACCAACTTTTACCAAAAAAAAATTAAACTTTCTTGCTTTTTTCTTAAAATTCAACATGTCCTTAGACCAAAAATCCTTCAATATTGATAGAAACCGAAGACATGAGATGACAATCAATAATCAATAATAACCCATGAACCCATGAAAGCGAAAGCAAAATCAAATGCAAGAAGAGCGACAGAGACCTCCCAGACAAGCATGGCATCTTGGTTACTTCCTTTCCTTCCCTGCTGCGTGTGGAGGCAAGCGACTTGGCCGGCGCCGTTGAGGAACATCCGACCGGAGATCCGATGCAGCTCCTCCTCTCGAATATCGGGGCTCCGACGGAAATGGCCCTCTCCTCCTCCACTCTCCGCCTCTCTTCTCCTCCCCTTCTTCCATCTCCTCCGCTGCTCTTTTTCTTCTTCTTCTGATTCTGATTTAGTATCTCCGCAGCACTGAGATGAACATGTTGATGATAGAGACGAACCCATCCTAATCCTATCTCACTGCAAACCCTAAAAATCAAATAAAATCGAATCGAATCAGATCGATGAGAGAAAAAGAGCGCAGAGAAATCGAGTTGGTGGGAAGAAGACGAATTTTAAGTTGAGAAGTAGTGTTGGATGTATTCTAATTTTAGAGTCCGTTTTGTTTTGTTGTGTTGTTACTGTCAACGAACAAACTCCAACTGTTTTTCAGTGGCACTGGGAGTACTAGAAAAGGATGAAAACAAGGAAGAGGTTGTGGTGTCTAGTGAGAGAAGTAATTTCTTATTTTCTTCCGCACGCTGCTGCTTCTGCCACCCAGATTTAAGGATGTGAGAAATGAGTTTAGCACTCACTTGGGGTAAAACTAATTCCCGATTGGCACATGCTAAGCCCACACAACTAAATACATGACAAATTTGGAGTGGATTCGAACACAAGACTTGGGGGAACAAATGCATGCCATGTGTTTATCGAACTACATCTCATCTCAGAGGTGTTAGTTTTCACTCGACTGCCCAGGGTTCGTGCCACCTTCCCTTGCCCGAGGGTTCCATCACCTCACTCGAGGTCTACTACGGTTAGTTATTCATTTTGTACCTTTTCGACCAAAATGACCAAAGTTTTTCGCTTTGGAAACAAAATTTCAGTCAACACTTTTCGTTTTGAATTTCGGTCAATTTCGGCCAAAATTGTATTTTATATGATTACTTTTTTTAAACTTTTTATACACATATAATTGTACTTCTTATATTTCCCTAAAATATAATTCGAAGAATTTTTTCTAAAATGGATTAAATCTATATTTATTTATTTTTATTTCTATATATATATCATTTTATATACCCTCGAAAATATAATTCCGAAAAGTTTCGCTGAAATTTTGAATCGATTGAAACTTTCCATTTTGGAGGCAGGACCTAAATGAGGTCCGAAACGATATTGACAACTATGCTACTACTTTCCGCATAAGGGCGAGGTCCCAGCCCCATATAGTTGGGTAAAAAAAAAAAAGAGCAATATTTTGGGTATGGTACCAAAAAAGAACAAAAATCTTTTGGATAATAAATCTTGTTCACTAAAATCTGTAACAGTTTTTTATTATTATTATTATTTTTATAATAGCTGGACAAGAACTGCAGGAAATCCGTGAAACTTTGTCCCTGATTGGATCTTTGTAACTTAATTATCCTGGACTAAAGTTACCTATGATTAATTTGTCAAAGAACAAAAAACTGTGGGCTTACAGAGGAGACTCAAGCCATCCAAATGCTACTTTCGTAGGTGGTTTTGTATTGCATGTCAGGGTTGTAAATATGAGAAATGGTCTTATGCTAATGACATCCAATATCTTGTGTTGATAACAGCTCAAGATTCTCCATTTAAGGTCAATTTCCATCGTTTGAGGTGAAACATCTTTTTCTCTATAGACTTGCTCTGAAGTCCCCTAACAAATACGCAACTGTACAAAATTTTCTCCCATGACATACACACTGTCCTTTTTTTAACCTGTAATTGAAAGTTTTAGTTAGAATGATAGAGAATCAAACAAACAAACAATAAACAGGTCCAAGAGCATTGTCACGAACAGAACTATGAAGTAGAAGATGAAAAAAGGAAGAGACCCTGTCCACTCATTGCTTTGTCGTGCCAACAAAATATATCTATTTTCCCGCACAATGGTCATTGCAACAACATATATATTCTCTCTTTTTCCACATAATAATGGTCATGTCAACAACATTTATCAACTCAAATCAAAGTAACATTTGGGGGCAATAATAATCATGAAAAGTCTCGTATGCTGTCATTGCTGTGCAAGCTGGGGTGGACCTACAAATATGCCTTTGGGTCTTTTCCACCCTTGGGCTGGTCTGCTTTTAAAATCCACGTGAAAATTCCTAATCCGTTTCTAAAACCATAATATAAAAAATTTGAATTTGCCTCTGAAAAGCCAACTGCTTGTTTCTAAAACCATAATATAAAAAATTTGAATTTGCCTCTGAAAACCCAACTGCTTGTTTGGTTCTGCCCCCTCAAACAAAAACCCTGAGTCTAACGCTCTGCAACGGTGCTTTCCCTTCATATAAATGAGTGTTCAAGGCCAAGCCACTTTTGATCTTGTCTAAACATACCTTGTACAATTCACCACTTTTAACTCAATGAATTAGAAACACAAAAAAAAAAAAAAAAGGAATAGAAAAAAAAAACCGGCCAAGGAAGCCTCTAACTGCAATGTCATGGTTTTTTTTATTACCAAGGTTTAAACCCTTGTGTAGAGTCTTATTACCAAGGATTGGAACCTTGTCATTATTAATTATATTATTAGATTGGCATACTCAAAACCTAATTTAACTGCCAGCAAAACCACATGCACAATCCTTTTGTATTTACAGTCTGGCCTCTTGTGAATTTTTTCAAACATTGGTTGAAAAAGAAAAAAAAAAAAAAACCCATGAAAGGCAGGAGACTATCTGCTATATTCTTAGCTCTCATAGACATCTAAGGTGCATTTGGTATCGTGCTATTTGAATGGTCCTATTTTCACAAGATAAGGCTAAAGAAAACATATTTGATAACTGTAAATCACTATTCCGAATTTTGTTTTTACTTGGACGGAATTCCATTGTCTTAACCCGCTTGTATAAGAAAGTTGGAACAAAATTTATTTTTTTAAGAAACAACTTGCTGGGCACAATTATTTTCGACTTCTCTCTTGCCTTTTAAAGATGATCATTTAAAGACTTCAAATCCTCTTACTTATCCTAAAGGTAGGCTTCATGTTCACAATCTCAAAGAAGGTGGCCTCACTTTGTAAATCCTAAAGATGGATCACATGGTCACAATCAAAATAGGTGGGGCTCCTATTATAATTCCTATAATGGTGGACCACATTATAAGGCCTTGTGTTCTAATTTCTAAAAGTAGGCACCACATTGTAATTTCTAAAGGTGTGCCCCGTGTCCATAAGCACAGAAAACGCGACCCCACTTTATAATTCTTAAAAAGTGAGTCATGATTACAATCGCAAAAAGTGGAGCCAAGCCACATTGTAAATATGAATGTAGGCCTACATTGTGAATCCTATGAATGTGGCCCCATATTCTAATTTCTAAATGCAAGTACAACATTGTAATTTTTAAAGGTGGCCCCATGTACACAATCAATAAAAAAGATAGTCCCACATTATAATTCCTATAAAGGCGGGCTCAAATGTTAAATCATATGAATGTGGGTCACATGATCACAATCATAAAAGATGAGTCGATATTGTAAATCCTATGAATGTGGGCCTCATATTCTAATTTCTAAAGTTGTGTACTACAGTATAATTTTTTATGATGGGTCTCATATTTACATTCACAAAAAGGTGATCCCACATTATAATTCTTATGAAGTTGGGCCCACACTTTAAATCCTATGAATGTGGGTCCCATATTCTAATTTTTAAACTTGGGTACCATGTTGTAATTTTTACAGGTGGATCCCATGTACGATAATAATAGAGTGCTGCAAACAATAAAATGTGAGTTCCATATTATAATTCCTATGATTCTCTTACTTTCGTTTTGTGGAACAAAACTTATATATTATTATCAAACAAGTTCTGCACAACATAGAGAGCTTCTATTGGCACCTAAGATTTTACTCTCCCCACCGCACTAGTAGACAAAGAAAAAATTCTTTTCCTAAACTACCCCTCCTCCCTCTCCTTCTCTCCGTCCACCCTTTTTCCTCATCCTCCCTCTCTCCTCTCTCCGTCCACCCTTTTCCCTCATCCTCCCTCTCACCCTCCCCACCCAACCCTACCCCACCCCCCCGCCCCCGCCCCCGCCCCCGTCTCCAGTGAGGAGGGAGAACCGCCGGCCTCCCTCCCCACTCTCCCTCTTTCTCTCTCCCTCTGTCTCCCTCTCTCCTTTCCTCCTCTCTCCTTCCCTCCCCCTCCCAATTGCCAGTAGGCGGCAGCAGGCAGAAACCCTGCTGCCACCAGATCCCCCTCCCCTCCAGTGACTAGGAGGGGGAGTGGGGTGGGGTGGGGGGAAGGAGAGAGAAGAAGAGAAAGGGAGAGAGGGAGAGGGAGTTAAAATAGAGGGGGAGGCAAGAGCATGAGGGAAGAGGGTGGAGGGAGAGAGGGAGGGGGGAGGTTAGTTTAGGATTTTTTTTTTTTTTTTTTTTTTTTGCGTGGTGGGGAAAGAAGTTTCTTTCCTTGTGCCAATAGAAGCTCTCCACAACATAGTCCAAGCAGACTAATTTAATCTAATTTTACCACATAAGTTATGCAACAGAATAGTCTTGGCACAATTTAATCTCAGCACAACCTGATCTGAATACAAAATTAGGAACACAAAAACGATGCCAAATAGGCTCCTAACAAAGCGAGCTAGAAGTCAAAGAAATCGCCTTACCAAAAGAGGAAAAAAGGCAAAGAAATTGACTTTACACTACAATCATATCCCAATACAGAAATATGAGACCTAGTCTTATCAATTTTGGTTGATATAATTGGGTGCACCATCCAAAGCAGCAGCTCTCCTCTTTTTCTTTTTTTTTCTTCTTTGCTGTAAGGGTAATTTGTAATGTTGTTGGGGTGGGGGGGGGGGGGGGGGGGGGGGGTGTTTGGGGGGTGGGGGGGGGCAATAATTGACCCCAGAAGAAGCTCAAAACAAAGGAGAATAGGGGGAGAGAAGGGGGACACTCCAGAGAGAAAAACCAGAGATGGAGTTGCGCCTATAGGAGAGAATTGATCGAGATTCACATGGAGGCAAAGAGAGCACTGAGTTGATTGCTAGTGAATGTCTTCGAGATCTGCTTCAAGGAGAAGGAGATGACTTCCGTCACGTGAGTTTTGATGGAATGAAGGGAAGGTTTACACTCATAAAAAAATGCTTCATTTCTTGCCTTCCACAAGGAGTAGATAACAGTGATGAAGATGGCAGCCAAGTATTTCGGGCCAATGGTGTCATTATCTTTGGAAAGAGTCGTCCAAATTGCAGAGGCAGAGAGACAGAGGGGAAGCTAAAGCCCAGCTGCATGCAAAAGCCTGTCCAAATAGATTTTGCTTGATCACAGGAGAAGAAGAGGTGGCCCATTGAGTCTTCCTCAGCACATCAGATACTGCATCTAGAGACGAGAGAAAACCAGGCGCTTCAGCCTAATTTTTTAGGGGGTTTTGTAGTGCATCAGCTGCCAACCGAAGCAATTGATTTTATGGAGGGAGATGTTGTTCCAGATCAGCTTGGGTTAGGGGAGAATTTCTGCTCTGTGTCTGACAAGCTGCCAAGCTAATCGCAAGGAGAGCTTGCCATCTGGGGATTCTCTCCATCTAAGAGTATCACTGAAATTTGGGTTGGGGCAGAGGTCTGAGAGGAGAGGAAGAAGATGCTATTAAACGTTTGAAGGCAAAAAAGCAGGAATAACCCAAGATCCTGATTGGAACAGGGATGAGAGCTGTTGATCCCTGGGAAATTGCTGAAGAGGGAAGCAGGCAGAGAGGGAGTTGCCTTCTGTGTAGGAGTCGTGCCATAAGTTGACGCTCTGACCATTGCCGAAGATCCAAGAGTTGCCTTGGTGAATGAGAGGGGCAATGTGGCGGATTTTCCTCCAAATGCATGAGCTGTAAAGGGAGTTCTCTGTGCTCCATATGGTTTGGAATTTGAAATGGTGATTCTTGAACCAGTGAGATCAGTGAGTGTTTGCTGTCGATGCTTGCCAGCCTAACTTGATGAAAGAAGTTGTATTCACATCCGAGATTTTCCGAATTCCCAAGCCACCTTTAGCCTTTGGGAGAGTGATGGTAGCCCAACTGACATAGTGGATCTTGTGGTGGAGGGCATTACCTGACCAGAGGAAGAGCCTCATTTTGCTCTCTCTCTCTCTCTCTCTCTCTCATTGCAAATTGAAGCTGGCAAAGGAAGGATGGCAGCAAGGTGGATGGGCAAGTTGGAGATGACATATTTAATCATAATTAAACGGCCAGCAAAAGAAAGAGTTTTAGATTTCCAAGCTCAAAGCTTGGATTGAACTACATCCAGCATGGGAAGAAAGTGGTGCCTTTCAGGAGATCCAAAGCATATCAGAGTGCCCATGTATTTTAATTGAGTTGAAGCTTCTTGAATGCCTAGGATAGATCCAAAGCACCTCTCCTGACCGTGTAGATTTTTAATTTTGTAAGAATCAAACTAACTGATAATATTAAAAAAAAAAAAAAAAAAAGAAAACAGGTTGGGATAGGGATGTAAGATGTGCCAGGTCACCCAGGCCTTTTGACTTGAAGAGTAAGGATATATTAGTGGTGGGAAAGGGAGTCATCTTGAATGGTCTGAATTATCTCTCTATAGGTACCATGACAGAGTTTCAGAAATGTGTTACATGGGTTCGCCTCTAATGGAGGATCCGGGTCCTTCAACATGGGATTTGGGATTCCCATGAGAGCCTATTTTTTTACCAGAACTCCAAGAATTCCTGAGGGAATTTAGGATTCTCCAAAAGTTGTTTCCGTGAGATGGTATTCCCAATCCCTCCTCTTGGCGGATCATTTGGAATTCCATCTAAATGCATTAAGAGTGGAATTCTAGGAATTCCAAAAGATAATTTGAGACCTTATAGGTGACTAAAATTTGGAATTTTGCAAGAAGAAATATGGAATTTCAAATGCAAGGAGACAAGATGTCTAAAAAACCCCAACATAGCAAATTCTTGTCAGGAATTCTAATAAAAAATAGGCCCTAGTTTTTATCGGTGTGGGGCTCGCTATCTACTGATTTCAAATCATTGCCAAACAGGTGATTTCTTTTGGGTCCCCACATTCATTAAAGCCAATAGCTGGACAAGATTCATTTACAGAGGGCTAATGAACCAGCTCATCCCAAGATTAATATTCATGTGAAAGAATATACCAACAATGGATGGAGATCCCCTGTAATATTATGAATTGTGTTGCAGGATATAGGGGTGTTCGTGGGCTGGGCTGGGCCGAGCTAAAGCAAATCCAGGTCTGGCCCGGCCGAAGCCTGACAAGGGCCATAAAAGTTAGGTATGAGCCGGCCCGTTTTATCTATCAAGCCAAGTTGAACTAGGCTTTTCATCACTTTTGTGGGAATTAGAGCACTAATTAAATTAAATTACACGCATTTCTTACACAATTCGGGCCGGGCCGGGCTATGGGCTTTCTATTACTTAATCCAAGCCAGGACCAATTATTAATCAAGCCCTCATTATGTATACAAGCCCGGCCCAAAGCGGGCTCGGGCTGCCCCAACCCATGGGCAACCCTAGCGAGATACTTCATTTTCCTCTGGGTGTTCGATTGCTTTTAGGGTTCTAAATTGCCATGATCACCAGGTGCTTGTTTGTTGGCATAAAATACATAGGACTTCATGAGTGAAATGGGCTCCATCCAAGGATTGCTAAAGAGATTAGGTGTGAAGGAGATAAGATGGAGATGTAGATAGGAGCTTTACTGTTCAAGGATTTGAATTACTAAGGTGATGGCTGGATATTCATGTCCGATCTTCCATTAATTCAATTTCCATTGAAGGGTAGGTTATTTGATGGTTAGTTTTGAGTATTCACCTTTGGTTCTTCATTTTTAACTACTTCTAGAAATATAATCCTAGGGAATTTAAAAAATATATTCCTCAAAATGGTTGAAATTGAAGATAAAAATGTGAGAGTTCATTAATGACCATTAAATAATCTTTCTTTTAATGAAAAATGACTGAACCCTCACTTAGTAAATCAGATCCAAAGAAAGCCAAGGTCCCATCTACACCTCCATCTTATAGCTTTCATCCCTTGCCTCTATAATAACCCTCTCTTACAACTAATTTTACCAAGACCTCTTAAGAATCAATTCCTTGCAAATAAATGGGCCTTTTAGTAGAAATTAGAACTTTGCTTTGGTAGGTGTAAAATAGTTGATTTTCACTATATTTTTAAGTATGGATTTTTGCAATTCAGTGTACTACCCATTTTAGGAAATTAATTTTGGTGCATTTTTGTAGAAATATATATAAATCTAGAATTCCATTTACATTAATGTCCACCGACTTCCATGAACTCAATAGCCCCAAACCCATCTTTCATCACTTACTTCTTTGTATATATGTACAAGTGAGGAAAACATGAAGGGAAACTGTTGTATCTTGCCAAGGACTTTGGTGAGGTTCCTCCAAACTCCACCTTGCTTGAACCACAAAAAGGAGCCCAAGAAGGCAATGCATTTAAGAAGGGCATGCCCACCACACAACAAACCAACTTGATCTGCATTTACACATAGGGACGGACCATTGGGACATGGTATATCTAAAGTATCTCCAACCTCCAAATCCCTACAACGTACAATGACAACAGCATGGCAAACATTTGTCTTGATACACAATTTCTTCTAATGCTTCCTTAGCAGAACACAAAAGATCAAATTTTCTCATATCTGAGCATGCATGGCCGAGAACAAAAACACACACACAATAAGATCACAAGCATTTCTCACTTAGAATTTGTTCAGAGGCAAAAGATGTGATTAATGAAAAATATTGGAATGATCCAAGCAAAAATGATATACCTGTATTGAAAGAAAAAAATCATAAGAAAAATGGCAGGGGATGGTTAGGCACTCCGATGCCCACCTATAGTCCACTAGTCAAAAATAAGGAAAGACAAATGCAGTTAGTTTAGAAATTAGAAATGCTCTGTCCTAAAAACAAATACTAGGATTTTACTCGAAAAGACTCGTTAAAGACCAAAAAGGCCCTCAAATTTTAATATAAACCATATAGGACCTGCCACTTTTTTTTCATTTTTCGCTGAGCAGCGATATCTCGTCTCAGTTGTGCACGAGGGCAAAGCATATCCCCACTCATCATAGTTAAAACAAACATTTAGGCAGGGATATCTCCACTCATCACATGTTTAAATAAAAAAAGAAGAGAGAAGAATTACAATTAAGATTTATGTTCCATTTTACAATTCACATTCACATCCACATTTCACATTCCACATGCCAACTTTCACTTTCACATTCCGTATTTCACCTTTCACATCCACATTTCACATTCCACCTTTCACTTTCACATTCCATATTTTAAGTTACATTTAACACTGCATATTTCACTTTCAATCACAAAATTGTGTCCAAATATATTGAATTCCTACCCAAACTATTACAACCAAATGTGAAAATTTCTAGGGGTAGCACAAGTGGCATCTTAAGTTAATAATTATTAATATGATTAGAGGGTCTAACCTGACCACCGAAAGACCCCTTGAGTAATGTTGTTAATTCAATGAAAGAGTATTTGATTGTGTTTCTTAGGGTTTGGATTGGGACTTGGGGACTTAGGATTTGGAATCATGATTTAGAAATTAGGGGTTTGGAATTAGGTACTCTCTTAAAACATCAAGACCCAATAATAAAACTACAAGCAACAACAAACCAATCCACAAATCTACAAACTCAACCGGTAGCATCCCATGAAGACTCCTATATCTAAAGGAACAAGTCAATTTTTGCAAATATATAATAGACATATAAAAGCCCATTTTCTTGCAATATCTCCTTTCCAAAAATGCAATTTTTTTTTCTAATAAAAAAGGAAGATAGGCATCCACGTCATGTTTCTTATTGGAAAATGAAAGGAAATTATGGAAGGTAGAGTCAAATGTTGGTGGGGAGAGAGAAGAGCAGAGCAAAGCAGGGCCAATGATGAGGAGAAGCTCGTGGAGGAGAAATAGTAAGGAAGAGAAGAAGCTCATGGAGGAGAAGAGAGAAGCAAGAACTAGAAAACGTGTCAATGAAAAGCGGAGTAAGAAGATGAAAGCTAATAAAGGAGGAGAGATAGGGAAGAAGAAGAAAGCTGGTGGAGAAGAGAAGAGGAGGTAGAAGAAGAAAAGAAGGAAGCACATGGCAAGGAAAAGAGGAGAAAGAAGAATGGAGGGAAGCTTGTGGAGAAGAGAGGAGGAAGAGGAAGAAATGAGGGGAAAGGATTTTGGATGGGTTTTAAAGAACACTTGAGTAGGAATATCAGGATTTATTAAATAAATTAAAAAAAAAAAACGAAAAGGGCCCTTGGGACCACCGCAGTGGATAAATATATTTTGGATCTTTTTAATCACCACTAAGTCTATTAGTTTTTTTCATTAAAATCCTAAATTTTAACAATAAAGTTTCTTGAAAAGGGGAGAAAATACTTAAAGTGTGAAATATTAGTAAATGGTTATGTATTAAGTAAAAAAGAATTGAATATTTAATTAGGATTCTAAGAAAATAAGGTATATCCATTAAGAAGCGAGTACTGGTGTATAAAAATATCAATATTAATCCTATTCCAGCTTCTTGTGCATAGAATGTCTCCCCACCTTTTGCAATGCAATGGTTAGTTGTTTACAAATGCCCAGACCTACCATGTTTTTTTTTTACTTTTACTTCTTTGTTTTTCAAGAAATCCAATCACCAACTCACCATGCCTCTCTAATTTTTATTTTATTCATGAGAAAAGAAAAAAGACTAGCCACACTTGAAGCATCTTCCAATTAATCCAGAACATTTGGCCTTTAATGAGGCACCATTTGTTTTAATTTATTTTATTTTATTTTATTTTTTGCTTGGTGGCATAGTGGCCAGGAGATGTACAGGAAAGCTACCTCTCCAGGGTCGAACCCGGGAGGGAGCTGTGGGAGGCGGATGTGCTATCCACAATCACACCCTGTGATTTCCGAGGGACCATTTGTTTAAAGCGTACAAAATTCCTAAGATTTTAAGCAATGCCACTGACATCAAAGGGTTTGAAGTTGAAGAAATAAATGTGAAGATCCACAAAGATGTACTAAATAGTCACCCATTTATGGGAGGTGATTACAACACATATGAAGTAAATCAAATCGTACGAAATTGAGGGTCTGATATACATCTCCAACATCCTTTATTTTTTATGTTTTTACCTCATTTCCTCCACTGATCACATAGTCCTTAGAACTCAATTTACTATGCATTTCTAGTTTATAGTTTTTATTTTAATGCCAAAGGTATGTTGTCAAATCTGGGCTTTATACCAATTCATCAGGTAGTATGTGTGAGATGATTGGATTGGCTCAAGGTGGGCTCAGAATATATATATATATGGGAATAGCTCCCCTAAATTGCATATATATATATATATATATATGGGAATAGCTCCCCTAAGCTGGAGCTTAGGGGAGAAATCAGCTGAATCGTGCCAAATCACCGTGTGGGATGGATTTTTGTTGTAAGTCCATCAAAACTCAAAGGACCTGCTTTTTATTTCATTCCCCCTTCTTGACTTAATCGATCCTCTCTCTCCCCCCTTTCTCAGCGACCTAACCTCTCTCTGCAGATCGTTTCCCCCCTCTCTCTCTCTCTCTCTCTCTCTCTCTCTCTCTCTCTCTCTCTCTCTCTATGTGCGCGCGCGCAAGACGACAGACAACGAAACTCGCCTGCCCACCAAGGACGTCTCTCCCTCTCTCGTCTCTCTCTCGGACTTCTCTCCCTCTCAGGTCTCTCTCTCCCGGACGGATCTCCCTCTCTCTCGTATCTCTCTCTCTCTCACAGACGGCGGATCTCTCTCGTCTCTCTCTCTCACGGACGGCTGATCTCTCTCTCTCTCTCTCTTTCTCTCTCTGTCTATCGTTTCCCTCTCCCGGATGGCTCCCTCTCTCTGTCGTCTCCCTCTCGATGTGGGTCGGGCTCGAGTCGGCCTAAACGTGAATCCCCAACCTGTGACCCAACCCGCTACCATCCAGCCACAATTAATTGAAAGACGGTGAAGACGGCTCTCTCTCTCTCTCTCTCTCTCTCTCTCTCTCTCTCTCTCTCTCTCTCTCTCTCTCGCGTCTTTAACCCATTTCTGCACTCTCTCCCGGACTGCCTATTTCTGTGACGCCTTTAGCCCATTTCTGCCGGATCTTCAACGGAGGGGATTTCGAAGGACGCCTTCAGCCCATTTTGTCAAGTCTCTGCCGACGATTCTCCCTCTCCAGTCTCTCCGCTCCCTGGCATCACAAAAAAGGCAAGGCCTCTTTTTTGTAACACATGGTCCTCCCTTGATTCTGCCATTCTCTGGACCGTTCCTAAGCTAGAAACAACCTAACCATCTTGGGCTTGCCCCAACCCATTTACTGCAATCACCATGATGGGTAGGGGGTCTTAATGGAGTAATGCCCAAGAAATCTTGCATATCCAAAATGATCCCAACTTCAACTGCTCCATCATTGAGCCCTTTTTTTTACATTATACACATCCCTGTCCTATTATATACATAGTTTATTTTGTTAGATAACAATAGCCATTATTCATCAGGCTTCAAACAAACCAACATTTGCATAGCCTTTGACCATAGCATTAGAATGTTCTTCTTTCAGATGGTCTGCAGTCGTCTGATCTGACCCCAAAACAGGAGTGTCCAAATCATTATCTACAACTTTACTTTAGCAGCTTACCTATACATAGTTGACGGTTGAATAAAAAGACTATTTTTAATGTTAGTTGCAGAAAGACTGTCCTTTAAAAATCTGTATTTTTGTAGTTTTGGGTGGATGATTCGAGTGGTGACAGTATTTATTGATGTTTTATGTGTTTGTGGTGAGTTTGTTGCGGAATTAGAGTGTAGAAATTTAGTTTTTGTTGCTATAAAGTGTTCTGTAGAATATAGCACCTGCTGTATCCATGGCTGCCATGATACTTAGTCCTCTCAAGTTTGCAGTTGGCATTATCTTTTATCTGATGTTAATCTGTTTACTTTTCCTTTCCATAATGGGATCAACCTTACAAATGTTGTCAGCATCGTCTTCGGTACGAAACTTAGAATGGGCTCCAAAGTGCCCATGTGGGTATGGGTATATGATTTTGAAGATATCTCGTACGTCCCATAATCCGAGATAGAGATTTTGGAAATGTCCATATTTACACGTAAGTGTCAATAGATACCAACTCCTTAAATCAATATGTATTTTCACTCAAAAATTAATTTTTCTTTTCCTATGAACTTGTGTGTAGGGAGAATGAGGTTGCGGGTTGTTGATTTGGATGGAAGAGGTCGCGATTGAACATGCGCCGAGATGAAATATCAGACATGTGCAACTAGAAAGTAGAGAAGATGAAACGCGAACATCACTTGAAGAGATGAAGCAGGGATTAAGCATGAAATCAAACTTTTGAGAGAAAGTGTAGAAGCTCATAATTTTCAGCAGCAACAACCAAATTATTGTAGCTATATATTGATGATTTTTCTACTATTTGTTGCATATGCATTCGGATCAAACCTTGCAACATGATAGGAAAGCTATCTCTGTTAGGCTTTTTTATTTTTTAAAGGAAATGTACAGATGCACTTTTGTATTATCTCAATTTTTGTTTCGAATGAAAATGTCTAGATGCACTTGTCTCAATTTTTGTTTCGAATGAAAATGTCTAGATGCACTTGTCTCAATTTTTGTTTCGGATGAAAATGTCTAGATGCACTTGTTTCTTTGTTAACTACTAGTGGGACGTATGTGCGTTGCACGTAATTGTCAGTGAGAGCCTTTGTCTGCAGTGAAAAACAACAAATATGAAGTTCATAATATGGACTTCGGACACCCCAAATTTCGTCCAAAAACTCCCTCGGGAAGTGGGTTAATCAGTGCCCTAAACAGGGGTACTCAGTAAGGTTTCAGCATATTTGACCGACGGGATAGGAAAAGTAAGCGAGTTGAAAATAAGGCAAACGCAATTGATTCCTACCCAAAATTGCAGATTCGAAGTTCATCATATGGACTTCGAAAACCCTAAATTCTGTCCAAAAACTACCTTAGGAAGTGAGTTAACCAGTGCCCTAAACAGGGGTACTCAGCAAGGTTTCAGCAGATTTGACCGACAGGATAAGAAAAGTGAGTGAGTTGAAACCGAGGCAAATGCAATTGATTCCTATCCAAAAATTGCATATTTAAAGTTCATCACATGTACTTCGAAAACACCAAATTTCGTCCAAAAACTCCCTCGGGAAGTGGGTTAACCAGTGCCCTAAACAGGGGTACTCAGCAAGGTTTCAGCAGATTTGACCGACAGGATAGGAAAAGTAAGCTAGTTAAAAACGAGGCAAACGCGATTGATTCCTACCCAAAAATTGCACATTTGAAGTTCATCATATTCGGAAACCCCAAATTCCGTCCAAAAACTACCTTGCGAAGTGGGTTAACCAGCGCCCTAAACAAGGGTACTCAGCAAGGTTTCGGCAGATTTGACCAGCAGGATAGGAAAAGTAAGCCAATTGAAAACGAGGCAAACACAATTGATTCCTACCCAAAATTTGCAGATTTAAAGTTCATCATATGGACTTCAAAAACCCCAAATTTCGTCCAAAAACTACCTCAGGAAGTGGGTTAACCAGTGCCATAAACAAAAGGCACTCAACAAGGTTTCAGCAGATTTGACCGACATGATAGGAAAAGTAAGCAGTTGAAATTAAGGCAAACACGATTGATTCCTACCCAAAAAAATCGCAGATTTGAAGTTCATCATATGGACTTCGAAACCCCCAAATTCCGTCCAAAAACTACCTCAGGAAGTGGGTTAACCAGTGCCCTAAACAGGGGTACTCAGCAAGGTTTCAGCAGATTTGACCGACATGATAGGAAAAGTGAGTGAGTTGAAAACGAGGCAAATGCGATTGATTCCTAACCCAAAATTGCATATTTGAAGTTCATCATATGGACTTCGAAACCCCCAAATTTCATCCAAAAACTCCCTCGGAAAGTGGGTTAACCAGGGCCTAAACAGGGGTACTCAGATTGGATTTTTCGGGTCCTCAAATTGGATTTTTTTTGGACGAATTGGGTGTATGCAATGGCTAGCCCCAATTGTACAGTCTCTCTGTGCATGCAATGGCTAGCCCCATAACAGCAAGGTTATCCATCCAGTTGCATATACTAGGACTCCCACAACAGAGAAAATACTACACAAGAAATAATATTCCCACAATAGAGAAATCCCACCATTCTCACAGACACAATCCATCCATTCCATGAAACCACTCAAGAAATAATAGACAATCCAAACCCTTGCATATACTAGACAAATTCCAGGCATTCCATCCACTCCATAATTTGCAACATATCATCCTCAAGAAATAATTTACACTCATAAGACAACAGAAAACATTACTAGACAACTTCCATCCATTCAAAAAGGCTAACCCCATAAGAAAATGGTTATCCATCCATTCAAAGTCTAGAAACAAAGGGTTCATGCATTATAAACTGTCACACACCATTCCTTGCAAACCTCATCAAAGTACTACAAGAACATATACTTAGACTGTCAGACCCCATTCCTTGCAAACCTCATCAAAGTACTACAAGAACACCCCACTCAGACTGTCACACACCATTCCTTGCAAACCTCACTTGCATACACTTGTTGACGGAACCTTCTTTGCACTTTATCTGCATAAATTCAAGAACCCTCTCAGAAATTGAAGCATGCAACACAATCAGATATGGAGGGACTATGTTTGGCAAAAAATAAAACTAAGACATTTTGTGGCATAAGTCCACAAAATTAGAAGTATCAAGATTCGTCATAAAAAATTCATATACACTTCTCTTCATCAAATTTCAATAGATGAACAACATAATTCTTATAGTAAATACCTTACCATTGTAAGTCATAGCATTTCTTCATCAAAGCTTTCTCTACTTCCACAGTCAGAATCAAGTGACTGGCTTGGCTCAGCACCAACCAACCTAAAATATTTTGTTATAAGTAATAGTTTTATATGCAACATGGGGTATAAAAGGACAACTTACGTTAAATTGTTTATTTGTTCAACAACACCGGATAGTTCCGCTTGTCATTTGATACACCGCGCTTGTTGCAACCCCTACAAAGACGCCCTTTTGTTGCCCTTTCCTTCGACGATTTAAGTCTCTTTGCGCGTCCTTTTGTCACAACATGCGACAGCTCATGATATTCAACTACATTACTGTCCACAAGTCCTTTCCCTTTATCAACGCTTGTATCTTATGGGTTTGTTTAACGTAACCTGACTTAACTTCATTTCCAATTCCGTATGACCACTGACTAAAATGTCGAGACCTTCTCTAGAATTACTAGCTCTATCAATCAGCCCTACAAACATACATGACAAGTAACTATGTCAAGCCAAGCATTGGTTAACACCGGCAGACTCACCCGATTCAACAATGTCTACAAAAGCATCTTTGGTAACACCCTTCGTCCATCACTTCAAAATGTAACGCTCGGGTAAAAACAATATAGATAAATGATTCAAGACAGACAATACATGACAACCAGGGATGCCTTCAAATACAAACTTCTTGCAGAAACAATATGCATGCAACTCGTCTTTTGTCCATGAAACCTCTCTTTCAATTTCATTTTCATCAAAATAATTTTTCCCAACAACCTTACAGCTCATATCATCCTCATACACAAGCTTTTCGCCGAGTGACAGGGTCATGAATAACTCATCTTGAAACTTATAAAACATGTTCCTTGTATACACTTCGGTCATTTGCTTTTCAATTGGTGAACGTGTCTTCATTTTAGGCCTCCCATTGCTATTCTCAAAATCCTCTTTCTTTTCAAGATATCTTAAACGTTCAACCCTGGTGTCAAAATGCAATATGAAATCAAGAAGAGAATTGTTGTACTCTACATACTGCTTCACAAATGAATTCATGCTTTCAGTACTTCTTTGATCGGTTGACATGTCACAAAAGAAGTTTTTCTTTAAATATGTCGGAACCCACATATGACGAATCTTAAATATATCCACCAACCAATCATTCTCCATAAGCTTATTGTTTGTTATGATCCAATTCCAATTACTCTCAAATTGGCAAGAAATGTCAGAGATATGAACACATTTTTTTATCTTATCTATTAAACCCTCATTGTGAATATGAACCCCTCCTAAATTCGTAGGCAACTTATCCAAAATGTGCCATAGGCAATACTGATGAACAGTGTTTGGCATGACATTCTTTATAGCCTTTGTCATTGCCAAATCTTGATCTTTTATGATTCCCTTTGGTGGACTAAATGACATTGCTTCAAGCCATGCATTAAACCACCACTCAAATGACTCCGTTTTTTCATTGGGTAGAAACCTACATCCAAATAAAGTTGTTTGCCCATGGTGATTGCAACCTACAAATGCGGCAAAAATAAATTCATAACAATTTGTCTTATAGGTTGTATCAAATGTCACCACATCACCAAACACTTTGTAAGCCGAACGGAATGCTCCGTTTGCCCAAAAAATATGAGTTATCTTTTTATGTGCATCCCGCTCAATGTTTATATGTGAAACAATTTCCCATCTCTTTGCGATTTTCAAAAAGTTGAAACAACTGCCCATTTAGCCCCCTTTTCTTTTCCTTTTCATCCCTACGATGATTCTAGGCATCCGTATCTGTAAATCCAATTTTGTCAAGTCCCCCAGATTGTGATGCAAACACTTGCATTTGTTGTTTGCTTTGCACATTTGCTGAATCATATGTATTTATAATTTGTCGCTTTGATTCTGGCACTTCACGATGCAACCTCGACATAAATCTCTTACTCGGAGCAGCGGGGGCATGAGAGTGTTGAGGAACAAACTTAGATACCACATAACCACCTGACTTTTCTATTTTCACTTGCAACTGATCCTTCCAATCAAATCTTGTTTCCATTTGACGTCTTTGAACAAGTTCCTTATCAATCAAGTGTTTATCATCTGTTTTACCCTGCTTTGAACAAACAAATCGCTTCCATACAACCCCCCCCCATCTTTGCCTCTATTAGCAAATTCTTTTCTTATACTAAATCCAGCTTGCTTTCCATAACCATTGTAAAAGGTATATGCCTCATCTAAATTATCAAAATGCATGCCCAACTTTGGTGTCATGTTTTCATCAACAACCGGATAGTGGACAACTACAGCAGTTGAAGAGGAGGTCATATCCATATCCAATCTGGACAGAAATATTTAAAATTGGTCATGAATAACAGACCAAAAGAAAGGCAACAATATGACTGACATAACATTAACAGAAGTATGACTAATCTTTCTACTCCCCATTTCGATGATGATTATCAATGCCAAATGCATCTAAGTAGGTTCATGGTGTCCGTTGCAGTAGATCACATCATTCATATGGATTTAATTGTACTTGTTGCTTGCCTGAGAAATCAAAATGTAAGCCCCTCATAGAACCTACTTAGATGCATGCCAATATGAAAAGTATTAGTATAACAAAAACATCTGACTGTAGCATGATTTTGGGGAGAAAAATCATCTCAATTGCAATTTATAGGCCCTAAAGTTTTAAGGGTTCCTAAGTTGCATTTTATAAAAATTCAATAGTAGGCACAGTTCATAATGGACACAATAGGCATCGAACTTGGGATTAGAAGACATCCAGATCCTTGGTTTTTTGGGAAGTCCCTTTTCATTTTTCATGGAAAGCAAGATACTTGCCCTGGCAAAAGGAACTTAAATTATGAACTACTTTCGTCAGTTTGAACTTGAACTCCACAAATGTAGCTGTACCAAAGTTTTAAGGGTTCCTAAGTTGCATTTTATAAAAATTCAATCCAACCTCGAGTATCATTGAAATTAGCATTAAATTATGGTGAGTGCTAATCAATGGAGATTAGTGAGTGTAAAGAGGTTGGATTAGTGACAATTGTAAGAGGCACTTTTAACAGAGGGAAACCAAATTAGTACTTGGGTATAAACAAACAAATTAGTCTGTAGTTTCGGAAAACTGTTCAAATTCAAGTCTTGAGCCTACTCAATGATGAACCGAGCCAAAATCTCAAGCTTCGAAGTGGATTAAACCCATATGTATGAGTGTACAAGCACATAAATTGGTGAGAGGCCTGTTCAAACTCAAGTTCTGAAGCCCCAGACATCAACCTAGCTAGAATTTGAGGAATCCAATTCAGGCCCAAGCAAGTACAAACCCATACACAACTATATCTAAATTTCATATGGACTTTCTAGTCAACATTGCCATGCTTTTTTCTGTTTTTTTTTTTTTCTAAGAAAGGTAATTCATTAAAAGTAAAGAAAACTGACATTGTTGGTCGAGACAGGGTATCTAGTTGGTGCCTTGCTTATAGTGATCGATAACCGAAATCAAGGAAATATGAGTCCCACTCAGATACAAAACAAAACAAAAAAAAAAAAAAATGTTGACCTCCGTGCGATGTCCTGCAAATGGTGCCTCTGTAGCAAAAAAACCTTGTGTGTGTGATGGTAGCTCTTTTAGCACAACTAAAAAAGGATGAAAAAAAATTAAATAAGCCATACGCACCAGGGTTGAAGATCAGGCAGAAATGGGCTAAAGGCGTCACAGAAATTCCATCCGGAGAGGGTGAATCGTCGGCAAAGACTTGACAAAACGGGAAGGAGGCATCCTTCGAAATCCCGTTTGGGAGAGGGAGACAATAGAAATAGAGAGGGAGCCATCTTCACTGTCTTCCAATTAATTGTGACTAGATGGTAGCGGGTTGGGTCACAGGTCGTCGATTCACGTTTAGGCCAACTCGAGCGTGACCCACATCGAGAGGGAGCCGTTCGGGAGAGGGAGACGACGGAGAGAGATCTGCCGTCCGTGAGAGAGAGAGAGAGAGAGAGAGAGAGATCCGTCCGGGAGAGACAGAGAGACCAGAGAGGGAGAGAAGTTCGGGAAGACGAGAGAGGGAGAGACGTCCTTGGTGGGCAGGCGAGTTTCGCTGTCTGTCGTCTTGCAGAGAGAGAGGAAACGATCTGCAGAGAGAGGTTAGGTCATTGAGAAAGGGGGGAGAGAGAGAGAGAGGATCGATTAAGTCAAGAAGGGGGAAACGAAATAAAAAGCGGGCCCTTTGAAATTTCATGGACTTATAACAGAAATCCATCCCACATGGTGATTTGGCATGATTTAGCTGATTTCTCCCCCTAAGCTGCAGCTTAGGGGAGCTATTCCCTATATATATATATATATATATATATGGGAGATGCTCTTGTGATAGTTACTCTCATAGTACCATGATATATATGAGTAAAGGGGGGACCCATTGGATCCATATAATGTGAGAGTCATACTCATAAAATTGGTTGGATTCCTTGCAAATCAGTTTCAGGTACAAACTCATACTTCTTGTTATCCATTTTCATGCCTGAAGATAGCCTCTCCGTCTGAAGTATTAACTTTTACTATCATCATCTACTTTGTATCTCTTCCGCTTGTCCAAACTAAAAGGAAGTGGTTGGATTCCTTGCAAATCAGGTTCGCATACAAACTCGCCTGCTGTCATCCATTTTCCTGAAGGTGATCAATATCCTAAAGACAAGGATCCATGACATGACTAGAAAACCATACTAACAAAATTTGACCACTATAATATAGATATAATACACGGTAAAAAAGAAAAAAAAAAGAAAAAATAATCAATCTTTTAGATTCCAAACTATTCGATTTCGACGCATCATCCAAATAGCATATAATTTCGAAACTATGATCAAGCATTTAACTACTGATACGTGTATTACCAAGGTGGATCATTATTTTAAGAGGAATTTACGGGAAAAATCACCGTAGGACCCCATATAGTTGGCTAGGACCTAGTATCACATTGGACACGGGAGGGGTCCTCATGTGGCCTTTTTCTTTTCTTTTTCTGTCGTTTTGAGATATGGTCGATATCGACCATTATGCAAAACTACTTTATATCTCGCCCCTCTTTTTCACAATCAGTCTTTGGTCTCGTCTTCAACTTCGCTTTGGTGATTTTTCCTTTTAGAAATCACCATAAAACTCCATCACATTGGTGGTTGGACTCCTTTTAGCAATTGCATTGGTCAAAATCAGATCTTTCTTCTTTGATAGGCCTTGTGAGTATGTCTTCCATCTGGGTTGTTTCTACAATTGGAAGATAGATATTAACCTAGTGAGCATGTCTTCGCTTTTCACCATGCCGGTGATTTATGATTATGAGACCTTTTCTTGTAGCGATCTATACTCTCCCTTTTTTCTAGGGTTTCGATTTCCAAAGCCTTTTGTTTTATTTCATCTGAAATTTGTTTTTTTTCCCCTTATTTGACGATTGATTTAGGGCTTGTTTGGATTCCATCTCGATGCAATGTTTGGATGCCCATATAAATGCTTGGCACACATTGATTGTTCAGGTGGTGAGCTCAAAGACGGTGTTATAGAAGGGCCACCCTGATCGACCATAGATCAAGCAGATAAGCAAAACCGGCACCTTTCTTCAGAAACCTTACCACATCTCCCCTTGCAGGCATGCCATCGCAGGAGCTGAAGGTGGAGGCTGTCCATGAGTAATCCTTTCTCTTGCATTATACTTATTTTTTAAGATTTCACACGATCTCAATCACATTCTTCTCTCTATTTAGAAGTTTTTAAGGTAATTTGCCCTCTTAAAAGCTCCATTCACATAATCTTATTCTTCGTCATCAATACTTCCCTTCTCAACTTCATTGAAATTTTCAATCCATTAAAAAACCTTATTTTTTCTTGATTCAAAAACCCCCGCTTCTGCTGGGATTTATTTTTTGTTGATTCTCTATGGAGAAATAGAAAAACCTCCTCTTGTGTTTATTTTGGTTGTGATTTTGGTGGAATGTTAGCTGGTAAATTGTATAACTTGCAGGGTTTTTGGAGTGATTACAAAGTTGTGAAAAAATAAAATGGGTGCTTTCCCAAGGATTGAATGAAGAATGTGCAGCAAATGTAAGGTTGACTATGGGCTAGGTTGGATCAGCATATACTACCATGTATAGGAAATCTATTGGCTGATAAATATTCTGAAAGATTGTATCAAATCTACTTTGGAAACTATATAATAATTACGTTTCATAAATGACACCCTGGTTTCACTTTATTCTTGTTTTAGTTCAAGTGCTTGTGGATGGATTTATTCTAATTATGTATTGTGGTTCAAGTGCTATGGTGGATGACACCTAATTTGATATTTTTCTTTCCTAAAAATGATAAGTTTTAGTTTCTTACACAGGCAAATGTCTGTTCGAGAGCTACCTACCGTTGATCTCCACGGAGATCATGACATGCATTTTCCATTTGTGCGTAATGATTGCAGTCCACATCAGGTATCGGGACAAACTATGATGCTGAGATTCGTCTTAATGAACATCACACCATCGATCAAATTCATGGGATCCCAACTATCTCCACCTTTTTTCTTTTTTTTTTTTGGTCTCTGATGATGTAAATGGGTTCAACAAAAGTTTGTATAGTTTTTTGGGTCTTTGATGATGTAAATGGGTTCAACAAAAGTGGAGAAACTTATATCTAACTTTTTGGAGTCTTTGATGATGTAAATGGGTTCAACAAGTTTGGACAATGTTGTGCAACTTTTTAGGGTCTTTGATGATGTAAATGGGTTGAACAAAAGTTTTCACAGTCATATGTAGTATTTTGAGTTTTTTGATGATGTAAATGTGTTCAACAAAAGCTTAAACAATATTATCATATTTTTTGGCTCTTTGATGATGTATATGAGCTCAATGTAAGTTTGGACATTTCTATAGAATATTTTGGAAAGTCTTTCATGATATAAATGGACAATATGTAAGCTTGCACAATTGTTTTGCCTTTTGAAATCTTCTTTGATGATGTAATCGTGCCCAATGTAATGTTAGCTAACTGCATAGAATAAGTTATGGACTTTTATGAAGTCAACTTATTCAATGTGTGATTTAACAATTGTATGATCCTATTTTTGAGGTTTTTGATGATGAAAATGTGTTCTATTTTTATGAAATATTTTGGGTTCTCTGAATCTATACATGGTACTAATAATCATGTATTGAAAACAGAAGATACTGCCTTTCAAGTAAAACTATTCTGTACTGACAGGAATTGTCGATATCGACCATTCCATACAGTCGATAGCAACCATTTTCACTGAAGACAAAAGCTACCGCCTTTCGGTTAAATTGTTCTGTATCGACAAAAATGGTCGATATCGACCATTTTCACTGAAGACAGTGGCTATTGCCTTCCAAGTTAAATTGTTCTGTGCTGACAGAAATGATCGATATCGACCATTTTCACTGGATACACGAATACCGTAATCAAACAAATCTTTTTGTGATGGTCAATATCGACCATCCCAAAAAAAGTTGTAAAAAAGAAAAAGAAAAAAAAAAAACCGAACTGGATCAAGAGGACCCCTCCCGTGTCCAATGCGACACTGGGTCCTGGTAGGCCATATGGGGTCCTACGGGAATTTTTCTTATAAATTCCTCTTATTTTAAATGTTTCAGTTGTACAACCTTATAAGCACCTTGTCTCTCCATCAATTACTTATTCTACATTCCCCTCCGTCTCTATCATCATACCCCATCTCTGTCTCTTTTTACTTCTCTCTATCGATTGTGCCCACCATGACTCTCTTAACAGCATTTTCCCCAATACTCTCTCTCAACGTTTCCCCTTTATCCCTCTCTAATGATTTCTTACTTGAATCTTAAAATCAATACATATATAAGAGGATCACTTAATTCTATTCATTGATGTAGTGAACCAACGTGGGTAAGCAAGGCAAGATTTCAATCCCATGCATCCCACCAGTGAAATTGATGGTTGTCCATTCAGTGAGCCTTTTCCTATGTAGCTTTCAAGGGCTGAGTGATGTATGTGGGAGCTGAAATATGTTTGATGTATGTCGCATTCGTTTCAAGTGGGAGAATATTAGAGACCATGTGGCCCGCTTCCCACGGACGCCGGATTAACCATAGTTGATCTCCATTTCAAGTCTTAATCTATATGACCTTAGGAGAGTTTGGATTGGGATCAAACTCTTTGTAAAGAGTCCTAGATTGGCATCTAACTCAAGGGATGGGGGGTTCTATCAGGGGTAGACTTCCACGATAGTCGTAACTCCGTGGGATTGCTCTACTTAAAGGGGGTTGGGACCCTTTGTTCATCTAGGCTTGGGATTGCTCTAGTTAGGGGGCTTGGGAGCCCTTTGTTCATCCAGGAATCTCACTTGCCCTAACTTTGATAATTCTGAAAGACAGGTTATTCAAGAGGAGGGTGACAGTACGTGAAAAACACTAGAGGACAGCTCTGGAAGTTATCTGTTTGAAAGATTTCTTAATTTTGTGTCTTCCTCTGTTTTAAGGTTGACAGGAAATTATAGGGTTGTGTTAAAGGCTACAGGCTTTTTCGAAGGTCTACCCATTTGATGAGTTGAGGGAGTCTGATGCTTGAGGGAATTTCCTTTATCTGTCCAAGTTCAAAGGAAATGATCAAAGTGATTGGGACTTTCAATCTGAGATGTTTTTAGGGCGTCATCCATCCACAAAAGGGCCCACAAGATCAATAGCGTAGGCCTTGAAGCCATAGATATTATCATGTTCGGAACTCTGCTCGCCAGCAAACTAAACAGCTATAACACCTTCTCCTCTCTCTCTCTCGATAAGAGAAGTTTTCAAAATAGCACAGCCAAATCAAAATAAGAAATCGAATTGGAGAAGTGATAGTTTAGCATTTAAAACAAAATAACCCCTTTTCTATCGTATCACTCAATAAGTGGGCTAGATCTCACCCCTGGTATTATAAATTTGAACCACACTACACTACAAAATAAAGTAAAGACTGCAAAACCAACTTATTCATGACAGGACAATAAGATTGGAATAAATAAGAAATTGACTAAGCTTATTAAAGAAGGTGATAACATTAACTTTTATGGTTATAAATAATCCAACAACATTTTCTCTAGATGCTACAATGGTTTTTAACACGCAAAATAGGAAGACAGTCGGAGAGAGAAGAGTGCAGCTATGGGGGTCTCCAATAATATATCCACAAAGAGCTTTTAAAATCAAGAAAATCATCGATATATATATATGAGAAATGTCCCATGGGGATCTCTTCATCTACTTGGGGCCTACATGCCTATAAAATATGTGCCCCGTCTAATCATCCTAACCCCTTCATCAACAACCAACAAGTTTCATCCCTTTAAAAACCCTTTAAAAATTTATCCGTCAATCCAACAATACAGATCATTTGGATGGGGCCATCAATCCTCTTCACTCTCCTCTCTTCTCTGAACAAAAAAGAAAAGGTGGGAAATGAAAAAGATCTAAGGAATGGCCTCTTTAAATAGGCCCCACCTTCTCACTAATTACTTGATTAATTTTACTAATTACCATGTTTAGTTGTAAAAGGTGACTAATCCCTCCAACTCACATCTAGAATCATTTTTGCCCTTTATACACCCTTTATTTACCAATCTTGCCCAAGAGCCTCTCATTATTTAATTGACCAAGCACATTATAATTATTACTAACTTGCCCTCTTAACTCGCTTATTTAAATCCGAAAGAGAGTCAAATAAGTGAGTCAAGAGGGCAAGTGGGTGTTCCCTATAAGCTTCTCAGTATATTTCTCTTTTACTGATTGCTTTTATTAATGATATTTACCTTTCAAAAAAAAAAAAAACTCACTTATTTAAATCAATTAAAATTTTCATTTAGAATATTGTTGTGATTTTTGGTGCAAGACCACCCTAGATCTGTGAGGTACTTTTATTTTCTTCCAACTTTCACTTCGACAAAACCTCGCAGTAAGTTAAAAATGGTACCAAGACCAAGCAAGGTCAATAGGATTCAAGATAGAAGCTCAAGTTGGCCCACATTCTATGCTAGCCTACATGCTTAAACCCTATTCGAACTCCACCCAAAACATGTCCTACTTTAAGGTAGGGATCACATAGGTACCCCAAACTGGAACCATAACAGAAAGAGTAATGTGTTAAGTATCAAGGTCTCATTCAAATTAAGGAAAGATAGCCTACACCTATATATGGTCTATATCACATTTTCTTTTAAATGAATGAAGGATAGAAATCTATCCTTCCTCTACATATCCCGTTTAAGAGATATAACCCATTTTTAGATGGTATCAGTTTTCCTTTTGAAGCTATATCACTTATGTCTTTCCTCTACAAATCGGGTTTTCTTTTTGTTGTTGAAAATTTTGAAATTGATTATCGCATCTTCGCACTTTTCTGGAGAGACAAGATCGCTTATGATGGGTATTTCTAAGGTGTAAAACAATCTCACTGTCTCTACTCTTTCCTCTTTGTTCAATAGAAGAGGAGAGTACTCAGATACCTTCTTTTGTAATTTATTTTAATTTTTCTTTATGCCTTCCAGTGTTTCCCATTCTCAATCTTCTTTGTCGTGTGATGGCTTGATTCTTATTCTAATATTGGATCGATTGAGTTTTAAACATACTACAGTCACACAAATTCACTAAATTTATGTTATTTACATTACAACAATGGGCCTAAACAAACTGAATTAATCACAACAACTCTTTCATATGCTCACATTGATTATCATGAAATCAAAATAAGTGATCTCTAAATTCGCTGAACAAAAGTACCAAAGTCTTTCAACTGGGTCATGTTCTCTAGTAAGTGGTACCCCATGAGAGGTAAATCTTTTACCACCTCATGGCATGCCACATGATAATAACTCCCCCGCACTTACTAACCCCTCAATGAACTAGAATTCACCCTAATTTGATATTAATCTAAATTATACTCACCGTTGGATAAAGTTTCATGAAAAATATAACTTAAGAAACCGTTAGAAAATTTAAGGTGTCTAATCCAAGCCTCGGCCTCGGTTTTATATATACATTTTAAAATGCATTTAGTGTATATACCATTCATCTTTTTTTCACCCTTTTGGGTCCAAGTTTGTGACCCTTCTATGTGTAAAGTTTCATATAAATATGTGAGATATGTATGTATACTATGAATTGGTAGTTAAAATAGCTACAATTCACTATATGTAGAATTTGAATAGAAGATAATTTGTTTTACGATCTCGTGTTCGAAACAATCCCAGATTTCCCTGGTGTGCGTTTGTGTGGGTTTAGCGGTCTCCACTCGAGGGATTAGTTGGGTCAAAGATCTCAACGATACCCACGACATAAAAAAAAAAGAAAAAACAGCAGCACCAACAGCAACAACAACAATAATAAAAGCATATTTGGTTAAAAAGAGAATTAAGTAAATTGCAATGTAGAAAACAAAAGGAAATCTTACTCCTGAGATTGCCATACCTCTTTTTCCTATAGCACCCAATCTCGTCAATCCACTTGAGAAAATTGTACCTATAAAAAATAATAAATAGAAAACAAGTCTGATAAACATGAGATGAATTAGGAAGCTCTATATTCTATTATATACTTTAAATGAAAAATATAACTCTAGGAAGATAATCATATAATGGAGCAAAAGCCTACGTATATGACGACAACAGCAGCTAATAATAGTAACCATAGTATACAACATTTATATCTACAATGATCACCCCATTATTTTGCACTTTCTCAGTAAGTAATACTTTTTCCCACTTTCTCCACTTTTAGTACTTTATAGAACTAGACGAGTTGCTGTGCTGGTTAGAGACATCAGCACCCACTCATAGATCTGAGGGTGAGGGTGCATGAGGCTGGGTCTCTTATCAAGAAGACAAACAAAAAAGAAAAAGGAACAGAATTGGCAACTTCATAATAATAAAAAAAATAAAAATAAATAAAAACTTCTACAATGAACAGGTGAATTGGAAACTTTATCCCAACAAAATAATCAATCATCACAAACATAAAGAGCCCAAGGGGTATCTAGAGGCTGGGCTGGGACAAGCCCAGGCTTTCCAAGGACCAGCCCATGGCCATGCCATGCCCATGCCCATGAATAAAGGATTCAGGATTCACCTTATCTAAATTGTAAAGGACCCACTCCCAAGCCCATGCCTGGCCTTGTTGTTAGTACGCCTACTGTACCAGGTCAGCCCATCTTGTCTGAGCGCATTTGGCAGCTCAAAGCAAGCCTAATTCATCAGGCCCACAAAAAGTGTGACCCTGGTCCAACTCATGGACTTAAAAATATGAATGAGTTCAAATCCGGGCCAGTTTTTGCAGTCTTGAGTTCTAGCTCTAGATGTGGATCACCTTACAGTGTAACTGATTCATTTCAAATGCCAAAACTCAGAAAAATCTAAGTTGAGAGCTATATCCACTCTCCTTCCACATTGCCATCAATCAGTGACCTCAACCCAACTGGTTCCTGCTGTTTTATATACTTGATTGCCCTTCATCAACTGCCTAATCCCCATTGCTGCATCCCACATTCTCCTCTCCATATACATGTTAGCAAGAATTGTGTAGTTCCCAGGGTTCTCAGGTTCCATCTCAAAAAGCCTTTGTGCGGCAACCTCTGCCAAGCTAAGGTTCCCATGCATCCTACAAGCACCAAGCAAAGCACCCCATGTACTCGCCTCGGGTTTAATGGGCATATCCAACACAACTTCATAGGCCTCTTCTAAGTGACCCGCACGGCCCAACAGGTCAACCATGCATGCATAATGCTTGGCTGTAATTTTCACATGCCCCAGATCAAACATCCGGCGAAAATACCTTCTGCCCTCTTCCACCAATCCTCCATGGGCACACACAGTCAGGAGTCCCGCAAAGGTGATGCTGTTTGGCTTAACCTCCATTTTGATCATCTGGGAAAAGACAGAGAGAGCACCATTGGTGTAACCATGAGTGGCACATCCAGTTATCATGGAATTGTATGATACAATGTCTTTTTCTGTAATCTTTTCAAACACGCGAAGCGCTCTACCAATGCATCCACATTGCACATACATGTTAATTACTGCATTCAGGATGCGAACATCTGACTTGAACCCACATCTGCTAATGCAATCTTCCATCCAAGCACAAAGATGAAAGCCTCCTAATTGAGAAACAGCGGAGATAACACCCAGCATGGTGACCCCATCGGGCTTCATGCTAGCAGCCAGCATCATTTCGAAAACCTTAATTGCCTGGCCAGGCTCTCCATTCTGGGCGTAACCTGAAATCAAGGATGTCCATGCTACCACTTCTCTCTCGGGCATTTGATCAAACAGAAGCCTAGCATTCACCATATCTCCCTTCCTCGAGTACCCACAGATCATGGTGGTCCAGGAAACAATGTTTCTCTCCGGCATTTTGTTGAACAAACGGCGAGCAGCTTCCAGCGCCCCACACCGAGCCAACCCATCAATCATCACATTCCACGTGACGGCATTTTTCGTGGGCATTTCTTCAAACAGCTCCTGGGCTTGCTCCAAAAGCCCAAATCTACAATATCCAGCAATAATGGCAGTCCAAGACACCACATTTCTCTCCCCCATTTCATCAAACACCTTCTCCGCAGCTTCAATTCTACCGCATTTCATATACATGTCCAGAAGCGCGGTCTGGATGAAAACATCAGATACAAATCCCAATTTCAAAGCATCGGCATGGATCTCTTCTCCTTCAAACAGAGCTTCAACAGATGCACAAGATTTGAGTGCAAAGGGTAAGCTGAAATTACTGGGTCGAACACCTTGACGCCTCATTCGATCATAAAAAAAAATCGATTCTTTAAACCCACCATTGTATGAGAAACCCCTGATCATACAAGTCCATAAAAACACATTTGGGCTTTCCAACTGATTGAAAACCAGAGAGGCAAGCTGTGGTACCCCAGACGAGAATAGAGTGGTTATGAACTTTGTTGTGAGAGAGTTGTTGTCTTTGTTGAATCCATTCACAAGCATCTGAGCATGGATTTGGTTCAGATGATGTAACGAACCAGATGATCTTTCCAAGTAGCGATATAAATCAACTCTGGTGATGATTTTCCTTGCAAGTGGTGGAGCATTGAGAACACCCACTTTGCACATGTTTTATTGCAGTTGGGAGAAACATTGCAGATTTGACAAGCATCGCAAAATCATGCGGCGGCTTTAGTCTGTCTTTTTTGAACTCATTTAAAACAAGCAATGGATGATCATTATGTAAAATGAAATACAAGATTTTGTGGGTAAACACAAGATTTTAATTTTATATGAGTTTTGAGGGCAAATCCAAATTTTTCACATGGATTTGGATTTTGGAGGTGGACCCCGAGCTCGTGCCTACCTTTAATTAGTATAGCCCCTTCAATAGTCTTTTCATCCCATGATATGGTATTAAGCCCAATTTTATACCCACTTAACCTTCACTCATCATTGAACTGAATTTAAAAAAAAAAAATCTATAATTAAGATGCCATTAAACTTTAAGGCTATTAAATTAAGGAATAGGATAATTTGATATGGTTGGTTTTTTTATCCCCCTTGCCCATGAGGAGACCTTTCAATTTCCCCTGATTCCATTAGTAAACTTGCATCTAAATAGGTACCATGAGTTGAGCCACATGTAAGCTACATGCAACCTGCTCGTAGGTAAACATTTTCCCTATATATGGTAGATATATCTATTCTTCTCCATATTATAATTGGGAAATAGAGCTGAAATACTTTGAAAAAAATAGAAAAATAAATAAAATAACCTGAGTTATGGTTGTATAATGTATTACAATAAATTTGTAATTGTGAAAAAAAAATTTATTTTAACAACACATTTTATAATGCAGTCCAATATCAAAATATTTAATGAGATAAGCAAAAAATGAACGATGAAAGCTATCTTCTCACTTAGGCAATTAATGGAAAGATATCGAGCAAAGAGGGATAATCTGCATATAGTCCTCATCAATTTAGAAAAAAACCCATGGTACCTAGGGATTTAATTTGGTGAGTTTTAAATAGAATGAATGTTACAAGAGGCTCATGTTGAAATCATTAAAGACATGTATGAATGAGTAGTAACGAGTGTGAGAACTACTTGTGGAGAGTAATGGGAGTTCCTAGTGACCATAGGTTTGCATCAGGGTTAGCCATAAGCTCTTATCTATTTATATTGATTATGAATGAGTTACCTACTCATGTTTAAGAAAATATACCTTATTGTATATTATTTGCACATGATATAATGTTGGTAAAAGAATCAAAAGATAGTGTGAATACAAAACTAGAGAGATAGAGGGAGACTTTAGAAGCCAAGTGCTTTAAAATAAGTCGTACAAAGATGGAATATATTGATTGTAACTTTAGTGGACGTATAAAAATGTCTAAAACCACTGTGAGAATTGAAGACCATAAGATACCATAAAGTGATTATTTCGATTACCTTGTATCTATAATTAGTAAGGATGGGGAGATGGTGAAGATGTCGAACATATGATAAAAGTAGGATGGTTGAACTGGAGACTTATTTCTGGAGTGCTTTGTGACCAACGAATGCCAACAAAATTGAAGACATTTTTTTAGGACATCAATTAGGCCAATTATGGCCTATGGAGCAAAATATTGGCCAATCAAGAAGCAACATATGCACAAAATGAATGTAGTAGAGATGAGAATGCTGAGGTGGATGTGTGACAAAATTAGGATGGATAAAGTTAGAAATGAGTGCTTTCAAGAGCATTAGGTGTTGCAACAGTCGGTGATAAAATTAGAGAAACCCATTTGAGATAGTTTGAACATGTCCAGCGTAGGCCGGCAACGTTGCCAATAAGAAAAAGTCTGGCTATGAAGGTTGATGACTCAAGGGGACGGGGTAGGCCAAAAAGGACGTGGATAGAGATAGTAAAGATAGATATGAAGAAGTGTAACTTATCTGATGGTTTAGCTCAAGATATATAGGAATGGAGACATAAAATTCGTGTAGCCGATCCCAACATAGTTGAAACAAGGTTTTAATGATGATGATGATGATGAAGCAAAAGATGAACGCCCAAACTAAGAAAAGAATAAAGCAAAAGATAAGAAAATATATGGGTTATTGGTGTGTTTAGCTAGAACTTTCTAAAAGTGATTTTTAGGCTTTTGGCATTTAAAAAGCCCAAGGATCAATATGTGAGCAACTAGCTAGGTGGGATGTGTAGGATTCCCAACCATCTGAGCAACCACTTGTTCTCATTGGAGGGCACAACTTAAAAGGAGCAAGGCAGACAAAGAAGATTTTCCTTTGGAAGGTGACAATAAAACAAAAACTTGTAGGACCATTATATAACAATAAATAAGATTTTTAAATACTTGTTAAGGGCCTTTGCCACCTCTACCCTTATTTCCATTTTTGCTCATGACAAAGTGAGTTCTAGATTAGATATGTCACATAAACCGATCGTGTTCGTGTTTGATTTTTGCACCAGTTTATTTAATGGGTCATGTACTGGTTGAAGTGATTCGAACACGAATTCATTAACCGTCAACCCGAATATGTTAACTCAACACGATTGACAGCCCTACTTGCATGCCCACCTTTTCATAGCTATTGGTCTAGCATATCAACTTATTTATTTAATTTTGTGTATTCTCATGTGGGAGGGTGGACAATTGGTTATGAGGGCCTAAGGTTTGTAACAGTAAGAGGATCAGGCCATGAGGTTCCCACCTTTGCGCCTAAGCGTTCTAGGCAGCTCATCAAGCATTTCTTAGCCAATTAAAAGTCGCCATCTTGCCCCTTCCAACTCTCCAACCATTTACTTATTTGTACAATTTTGTTATTGTAATCGCATTTATGCTGATTATAACTGATTTGATTATTGATGTAGATCTAACCCCACTAATTCAGAATTGATATTGGCACATGTTAAGACACAACACTTCATAATTTCAGAACATGGGTTTTCCATGGAATCCATTTTCCATTAAAGGTGCTTTCCATGTAATATGCATGAAGAAAACTGAGTTTCTTGAGTTTTCAGCAACCTCTTGTTGTGTTTTCATGCATTTTGACTAATTTACATGATTCGAATACAAGGAAGTCAGAAGCGAACAAAAGAAACATATTACATCATAACATGAATAGCTTTCAAAAATACATCGCAATACATCAATCAGGATGAGCTAGGGAAAATGATTTTCATGGAATCATGATGAGGTTGCAAGTGCAATATACAGAATGTTAACTCATGTATTTGATGATCATAATCAAACTTTTTACAAAATGAGACAATCCAAAATGACAATAGCATGAAGCACTACAAGCCATGATTGGTGAAGTAACAATCTTCTACATTGCAAACAAGACTCACTTGCATTAGAATGCATACAAATTAGAATGCATCGCAAACAAGAGTCGCTTGAATTAGAATACATGATAATAACATTTTCTTTTAGAAAAATAGAATCAGAAGAAGATGATATTTGATGCTCAATTTTGAAAATTCACCTTTGATCTTCATTTATAACCACCCTATGTAATCAATTCTTATGTATTTTAATGCAAACAAATAAGCCCATAATATCTTTTCCCCTAATATTATAAAAGGCCGGTTCATTTGCATGGAATTGGATATTGAAAGTTTTGCAGGATCCACTAAAATGGATGCTAGTCTAGTTAATCAAACTAATGCAGAGGATGTAACCAATCAAACAAGATAGAACTGGCAAATAATTCTACTAAGCACTCACCACAAGAAGGCATACACAAATATAACGTGGAAACCCTTTTCAGGGAGAAAAACCACGATGTAGAAATCAAGAATTCTCGAACATTTACAAGATATACTTACAGCTCCTTTACCTCAGTCTGTACCTCGACCTAAGGATTGTAGTTGTTCTTGCACAACTTCCACCGTGCACCATTCTCCTTAATTGATCTCCTCGCACCTTGTCAATCAAGATGATCAATCTTCTATAAGAAAGTAAAAGCAACAAAAACCTTCTAGAGCTACCCTTTAGAATAATTTCTCAATGGCTCTAGAGAAAGAAGGAAATCTCTCTTAAGGTATTCTAACATTAGATCAAGAGAGAATTAACTTCTTGTCTTATGTCTTTGGGTTGAGAGAAACACCCAATATATAGCTCCAAGTTTGTGCCTTAATCTTCTAATAATATTCCAATCAGAAGAGGAATCAGACCCAAACTCTAATTTAGAGTTCTAACCAAACTGGGCGAATCCTGTCACGCTCACTATTGCGAGCCATAATTTTGCCTTTTGGCAATGACAGCCGTCTGTCATCCTTATAGACTTTGGGTTGAGAGAAACACCCAATATATAGCTCCAAGTTTGTGCCTTAATCTTCTAATAATATTCCAATCAGAAGAGGAATCAAACCCAAACTCTAATTTAGAGTTCTAACCAAACTGGGCGAATCCTGTCACGCTCACTATTGCGAGCCATAATTTTGCCTTTTGGCAATGACAGCCGTCTGTCATCCTTATAGATTCCTGCGTGTTAGAGAAAAAGATATTTCTATAAGTGCTAAAATTGAAAGACTAAAGGTGAATATTTATACATCGCTGTCAAATAATCTCAAACTTCATGAAAAATAAATTAAGAGGTTATGGAAAATGGTTTACTAGGGTAATTGCTTCATTAATTTTTCATAATAAGAAAGATTACTTGATAGGCGCCATCTATAAGTATTCACATTTATTTCTTTAATTTTTTCTATTTTTTAAAATATATTCTATAGAATATATAAAAATCTGATTTCATGCAAACAAACATGCCGTTAAAGATACTATTGTGGGAATTTTACATATCCTCCCTCTCCCTTTCTCTCTTATAACCCTTCTTATAGGTTGGCATTCCATTCTTTTCTCTTATAGCAAAGATTTTTATATAAGATCCCACAATAGCAACAGACTTAACAAGTAGGCTAGAACCCTCTAGCTTTTTGGTGAGATGGAGTGCCTCTACCAATAGGCCCGTGTGTCAAGGCATGTTGTTGTGAGATGATTGAAATATCATCAAGATCTGAGAATCTAGTCCCACTCTAAGAGGGCCTATATGAATTTTTTGTTTTGTTTTTTGAGCTATATATATATTTTTCAGAGTTTGTTAATATTTTCTTATACTTCATTTTTTTTCATTTCCATTGTGCACGGGCATTTAACTTAGTAAAAAAACCCTTAAATTGTTCGATTAGTGCACATTGCTTCGAGCAACAGGCTTAAAAATAATTTAAACCCATTTATTATTTAAGTTGGAAATGGCAGATGTATTAGCCAAGCAAGGGGTTAATAGGTTGCTTCCTTGGGTGGGTGTGATTATGTAAATAGTTGATAGGTTGCTTCTTTGGGTGGGTGTAATTTTGTTAGTAGGGTCGGAGGTGGCGTATTTCTCCTACACATCCCCTTCTTTTTCTTTGGTTTTTTGTACTTTGTACTTTCTTTTCTTTGAATGAAATCTTTCAATACCGATCAAAAAATTTTTTTTATTCAGATTGGAAATGTCAACAGAATGTCACAGTCCCACCTAGGAATAAAAAGGGTTTGACTAGAGTCCCCAGGCTGGATTGAGGTCAACTGAGGATTTGCCATCCTTCCTTTACTGGATCAATTTTTAAAGCAGATTTTGTATTTTTAACATTTAAAACTATGAAATCACACATCTACAATTGTGAGAATTTTCAGTATCATATTCAATTAACAAACATGTAAACACATTGTAAATGGGGCGGACTGGTTCAAGGCGCGCGGCCAAAAACTAAACTTGTCACAAACCCAACTCAAAGAATTTTTTGAAAAAAGGGTTTTACCACAGTATGTACCAGGGGCAAAGTTGCGAATGCAGCTCTTCATCCGTATCAGATGTAAAAAAATAGCAAATGAGACTTTCCGCTGTATGTATCCACGGAAAAATAGCGAATGCAACCTTTTCCTATCTTAGATATTAGCGGAAAAGTAGCAAATGGAGCTTTTTCCACCATATATGTAAAAAAAGAATGCAAATGGGGCTTTTCCTCCGTTCTCATTAGAGGTAAAGTTGCAAATGGCAGCAAAGACGCAAATGTGTGGGTATAGGAATCTGATCGCTCCGAATATGAAGGGGACCCCTAGTTCGATAAGAGTTGAATCATTGCTTTAAATTTGTATTGATATAGGTTTCCAACCTTTACTTGACCTTGGTAAATTCCAATGAACAATATTTAGTTTAGCATTGTCGGATTTGGGAAGATGTGAATAGGCCTGTCAATGGGATGTGTTGAGATGGGTAGAAAGCCCGGCCCGGCCCGGCCCGGCCCAGGCCCGAAAATATAGGGCTTTTAAAAGAAATTGAGTCCAGTGGGGTGGGCTTGGACAATACATTTGAAAGCCCACCCAAAATGGGACTGGGACTAGGTAGAAATAGCCCAGCCCATTCAGGCCCAGCCCGGCCCTCTACAAAGTCAATTAATAATGGTGGAAATTAAATTCAACTAAGTATCATATTTTATCTCATATGGCTCGTGATACTTTAGTTATTCCAGTTTCTACTGTTGCTGCAAAGTCAGCATTTGGCACCGGAGGGAGGGTAATTGACCCACATAAGAATTCTTTGAAACCAAATACAATAGAAGCATTAGTTTGTGCCCAAGATGGTTTAGTCATGACCCAACTAGGATTGATGATTTAGACAATGATGGAAATGCATTAACTGATGTTTTAGACGTATTAAAAGAAAAATAATTCATGTTGATTTCTTTTTTACATGACCCATATAGGATACTCATTCTCATTCATTTTGATTTTCTAATTTTCTACGTTCACCGGCAAAAAAAAAAAAAGAAAAATGGTTTTAACCGTTCCTACATTACTTGACCCATATTATGAGGCCCCACCCCTTGTGGGCTCTCAATTTGATTTGAATAATTATTAATATAATACTATCTATCTTAATTTGCTAATTAATAGGATTTAGTAGAAGACTTTGTTAATATTCCTAAGTCTTAGAATTTGGCTTTTATATATTTCTTTATAGATATTAGGTGTTTATTGTAAATTTAGTAGGGTTTTAATTAGATTAGGACTTAGCTAATAATTAGTCTTAATAGAAGGGGTATTGTGAGTTAAGGAAGCTTCTAAAATTCCTACCTAAAGACCCATTTACCAATGGCCTTATCTCTTCCCCAATTAAAACTAAATTACCCTTTTGGTAATTGTCCTAAACCCTAACCTATATATTCACAATTATTACAAATGAAGCCTAAACCCTAATTCACTCTCACTCACCTCTCACCTCTTCTAACTCACTCTCTAAAACCATAATCCCTTAAATCCTAGCACAAGGAGATTAGGAGATCAGCCCCAATTTGCAACACCAACTCTATTTCAACTATTAGATCTTCTCTTTTGAACTCCATTTCCATTTCAATTGATCAAAGGCAAGTACCCTATACTAATATCACAGAATGCATGATTTTCCTTCTCTTGATTCTGTAATTCCAATTCAGTTATGTATGTGTATGTTTAGATCTTCCCTTTTGAGCTTTGTTTATGGATTTTTGGCCATTGATGGATGGGTTCTCTCATTTGGAAGATCAATGGCCCGGTTTAGTGATGGATGGATGGATTTAGAAGTGTTTTACTGTTTTTTACATATTCCTATGAAGAATAGAAGTGAATGGAAGTGGTTTGATTGAAATTCGGGTTGAAGGAGGAAAATTCCAGAAATCTGGAATTTCACTTTACAGCTTGTACCCGGTCGACCAGCCTGCAGCTCGGTCGACCGGGCACACTAAAAACAGAGAAATCCAAGTCCTAGTTAAATTTCCTGTAAATTTACAAGCCAATGTACTCGGTCGACCGGACCCTGTGCTCGGTCGACCAGATACAATGTTTCCTTTAGGGCATGTTTGTGTAGCCAAATTCCGCAGAAAAGTAAATGGTTTTCCGCGGAAAACCTACTTGTCTTGTGTTTGGTGCGATTGTTTTCCGCGAAATCCCTTTTTTGCCATGTCATCTTTTTCCTTGCTGATTATGGAAATAGACTTCCCATGGGGGGGTATGGGAAGTCTATTTCCTCAGAAAACGCCGCCCACCCAACCCCACCCCCCCCCCCCCCCCCCCCACCTATAGTTCTTTTCCTACTCATTTCTAACCCTAGTGCTCCCGTTCCTCATCTCCTTCATCGACGAGCATCAACCAGCCAAGTAGAATCAATCCCTCTTTTCTCTCCTGTTTTACATCCATAGCAGCAAGATCCACATAAATGATGCATATTCTACTTTCAGACCAAGTTTCTCACAAACCCTTTTGAGAACTTGATTATGAAAACTATCTAAACTCCTAAACAGTAGAAGTTTGTGATCTATGCAAACCCCACCCCACCCCCGTGATCTATGCAAACCACCCCCCCTCCCCCTGCCCAGCAACAGCCCCCACCTTCCAATCTCTCTTTTCCACCCCGTCCCAGCAAGACTCCCCCATCTCTCTTCTCCACAAGTGCTTGAATTTTAATTTAGAAAGAAATGGCACCCACTTTGCTGCTAGGCAAAAAAAACATGCCTGAAATGTGAAATGGACCTGGAACCTAATGGGCTGGGCAAAAAAACATGCCTAAAGGAACCTGATTTTTGGACACTGACCCCTTGGTTGCCTATTCATTTGGATTGAACCTGGTCTCAACCCATGAACCTGGGGAAATGGGCCTGGAACCTAATGGGCTGGTATAGCCCAACTTAAAATCATAACCTAGTTATTTTATGGAAATATACCCAAGAACCTGATTTTGTTAGTATATTTTTGTTAGAATTAACTCCATATAGTTCGACATAAATACCAAAGTTAATTCACATACTTTCATGGTCCCACATACCCATTCATTTTGTCTTAAATTTCTTATAATCCATGGTTTTATACATAGAAGTGTGAACAAATGAGTAAATAGGAAGTAATTTAAAGATGATCATACTATTGTAGTTTTGTAATTTTTCCGCAGAAAATTGCGCACCAAATAATAAATTCTAGTTTTCCGTAAGGATTCCACAACCACACCAAACAACATCAGTGCCAGTTCATCAAGGAAAAACTTTTTGCACCAAACATAAATTTTTGACTTTCGCAGAAATACTTTTCTGAATTATTGGAAACCCATGGATTTTGCTGATGTGGCAATTTCCAATTTCCACGGAATTTACATGTACACAAGCGTGCCCTTAAGAAATAACTGAGGCTGGAATTCTCATTCTGTGCAGGATTTCATGTGGACTCGGTCAACATCATGGCCACGATGTCGACCGGGGACACTGTTCAGATGTCGACCTGGGGGTCAACATCCAATGTACCCTGTCAACATCCCTAGGGATGATGTCGACCGGATACACTGTGGAAAGTGAAATTCATATTTCTGTATAATATGATGTTTGGTCAATTGTGGGGCCCATTAACCATTCAAATAGACTTCCATTGATGTGCCAAGCACGAGTCAACGGTATAGCTCAACCTTGACTCATGGGGACTACCAAATGGGTTTTTGGGATTTGAATTGTTAGTGATTCGACCCTTAAATGTAGCCAATGATGTTCGTAACTTCAGGAGCACCAAACATATCATTATTTGACATATGAAACTACAGTTAAGGATCCAATTACCTGATATGGCCTTGAACCAAGAGTGGATCATTACCTAGGTTGGACCCTTGCCGTATTCCATTTGATTCTTTCATTTGGAAATTATTAAACATTGTGTTTCTCTCACATCTTTGTTATAGTTATAACCTGTTAACTAAATGGGAATTTGAGGACCTGAATCTAGGATTACTTAGTGGTGACCCAAGGATGTAATTGGAGATAAATGACCATGTTTGTGGCTAGGCAGGCCCTCATACGGCCTAAGATTGGGTGTATGGAACCCTAGAATAGAGAGGTTGGTTATAATGATGAGTTGTGTATGAGTATGGATTGGTTACTTACATTGTTATAGACTAAGGCCATGGTTTTGGGCGTAGTGTGGATCCAATGATGCTTGGACTTGGACTTGGATATTGGACTGTGTTCCATGATATTGTACTTTAACCTCTTAGAGACTTGGTTAGGACTTTGCTCAAGCAGGACAAGGCCTAGACAGAAAGAGACATGTATTTCGTTTCTATGAGTCGGCACTAGACATTCACTCAGTTGATCTAAGCTCAACCTGTTGACTGATCATCACTGGTAGGAGCTATATTTATATTGGTTGTGACTAGAGCTATCATGATGAACTGTGATTAGACAGACGGTGTGATACCGGGTCCGATCTAATCTGATAAAGGGGTGTGATCGGTGTGATAAAGGGGTGTAATCGGTGTTATATATATATTGTTATTATCAGTGCTGTTATCCCTTACATGTTTATTATATTTTCCCCGCCGCGACTATTTACAGTATGGGAGGGCCGCGGCATAATATCCCGCGGTTTATCCAACTTGTGTGAATGTGTCACGTTGTTATCTGATTAGATCAGATTACTTATAGTTTTGATTCTAAACTGCTATTTACTGCTTAATTGCATAGTTTATGTTTTCTTGTTACTCTTATAATTACATACTCGTTTCTATTCTCTTTTGTTGCATACATCCTGCGTTATTTGTATATGGTGCCTTGCCAGATCCTTGGATCTAACCCATCTTTGGTGCTTAGGTCTCGACCTAGACCCCGCAAGTGACGCTTACCATGAGGCGCCTGTAGCCGGTGACTACGGGTGGTGGCCGGTTGATCAGGTGGTCGAGCCGAATGATGGAGCGCATGCATAAGGAGATTGAGTGCAGTTTATTTTGGGCTTTGAGAGTTTATTATAGTAAGTGGGGAGATAGTCAGTATTGTATAAACTTTTGATAACTATACTTTGAGATTTTATTAGACTTCAACCCTGTTATATTTGACTCATTTATATGATACTTATTGCTTCCATTATCCTTTCTTATGCTTCCGCAATACAACTGTTGATTATACTATTGTTTAAAAAGTTTTAAAATTTTGATCTCACTGCGAACTATGATCTTGGAAGTTCTCGGATTTTCCGGGAAGTAGTGCGCCAAATTCGCGTACTTTAGCGGTAACTTCGGTATTCAGAATTGGTGCGTTACACATATAGCCTATAGGATACTCATTCATTTCTATTGATTTTCTACTGTAACCGGCGCAAAAAAAAAAAAAGTTTTTTACTCCACCATGTTGCTTGTAGTTGTTGCATTGCATCGCCGGTCCCAAGCCGGGAAAAGAGGAGAAGGATTTAAAGTCCGGTTCACACCAGGTGTCTAGTGACAGAAGGAATAATTAGAGAATATTTTGCTTATGTTCAAGATCGGGCTAAGCCCAGGCCCGGCTTTGTCCCAGCCCGGGCCAGTACGGGACGGGATTTGATGTAGGCCCATTCAATTTAGGGCCGGGATTGGGCAACACCTAGCAAGCACGTCCTATTTTTAGAACGGGAGTGGATAACCCAAGCCTAGGCCCAGCTCATCCCATTGACAGGCCTAGATGTGAACTCAAAGTTAAAGGTTCATCTTCATTTTCATCTTAACATCGGCAAAAAGTACATAATCTCGATATTGTCTAACAAGAGTAGTTATTTCATAAATTTTACATTGGAACTTAATGTGGTGTATATTTATATACTAATGATTGGATCTTTCATCTCCCAGATATGAGGTGAGGAATGAACAACATAACGCAACTATCAGGGTCAGCTGGAGACAATTTGAGGCCTGAAGCGACAATTCTAAACAAGGCTTCAAATTATCTATTCTTCTCTCTCTCTCTCTTTTAAAGTTTTGAGTATTCGGATTTCTATTTTCTAGTAAACACATTTATTATTTATAAATTATAACTAATAATATTTACAAATAAAGTGAACACAAACTATAATAAACATATAATACGAGCTTGGAATTAAAAAAAAAATCCTAAAAGCATGGAACATTAATAGAACCTGATTTAGTGATTTATCATTGTTGGCCACAAAGACTGTAGATGTGAATGAGTTTCGAGTTTGATGCAACTTTTCCAATATGAAAAAAAGAAGATTATATTTGAATTAGCGAGTTATGATTAACATATATTATATAAAATACTCACATATATTATTAAAAAAAAAAAAAAAACAAAACCGGATCATTGAATCCTTAAAGAAAATATTGCTTTAGAAATAATTAAATAAAAGCAATTACAGAGAAATGCAATCTATGAGAGAGACAGAGAGGATGGGAGAGTTAAGAGTACCTCAAATGGAAAAGCGTTGGTAGAGATTCAACTTTTGATAAAGACATATTAATATGGCAAGAGAAATGGTTAGATGCTTATGTGAGAAACAATTTAATTAAATGTGGCTCATTAATCTATAAGAGAAAGTGAGAAACGTTCATTTGAAAAATCTCATTGGTGAGGCGGAAGGGGGGTAGGTTGAGATTTGTTGGGATTTGAAAAGACACTGTACAAAGAAAAAGAAGGATGAAAGTTGCTTTAATGCTTTTTTGGAATGTGAAAAGATGGCTTTAGTGAGATGTCATACTAATTATTATTATGGGGCCTTATTTTTTTTAGAGAGAAAAAAACAAGGATGACAGTTGCTTTGATGCTTTTTTACAATATGAAAAGATGACTTTAATAGGATGCGATACTATAGGGCCTTATTTTTTGGGGGGCCCTAAAGCAAAGGCTTTTCTTGCCTAATGGTCGAGCCACCCCTGGCAACGATGTAGATGTGACCTTGACTTTCCTAGGATTTGAACTACTAGGATAATGGCTGAAAATTAATTCCTCATCATACATTAACTCAATTTCCAGTAATTGGGTGTTTATTTTAACGGTCATTTTTGTATATTCAGCTTTAGTCTTCATTTTTACCACTTATGGAGTTAATTCCTACGTATGCAATTTATATGTATTCTTTACAAACAAACATGCCTGATATGGAGTTAGTTGAATGTAATTGGATTTACATGTGAACTCAGCTCAGGGCAAGAGAGTTCCAAAATGCTTTTCAGTTGGGCCTTGGGATCATTAGTTAAGGTAACCTGAACCAAATAAGAAAGGGTCAAAGGGGAAAGAGGGACAAAGGGGTTGGCAGGTCTTACAACTAAATCTTCTTTTAACAATAAATGGCCTCTCAAAATTCAAAGTCTCACATGTGATGCATCAAAACAGATGCAAAGTGGGATGTGTTATTTATCCTCCCTTTACACGCAACTTGTGGGGTAGGAATGTCGGATGCTCCCTTTAATCACCAGGACTGTTCACGGACTAGGCTGAACCTTTTTAATCCCTCCACATTCAGTTATTGGGCCTTTTCCTGAGATTTGTGCGTCTTCCAAGCTCATTTTTGTGTCCAAATATATTAGAGCAGTCAGAGCCAAAATGGATTAATTAGTCCAATTTAGGGATCAAAAAATGAGCCCATGAACTGCCATATTAAAAGGAGGCACCAATGTTACACCTCCCAGGTGCCTTTTCCCCTTCCCTGTATGTATTATGCTTACTAGAAATTCTATGCGTGCATGAGGCCTCTATCAGCAACTCACATTGGCTTTTGCTTCTAACCAAAGAGATGCCATATTTTTTCCCCAGCTAGCACTCCTCAAACATACCCGGACAAGTCTTATTGCCTATAAATTCATGTATCTCACCCACCATCATCATATCATCTTAAATACAAAATAGAAGGAGAGTCACTGAGAGAGCTAGAGGATGGGGCAGTCCATGAAGAAGTTGGCAGGTATGTCCTGATTTCTCAATTTCTCCTTCATTATTTGGTGGGATTTATATTAGACAGCCAGTTTCTAAAGTGAAATTATTGAGTTTATGTTCTACTATTATTACTACTACTATGCATGATTAATCCATCTACCAATATGAATTATTTGAATTTAGTGGAGTTCCTTTGGATTTGATTAATTTTTATTTGTTGCTAGAGAAGAGCAATCACGGCTACAAATGAGTATATTAGTTATGTGTATGTACATGCAATCGGGCTTAAAAAAGGAGGCCTCCATTCTACCCAAAAGATGAATGAAAGAGGGAAAAAAATCATAACAATAGCAATAGAACAAGGGAGGGTGTGAAAAAAATAAATAATAATAATAGCAATAGATCAAAGAAGGTGGGAATGCAAATGGGCCGATCCGGGGCGGATCCCCATGGTGGGTCTATACTAAGATCCGTCTTAAGAGATTCGAACTCATATCCATAACTAGTTCCGACATGGAACCTTTGTGGTGTATTTGGATCCAGATCCAACATGCTCATATCCAAACCCGGACCCAAATTCCTTCCATAACCAAAAGCAAATTTCATACTTGCTTTATTTAAAACCGGAGACTTTGGGTACTCTAGTAGTCAAATAACCGTTTGCAGCCCTAAAAGAAACATGTGGGAATTGGCTCTAATTTCCATGGGATTGAGTTTTTGGTAAATCTGAATTGCTTTTGGCACTACGCCTAGGACCCATCTCTTAACATGGAATTGAATTCTTAAGAACTCTAAGAAATGTAATTCTAGAAATGACTGAAGTTAAAGAAATAAATATGAATATTCATAAATGGCTACCAAATCCCTTTAATGGAGAATGAATTGAGGGGAGATAGAAAATGAGTACCCAATTATCGCACTAGTAAATCGTTTATCATTTTCCATCAAGAGGAGATTATTTGGTAACTATTTGTGATAATCACTTTTATCTTCTTCAATTAAGGCCACTTTTAGGGATTCAATTTTCATTAAACAAACAAGGGCCGGTGCAGACTGACTGTCACGCCCCCGAACCCGATTAGTAATTAAACCGGATCCGGGGTGTGAAATTTAGGGCTAATTAAAATTTTTGCCCTTAATGCCCACGGATCGAAGTCCGCTGTGAGGATTGTATAGTTGCCTCATTATCAGTTAATCAACAGGGCTTGTCCGGTAAACACATTCATTAAACCTGTAGAGATATCGAAGCAAGTATGGATTTCATTCCATTAAATTTCAAGTTTCCAATAAAAACATATAAAGTTTATAAACATCAGGGCCATCCCAAAACTTAGGCCCTTGTACAAAAGATATACAAAAGCATGATGATTACAAAATGTTTAAACCAAAAGATAAGACGAAGTGGTACGAAGAGAAATATCCCCGAGTTACGCGCGCTAGTGCCGGAAGTGATGACGCTAAGCTACGTCATCGGCACCCCACTCTCGTACCTCGTCTTCCTTCCCCGGTTGAGGATCCTCTGGGATTGCCTCGGCATCCGGGTCAGCGTAGGAGTAGTAATAGGTGTCCTCTGCACACCATGGGATAAGGTCAACAACATGTTGGCAAGAAGATAAGCAATATACATTATTCATAACATGCTTCAAAGGAGAGTAAAGACAAATACATGATCATAAGATAACAAGGTACAAGCTAGGCAATAAGCATGAATAACACGAGAATCAAGTAATAAGATAAGTCCTAGCAAGATAAACAGAATAACCATCCATGAAATGCAATGCAAGCAAGAGGAGACTCCGAGGATGTCCAATGCCATCTCCCGGGGGTATAAGTGACATCAGAGCCAACTACAAATACCCAAAGTTCGGCTCTAGGGGGATCCTGGCTCCCGGTCCTAGGAATAGCAGCACGGTCCTAGCCCGCTCCCAGCTATTCATGCCATGGACGCTGTCCAAAGCCGACTGCCCACCCTAGTGTCCGGTATCCGGCCCACTCAAGAATCATCAGACTGCAGCTGGTATGAATGCAAGATGATGGTGATGGTTTGTATACAACACAAGTTCCAAGACAAATACACGTGGATAGGTTTCCAAGTACAAGATAATAAGCCGAGGGCTACTACAAGTCAAGCCAAGTTCCATGAGTAGTCCTCTTTCAAGCCTATCCACACATGTCCGTCAATACAAGACAAGGTACCTACGGATACACTCTAAGTCCAGTCCAACCCTAATTCTACAAGTTAAATTACAATTATACAAGTATTCAAGATAGAGTGTACAAGGTACGACGTGCTACGGCTACAAGATTCAAGAGTCAAGAATGAGGAACAAGCCAAACCTAAGTCAAGGGCTGTCAACCGTGTACTAAACGTATCCCCAACGGAGGACGTATGGAGAATGAGTCATTGGTGTCCTAATTTGGCGGCTCATGGTGTACGGAAGTTATTGGACACCAATCAACTCACTACCACACGCATTCGGCCAAGTAACGTCAATATACGGAAATCCCGGACAACCAACGAAGCACACCAAGCCAATCATGCTCCGTTTCCATTTTTCCCAATTGGTCATGTAAGGGTAGGGTCAATGGGTCCCACATATAAAGTCAAGACCTAGGGCAGAAGTCCCATTTTCAATAGCAGTTTTCTGAGCAGGCGGCTAGCCGCCTGGGGTTGGTCGGCTGACCGCTCGGTCGCCGAGTGGTGACCGATGGGTCACCGCGTGTAATGCAGACACTACTGGTTTGGGATTTCGTCAGGTCGGCCAGCCGCGCGAGGACCACTGGGTCACCGCGGGGAAGACAGAACCTGGAGAGGTTCTGTTCTGAGTAGGCGGTCAGCCGAGAGCTGACCGCGGGGGTAACCGCGTGAACGACTGTCTCTAGTTTCTGGGGAGGCGGTCAGCCGCTGGATGACCGCGTGGTGACCGCCCGTACAGAACATGGAGTTTCTGAAGCTGTTCTCAGTCAGATTCCGAAATACTCCTACTGAGCTTCAGAGACCTCACATTCTATACCTGTAAACCATGCATATCATGCCACAAAACACCCATCCATTCCATCTAAGTCCATTAACATCCTCCCTAATTACATGTGAAGTCCAATGAAACATAAAACAAGCTTGGAATTTGGTGGAAATCTAAGCAATACATTAACAAGAATAAAGTAAACATACATGCATGATTAACACACAATGCTAATCTACTTGCCTTCACCAAGGGATGGAAGAGATGGAGATTAGAGAGAGAAACTTGAGGAGGAGAGCTCCCTACACACTCTAGCCAAACCCACCTTCCAAAACTCTTCTCCTACACCCAATAAACACCAAGGAAGAAGAAAAGAGGGAAGCCATTCACATGCTACCCATTTGCAGCCAAGAAAAACGAAGTGGGGAGGGAAGGAGAAGGGGAAACTCACCAAATTTAGATCAAGAGGTAGAGGGAGAAGAGAGGAAGAAGATGGTGTACTTGGTTATTCTTGGGATGCTTTCAATCAACACTTGCAAGAAGAGGAATGAAGAAGGAGGAAGAAGAAGAAGCTCCAGCAACTGAATGAAGAAGGGAACGAAGGGTAGGGCTGGGTTTAGGGTTTAAATGAGGGTTGGAGGGGAAAAGTCCAAAATGCCCCTTTGAGTGAAAAGAGAGAAAATCAATTATTTGAGGGACTTCGGGGCGTCAAATCATGACGAGCCAAGAATGAAAGATGACGAGCTCGACGAGATCTTTCCAACGAGACCAAATTCGGTGAAAACGGAACTTTTCGGAAAAATACCCAATTTTCCTATTAATTACGACCTAACCCCTTATTAAGACTAATCGCACTCGGAATCGAATGAAACTTCGGGAACATCTTTCTAATGATAAAAGAAACTCGCTTAGCCACTAAACCCGCCTAATTAGCTAAAATCACAATTAATTAGGCTAATTGCCAATATTAAGAAATTAAACACCCTATTAAGGTCGGGGACCTTACACTGACTAATTGGGTATGCATGGGCTTTCAAAACTTAAGGGTTTTGTATTCAATTTTGACCAAATTCCTTTCAATTTTGACTTTTTTATGGAGCCTTGGTAAAAAGCTAAAAATGTATAGGTCGTGAGATTTAAAATCACAACCTTTTGTTTTTTTTAAATAACTAACACAACCATTCCAGCACACAATGCTAATATCTAATTATTTATCAAGAAAATATCAAAAGTAGTTAGACAGAGCGGGACCCAGGCTACATGGGCCATGCTCGTGCTTACAACGGCTTATTACGCGAGTCTTTAATATTTTAAGAACTTAAGATTAAGATGCATGACATCTCTTTCTATTTACGGTTGCAGGGAAAGATGACACGCAGAAAAAGAAGGACGCAGTTGACAAGTTGTACGACAAGATTAAAACCAAAGCCGATAAAATTGGCAAGGGCGAGTTCTACCATGAGATTTTCACGGCTGTCCAGTAAAGTGATTCTATCCTATCCATCATGCTTTATATTGAAAGTTTGAAACTATTCCGAAACATCTAAGCCAAGATGAGTTGACTCGACAGTGAGTCAAAAGAATGAATCTCATTTTTTACATAAGCTTTCGAGAAAGAATAAAATTTTTCGCTCATTTTCAAAAAAGCATGAAACTGTTTAAATATTTTAAAAAAGTATAAAAAGTTTCCCACAATTCTTTCAATAAAGTCTCTTCTCCATAATATATATATATATATATAAAAGTGCAAAAATAGCCTTCCCTTATTAAAAATTTATCTTTTATTTACATTTTTCCTCAAAAAAAAAAAAAATCAACAGGTTTTGATTTGTTGAAATAGGCCCCACTAGGTCATTTGGATTGGGCTTAATTGTTTCTCTTAAATGATTTATTAAATGGAGAATTGGAAAAATGATAGAATTCTTATACTTTTGAAATATTTAAATTTTTGAAAATAAGGCAAAAGTTTATAATTTTTTTAAATCTTCCTTTTCTTTTAAGTGAATCTCACCTTGCTTGATCTATTGGCTCGGGGGTTCCTCGGATCGATTCCATTCTTGAACAACAATGCTTACAAAATATAATAGAGTATATATATGCTTCTTATATCTTAGTGAGCTGGCCCTATAGGATAAAAGTTGGTGTACTTAGGATTTATCATTTACAATATGATTTACAAATAAAATCAGTACGTGTATACGGATGCAAGCTGGTTGAATTCGAGGTAGAATCATGTTGGATCCCGACCTATGGATCTGAATTTGAATACCACACCGAACCTATGTGTCGACATCAACTTGAACAAAGAGAGGGATTTAGTTTTGGTTCCTGATTCAAAATAAGATGTCGGGTGTATTAGTATAATCAAATAAAAGAGCTTTAAAAATAAACTTTTAAAATATACAAATGGTTTAACTATTAAATGACATTCAATTAAAGCTAAGTACACTGGACCCTCAGATATAAATATAACTCAAGCCATAAATGCTCTTAATATATATATATATATATATATGGGGAATGTTCATACGCATCGGTGAGGGAAACTTCCATTTTGGGGTCTCTTCAAATACAAAAGACCCAACCTATGTACTTGAAAAGACTCCAAAATAGAAGTATCACTCACCTTATGGTGAGGGCAAGATGCATATGAACATTCCCCTATATATATATATATATATGTGTGTGTGAATATGATCATACTAGATCCAGATCCTCAAATCGGAACATAAAAGGACCTGGTTCAGATCCTATATGCATTGATCCGGATCTAAGTCCAAATTTGTCGCATATCTAAAAGTAGGTTTGATACCACATCATTTTGAACTGCTGACTTCAAATACCCATTTGCAATCATCAGTGAGTGTGTGTGTGTGTTTTTGGATGGTAGGTGTGTGGGGACTTTTTTTTTTTTTTTTTTTATAACGCAAGGTTCCCAGCCATTTGGACTAGAATAATCCCTACGGGCCCAGGAAAAAAAGCCGAGTAAAATATCCCTGTAGCCCCAATGTGGTAGTGCAGTTTCGATCCCACAACCTCCGTGTGCAAATCGTAGTCCTAGGCCAACTGAGATACCCCTCAAGGTTCGTGGGGACTGAACAATGGAAAGCGCTATATTGATAATTCATGTGGCCTACACTGCTTGATCTTAGACATTCATACCACTTTTATGAAATGTGCACTCACCGGAATTTCTATCCAACTAGATTCACTTTGGAGCAGACCAACTCAACACATCACAATTCACAAGGGGGACATTTGTTCACATGCAAAAGCAAGCAAAAAGAATTATTCTTATATTAACTCTTAATCTAAGTTTTGGTGTGGAGTTTTTTCCTTTAATCCCTTTCTAATTAATGTTTTATATGATCCATTGACAGGGAAATGAATAAATCTGAATCTGGCTTCCAGTTGAATTGTCCCAAGGAGGAGGAACTAAAAAGAGCATTTGACGTAAATCACTCTCTCTCTCTCTCTCTCTAATTGGGTCACCGATTTGAAAGCGGTATTTCCAACAATCTGGATCCGTGGACCAAACAGGGAAACCCTCTTTGGAGTTTCCTGTTTGGTCCAATCGGGGGGTGCCACATGGGGAGAGAAATTTTTTTTTTTCATTGGAGAGATGGAATGTGGCTGATTTGACATCCATCTCCACCATGTGGCACCCTCTGACTCTGTTTGGACCAAACAGGGATCCGTTTCTGAGGAGTAAACATTAGTACCATGAGGCAAACATGCTTTGCCATTTAGCCATTGGTGAATGTGAACACTTAGAAATGTACTTCTTTAATTGGCACTCTCTTTGTTTTGACATTGATATGAACTTACAGTGGTCCTCCAACTTGTTAAAACATATTTGCACTTAGAACCATTTCTCTCCAAGTCTTACAGATCATTCATTAGGATTACTTGAAGGGATAGGAGATATGCACAATCTTATTATCTTGCGCTGTACAAAACGTTTTTTTGAAGATTTGAAGAATTCAAAAGATAGGTCCGCAATTTAGCAAGTCTTAAGACCTCATAGCTTTAAAAAAAAAAAAAAAAAAAGACCTCATAGATTTCAACATTTCCTAGAGGCATATAGCAAATGATGTGGAAAAGCATTCAGGACCCATAAATTTACAAGAGGATTGAACATATCGCAATTTATGGTCAAATGGGCTCCAACAAAGCATCATTTCTACACAAAGCATCGAATTAGGATTGAGCGCAGACATTCCTTGATAGAAACTTGGTACTAGTCAGTGATTTTTGTGTAGTAAAAAGTGATTTATCAACAATTTACAAGGATTGAGCACCTCTCACATGGTAAGATTTTTCTTCGTCTTTTTTTTAACATAGAGGCTCTTGTATTTCTAAACAACCCGAGAAAGGCCCTTGGATTTTTTTTTTCCTAATACTTCCCGTGACTTGCGTTCAAACGATGAACCATTAATTTTTAATATGATTGACAAAATTACCTCTTATGAAAGTCAAATATTCAATATCTCAACAAGGGTGGTTTTTTATTCCTGCTCTTATTAACGAGGGTCTTAGGTTCGATTGGTTTTATAAAAGCATAGCTACGAGTTTTTGTATTGGAGTTTGCAATTTTTCAATCGAGATTGATCTCAAAATTTGAAGGGGAGAGTTCATTTTTTACCCTCTTTTATATTTGATGCGAAGTTTGAGTTCTACAAGTCTAATAAAGTAATTATCTCAGTGCATGGTATAAGTCCATCGGGCCAATATTCATTCCAATCAAAGCTTGTCTTTCCATCATATTGATAATGTGTAAAAATTTATGTAACGTTTTAGTATTTTTAACCCCAAGGGGTTGGCCAAGTGGTCAGGACCACTGTTCTCCTTTCTTCCGGAGCTAAATGTCCTGGTATCGATCACCGGTTCCCCCTTTACAGAAACCGAAGGTTGAGTCTATTAGTACTATCACCTGGGGGCCACAGGAGTTTTACCCGACTTCTCTCTGGGCCGGAGGGATTAGTCCAACCTAAAAGGTTAGAAACCCTCCTCTGATAGCAAAAAAATAATAAAAAAATCATGTATATAAACACCTGAAGAAAAATTTACTGTTTCACAATTTGATCAATCTTAAAGTCAGATCAACTCCTACTGGAGTTAGATGTGGACTATAGTTTATAGTCAATATTTAGGACTGGTGCTTTTGAGTGGCTTGAATTTAGGCGGGCACAAGGATTGAATTTATAGGACTTATCTAAGAAGACTGTATGAGGACTATGAATTGTTCGAAGCGAACATTTGAAAGTTCAAAGGCCTCATTAGTGAACTAGATAATTATGAAAAAAAAAAAAATACTCACTTCATCATCAATAAAATAAAAAACTATCCCATCATAAAATAAATAAATAGAGCACTACCCTTATAAAGGAGAACACCAACTAATGTGAAATTACTATCAGTACCATAACTTACTACATGATTATTTCAAAAGGACTACAAGCTCCAGGACACACATTTGGAAGTAGTCATCGACCACATGGCTTGCCAAATTCACATTTACTTTGCCCTATAGACATTTTTCGAGCATGGGTTAGGCATTTGAGAACGGCTCCTTACACAAGTGGTAAGGAGCACCAGTTTTCACCTGACTGTCAAGGGATCAACTCTGTACATGCTACCTTTCCCCATCCGAGGTCTCTTCACTCACCCAAGGTCTTCTTTCATCAACCGAGGGCTCTCTTACCTTACCCGTGGCCTCCTCCCCTCACCCGACGGCTCAATGGGGTCCCATCCTCCTCAGTTGGGGTACCAAAAAAAAGTGTGGATTCAGCGATAGGAACCTTCATTTTCGGTATAATACAGTAATGAGAAAAGGGAGAGAGGCACATATATTTTGCAAAAAAGTAAGTACCTTAAACTTCAAAATCTTCAAAATCATAATAAATCTTGGTAAAACTTTTTTGTGACAATTTTCTGTCCCAAACTTAGAATTAGCATATCTTCACAAAAATCTCAATAAGAATGCTCATCTGAGTTCAGTATGCTTTGTCATGCAGAAATACCATCACGGAGACCAGTCTCTAACAAAGGAAGAGTTCGAGGTAATCATGAAGGAATTGGCCTTCAAATGGGAAGCAAAGGGAATGGGAGCTATACTGCTTTACATCTATGGTTTTCCGATATCTGCAGCCCTTATTAAGCAAGCTGTGTTCCCAGAGACTGTATCAGATGATGTTTTCATTCCACTCGTGACTGCGGCGAGTGTAGTTGTTCTCGGTATGACGAAAGGGCTGTGAAAGCCCATGTTCATTCCCAGTTACTGTAAACATACTTTCTTTGTATATTTTGAGATAATGCATCCATATCAGAAGTATGGATAATAATGAAAATTACTGTTGAATATTGTTTGTTCTCTCATATTAGTTAAAAGAGGAAAAAAAAAAACCAAGTGTGGATGCCCCGGAGAAAAAGAAATATTTACCAAAAGCCATGGTTAAGGCTATATATGATGCATTTTTATTTTTTTTTATTTTAAATACTGGCAACATGACCAAAACCTACAACCTGAAGATTGCTATTGTAAGATTGGATGAGTATTTTTTTTTACCCCAGCTAAGGGGGACTAGGACCTCATCGAGCCCTTGGGTGAGGGAAGGTGGCCGCCCAAGGCAGGTGAGAATTGTTGCTCCTTACCCTAGTAGTAAGAAGCCATTCTCAAAATTGGATGAGTATCAAATTTGAGCTTGTGGTAATTTATGATTGAGTAGTTTGTGTGAAGGGGTAACTTGATTAGGTAGCTCAGTCCGCCCAAAAATAGAGACATATTTGGCCCAGTTTATATGGCCCAATATTGCCACTAGACCATTAAGCCTGTTAACAGTTATGGAACCTCCCTAACCTATCTGCAGTTATCAAGTTAAAATAATATTGGGAATAACTACCCCATTGAAACTGATTTTTGGATCAAAAGTTGTGGGAAAAATAAGTTTAGAGGACCTTGTTAGAAAAATGGTCCCCGGACGGACTCGGGATAGTCACCGTCAGGTCCCCTCTTACCGGAGGTGATGATAGTGGGGTGCATGAGTTCTCTATATTAAGGTTATGATTTCTTCCAAAACCCTTTTTTAATAAGGAAGAAGAAGAGATGATAGTTCTGGGCCTGACCCAAACTAGATCCAGCCACTGTTCGTTCAAGTTATGACCTACCTTTGAATCCAGTCCATCTAGAAGGATTTTTCTGTAATGACAAGAAAACCTGAGGACGGTTTTGTGACGGAAATTTTATAATGCCGATTATGCATGTTTATTCAACTATTTTAACCCTATGTGATTACTTTTGATATATTAACATCGAGTGTTAGTTAGTATATTAATTTCAATCATGTCTTTGAATTTATTATATGGTTCAAATATCTAATTGACTTATAAAATAGCCATAGCATCTTTAAATCATATTGGTATATTGTGATAAGTGTAAAATATATTTTGTGTGCACACTTAAACACATCAAGAGATATCATCAAAATTTGCAATTAAGTTGTGAATTATGATGTCTTGGACCCACAGGGAAGAAATCATGATTTGTGATTTAATTGGAATGAGATAATAAATTATGTGTTAAATTGGAGAAAAAACCCTAATGCCCACAGGTAATTAAATTCTTCCACATTAATATCTCTAATTTATTAGTCTCATGTGAGGTATAATTAAACAAATCAATAGCATGTTGTAACTTGGCCCACAGGAAGGTTATGATGATGCACTGATTTTTTTATTTGTTAGAATTGTCAAATGAGTTGACAATCTAAATTATGGTTATGTATGCTTCATAGAATTTTAATATGCATATTTATTATAAATTTTGCAGCATCTACATCTGTCATTATGTCTAATTAATCATCTCGTGTTCCAATGTTAACTGGTGAAAGTTTCTCGGATTAGAAGGAGAAAATCCTCTTTACATTAGGGTGTATGGATTTGGATTTAGGACTTCGTATGGATGAACCACCTATCCCTACGGAAACAAACACAAATGCTGAAAGGGCCTCATATGAGCAATGGGAGCGATCAAATCACTTAAGTTTAATGCTCATTTAGTCCCATGTTGGGAAGGGCATTCGGGATTCTATTTCAGAGTGCACTAAGATAAAGGAATTCATTAATGCCATTGAACAACAGTACGTTATTTCCGAGAAGGCATTATCCAGTACCTTAAAGAACAAATTATTATCCATAAAGCTTGTCGGTAATAAAGGTTTATGTAAACACATTATGGGAATGAGGGATATTGCGGCTCAACTGGAATCCTTGGAAGTAACATTTTCGGAGTCATTTCTTATCCATCTAGTGCTTAATTCTCTATCTGCGGAATATGGGCCGTTCAAGATTTCCTATAATACACATAAGGAAAAATGGTCACTTAATGAACGACTGACTATGTGTGCTCAAGAGGAAGGGAGATTGACGCCAAAAAAAAAGAAAAGAAAGAACCCTAGAAAGCGCCCATTTGGTTTCTCATGAAATGGAACAAGCCAAAAAGGGGAAAGTTGCTCCTCATAAGAAGAAGAAAAGAAAAGTGTCAACAAGTCAACTTGACAATAAGGAAAATGTCAAATGCTTCTTTTGCAAAAAGAAAGGGAACATTAAGAAAGAATGCCTTAAATATAAAAGCATGGCTCGAAAAGAAAGGTAATCTCATTTCCTTAGTATGTTATGAATCTAATATGGCTGATGTTTTTCATAATGCTTGGTGGATTGACTCTGGTTCTACAATCCATATTGCCAATACCATGCAAGGTTTAACCAACCGAAGGAAACCAACACAAAGTAAGTGCCTTATCTATTCAGGAAACAAGATAAGTTCGCAAGTGGACTCAGTTGGGACCTTTATACTAATCTTAAAATCAGGCTTTGTTCTTGAACTGGAAAGAACCTTTTATATTCCATCATTCTCTAAAAATCTCATTTCTACTTTCATCTTTGTTGGTTCTACTTTTAGATTGATTAAAGACTCAGTTGTTATAGGTGATGGAATACTTGCTGATGGTTTATATAGACTTTCATTAGATCCCACCTTTTATCATAATTTTTATCCATGCATAAAAGTGTTGGCACTAAACGTAAATTTATGGATGAAAAATCCTCCATGCTTTGGCACAAGAGATTATGACACATCTCCATAGAGAGAATTAGAAGATTTGTAAATGATGGAGTCCTTGAGACTCTTGATTTTTCTTATTTTTGTATTTTTGTGGATTACATAAAGGGTAAGCAAACCAACAAAAGCAAGAAATGTGCAAGGAGGAGTTCTGAAATATTAGAAAAATTGCATACTGACATATGCAGATATTTTCCAACTCCATGTCTAAATGGTCAGAAATACTTTATTACATTCATAGATCATCACACATTATTTATGTATCTCTATCAACTATTTCAGAAAAGTGAGGCATTGGATGCCTTTAAAACTTATAAAGCAGAAGTAGAGAAACAAACTGAAAAAATGATCAAAATTATAAGATCAGATAGAGGTGGATAATACTATGGAAAGTACACTAGTGAAGGATAAAAATCAAGTCCATTTGTGAATTTTCTTAAGGAACATGGCATTATTGGTCAGTATATATTGCCAGGCTCACCACATCAACATGGTGTAGCTGAAAGGAGGAATCGTACGCTCATGGACATGGTGAGGAGTATGATTAGTAACTCATCCCTCTCTTCATCACTATGGAGTGAGGCTTTAAAGACCGATGTGTATGTCTTAAACGCGGTCCCTACCAAAGCAGTTCCTAAAATAGCCTTTGAGTTATTGAATGGTTGGAAACCAAGTTTAGGACATATGCACATATGGGGTTCTCCAGTTGAGGTTAGGGTGCATAATCCATAAGAGAAAAAGTTGGACTTGAAAACAATCAGTGGCTATTTCGTTGGTTATGCAAAAAGTCCGAAGGGTTTAGATTCTATTGTCCTTCTCACACGCCGAACATTGTTGAAGCAAGAAATGCACGGTTTCTTGAGGATAGTGACATTACTGAGAGTGAACAACCTCGAAATTTAATTTTTGAGGAAATGTGGGTTCCAATTATTGCACTTGTAAGTATAGAACAATTAGTTGTACTTCAAGACAACCCACAAATGTCATTATGGAAATACAAAAAATTCAAGAGGCACAACCCCGTGAGGATCAAGTCGTCATTGAACCACCTATCCAAACACCACACAATGTGGATGAAGGGATAGGATTAAGAAGATCCACAAGAATAAAGAAACCAGCAATTTCTTATGATTAAGTTTTGTACCTAGAATAGTCTGACTTTGACATTGGAATTGAGGAAGACCCAACCTCGTTTTCACAAGCCATGAGTGATAGGAACTCCAATTTGTGGTATGATGCCATGACAGATGAGATGAATTCTATATCTAAGAATCATGTTTGGGATTTAGTTGAGTTGCATCAAGGAGCCAAAGCCATTGGCGCAAGTGGGTATATAAAACTAAAAGAAAAGAAATTCAACTGGCAATATCGAATGGTATAAAGCCAGACTCGTGGCTAAAGGATTCACTCAAAAGGAAGGCATTGACTACCATGAGACCTTCTCTCCCATTTCTAAAAAGGACTCATTTCGGATAATCATAGCATTAGTAGCTCATTTTGATTTAGAGTTACATCAAGTGAATCTGAAAACAGCCTTCCTTAATGGAGAACTTGAGGAAGAAGTGTACATGAGTCAGCTTGAAGGGTTTTCTTCATCTGAAAATGGTCACATGGTTTGCAGACTCAAGAAATCCATATATGGACTAAAATAGGCCTCCCATCAATGGTATTTCAAATTTCACGGTGTCATTTCTTCATTCGGTTTTATGGAGAACGTCATTAATCAATGCATACACCTTAAGGTTAGTGGGAGCAAATTCATTTTCTTAGTCTTATATGTGGATGATATTCTTCTTGCTAGTAGTTACTTGGGCTTGTTACAAAAGGTTAAATAGTTTCTTGCACCGAACTTTGATATGAAGGATGTGGGTAAAACCTCTTATGCCATTGACATAGAGACTCTTAGAGATAAATCCCTTAGGATATTAGGATTGTCTCAAAGGGCTTATATCAACAAAGTTCTAGAGAGATTTCGGATGAAAGATTGTTCACCTGGTGTAGCACCTATTGTTAAGGTTGATAAGTTCTTTCAAGATTAGTGTCCGAGAAATGATTTAGATTTGGAACAAATGAAAAACATTCCTTAGACATCTATGGTTGAAAGTCTTATATATGCTTAGGTCTGCACAAGACTAGACATTGGATTTACACTTGGAATGTCAGGCAAATATCAAAGTAATCCAAGCATGGATCACTGGAGGGTTGCAAAGAAGGTAAAGCACTATCTATGAGGCACCAAAGATTACATGCTTACATACAAACAGACAGATCATCTAGAAGTAGTCGAATATTAAGATTCAGACATTGCAGGATGCCTCAACTCTAGAAAATCTTTGTCGGGAATCTATTTATTCTTGCAGGTTGTACTATTTCATAGAGAAGTGTGAAACATACATTGACCACTTCTTCTACTATGGAAGCAGAGTTTATAGCATGCTATAAAGCTACTTCACAGGCCCTATGGTTGAGAAATTCAATGGCAAGGCTTAGAGTTATGGACTCTATTTCTAAGCTATTGAGAGTTTATTGTGATTATTCCGTTGTGATTTTCTTCTCTAAAAACAACAAGAGTGGGAGTGCAAACAAACACATTGACATCAAGTGTCTTATTAGAGGACGTGTTCAGGAACATCAAGTGACCGTTGAGAAGATAAGCACTGAGTTGATGATTGCAGATCCTATGACAAAAGGGCTACCACCCAATTTATACAAAGAACATGTGAAGCATATGGGACTCGTTAACTTATGAAGTGCTTAATTTGTTATGTATGTTTAAGACACAATTTATTTGGTGATTGCAATTACATTACATTTTTTGTCATCTTATAATTTGTATACATGAAGGCCAAATGAATGACAGATTGTCCTTTTCGACAATAAAGTAGGATCCAAAATAGACTTTGATGCCCATTCATAAAGAGTAATGTCTCATCAAGTGTTAATTTGGAGGGAATAGATGATATTATAATACTGGGAAGGTGATATTCAATTTATAGATTATTTATCGCCATGATTTGTACTTTGAAACTCTTTACTTGAACATGCTGTTTCTTGATAAAATTGGAAGGGGACCAAATTGACTTTAATGTTTGTGTCAATTTAGACCAAGTGGAAGAATGTAAGACATGTCTCATTTGGAGACATATGAGCCCAGTTTATGTGGCCCAATATTGCCACTAGCCCATTTAGCCCATTAACAGTTATAGAACATTCCTAACCTATCTACAGTTATCAAGTTAAAATAATATTGGGAATAATTGCCCATTCTCTCGGTTACGGTAATACTCTCTTTGATGGGAAGAGTATGTGAGAAGTTTTTCTTGAGGAGGTCCCCAATCTAATAAGAAGAAAGCTTCTGATTCCATCAACATCATACATAAAGAAGTCTTCCATAGATTAGAAGGTTGGGCTTTTCCCTTCAACAAGATTCAAACTTTCAGTGATCGTCTAAGGCTAGAAAAAAAAAATCAATCTAATCACTATGATAGAAGGTAAGTTCCTTGTATTCTGCATTAAAATAATAGTATTTTGACAACAACACTTTCAAGTATCAAATGTAGTTGCACATCCACATGACATAGGACTTGGGCCCACCTTTAATGCCAACAACCAGACCACTGTTAATAAAATATGGGAAAAAGGAATCTCAGTTACAGATGGTCACAAACAGTATAATATTATTTGGCAACTCTATTAGTAGAGTTGAGTGGAATAAAGTCTCCATTTTTAAAAAACAAGTCACATCAAAAGTACTTTTTTTCCCATTTCCCATCATATTCTTCACAAAAAAGTCAAAAAGCAACCACTAAAAGACAAAAAAAAAACTCCATTTTTCAATAAAAAAAAGTCAAAAAGATTCCATCACAAACAACTAAAAATAAAATACCATCATAACTCACTTATATTTTATTATTTATTTAAAATAACCTTTACACCACTTAACTTCACAAGTAAATCCCCCAAACAAGCAAGGCATTATCATGGAGTAAAGAATACTAGAGAATATGATTTGAGATCTCAATTTCTTAAGACAGATCCCTGCCAAGTAATTGCTCACAGACTTTTATAATAAATACATTGAAGAAATTTAAGCCAAGAAAAAGGGGATCCACAGTTGTTGCAAGGAATAAATGGAATTAAGACACCAAGTTAGTTACTTTTCTCTGTTTTATACTCTGTAACTTCCCCCATAGGAATTCTATTTTGTGATTTTTCTCCCTGTAATATGAGTGTCTTTTACAGTTATATCTCTTTGTTTTCCTAATAATGCAATGCCTTCTCTTAGCAAAAAAAAAGAGAGAGAGAGCTCTAGTGTTGGGACTTTGCTCTATGCTAGAAACAAAAGAAGATAAATCAGAGACTAATGTGCACATTTCTTTTTTTTTTATCAATGTAACAGAAAAGTTACCCATCACCCAAAAAAAAAAGTAACAGAAAGAGCATCATAGTTGAGATCCAACTAGTACCAAATAATTTAGCTCCATTAGCGTCTCCTTTTTTTAGATCAACTCCAAAAATCTATTCCAACTTTAAAAAATAAAAATAAGAGACCTCCCTCTCTAGGAAAGGTATAGAGGAGAAGAAAGCAACCATGATATTTCCCATGATTCTTGAGGGTCCCTTTTATGGCTACTTGAAATTTTTTGAAGTTTTGCAAGGATAATTGGGGGTCAAGAAAGCAAGAATCTAAGAACTTTGAGAAATTTATGTACAACTGCGTAATAAAAGGCAGTTGATCTGAGTCCTAATCCTCCTGTGGAAATTTGGAAAACTATCTTGAATGAGATTTATGATAAGTATAAGCCCTTGATCTCCCTTCAATATCTTGCATGCCATCATCTTTTGATGGTGATGATGAGAGTCCATCATTATCACCCACCAGCAATGCATAGTCCTTTTCTGGAAAGGATAGTGGGATTGTGAACCTAAAAAAGTATAAGCCTTTGATCTCTCTTGATAACTTACATGATCGTCATCTTTTGTTGGTGATGACCATCCATCTTATAGAGTCCATCAAGGGAGGATGCTTAGTTTTTATTCGTAAGACAAAAAAAAGAAAAAATCATGAAATCATTGTAGAAATGTAAGAAGAAAGATCGCTACTGGCTCATGGTGGTATCATAGAAATTTGGAAATTTTCGTGTAACTTTATTAAAAGAAAATAAAGAACAATTAAAGAGAGAATAATTTAAATTTGAACAATCAAAATAAACCTCATCCCTGCCCATGTATTCCTACCATCTTTAATTCTTTTGTTTGTTCTCTTCTCTCATAAAAAGTTTCTAGTTTGTGATGATATTGACTTATCCATGGCCTGAGACCAAGGAAAAGTGCACAAAATTTTCCAAGCCATTGAGTGACTTATCTATGGTTTTTTTATCTCTAAAGCACCTGTGTTGTTTCTCTTGTGCACACAATGTTACGCTGACCTCAAGAAGCTTAAAAACAAATCCAATTTTTAAGACCCTCCTAAATGGAAGAGATATTATTGGTTGGTTCCCTGTGGATTTATGCAAATCGTTTGAAATGCCCAAGTAGTCGGAATGCTCCATCCCAGTGAGAATGCTTTGGCCAGTGCAGTTTATCATAATCAATTAATCATTTGCATTGGGGAGAATATGAAGATCATTGCAACAATGTAAGGGAATGTTAAGTTTCGTGTAATGAAGTTAACAAACAAATTCACCACCATGCAAATTTGTCCATATATATTACATATATGTGTGATCTTGTTTTTTAATACAGTGATAGTCATTCTACTAGCTCCAGGAAGAAGCTTGCTCTAGGATGGAGACCAGCTTCTTTGAGAGTCATCCCTATCTGTTCAAAACCATAAACTTTTCTTGGGAAATTGGATATCAGTCTGTAGCTTCCAATTCCGGGTAAATCCAATGAGTCGATGTAGCGATATATGGACTCAATCTTGTCAGTTGGAAGGAAACTTTGCTCTCTCCTTTCACCGTTGGGAAATCGAATTTGTATCTGTAAAACGCCAAGGTTCACAAAACAATCAGAGTTGGCTGATAGCTGATGCTAGTGAAGAACTCATCAATACATCAATCTATAAGAACAATGGTTATTTTACCTGGGTATGGGTAAGCCCAGATTGTTGTCTATCTTTCCCTAGAGTGGGGGGCTTTTGAGTCTCCTTGTTAGCTTCTTTCACTTTACCTCCTCCTCCTGACTGCTTTGTTTTTGTTAGTGGAGGAGGGTTCTTGTTTGGTTTCTCATGGTTTGCCTGTAGCTGCTGCTTCTGCTTCTGCTTTTGTTGTGGTTCACTGATGGCTGACTCCCGGCGAATTCTGTCCTTTTCCTGGAAATGATCAAACTTGGTTCAGCTTTAACTGACTTGGTTAAGAGGTGGGTGGAAGTGTGAGTGTGGAATTGTGTATTACTACTACTAGTAGTAGGTAGGCTGGCCGCCACCTTATGTGGGCATTTGTTTGGAGGAATTTCTTATAGGAATTCATGTGTCTGGAATTTCTAATAGCAATATGAGTTGATATCCTGAGAGCATTTGAAATTTTCCATGTTTGATTTCTAGAATTCTAAAAATCCTTCCTTTTAAAATGTTTCTTTTAGGCCTCTCCAACTTTTCAAATTCTAATTCTCAATACTAGGGCACACTGGTGGATTTAGTAAACCTTTTGGAAAATTAAGAATTCTCACTGCCATATATTCCATAGAAATCGGCGAACACACAGGTCCTTAATTACCTTGTCCAAGTGAAGCGCTGCAAAGTATGCGGCATCTTGTTCCTCACGCAGCTGGCGGTTGGCTTTCATCATATCGCGGTCTCGGGAAGCTGTTTTGGAGGCTAATCCCTGTTCTTCTATTATCCTCTGCAGAATCTCCACCAGCTCTGCAGGGGAGACTGGCCCTTCCACCTACACACACTTGAGAAACTTTACTCTTTGTCTTAGCAGGAGTACATGAGAGATTAGAAAGTTATGATTGAAGAAGTTTAGGAACTAGAAACACATCTTTATAATCAACTGTAATATCTTTCATTGAGAATAATTTAGCTATTTATAGAGTACAATAAAGATCATAAACGAATTAGCATCATAACTCATTATAACATGTCAAACCTCCTTAACAAAAATATGATCTGACCTGTTGGAGGACCGCCATGTTGCTCCCAGAAGCAGGAGCCACAATGGCACAGAAGGGGAAGCTTGTGGCCTTGAGTAGTGCAGCCAGCTGCACCCCTTCTCCTCTATCAGCCATCGCGGCCCAGGAAATGAAGTTGGCGTCGAGGAACTGCACCACCACCTCCGAGCAGAGGGTGTTGCGGCAGAAGGCAGCAGTGTAGGGGTGGTCAGGTGAGTGCAGGTAGATGAACACAAACCTGGACTCCTCCTCAGCCATCTTCAATGCTTGCGCAAACGGGCAGGCATAGAAGAAAGGATGGGCAATGCCATACTGCTGTTGGAAGCTCCTGAGGAAGGCCAGCTCCTCCTCCTGCTCCCGGTAATGACTGTGTTCGATCATCACCGTCGAATGGTCATGATCATGATGATGAAACATATGTTGGTCTCTTCTTCCTCCTCCGCGACCCATGAGCGACATCGCTCTGGAGACACTTCCTATAATGCTGGATGGGAGGTTGACGATCCTGCGGTATAAGCCATTGAATGAAGAAGAAGGACCAATTGATCTTGCATTCTCTCTTGCTGCCCACATTCTTGCCAATGAAGATGAGAGGTCTAGCTCAGGGTGAAACTGGATAATTAATTAACTAACAGGGTGGTTGGGTGGAGTTGGATCTTTCTGTCCTGCTCAACTTTAATTTTATATGCCTCAAAATCAGAATAGATTGTTTATTCTAAGATCAGTGTTTCCCGGAGGAAACAGAGTCTTCTGGAGCACATGGTGGTTGCCATATGGTCTGATTTGATTTGGGTCATCTTCAGAAATGGAAGAGAATCTACCTATTTGCCTATATCAATCAGTAAATTCGGTGATGCGGTTTGGAACAACTCTAGCTTTTGGCATCAGTGAAAGAAGAATAACAACAATGGAACAAATGGGGTTAAGCACAGATTCTTCCCCCCTAAAAAAGAATGACCATCTTGGAGAGTGTGGATCCCACCAGCGTCTCAAACAAGCTTCCCCGCGTCTATTGATAATCTGAAATGAATGTCATCCTGTCCAGTGTCATATTCTTCTATCTTAATTAATTAAGAGTTGGTCTTACCACAAGATTGAGCGTATTACTGAAAAAAATGATTAACACAATCTTATACATTATAAACCATTTGAAAACATTATCCATCATGTGCTCAATCTTACGCTGAGACCAACTTCTATTGAAGTAGGATTTGAGGATATATCATAAGAGAGGAGGATTTGAGGATATATCATAAGAGAGGCCCCACCAGTGGATTTAACATATCCTATTTATGGGAAGCGTATGGAAGACAATCAGGGGATCCGGACTCCCAACATTGGATACCCTTGTAAAAAGAAAAGCAGGGGACAGTGAAATGTGAGTGCATAAAGGTAAAGCATTTGCATTACCTTTTTGACTATAGGTCGAGTGGTTGACATAGAATCACTCTTGTTCCCTTTGCCAAAGCTGGAGAAGCTGTTTTTCTCTGTCACTCTTATTTTTATACTACTATACTACAAGTAGATGAAAGCCTGCCTCACCAGAGACGCTTAGAAATCATTTTGATCCCTCTAATTCATTTGTTTGAATGGCCATTATATATCTGATGAGAGTGGCTTCTGAGAATGTTCATGGAAATGGGATGATGATTTTATCCAATAATTTATGTGGAACAAAGTAGAGGCCTACAATGGACAGTTCTGAACTTTGTGGTGCACCCACAAACAATCACATTTGATATTCATTCTATTTTGCGCTGACCCACACATGCTACCCAAGTTCTACAGGAAGAGAAAAAAAATATGAATATCCTTAAATTCACTATAAAATATATATATATATATATATTTTTAAACGCGAGTAGCAACCTCCACGGTTGACACACTTTCACAATCCATGCCCAGCCAAATCATCCTAGCCCATCTAGCACAGCATTATCCCACCTATCTCAACTTACCCCAAAGTTTTGAGCCTTGGCCAAGCCCGAGGCAGCTCAGACACGATCATTACCGAGTTGAACTAGTCAAAGTCGGCCATGTCCTATTTGAAGAGCTGAAGCTAGGGCTTATGGTTGCCAACCTTTTTGGCTCTCTCCTAAAATTGTTTCAAGAAGTGGGATGGGAGATCAAAAGGCTGGAACTCTTTTTCATGACGACAATAGTGGCAATGGCAACATGAGGGCTATAGAAAGAATCTCCTCAAAACTGCAATTTCATCAGATGGGTTTGTGGGTTTTCTTTTGGGGTTCTTCGTCAACGAATGAGAGTTGGAGGCAGCTGGAGGGCAATGGGGGAAAAGATTAGACTAGAGACTATCATCAACTTCTGTCGTGACAAGAGATTCTAATACAAAAGTTGAAGATAGCAGAAGATAAAATTTGCTAGAGGAAGGAGAAGATAAGCTGAAGAAAATGAAAGATAGGAGCCAAAAATGAGGACCCAAGTCCAGACTGGCCAAGTCACCCTAACCCTCCCAAGTCCAGCCTGATATTAGCTCTTGCATTGAACACATTGGATGGAAATGGACTTGAACCAAAATATTCACCTGCGGAACAGAACAAGGGATGTAGGAAAAACATCCGAAAACATCCAGTGCCTCTTGTAAAAGCCCACAAGGGTTTAATTCGGGAGAGGGAGCGGTTACCACCTCATGGAGGGTCGGGATTGGAATTCCTGCATCCCATTGCTCACAGTTGAAAATTCCCCAAATTACGAGATCTCAGTGCGACAATGTCAATAAAGAGAGGATTAAATAACTGGATCTGATTCACCAGCATCAGCATTTAGTACAAGTCAAGAATAACATTAAATAGAACGCATTATGCGTGGAAACAACAGGAGATAAGCTGATGCCAAAGAAAAAATTCATTTCTGCAAGGCGCCTAATAGAATCTATCTGCAGACAGCGCAATGCACAACCGTCAGCCGAAAATGCGCCAATAATCAAATAGATAACAGTCAAATAAATCACTTCCTAAGAGGATCATAAATGCCTGTACAAAGAAAAACAATTGAAAACTTCATCCTCAAGAGTTCTTCAATCTCCCCTCAGTGCCACAACTTACTGCAGAAACCATAGCGCAGTCTCTTGCTGGATACAATATCCAAAAATGAATCAACAAGCTGGCCCGCCAAGCTACTTGGGTCATCAATGAGAGTTTGAATGAAGGTATATACCACTCTGCGCTCCTTCTCAGTCGACCTCAAGCTGAACCATGTGAGGAATTTCATTCTGAATTCCTTTTCAATGTGACCCACGCATTCCAACCACCGGATAATCTTCACACAGTACTCATAGCTTCCATCCAAGCGACCAGACCCACCCGTGAATCGCAATGGCGATCCATTAATCAATGTGCTGTCACAATCATAAAGTTCTTCATTCACACTCGGTGTCCTTTTCCTGTGCAACTCTGTCCAGGATTCCACAGCAGGAACTTCTTTGATGGGCCGAACTGCCCAATTCTGAGAGTCACCACTACCATTTGATCCCGCCCGACCATTCTTCTCCATTTCCCGAGGCGAATTTGTATCATCTTCAGCCTCAATGACCCGCTCTGAACTGCATCCAATATCTTCATCTCTTGAGGATTCTAATGGAGTAACCTCTGCATTCAGATCTGGCACCGACTCAACATTTAGATCAAGTCCGCGTGGAAGTGATGGAGGTTGGTCTTCAACAGTTTCAGGTTTCATGGAACCATTCCCACCACAACATTCCTCCACATCTTCGCTGCAAAACCCATCAAAGCAACCTTGCTCTTGAGCCCAAGCAAGACGCAGGATCTTTCCAAGGTCGCGGACCTTGAAACCAGATGATCCAACGGTTGAGATCTTGGGCTCACTCTTGGCACTGGATGAGCTTCCTTCAACGCCAAAGTTCTCATTCTTGTGATCTGCAGCCATACCTGTGTCAGCATTCTTGTGTATTATTTCCACACTTTTGGTGAAACACTTGGCCTCAGAGTGACCCAAGTCACCTGTCTCTGTGAATGAGATAATGCGGAAAGTATACTCAGTGCACGGTTGCAGATTTGATATTAGTATCCTTCTCTGGGTTTTCAGAAATACAGAAATGGGTTCCTTTGAGTATGGCCCTTCTCGGCTCTTGCAATACCACAGCTTGTAACCCTTTATATTATCAGTTGATACCAAACATGTATCTTTCAATACAATTACCAATGATGAGGATGTCGCATCTTCGAATTGGATCCTGCAGGCAGCAGGAAGTGAATCCTCTGCATGCAACAGAAATAAAGAAAATTTTTTATTCTTTGAGTGATGAGAATTGGGAAGGGAAAAGTGCCTGGCTGTCATCTACACTCACCTCTGAGATTTGGGTTGGTATGAGAAGGATCAGAAAGCCATGTGTCTGCCTTTTCAATTGCAACAGAGCAGAGTTTCTGCACATCACCAGCAACTGATAGCCTGCTGACAATTCCACGGGCCATCTTGGCCGAAAATCCATTTACAGGGCCCACCTCAGTTTCAAGTTTGGCCTTGGCATCTCCTACGATGTCATGCAGTTCCTTAAACCTTGAAGTCCCATCCAGGAGCCTGTAACTCAAAGAAATGCGATAGCAGAGAACATCTACGCGCCTAGCATCCTTGGCTATTATTAGCTGCTTCTTCCAACATCTGCAAGAATTCACACACAACAGTAAAGTCAGACCAAAGAGAACTTGTGATCAAATGTCACCGTCAAAACGAGGAAGAGATCTAACCATCTAGATCAGGTGATGTCAGTAACTGATCTTTACTTGGCCTGTTATTCAGATAAGGATAAAAGGACTGGTTATAGAGACAAAACATTGCACTCTCAGGCCATCTTGCCATCACTATTAATCGAGAGAACTGACACTCTTTGGAAGAGATAAAAGGCCAGTTCAGAGTTCAGACTACATCAGTATTACTTTCCTAGCCTATCATGGGTTCACATTGGTCTGGTCAACACATGCCCTTCGACAGAGGGCCCAAACTTGCAACATCTATTTAGAGTGCCTAGAACTAAGGGCCTCAAATGTCTGTGCTTAACCACCATAGGATAATACATTATAATTGAATCACACCACACCTCAAAGCTCAAACTCATTATGGGATTGTTTGACACTCGTTCATGAAATTTCTGAAGAGGCTTCTATCGAAGGAGTGAAGGGTGTCAAGGATGGAGATTGACAAGTGCAGGAAAAATTAATGGCCCGTTTAGATCTCCACCTTTTGATCTTTAACCCTTCACCACTTATAATAGTCCCTTTCCTAGAAATGTGTAGGAAAGTGCCAAATGAGCCTTGTAGTAGTAGAAATGCACAAGAATCCCTACTTACCCAATTATGCCTGAGACTTTACCACAAGAAGCACAACAGTAACTTCCATCAAGCTGCATCAATTGCCCAAGATTGACAACGCCCACCTTTTGGCGTTGGAGCGCACACTCAATATGGCAAGATAGCCCACAAGAGTCCCGTTCATTGGTTTCAGAAGTGCATACTAGCCAAAGGCTTGGGTCCTTATTGTCATCAAATAAGTGACAAATGCAACAAGAGCACCTCTTACAGAATGTGTCATCTGAGGTCAGAATGGCTCTACATGCAGAGTTTTTACATATCCAAGTATTAGGGCTCCCAGCATCCTGAGACAATTCTAGAGCTGAAGGAAGACGAATAGGAGAATCCACCTTCCGCAGCTGCTTCCTAGATGAAACCTGATTACTTGTGCCAGAAGTAATTTTTTTCGTCTCATGGTTCTTGCAGCCTTTCGTACTTGTCTTGAGAAGCTGCTCAGTCATCTTAGACTTTGATAAGCCTGAGCACTGCCTTTCTTTCTCAAAACATGTACGAAGGAGCTCCTTCTTTGGACAGGGTTCGAAATCCTCTTGGTTGATTTCTAGACCTTTCGAAATATCATCTGTATGCACAATCTTTTCTGGGATGCTCACTGCAACAGAAGATTTAGCACTGTAAGCAGAATACTTCAAGTAGACGGGAACTGTCCAGGTGCATCAATGCATTACATTGTAAAATCGAAAGGATGAAAAACTATGCCTACAATTAAAGGAATAAAAGTTATAAAAAGAAAAGAAAAGAAGGAAAAGAAAGGTAACAATCTAGATAAAAGCCTCCCAGTCATGTTTGACTATTTTCTCATGGTTTGGACAATATTAGTAGTTCTCATGTCATGTAATATTGTGTCACTCACTCTGTTCTCCTACCTCAATTCCTAAAAAATTAGCACCATAGACCCTTTTTCCCTTTTCTAGAGCAGCCATTTTTCTGTTTCTTGACTCCATAGTTGATGGACGGCTGCCTGTCCAATTTGTGAGTACTGAGTACTGTTCTTCATCTTCAGGTCATAGGGCAGTCATCTTGTGAATACTGTTCTTCCGCCCGGCCTTATTGAGTGCCACGCTCTCACTTAAGAAAATAGTGTCATTCTTCACTAGTTTGACCCAGGTCTTGAATGGCCTCCCTCCTCTCCTAGTACCTTCCACAAGAGACCATTCATTTGTCTCACAAGGCAGTTTCTAGCCATCAGTTAATATGCCCAAACACTCAATTGCAGTTACCTGAGAACTACTTCTAATGCACTAGTTTCTAATTCTATCCTTTTCAGCAACACCTAGAAAACTATTTGCTTAGGGACATTCTATTGATTATAATTTATTCTTAGCAACACCTCTATTGAGAGCTAGGGTGGGCGCCTCACATTTAAGTTGTAGGCATTGGATATGGATGTGAGGGCCCCCACCCTAGCTCTCATAGGAGCATCTCCAATATATATATATATATATATATATAATGATCAGGATTGTATAAGGGACTGTTTGGCATCATTGTGGGAATGCTTCATTCTGAGAACGAATGAAGAAAAACCTTGTTTGGTAGGCATTTTCTATCCCTGTCTACACATAGATAGATCTCTCCTATCTCTCTCTCTCTAGATTTTATTTTATTTTTATAACCCTCCATCTATCTAGACTTTCTCTCACAAAATGCCTGCCAAGCAAGTTTTTCTTCATTCGTTTTCAAAATGAAACATTCCCTAAATGAAGCCAAATAGAACCTAATATACCTTGAGGATAGTAACATTAGCATTAGTCAAGGATGTAAATACATTGTAATTTACCTCATGAAAGGGGGAAATGATTTGATACTTAATATCCATTCTCACAATGAGAACAAACATCCATTCCACGAAACATTTGTTTTTTCAAGATTGAAGAGAAAATTTTACAAGACAATGATTTTACCAAGCTATAACCTATGAATCAAAATGTTGCTCAAAGAAGTAACGCGTGCACAAAATGAGTATAGAAAAGATGAGAACGCTGAGATAGATGTGTAGTAAAATTCAAGACAAAATAAATGAGAGCTTTCGAGAGCATTTAGGGGCACCATCAATAGATGATAAAGGGGTACCATCAATAGATGATAAAATAAAAGAAACTCGTTTGGGATTGTTTAGAAATGTCCAACGTAGGCTAGCAACAGCTCCAGCGAGGAAAAGTTTTTCACTGCAAGTTGATGCTTTACTAAAGGGAAGGGGTGGGCCAAAGAGGACGTGGATGGAAGATTAATTTGAAGAAGTACAACCTATCCGAGGATTTTTCTCAAGATAGATCATAATAGAGAAACAAAATTCATATAGCTGACCCCAACATATTTGCAACAAGGCTTTGATGAGAATTATCTCTTATCCTTTATTTTTCTCAATTGTATGGGTATTTTCATAGTATCAGGACAGAACCACACATGATATCAGAAAACTCTCTTAATCTCTAAAACTGAAGTTCATGCATACAATCACTGTGCGGCTTGATCTGATTGTAGGGCCCATCTAACACAAACCAATCAAGCTCAGAATGGGGATAATCTTGTCCACCTAATTATTGGGAAGATTTTGGAGATTTTTTTGAGAAATTTCAGCTGTTCTAGGTCAAAGTTGTCCCTTTTTCGTTGTGGCAGAAAATCTAAACAGTTTTCGTCTCTTCCATGATTCATGTATCTTGTCTGATCATTGGTATTTTCAAGTGATTGTTGGGGATATTTCATTTTTCTTACCTTCTATCATCAGAAAAAGGCTGATCAATGAACCATCAATGTATGATTGTTTATTTGACTCATCCAGATGGTGATGGGTGGGAAAGCTTGACATGTGCTCTTGTGATTACTTTTTCATAACCCTTAGATCTGAACGCTTTCTTTCTCATCTGAGATTTCTACAAGCGTAAACAATCTCACTTAACAATTATTTAAGCATTTTACCAAGTTCAATGCCAAAAATATTAGTCAAAAGTTTCTATGCAGAAACAATATTTGTTACAAGTAGTTTTGATGGTCGATTGGTCACATTTTCTTCATTGAAATGGGGATGGCAACAAACAAAAAATTAAAAAGGAAGAAAAGGAAAGGTACATATAATATAGAATCATTCCAATTTCTTCATTCAACTAACCATTTGTGCAACATCATCACAAATTGCAATTCAAGTGGAACAATCAAACCTTGCATGTAATAATGTGTGTGTGTCTGATGGAGATGGTCAAGCAAGGCATTCGTAATGCACAATCAGAAGTAAAAAAAAAAAACCTTTATCACATGAGACAGACCAACAGACACAACCGTTCTAGGTTCAAGTTTCAATATTCCCCCCAAAATCAACGCCATACTTTGAACCCTAACCTTTCTCCACAAAGCCTACTCCATCCCCCTCCCTCCTTCACACATGCGCACACAATTTGACCACCTCCTTTTCTCTTCTTTACCTTCCCACAGAAAAGCACCGTAATTTTCTATCCCCTTTGGATGCACATACTAGAAATATATTTATGTAAAGATATCCTCAATGACAATGTCTTAAAGTGTGTTACAGGAGCGTATAGGCAATGTCACTAACATAGAATTAAACCATAATTCTACTCATTGTTATATTTTGAGATGTCTATTATATTAATAGTATTTGTGATGCAGGCCAGACTAATAGGCCACACCCAAAGGTGTCTCCAGCAACAAGTCCCAATAGAGAGGAAGAGCTCCTAAATAGTGTCTCCAGCAACACCTTCCTATCTTGCAAAGTTTCTATAGGATTTCTTAGATATTTTTCTGATTTTTAGTAGTTACCATGATTTCGTAATAATTTAGAAGTTTCTATTTTTAAAGAGAATTGCTTTCCAAGTTAAGACATAGACTAGCCTGTATAAAGATATGTAATCCTCTTGGTCGATCATTGCACATTGAATAGAATTCTGAATTCTCTCTTTGAGTTGTTTCTTGTCTTCAGTGTGAGACCTAGACGACCTATCCCTAAGCCTTTGGCCTAGAGAGCAGTCATTAACTACTCTTCCTCTACCCATGCTGCGTCATTTTGATCTAACAAGGATAGTATAGTTTATGTTTGAAATCATGCCATGTGGATAGTACGCATATATGGTGCCATCAATAATCACAACCATGTGTGACCAAAAACATATGGCTGCATGCATATACATATTATGCATACAAACATATATAAATATGTAATATATATACAGTCGTTATCCTAATGCGTGAGATGTGCATGGTCCCACACGCAGGTCCACTTCGGGATGGAACTTGGGGGATTTGAAGATCTAGTTGGGGCCCTCATGTGCAAAAAATGAGCCACATCCTATCATCCATGGCCAACAAGTTCAATCCATTCAAATGGGTGCAAACGCAGGGGCGTGAGACCTGGAGTTAGTGCATTCCACTAGGATGGACTATTAGGTGTGCCCCACTAGGTGTGCACACAATGCACACCACATGCATAGGATAATCTCACCACATGCATAGGATAATCTCTCTCTCTCTCTCTCTCTCTCTCTCTCTCTCTCTCTCTCTCTCTCTCTCTCTCTCTCTCTCTCTCTCTCTCTCTATATATATATATATATCAAAAATCCTCTCCTCGGCTCGAGCTGACAGAGGAATCCCGTCAGCCCGCACATGTGGGGCCCACTGGTGGGTCATCCGGCTGGGACACACACATAAACCACCCCCCCCCCCCCCCCCCCCACTCTCTGAATTTCACATGGGCCCCGGGTTTGGATAGATCCGATGGGACTGGACCATTGGATCGACTGCACACCCCATTCGAATGGACCAAACTTGTGGGCCCGGGGTGATAAGGTTAGGATGATCTGATTGGGATGATTGTTTGTCCATAGTAGGGGCGCACACAGATTTTCAAATCACCCCAGCCCCAGCCCCATGTGGGGCCCACAAACTTGAGCGGATGGATTCCCCCGTCAGCTCTATACATGTATGTATAGTGTGTGTGTGTGGGTCTGATGCTGCAATGGTGTGAATGGATTCTTGTGAACCCAATCAAACCAATGTCATAAGTTTGAGAATAACATGGTAAGGGAACCACCTAGATGGGTCGAATGAAGTCTCACCCCATTTCAATTATCCTAGGGGTTTGATGCATACAACACTTACTAGCAATAATTGAAAATAAGTAGAATCCTCATTTGTAAGGCTAAACATCTCCAATTGGGAGATTTGCCACATACCAACCATTCATATAGTCAGATACAGATCACATTCACCTAGGTAGGACATCTAGCATTGATGTGATGCCGAAGTTGGTGTGATGGGTACTTGTGTGTCCAATGGACCAATGTGATAAGTTTGAGAAACATGTGGTGGGGGAACCACATGATGGGTTTCACCACATTCCAATCATCCTAGGGTTTGATCCATACAACACCTGCTAGGAATGGTTGAACATAAGTTGGGTCCTCATTCATAAGGCTAAACAACTCAAATGGGGACATTTGGCACATACCAACTATTCATGTAGTACCCTACCCATCCCGTCCACCTAGATAGGCCATCTACACACGCACGCATGCATGCAAACACACTAAAATGATGGAATGAGTGAGAAATATTCAATTCATGAAACAAAGGAAAGTCCCTTTCCAAATGAAACGATCACAAAGAAAAACAGACTCATTACTTTATCGCACTCTTTATCTTCTTTATCCATTAACCTCTTGTCAAAAGAAGAACTTCAGCATTCCTCTCTTTTTTTTTCTTTTCTTTTTTTTTTGAGAAATTATAAGTTCAATATTTTTCCTCAACACAATTAGAAAATCCTTTCTCAAAAATTACATTAATTCAAGCCTAAAAGGAGGACCCCAATCTTCCATACCAGTGGCAAGCAAAGAGGACAATGATCCGATGTCGATCTGGCAAAAGCATGCTGAACACAATCAGGAAAAAGATCCATCCAGTCAGTGGACACTAGAAACCGATACAGACAACTCATAACCAGATCCATCTCCATATTAGACCATGCAAACTCAGCTCTTCTCAAAGGTAGATCCACAAGATCATGGTTTTTAATCCAATCACTATAATGCAGCACTGCTGAATTAATCGCACAACCTCCTTTCCTTTAAGATAGAAACCTGATCACATTGAAATCCCTTCCCAGCACTAAAGGACACTTCGACAAGCCTACCACCTGAGTAAGCTCCGCCCAAAAATCCACCTTATCATTGGCTGAAGAGGGCCCATAGACAGATGTAGCTACACATTCCGTAATACAATAAGCATCCTTCAATTGAACAAAAACAGAATATATACCCACAAACTCATCCAACTTTTGGCAATAAGCCGCATTCCAAACTTATAAAATCCCCCCCCCCCCCCCCCCCCCCAAGCACCTATAGAAAGACACATAGCAAAATGACTATTTCAGCTATAAGGACAAATAAATCTGATAGTCTGAGCATCAATAATCTCTATCTTAAACTCCTAAAGAAAAGGCATTCCAAGTTATACAAATGAACCGCACCTTTCAACACCACTCTCCTTGATACAGAAATCCCAAGATAAATCTTCATAATCCCAATAATTTCACACCCATTTGCAAATTTATCCCAAATATTCCACCAGCTAGATGATCATAATTGAGAAAGAAAGCCAATTTATCTAACTCTATTTCTGCTTTCTCGGACTCCCTTACTCCTACGGCCTACCCTTATCCTCCTCCACCATGTCATAAATAAAACTCCTCAAACTCCCTTAAACAGTCCTCCAACGAAATACCCAAAACTAGGGCTATTTCAATCACTTTTCTTTAACAATGACATTGGTCTCATCCTCTTCACAATCATAATTGGATTGGTCCACTGCAGGAGCCTCAAAATTATCCCTCAAGTCCACCTTCACAAGGGCAACCAAGGATCAAAACAGCAGTCGTAGTGAGCATAGTGGCCAAAACGCTACATAACGGGCGATATACAATGGTTGTGGCGCAACTTTGAGACATAGCATTGTGAGTTTTTTAAATGGTAAAAAAATTCAAATCTCGTGAAGCAGCCAATCTTGTGTTTTTTTTAGTAATTTGGAACCATATAAGGGTAGAGGCAACTTTAGGAAAAGCTATTAAGAAAAAATAGAAGAAAAAAAATTGTGTTTTAAATTAAAATTGTTTGGCTCTACCTACCATGTTTTAGACCATAGCGACGTTATTTTCAAAATAGCGTAGTGGCCTTAACCACCACGGCTGATAATGCGCCCACTACACAGTTTTGAACCATGTTGCCAACAGTGGGGATCTTCTGGAAATCTGCCTAAACATCAACATTAATTCTAACAGAGGAACTACAATGAGCTAGTGGTTCCTCCCTTGATTTGAGAAGTTGGTCAACGCCTAGCTTTCCTTGGGCAGCAGCACACTAGACTTCTGAATGATACAACATCTTTTTTTTTGTAATATTTCCTAACAGAGGCAGAAAGGCCTGTCTGTAACTTCCCAAAGACGCCTTTAATAGATGGATTGCATAAAACCTCTCTTGCCTTAACTGGAGTGCGATGAAAAGCGGGAAACTTGCCCTTATTTTGCGCTGAAGTCATCATCTTCTCCACGACAACAGCGAGAGAAACTCTACATCCTTTTTTTTTTCCCTTTGCTCGTTATTCAGAGACATTGTTTCCAAACCACCAACAAAGAAATTTCCCAAGGTAGGAATTTGAGATTTAGAAAACAAATCTTTGAAAAGCCACTTATAATCAATGGATCAAGCTCTGCAAGATTCACCTCTTAATTTTCAGGTGTCATTCACCCCAACGACAAGAATCTGGCACCCCCACCTTTCCACAGCCCTTACATCTGTCCACCATGCTGATGGACATAGGAAATCTGACACTTCGACCTCCGAAGGAAGAGTTTCCGGCAAATGTCATTAAAGATCACACAAAATGAGTAACATTACCTATTAAATCCTCTGCTTGTTTTCTGCTTCATCACCTATCTCCATTGTTACACCCCAAGCATTCATCGAGGTACTCATGGAAAAAAATTTGCGGCCACTACGCTAAATGGTAAGGTTTAGTTCTTTTCTTCTTCTCTCCAAGCAACATTTTTTTTTTATGAAGAATGACGATATATTGCTCAAAAGGAACTGTACAGTATAAGAGAAATATACTGTCTCAAAAAACCCCACAACAGCAGGGATGAGCAACCAAAAAGCGAAAGAGGAAACGGATTAAACCCCAAAAAATGGGCATAACCCCATAACAAAATGGGCAATAGTACCCGAAAGAGCTAACAAACCAATTACATGGACACAATCAAGGCAAGTTTTATATGGACATAGTCTTCTTCTCTCCAAGCAACATTTCTACGCAACTCTTCTACCCTTCTATCCTTTAAAAAATATAAAAAAACCACAAGATTTCGCCAAATTGAAGTTTATATAGAAAGTTCCTCCAAGGATTTTTCTCTAGGTATATCCGGGCAGACACCCCCTTTTGGTAGAGGGAGTCCTTGCCCTACTCTCAACAAAAGTACATTATTTTTTTTTATGAAAGTTAATTTGTTATTTGGTTTGAACTTCAAACTTTATTTAAGCATTACTTTATAATGTATATATCCTTTGTTATGTATAGTTGTGCTAACATAGTTGGGACAAGGCTTTGATGATTATGATAATATGATGATGATGTATAGTTGTGCTAAATTGCTTATTTAAATTATGAATTTAGAAATGAATAATAAGTTCTAACTTATAATAATTAACCAACATGAATACATGGGAAAAATTAGATCAATGCTATTATTTTACAATCATTCAGCGGTACAAAACTTCTATGCACTAAAGGGACCGCTACAGCCCCTATCTTAGCTATTATAGGGGGAAAAAAAAAGCAACAAACTCTAACATTTTTCAATATTCTAGATTTTTTGGATATTTTTTCAAAAAATTTTGACAACTTTTTCGATTTACACCACTAAGTAGCTACGTACTGCCGTTATTGCTACGTATCGCACACTACGCGGCATTTCGGCCACCGGCTGCTATGCCCGCCGCAACCGTTATTTTGATCCTTGGAGGTACTTAGAAACCTTCTCATCCAAGGCATGCAAAGGAATGCCAACCAAATAAACCCAACGAGGCTATAACACAAGCCCAATCACCCTCATCCAACGATTCATCCTTCGAATAGTTTACCATTCATAATGTTTCCCATCTAATCTAAGTCATTCAAGAAAAATCCTCCGCTGTGACTGGATGAATCGAAAATAGACAAGAATGAAGCGTTTTAACCTTGTCTTGAATTTTCATCTTCGATAATAATCATTTATGAATATCTCCTCCAGTGACATCTAGACAATTTGCAGTTGCTACAAAGGAATTGTAAACTTCTATCTTTAAAGACGAAACCAAAGATGCCACTATCTTAAACACCTTGAGCTAACCTTCTTCTTCTATCTAAGCCTGAGCATTTCCTTGATTTGCTTCTGGATGACGATTTGAGCCTCCTCTCTACTTTGGCTGGTTAGCATCAACAATAGCTTTCCTGTTACCTGCATCAGAAAAACTTTGGCCAAATTTCTTAGTATTTCTTTCTAGAAACTTTGCATTCTGAACCCCCAATCAATCTTCCATTCAATCTCTGGATAGCCCAATTTGCACTCCATTCAGTTTTAAACCAAACAAATCCAAAATCTCACCCCTCCCATTATTTGTCCTTTTGCAAGAAAGCCTCAAATACTGGACCTGCCTCCCATCATACAGCAACTAAATCCTCATTCATCATCACTGGAGAGAGATTAGTTACAAATGAAAACCAGCAATCCTTAATCCATCCTAGATTCATAGACATTCTTTAACCTTCATAAGATCTTCAAAACTAATTTTGAGATAGGCTCCTTTTTCTAACTGATTTTGAGATGAATTGGTTTCCAAAATTGATTTTGAGATGGGTTCCTTGCTATTTTTGGAGAAAAATCTGCTCTTTATTATCAAGATGATTGGTGATACATCTGTGTTTGAGTACACACAGGATGGTAATGATAAAATGAAGGAAAAATAAGGCAGAAAAGGTAAAGGGGAGCCAGGGGAGTTATAGTAGCAGTAAAGCAATAAAGTTATAGCTTGCTTTAAAGGGGAATAGAGAGAAAAAGGAGGGTCGGCAAAGTTAAAAACCTCACATGGGTCACGACTCACAATATCACAATCTATGGTCAATGTCGTCATTTCACAACCCTTCGGACTTCAGGCATCTTTCTTTCGCAAAAGTTTAAATAACTATCATTAATTGGCAATTATTAGGTTTCCACATAATTTTTTGGGAGTTATATATGTATACAGGTATACCATTCAAAAAAGAAAAAATATGTATACAGGTATTTTAACTATGTCAAGTAAATTATATGAGCATTTGGATCTCATTTCGAGGCTAGGTTTAGGCTATTTATTCGGGAGTAACCTAGACCCACATCAAAACGAGGTTCAGATATAAGTCTCCAAATCATAGCTTAAAACTGTGGTAGTGGTGGCTGTCACAGTCAATCTTAAATGAAACCCTTACCAATCAACCATTAACCTATAAGTGGGACCAAAAACAATAATAAAATGTACCAGATAGAAAAGCTCCTCAACTACTCATATGATCTGCACCACCACCTTCACACGTTATTGAGCCTATTTGCAAGAATCATGACCCTCAATACTCATGACCCACCTTAACAAGCAAATGTGCCCTTGTACAAGTTTTAAACATCCTACTTCCCAAGCCCATAATTTCTTTTTTTTTCCTCACTTTTCAACATAAAGAAAATGTTAGAAAGGAATGGAAACAATGATAAGTGTCATTAATTTAGAAATGTTCTAAAAAGCATTAGGACAAATATATCCATATCGGTTTAAAAAAAAAAAACCATATCCATATGTGTCCTAGATTCCAAAAGTGCATAGTCGTATCTCAATCTTTATATCCATGACCACATCCATATTTGTAATTGTATCCAGAAAGCATAGCCTGCCATACAACTGGAAGACCATTGGCACCACAACAAAATGAGATCCAACAAAAGTTGCAGATTGGTCTCTGTCCGACCATATCCTTGTTGTTCATTTGTTGCCCCCATCAGCCCAACCATCTAAGTCTTCCATTCCAGACCCCTATGTCCTGGCCATGTTCACGAACCATTGCATCATGATGACATGGTTGGATCCAAAATCCAATTGCCGACTTAATCTCCCTCAGTTTTCAATCACCGGCACTGCCATCTCCATGTACATCTCAAAATACGTTTTTTTCCAAAATAATCCGCAATCATAATTCTAATATGTATTTTGAGTTGCATTGTTCAATATCAAAATCTACGAAAAACTACAAAATCAACATCAAAGGGGAAAAAATCACATTCCATCAAAGACATTTAAAATCTTACTCAACACATCAAAAGCACAGTCATTGATCAAAACTAGAAATCTTCCAAGAATTCATGGAATAAACAAAGTGAATTTAGATCATAATGTTATAAAAGCCAAAAGTTCATTCATTACAACAAGAAAATTCCCCAAATCAATGTATAAACAAGCTAAATATCCCCCTCTCTATGGCATCTAAATAGCCTATTAAGACCACATTTGTAGAGCGGAAACTCGAGATTCATCAACCAAAGTTCAAGAAAAACATAAGTTGAGACCTTCTCCAACAAAGCATGGATGAAAATATCGGCCGCTACGTCGGCCATAGTGGCCGCCACCGCTACGCTACGGCCGATTTATCGGCCATCGCACCCGTAGCGGCCGCTGCGGGACCGCTACAGACCAGTACGACCGCTACGGGGTGAGAAAAATTCCTACTTTCCAAATTTTCTTAAAGTGCATAATAAGACTTATTTCTTTTCTTCTCTCCAATAACATTTCTACACAACTCTTCTACCCTTTTATGTTTAAAAGAACACAAAAAAGCACACGATCTCGCCAAATTACAATCGATACAGAGAGTTCTTCTCAATGATTCTTCTCTAAGTACATCCTATTAGACACCTCCTTTGATAGATGTATTTTTTTCTCTAGGTACTCTTAAGTCTTAAGTCCTGACTTCATGACATAGTTTTTTCTTTTATGAGCCTTTCATTAGTTTCTAAATTAGCATAACTAAGCAGCGTGAACACATGTGAAAAAAATGATTGTTACTATTATTTTCTATTTATACAGCGATACAGGACCTCATACAATGATGGGACCACTACGCCCCCTTACCTTAGTTACTTTTGCAAAAAATATACATTTTCTCCCATTTTCTAATATTCTAGATTTTCTACAATTTTTTCATATTTTTTTTACGATTGTTCCAAATCACACCGCTACGCTACGTAGCATTTTGGCGCCAGGCCGCTACACCCGCCACTACCGCGATTTTCATCCTTGCAACAAAGTAGTTCGACTTACGACTTACTATCAGTGTAAACCAACATCTTGAATAACATGGTTGTCTTTCCCTTGGTCAAGAAAGTTTACTCGTTCTCTTTTTTTTTTTTTTTTTTTGGGTCTAGAACTCCAAAAAAAAAAAAAGAAAATAAGAAAAAAAAGAAAGAAAGAAAGAAAAAAGAACTTCACCAAAAGCCTTACCAACAGCATTTTACAACTCGGCCAGGTGAACTTAGACTCAGGCATCATCAAGTTAGGTTGGGTCAAACTCAGCCGAGTCCCACCTACATGTTGTGGATGACCTAAACCTTGGACATGTTTGACCTCTCGGTGGTACGAGCACAGATGTTTGGAGGTTGTATAGGACAAACATGTCATTACACATTTTCCCAAAGGAGGGCCCAGCTTTATTCATTGAGTCTCGATCCTACGAGTCTCTTGACTCAAAGAAATCATGAGCCGTAGTGGAACTATACAGTAGAGCCCAGCTATTGAAATCCAAGTCACTCAAATTAAACACCCTCATTGTGCATGGAATTCCTGAATTTCTTAAAATTGTACGCTAATAAGAGCTAGCCCACCATTAGATAGAGAATAAGATGAACAACGCAATTAAAAATATGAATCATAATGCATAAGATTGTTTTAATTACATTATTCATCTTATAGTCAACCAAATGGTAGGGCTGACTCTTATTGGATTAAAACTTTCCTTTTCATCCCAAAGCACCCGTACACGGTGAGGGTGTTCATTTTGAGCGGCTCAAATTTTCAATAGGTGATCCCCATTGTGAAGTTCACTGCTTTAAGTCAGGATTTCAGTCTTTGACTTTTAAGGATTTCTCTAAGTTCCATGTCTTAAGAAAGGAAAAAGGAGGGCCCTGCTTTATGTCATTAGCTTCTATTATGACATGCTGGCTTTTTTTATTAGGAAAAGAGATAAAAATGGAAGACTTTTCTGGCATTGTGTACAATCAATACTTTAAGCTCCACTACCTCTGCTGCTATAAAACTAAATAGACTCTTAAAGATCCTATAAACCAATATGGATAAGAAAAATGGGGCTTGACCCCGACTCAGCTCAACCCAAACCAGGTCAAGTCGGGGGCCAAGTCTAATTTTTGAAACGTCGCTATCCCAATGCCCAACTTAAATTCTCCAATCATCTAGGTGGGGATTCCAACATGAATTCTTGTTTGAGAACCCCAAAATAATCTTTCCATCAGAAGATTTCTTCTATTCTAAGAGTTTTTTAAGGGAGATTTTTAACTCGAGAAGAAGAAACGCCCTTGACGGCATGGAATGCAAAGAAACTGTCACAAACTTGATCGAATTTGCAACTGTAAGAGTAGAGAGAATAAGAAATTTTGATATGTTTTTACTCCCATTAGAAGAAATGGTTGAGAAAGAAGGCACCCTATCATTTTGTTTTTTTTAATGGTAACTTTCATTAAAAGAGAGAAAAAACAGATAAAAGCAAGTGTCACCGCAGAACATCATCATCAAAGCCTTGTCCAAACTCCAAACTATGTTGGGTCGACTACACAAATTATGTTTCTCCATTCCGATCTATCTTAAGCCAAAACCTCAGATAAGTTACACTTCTTCGTATCTATTTTTACTAACTCCATCAACGTCCTCTTTGGCCTACCCCTTCCCCTTGGTGGGCCATCAACCTTCGTAACCAAACTTTTCCTTACCAGCATTGTTGGTGGCCAATATTGGACATGCCCAAACCATTTTAAACGGGTTTATCTAATTTTATCCCGTATTGTTGCTACCCTAAATGCTCTCGAAAGTGCTTATTTCTAATTTTATCCTTCCTAATTTTACCCCACACACATCAGCATTCTCATCTATGCTACATCCATTTTGTGCATATGTTGCTTCTTGATTGGCCAACATTCTGTTCCATAGGTAATAGTTGTTATATTGCTGTCCTATATAAAATTTTCCCTTCAATCTTACTGGCATTCGTCCGTCACAATGCACTCTATAAGCAAGTCTCCACTTCAACCATCCCACTTTTATCCTATGTTCAACATCTTCGCCAATCTCCTCATCCTTACTAATTATAGAGCCAAGGTAGCGGAAAGAATCACTTTGTGGTAACTCATGGTCTTCAATTCTCACAGTAGTTTCAGCTCTTTCTATCCACTGAAGTTACAATCCATATATTCAGTCTTTGTACGGCTTATTTTAAAGCCTTTGAATTCTAAAGCCTCCCACCATCTCCCACATTTTGCATTCACACTATCTTTTGATTCATCTACCAACACACTATCATCAGCAAATAACATGCACCAATGTACCTCTGATTGAATATGAGCAGTTGACTCACCCATAATCAGTGCAAAGGGATAAGGGCTTGGGGCTGACCCATGATGCAAACATATGGTCACTAGTAACTCCCATGTTTCTCCACAAGTAGTTCTCGCACTCATTACTGCTCTTGCATACATGTATTTAAAATTTTCAATATAACATCTTGAAATATTCCTTTTATTTAAAACCCATCAAATTAAGTCCCTAGGTATATGTCGTATGCATTTTCTAGATCGATAACCATATGCAAATTTTCATCTTCGCTTGATATTTTTCCATTAATTGTCTTAGTGAGAAAATAGCTTTCATCGTTGACCTCCCTAGCATAAAACCAAAATGATTTTCAGATATCATGGTCTTCAATCTAAGTCTTTGCTCCATTACTCACCCATAGCTTCATAGTATGACAATATGACTCATAAGTATAATCTCGCGATAGTTGGTACTTAGTACAATTTTTTATATATCCCTTGTCCTTATATATAGGTACTACAACACTTCTTCTCCATTCATGCGGCATTTTCTTTGTCATTAATATCTTATTGAAGAGTCTAGTTAACCAAATCTCCCTCAAATTCTCCTAAGCATTTCCAAGCCTCAATCGAGATGTCATTTGGACCCGTAGCCTTTCCTGTCTTCATTTGTTTTAATGCTTTCCTCACTTCCACCACTCCAATTCTAGGAAAAAAGTATGATTTGCTAATGAAGTATCCTCTTTTGTTCTTATGTCTCCTACATGGACTTCATTTAAAAGTATGCTAAAATATCCCCTCCAATATCCCCTCCACCTTTCTTTGATATTGTTGTCCTTCACTAGAACCTTTTGGTCATTGCTCCTAATACATTTGACATGATCTAAGTCCTTACTTTTCCTTTCTTTTATTTTTTACAAGCTTAAAAATATCCTTCTCTCCTTCTCTTATTCCCAACCTATTATATATGTCATCATATGCTTTGAACTTTGCATCACGTACTACTTTCTTAGTTTCTTTCTTTGTCTTCTCGTAGATCTCATAGTTTTCCATATTCCTACTACCATGCCAGACTTTGTAACGTCTCTTCTCTCGAACAGCTTCCTGACCCTCTACACTCCACCACTAAGTTTCTTTATTATAATGTATTTTCCCTTTCGACTCTCCAAACACCTCTTTTGCACCCTTCCTAATACAGCTAGCCATTTGTTTCTACATTACCGTTGTTTCTCCCTCAAAATTCCAATCTCCATCCTCAATCACTTTACCCTTATATATTATTGTTCTTTCTCCTTTCAAATCCCTCCACCTAATTTTAGGGTACACTTTCTTTACTACTCCTCTTTGTCTACTTCTAATGCAAGTATCTAAGACTACTAACCTATGTTGTGTGCTCAAACTCTCCTAGAATAACCTCAAAATCTTTACAAGCCTCATAAAATGTATTAAGGCGTGCATCTAAGTAGCATTTTAGTTGGCTCTCACTACCTAAACAAATAAGGCCAACAAACTTTTCCTTGGCTCTGCTTCTATAGAAGAAAGATTTTTTTTGTTTAATGGTAGAAGAGAAAGATGTTTTACATCAAAGAAGCTATAACCCATGCTTACCTTCATATTGGGTCTAAATTAGAAGATAGAAGAATCTACAGCTGGCTAAATTTGATCCAAAACGTATTATTTAAAAATTTTCAATGAGGCACAGCTCATATGATGGTGCTTTGTCATCATCAGCACTCTCAACAATTATGTTCTCTAAATAAATATCTCACTCAAGTGCAAGTTTTACTTTCTTAGTATTTGATGTGAGAATTCTTTCCTTGGAGCTCATCATTCCAAAGTTACTAACAAAGATTAAAAGTAGGGATGGTAATGGGGCAGGTCGGGTTGATGTACCCAAAAACGTAAAAGGCCAAAACAAATTAGATCTAATAGAAACCCAAACAGATCCTTACCAGACTAATCAAACCCACATCAGAAGCACCAGATCCACAAAAAGAAACACCAAACGAAAAAAACCAACAATAGATCGCGAAATAAAAACGAATGTCTCCTGATCCACTCAAACAACCCTTAAAAAAATTTAAAAACTACCAGATTCGCAACAAGAAATCAGAAGTATTATAATCGAACATAAAACCAACGAATCTTTCCTGATATAAGATCTACAAACTACACACAGACCCTAACAAGCTCAAATGAATGATAATAACAATAAATAAGAGAGAGATCAACAGGAACACAGCAAAAGAAACTGATCCTTACCAAATCTAACAAGATAAAAGATCAAAGACATCATAGAAACAAACAAGAATCAATGGACGAAATGACAAAAAAAAAATGAAGTGAAAGAACCCTACCTCATCGATTTCAATCAATCTACAGAAATCCAGAAGATAAAAGAGAGAGAAAAATTAAGATATTGAAAAAGATACCTTGAGAAGGGCTCGAGAAGAATTAGGGTTATTTCTAGGGCTGCGATTCATGAAAACTACGTGATAGAGAGAGAGGGTTTCAACTTTCAACATCAAACGAGAGGAGAGAGACGAGAGGAGAGGAAAGGGTTTTTACAAAAAGATGAAGTCCACGGGCTTCAGAAGTATGGGCCCAGGGTATGGACCTAAGGGAACATTGTGGCCTGTTTGTCTTCATCATGTAATTAAATGGGATTTTTAGGGAAAAATTAAGCTTAAACCTTAATTAAACGGTTTTATGAAGAAAAAGCATAGAATAACAAGTTCTCAGTACACTGACGAAATTATACCAGTTGATGATATCGTCAAGTCTTTTACTCGAAAAAATCCAAAACCCATTTTCTCAAACCTTGCACTTAATCTCCTTCCACTACAAATCCAATAGGAGCATAAGTAATATGATAAAGAATCAATTAAGGGGCGAAACAAACTCAATCTTCCCAAGCCACCGACTAAATCAAGAGAAAATTCTCATTTCCGCATTTCATCGAACACATTGTACTCCAAATTTACACCCTCAAAGCTCATGAGAATATACATTAAAAAAAGGGCGAGAAATACTTGCAAACCAAGCATGAGACCTACACGCCTGAGGAAGATTGTCAAGACCACCTAAGACATACCACTAAGACACAAAATGCAATAGTTTTCACAATCTTTCCATCACTGGATAGAGAAAGATAAAGCCACACATACTTTTTTGCAAATGGAAGTTAAAGATATCGTCAACTATAGTAGTTTTGTCCAAAAAAAATATGAACAACTCTCTTGTCATTTTAAGATTTTTCTTCATAACGCCTTTGAATTAAGATTTAAAATTAATTTTTTCATAAAAATTCATAATTGAATTGATGGGAATTCTTGGATTGGGATTTCTTTAAATGGTTAAAATTAAAGAAATACTAGCACAATAACCCGTGTAGAGCATTGGAAGGTCCAAATATTACCAAACGAAATATTTGTATATAAAAAGACTAAACAACTGCAAATAAAATCAAATTGAAATAAACATGAACAAAAAAAAAAACTTAACTAATAAATTCCTTATTTTCTAATGAAAACCTCCAAATAATCATCACCTTCCAATCTTATTCCTAAATCTTAGAAAGAAAACAAAGGAAAATAAAAGGTTAAAAGTAAATATTTGTATACTACGAGAGCTAAGCGGTATAAAATGAGGATTGAAAAAGAAAGATAATGAAATGGGGGTAAAAACAGAGTTATTAGAAAAGAAGAAGTGGAACTTTCAAAAGTGAAGAGTGAATGTCGCATAAAATAGGTAGTGGGGAAAGAATGTAGAGTATTTGAAAAAAAAAGGATAATTTCCCATCAAAATTACAACTGAATTTCAAAACTGAATCCAAAATCCTCCAACTTAATATATTACAATTTGTGAGTATTTAAAAATAACCATCAAATGATATTTCCACTCATAGAAGATGAATAAGGAGAGATAAATGAAGGCAAATGTTGCCCTTGAGCTCTGTAGGGCCCACTTGGGCCCACCTTTGATCAGTGGAGATTGTAAGCCATTTAAAAGGGTTTTTTTTTTTTTTTCATCTCACGATCTCACATTAGGCCTGATTTTACACTCATTAAAGCTTCAACACCATTGGTTTGAATATAAAACAATCTATGATATAGATGTCATTAACTTTTTAAGGCTATAAAATCAAGGGATAGGATAATATGGTTGGGTTGGTTTTTTTTTTTTTTTTTCGTCCCCTTATGTGTAAGGAGACTTTTCAATCTTCCCTCTTCACATTGATAGACACTCTTCCAAGTGGCCCCCACGAGTTGGTTTGCATATAACCAACTCTTCCAAGTGGCCCCTACGAGTTGGTTTGCATATAACCAATATTCAGTTTGCTTGTAGGAGAGCATTCTCTAGAAAATGAATTCTAAGTCATCGCTTTAGGGCACATTTGTGTAACATTGGTGAAAAGGCATTCCAGTGGACTTTGCTTTTTCAGAAAAGAAAAGGTTTTCCTCTTCTTCTCCTCTCCTAGGAAATTCTTTTTTGAAACATCACGAAAAATCATTTTTACTTTGGTAGAGTCCATTTAATCATAAATTATAGTTAGCATTTGTGGATGGCCTACATGTAACCACATTTGGTGCACTCCAGTCCACAAAATTGATGCCCCTCCACCTAAGGATTTCATATTAGAGAAAAAGAGGTTTAGGGCACGCTGTGTACATACATGGAAAAACCAGTTCCATAGAATTTTTCCTCTTCTATGGAAAAAAAAAAAAACCTTACAAACAAAACACTCCACCAACCCACCCCCCACCCCCACAAAAGCTTTTCAATGGAATCCTATAAGGTTTAGCTATTTTTTGTACTCTTCCTCACGGAAAAAGCAACTACACCAAATATAGATTAACTATAATATGGAAAAGTGTTTCTGCAATCCTCACTTGGAAAATCACTTGCACAAACGTAGAGAGAATAAAATATAAGGGGTTATGATGATCTTTTAATTTTAGTGGCTTAATATGGAGTCTTTTTGACTTCTTGTATAAAAAGAGTATGTGTTTTTGTCATTTAGTGGAGAAAGGAAATTATTTTTTGACTTTTTTTTTAAAGGAGGAAATTTTGAATTTGTGTGCTTTTGTTATGACCTCGGGTCCTTTGTTGTCCAAATAGTGGAGGATTTACCTAACAACGCAGAGACATATATTGGGGTGGGGGGGTGGTGGTGGGGAACCACTTTTGGAAAGCCTAGCCACATTAGGCTTGATTTGGGCTCTATTTCTAACCCCATAGGTTGTAGTTTGGGTCTATTGCCCTTGGCCTAGCCCAAGGATGCTCGATGTTGCCTGCCCTATATCTTACCCACCTGTCTAGGGTTTGATCCCTTTAATATGTTGCCATTTCCCACTTGTGTGCTCTCTCTTCCCACTTGTGCGGGTTCCTTTCCCACTTGTGCGAGATCTCTCCCGTGTGTGTAGGTGCTATCTTGGGTCCTACCCCTGAAAGAAATAAGGGGATTTGACATATTAATTCACCTTTAACCATATTCTCCCAATTCCATGACTAAAACCCAATTAATGTCACCAAAGTCATTTAACTCTGGCCCACCATGATATCATGGGAGTTTTAAAACCCATGATATCATGGGATCCAGGTCTAGATAAAAAGACTGTCTATGCTTTTTAATATACAAGCTTTTCAACTTTTAACATTTGGATCCCATGATATCATGGGTTTCTCAACTCCCATGAAATCATGTGATTTAGGGCAGAAAATACAGGGTTTAAGAGGGTTGATATGTCAAATCCCCAAAAAATAATGTATCCTAACCCAGCATTTGATGGGCCCATTTGTTTGCATGCAATTGAATGCATTTGAATTATTAGATGTTTATAAAGTGGAAGCCCTAATCGCAGAAAAATCGGTTGCTACAAACATGATTACAGGCCTTACATTGGTTTGGATGAAGCATTTGATGTGGAGATTTGAGATCCTCTATGAGAGATGAATCCTGACCATTTACTTCACACGATCAAAGAGCAAGGACATGCACCCTGATCATTGAGTGACATGATGGATAGGGTTTCCTAAAAGCTTTTTTTATTTTCCCATTTGGCTTTTAATTCACTTGAAATGACATTTTTTTTTTATGCAGAGGTTATTGATCTGTGAACATGGAAAGCAGTGGCTGGAGAATCTGCAGGATCCAAAGTACTAGTTTGGACCAATCGGCCGGGAGGAGCCGTTACTAATTAGGATATAATAGAGAGCGAGCTCGAAGGGGAAGAAACCAAAACAACCCTGAAGCATAAACCTTGGAGCATCACTGACATAGCAGTCGGAAATTAACCCCGCTTGTTTGTTTACATTAGAATACATAGAGTGGTTAAAAATAAAGATAAAATGTGAATTTAAAAATGAAGATTAAAAGTGAATTTCCAAAATCGAACATCAAACAACATTTTCTTTGCTTGTTTGGTTGGATGATATGCGACTCCTTGTCGGTGAAATTTGAAAGAATTCCAAATGGTGTCCCATTAGCAAAATCCAAGAATGCTCGGGGACTCATAAGCATTCTAACAGCATTATGAATTCTGAATATCCAGGAATTTGGGGAATTCTGCATGTAGATAGAGTAAGAAATCCCCTCAGAAATCTAAAGAATCCAGCAATCAAACTAGGATATACAAGGAACAACCTGCTGACATAGTGTCATAAATCCCCAACAGCAAGAATTCCCATCAAGAATTCTTCCAAACAAATAGACTAAAATAAAAAGAAAATGTCAGTTAATGCTCATTTTTGAAAATTCATCACTGATCTTCATTTTTTTTACAATACCATGTATTCAATTCCTTTGTATTTTAATACAAATAAATAGGGCGTAAATCTCAAACTATTTGCTCGTGATTTTGTTGAACTAAATCAGGCTTCAGATATTGAAACACTCTTTGCTAAGACTTGGGGTTATAATTATTGCACCCTACATTAGCCCAAGCAAATTAATGATAGGGCTACAACTTGTGCTACTGCTATCGGAGCACCATCAAAGGGATCAAGTGCTGAAGAAGAGGCACGATTCCTTTCAAAAATCATAAGATTGGTTTCTTCAGTAAACTTTTATTTTCCATTTTTATCCAAGTTTTCCTCCCTTGCTGTTCTTTCTGTATGGCATGAATCCGGCCAATTGACAACCTACCATCTCTCTTCCTCTTCCCTGAATTTTATTAGAGGGGATTTTCCAAAGAAGCCCTGCCCTTTGTTATAATTAAAGCAAAGAACACAACAAAATCTTCATCTTTAAACTCTACTGATGACATAAAGCCTTGTGGTTTGTCAAAGATTATAAAGATCCTATGGTGATAGATTTACCCTTAATCTAACACACAATCCAAGTATCAACCGAATTGCATCATCATCAACGTCTTATCACATTCTTTATCTCCATTCCAATCTAGCGAACGACGTTTCAAAAAATTCATGTCTTAGTTGTAACAAAATTTTACACTCACCTCATGTGTGCAACTACAAAATACAACTTGATTTGGCCGCCTCATGTGGGGTTCTAGCTTGGCAATCAAATGGTGCAGAGGGAAAGAGAATTTGATGAATATAAGAGTTCGGCCAGTTCCATCCATTCATCCTAACCCTCAATTAAGATGCCCAAACTTTAATGCTTTATATAAGGTAAATCTTTTGTTTCTAAATTCAATGGTAATAGTTGGAATCAATGTCAAACTAGGTTCAATGAAAAGATTCATCATGGATCAGCCCCACTAAGAACAAAGGCCATTTTGTAAGAAATAAGGTGGGCATTTTGGACAACCAACCCAAACTTTGAAATCTAAAATTTGTACAATGGGGACCATCACTGTTCTTAATCAACTATCAGTCAATCACTACCCAAAATATTATATTTGATAACATATTTCTGGTATCTGTTTTTCTCATCACTCATTTGACAACCTTTGTTATGTTCACTATAAAGACTTGGAATCAGAAGGTAGCGGTGCTACATATACTTTTCTTATCTAAGCCTAATTTGTTCAAATGAAAGGGTGTGTTTCCAGTGATGGTGAGTAGTTCATTTAACTCTGGTTTGTCCAACACCAAAACCATCAGAAAAACAATTTTCAATTTAACTTTTGAGTACTTGAATATTACTATCAACTACAAAACAGTTTCTCAGAGGACACACTTGGAATTGACAATGAAAAATGTTAACAACCTTTCAGAATTTGCGATTCGACCTACCTGTGGGGTTATTATTTTCATCGGCTTTCTTCTTTAAGGACCCGCTTAGAGCTGCTCTTGCCTTCTTCCATTCCCTCTCAGAGTTAGCACTCCTCATGAAGGTGCAAGTTTCGCTGCTACCAAACGCCGCCATAGTCGTTCTCCGTTCCTGACTCCCTTTCCTTTCAGGTTCATTGAAAATACCAAAGACCGTTTTGTTAGCGATCTGCAGATCATCTTTAGGAACACTCTGTCCACCTTGCAAACCAGCTTGATTTTCTCTTGTTTCTAATGGCTCCACACAGGAAACGTTGGACGTATTGACTGTATTTTTCTGCGTAGCTTGATTTGCAACTTCTGAAGTCTTAGAATGATCTTTACTAGATTGAAATTTCACATTCTTCGCTAAATTGAGTTGTTTGCTGCTGGAGTTCATGGTGTCTGAATCATTGAGTTTCGATGACTTTTGTTCCGTGGAAGCAGGGGTGGGCAAGATTTGTGAAATACTGAATGAACCATTGCCTGTTCCGCTGACAAGTTGTTTCCACGAGGACTTCTGAACCCAGGAAAGACCATCAGCCAATTGATCTGTACCTGTTTTTGGTGGCTTTTGGATGGGCTGAGCTTCTGCAGAGCTCTCTGGCTCTTCATGATGGATTTTTTTTCTTTTTGTTTTGGGACTAATAGGTGGTAACTCATCTTTGGCCCTCTCATCTGCTGGAAGCAGATGTGGTTTCTTGTCAGACGTGGTCCCTGAGGCATTGGAGGGTTTGCTTTTCTGCCTTCCCTGAGACTTGGACGGCTTTTTGGCACGCTCATCACCAGAAGCTTTAAGCCTACTAGGAGCATATTCCTGGGAACAAAGAGGGGAAGCAAAATTACTTCTGAATTTCTCTGGGCCAGCAGACACAAGCAAATTTCAAGGATTTACATACACTATTCAAAGTCATAAAATTGCTAAGTGCGTATGAAATTCTCTCCTAAATGACAAAAATAAGGGAATAGAAACAAAGATCCTTCCATAGAATCTACAAAAATTGGAAAACAAAATTTTTTTTAACATCCAACATGACAGTTGAGGCAAGAGCAACATCAAAGAAGAAAGAGAAGGGTAAAAGGCAGCATTCTTTCATGCAATACATATAAGACAAGGGTCCCAATGCTAAAGTATTATTTTTAGTTTTTTAATCAAACTGAGATATCTCATTTCAGCTGGTTCAAAAGGATCATACTCTGTTGCCAACTGGCCAGAAACTTTACATCAAATGGTACTCTCACTTATTCTGCTTCTTCCTTTTTGTCAAAAAGGTGCAAATCATCTTTAAAGAAATGGGAGCACCTTTAAGTTTCTCTTGCAGTAACATCTTCAAGGAAATTGAGTTCATGTCTACTCACCAGAGTCCACTAAATTAAAATACCTGATCTGTCACCGTTTTCCCCCATCCTTCTGTCTGCATCAAACCCAGTCTGCAACTGTTTCTTTGCATCGTTATGTTGGTTACAAGGTTATCTGCTTCTATTGATTGATCTGCTTCACTCTCACTGTATGGAACATGAGAATCGTTCAAGCAGTCATAATTGTGTGATGCAATTTGGCTATCCACAGCCTTCGTAGTAGCTTCCCTCTCAAAGAGCTTGCTCATCACAGAATTCATTATCTTTAATTCTTGGTCATTTATCTCAGCAATTTGGGTGTCAAAAGTAGAAAGATGCTCCCTGCCTGGAGTTTCAGAAGGCTTGCAATGCTCTTCACAGTCACAAAAATGAATTGGAAGAGAAGGAACCTCAATGCGTTGAAAACTGTATTTGTGTTTGCCTGTTCCGCTATAAGGCAATGACTTCACCTGCAATGATTTGCTAATGAAATCAATGTCTGCTAAAGAACTGTTTAACTGGCCACTAGTTGTCAATTGATTTGTGGTTAAAAACTGAATTATGAACAGTAAGCATCTCAATTCACATTATGGAAAAAATAAAGTAGCACAACATTAAACCTTGCAAAAACAGTGTTCACTTCAATCTCAATTCTCAACCACGCTTCTTTTATACTAAATAAATTATAATTTCAAGACAAATGTCCAAGTCAGCCTGCTTAGCGGTAAGAAGCTGTCAGATACAGCAAAAAGGGTGTTTGATAGCATAGATTCTACTACTACTTAGTAGAAAAATTAGATAAGATGGTAATCCAGTTACATAGCATTAGGCATTAGCTATAAGAATTTTCAAGACGTGAGTTGTTGATAAGTGCTTAATTGTTTACAATCTAAGCCCTAATATTTGAATTATCTTATGCTAGTCATCTTTATTTTATTTGATTTTACATATTCTTTGTTAATTTGTATGCAAAGGTAAAAAGGAGCAAAAAGAGAAGATTTCATGAAGAGTGATGGGCGTAAATCATCAAGTAGGGCCAAGGTGGGTCCCATCCAAGTTATTTCAGATTTCAAGACTACTTTCTAATTCTTTGGACAACTTACAATTCTAATCAAAGAAGAAAAGTAAAAGAAAGAAGAAACCCAATCTAGGGTTATACACCAAAAAGGGGGGCCCACAGCCATTGCAAAAGTAAAATTTCAGAAATTAGAAAGTCTTCTTCAAGTACAAGTGGAGCTCAAGAATGGAGAAGAAAAGGGAGAAAAATAAGGAAAGTTTAAAGGAAGAGTCCAAGCCAAGTTAGAAGTTCAAGAAGGGGGTCCCACAATCATTGTACATGCATCATATGGGCCCACCTTTATTATAAAAGATTCAGATTATAATCTCTTGCAATTAATCTCAGAATTGTGGGTCCATGTGAGGAACTTTCTATAAAATACAAGTAAGATCAGATTTAGAAAGTCTTGTTATTAAGAAAGAAGACTCCTATTTCATTCTAATTAAGAAGCCTACTTGTAAAGAAAGTTGGAGATCTATTTCCACAAGAGAACTACTTGCTAAAAGGGGCTGTTGCAAGACTTATAAAAGGACAAGAACAGGTGGTCATCCAGCATATATATCCCATATAAAACCCTAGCCACGTCCATAAGAATACCAGCCACTATTTCAGCACCCTATCATCACAAAAACCATCCATCATCATCCCAAAACCCCTAGTTGCTGTACAACCACCTTTGGAGCATTCTTTGGAGTATCTTGGAGAGCTTTTGGAGCGAGGAAAAGGAGAAAAAGCTGCTGGACAACTTCTTCTTCTTCTTCAATATTCAGAGTTTTTCTTATGGCTCTATTTTCTATTTTGTTTTCAATTCTAGACATGAGTAGCTAAACTTTTTAGGGCTAGGGTGTAATTGAAACCCTAGCCTAGTTCTATGTAGTCTCTTTTGGCATCTTTTAATTCAAATTTCAGTTTTATTAGTTGCTGTACAGCCATTTTTGGAGCATTCTTTGGAGCATCTTGGAGAGCTTTTGGAGCGAGGAAAATGAGAAAAAGCTGCTGGACAACTTCTTCTTTTTCTTCAATATTCAGAGTTTTTCTTATGGCTCTATTTTTTATTTTGTTTTCAATTCTAGACATGAGTAGCTAAACTTTTTAGGGCTAGGGTGTAGTTGAAACCCTAGCCTAGTTCTATGTAGTCTCTTTTGGCATCTTTTAATTCAAATTTCAATTTTATTAGTTGAGATTCTAAACCATGTTTTCAATTGATGAGTTGTGTATATGCCATGCCAACCATGCCATGTTCAATTAATTTTAAGAGTAGCTAACTTAATTTTGATTGATCTTGATGTTAAGCATCTAGGGTTTAGAACCATGAATAATCTAAGTATATGTCATGCTTAGACTCATGCATTTATCATTCCCATTGTTTTTATGCATTATGTGTGTTTTGACTAGGACATATGCCATGCTTAGTTTTTGCATCATAATGAACAATTCATGCAGTATGACACTCATGAATTAGGTTTAGGGGAATAGTAATCTAGACGCATATGCCATGGTCTATGTTGATAGATGTCACTAATAATTCTGATTTTTTATTAAAGGATAATAAGGGACATGCATTGGGTTGATTAGGGGAGTAGATGAAACCCTAGTTCATTCATTATTACTATTTTTCAATTTTAATACTAGTTGTGTGTTTTAGATTATTTTCCATTTAGCTTTTAATAGTTTAATTTACTGTTTTTAGTAGTTTAATTCAACCTGTCATCATTTAATTGTTCTTTTAATATTCTGATTTTTAGTTGTTTTTGACATTATTTTATCACAAGTCTCCGTGGGATCGACCTCGTACTTACAATTCACTACACTACATAGTGATCTTGTGCACTTGCGAGTTTTAATTGTGTGCATACTAGTAGCCTATTTCTAGGTTGCTTAGTGCATACCAGTTGTTTCACGAAATCTCTGAAACTACCATCATCCTCAGTACCTTCTGCATATTTGATTTTTGGGAAAGAAAAAGAAATAACTATACCAGGGAAAAAAAAAACTAACAAAGTAGGAAACCATCATTATATTTTGAAGATAGAGTATATACTGCAGTCAAGCCATAGCATCATCCTCGAAGCCTTCTGCATATATAACTTTTGAAACATAAAATGAAATAACTGTACCCAATGGCGGACTCAGGATTTTCGTTTGGGTGGTATGGTATATGGTCAAGTGAAGAAGTTAAATAATAAAATCGAATTTTTTAAGGGCTTATCTAAGGGGTTCCTTGAATCACGTGGGTGCGGTCACTTGGGTCCGCCCTTGACTGTACCAGGAAAAAACATTTAACAAAGAGTGGAAAACCATCATTACGTTTTGAAGATAGGGTATGCTACAGTCAAGCCCAGAGGAGGAGCCATTTTTACTAGCAATGACGCAAAGAAGAAAGAGGATTTGCATAAGTAAATGCAAATACCCAAATTATCTGTCTCCTAGAAATAAGGCATTAACTTTGCATTCTTTTTATTTGTTTAAACTAGGTCTCTTAGCTTTTGCATAGTCATGTTTTATGTTGTATAAACGGAGGGAGGTGGCTTTTTCATTGGTTTATGCTTGTTGCTTGTTGATGCTTTGATGTGATTGATCTGGGTGGTTTGGTTAAGCTTATTTTAATATAAATCACCATTAAAAAAAGGTTTTATGTTTGAGGTGTATTAATCCCAGATGAATGGCTAGAAATAATTGATTTCCGCCTGTCGTTCCTTTAGAAACACTTCATATGTATGCAAAGGCCATCAGCAAGGGTAGTTTTTTGGAAGTACAGAGTAGTTTGTTGGAAGTACTAAGAGTACTGTCTTGATGAGGCTTTGAATTTAACAAATTGGGTCTCTATGTGAAAGTTGCTGACTTGCTGTTGCATTTCTGTGTGAAACTGGATGCAAGAACACTTCCCTTTCTCTTGGATATAATCAAGATAGGTGTCAGACCTGGTAGCTCCACATATAATGTTGTGTTGTTAATGCTGTCTTCTTATATTGTTTGCTGCATGTGGAAGTTGTTCATCATAGAAGGTCTACCAATTCTAGCACTTTAATCTGATTGTCGTTGCTGTTTGTTTCAGGGAATAATTTTCACCTGCGCTCTGCGGTCCATTCAGATTGGTGTCGGTTGTCGTGGAAGGTCCCACGAAATTCAAGGGGGTCCCACCTTTGGGTACAGTTCTGATGAATGCTCCACGGAGTCCAGATAACAGAAGAAAATTTTCCTTGCATCAGGTAAATATGATTCTAAACATCTATAACTGGGTACAGTTCTGATTTGCAAGAGGGACCAACCCAGAACTGTTACAACAGGTTGAGTATTATATTCCCAACTATTAAAGAAACCTGCTGGTGGTATGCATCTGTAGGGACTGAAGTAATATTCAGTACCTTAGACACAGAAAAACGTGAAAGAATATCATTTGAGATCGATTAGGCACATAAATGAAGGCAAGAAGCTCCTATTAAAAGAATTGAAGGGTTAATTGTCTAAGGAACTAAGAGACCAGAGGGGCCATTCAGGACTCTGGGTGAAGCGGTGAGAAAACAGAAAAGACATGTTATTATGTGGAGTAACTGAGAATATAGCGTTGAATTGGCTTGAGTGGAGAACAGAACTTACAAAGGTGACCCTATATAGATGGGTTTCAAGCATAAAAAGTGTGGGGTTTGTGTGTTGTCCCTTGTGTCTTGGTTTTCTATTAATGAATTCTCCTTTCAACATAGGTGGGTTTCATAACAATGAAGGTAAGTAAGGGGACTCTTGTCAGGTCAAAGATAAAAAAATATTCAGCAAGTATTATATGCAATATATATATGGGGAGGCCTCTCCTCAGCTCACGCTGAGGAGAGGATCCGCTCACCACGTGTGGATGTTTCTAACAAAAAAGTCATTCAACTCTTTTCGGGTCCCACTTGTCTTGTTTAAATTTTAAAAGACAGACCCTTTGGAGACGAAAAGAAGTAATGAAAATGTTCTTTTCATTTTCCTCTGTCGCCCACCTTTTTTGTTTTCAGAAGAGGAGAGAGATGGAGAGAAAGAAAGAGAAGATCAGACGCCCACAGGGAGACAGAGAGAAAGGAAGTGGAAGGAGGATTTGGCCCCGCCCTACAGTTTCCCCTCTCACTTTAACCTGTTTTTTTGTTTTGTTTTTTTTTTTTTTTTTTTTTCTCAAGAGTTTGGGGATTTTGAGGGTTTGGGTTGAAATGGAGGGTTTGGGGCGGGGAGTTTGAAGGTTTGGGCTGAAATAGAGGGTAGGTGGGTTGGGGCTATTTGAGGGTTTCATTCTCTCTCCCTATCTTTCTCTTTCTCTCTCAACTCTCTTTTTTCCTGAATGCTTTTTTAATGCCCTCTCTGTCTCTCTCAGTTGTTTGCAAAAATGTCAATTCTTCTTTCTTATTTTCAATGGTTTCTTTTATCATAATAACCATGTGATAGAAAGAGGGTGATACAGTGTCGGGTACTTATTTTGCAGGTGGGAAAACACACTCAGCTTTGGGTTTTTTTTTTTTTCCAGAACATGATTCGGTTTTTTTTTTTTTTTTTCTAATGGAATTATTCTGTCGGCAAATCTCTACTTCAGCGAGCAAAGAAGAACATGGGTACTTCTCCACAACTAAATAGAATTTCAACATCTCTTATTTCATACTCTTCCTAGAAATCAGAAGAATCATTGATGAAAGTGATGTTCTTGAGCTGCTGGGGCCCAACTGATCGTACCTTACAAACTACGAAGAGATGGAATCCTTTCTTCAAGAGAGTCCTTCTCCATTTGATACTTTCAATTTGTATAATTGTAATTATTTTATCAGATGTTTATAAGAGATTTTATGATAGAAAATTTGTAAGACTTCTGTCTGAAGAAAGAAGTATATTTCATGACCTGGGTCTACATGAGATGAATGATTAGATGTCATAAGGGGCACTCTTTGGTATCTGATATTACTAATAGTGAAATCTATTGTTCTATCTTTGATTTAGCAAAAAATGGATTTCAAAATATCGAGTTATTCATTATATCTATGGAAAGTTCTAAAGAGGAAAAAATTAGGAATTTCAGATTTTCAGAACTTCAAAAGGTGTTCAAAATTAAATTTCAGTATGCATCAAAGAGCGAACTTGCACTCTTGATGGTTCAGTGGGTATATTTAGCCACTACGTAAACCCGGTCTTTTTGAAAAATTCAAATAACAACACATGTAGGTGATGATGTTTCAGATTGCTTATTAGGTGTATCGGAGAGCATGAATGTGTCAGTAGGGCTAAATGGATTGAATCTAGAGTAGCATTCACTTGAGATCAATCAGGGACCTTTATATGAGCTTTTGGCTTTGATGTTGTTCATCCAAACGTTATCACTGCAAATTGCAGCTCATCTAGAAATGTAAGTTGGTTCTATTTAACATGGGTTTTATTTGCAAGCAGGTGGATTGTAGAAATGTGAATTGATTTAGATTTTCTCAGATTTTGTTTAACCTAGCTGAGATCACAAAATTTCACAATATCTTGTCAGTGCATCAAGGTTTAACGTCAAATTTTGGTACTAGGACACGTCTCTTGGGTGCTTGCAACAAACAGCTCCTGAAGCAATTGTTCTTATAATCCCTTAAAATGAATATGATGATCATATACATATAAATATGTTTGTGGTCTAATCAAATGCGGCATTACAGGTATCACAATTTCTTGTTTGAAATGTTTGATCTTTATGATGAAAAAATGTTAAGTGCTTATGATCAATATTGGTGGTGGTCTTGCAAATGATACATAAGGACCTTACAATTCGACTTTGGCTTCAGTATCTTGGATGAAAGATACTTTGGGTTGATTGGATTGGATCATAGATGACCGACCATATAGCAATTGAGTGCTATGCTAGCATGAAGAATACACCATCAATCCACCCAAAATAAATTTTCTTTTTTTTTAGATAACGTGAAGATGATACCATTAGTCCAACCGAAAACAAGAATGTTGCGCACAAAGCTGAGAACGTTGTTTACAACCAGATATAAAGAGACACAACAGAAATAAATCCATCTCTTAAATTCCACGGCCTCTTCCATCTCTTAAACTCTATCAAATCACAGACAATCTCACTGTCAGAACACAGTTCTCCATGTGAATGAAGCACTCATTTGCATTCAAATCCCCCTCTCTCAAACATGCTCATGGCTCATTATCTTTCGGACCTCTATAATTTAAAAACACAAAGTTTCAAAAAACATAAATTCTTATAACGTGAACCCACATCACGTATCTAAAGATTGCAATGCTTAAACCCAAAGATCCTCTGTTCCAAATCCATCATTATAAACCCCTAAAACCCCAATTTGAAAGCCCTAATCATTAAACCCTAAAACCCCCAATTTGAAAGCCCTAAACTTAAAACCAAGAGCCATCTCTGAAACTTCAGGTAGAAACTATCATAAACACAAAAATAAGTTTTAGATTCTCCCTCTTTGTCGTGCCAGAAAGAGAGCGAGGTCGAGCTCGATCTGGCCAAAGGATCAGAAGCACAATAAGAAAAAAAGTGGTTTGGATGCCTCGTTCTCAACTTCGGTAGAGAGACTGGTCTTTCCGAGCGGTGCCACAGAGAGAGGTACTTAGAGATAGGCAGGGGGAGGGTTGCTGGGCTAGGCGTTTGATCTTCTCTTTCTTTCTCTCCGTCTCTCTCTTTTCTGAAAACATAAAAGGGCTTGAAAACCAACAGGGCGGGCGATGGGCGATGGAGGGAAATGAAAAGAACATTTTCGTTACTTCTTTTTGTCTCTAAGACAAGCAGGACCCGAAAAGAGTTTGAGTGACTTTTTTTTTGTTGAAACATCCACACGTGGTGAGCGGATCCTCTCCTCAGCGTGAGCTGAGGAGAGGCCTCCCCTATATATATAAATGTATATATATATATATCTATATCTATATCTATATCTATATCTAGAGAGAGAGAGAGCTCACTTTCACAGTATATAGATAGATATTGTGGTCTTGACTCAGTGAGAGTTCATAAATGAAAAGGTTTGTGGTAGAGATTTTCTAGCAGGCCCCTGATTGATGGGCGCAATTAGAAGCCAACCATGGGGCATATATTTACACAGGAAAAAGGATGTCTCTATGATATTGTCAATTGAAAGAGCAAGAACACAGACTATCCATCTGAATTTAAGAAATAGAAGGAGAACTATCCAGAATTTAAATCCCTGAGGCTTTTTCTGTATTGGGCTAAATTGGGTCCCTGAGGCCCCTGAGGCTTCTAGCAAAATTTAAATCCTCGGCTTTTTCTGTATTGGGCTAAATTTTGGCTAGGCTATCCAGAATGTATCAATTCAGGTTAACCCAATTTTGGCCATGCCAAGTTTTACTTCATAGAAGCAGCACCCCATTATAAACGATTTATGCAACTAGAAATTACCTTTTTTATTCTAGGAAAGAAAATTTGCAGTTGCTTCTTCTCCTGGATTGGGTCCTTTGACTTTTTCAAGGAACCCACGGATGAGACACTACCCTCATGTGTGTCTTTTGCAAGTTCCACATCTTCTGCCCACTCTCGCCTCAGTCGAGCAAGATAATGCTCTTTGGCCTTCTCAAGTTTTAGCCGTCCACCTTTCCAAACACAACCATTATACTGCACAAACAACACAACGAAATGATTCAATAGCCAAAACCAACACTTGAAACAGAAGCAGCTACCTCTCAAATCCCATGTATCCAAAAGGGGCCATTTGAAAATGGGCAATCATTTCTTGTGTGCGAGAGTAGAACTGTATGACATTTGGGCAATTCCTGTTAATAGTGTGTCAATTTATTTATAACCCTAAACCAAAATTGGGTTGATTCTTGATCTTGCTTTAACTGGTTTGACTCTAAAAAGAAGGAAGGGAGGGGCGGACTGACCATGCTGAAGAGCTTGCCTAATGCTTTTTCCGAAGCAGGCTGGAAATCCATGTAAGCAAAGCTCCTTCCATTGGTGCGGACGATCTCAACACCCCTCACTTTGCCCAGAGAAGAGAAAGTCAGCTCCAGATCCGAAGCTGTCACTGTAACACCCAAACCTCCCACAAATATCCGATTCGGAGCATGACCAGTAGGATTATCTTTCACTTCTTCCATCTCTCTCTCCCTGCACAGAATGATAAACATTGTTTGTTCTCTCTTAGCCACCCATAACAAAAGGGCTGACTTCACAAATCACAGTACAATGTAGTAAATGTGCAGCACCCCTCCTTAATCTACCCCAGAGTTTAATATAACTTCCTCAGTGGAATCACTCTCCCTTGAGGAACAAACGTGCCCTAATTTTCATGCTTTCGCATTTTCGATCCAAACCCTTCCCTATAATTTTTGTTGTATACTTGTATTCTAAGATGTAATTGAGTTATTGAATCTATCTATGTGTCTATGAATGTATATTTTGTGAAAAAAAAAATCGAAATTGAGAATCCTATAGATTGTATAAACTTACTCATCAATGATCAATGAACAAAACACAAAACATAGGAAACTCATATCATATGGACACACCAAGAGATACAAAACAAGAGAAGCAAAGACCAAGAGAACAGATACCTCGTCCTCGTCAGCACAAGAACCCTACATAAATCCATCAGATACGAGATAACGAAGAAAGAAAGGAGGAGTAGAAGAAGGAAGACATTGAAAGATGTGAAGACAAATGAAAAAAATACCTTTGGCTACGTCTCGACTGCCGCTGCTGCCGGTGAGACGTGAGGTTTTAGGGATGTTTGTGTTAAAAAGAGTTTCGGTGTCTCACTCTCACAGGGCTTCCCCGTTGGATGTGGAGAAAGAAAATGGGTCGTTGTCAAATTGACTGCTATAAATCACTGGAATTAATTGAGGACCCATCAAGAAAAAATCCAAAATGTTAAAAGCCTAAAAGGTGCCGGGCATATGGCAAATTGAAGTGAATTTTGGAAACCCAATATCAAAGGTGTTAAAGGAAATTGGATTTGAATTGGTTGGCCTACATTTGGGGCCCGTGATTTTATGACATTCCTTGAAATCAGCCAAAATAAAAAGGGTTGAATGGGTTTTGCCCTTTTAGATTTGGCAGAAACGAAGTAAAAAATGGAAAAAGAGAAATCAAGAGGAAAAGACGGAAGAAAAAAAAATTGGAAGAAAAAGGAGAGAAGGAAGATGAATGGGAAAGGAAAGAGAAGAAAATATGAGAAAGGGGCTTATTACTTACCTATAATAGAGACGGGTGTAACGCCCCATTTCCGAATACCGAGATTACCGCCAAGGTACCCGAATTTGACGCTACTTCCCGGAAAATTCTAGAACTTCCTAGATCGTAGGTCCGCAGTGAGGTCAAATTTAAAACTTTTTGAACAGTATATCATATATGGTTGAACTGCGGAAGCAAAAGATATCATATCAAATGTATCAAGTGTAACAATGCTAAAATCAAGCCTAAGTATCAAGGTATGAAGGTTAATAAGTTTAACATATGAGTCTACATCCCTGCTCACAACATAAATCACTCAAATCCCAAAATAATGAAGTACTCTCAAGCCCCATGTGTAGGCACTCCATCATCCAGCTCTACCTCTTGGTCAGCCGGCCCCCATTCATAGTCTCCTGCTATGGGCTCCTTGATGAACTCGTTGTCCTTGTAGTCGGGGTCAATACCTAAGCACCAAAAATTGGCCAGATCTAAAGATCTGGCAAGTCAAAATATACAAATAACATAGGATGTATGCATCAACATAGTAAAGATAATCATAAGATTAATCAAAGTAACAAATATACATAATCTAGGCAGTTGAGCAAGGTAAGCAGTAAGAATCAGGATAATTAAGATATCTAATCTAACAGACAACAACATGACACATGCACACAAGCTGATCACCGCTGGATATTATGTCGCAGCCCTCCCATATTGAATACAGTTGTGGCGAGGAAAAGTAACCAGTGCCGGAGAATGACGAGCCCCGCAAATCACACTCATCAGTCTCAACACTCATCACTCAAAGACAGGACCCGGTATCACACCGTCTGTCTAAACATAGCTTATCATGATAGCCCACTCAACACTCATAATAGCTCCTATCAGTGATAATCAGTCCAAAGGCCAAGCTTAAGACAACTGAGTGAATGCTAATGCCGACTCAATGAAACAAATATAGGTCTGTGTCTGTCTAGGCTTACCTTGCGCGAATAAGGTCCTAATAATATCCCTAAGAGGTCCAAGTACAAGATAAATCCATGGAACACCATCCAAGTCCAAGTCCAACATCTGACCCATACTAAGGCCCACCGAAACCATTATCTTAGTCTAAAACAATCCAAGTAAGATAACAAGTTCAGTTCCATTAATAATTAGTCCAATTTCATCCACAATGAGTCATAAGTCCAACTTAACCACCCTCTTCATCATAGAGTATCATTCATCCCTAACTTAGGCCATATGAGGGTTCGCCCAGACACAGACACGGGTCAATAATCACCCCATCACATCACCGGATCACCTCTAAGTAGTCCTAAGTTTAGGGCATTCATTTTCCATTTTATTAACAGGTATAGACAAAAATAAGGACATAAGAGTGCCAGCAATGCAATAAGTGAAATAAATCTCCAAGTAAGAGAATCAAAGGGAAATATCGAGAGTTTGTAAGAGAATCAACGAGAAATATCGAGAGTCTATCCTAAGTAATGGTCCACTTTTAGGTCCAGATCCTTATCAGTTAATTTGCTTCCTAAATGAAGTGCTAGATGCTAAAGATACTGTGTTTGGTGCTCCAAAAGTTACAGGCATCTTCAACGACGTTTAAGGATCGAATTGACGTCAAGTCCAAATCCTAGACCCTATTTGGTGGTCCCCATGAGTCAAGGTTAAGCAGCACTATTGACTCATGCCTAGCACATCAATGGAAGTCTATTTGGATGGTCAATGAACCCCACAATTGATCACAACCTCAGAATTTGAAAACTGGAAAATCACTGGACACAGTGTATCTGGGAGATCAAGCACGGGGTTGGTCATCCGGGTACACCGGAAAGTTAGAATGTTGGCTCTCAGGTTGACCCTCAATACAGTATGCCCGGTCAACCTCCTGGCCTAGTCAGTTGACCGCGTACTCTGGAAACAGTAAAAATACACCTGGTAGGCAATGTCCTGAACTGGAATTCTCTGCGTGTTTGGTTGATTTCCTGACCTGGGCAGTCGACCGCACACATAGAGATTTTGAAGAGAAAATAGATGTCCCAGTTCTCAACCTCTCCTTGGAAGTCCTTTTGTGTCCGATTGACCTGGATCAGGGTCTGATTGATTGCGCACACTGGATTTCCGGGTCTGAGGGAAAAGCACCAACTTGCAACTAGGAGACTATTCGATCAATCAGACCTAAAGGGCTGACTGTCTAATCGATCGGATAGTTTGTTCGATCAATCGGACCTGTAGCTGCTGACTGCCTGATCGATCGGACAGCGGCGATCCGTGCCCACAGCAGAACCCATATTCTGGGTTTTTCACCCCTTCAAACCCTTTTCCATCCCAATTGTCTCCAATCAATACTAATCATCACATAAACATATAAAATCACAAAAAACACATCTATATCAACCATCCATCATCAGACCGGGCCATTGATCTTCCAAATGAGAGAACCTATCCATCAATAGACAAAAATCCATAAACACAAGCTCAAAGGTAAATCTAAGCATTCCAACATTATGTGAATTAAAAATTATAGAATCAAATAAAGGAAACATGCATTCTATGCTAAGTGAGTATATTGCACTTGCCTTAATCCGAATTTGCAAAGGAAATGACCAAAGAGAAGAAAACCAAGCTCCTATTAGAGATCCAAGCCCTTAAACAATCCCCAAAGACTAATACTATAGTGGATTCTAACACCTAACACCAATCCACAAGAGTAAAGCAAGGGAGATTGAAGAGATGAGAGTGAGCTAGGGTTCTTGGAAAATGGGAGGCACTTAGGGTTTTCTTGGGAAATATGAGGGGTTTAACTTATATAGGTTAGGGTTTGAGAAATGACCAAAGAGGCATTCTAGTTTAAATGGGAAAGAGGATAAGGCCATGGACAAATGGGTCATTTGGAGAGTTTGTAGAAGCTTTTCAAGTGAAAAGAACTCCTCCTATGAAAACTTATTTACTAGTTAGGGCCTCAAACATCTAAAACCCTAAAACAATTACAAAAGTCACCCTATGCATCCTATAAAATACACAAAAGGCCTAATTCCTAGAAAATAGGCTAAGACTTAGGAAAATACTTATCTGCTCCTACCAATCCCTATTAATTAGTACAATTACACTATAAATAATATAATTTATAATATTCAAGTTCAAATGAGGGCCCACAAGAGGTGGGGCCTCACAACAGGGACTAGTGATGGTGGTGACTTTTAACTCTGAAGATGGAAGAACAACCCTAGCTAGGTACGCCCATCTGCCCTCCCTTTCCTTCTCTCTTTAATATCTTCCATAGCATGCTATCTACAACTTTTTCTATTTTTTTCCTCCTCCATTGCATGTAAAGATTTGGGTTTAGATTTGTCACTCTCCCTCCCTCTCTTGCCCTGGCCACTTTCCTTCTATCATTATTTTTTTTTCTAGAATCTCAATTGTTAAAAAAGTTAGCGCGTTACGACCGATCTTTTAAAAATATCAGCCATTACGGGCCGATATATTGGCCATTTTTTGGGCACTTGAGACTGAAAGCAATAAGTATGAACTTATCGGTTCAGTGAAGGCCAATACTGGTATGTATTGACCGATACGAACCGGTATTAGCCGATATTTTAAACCATGGTTGAAAGTAGCCGTTACCCTCTCATGTTAATTGTTAAAGGGTTTCTTTTTAAAAAAAATTAGGTACCGTAAAGGGTTGAGTTATTAATTTATTATTTATTTATTTTTGCTATGTTCACCCACTGACCAAGTATGATACTACCTAATGTAGGGTTGTAAACGGGTCGGTTTCGGTGAGGGTCTATGGTAGAACCAGACCTGGAACCGTTATTGAGGAGGTGGGCCCAGACCCGGACCTGGTTCAGAACCAGGAAACTGGCTTTGGAACATGAATTGTATGTGGGGCGGGTCTGTGGGGCGGGTCTGGGTATAGTATAAAGAAATGCAACGATAGAGACATTAGGAACAAACCCATTTGTCATCTTAACAACAAATTATATAACAAAAGACAGCATGCCCTTATGTGGGAGTGTGACACGTAGTTCATCCTAAAACTTTCAACGCTAGATTCCGGAATTGCCCTTCTAATCTTCCCTAAAATCTCTCAATTAAAATATCCTCCAACTTCTCTCTAATTACAACATATAATATCTTTAAGATTCCACCCCAAAAGAAATCCTTTCCTAAAATCTCTCCACTATTGACCCACCCTTGAACTTATCCAACCAACCTATTGACCTACCCATTGAAACTAACCCTCGAGTTGTGCAACCTATAAATTAAGCCCATCAATCTATATCTTGCTGCTCCATCACCTAGACCTACTTCATCTACAAGGACTTTATGTTTTCTTTGAAAAAATAATTCTTTAATAGGTTCATGGGTTTTTGACCTTTTTATTTTAATGATCTTGATCTACAAGAGATTGAATCCTCTTTTGTTCTTGGAAAAAAAGCAAAGAGACATGGATGTCATTCCACATTGGGAAACAAGAGCTTTTATTCACGAAGAGGTATGATTCTTTTCTTTTGTTTTTTTGTTATAGATTTCTTTATTGTAGTTCTTTTTTGTAATTTTATTCCTTTTATTGTGGTCAGATTCAAGTAGTAGAGGTATGATTTTCTTTTCTTTTGGTTTTTTTCTGTTATTGTACTTATTTTCTTTTGTATTCTTTTTAGTAAATGTTTTAATGTGAAATTGCATTTATCTTTAAAAAGAAGCTACGTTTTGCATTGGGGTTTTTGTGACAATCCATAAATTTCTCACTCTATTTTTCATTCGATTTCTATTACTCAATGCAATTACAATCAATAAAAGATTATTCAATTAGATCATTTTACTTTTTTTTTAAACCTTCATTTTTGAACTTTAGTTTTAATTGTGTTTGTATTATGAATTATATATTAATTTTTATTTATAATTTATTAAAAAATTATAAATATCTCAAAATAAAATATTATTTACTTTTTATCATGGCATGTGCCAATGCAGGCTTGCTCCACTAGTACTATATTATATATAGTAAAGCAGCAGGTGAAGTCGTGGGGGAGCGACACGTGGTGCGTCCTCAAGCTTTTTGCACTCCTTGATTCCGGAACTGCCCTTCCACTCAAATCTAATTAAACCTTTTCATGCATATTAGGTGGGTCAAAAATTCCTATATTCTCTCATGTTTTCTCTCCTTCTGCCTAAAATACCATAGTTCAGTTGTTTTTCTTGAAGCTTGGCATCTTTATCTTTTTGCACCTCAAGCCAACCTAACCATCCATACATATGGCATGATATCATCCATTGGAAGATTTTTATAAAAGGCCCACATGAAATTCCTTGAATCATTAAGGATGACTTAGTTTTTTTTTTTTTTTTTGGTTATTTCAGTCCATTCATACTTCATAACTTTTTTTTTTTTTTGGTTATTTTAGTTGTTTTTCTTGAAGCTTGGTATCTTTATCTTTGCACACCTCAAGCCATCCTAACCATCCATACATATGGTATGATATCATCCATTGGAAGATTTTTATAATAGGCCCACATGTAATTCCTTGAATCATTAAGGATGACTTAATCTCATCGAATTTTTTTTTTTTTTTTTTTAGTTTTTGCACTCCCACTTGGTAGACATGATAGTTTCTTTATTGATACTTCTTTGGCTCTCTCAACTGAATTATTTATTGTTATTAATTAAGTCCCAAGCTTAGCAAGGGCAAAAGTGGGTTGTATCTTTTTTTTTTGGCACGTGGAATGCTATAGATATTTATCCATCCAACTATATGGGTTCTTTGATTGGGTCATTTATACTATTGATTAGTACAGGGCTCATTATTAAGGTATTCTTCTTTTTCTTTCTTTCTTTCTTTTAATTTTGAGATGTTTTTATGTTTCATTGGACCGCAGCTTTTTGAGATTTTTCTCTTCTCCTCATTACCATATTTAACCAGACAAAGCCTAATCTCTCTCTCTCTCTCTCTTTCTCTCTCTCTCTCTTTATTTATTTATTATCTCCTTTCCTAAATGGTCTCCTTCATATATTTGAAACCTTAATTTAAACTTATATGGGACCACTCATTCCTAAAAGCACTCCTTTCTAATTTTGATTTCTTATCTCTTCCTAAAATCTCTCCCAATACACGGTTGTGTGCCTAAAATCACTCTAATTCTTCATAAGAAAATACTCGTCCAAAATAATATATTTTCCTCTATAAATGAGATCCGACAACACCTATTCTATTTTCATCCATAGTGGGCCCAAACTATTTTTAATTTTTCATAGTCTCTTACAAATCACCTTTGATTGGTGGCCCCCACCATGATGACAAGTTAGTGCCCAATTGTATTGTTTGCCTTGTAATCAGCAGTAGATATTTTGCATCCCTTGCCATTAAGCTTCATCAACATAAACAGTTCCTATCTTATAACTATGCACTTTGTTGTTGTCGATGATGTTGATTTCAGTTCTTTTTTTTTTTTTTTTTTTATAATATTTTAGGGTTATAAGGATGCAATTTGAAAGCAACGAAGGCAGTAAAATGGTACTTTTGTTGTTTTTATTACTTTTCTTTAATATTTTTTTTGTTCTTTGTACGTATGTTTTAGGGAATTGTAATTCACTCTCATTCTACAATGATTTGTTGAAAATTAAATATTCTAGCATTGTTGCTGGAGCTCCAATGACCGTTATTACAAATCTACTTTGACCTATCAAGACAATATTATATCTCTTTTATTTTTATTTTGCTTTTTCTCCTAAACAGGCAGTGGGTTTTTTTTTCTTTTTCACTTTTAGTTTTTGTGGCTTTTATAGTAGACTAAAATCTATGCAACCACGAATACTTAAGGTTTTTTAGAATATTATTTTTTAATCTTATTTAAATAAAATACTTTCATATGAATAAATTTAAAAATATTTCTAATCTTTTAAATAAAAAACTATTCTCCCAAACGTCCAAGAGTGACGTTTCATTGGATTATTTATTGAAGCAACACCTTGGGTCCACTTTAAAAATCTAATATTCTCCTTATCTAATCTTTCCTTTCCAAAAATCTTATTTTCACATGAGCATTAAATCTTTAGATAAATTTGCAAGGGTCATCTTTTTTTAATTTTAGTCCGATCTGAAAGAGATCATAAGCATTACATATCGCTTTGTCCAAAGATATACACTTGGTTACACTTTTTTTAAGATTTCATGCACGCTTACCTTTTTCTTTTCTTTTTTTTTGAGAAAACATTATATCTATTTATTCTTTTATGTATATACTTTTAAATAATTTAATCTTATTTTTTAACATTTTTGCATTCTTTCATTTGTCTTCTTTTTCTAAGTTTCAGACATTTTGTTGTTATTTTAGAACAGGGGACATTCATGTGCATCCATTTCTCACCATAGGGTGAGGGACACTTACATGGCTTCCCCCCTTTGTCCATGAGCATTCCTTTTAGTAAAGGATGGATGCACATGAATATTCTCCATTTTAGCACATTAATATAGTAAATTTCTTTTGTTAGCCCGAGCTTTTTTCGCTAATTTATTTTACTTTTACCTCACTTCTCTCTCTATCAAATATCCACGCCCCATGAATAGGAAGGTATATGGGGTTCTCCAAAAGATGGTGACCATTCTTGAATTTCCTATATAATTGTATTAAATGTAATTTGTTTGTTTACTCGTGTCTACTTTCAATTTAAATTGAGTTTTCTTTAGATGAATTAAAGGCTCGTGTTGGGCGCGGGCCCTGAAGAGCTAGTTAGATATATTAAAGTAAAGGGGGAGGTGGGCTGTGAGGGGTGCCACCTCACCCCTGAAAAATTTCTCTTTTAAGATAAATGCAAAAGAAAACATGACATTGTTTGCCTGTGATGAAGGGTGAGATGGTTTTGCTTTAGTGATTCAATGGAGGGTCAGATTCTGTGAGGTTTGGATACTCTCAGATTCTGTGAGGTTTGAATCTCATCCATGTTGTCCAGTAGTAGATTTTTTTTTTTTTTTTAGTGCATGAGAATATGTTCAGATGATTTTCTTTTCTTTTAGCTTTAACTTTTGGTCTTCGATAATAGATTCTTATATGTTTCTTCTAAGTTTCTTTTATTATTGGATTATATGCTTTCTTTATGGATTTATTTTATTTTTTCAGTTATGCTGGGTTCTTTTAGTTTTCCTCACAATGGGTTTCAATGGATTTGTGAGTTTCTTTTTCTCTTTCCCTTTTTTATTTTGGTTTTTTATTTTGGGTATTGGGTTCTCATCGAGTTTATTTATTTCTTTAAAAAAATTTCTTATGGATTATTCTAAGTACTTTTATTTCTATTTTTGTGTTTTTTTTTTTTTATGTTTTTATGGATTTGCTTCCTTTAATCGTGAGTTAATCTTGTTATTAATTCTTTCACTTTCATTTGGTTTTTTTAGTTTTCTTGTGATGGTTTTGAATGGATATGTATTTTTTTTATTTCCTTTTTTGCTTAAGTTTTTGGGTTTTGGGTATTGGGTTCTCATGGCTTTTGTTGGTTCCTTCTAAATTACCTTTACCATTGGATTGTTTATGGATCTTCATTTTTAAATATTTTTGTAGTTTCTCTTATGTTCTTGTTGCATTTATTTTGAATTTATTATTATAATAATTTTTTTTCAGTTATGGTGAGTTTCTTTAGTTGTCTTGGTGATGGGTTTTCATGAATTTTTGGGTTCTTTAGTCTTGTCCCTCTTGGCTTCAATTCTTTATATTTTGGCATTGGATTCTAATGAGCTATTTGGTTCTTTTAAATTGCTAATATTAGTTGATTGTCTCTGGTTTTTCATTTATATGTTGTATTTTTCCATCTTTACAAATTTTGTTGCATTTTGTTACGAGATTTTTATAGAGTCTTTTTTAGTTTTCCTGGTGTTGAGTTTTAATGGTTTTGTTTTTTTAGTTTTTTGCATAGGTATTTAGCAATGATCCCTTTTTATATTTTGAGTGCAGTTGTTGTGGTAGTTGATGGGTGGGATGCAACTGAACCTCAGCGTCATTGTTAATTGCAGTTTCATTGCCAATTTGAAAAGTTATTTTAACCCAATTTTGACCATATCAGACTTTCTAATGGAGTTTGGATTATGTATCCTACTTTTCAATACGATATTCTCATAATAATCGAATTATTAATATTAACGTTGTTTATAGTTTCTAACTTTAATATTAACGGTGTCTGTAGTTTCTAACTTGAGAAAGAAACTAGATAAGTTAAACCTTTTAAATTTTCAACCCCCAAAATTATCTCTTCCCATTGTAGATTAAGCAAAAGTTGTGGGCTCATCCTGAATTGGTGGGCCACAAAATTAGTCATCAAATTCAATTTAAGTGGGGGATAGATGATTGATAGAGTCCAGGATCGTCTAAATTGGGTTCTTGAAGAGTCCGGATCTTGCTTTGGAAATCCAGACAGAAGTGAAACTACAAAGTAGAGCCCGCCTTCTAAATTGGATAACCAACCAAAAATTTGTTTGACTAGCTTTGATTAAATTTTAGTATAGTAACCTAGAAGTTGTGTACAAATACAGTACCGAATGGTCAACAGCTTCACAAGCCACATCTGTTGCTTTTTAAATTAGAATTAGAACACTACACAACATTGGTCGGGCCCAATGATCTCTAAGAAAAAAGAAGGCCCCTTCACTTGGACGCATTTGACAATGTTCTAAGGCCCCTTCACTTGGACGCATTTGACAATGTTCTATTTTGTCTTCCACTCAGGGATGCAAAACACCCAATACCCACATAAAACAAGGAATAGGAGTCGAACTTCAGACTTTGGGGAGCAAACCCAAAGGCTCAAATCAACTGATCTATACTGCCCTGAAGGCGCTTATTTGTGCTTTTCAGAATTCAGAATGCACAGTCCATATGAGATTTGAAGTACATCGTACATAGATATGCTATTTGGGTAACTAATTGTGCTGATCAGTCTGATAATAATGAATAGCTTGGCTAAAATATCACTTACTGCCTTTTCTTCAAGATATATGTTTTCTACAAGGTATGGTATACCTTTTCTTTCTATAATATAGGTTTTTTCCATCTCTTTCGTATTAATATGCCTTCCTAATATCTCTTCCTTTATTCATATACAATGGGATCTGATAGCTCGCAGCAGCCTAAAAAGAAAACCATCTGAACATATTCTCATGCACCAAAAAAAAAAAAAGAAAAAAAAATCTACTCCTGGACACCATGGATGAGATTCTCCATGCCATTCGAATCAAATGACATTTCCATGTTTATAAAAAAAAAAACCTTTTTTTTTCATACTGTGATTGCTCAATCTTCCTTGGTCGACCACTGTAGTGCTGGACCTACATGAGGCGGGACAAGTAATGCACTTGCTCAATTGAAAAATAAAGTGACAACCTCAGTGACTAATGCTGAAATAAGTGGATAAACAAGTGGATCGATGAATTGCGCAATCTTCTTATTCTTCAAAATTTTGAATTTTTTATTATTCCACTTTATGTTTGAAGCAAAATTCATTATTCATTATTTTGGATAAACATACTTATTTCATAAACTTTTATTTTATAGATTCTTTCATTTTAAATTATAATGGTATGACAACTATGTGCAACTTTACTTGTGCACCGGTGTCTATATGATACTATTCATTTTAATTAAATAATATTTTTTTCTTACTTTAATTCTAAATATATTCTCAGTTTTGTGTCCGGGCTAAGCACGGGCCTTTGTTGCGAGTATATATATTAAAGCAATAGGTGATTTTCTGGGAGAGCGACACATGGCAGCATGAAAATCCCAGGGAGAGCAACACGTAGCGCATCCTTAGATTTTTATAATGCTACATTCCGGAATTACCCTTCTAATCTAATCTCATCACTTAAAACATTTCAATGCAAATCTAAGATATTCTTGAAATAAGATACTTTATCCATTCTCTAAAACATAGTATACAATAATAACTTCTCTTTAGTTACCCTCAATGGGCCTCACGTATTAGTAAATTAACAAAGAAAAAAAGAGAATAAAGGCTCTTTGGCTGTGATTTTAGTAATTGGCGAACATGTATGTATTAAATGTTGTTGCATGTCAATTTGTGGGACCCTCATGTCAGATCCAAGTTGCAAAAATTTGGGCACTTTTATAGGCAGTGTTTTGCTACTTTTTTACATTTATTTTCTTACAGTATTTGGTATGGTTAATCCATGGAGACCATTGTGGAAGCTAGTTAATTTCAAAACCCACACTTAATATATAATCATTTATATTTACTAATTTAACCAAATAAATTTTCTCTCATGTGTCTCCATCTTTATCACAATTTTTTATTATCATTTATATTTACTAATTTAACCAAATAAATCTATGAGTCCCATTATGAAATTCAAGTCTTCTTTACGTCCAAACTCACAATTTATGGGGGCCACTTTTTTTATACTAACACACGAATAATTTTTTTGATACTAGAGCTGGGCCCACTTTCATAGGTTGTATTCTGCTACTTTTTTCTTCTTATTTTCTTTTCAATATTCAGTAAGATTAATCTGTGGGGCCCATTATGGACATTTTCCTCCTTATTTTTCTTTGGATATTTGGTAGGATTAATAATTTGTGAGGCCCATTGTGAAAGCCAATTAATTCCAAAATCCACATTTAATTCTGAAATGGAACTCAATTTATGGCTAAGCACAAATATAATCAAATCAAGGTCCTAAAATCTTTACTATTTACTTGATCGTTCCCTAAATATTTTCAGCTACCTAAAATTTCTCTAATGAGTTTCCTTCTTTATTATGAATTATATATTAATAGTCATTTATAATTAATTTCAGATTTTGGAAATATTTCTAATTAGAGATTTTAATAATTTTTTAATTAACGCAGGCCTATTGCACTAGTTATATATATATATATATATAATGATAGCAGCCTCTTCATGGAAGTTTTTAATTATGGCAACACGTGGCATGCTCTAGAAGTTTTTAACACTTTCCAATACTCTCCAACAAACCTTTTAAAATATCTCAATGCAAATCAGGATATTCTTAAAATAATATACTTGCCTAACTTTTCTTTGGTCCTCCCAAAATCATTTTTCTAGATTATATTGACCATTTACCTTCAAGGGCCCCATAAATATTAAACTAAAAAAAAAAGAAAAGAATAAAGGCCCTTTGGCTTTGACAGTGGGCTCATAGATTGATGAAAAATATAGAAGTCAAGTTGGCTATAATTTTAACAATAGGTGGGCATGTATGTATTAAATTTTGTTGAAAATCAATGTTTGGGACCGTCATGTTAGGTCTAAGATGCAAAAATCTAGGGCCAACTCATAGATCACAATAAGCTTCTTGTTTGTTGTTTTTAATCAATCTGTGGTGCCCACTTTGAAAGCCAGTGTTTTTTTTTTTTTTTTATAATCTTTTTATCTTTCAAGTTTGAACAATCCTTGTGTCCCATTTTGACAGTTTTTTTTTTTTTTTTTAATTTCTAAACTCACAAGTTATGAGGGCTATTTTGCTACTTTTTTCACCTTATTTTCCTTTAAGATTAATTTGTCCATTGTGGAGGCAATTGATTTCAAAATCCACAATTAATTTTGAAATCGACACTCAATTTATGCCTAAGCACAAGTATAAGCAAATCAATTGCTCGGAATATCTACTATTTACTTGATCTTCTCCTAAAATCTCCTAGCTCCTTAAAATTTATCTAATGACTTTTCATCATTATCACAATTGGTTTTATTATCATTTACATTTACTAATTTAACTAAATAAATATGTGTGTCCCATTGAGAAAGATAGATTTTTTTCCCAAACTCACAGTTTACTGGGGCTACTTTCATAGACTGTATTTTGCTACTTTTTTTTTTCCTTATTTTCTTTTCAACGGTTAGATTAATTTGTGTGGCCCATTATGCAAGCCAATTAATTTCAAAATTCACATTTAATATTGAAATTGACACTCAATTTATGCCTAAACACACAAATAATCAAATCAAGGTACTAAAATATTTACTATTTTCTTGATCTTCCCCTAAAATCTCCCATCTCCTTAAAACTTCTCTCATGAGTTTTCATTTTTATCACAAATCTTTTTATTATCATTTATATTTACTAATTTAACTAAATAATAAAAATGCAGATTCAAAGAAACAATAAAACACAAAAAATTAATATGATGGACCAAGTAACATATTTAGTCTTCCAAGCATGAACAGTTATTATAAATTAATTTACTCTTCTTACCATCAGCAATTCAAACCGATTGTTCGTTTATATGTTTTCTTCTTCATCATATATTATATTATTTATAATTACTCTTCAACTTTTTCATTTTCTTTGACCCATTTTCTTTTTATATAATCAAGTCATTCTTTTTATATAATATCACGTATTAGATAATTTGATTTTATCATTTTACTTACTTTTTTCCTTGAAAACTTTGAGTTATGAAGATCGGTTTTAATTGTGTTTGCGTTGTGAGTTATATGTTAATGTTAATTTATAATTTATTCAAATATTTATAAATATTACTAATTGAAGTTTTAATTATTTTTTTTCATCATGCAGGCTTGTTACAGTAATCATGTTGAATAGCAACGTAAGCAGAACCTCACTGAAATCTTTATAAAAACAAACTTTTCTGATTTTGGGAGCTTTGAATACAAAAACCTATCATGGGTTTGACTAGAACAATAGAATGAAGTTGAAAACCAACAAGAAACACAATCTAGCTAAACCCATATGAGAAATGGATCTTGAAATGCTTCTGCCGAAATTTCTATTTAGAAAACCATCAAAACAAGTACTAAAGGCCTTGAGACTACAAAACTCGCTTCCCTCTTTGTAAACAGGGAAAAACAAAATATTTCAAGGGGTAAGATAAAAACCCCACTTCTCTGAAAACCTGCTATTGTTTATAGAGCTTAGTATCCTAAAAGGAGAAAAAAATAAGAACACCCTTACTAAAACTTAAACCCTAGAAAATGAAACCAGAAAAGGGAGAGGCAAGAGTCTATCCAAACGAGATGGGGCGGCAACAGTCTTCTCTAGACTATAGGAGATGAAATGGTAAGTTTGAGAATAGACCCTAATGAATGGAGAATGGAGGATTGGATGGGTTATTGAAAAATATAAAGCATTTATATTATCTTATGGGTCGGCTCACCGGCTCATGGGTTTGAACAAATGTAGATCCGGAATCAAACCTGATAGGTCCCTGGTCCAAAAAAAAGGATTCGGAACCGGACCCATTTACTTCTCGGGACCTAAATAAGGACCCAGACCCAATTTTTAACGGGCTGGAACCTCTGGGTAATTGAAGAATCGATGACCCATTTATATCCCTAACCTAACGTCAAGACACAATGATCGACCCTGGGCAAATTTGTGATACAAAGGTGTTAACATCACTCAACCAATAATGTGTTCGCATAAAGGGGTTGAATTTGATCTCAGCAAGCCTTCCAAGGAACACATCCATTGTACGAAGGGAGAATTTCAATATATATATGTGTAACTTTTGGCTCATTTTTACAAAAGTACGCGGTGGTGTGAATATATTTTCTTAAAAAGTATAAAAGTGTTCCATACTTCTTTCAATCAAGTCCTCTCCATAAATGGTTTTTTTTTTTATTTAAGAAAATGACAAGAATACTCTTATAACAAGCTTTTGTCTTTTTTAACCCTCCTTTTCTCTAACCTTCTTTGCCTTAAAGAAGTACGGGAGGCCTAAGAGTGCATTTAGCATTGTGCCATTCGGATGTTTTCATGTTCTCACGAGATGAGGATATGAAAAACATATTTGGTATGTGTAAATTAAATCACTATTTCGATTCTGATCTCACTAGAATGAATCTCAAGATCTTAACCTGTTGAGATATGAAAGTTGGAACGAAAATGGAATGACCCCTAGCACCAACCATTGTACTGTTGAAAGTGTATTCAGGGCAGAGCGTGGAGGTGGTGGATTTTATAGTAGAGTATACATGGAGCAGCCTGGAGAGGCCCTTGGGCAACTGAATTAGGATATCTTATTGTTCTCTCATGTACTTGCAAAAATAAATAAATAAATAAATAAAGTTCCTTTTAATAATAATAATAATAATAATAAAAGTTCATAATTGGGGTAATATGGGTCTTTTATATTTTGATGTGACTTGAGCTGGTTGCAAGTTGGAGTTTTAGCTAAGTTTGACACATTGCCTATTTGTTTACATGAGAAGAGAAGTAAAAAGGATTAGGGGACAAATCATGAATATAGTTAAAGAAAAAGGAATTAAAGTAAATAGGCACTAAAAGACTAAATTTTACTTCTCCCCGATTTATTCAAGTTGGAGAGAGCAAAACAAAGGGGGTAAAATAGGGTAAAGCTTCCATTTTATGTTACATAAGAGGTCTACTCTCCCATCCCCTTATGTCATTCAAATACTGATGAAGTAAAGCTTTATCTCACATTAATTTTACTCTTTTTTTTTTTACTTCTTCCATTCAAATACCGATGAAATAAACTTTTTTTCACATCAGACACTTTTTTAATTCTCCTTCTACTCTACTCTTGCTATAGACTAACTAGTTAAAATATTTTAAGTTTTTACATATTTCAAAATAAGAAAAAAAGCTAACCAATTAAACTTGATTAGATGCTCACCCATTAGGCGTATTTAGTTTCAAAATCCATAAAACCCGTTGTAGGTCAAACACGTATCAATCAGATCGGGCTCATATTGGCCTAAAGGTGCACCTCACGTCCTCACTTGACCCATTCCCATCCTTAGATGGAATGTCTCAAATGTTTACTTCAACAGAAGTTGGTCCTACCATAAAATTGATCATATAATTAACAATGATCATATGATTGATAATGTGATTAGTGTAGTTGAACTGCCCACAATGTTGGAACTAGTTTAAGGTTAAATAAAAAAAGGATTAAATAAAAAACCAATCTTGCCCAATGCAGGCGGAGCTCGATCCGGGCCCTAGGTGGCACAGATGACCAATTTGTGGGCCGTACATGTGGAAAGATTTAAGCTATCACTTATTTGGTGCACATTTGAGCTGTTACTTGTGGAAATATTAAACCTGTAGTAAGGGGATGCTTGTTTGGAGGATTTTCACACAAGAATCTCATGTGTTGGAATTTTTTGTGGCAATAATTGTTATGTATGGATCATTTGGAATTTCTTAGTTTATTGGTAGGATTTCAAAAAATACAGCTTTTGAAATCAACCACACTGAAAATTTTAGTAGAAATTAAAAGAAGAAATCAGCCTGATCATCAATTTTGTAATTTCTTATCAGTAAATTTTGTAAGGTTCCTCCAATTATAAGGTGGGTACAGTGGAAACTCTTTAGCTGGGTTGTTTGTTATGATAGTTATAATGAATACATATCAGTTAAATGATGGAGGCTTTAGATCAGTTAAATGACGGAGACTTTAGTAGCTATTATTTCAAATTGAAATCAGCTCCGATTAATTTCAATTGATTTTGACCCATCATTTTGACTCTTACTTAAAATGTTTTGGACCTTCTGTAAAGATAAATTCTGAAAGCACAGTGGGTTTTTTTAAACCTACCCACTTTTTTTTTTTTATAAAAAACTTACACATGACGAAAATACTCATAAATTTTGTGCATATCTCATGTGCACGGGTGCAAAATGCTGTGCACATGATATATGCACGGGTTTTCCTAGCTGTGCACCTCTTTATGTGCACGGGATTTCACAGCCGTACACCTTTTTATGTTTACGGCTATGAAACTCCGGACACCCACTAGCAAGAAATACACATGAAGAAAGGAGAAGATGGTCCTTGGTGGTGGTGGGGCAGAGAGGGGAGCTCGCCGGAGGTGGGCCGGCTGTGGCAGTTCAATCGTAGTAGGTAGAAGGGGAAGAGAAGAGGAGAAGAGAATAAAAGAAGACGAGAAGAAACCGCTTAGTTCACCGGAGGGAGAAGAGAGGGGAGCTCGTCGGTAATGGTAGGGCAGAGAGGGGGGGTCACCGGAGGGAGAGATTGTCGCCGGTGATGGGGTGGCCATTAGGGTTCGGTCACAGTAAGTGGGACGCGAGGAAGAGAAGAGAAGATAAGAGGAGATGAATGGACAGGAGACAAGAGAAGCTGATGGTGTTTTGGGTATTATTTGGAAAGTGGGTGTGCACAGCAAAACATGCGGTGCCTCTGTAACGTGGGAAGGTGCATGGACTACGACTTCCTCCCATCGATAAGGCCTCAACTCCTCTCTCTTTGGCCGGACGCAGACGTTTTCATCGGCTTATTTATCATCATTTACAAACGATTTTCCTGTGCACGCACCTTTTGCGACGCTGCCCTTCATCTTCTTTTGCCTCATTCATCCAATCCAATCCAATCAATCTACAGGTGAACTTTCAACCCTTCCTCTTCTCTACAGTCTGAGTCTTATTCTCTCTACAACTAATCAGTTGATATCACATTTCAAAATAATGGCATCGACCCGGTTATTTTTGCTTTTTTCAGCAATCCAAGTACACTCTCATTAAGTTGTCGTCTTCTTCTTCTTCTTCTTCTCCTCCTACAACTGCTGTAAAAGGAAGATAAACCAGAGATCGATTGAATGTAAACTATTGTGCATTTTCCCAATCTGTATGCTAAACACGATGGTTCAATCACCACTGGTTCCGAACTCGCGGGCCCATCCACATGACGAATGGTCAAAATGATAGGCTGCTTGATAACTTAATAGGGTTAATATATTGGTTTCTGACATGCCAAAACCGGTTGTGTCATGTAGACAAAGCGTTTGATGAAATGTGTTTTGTTTTGGGTTCCAAATCTATATGTCATAACGAATGGTCAAAATGACATGCTGCCTGATAATATATTAGTTTTTCACATACCAAAGCTGGTAGTATCATGTAGTCGAAGTTTTTGATGAAATGGTTTTTTTTTTTTTTTTTTTATATTTAATAGTGGGTGGTTCCAAATCTATATGGCTCTAACTCATTTTGTAAAGAATGATCACACTGCATTCTTTGAACAAGAAAAATGGGTGCTCATTGAAGGCGTCTGTTTTTTTAATGATTGGTTTAGAGTTTTGGTGGTTTTGCAGTGATTGTGATAAACTCGACTGTGGTTTTGCAGGAACACAAGGTAGGAGGAGAGCATTTTGTGGTGTTAATTTCTTCATACGGTAATTGAAGATTTACAAAAAATTTGTATTTTTTGTGTGTTTTTTGTCCTCATGTTAGATCTGTTGAGCTTGCGACTTGGGCTTCAAAAGAGATAAATGAATGAAGCATTGTAGAATGTAGAGCCTCGACTGATAATAGTCCCTTTGAAGAGATCCTTTCTACTACATGGTCATAGTTTTTTTTCTTCTTCTTCTTTTTGAAATATATGTTCTCAATGGAAAGTCATTGAACTAAAGTGAGGGTGCTATTTTTCTCACACTTTTGATAAATAATTCATCTGGGCCGTTGTCATTTGTTTGAAGTTACTTCTACGTGCTAATTATGGAAAAATAGAGAATGGTTCTAGTGTTTTTCTCCTCCATCTACACTATCTTGAAAACTAGCAATGAGGCCAGATTTGATGACAAAATAACAAGAAGGCTTCCTTGGATCCAGCTAAAATCAGGTCTGGATCAATTGTCCAAGCCTTTCCTTGGTCCTCCTCTTTTCTCCATTATTAATTTTTTTGGGAGATGCTCCTCCACTGTAAATTGTGTGCTTTCTCTGTTTTTTTTTTAGGCCTGTTGAGTGTGGACTTTTGTTGTTGGGAGTTGATCTTTAGCTCTTGCTCCCCTCGTTTTCCTCTCAAAGCAATTTACCTTTAATAAAAAAAAATGTCTCCAACTAATTAATGATATCACCAGCATATTTAATATTCACCCATTAGTCATGTTAAAATTAGCAACTGAGTATAATAGAGGCTATGCTGGCTAGTGTACACCCCTTCTAAAGTTGAAAATTGGTCAGGTGTAGATCATTCTTCTTCTCTACTATTGGGTCTATCTAACTTATGTTGTACAAAGGCGGGCACATTTAAAATTGTCTCGAATCACGATCAGATGAAAAGTTTGGCCATAATTTATAATATCAACTCTATGTCAGAATGTTTTCTTTATGTAAAAATACTTTTAAGATAAAAGGCTACATAAAACCAATCCAACTCATTGTCTCTACCTAAGAAATCAAATTCAGGTTACCAAACAAGTTAAAGAAACTTGAAATAAACCACAACAATTTTGTCTTTGTAAGAAAATAATCATGTCAAATAACTTGAGTCATGCTATAGATTTTTTTCCCTTTTCCTTTAACGCATTGGTCTTAGTTTGAATGGTCTTGAGGGCAACCAATGCCATATATCAGTTCACAGTATAATGAAATTTGGTATTATCCTTTGATGTTATTGAGAACCAGGGATTAACTCTTTTGGGTCAAAGACCTCATGGATGCCCATGTCATAAAAAATCACTTTTTATTAATTTTTTCCCTTTTATTTTCACTGAATTCACGTTTCAACTTAGAGGTGCCCAATTACAGCTTTTGGAAGATATTATTTATTTATTTATACTGGATCAGATTAGTTACTACTTGGTTGAATTTGAGCCTTCTCTTTGATAAAAATAGCTTTGGACCTTACTCATTATAGTGCTAAACGTTTGTTCAATGTTCCTTTTTTTCCAGAAATAGCTATGAACTGTTATACTGAAACCATGAAACTCACTCTTGGTTACCAATTGCAATATGCCTATAGGTATTCATTCACTGAGATGAGGTAGAAATTATTTTAGATATACTGATTCTTAAACCATACATTTAAAAGTCATTTTCTACTTGATTGAATTGAAATAGAAAATATTCATTTCTCTAAGAGGTGGCAAATGATATAAAGCCCATCCCTTCTATGGAATATGCAATACAAGGGTCCAATATTCACGGTTTAGGACATTTTAGACTTGCCCATGGGCATCTTTGCCTGTAAATTGTATACAAAACCAAACTTATTATCATGTTTGCAAGAATAACTAAGTTGACTACATATTAAGGGGTTCTTTGGTGGCAAACCAAAATGTGTTTTGCTGAGCTATTGATAAATGTACATTAATTGAAATTTATTACCTTTCATTTATTCTTTATTTTTCCATTTATTTGGTTTTTTTTTTTTTTTTTTTTTTTTGGGGGGGGGGGGGGGGGGGGGGGGGGGGGCGGGGGGGGGGTCTTCGTGTGGTTTCTGAATTAACCAATTAAGAGACTAATTCCCTTGTACTTATTTTTTTCCTCAATCTATTAGGGCCTGTTTGGATAGGCAAAAAATAGAGTAGAGTGAAGTTAAATGGGCCTAACTGTATAAAATCTCAACTCTACCCCGTTTGGATAAGCCTTGCCCAATAGATGAAGTAATGTTGTGAGCCACATGTACTTCATTTCACTTCAACTCTAATTCCTTGAGTAAAAGTGGATTTTACTCCAAACCTTAACTTCAAAATAAGCATCTAAATAGAGTGAGTAAAGTATTTTACTTTAACTTCAACCTACTTCTCTTCACCCCACTCCACATTTGAAATCCACTTCATTTTACTCCACTCCTCATTTATCCAAACAGGCCCTTAGAGTATTATTTCTTATTTTTTGACAATTTTAATTTTTTAAAGTTTTTTAAGACATAAAGATCTTTTTTTTTCCTTTTAATTCTTTAGTTTTTATGTAGAGAGCAATATCTCACTTTATGGATTTTTTTGAGTTATTTTTTTAGTTTTTTTTTCCTAGAAGACAAAGATGTCACTTTTCCTGGTTTTGTTGAGTTCCTTTTTACTAAACCAAATACACTATATATATATAGATTATTTTTTTTCCTTTTTTGTGAAATTTGATGTTATATGATCATATTAGCAAAATCTCCTCCCAAGCAAATCTCTCTCTGTATTGAAATTTATTACCTTTCATTTATTCATTAATAGAGGCTACTCTTATTTATTGTCTGGATGTTTTAAAAATTTATTGAAATAATTTATTTATTCTTATGATGGAATTAATTTATCAATTGCATAGTAGCAGAAGTATGCACTAAAAAAAGTATGCATCTCTTTTCTCTCTATGAATTTCGTATTACAAATGTCATTCTTTGCTTGCCTGTGCTTACCACGGGCAATTTTCGCTAGTTATATTGAATATGAGTCTAAGGGCACATATGGATGTATAATATAATATAAGAAAATAATATATTAGAGGATAAAATCTTTCATTTCTAAAGTAATTGTTTGGATACGTCAGAAAAATTAAGAAAATGATATAAATGATAATGCCATCTTCTGTTTTTATAACAGAAAAAAAAAGATCTTCTCTTTTAACTCAAAACGATTAATTGAGTGTCCGGCAACCCAAGAGAAAATGATAAGGAAAAAAAAAACCCTTTTTCTTGAAGAGTCATAAATTTCTACCTAGGGACGCTCCCTTTATAATTTTTTTAAGGTCAGTTTTGATACTTGTAGAATGCAATATGCTCAGATTTAAACATAGTTATTACTACAAAAGAAAATGGACAGCGCCAAAAAATGCTTGGGCATTTCTTAGGAGAAAAAAAGCCTCTCTTAGTAGGCCCCACATGGGGATGCTTGATGATCATGGAATCTGTTGGATGATAAGATCTATATGAGACCTACCTATAGGCAAAATTTAGACACCATAAGATTAACCTAGCTATTTGATGCATGGCCCTAAAATCTAATGGTTTTAGAGGAAGCATTTTCTCGTTATTTCAATCTAATGGTGAAGAAAGTTGAATGAGTGTCAAATTTGGACTTGTCACTATTGAAGGGGAATGTGTGAAAAGGCTGGACTAGGTCAAGGGGGGCCATGCCTAAAAGAAGAGGGGCTTAAAAAAAGGAGCGTTTTTAAAGTGAGATATTTTGAAAAATTCTTGAAAGAAAATAGTACAAATATATGTGCTAGTGGGCAAAATTTTGGAATATTCTAATATCAAAATCGGACCACAATTTATGAGAAAGATATAAAACTTTCATGGAAAATTATTTTGTCCATTGGTCTGAAAGTGAAAAGAAGACGTGAAGGGTGTCTGGCGTTCCTCCTTCTGGATCCCATGCACAATTCACTTCTTGGTTCAATTTAGAAAAATATTCACTTTTGAACAATTGCAGTTTTCAACAAAGTTTAAACATAATATCTACAATTATCACGCGGTCCAAATGTAAGCAAATAGGATTTCCCTTGGTACTTGACTTCTAACTATGACCTACTTAGATAAAAAATAAATAAAATCATTAACTTATTTACATATTAATACTAAGTGTCCACCTTTTCCTGACGTGGTCAAAACTTAGCTAAGCCTTCAGTTGTCTTGGCCCTCTAGCTTTTGAGATGAGTCAAGTTTTTGTGATTTTTATCATGTCTCAGATATGAATTGCTCTACAAGGACAATCAAAACGGTCACCTTCGCTGATGTTAACTGGTGCTAACTGAGCAGCTAAAAAACATGCTAATCTGCAAAGTAGGTTTTGATATTTATGGAAGTTGTTAATCTAACATCTATTTGTTGGATTTTTTGAATCCATTATGATTAGTTCGGTTTCATTGTTGATGAGAAGGATGAGGTTTGTACCTACAAAATTCAATCAATACATCTAAGCAAATGAAGAGATAGAACCAATCAATACAAAATCGAAAAGTTTCTCCTTTCCATTAAGTTTTATTACTATTAACTTATCTTAGATAGATTAGATAAAGCTACGATGATCATGACAGCCATGATAAGAGATTTATAAAGCTTCTTTTAACAAATATTTGGTAAACAAGTTAGATGCAGAATCATATCTAACTAGTTGATACAAAATGATCTTTAATGAATTGCAACACCACCTCAACTTCCTTATATGGACCAACATACAACAATCTATCAAACACGTGGAGCTTTTGTGAGTTTATCGTGCCTTGCTAAAACCAACTTCAAGAAACATCATCACAATTATCGGTTGAGTTATGTTTGATGTCTGCATGGTGTAACACATTAGCTTTGAATGGTAATGGAGGGATGTCAATAGCTACATCACCTTGGAGCATATTTATAACATTCCTCATGGAAGGCCGCCGAGAGGGCGAGTACTGAATGCACCAAAGGCCTACTAGCTCCATCCTCCTTGTGATATTCTCTTCCTCCTCCCCTTCGCACTTGTGCCATTTTGAGCCACCACTGTTAGATCTGTGCACCACATGGTGCGAGTAGACCCATTCAGGAAAATATATCTCACTGCTCCTACTCATATTATCATTGAAATTTCTCCTCTCACCGACCATCTCTAGGAGGACCATACCAAAGCTATAAACATCAGATTTTTCACTCACTGGACCATAACTCTTCCACCACATTTCTGGGGGTGCATAACCTGGAGTCCCCCTCCCACGCATTAGACTAATTTGGTTGTTTTCCCTATTTACCATTTGTGCTAGTCCAAAATCTGACACCTTGGGTTGGAATTTTGCATCCAAAAGTATGTTGTGAGGCTTGATATCACAATGTAGGATTTTACTTCTACATTCCTCATGTAGATATGCGATCCCTCGTGCTATGCCAAGTGCTATCTCATGCAGTTGAGTCCAACTTAGTTTTTGTTGATTGTCATCTGCTTTTGGGTGTATATACTTATCTAGGGAGCCATTCTCCATGAATTCATAAATGAGAGCTCTTCTTGATTGCTCAAAGCAGAAACCCAAAAGACGAACAAGATGTTGGTGGTGAATTTGGCCGATGCTTTGGACCTCATTTATGAATTGTATCTCACTTTGCTCATTCTCATCTAGAATTTTAACTGCCACGGTGCAAATGTTGGGCAATTCAGCTTTGAAAACGGAACCAAACCCGCCTTGACCAAGTTTGTGGCAGAAATTATTGCTGTATTTTTTAATTTGTTTGTAGGAGAACCTTGTGGGCATTCCAGAAGCATAGTCTTGCAGGAATGTCTCAATGGAAGTTGGTGTAGTTCTACTCTCCAAGTAATGCCTCAATGCTTGCTCATCTTTACCTCTTAGCTCCATTCTATTCTTCAACATTTTCCTTCTTCGAATGTACGTAAAACAAATACATCCAAACATAAATGCCAATCCGAGGGCAAAACCTTCAAAGAGCAAGAGAGCAACAAGTCAGAAAATACTAAATCATCCTCCATAAAATGTTATTCATGTTTTGAAATCCAAAAAAAAAAAAAAAAAACACATTTATTGTAATTTTTTACATTTCAAGTTCTATTGATGGTAATGGTCAAATGCAATTTGCAATTATATGTTCTCTTAAAGATTTTGTCCAAGATTTCGGAACTTTCTAATGATCAGTTAAATGTTACTTTTAGTGTCCAATGCATTGTTTAGTCTTTCTCCATATATCTTTTGAATGTAAGTGTCTTTTCATATTCCTTTGGTTTAGAGTCTTCTCATGAATTGAAGAAACAGAATTGAGTCTAAGTTCAACCATAAATTGAGAAACAGAAAAATGAATAATGTGTTCTTGCAGTCCACCTCAAGTAGCGGCCAATAGTTTGTTTTAGATTATGGTATTTCAAGTATGGAGCAAATTCTTTTACCAAAAACAGAACAAAGAAAAAAAGTAAGTTGCAAATCATGTGTCTGTTTTGAACACATGGGTCGTCCAACATAGAACTATAATGCCATGTTTAGTTTAGACTTTAGAGTTGTTACTGTTTTAACTTATTTTATGATGATACTTATCCTTATGATTTATTTTGATCATAGTTGATAGCTGTTACCTGCAAGCAGTTTTATCCTTGTCCGTCCAAAACTTCTTGAATCCCTTTTTGCACTGCTAGTTCCTTCACATTCCAAAGACATGATGAGAGAGAGTTCATGAAAACTGTAATTACTATTGCTCAACAATAATGATCATATCCTAACAGCTAAACAAAATTGACAATTCCAATTGTTTTATTTGACCTGCACGGGACCCACCCTTTTAAAATTGGAATTGCTTCCTACATTATATATAGCTATTGGCCTACGTTTTACTTTACTCGAAGTAATATACACCATGGATTTATATGTAAAGCAATTTGATCCATTAACATACCATAACCTGAGCCCGTGGTTATAAGACGGTGTATGAAATGAGCACGATGGATCAAGCAGAAGTGGGATTAGAAAGTCCAAATCAGGTGATCAGCATGTATTGTGGTGGTTGGATAGGATCATTTCTATTCTTAACAAAGTATAGACAAACATACAAGGTTAGGGTTGCACATGGGTTGGGGCAGTTGAGTCCAATCCAAACCCATTTAGCAATTTAGTATCCAACCCATTTGCTAAATGGGTCAGAACACCCCGCCCACCCAAGTGCAGGTCATTATGATTTTCTTACCCACAAACGATCCATTTAACCACAGGTCAGATATGGGTCGTATGATTTTGCAACTTCAAAAGGTGGGTCGGGTTGGATATAAATGATTTGTGCTCGGAGTGGGGGATCAAGAAGCCTAGCCTTTATTTAACATATTTATTAGATGGGTCAAACCCAACTCGACCCGCATCTAGAATCCAAGTGAGATAAACTTTTTCCACCCTCAAACTGTAGCAGCTAGCTATCCAGTGCTAGGAATCACTTACCATCCGAGCAGTTTTGCCTATGAACACCTGAACTGCAGAAACACAACTCTTTCCCTAGAGTCCTTTCATCTTCATCCATGAATCCACACCTTCCTCCAGTGACATCCATGCAAGCCACTCCGCAGACACTATCCCACTCAGCTTCAAAGCCCTTTTGCAGAGCCCTCCTCAAGTTACCAGCCCCAGTCAAGTTATTAAACAACTCATTTGGGATGGATGTTACAAAGGGCCAACAGTTGGGTATTGGGTCCAAGAAACCATTAAAGAAATAGCACAAGTTCTTAGTCTCTCCACACTCCAAACAAGGAGCTTCCATCAACCTTGCCAATATGTCACTCTGAGGCTTCTGAGTGCAATTGAAGAAAGTACCTGTCCTGTAGGCATTGTTCATCGACAAGCTCCCAAGAATCAACCATCTCTGAGAGTATCCCCCATAGAATGCCGGAATCGGGCCGCACCCGAAGAGCGAGTTGTCGACCAGCCTGAAAGACTTTCGGGCGTAGGAGGTCTCGTTGAGCTTGTCTAGGAGCTTGTACTTGATCCGCAGAGTTTGATCGTTGGTCATGAAGACGGTGCCATTCTCGCATGATGTAGTTATGTTGGCGCTCCGGCAAAGCGGGTCTAGGCCTAAAGGAAAGTGAAGGAGGGAGTCGCCGCATGTCGATGGCGCGCAGCGATTGTAGTAGTAGGAAGAGGATGACTCGCTGGATGCAAAGTATGAAGGAACAAATAAGAGGATCAATTCAACAAAGATGAATTGGTTTTGCGACAGAGGCATCTTTTAGAATTTTCTGGATGTTTAGGTACAGAGTGATGATGTTGTAGGTTAGAACGGAAAATATGAGCTTTGAAATTGAAGTCTGAATGCTTTTAATTAGTTTACTTTTAAGTTAAGATAGAAAGAGAAGATACATTTTTTTTTTATATGTGGATCAAATTAGAACAAAAGATATTTCTTCATAAATCAAATATATAGAAATGTTTTAATTGGTAGAGTTGTTAAAAATTGATCAAACTCCTCATGAGTCAAAGTCAAGATTGGAAAGTCTCAATCTTTAGAGGGTCAAGGTCTGTGTCCTTCAGATACCAGATCACATGCGCATGGGCGAACCCTCAGGGCACGCTGGCGAGAAGACCACCTGCCGCGTAGGGAAGAGGACCAGGGTGGTTGGGTGAGAAATGACATGCCCAACTGCCAGTCTATCCCCATGTATGCAATTTGCAAATACAGCTCCTAAGTTCTACCATTTTCTCTCAGAATGGGAGTAAAATGAGAGTAAAAGCTTTTTGCTATAGCTAAACTGGCTTGAGACACGGGTTTGTGAGTAGAGTGTATGAGTTTGAATCCTTAATGTAGAGAGAGAAAAAAGAAAAAGGATTGGAAGTGAAAATAATAGAAAAAGAAAGCATAATAAGAAGTATGCTGTCTTCAATAGCTCCTTTTTTCTTGAAGGGTTAATTTCAGTGAAAAAGCCAGCGGTTCAAAAGGAATATGCCGACACTTTCTTAAATTGCTCCTGACTATGCAAATCAATAACAAAGGTAACATGATAAGCCAGCATGTTGAGAGTTAGTGGTCATGCAAACTATCACACTTGTGAGTTCATTATAACCTTGGAAGGTAGGGCTTCAAAGCCTTAACATATTTATAAGTGCAATTTTATCATGATTCAATCTGGCAATAGATCATCATGTAATTAGTGGTCGACCTGGGAATTTTTTTTGAAGGCTACGGTTTTAAAAATTTGATAGGTCCCAAAATACAGGGTGCATGATTTTGAGTTTCTCGTGTAAAAAAAATTATTTGAAAATTTATTGTGGGTTAGTAAAACTAATTGCTTCAGAAAAGATGACTTTGAAGACTTCGGGTGGATAAGACCTACGCGTTGTTGAACAATACAAATGAGGTAAAAATTCTCATCATCTTTTGTATCAATTGAGCAGACATTGATGGTGATAGAACTGTTTTTCCTGGTCAACCGTGTCAGTGGTCTACCTTGAGAATATTTTAGGTCTTCCAGCACCTAAGTAGTCGATAGCAGCCGTCTCTGTTGCTGTTCCACTTGAGAATATTTCGTTTCGACTTGAGAATATTGACAAGGAAACTAAGATAGGGACACCCATTTTGAGGAAAATGGGTTTTTTTATTCTATTATCAAATTGTCACAGCTCTCAAGAATTTAGTAAAATATAGAATGTAATGGTGAAATATAACTGATATAGTCGAGCTCAATATAATTAGAATAAAGCTAATATAATTGGGATAAAGGTATGACTATGATCTTAGATTTTGAAGCCTAGTAATTAGGCATAGGCTCATGTGCATATACATGACACTCACGGTGATAAACCCAATTTAACTAGACTCATTGCCCATACAGGACGTGCATAAGTGCCCCCACAAAAGCCAAGTTGTCCTATAGTCATCTTACAAGAAACCACAGGTAAGTCCACAAATCCTGGACCTCACCCATAGGCTTTAAAAAAAATGGGATTTTTCCTGTAAGGTCACTATTAGTCATTGATTTCCATACCTAGCGACCAAAGTCAAGGTATTTCCTTAGATATCACAATACAATAATTTAAACCTTTTTTACGATATTGCAAAACTTTCTTAAATTATGCGGTGAGAAAATTATTTTTTGAGTCTTAACAAGGCAATTTTATACGATATCTCATGTCACAATAAAGTTTTGTGATATTAGTGGTAGGGAGAACCTCTAAAGAAATATCTTTACTTAAATTACGAGGTGTGGAAATCACATCTAATGGTAACTGTAGCGTACAAAAAAAAAAAAAAACCCTATTGGAAAATTCCTATTATTGTATACATCATCTACTATTGAAGTCTGGCACATCATCCAGTCAGTAATGGACCTCCACTACCATTTAAGTCTGATAAATAATTTGAGAGAGAGAGAGAGAGAGAGAGAGAGATTGGTTTGAATTTTGGTCTTCTCCGCAACAGAAAAGTAATTGAAACAAAAGTATTTTAGGCAAGGCCTATGACTATCTAGAAATCTAAAGTGCAATGCCGGTCAAGTACCACTTAGTAAATCAAATTGTTAACCTCATCGATACTGATTGGTTTCTTTAGATGGGATGAATTTAGTCTATAGCCACAAAAGACAAATCTCTTTTGAAAATATCGCCCTAAATTCTCACTTCATAATTGACTCACATTTCACTGTCAATAAGCCCACCATTGTTGCACCGAAATTCCATGATATTGCCTCAAAAAATGCTCTAACTTTTCAAACGAGCAAGTTCTTCGTAGCTCGGTGTAACGCGTTTTCTTTTACAGAAAGATAAATCTTGAATTAATTCTCCCTGATGCTAAAGATTACCTTAATTTGATGGTATAATCATCTTACTTGTATTAGACTTATGGGTGCATGGTCCACATGACCACACACCCATGTTGGGCTTCGTCCTTGGACGACCAAGTGGCCATTTAGGAATCCCTTTTGCTTTTGAGTTTTTAATTAAATCCGTAGACTAAGAAAGAGCTTCTTTCAAATTTTGAATTGAAAAAATTCGGGGAGGAAACCTGCAACAACTAGGTTTCCATCACTGGAATGAACTCTTACAGAAAACTAAAAATAAAGGGTTCGAAGCACCTTACTTCACTTCCTTGGATTTGCTTGATATCTCATCAATTAGACACACACTTTAGAAAGTAGAAGAGAGTGGTAAATTCCACATGAAGGACAACCTTGTTCAATGAATTGATTGTATAAAATCTAACAACTTGAAGCTTCCCAAAATAATCTCATATAGTTCAAAGTTCTTGATTCAATGTTTATAATCATAGAATCAAACTAAAATTTAGGGTATATGTGATCCGGATTATATCATCATATCCAACCATTCATGTGTAGGTTACTACTGCTGAGCCGTACAACGCTACATTGTTTTTCTATCATTTCTCATTAAGAAATAAGGGGACTTCTTTTTTTTTTTTTTAACCCCTTTAACAATACTTCAGATTTAACACAACTTTATATGGATGGAAAATCACTAGTTTTCTCTAGTAATGATTAGTTTTTATCTGTGGATTTGAAAGAGAAAATTATGTACTAGAAAATCATTTAGAAAATGGTCATCAAATAACTTCTCCTTTAATTGAAAATGAGTTAAGGATAGATGAAAGTGAAAACCCTACCATTATCCTAGTAAATCAAATTCTAGAAATGTCAGGGCTCATCAACATGTCGGCCGGTTAAGATGATGGGTCTATGGGCTGCGGCCAACTTGCATTCAACATGTCTGACTCATAAGCTGTGGGTTAGATGCATGTTAATCAACTTTGGGGAGGCTAAGAGCTAACCCATCTGACTTTTCTATTAGAAGGGTCAGACCTGCCTGACCTGCATAAAAGCTTCGAGTTAAGTTACAAGGACCAGAGAACGAAGGGTCGGGTTTAAGGGTCGTGTAGTTAGGTTCACCCACCCCTACTATATCACCTTTGTGGGCCCTGTCCCATTTTCCTGGTCATCTCATGCTGGGTTCATCTTTTTTTATCTATATATACATAGCAGTTCAACTCATGATTCAGTGGATCACCTTCTAATGGCATCTCTCTTCTCTCAATCTCCTCTCTCCCTGACCATCTCCTTCCTCATCGTCATCATCTTCTTCTTCTCAACAACTAGGTCACAACAACAAACAAGCACAGACCCTTCCTACTACTACAACCTTTGTGCTCCCTCCACCTGTGGCAACCTCACCTTCTCCTATCCCTTCTCTCTCCCAACCTTGTGCCACCACCCAAAACTAAACCCCACATGCCAAGACAACAAGTATCTTGTTCTCCACGGCCAGCCGCAGTTCGACGCCCAGCGTGTCATCGGCAATATTAAGATCGATGGCCCAAACTTCACGATACCCATCACCAGCAATTCGTACTTCAGATGTGGGCATTTATCCAAGCCCAACGTTGTCACAGACGCCGTCATCTTCAACATGTCTGATAAGTACACTTTTGGAACTCACCTCAATTGCACCAGGCGTCCCACTAACTGGCAGGCGCTCATGCCAGTCTCGTGTCTCGGGTGCGAGGGGGATGCGGACCCTAACGTATGTTACTACATGCAGGGCTTCGTGAGCTTTCCGGAGTGCGAGAGCTTCTATATATATCCGCCCAAGGGGTTCAATGTTAGTGCAGAGAAGGACCTGAGAGGGTTCCTTAAGAAGGGGTTTGATATTACCTACAACATGTCCAGGGACTGTGAGAGCTGTCAGGGATCTGGAGGGAGATGTGGGGCTAGACCTGATGGTTCCTTCGCCTGCTTCTGTCCCTCGAGTGTCCATAGCCAAAATTGCTCAGATGGTATGCGTATCGTCTCCTTGTCCCATGATTTATTTATTTTGGTTCCGGACTTGAAAGAGTCTAATATGGGCCCAATATTAGGAACCATTTTTAATTTTGAGTTTTACTTCGCATCTGCGAAATCGACCCGAACAATTTGGGCCCCATTTATTTGCATAGAATACATAAGAATTGAATATGTAGAAGTTGAATGCTATCTCACGTGGGAGAAAAGTGAAGACACAAAGTGAATGAGTGATAATGACCTCAAATAACCTCCATTTGAATGGAAAATGATTTAGAAAAGAAGAGAGGTGAATACCTGGCCGTTATCTTAGCAATTCAAATCCTAAAAAAGTCAAAGTCATAGCTACATCACTAATATATTATATCCTTTCCCCCTCACCTTATATCGTTCATACTTTACCTCTTTAATAATTTAATATTAGAGCTCATTTGATAATCAATTCTTTTGTATTCAATTCCTATGTTATCTAACGCAAACAAAGAGATGCTTAATGAACCGAACTTTGAATTCAGTTCCATGTGTTTTACATGAGTACCAGCTACCTGATCCCATGGCCATATATTATATATCTAGATCACCGGTTGCCGGGCATTAGAATATAAAAAGGAAAAATCTCAAAAAGTATAAAATTTTTGACTCATTTTTAATAAAAAAAAGTATATGAATAATTGAATATTTCAGAAAAGTATTAAAGTTTTACACAATTCTTTCAATCAAGTCATTTCCATAATTTTTTTAAGAAATGACAAAAATACCCTTCCTTATGACAAGCTTTTGACTTTATGATGATCCTAACCATTCAATAAACTTAGTTCTTTAGTTATTTGGAATCCCCTTTTTTTACGATCCATGCATGAAGGCAGTGGAAGTGGTTCCTATTATGTCATTTGAGTTGGACTTGATCATTTCTCTAAAATGATTTATTAAAGAAAAATTAGAAAAATGACATATTCGGGTATTTTTGTCACTTCTCAAAAGAATCTGATTGAGAGGATTTGATTGAAGAATTGTAAGAAATCTTATACTTTTTTGAAATATTCAAGTCTTTATCTATTTTTTTGAAAATGAGCCAAAAGTTTTATACTTGAAGATTTTCATTAAAAAATTAAAAAATAATCACCATGGCCTAAAAGCAGCCCCAGTGAAATAAAAATAAATTCGCCATTGACCTAGATGGCTGAAATTGAAGGGCAACAAAGAAAGCACAATCTCACGACTGCCAAAAGTTCATTATTTGGACGACGTCTTACCACTGTGGTAAGAGGCGCAGTTGTTACCTAATTGCCCAGGCATACCACCTTTACTCATCAGATGGGGTCTCTCATGTCACTCTAGGTTTACTTTTCTCACCAAAGGGCTCCATCGCCTGAGATCTAACTACCCTCACCCGAGGGCAGAGTCCCAACCCTCTATAGCTTGGTACACAAATAATAATAATAATAATAAAGTGATTTTTGGCAAAAGTCAACATAAAGTGGGTGTAATAAATGATCAAGGTGGGCCTAATTAAAAGGTTTAAAGCAATCTAAACCATGTATTATGCCTATAGGGTCATTTAAATTGTGGGCTGGCCATATCAAAAGGGTTGCAGAGGTATTCAACCATCCTGGACGTTTGGCCACAAACCTGCTAATGGATGATCTAACAACATAATGGTCAACTGTCAACCAGGATGAATTCTCGACTTCTGATGCCTTTGACTCATCCACCGAGGGAACCACAACTTGGTTGGATGGCCTAGATTTACATAAACATTATCATAATATTTGTTGTTTTCTAATCTGGTTTTTAATTCACTTGAAATGACATTTTTTTTTGATGCAGAGGTAATTGATCTAAGAACATGGAAACCAGCGGCTAGAAAGTCTGGAGGATCCAAAGTACTAGTACTTGGTAATTTTATACTTCCCTACTTCCTTCTTCTAAAATCATGGGTTGATATTCTGGTTTTTTATTCCAAAGTGATTGATGCAAAGTGCTCAATTCCAATGAAAATGAATGATCTCTCGTGGAGTTCTAATCTCACCCTCAAGTGATCTTATGGGCTTTATTTATTTTTCCACAACCTATCCATACACAATATACCTTTGAATCGATCCTTTTAATGTAGTGCACAGTGCACGATATATATATATATATATATATAGGTAACACTGTAAACAATTGGATTTGGCAAGATTTTTCGGCCAACTGCCCGTTTGATGTCAATCCTCCTATTCATATTTTTGTTTTTGGTTTTTTTAAGAAACTATTATAAATCCAACGAAGGAAACAACCAATAAAAAACAACCAAGAGAACAAATAAAAAGAAAAACAATCAAACTAGGACTAAAAGAACACCATATTCATATCCCCCTTAAAAGTTTTCTCCGCACAATTATGTGCAACCAAATTCAACGCTTTAGGAACATGAGAGACTTTAAATAGTTCAAAAGATGTCGCTAAAGTGGATATATTTCGCAAAATGGGATCAATAGACCAGTCCTGATTCCCTTTAATTGCCCGAATAACTTCAAGAACATCAGATAGAAGGACTTTTGGAAAACCCCTCATCTTAGCTTCACTTAAGGCCACTAAAATGGCCCTCGCCTTGACCCATCCAATGAGCTTGAGCTTGCAACCACAAAGGACCCATTAAACCAAATGGCAAAGCCGATGGGATCAATAGACTAGTCCGGGTTCCCTTTAATTGCCCGAACAACTTCAAGAGCATCAGATAGAAGGCGGACTTTTAGAAAACCCCTCATTTTAGCTTCACTTAAGGCCACTAAAATGGCTCTCGCCTTAGCTTTTTTGGAGGAAGAGACTTTTAACCCATCCAATGAGCCTGCAACCACAAAGGACCTATTAAACCAAATGGCAAAGCCGAAGCCAGCTTTACCATCTATTTTACGAAAAGCATTATCAGAAAAAATAACAACTAATCCATCATTCATTCTAAAAGTTATATCATATTGTCGAGTGTATTTTTTTTCCCCTTCAAATTTTCCTATTTTAATAGGCAAGGGATTGATATTCATAATGACACTTTTGACAAAATTTAGAGTATTTATAGGCTAAATTCCCTTTCCTCTAAAAATGAAATCACAGATGGACTCTTCTTCCATACCACAGATGGGGCAACAAGCATCATTAATAAGAGATTTATCAGAAAGAAATTTACGAACCTGGCTTGCATTGTTTATGCATTTTCAACCAAACATGAGAACCCTTTTGTGGAAGAGGTAACTTCCATAAAGCTCTCCAATTGATCGCGATCTTGCCATCTTATTCATTATTCGGTTGTAAGCTGATTTGGTGGTAAAAGCCCCATTCTTTGAATAGGCCCAAAAAATTTTTTCTCTAAACTATTGTGGAATATAAATTGTTTGAATACATTCCACATCAGCGCTATTGTTAAAAATGGCCTTCATGACATTCACATTCCATTTTCTATTTTTGTCCCATAGATCACCGACAACAAGATCCGGATTGCAAATTTCTGACAAAGGTTTTCTCATTCCACCCTCACATGGTATCCAACTACATTTCCAAATAGATATACTCTTTCCATTTCCTATGATCCATTCCACTTTTTCATTAATAAATTTTGTCACTTCCACGAAATCTTTCCAGAACCAACAATTACCCTTTCTTTGCTTCCCTTAGAGATTTGGTTGGGCAATACTTAGCTTTGAGAATCTTTGAACTAAGAAGCTCTTCATTAGATAAGCATCTCTAACTAGTTTTAGTTAGGAGAGCCAAATTATTTTTAGCTATTTCTCGAATACCCAAACCCCCATCCTTTATAGAATTACATATTGCACTCCATTTAATGGCATGTAATTTTTTTTTCCAAAGGAGTCTCCCCAAAAGAAGCTTCTAAATAATCGATCAATCACTTTGCAAGTATCAGATGGGAGTTTGAGCACTGACATATTGTAGACAGGAATCGAGGAAGCAATATTTTTTATGAGGGTATTTCTTCCGGCCTGAGAAAGGAGAGGGGCCTGGCCATGACATAATCCTGCACTTTATCTTATTAATTAAATTCTGGAAGTTAGAGTTATTTTTTTATATTAATTATAAGAGGATTACCAAGGTATTTTTCCTCATTTCTCATTTGCCTAACTCACGGAATCTTACATTACTCATTATCTCTCATCTTACATGTTCCTTTGAAAAAATAGGCAGCTGACGTATCAAAATTTACAAGTTGACCCGAGATAAGGCAATACTTTTCTAAAATTAATTTCCTTTATTTGCCTAATTTCACTAATCCTAGCACTGCATAATAATAGGCTACCATCTGCCAAAAAAAAGAAAAAGAAAAAAAAGGTAACACTAGGAGCCCTTTTTGTACCTTTAACACCATGAATGAAGTACCCCTCTTTTGTTTTTTTTTTTTTTGCCTTTAATAACATGCAATAGAGAACCCCTGCACCTAGGATAAAGAGGTAGGGTGAGAGAGGATCGCCTTGCCGAAGTCCTCTCATGGGTGAAAAATTGCCAAAAGGGGACCCATTAAGAAGGATAAAAAAAGATACAAAAGAAATACATGCCATAATAATATTAATGAAATCATTACAGAAACCATAAGCTTCTAACACTTTGGCAATGAAATCCCATTCCATTCGATCATACACCTTTGCCACATCAAGTTTAAGTCCATAATTTTAATTTTCTTCTTCCTTTCGAACGAACGTAGGATCTCATAGTCTACAATATAATTAGCAGTTATAGATCCATCTTTAACAAAGGCACTTTGAAAAGGTCCCACAATTCTTCCCATAATTTTTTTAAATTTTATTAACAATAACTTTAGCAATTATTTTATAGATTGTCATACACAAACTAATAGGTCTGAAATCACCAGTAGTTTGGGGATTTTTTTTTTATCAAAACAATGAAGGTTCTTTTGATTCTTTTTAGAGATGATTTATTTTTGAAAGAGTCCTGAACAATATTTGTAATGTCTATACCTACTAATTCCCACATATGTTGATAAAATTTAGGTGGATAACCATCCGGGCCAGGAGATTTGAGAGAACCCATTTGGAAAACATCCTTTTCACTTCAATGGGTCGGGAATAGCAATGAGATCATTATTTTCTTCCTCAGTAACAGTGGGTCTAATTAGCTTTTGTATTTTACTAAGATCCCTTGGCCCAGTAGTTTCCATTATTTTCTTAAAATCTACACAAAAGGCCTCTCCTATTTCCTCTCTTTTATCCAGCCATTTACCTTCATTACTTTTGATTTTATCAATTCTTTTAAGTTTGCTCTTATTTATTGTGCTAGAGAGAAAGAATTTAGTATTTCTGTCTCCATCCTTCAACCATTATTCCCTAGATTTTGTCTCCATAATTCCTTCTCTCTTGAGAGGTGCTCATCCAGTTTTCCATTGAGACTCAATTTTTCTTCAATGTTATGAGGGTTTATAATTTTTTTTTTTTACTCTTTCTAGTTCATTCCTAGTTTCTTTAATAACATCATCAACCCTACCAAAACATTTTCATTCCATTTGACAAGATCTTTTCCAAGGAGGTGTAGAGTATGATTTATATTTTTTGTTTTAGACCATCTATTTATGATAATTCTATCACATTTCTTATCTCTAAGCCACATACTATGGAATCTAAAAGGACGTGGGAGTTTGGTTTTTTCCAGACACCCTAGAAATAGTATTGGGGAATGATCCTAGCCCCTTGCTGTCAATACTAAAAATACAGCTTCCCCTAGAAGCGATTGTGCCACTCAATATTACCGACGGCTTTATCAAGCCTCTCTTTTATGTGTGCAAATCCTTTCCTTTAAAGCAAATTTAGCTCTTTTAGGATTGGAAATCCCCCTGCCCCACCAAAAGAAAATTTGGGTCCAATACTCCCAAGATCTAACATCCTCATATTTTCCATAAATTCCAAGGCAAATTTAGCTCTTGTAGGATTGAAAAATTTCCATGGACCCTTGAATTTATTACCTATATTGTTCATACTTTCCCAAAATCTAGATTTCTCTGTAGGATATGCAGGCCCTTGGATGAAAGTGGCATACCAGTCTCCATAAGTACTCTTAATATAGCAATGAAAATACCATTTATCTTCAGTTAAAATAGATAATTCAACCCTATCTTGCCAAACAAAAGCTAAACCCCCAGCAGCTCCTACAGCAACCGGGATCACACTCGTATTAGCTAAATTAAGTTTTTTTTTTTTTTTCTGTCAATTTCTTAATATCTTGCTCAAAAGATTTGGTTTCAGAAATAAATAGAAAGTCTGGGTTATGTTCCCTACATAATCTCTTGAATTCACGAATTGTTGAGGCTAGCTCCCTTGTTGTTGCTCCTAATTTGGCTTGAGCAATGGTCCTTCTGATCTACCTCGATTCCAACTGAGTCATTCGACTCGGATTGTGACTCATTTCCCCTGTCTCTGGTTACCTGCTACCGAAGGCCATGAGCAGCCACCATTCCTGCTCCTCCCAACCTCCCTTCTGAATCTAGGACATGCCATCCACTCTCCAAAAGTAACCATGATTCCCGGAGATGGACAGTTCAGACCATTCCTTAAGCTCCAGTGGAATGTTGAGAAGATTATAATATCTTGGACAATCTTCTTCATCATGCATAATTAAACCACAGAACCTACAGATTGACGCCAACCTCACCTCAGAAATACTCACCTACTATAGCTGATCGGAACTGCTGGAATGAAACATTTACTAATGTCCATTACCAATCTGACCCGGACAATATCTGTAACCGTCCTAAATATTTATAAGACTTAATTTGATGCGTTCAATCAGTCCTGGGGCTTTTGGTGTATTGATTAGGCACATAACATTTGGTATTAGAGCTAACTTTCATGTCTCGAGTTTGAGTCACGGAGAGGACTATTTAGAGTAGATTGAGAGCCGTCTAAAAAAAATAGAGAAAATGGTTACCAACAGCCAGTGTGGCTACCTGGAACCAAATTTCTTCAACATCTCCTACGACTTCGGCGGCTATACTTCAAACAATTGACTCCTTAAAGCATTCAATGGCAGGTTGTGCAATTGAACCCAGAAGGAAAAATTTTCAATACTGACATCATCAAATGCTTGATTTTCCATAACCTGCTGCACCCTCACTATCACACCTTCAAAGATTCAATGACCTTTAGTCACGACCATAACAATTTCCTCCTGCGAATCAAATTGGAAGATGAATTTTCCAGATGTAGTTTTTGTTATTTCTGGTTCAGCAAAGTTACTTTTAACTGCCTCGATATTTAGTTTTTTCCTCTTCACCGGCTTTCCAACCATGACAAATCTTTCCTCATGAAACTCATGTTTCATGGCCCACCTCTTCTTGAAACTTTGGTAAGATTCTGCCTTCAGGTAGCAGGTTATTAAAAAATCTCGCATCATTCTTTCTACTACCAAATGGACCAGTGCCACTACTAGATGAAGGAGATGCACAGAATCTTGGAGACCCACCAGACTTACTACGCTGGCATGCATCCCTATCCCCGCTCCAGTTACGATCTCTACCATGGTCCATAATGTTTTAGACTTTAGATCCTCTTAAACAAAAGATTGGAGAAGTCACCTACCAGATCAACTAGAAGCTACTGAACACCAACCTCCAAAGCAGCGAGTAGATATCCACTAATGGGCGTCAATAAAACCCCGCAAGATGGATGCTGAAGCCTACAGAACGCCTGGATAGCAGGAGAGAACCCAGCTTACTGGGAGAACACCGACAACACCCTCCTTTTCATACTTGATACTGATATATGCTGAGGCACGACATATGACAAAACTAATGATCTAAAGCAATGCACTTGAACCAATGCACACACATGGCATTTCAAGATTTAATTTCCACCAATCTAAGTATCATTTCTCTAAAATTCACCTATATATCCTTCTTGCTATGCTTAGGGAGCAAGATTAAATAGGTTGCTTTTTATTTTTTCTAAACTAAATGAGAACTTTCCAGTTGAATTGGATGGCCACAACGACATAATTTAGCAAGTTATGTTCTTTACTTGTAAAAATAGTTGTAAGCATAAAAATCTCCACAATACCTATACATTTTGGATCCAGAATTTGTAGAAACTAGTTTATTATATATGAACCCTGCATCTCTTACTCGTTCTAGAATTCCTAAGCCATATAAGGCAGCATATCTATTAACATATTGCCACTCAATGTCTTTTAGTTAGGATTCCATTCCATTTTATTTTGTAGATTTCAAGCTCATTCATATTTTTGTTAAACTCTAAATAGTGCTTACATTTCACTTTTGTAGCTCTTTCTACATCGGCGTCTATAGTGATTCTAATTGCACTTGCAATAATAGTGGGCATCTTCTTTTTCAAGAAAAAGTCTAGAAGAGTGAAAGATAATGAAGGGGGAATGAACAACAAGGACAGGCCGCAAACAGACTTGAAAGATGTGGTTAGAGGCATATCTCCAACAAGGTATTCATATCCTGAGATAAAGAAATTTACCAACAACTTTGCAACAAAGCTTGGGGAAGGAGGATTTGGAAGCGTCTACAAAGGGATCATTCAAGGAAGTGGGAGTGATGTTAATGTTGCGATAAAGCTATTGAAGATATCCAAACAAAGTGAGAAGCAGTTCATGAATGAAGTAGCCACAGTAGGAAGGATCCATCACAACAACCTAGTGAGATTATTGGGCTACTGTGTTCAAGGAAGAAGGAGAGCTTTGGTGTATCAATTCATGGAAAATGGGTCTTTAGATAAGTATATTTACATGACAAAGAAAGAAGCAAATGAAGTACAAGAAGAGTGTGATCTCCATCGACTTTCATCCAAACAACTACACAACATAGCCTTAGAAACAGCCAGAGGCTTGCTATATTTGCATGGAGGTTGTAGGAGTAGGATACTGCACTGTGATATTAAGCCCCATAATGTTTTGCTGGACTCAAGATTCTCTGCTAAAGTGTCCGACTTTGGGTTGGCTCGGATGATTGATAAAGACCACAGTCATGTGTCTTTTACTGCCATTCAAGGGACACCGGAATATATGGCACCGGAGATGTGGTCGAAATCTTATGGTGGGGTGACAGAAAAGTCTGACGTGTACAGTTATGGGATGTTACTTTTGGAGATGGCTGGTGGAAGGAAGAACTATAATTCAAATGTGTCTGCACCTAGCCAAGTCTATTTCCCAGACTGGGTGTACAAGAAATTGGAAAAAGCAAAAGACAAATCAGAGACTTCACAAGTTGAAATGACTGAAATAGTAGGAGATGTAATGGACAAGGAAGATGTGGAAGTTTTGGACCACATCTGTTTGGTGGGCTTGTGGTGCATTCAGCATATTCCTTCAAATAGGCCTTCCATGAGCAGAGTCATTCAGATGTTAGAAGGGAATGCTAACATCCCAACACCCCCAAATCCATTTCCAGAAGATGGCGTAGAGATGCAAAATGATTTCTTAACCAAGCCAACTGTTTATTTAAGTGCTAGAGATGAATCCATTGAAAACTCCTCATAAAGAGACAAATGTCAGCTTTGATGAAAAGCTAAGCTGCAGTCTTGAATCTATATATACATACGCACTTACATACATATATTTGTTTTATCATTCGTCAACAATTACTCTGAAAAACAAGTACAGATTTGTACTAATCACTATCTACATCAGTGAGCTTAATGAGTATTTGTGCTACGATGAACTATTGAACATTTACAAATTTATCGAGATAATTGCTCTCAATGTGCCCTAACATGTAGAAATTAATGAAATTGGCATAATATTTCTCTTTGAGCTCGCAATTGCAAGGATCCAAATGAAACCAATAATCTCATGCTAACTATTCAATACGCATGTCTGGAACATTTAAATTGAATATCCAGTTGTGACAGTGCGCAACCTAAAATAGATCACAATAATTGGTCTACCTTAATCAACTGATTTGGGCCAGTTGAGTTTGTGTTGATGTTTCCAAGTTTTAGTTTATCTATTAATTTGATAAACACTTTTGTGCTGGTAAGATGTTTTGATCGGCGTGATTTTTTATTTATACTAAAACTAATCTTGACTAATTGTGTTACATACTTGTGTTTTCTCTGCACATGTGTGGTTTTATCTGTGCCAATATTCAACTCCATGCTGATGCAACAATCAATGTTTTGTTTTCCCAACAACAACAGATATCTCTGTTTTCTTTATTCATTTTAAACGTGTTTAGGGAACAATTTTAGCAATGACAGATTGCCCCAATTACATAAGAACTGTAAGCGCACAAAGTGCACAAAAGCAGCCGTTGTTCGCCATCATCCTTGTCTCCATTACACTATTTGAGTGTGATGATACACTTATGGTAGAGAAATACTAGTAGTCACACTGAAACATGAATTCAAAATTTGGAAGCCCTCTCTAGGATGGACTTGGACTAACAGAAGTTTGAAGTTTGAGTTCTAAATGAGGCATATTAAGGAAAAAATGAAGAGCTTGACAATTTTCAGAGTACAAAGGCAAATGTATAATGAATATCTCCATGTTAAGACACATCACAGACATTTATTTGATTGTCTCTAAAACCAGCAGGGTGTAATACATTAGCATTGAATGACGATGGAGGGATGTCGATGGACACATTTCCTTTGAGCATCTCTATGACTGCCTCATCGGAGGCCGTTGAGAGGGTATGTATTGGATACACCGAAGGCCCACCAGCTCCATTCTTCTAGCAATATTCTCTTCTTTCTCTGCCTTGCACATGTGCCATTTTAATCCGCCAATTGCACCACTAGCTTGCACCACATGGTTCAGATAGGCCCATTTCGGAAAATACATCTCACTGATCTTGCTCATGTTTCCGTCATAATTTCTCCTCTGCCCAACCATCTCCAACACAACCATAACAAAAATGTATACCTAGAGCTTTTCAGTCAGCAGACCATAATTATTCCACCACATTTCTGGCAGAGCATAACCCAGAGTGCCCGCCCACACATAAAACTAATATGACTGTTTTCCATATTAACCATTTATGCTAGTCCAAAATAATACACATAAGGTCGGAATTTCTAAACCAAAAAGTATGTTGTGAGGTTCGATATCACATTGCAGTATTCTACTTTTGCATTCCTCATAGAGGTATACAATCCCACATGCATTAGCAAGACCAATCTCATTAATTAAGTTGATTCCAACTTGGTCCAACTTTTACGTTGTGGTGTAATATACTCATCCAGGGACCCATTTTCCATGAACTCATAAAGAGAGCTCTTCTCGATTGCTCGAAGCAGAAGCCCAAAAGGCTAATAAGGTTCTGGTGGTGGATTTTGCCAATGGTTTGGACCTCATTCATGAATTGCATCTTGCTTTGCTCGGTCTCGTCTAAAATTCGAACTGCTAAATTGCAATCGTTGGGGGTGTTTAGCTTTGAATACTGAACCAAAGCCACCTTTACCTGGCTTTGTGGCTGAAGTAGTTGCTGTGTTTCTTGATTTGTTTGTAGGAAAATCTTGTAAGCATTCCAGAACCATAGTCTTGCAAGAATGTCTCAATTGAAGTCGATGTACTCTTGCTGTCTAAATAATGTCATAGTGTTCTCTCATCTTTTCCTTTGAGCTTCATTTTGTTCCTAAGCATTCTCTACCTTCAAAAACTTGTGTAAAAGATGCATCCAATTACTAATGCAGATCCTATAACAGTACCTTCAAAATGACAATAGAAAAATCATGGAAAAGTAAATGATACTCTTATACATTAATTTTTCCTACGATGAAAGATTATTTATCTGATCTCCTCTAAATGTTTGGTGTAATTGTCAAGTTTGCTAGTTTATTTTTAAAATATAGTGCAATCACATTAGTATAAGAAATTGTCTATGGGTTTCCTTGTGAGATTTCTCTAAATGTCAAAATACATAAAAAAAAAAAAGATGAGAAGTCTCTGCTTATACCCAAAATATTTGCAATGATTAATCTATGGTCTTAAATCACGATCTCAAATTAATGTAGGACCACCATAAACACGCTCTGCACAAAAAAACAGGGCTACCTCCATATTGCACTGGTTTAAAGCATTGCAACAGGGGAAGGAGTTAGGTGTCCCAGTTTAAAATGGTTCCAAATCTAACAAAATCATGCCATATCCTTCAAATTGCAATTAAAACAAAATTTTTTTTTGAAGCTGCAAATGAAAGCTATGAAAATAGATAAAAGATATGCTGGATTGCACCTCAACAAATGTAACACTTTGACTAGAGTCAATTGGCCAACATGATCAGTTGTTCTTGAAGAAAATCCCACTGTTGGAGGGGGGGACCAGGGTTTAACCGGGGTTTAAAACCACGTAGGAGTCCCCCTATCAAGCATCCAAGTGTATAAAAAGTTCCAAGGGGTTTCAGGTTAAAAAACCACTAGAAAGGGGCTCTGCAGGGCATTTCCAGGTGAAATTTCCATTCTATTGGAAGTGCCATGCAGGCACTCTCGGTTGTCCACGGCTAGCCATGTCACAACCGAGAAAATGGCCCACGGAGGGACTTCCGAGAAGGGGCTGTTTGGGGTTTTTTTTGCAACTTCTTGACATTTTTGAAAATCAAGAACACTTCTAACATCCATAACATGAAACTAAACCCTCTTGCACATGATTAGAACATGCAGTACATGCCATTCAACCCATGGAATACATAATCAAGGATCAAGAGAAATAATCCAATGCATGCTATGTTAATTAACTTGAACACTTGCCTTAGCCCAAAATCAACCTCAAGACTCTCTGTAACTCCTCTTAGACTTGCCGGAATGACCCCAAAGAAATTCCCCAAAATCAAACTCCAAAATCAACCTAGAAATAAAAAACCAAGCTACACTTAGAACCACCCCATGCATACCACATATATCGAACAAATTGAGCTCTAGATCGTGAAACAACTCAATTGGGTGGGAGCTTTGGCCTGTTTGGATAAATGAGGAGTGGAGTAAAGTTATATAAATTTCACATAAAAAGTGAAGTGGAAGAGATGTGAGTTGAAGTTAAGGTTGAGTACTTCACTTCACTCAGATTGGATAATTGGTGTGAAGTTAAGGTTTGGAGTGAAATTCACTTTTACTAAAGGAAATTCAAGTATTTAGGTTGAAGTGAAATGAAGTACATGTGACTGAGAACACTATTTCATCTATTGGGCCAGACTCATCCAAACAGGATAGAGTTAAAATTTTAAACTGTTAGGGCCCATTTAACTTTACTCTATTATATTTTTTGCCTATCCAAACAAAAAGCTCAAAGAAGGAGGAGAAGAGGGCTGAAGGGGCTACCTGGCTAGGAACTGTGCTAAAACAAAGTATATGGTATAGTAGACGACAAGGAATCGAATGACGGCGACGGAAGTCTCAAGCGGGTTTCCTAGTAGATGATTTCCCACATGCATATGGAGAAGATGAGTTGAGAAATGAAAAAAAAAAAAAAGGAGTTACAGAAGTTGCTGGACGTGTGTAAGGATTATAATCCAATTATAATTAGTATTGGCAAATTCATTGGGTACTGGATAAAACCTGAAATTTATAATTATAATTTTATGGGATTGCTAAAAAAAAAATGGTTACGAGATTTGATGAAGCTTCTTACAGTAAATTAATGTAGACTACCATAAACTCATGGACTACCATAAGAAAAGTTAGTAGTGTGGACTACCATGAACAAAGCTCCTTGCCATCACACGGCCATGAAGTTCGTCACTTTATGAGGATTTTGATGACATCATGCGCCATCACATGCCATCACCTTATGTCTAGTCTACTGGTCATGATGGTTGCTTTTGGTTTAAAAAAGAGTGAAAAAAGAAGTCAAAGACTATTGAATCGATGGGCATGTGGTTTTGTGCAACACAGAAGAGTGATGTGCACTTGGTTTCGTGCAACACAGTCGGTTGCTCGAGCCATAGATCGGCCGTTCGAGTGAATGAAGGTAAAATGTGATCCGTTCGGGTGCATACTTATTCGTTTAAGCGGTCAGTGAGCGGAAAGTTCATTTTGAACATGAAACCGCCTTTTAATTTGATTCAAATTACTTATTTGAGTCCTACTTGATCTACAAGTATTGAGGCACGAATTAAAGCCTATATATTGCATTCCTCTCTTAACTCTGGGGCACCACTCTCCTATCAAAAAATCTAGAGATCTATTGAGAGATTATTTTCTTCTCCAAAGCTTTAAGTTGCTGTGCTGAATTTTAAGTATTTGGAGATTTTTTCTGCTATTTTTATGAAGTGGATTCATCTTGAAAAGGCATTCAAAGTGGTTGGTTCAAGAGCGCTGAAGGTGCACGGCGAGCAGTCGGCAAGATCAAAGCAGTCCTTACGTTGAGTTAGCAACTGGAAAGGGTTGTGAGTTTTCTTGTAACTTTCGATCTATAGTGCTTGGTTGTCTATTGGCCTAGACGATAAGGCCCGTGGTTTTTTCCCGAGTAGGATTTTCCACGTATAAATGCCGTGTCATTTTCTTTGTGTGGTTTGATTGTTCTTAATTGGATTTAGAATTAATTACTTATTTAATCACGGTTATTGAAATCTAGTAGAGATCGGTTGATTGGGACCCGAGCCTGTATTTAGGCCAAAATTCTCAACATGCAAGTGAGGGAGGAGGTGGTACGTGGGGCTATATATATATAAAATGGAGTCCGATTACTTTGCAAGTCCCCCATAAAACTAGTCTGATTTGCGGCGCATAAACTAGTCTTGCCATTTTTTCTTTGAAAAAATTCCACGTTTCAAAAGTTACGGGTAAACCTTAAAAAGGGGTGCTAGAGGTCAAAATAGAATATTGAAATTTCAGATGAGTTTAGACTGAACATGAAAGTTGTTGGGCATGAAAAGACCGAACTTTTGAGACAAGAATGACAATTTTATGAAATTCCCACAATACTCCTGAATTTCCAAAAATTCTATCTTAGACCCTTCCAAAAGCTGAACTTGGTGCAGAACTTCTGGAAACCCTCCAAAACTACCCCAACCCAGAACTGTTACAACAGGTTGAGTATTATATTCCCAACTGTCAAAGAAACGTGTTGGTGCTGCTATGCATCTGTAGGGACTGAAGTAATATCCAGTACCTTAGACACAGAAAAAGTGAAAGAATATCATTTGAGATCAATTAGGCACATATACGAAGGCAAGAAACTCCTATTAAAAGAATCGAAGGGTTAATTGTGAAAGGAACTAAGAGATCAGAGGGGCCATTCAGGACCCTGGGTGAAGCGGTGAGAAAAGAAATGTTATTATGTGGAGTAACTGAGAGTATAGCGTTGAATTGGCTTGAGTGGAGAATAGAACTTACAAAGGTGACCTAAGTAGATGGGTTTCAAGCAAAAAAATGTGGGGTTCATGGGTTGTCGCTTATGTCTTGTTTTTCTGTTAATGAATTCTCCTTTCAAAGTAGGTGGGTTTCATAACAATGAAGGTAGGTAAGGGAACCGTATTCAGCAAATATATATATATATATATATATAAGAGCAAGGCTCTCCTAAGCTCAAGTTTAGGATAAAATCTCGTAAGCTCATGCTTATGTGGTCCACCTTTGGTCCATCCAAATGGACCAAACACTTGACCCTTATAAAGTGCACATGTCCACCAATTTTCGGTTAGATCCGAATTTACTAGACCGTTGGATCGACTATATATTGATCCGAATGGACTATTGACCATTAGACTTTTGGGCCTATATGAAGATGATAGAAATCACAGTTGAGGCTGATTTTTTTGTAGAGAGGAAGATCCCAAGAAGTCTTTGAAATCCCCCCCTCCCCCCTCCCCCCTCCCCATGTGGGTCGCCAAGTGGGCCCCACTACAAACTTGAGCTTACCTTATCCTAAGCTTGAGCTTAGGAGAGCCTTCCTCATATATATATATATATATATATATGAGAACTAATTAGGAGAGAATTATTCTTACGGTTCAAACCATGAGAACTGTGGGTGGGGCCCACCTATCACCCAATCCAAACCTTGCAATGGACATAGACCCCTTTGATAGTCACACGCCCTAGGGTTTGGCACCAATGCGATTGAACTGGACCGTCGGATTGACAATATACCCATACGAATGGATTGTGCTCGATTGTGATCTTGACTTAGTGAGAGTTCATAAATGAAAAGGTTTGTGGTAGAGATTTTCTAGCAGGCCCCTGATTGATGGGATAATGTTTTTATGATGATGATAAGTGCAATTAAAAGCCAACCGTGGGGCATATATTTACACAGGAAGAAGGATGTTTCTATGATATCGTCAATTGAAAGAGCAAGAACACAGATTATCCATCTGAATTTAAGAAATAAAAGGAGAGCTAAACCCAACGTGCTGGAATTGGGTCCCTGCGGCTTCTAGCAATTTAAATCCTGCTTGCCTTGTTCTGTGTTGGGCTAAATTTTGGCTAGGCTATCCAGAATGTACCAATTCAAGTTAACCCAATCTTGGCCACACCATGTTTTACTTAATAGAGACGGCACCCCATTATAAAAGATTAATGCAACTAGAAATTACCTATTTTTATTCTAGGAAAGAAAATTTGCAGTTGCATCTTCTCGTGGATTGGGCCCTTTGAATTTTTTAAGGAACCCACAGATGAGACACTATCCTCAGGTGTGTCATTTGATTTTGCAAGTTCCACATCTTCTGCCCACTCTCGCCTCAGTCGAGCAAGATAATGATGCTCTTTGGCCTTCTCAAGTCTCAGCCGTCCACCTTTCCAAACACAACCATTATACTGCACAAACAACTAAAATAAATGATTCAATAGCCAAAACCAACACTTGAAACGGAAGCAGCAACCTCTCAAATCCCATGTATCAAAAGGGGGCCATTTGAAAATGGGCAATCATTTCTTGTGCGCGAGAGTAAAAGTATATGCCGTTTGGGCAATTGCAGTTAATAGAGTGTGAATTTATTTATAACCCTAAACCAACTTTGGGTTGATTCTTGATCTTGCTTTAACTAGTTTGTCACATCCCAGGCCCACGAATTCCCCGATTAGGGTAGTTATCGAGGTGAGACAGGTGTACTCCCGTGAACTCACGCCTGTTCCGGACCAAGTCCGAATTCATTAAGAAAAAAATTCCACTTTGCACGTGTGAGGATTACTCATCGACACCTGTCAATGTAAATTTAAATTGCGGAAGCATTCACATCATTGTCACATAGCTTGAGTAGTCCATTAAAGTTCTAATAATTCATCTTACAAAAATCATTAATCAAGACTAATAATATAAATCGCTTAATGCATTGTACTAAAGTACTTTAATGATAGAAACTACTGAATACTTTATCTTAATGGAAACATGATCCTAATTCGAATGCAATCATAACTAAACACATGCAAACCATAATCTAGTGTAAGATGCAATATCTAATCTCAAACCCAAGATTACCACTCTTGTACGTACTCCGACAGTCAAAGCTAATCGATATCCTTACCAATCAATATCCTTACCGATCAAATCTCTAATCTGGAGAAATATCGGTTATTCTTTTCGGTATCTTGAATTCTTGTGACACCAAGTGTAGCACCATGAATACGACGATTCAATAATATATATGAGCAATTAAGATTAAACACATACTATTCTAATTTCGAATTTAAGACGAATAATTAAAGAGAGACCAAATAAATATCAACTAGGCACATTGTGCATTATGAATAAATCATGCTTTCTCAAATCACAAATCAAATACTCGTTTTCTAGTTAGCTACTACATTTTGCTCATCCTTTCCGATTGAGAGCAAATCTAGTTTGGATATCACCGGTGACCAAGCCAAAGGTTCTCTTGACTATCAGGATCTGGAGTTCCGGTGCTCCAGACGACTTATTGAATGGTCTCGATTAACTAAACCATGTTTTAACCCCGTTGGGTATCACAAGGTCGAAGCCAGGTAGTGTCGAACCATTCGAATTGAATAATGATAAACTGGAGTAAGACTTATCTAATTGAACCCATTTATTTTCATTTCATAATTTTGAATCATTCCTAATCGAATCGAGTCATATGCTTACTCCGTTCGAATATCACATTAAGATACGATAAAATTGAAAGACAATTGTATAATTAATTTGAGAAATAGTACGAATAATGCATATACATGTATTGAATATTCAAGGGCAATAAATAAATCAATCTCATTATACAAATGCAAATCAATTAATAGAATTAAGGATATTTACTAGCCAACCCTAATCTAATTATCCATCGCCTCTAACTGTCCATTACGATGTAGTTTTAGATGATTCAATGCACGTGCTATGTTTCGTTAGTGTCACTTTGTGTATGTGCGATGTGCATTGGAATCCTCTAAATCAACACCCATGGTGAAGTTAATTTCCGTCGGACTATGATAGTTGGTTATGGCTCCATGTCTATGGACTTACAAGGTCCTTCTTTTCTCATCCTAAGAACCTATTGGTTCGATGTATACATCATGGTCAACCTCAAGGCCGACTAAAACACTTATATACATAAATCTAGGTAAATAAGATCTCATTTTATGGTTCGAAAGGAACCCAGAGAGGGTTCGGTCACCTCTCAGTTACCTATCAGTTAACTGAGTTCGAGTGCCATTCAGTTTGTGTATGAAATTGCTTACTGCTTGATTTCGGTCAAGGTTCGGTCAACCGAACCAATCTCTTGCTCTCTGCATAAATTCGGTCAACTGTCGGTCAAGGTTTGGTTAACCGACTCCAAGGTTCGGTTAACCAAACCGAATCCTTGCAAAATTCCACGGGCAGCGCCTGAATAACTCTGCTTGCATTGTCTTTTCAACTCCATTCCACTACTTTCCATGACATTAAGTAATCATCTTTTATACTATTTGAGCCTCCAATGCTCTCATACACACCCCATTCATCATTGCATATCCCTTTCAACTTCCATTAACACATTTATATAAAACCGATTTGCATCATAAATCCAATTAAAATGAAAAGGCTGAATTGACATTCAAGAGAATAATATTGTTCAATCAATGAATCAATCATGCATAAATCTAAATTGCTCGATACTTGCCTCAAATTGGCGATTCTCAACTCAATACCCTCTTCTTGATTCAGTTTATGAAAAATTCCTAATTTCTAAGCTCAATCACTTTCCTATAATGGTGAATGAAATGAATGAGAAGCAATTACCATGCATGCACTAGATTGAGCTCTAATAGACCTACATAAACAAAGGAGAGTGCTTACCAATGAAGATGATGGACTGAGTTGGTGGAAATGGAGATTTGAAGAAAATGAAGGAAGTTTGTAAAAGAAGGAACTTGTTGTTGCAGCTGGATCTCTAACATGCATTTTCTAAGTATAGATTAAAAGACAGATTGGAAGAGAGAGATGAAGATGGAGAGGAAGAGGAGAAATTTCCAGCAACTTGTAAGGAGAGAATGAGGAGGAGGTGAAGATGATTGACCCGTCGTAGAACAGGATTTGCAAATATAAATTATCTCGATGTTAACCGGGTGTCGTATTCACTGGGACAAAAAGGTTAAGTTGTGTTAGTTCCTTAATTCCTAAACTAATTCTAATAGAAAACAAGGTATTGATTTCTAAACTAATTCTATGAGAAAACGAAGTGTTGGTTTGATGGGTTTGATTCCTAAATTAACAAATTAAAAGACAATGTTTTAATTCAATCAGAGAAAGGATCTCAGGGTACGAATCCACTCTAACCTCGCATTATGGCAAGTATAGACCTAGGGTTCCACTATCAATGCTAAAAAGACTCGTTCTGGTTACAAACCTTCACAGAGTCAACAAATAAAGGATGTGGATGTAGATCGGGGCATAACCTATCTCTATGGCATAGATTATTCTAGATCTAACAACACATTCAATCAAGCACCGTTATATGACTAGCATTCAAATCTACAAGATTAAAATACCAAGGAAAATAAATATTGAATTAAAGAAACCAAATCCAACATGTCATATAACCAAACTGCGTTTACAGAAAACCCTAAAACCTATACTTCACCATAAACACAAGGTTAGGGCTTCATCACAACCCTAAGATAGAGATTTAGTTACTCATGGCGAGAGGTTGACGAAGAATCTCTGACGAAATCCTCCTTGACGCTCTTCCCAAAGCTCTCAAAACCTCGGTCTTAATCTTCTCCCAAGATGTGAATCTCTGCTAAAACGAGTTTGCCCTTTTATTTATAGGTTTTGGGATGAAAAACCTCGTCAAAACGAGCTGGAGGCGGAGTCTTCACCCGGGTCGGGCGTCCGGCCGCCAGACAACAGTATTTGGGCGACCTTTTTTGTCTCCGGGCGTCCGGACGCCCGGAGCCAGAACCTTTGGGATATTTTCGTATTTTCTGGATTTTTGCCATTTTCTCTATTTTGCGCTAATTTCTTCTCAAAGCTCCTAGGGAACCTGTAAACATAAAAATATCATAATTAGACTAGTTAATCGCATCGGAATGTATACCAAAGTCTAAATTGACGGGCCTAAATGGTACATTTTAGGCTCTCATCAATGATGCTCAAAAGCTCCAATGCCCCAACATGCAAGAGTTCTTCTATCATAGATTGGAAGAAATGAGAAGGAGTGGGGATGAAAAAGAAGAAAAAGGGGAAGAGGAGCTGCTCTCTTTTGAATGGGAGAGGAGGAAAATGAAGGATCGATGGTGGCAGAGTTATTTAAATGGGAATTTTGGTAGGTATTGCATGCAAGTCCAGTTTTAGTAGGGTAATCTTAGAAAAGGGTTTCTTGCTAAAATGGGTCTACAAATGGGTCAAGTTAGGTCCAAACGGGTCGAGTTCGAACACAAGAATCGATGTACTCTAAATGCTCTATGCAATGCACATGAAGATTTGCCAAAATTGGATTCCCACGAGACCCAAAATGATTTAAAAAGGGTCATAAGCTAGCCTACCTGACATGGTTGAAACCCCACTAATCTACCTAGTCTATCACAAAACCATCCAAAACAAATGTTAGACAACTAATCAAAATTAATTAGGTGTTAATCACACTTAGGCGGGGTCGGGTGTTACATAGTTTGACTCTAAAAGGTAGGGAGGGAGCTGACCATGCTGAAGAGCTTGCCTACTGCTTTATCCGAAGCAGGCTTGAAATCCATGTAACCAAAGCTCCTTCCATTGGTGTGGACGATCTTTCACTTCTTCCATCTCTCTCTCCCTGCACAGAATGAGAAACATCGTTTGTTCTCTCTTAGCCACCCATAACAAAAGGGCAGACTTCACATATCATAGTATAATGTAGTAAATGAGCAGCACCCCCACCTTAATCTACCCTAGAGTTTAATAATGCTTCCTTAGTGGAATATCTTTCCCTTGAGGTACAAACGTGCCCTAATTTTCATGATTTTGCATTTTTTACACAAACCCTTCCCTATAATTTTTGTTGTATACTTGTATTCTAAGATGTAATTGAGTTATTGAATCTATCTATGTGTCTATGAATGTATTTTTGTGTTGTATCCATTACGGAAAAAAAGATCGAAATTGAGAATTCTATAGATTGTATTAACTTACTCATCAATGATAAATGTACAAAATACAAAACATAGGAAACTCATATCATATGGACACACCAAGAGATACAAAACAAGACAAACAAAGACCAAGAGAATAGATACCTCGTTCTCGTCAGCTCAAAAACCCTACATAAATCCATCAGATACAAAAGAAAGAAGAAAGCAAGGAGGAGTAAAAGAAGGAAGAAATTGAAAGATGTGAAGACAAATGAAACAAATACCTTTGGCGACGTCTTGACAGCTGCTGTTGCTAGTGAGAAGTGAGATTTTAGGGATTTTTGTGTTAAAAAGAGTTTTAGGCCCTGTTTCTTTAGTGTAATTTCTGCTAGGAATTTCTAAACATGATGTGACATGCTATTTCCTGGAATTTCTGAATTCCATATTTTTTCACTAGCATTTCTGGATTTCAGCCACATGAAAGGCCTCTTTTGACATTTGGAAATCCAGGAATTCCACTCCCTTTATATTTTGGTAGAATTCCTAGATGCTCAAGCTCAAAGGTGCATCCAGGAATTCCATTATGTCTGGGAATTCAGGAATATCCCAGACAGGAATTCCAGCAAAGAAACAAGCCCTCAGTGTCTAACTCTCACAGGGCTTTCCCATTGGATGTGGAGATAGAAATTGGGTTGGGTTGAAAGCATGGTTTAAACTCATGGCATCGGCTCACCTAAAAATATATTCGGTATCGGTATCGGTAGCGATAGCGGTTCGCATCACAGCGTGATATTATATTTACTTCAAAAAAAATTTTGAAAGAATTTTCTAAGAAATCCAAAATATTGAAAAACACTAAAAAAAAATATCATTTTCAGTAGTACACAGTATAAATAAAATATCGGCCCCCCCTAAGTTAAAACATCCTGTATCGCTATTTTATTTTTTCTATTAAATATGTTAAGTTTGGTGTTTGATATTTAGCTCATCATCTTAATTAACAAATCAATCATTGTAGTCCATATCTAATAAAACCAAATCATTCAAAATAAATAAATTACCTTATATTAGCTTTTTATAGTTTTCATTTAAATTAGAGTTGAGCCATTCATCTATTTAATCAAGCCACATGATTAAAATCATTGCAATTGGCCAATCAAATATACTGTGTTTACCATCCACTAAATGACTTTAGATAGATAAGTGGCAAGACCCGTTGTTAAATTGACCACTATATTTCATTGGGATTAATTGAGGACCATCAAGAAAATATTAAAAGCCTTAAAGGTGCTGGGCATATGCTAAAATGAACAAAATACTGGAAACCAATACCAAAGGTATTATAAGAATTTAGGTTTTTATGGTTGGCCTACATTTGGAGGCCATGATTTTCTGACATTCCTTGACATCCGCCAAAATAAAAGGGTTTAATTGACTTTCCCCATTTTAAATTTGGCAGAAACGAAGTAAAGATGGAAAGGGAGGAAACATGAGAAAAGGGGGGAAGAAAAAAATTGGAAGAAAAAGGAGAGAAGGAAGTTAGGAAGAGGAATGGAATAGGAAAGAGAAGAGAAGGGGACAAAGTGGCTTATTGATTACCTGTAGGGACAACGACCAGTGATGGAGGCGAGTCTGAACTCTGAAAATGGAAGAACAACCCTAGCTAGGTAAGTCCATCTGCCCTTCCCTTCCCTCTCTCTTTAATATCTTTCATAGCATTCTATCTGCAACACTCATCTTCATTTTTCATTTTTTTCCTCCATTGTATGCAAAGATTTGGGTCTAGATTTGTCCCCCTCCCTCCCTCTCTTCCCCTGGCCACTTTCCTTTTGTCATTATCTTTTCTAAAATCTCAATTACAGAAAATCAAGGCCATTATGATCAACATTTGGCCAATATATCGGTCTCCACCGATGTTTTAAAAATATCAACAGATATAGGCCGATATATTGGTGATTTTTTGGGCACTTAAGACCAAAACCGATAAGTATGAACTAATCGGTTTGGTCAAGGCCGATACCGGTATGTATCGGTTGGTAGAAACCGGTATTAGCCGATAATTTAAACCATGGTTAAAAGTGACCATTACCCTCTCATGTTAATTGTTAAAGTGTTTCTTTTTAAAAAATTTAGGTACCGTAAACGGTTGAGTTATTTATTTATTTATTTTTGCTAAGTTCACCTACCAACCAAGTATGATACTATCGAATGACAAGACCCAATGATCGATCCCTGGGTAAATGTGTGATATTAAGGTGTCAACACCACTCAACCAATAGTGTGTTGGCAAAAAGGAGTTGAATTTGATCTCAGCATGCCTTTTAGGGAACGCATTCATTGTACAAAGGGAGACTTGGATATTTTTTTAAAAAAAGTATAAAAGTGTTCCATACTTCTTTCAATCAAGTCCTCTCCACAAAATTTCTTTTAGGAAAATGGCAAGAATACTCTTGTAACAATTTTTTTTTCTTTTTTTAACCTTCTTTTTCTCTAACCCTCTTTGGCTTTGAGATGTGCGGAATGCCTAAGGGCGCGTTTGGCATTATGCCAACTGGATGTTCCCATGTTCCCACGAGAGGAGGATGTGGAAAATATATTTGGTACGTGTAAATCAATGTTTCGATTTTTGATCTCACTGGAATGAATCTCAAAATCTTAGCCTGTTGGGATAGGAAAGTTGGAACGAAAATGGAATGACCCCTAGCACCAACCATTGCATTGTTGAAAGTGTATTCAGGGCAGAGTGTGGAGATGGTGGATTTTATAGAAGAGTATACATAGAGCATCCCAGAGAGGCCCTTGGGGAGCTGAATGAGGATATCTTACAATTGTCTCATGTGCTTGCAAAAATAACTAAATAAATAAAGCTCCTTTTCAATAATAATAATAATAATAAAAGTTCATGGGTTTGTAGAAATTGGGGTCATATGGATCTTTTATATTTTGATGTGACTCGAGTTGGTTGCAATTTGGAGTTTTGGCTAGGCTTGACACATTGCCTATTTGTTTACATGAGAAGAGAAGTAAAAACAAGTAGAGGACAAATCATGAATATAGTTAAAAGAGAAATGACTTAAATTAAAAAGGCACTAAAAGACAACATTTACTTCTCTCCGATTTATTCAAGGTGGGGATAGTAAAACAAAGGGGATAAAATACGGTAAAGCCTCCATTTTATGATACATCATAAGTTTACTCTCCCACCCCCTTATGTCATTCAATTACAGATGAAGTAAAGCTTATATCACATCAATTTTACTCTTTTTTTTTTTTTTTTTTACTTCTTCCTTCCAAACATCAATAAAATAAATTTTTTTTTCACATCAAACACTTAATTTTTATATATTTCAAAATAAGGAAAAAGCCAAACAATTAAACCTGATCAGATGTTCACTTATTTGGCGCATTTAGTTTCAAAACCGATAAAACCCATTGTAGGTCAAACATGTATCAATCGGGTCGGGCTTGTACTAGCCTAAAGATGTACCTCACCCAATCCATTCCAATCCCTACTTGGATGGGATGTCCTAGATTTCTACTCCAATAGAAGTTGGTCCACCATAAGATTGATCATATCAGAGGCGGACCCACCATTTCATGACCTGGGCTGTCGCCCTATGTCAAAATCCCAAATCCTCTTCAAATATTAGTGGGCCTTGGCCCATGCCCCACATAGGCAAAATCCTCGCCCCATATCAAAAAGACCGAATGAAAAACCAAAACCCAGTTCCTCTTTTGACCTTCCCTCTTCCGCTCTTCGGCTCTTCCTTCCTACTAGGGGTGTAACGGTTCAGTTAACCGCAGTTTTTGGGAAATCGGTTAACCGAACCGTGTTTCACGGTTTTTGGTTTTTAAAAACCGTAACCGTAACCGAACCGTGAAAAACCGTTAAAAACCGAACCGCGATTAACCGCGGTTAACGGTTCGGTTACGGTTAATTGTCACTTAAAATTTTTTATGAAAATTTTGTTGTTTATTAATCAAACTTATTGTGAAAAAAAAAATAATAGTTAGAGAATGGCATAATATGTTACTCTAAAAAAAAAAATCACATTTAGGCCCTTAAGTTTTTTTCTTATTAGTGAAACGGTTCGGTTAACCGTGTGTTTTGGGAATACGGTTAACCGAACCGTGGTTAACGGTTAACCGCAGTTAATAACCGTGAGTCAAGATAAAAACCGTAACCGAACCGTGAAGTGCGGTTTTTCGATTTCAAAAACCGTAACCGTAACCGAACCGTGAAACACGGTTATTAACCGCGGTTCGGTTCGGTTCGGTTCGGTTAGACGGTTTTTCGGTTTTTTTTTTACACCCCTACTTCCTACCCTTTTCCTTCAATGGCTGTGAACCCTTATTCGTTCGATGCACGCAGCACGGATCTCTCGCACTTCTCGTCGGACATCTATGAGGATCTTTGAGGTGCAGGTAAATCTCTCTCCCTCTCTGTCGCTTCTTTCTCTTTGCTGGACATCTATTTTAATGGCTTCTTTGTATGTCGCCTATCTCTCCCTCTCTCCCTATTTTCTTTGATTTCATTCATTATTTTAGGTGTTGCACAAAGAAGTTAGGGTTCTTTTTGTTTATTTTTGTTTCATAGTTAGGGTAGGGGTTGTTTTGATTTAGGGCTTTTTAGGCTTTTTATTTATGATATTCTTTGTTAGTTTGCAAGAGATCAACAGAACAAGGAATCTACGAAGAAGAAACTTAAACATGAACCAGATGCATAATGATCCAATAAAATATGTTATCCGGTAGTACACATTCCACGGCTGTATAATGTAAAGGCCTTATAACAATTTCAATTCAATAATGATAAGTGCAAGTGCAGAACCCTTAATGTAAAGGCCTTATAACAATTTCAATTCAATAATGGGGTGTTTGCTTGATTGTTTTGGCGAGTTCCAAATATGGCCATCGAGGAACTTGAAACAGGGCGTGGGATTTGATTTGGATCAATTTTAGATGGCCCCACTCTTGGAGCTCCATCTATAGATGGATGACCCATTATAGGTGGTACATGTGCCATACTCTGATTAAGTGGTGGCGGCATGCCGTACACTCTAGAAGATTGTAGTGCAACTGGTGGCAATGGAGGCCCCTAAAAACAATAAAAAAATTCATAACTAAGATAGAACCAACAAAAAGAACAAGTGCAAAACAATGCATTGAGCAGCTACTGTAATTACCATGAGATTGTGCACTTCAATTGATCAAATAATTCAATAGCCAAAGGATGTATGCTCCTTTTTCCCTCAACAGTAGAGATGATTAAACCTCCAAACGAGGCTCAAGATTAAGGTTGTAAACAGGTCTGTTTCACATCAGGTCGTGATTGAACCCTTAACTAACCCGATAATGAATGGGTGGATCAATGCAAAGAAGAAGCCAAAGTTCTGTAACAGATCTACTCCACACGTTTCTCTATAAGGAATAAAATCTGAATTTTATTTTGTATCCGTATAAGTTAACAATCTGTTTGACTGTTTGTGACTGACGAATAGATCTAGAATTGTTGGGAGCAAGTCTTATCTAATTTTCTTGATCTATATTTAAGCTTTAACTACTTATTTCTTCTTCTCTTTTTTCATTTTGGAAACTTTATTCTTGGCCCGTAATATGATGTTTATGATTATGCTAATAATGTTCATCTATAAATTATAAACACAGGTTCTCTCATTTGGATTCATATGATTAAGGAACTGTTTGGAGTTTAAGGAAATAATAACGAGGTATTAATTTTTACATGATAATGTGTATTACTTCTTTAGAGTTTCTTTATTGTTGTTGTAGTTTACTTGTTAAATTGTGTGCTAATTTCTTGAGGATTCGCGATTTGGGTGTTGTGGTTTGAAAGTTTATTTACAAATCATTTGTTAGTAGTAGGATTCCTTAAAAAAAGAAGAAATTGTTTAAAATCATGTCTTTAACCTATGTTATAAATGGTGATTATTGGTAATTGGCGAGGATTTTGATGTAATTGACCTTATCTTTGAATTAGATATGGAAAAATATTACAAAAAACAATCAACTATTAATCCACTTTCTCCGACTCCAAAGAATGATAAGAATGATGAAATGCCATCATCCTCAAAGAAAGGGCGTGTAGAGGTTAACTTGACTGATCTTCCCGTAGATCCTGGGTTACGGAATCCAATCTCAAGCTATCATCCTATGGATAGGGACCAAGTCCGAAGAGCATATCTACAAAAGGGCCCTCGTCAGCCTCGTGGCCATAAGTTTCCTTATACATGGTGTGGACAAGATAAGAGGCGGTTTAATCCTTTTTGGTTTAAGGATTACGGTAGTTGGTTGGAGTATAGTATAGAAAAAGATGCTGCATTCTGTCTGTGTTGTTATCTTTTTGGGGAGGAAACGCGTTATGATGCTTTTATAACTCAAGGATTTAAAAGTTGGAGGAAAAAAGAAAGAATTGAAAATCATATGGGAGTCCTGAATAGTGTTTATAATCAAGCGTACGAGAAGTGTCAAAACTTATTGAATCAAGAGCAACACATTGAGACGATTATTGTCAAGCAATCAAGTCAAGCTCGAATAGATTGTCGTATCCGTTTGAAGGCAACAATTGCTTCTGTTAGATTTCTTCTGTGCCAAGGATTGCCTTTTCGTGGTCATAATGAATATGAAGATTCAAACAATATGGGTAACTTCCTTGAGCTCTTACAAGTACTTGCCAATTAGAATGAAGCTATTAAAAGAGTTGTATTGGAAAATGCTCCTGAGAATCTAAAATTGACGTCTTCTAAGATTCAAAAAGACATTGTGAATACGGCTGCCATAGAAACCACTCAAGCTATCATTTTCGAGCTTGGAGATGCACTATTTTCTCTTTTGGTGGATGAATCTAGGGATATCTCTATCAAAGAGCAAATGGCCATTGTTGTACGCTATGTGGATAAGCAGAGATGTGTGATTGAGCGGTTTTTAGCCATAGAACATGTTACAGACACTAAAGCTCAATCGCTTAAGCTGGCCATTGAAGCGATATTTTCCAGGCATGGGTTGAGCATGTCAAGTTTGTGTAGGCAAGGTTATGATGGGGCTGCTAATATGAAGGGTGAGCTTAATGGACTGCAAAGGCTCATTTAGAATGAGAATACCACCGCATTCAATGTTCATTGTTTGCACATCAGCTTCAGTTGGCACTCGTTGTTATTGCAAAAGATAACAATTCAATCGACGCTTTCTTCGAGTCGGTTTCTATGGTGTTGAATGTCATTGGAGGCTCTTGCAAACGTCACGGCATGCTCCAAAATATACAGGCTGCTAAAGTCGCTGATGCTCTCGATTCGGGCGAACTTGAAAGTGGATAGGGTCTGAATCAGAAGACTAGCCTCAAGAGGCCGGGAGATACACGTTGGAATCGAACTGGGTCCCGTTGTCGGAGATGAGAGTTCGAGGGATTCCAAATCTCGTGATGATGTTCTTCCATACAAAGTTCTTCGTGTCTTGCTCAGTGATGGAGGACAGAGGCTCCGCTTCGACCCACTTTGTGAAGTAGTCTGTAGCTACTATCAGCCACCTTTTATTCCCTGGAGTTCGGTGTAGTGGACCTACAATGTCCAGACCCCACTGAGCGAAAGGCCATGGGCTGGATAGAGGGCTTAGGTCCTGCGCTGGCTGGTGGAGAGAGTGTGAGAACTTCTGGCACTTTTCGCATTTTCTGGCATAGACTTGGGCGTCCTTCTGCATATACGGCCACCAGTTTCCTTGGCTGATTGCTCGGTAGGCAAGCGACCGACTTTCGATGTGGCTGCCGCAGATCCCTTCATGAATTTCGTATAGGAAATCGTCGACTTTGCTCGGGTGGACGCACTGGAGGTAGGGTCCGGTGAACGACTTCCTGTAGAGCCTGCCATCTGGGGAGAGCAAAAAACGGGCTTCTTTCAGCCTTATCTTCTGCGCTTCCGTCCTGTCTTCGGGCAACAGGTCATCTTTTAGGTGGGCGATGACCGGGTCCATCCAGCTCGGACTGAGGTCAACGCACATGAGTTGCCGAGGTCGCTGCAGTTCGATTTTGGGCTCTCGTAGTGTCTGCACTTCGACAGTTCTTCCATTACCGGCTTCGACAGCTGAGGCGAGGCTGGCAACAGCATCGGCATAGGAATTGGACTCTCTACCGACCTACCGAATCTCGGCCTTTTCGAACTAGGAGAGAAGTTCCTTCGTCTGAGCTAAGTAGACCGCCATCCTGTCGTCCCGAGCTTGGTAGTCTCCGCTGAGCTAGTTCGTCACCAACTGAGAATCACTGAAAACCACAATGTGTCGAGCTTCTAAGATTTTGGCACTGTTCAGCCCGGCGATGAGTGCTTCATAGTCGGCCTCATTATTGGATGCCTTGAAGCCGAATGTTAGAGCTTGCTCGATGACAAGGCCCTCCGGAGATTGGAGGACTATGCCAGCGCCAACTCTATTGGACGTTGAGGATCCGTCGACAAAGACTTTCCAGAACTGCTCTTGCTCTGTCTCGGTCGCTGCCTCTGTATCCTTATTGCCCCCCAGTTCGGTGTCGAGCAGGGTCGGCGCCGAACTCTGAGAAGTGAACTCGACAATGAAGTCTGCTAAAACTTGGGCTTTGATGGCCGTTCTGGGTTGATACTTGATATCGTATTGCCCCAGTTCGACATCTCATTTGGAGATTCGACCAGAGAAGTCTGCCTTCCGGAAGAGAGCCTTTAGTGGGTGCTTGGTCACGACCACAATAGTGAAGGTTTGGAAGTAATGGGAGAGCTTTCGCGAGGCGCTGACGAGCGCCAGGGCAAGCTTTTCGAGCTATAAATACCGGGTCTTGGCGTCGAGTAGGATCTTGCTGGTGTAATAGATAGGCCTCTGCTGGCTGTCTTCTTCTTTGATGAGCACCGAGCTCACTGCGTGGTCCGAGACTGCGAGGTACAAATACAGCGCTTCGCCATGAGTTGGGGTTGACAGTAGCGGAGGTGAAGAGAGGTAGCGCTTAAACTGTTGCAGGGCCTGATCGCAGTCCAGCGTCCATTGGAATTTTGAGCCTTTGTGTAGGAGCTGGAAGAAAGGCCTGCACTTGTCGGAAGCTCGGCTGATGAAGCTATTGAGCACGGCAGCCATGCCGGTCAGCCTCAGAACTTGTTTAGCCGAGGTCGGGCTCTGGAGCTCCCGGATCGCCGTAATCTAGTCAGGGTATGCTTCAATCCCCCTTCTTGTGATCAGGCTTCACAAGAACTTTCCAGAACCGACACCGAAGGCGCATTTAGACGCATTCAGCTTTAACTGGAACTGGCGGAGGATGCCGAAAATCTGGCAGAGGTCGGCTAAGTGGTCCTGCGATTCTTTGGATTTGACGACCATATCGTTGATGTAGACCTCCACTGTCTTCCCGAGATGCGCCTGAAACATCTTGGTCACTAGCCGCTGGTATGTCGCCCCCGCGTTCTTCAGCCCGAAGGGCATCACCTTATAACAGTAAGTGCCCCGGGGTGTGATGAAGGCTGTCTTCTCTTGGTTAGGTACAAACAAAGGTATCTGGTGGTATCCTCGATAAGCGTCGAGGAAACTCATACGGTCGTGTCCGGCAGTGGCGTCAATGAGCTGGTCGATCTTTGGAAGGGGGAAACTGTCCTTGGGACAGGCTGTATTGAGGTCGGTGAAGTCAACACAGACCCTCCACTTCCCCGTCTTCTTCTTGACCACCACTGTGTTGGCTAGCCACTGCGGATAGTGGACCTCTTTTATCGCTTGCGCTTCGAGCAGCTTTTCAACCTCTTCCTTCATGGCCTCAGTTTGTGGGACCCCGGTTCGGTGTGCGTTTTGGATCACGGGCTTATGGTTGGGATCCACATTCAGCTTGTGGCACATGACTGCTGGGTCGATGCCGGGCATCTCGTAAGGCGTCCACGCAAAGACCTCTTTATTCTTGAGGAGGAGGTCCAGCAGCTGTGTCTTCTCGGGCTCGGGGAGCTGGCTTCCAACTAGGAAAAATCTGTCCGGGTCGGCGGGGTCGACCCTGACCTCGATGAGGTCCTCGATGCTCTTCTGCGCTGGGGCCCTGCCAACATCCCCAAGCTCGGCTTCTCTGTCCAGCTCGGCTACATGGACCTGGGACGATTCGGCTTCCCCAGGCAGCACGGCCATCAAACATTGTCTGGCCATGTGCTGGTCGCCTCTTATAGTGATCACGTTAGTCCAGCTAGACGGGTTCTCTAGGGCGAACTCGAGCTTTTGATGACGGGTGGAGGACACGACCTCCATGCCGTTCAACCACGTCCTCCCCATTATGACATTGTATGGGGAGGGAACGTCGACGACTAGGAAGTCGACCTGCCTGGAGGCACCTCCTACTTGGACTCTGAGGGAGATCTTCCCCTTCGGGTACACCGGTTTCGAGCTGAAGCCGACGAGAGGAGTTCTGGCAGTTTGGAGGTCCTCGTCCTTGAGTTTCAGCTTCTGAAAGCAATCATAGTACAGGATCTCGGACGAGCTGCCTGGGTCGACAAGGACTCTCTGAACCAAGAAGTTCTGTAGCTTCAAGGTGAACATTAGAGGGTCGTTATGTGGGAGTTCGACGTCCTCTAGATCCCTGTCGGAGAACCATATTCTGGTCCCCTTTGTCTTGGCTTTCTTTGCAGCTGGTTCCGGCGCCGCAGTTAACACTTGCTTCTGATGGGAGGCTCTTCTGGCCTCGGCTCGAGCCTGGGAGCTCCCCTTAGGCGGAGGAGCGAGGTGGATGACGTTGATGATGCCTTCTGGTTCGCTATCCTAACCGCCATCATCTTGGCGCGGAGGTCGGCTGCTGTCCCGACCCTCCTCCTTGATGTAGTCCCTCAGGTGCCCCTCTCCCACAAGGTTCTCCAGGTGGGACTTGAAGCTTTTGCACTCATCAGTTCTGTGCCCGCTCTGCTTGTGATAAGCACAGAACTTGCCTTGGTCCCGGGAGGAGGGGTCACTCTTCATCGGCTGCGGCCACTTGAAGAAGGGCTGCGCCTTTATTTTGTGGAGGAGCTTATAGATGTGCTCCTTGAAGATCGTGTTTACCGCCTTGAAGGTGGCGGCATCGTTTCCGGTCCTCCTGCTGCTCCCCGATGCTGCGGCCGAGGTGGAGGGGTTCCGTCGTCGATCTGAGGACCGGGCCCTGTGCCAATCCGGGGACGGGTCTCTCTGGCAGTCCTCCCTCCTGGAGGACCTGTTGTCTCTGTCTCCTTTGGATGGTCGGTCTTTCTGGGAGAGGCCGAAGTTCTCACGCTCGCGGACCTCGTCCTCTTCTGCCCGAATGAACCGGTTTGCTTGGGTCATAAGCTCCTTCATGGTGGCCACGGGGTACATGACCAGCTGCACCCGAAGCCTGATACCCGGGCCCAGGGCCAGCTGAAAGGATTTCACTGCCTTCTCCTCAGAAGCGCACTCGATCTGGCTGTAAACAGTCCAGAGCGACGGGCGAACTGGGTGACGTTCTCGTCCTCTCGTATTCGGAGGGCCATCAGGTCAGCATCGGTCTTCGGGATGATGCGGTGGGCTTGGAACTTCTCCAGGAAGGACGTCCGAAGCTGTCGCCAACTGGAGATGGAGCCTCCATGGAGTGAGCAGAACCATCGTAGGGGGAGATCTCCCAAACTGGAGGGAAAAACTCGACAATTCAGGAAGTCGTCATTCTCCCAGACCGACATCCTCTGGATGTAGTGTCGGAGGTGAGCCACAGGGTCCGAGGTTCCATCATACGGGGTGAACCTCGGGACGTTGAACTTCTTGGGGAGGGAGTACTTTCTGATCTTCCTGGAGAAAGGAGATGCGCCTTTGTCTTTAGCTTCAAAGGCGCTGCACTGGTCTCGGGCGATACCAGCAGTCTCCATATTCTGGCGAACAGTCTGCTTGACCTGCCGGTCGATCCATTGCTTGAGCTCCTCCTCGTCTACTGGTATCCTCCGCTGCTTCTTTGGCTCTACATGCTCGTGGCTGCTGCTGGAGTCTTCTTCTCTGTGGACCCGATCACGCCTCTTATTATCGAGGACGTGCCTCAGGTCCCGCCCGTGGCCCGGAGGAGCCTGGTTGTGCCTAGGTGGAGGACCCGAGGCATGGCTAAGCCCGTGAGGTGGGCTCTGAGCCCCTCTCTTCTCCTGGAGCTGCTGTTTGAGCCGCAGGATAAGCTCGTCCTGCTCCTGAATGAGGCGGTTATGAGCTCTGACCTCATCCAGGCGAGGGTCTTCGTCTTCGTCAGGATTGACCTGATGGTGGGACTGAGATTCAGCCCGTGCTGACTTTTCATGCAGCTTGGTGACTGACTTGACACCTCGCCTGGCGTGCTCATTGCTATGGCGGGGCTGCTCTGGAGGCGTAACATTGTGAAATGAAGGCATTGTCAATCCCTTAGGCTGCGATACCGACTGGACTGTAGGGGACCTTCCTCCTGACCTTCTCTGTCGAGGGGGTGAACCTTGTACCAACACAGGCTGCGTGGTTGGTCCCTTGCCCTTGGAGGGTCCTTCACCATTTCTGGTTTTTGGAGGCATGGTATTTGAAAGCTTTTTGTTCAGTGATTCCCACAGACGGCGCCAAACTGTAGGCGGTGAAAACACGACATCCACTTTGGTTGAGATGAACTTTGTAGATCAGGGAATACTGAACGCCAAGAAACCGAAAAGGAGAAGGAAAACGGCTTGGGTTAGAGCCCCTGGCTGCTATGAGCCGAAGGCGCTCCGATGCCTGAGTTAGTTCTGAGAAAACTAAGGAGGAGGAGGAGGGAGAGGAGAATGAAAGACCATGTGTTTCGTATTGTGTGTTGCGTACCTCTATGGGGCTGACCCCACGTGTATATATGTGGACATTCCTCGTTCATTCTCTCTGTGAGTGGGGGTAGGTGGGGTGAGGTCCCATCGATCTTCATCCTGACATTCGGCGGTAGGTAAAAAGGGAACATCCCATCAGGACTTTCCATGCTTTCGGTCAGTTGATGTTAAGGGATGATAAAGCCAACTTCTTATAGCCATAAATGAGGAAATCCTATCGCCATAAATGAGTGCTCCTATCTGTCAGGATGTGCCCGTACTTCTCAGAGGAAGGTGACGGCCCACTCTGCCTTCAGCGTTTTGTACCCAGACCAAGAATGGCTTGGCTGCGCTGGGCACTGTACTGAGTTGGCACTCACGCCGAGCTGCCGAGCTGACCCGCCATGTTGGCACTCCTAACCGAGCTGCCGAGCTGCGTGATGGAAGTCTCTTGAGTCGGCGTACCTTACCGAACCGCCGAACTGCTGGGCTGTGATTACGAGGCTGAGGTGGACAGCTAGCACTCCTACCGCGATCCTCCCTTAATCTCGTCATTACGGTGTTTTGCCCACACAATACTGATTTGTGCTTTCAAGGGACGAATCTATAGTCTACCCAGCAGAAACAGATCCCCTATTTCGTCCAAAGCCACCCTATTTCCCTGATTCGTCCTCCAAACAGGGTTCTCCTCTTTGGACCAAACAGGAGATCCGTTTAATATCTAGCTGAGTCCTTATTAATGTATACATCATTTACCATTGAAGTCTGGTACATCGTCCAGTCAGTAATGGACCCCACCACCATTGAAGTCTGATAAATAACTTAAGAGAGAGTGAAAGTGAGGATAGAGAGAGATGCGATAGCAATTGATATCGCCATTGATACTGATTTGTGCTTTCTGGGGATGAATCTAGAGTCTATCCAGCTCATTGACTTCACTCTTAATTGAGTCTCTGGCCACAAAAGACAAATTTCTTTTGCAAGTATCGCCTTAAATTCTCACCTTATAATTGACTGACATTTCACTGTACATACGCCCACCATCGTGCGGCACCGAGAATTCCATGATATTGCCCCAAAAAATGCTGACTTTTCAAATGAGCAAGTTCTTCATAGTTTGGTGTAACGTGTTTTCGTTTACAGAAAGACAAATCTTGAAATAATTCTCCCTGATGCTAAAGATTACCTTAATTTGATGGTATACGCATCTTACTTGTATTAGACTTATGGGTGCATGGTCCACTTCACTACACACCCATGTTGGTCTTCGTCCTTGGACGACCAAATGTTGTCCATTTAGAAATCCCTCTTGCTTTTAGTTTTTGTAAACCTAGAGAAGAGATTAAGCCCACTGAATATTTAGGTGCTCTGTGGAGCCTCTATAAGCCACAGCACACACACTTCCCATCGATGTGGGACTTGTTTTGTGTTTTTGCAAACCTAGAGAAGAGACTAAACCCACAGAATAAAAACCCAAAAGCCTAGGTAACTTTTAGGTTCTCAATGAAGCCTCTATAAGCCACACACAATTCCCACCGCTGTGGGACTTTTCTTTTTTGCAAACCTAGAGAAGAGACTAAACCCACTTAATACAACCCAAAAGCCTAGGTAACTTTTAGGTGCTCAGTGGAGCCTCTGTAAAGCACAATACACACACTTCCCTCCAATGTGGGCCCTCTTGCTTTTGAGTTTTTAATTAAATACTTAGACTTAGAAAAGAGCTTCTTTCAAAATTTAAATTGAATAAAATCGGGGAGGAAACCTGCAACAACTAGATTTTCATGACTGGCATGAATTCTTATGGAAAACTATAAATAAAGGATACAAAGTGCCTTGTTTCACTTCATCAGGTTTGCTCGACATCTCATCAATTTAGAGACACACTTTAGAAAGTAAAAAAGAGTGGTAAATTCCACACGAAGAACAACCTTGTGCTAAAGAGATCTAAGCAAGTAATGGAATCAGATATGAATTTATATTATATATTAGTTTATTTCTTGTTATACAACTTAATCCCACGATGGTAGAACCTACTAATGAATTGATTGCATTAAATCAAACAACTTGAAGCTTCCCAAAATAATCTCATATAGTTCAATGTTCTTGATTCAATGTTTATAATCATAGAATCAAACTAAAATTCAGGGCATATATGATCCGGATTATATCATTATATCCAACCATGCATGTGTAGGTTATTGCTCATGAGCCCTACAAGGCTACAACGCTACAATATTGTTTTTCAATCATTTCTCATTAAGAAATAAGGGGACTTCTTTTTTGAACCCTTTCAACTATACTTATTCAGATTTAACACAACTTTATATGGATGGAAAATCACTAGTTTTCTCTAGTAATGAATAGTTTTGGTCCTTGGATTTGAAGGAGAAAATTATGTGCTAGAAAATCATTTAAAAAATGGACATTAAATAATTTCTCCTTTAATTGAAAATAAGTTAAGGATAGATGAAAGTGAAAACCCTACCATTATCCTAATAAATCAAATTCTAGAGAAGTCGAGGCTCATCAACATGTGAGTCGGTTAAGATGACGGGTCTATGGGCTGCAGCCGGCTTGCATTCAACATGTTTGACTCATATAAGCTATGGGTTAGATGCATGTAGGGATGTAAACGGGTCGGTTCCAGTCCGAGTCTATGGTGGACCTGGAACAGTTAATGAGAAAAAAAGGCTTGGAACCGAAACCGTTTCGGAACTGGTTTCCTGGTTCTGAAACCATTAATGAGAAGATGGAACCGGAATTGTATATGGGATGGGTTCGGGTCCAAATAGAGAATGATATAGAAAAAAAAATCATATTTTATGATAGATTCTAAAAAATGGAGGCAATATGTCGAATCATGGGTCCACGGGTCAGAACCAAGGTGGAATGGGACCCAAGCCCATTTAGATCATGGGTCCCAAAAAAGAACCAATACCAGTACCCGTTTATTTACTAGGGCAAAATAAGCATTCAGACTCGGTTTTTAATGTACCAGAACCTTGGGGTAATGAAAAATTGGAAACCCTTTTCCATCCATAGATGCATATTAATCAAGTTTGGAGAGGTTGAGAGCTAACCCATCTGGCTTTTCTATTAGAAGGGTCACACCTAACCTGACCTGCATAAAAGCTTCAAGCTAAGTTTCATGGCCCTGCTTCTACCGAACAGGGAAATACTGCTTACGCAAATCAAGACTCGGCACGTGGACTCATGGTGATAGAAGTGCCATTTATGGTCTCTATTCACCGATCTCATATGAGTGCCATTTCTCTAGGGCGAGGGCCTGCTCTCCCTCTACTACTTCACCTCCTAGGTACGGCATGGAACGGCTTGGACAGTGGCTTTGTGCCCTTGTCAAGAAATCCCATACCGCTTGTACCCAGTAGCGAGCCAGCATCGGCCGGTTGGCTTGTTGTCGGTGGGCCGCCTTTTATATGCTTGCCAACTATACCCTTGCACTGCCTCAGTCAACCAGTTGTTTCTCTCTCCGTCCAATTAATTTGTATTATTTTATCACAAGAAAGATCTTAAGAGCATCTCCAAGAGAGGTGTTAGTCTTTTTGAAAATAAAAGTTGACCCTAAACTCCACCCTATATGTCAAATGTGATATATATATATATATTTTTTACCTCTTTTATATATTAAACTCAATTTATCTACAATAGTCCATTTGACAAAATATAATTTTGCATTTCACTATTTCACATGCCAAATTTGACATATCACTCCTATATGCCAAATATCACCTCATTTTTGGTATGTCCATTTTAAATATGACATCTCTCTTGGAGATGCTTTGAGAGTGAAATGCCAAATTTGGCATGTGAAAAAGTGTGAAAAAGTGAAATGTCAAATTATATTTTACATTATTTTATTTCAAATGGACTATTGTGGATGAGTTGAGTTTAATATATAAAAGAGGTAAAATAAAAATAATAAAAAAATATTACATTTGACATATGGGGTGGAGTTTACTCTAACAGAGATGTCAAATTGTAAATGATCAATTTGCCACATAAGTCTTCATTTTCAAAAAGCCATCTCCAAATTTAACACATCTCTTGGAGATGCTCTAAGGAATTTATTGTAAAGATAAGGGATGTGATGGGCAATTCAAGAACCCATTACATGATTCCACCAGAAGAGGGGAATAGTACCCCGCATCATCATCTTGAGATGGATTTCACGCCTAGAATTTTTGAACCAATTGGATAGTGGGCCAAACAAGACCCACTCTATGTGGGTCCAAAACTACAGTGGTCCCTAGAGCCCCACTTTCGGATCACTGGTCCAGATTCACCATTAGGTGGGCTATGATCAATGATTCAGATCCAACATCAGGTGGGCCATGGGGTTACCTTGGGCCTTGAAAGCACTGCTCCATATGTTGATGTCAAGGATTTAATATTCTCTTTGGTTTTTTTCTTCAATCAACATAACGGGGAGTGGTGTGGTGAGCCTTGCAAGCACCACCCTATTATCCTATGCCTTGTCCCTCTAAAAGGAGTTATAATCCGCCCTTGTGTATGCGACCTGATTGATTGATAGACGATCAAATATTTTATTTATATGGCCCACCTAATGGTGGATATGGACCAGCGATCCAGAAGTGGGGCCTTGGGGATCATTGTAGTACTGGACCCAGATAGAGTGGGCCCTGTTTGGCCCACTACCCAATTGGTTTGAAAAATCTGAGTGTGAAACCCGTCCTAGGGAAGATGATGACGGGGAATTGTTCCCTTCTTCCGGTGAAATTATGCAATGGATTTCTGAATTTCCAATCATCCCAGCTCTTGACAATAAATCCCATAAGACCCGATAAAATAAAATAATAAAATAATAATAAGTAATAGGGTGGAGAGAGAAACTACTGGTTCACTGACACATTGCAAGGGTACATTGGCAGTATATAAAATTATGTGCTGACTGGTACTTACAGAAGCTACTTCTTTATTTCCTCCTTTTCGGGACTTCAGGCGGCGAGTCCTGCTTTGCCGACTGAGAATGGTAGGGTGGTGAGGCTCAACCACACCTATTTATATCACCTTTGTGGGCCCATGTCCCACTTTCCTGGTCATCTCTTGCTGGCTTCATCTTTTTTCTATATGCATAGCAGATTCACATGATTCAGTGGATCACCTTCCAATGGCATTTCTCTTTTCTCAGTCATCTCTCTCCCTGACCATCTCCTTCCTCATCATCATCATCTTCTTCTTCGCAACAACTAAGTCACAACAACAAACAAGCACAGACCCTTCCTACTACTACAACCTTTGTGCTCCCTCCACCTGTGGCAACCTCACCTTCTCCTATCCCTTCTCCCTCCCAACCTTGTGCCACCACCCAAAACTACACCCCACATGCCAAGACAACAACCAGCACCCTGTCCTCCAGGGCCAGCCGCAGTTCGACGCCCAGCGTGTCATTGGCAATATGACGATCGATGGCCCAAACTTCACGATCCCCATCACCAGCAACGCGTTCTTCAGATGTGGGCATTTGTCCAAGCCCAACTTTGTCACAGACGCCGTCATCTTCAAAATGTCTGATAAGTACACTTTTGGAACTTACCTCAATTTGACAAGACGCCCCGCCAACGGGCAGGCGCTCATGCCAGTTTCGTGCCTTGGGTGCGAGGGGGATGCGGACCCCAACGTATGTTACTACATGCAGGGCTTCGTGAGCTTTCCGGAGTGCGAGAGCTTATATATATATATATATATATAGAGCAGCTCCCCTAAGCTCAAGCTTAGGGAAGCATAAGCTCAAGTGTGCACAGTCTCACGTGAAGGCTTAAGTGGAGGGAAAGCCCCAATGTGCCCGCCTCTTTTCAATTTCCCCCTTTCATCCCTCTCCGTTGCCTTTTCATTTTTCTCCCTTTCATCCCTAAGCTTCAGATTTCGCAGCTCTCTCTCTCCCTTCTTGCGAAGCTCTTCTTCTCCACAGCCAGGGATCTCCTCCTCTTGCGAAGCTCTCCTTCTCCGCCAGGGCACGTTGATACGCAGCGTCTACGCTAGACGTCTCCTCCTCTTTTGCAGCCTCTCTGCACAGCCAGCACAGAGAAGAACGGGAAGACGCTGCGCAGCTCTTCCTCTTTCGCAGATCTGCGCCACATCTTTGTCGGTTGAAACTTCAAAAGTTTCCGGCGATCGTCTGCCAGCCCGGTAAGTGAGTTGCCATTCCTGTCGGTTCCTTTCAAATCTGTTTTCTTGTTTTTTCCATTTCACCCATTCATTTGACATCTCTGTGTTCTTTTTTCTTTTCTTTTCTTTTTTTCAAATCTGATTTCATCTCTTTCCTTTCAAATCTTTTTTTTTTTTTTACTCTGATTTCATCTCACCCATTTCCTTTCAAATATGTGTTCTTCCATTTCATTTCAGTTCATATAGGATATGAAATCTGTGTTGCCATTCATCCCCCTCAAATCTGTTTTTTGTTTTTTTTTTTTTGCCATTTCACCCATTTCATTTGAAAAACATACAGGTAGAGATCAGTAACAGGAAGTTTGAAGGAAACCTTGTCAACAGACCACGTCCAGCCAGTCCAGGCCACGTCTGTCGACCTACCAGCCTATCCATCCCATACGTTTGTTACTTGTACTATCTGATACTATTGTAACAAACATGAGGGACATAGACATTGTCCATTTGTATTACAGGGATTTTATAATTTCTGTGGCTTCTTTTGGGAAGTGGATCTTGTGTCTACTTGATCTTGTCACATTCATAGCTGATACATGGATGATCTAATCTGACGTTTACACATTATAGCTGATTTCACATTCATAGGAGACATTTCAAACAACATGCTCTTTTTAAATGGCTCACCCATTTGATTAGAAATCTTTTTTTTTTTTCAGGCCAAGCAACCCTTTGTTTGTCCAAATGATTTGCATTTTGTTTGAAAGGTTTCTTATTTCCAATCTTGTTTGCACATATTTTGATTATTTGTGGTCCAGATTGCAAATGGATATCATCTCCTCATCGTCACAGTCACCATATGTGCACTATCCGGTTGTAGATGACACCATGACACCAAAACTGGGCATGCATTTTGGGGATTTAAATGAGGCATTTAACTTTTACAATGGTTATGGAAAACTTGCTGGGTTTAGTGTTAGAAAAGAATCAACTCGTAAAGAAGATGGGGAGGTAGTTTGGAAGCGATTTGTTTGTTCAAAGCAGGGTAAAACAGATGAGAAACATTGGATCGATAAAGAATTAGTTCAAAGGCGTCGAATGGAAACAAGATCCAATTGTAAGGCTCAGATGCAGGTGAAAATGGTTAAATCAGGTGGCTATGTTGTATCAAATTTTGTTTGTCAACATTCTCATGCCCCCACTACTCCTAGTAAGAGATTTATGTTGAGGTCGCATCGTGAAGTACCACAATCAAAGCGACAGATCATAAATACATATGATTCCGCAAATGTTCGAAGCAAACAGCAAATGCAAGTCTTTGCATCGCAATCAGGGGGACTTGACAAAATCGGATTTACAGATACCGATGCTAAGAATCACCGTAGGGATGAAAAAGAAAAGAAAAGGGGGCTAGATGGTCAGTTGTTATTTCAGCTCTTTGAAAATCGCAAAGAAATGACCAATGGTTTTACATATACCATTGAGCGAGATGTAGACAAAAAGATCACACATGTTTTTTGGGCAAACGGGGCGTTCCGTTCGGCATACAAGGTTTTTGGTGATGTTGTAACGTTTGATACAACATATAAGACAAACTGCTATGAATTGATCTTTGCCGCATTTGTAGGTTGCAACCATCATGGTCAGACTACTTTATTTGGATGTGGGTTCTTACCAAATGAAAAAACTGAGTCATTTGAGTGGTTGTTTAACAAATGGCTTGAAGCCATGGAATTCAGTCCACCAAGAGGAATTATAACAGATCAAGATTTGGCAATGACTAAGGCCATAAAGAATGTTATGCCGAACACATGTCATCGGTATTGCCTATGGCACATTTTGGATAAATTGCCATCGAATTTAGGAGGGGTCCTAATACACAACGAGGGCTTAATTGATGAGATAAAAAAGTGTGTTCATAACTCTGACAATTCTTCTCAGTTTGAGAGTTCTTGGTTTGAGATCATGACAAAATATAAGCTTATGGAGAACAATTGGTTGGCAGACATATATAGGATTCGTAATATGTGGGTACCGGCATATTTAAAGCATAATTTCTTTGCTGGCATGTCAACTACTCAAAGGAGTGAAAGCATGAATGCATTTGTAAAGCAGTATGTAGAATACAAAAATTCATTACTTGATTTCATTTTGCGTTTTGATGCTGGAGTTGAGCGTTTAAGATACCTTGAGAAAAAGGAGGATTTTGAGAATAGCAATGGGAGGCCTAAGTTGAAGACGTGTTCACCAATGGAGAAGCAAATGGCCGACATCTACACAAGAAATATATTTTACAAGTTTCAAGATGAGTTATTGACCACCATGTCACTTGGTGGAAAGCTTGCAAATGAGGATGATGTGGAACGTATCTTTGTTGTGAAGAATTTTGCCGATGAAAAGGATTTTGATAGACAGGTTGTATGGAAAAAAGAGGAGATGCATGCATATTGTTCATGTAAAAAGTTCGAGTTTGAAGGTATCCCTTGTCGTCATATAATGTGTATCATGAGGCATAACTCTATTTTCTATTTGCCTGAGCATTTCATTTTGAAGCGATGGACGAAAGGAGTAACAAAAGAAATATTTGTTGATAGGGTGGATGACACTAGAAGTGCCTGTGTTAACTCTTGCTTGGCTAGACATAGTCAGTTGTCATGTATGTCCGCGGGCCTTATTGACATAGCTAGTCAATCCAGAGAAGGATTCGATGTTGCGGTTAATTGTCATACAGAGTTGGAAATCAAATTGCGGCAAATGAGGCTAAACAACAGCACTACAGAGATAAGCATACATAACGGGAAGGGACTTGTGGATAGTACTGTGATCGAATATCATGAGCCAGCACATGCTGTAACGAAAGGACGTGCGAAGAGACTTAAATCATTGAAGGAAAAAGCAATAAGAGGGCGTCTTTGTCGTGGCTGCAACAAGCGTGGTGTATCGCACGACAAGCGAAACTGCCCTATGTTGTTGAATAGGTAATAATCCAATATGTCTTTTTTGTGATTCCACCATTTTTCTTACAAATATGGTACTTAAAACATGAAATTTCAGGTTAGTTGACGGTCCAAGTATCTCAAATGACTTTAACTGTGCAAGTTTAGAAAGCTCCGATGCTGAAATGCAGTGATTGTGTTAAAGTTGATTGGTCAAGTAGTTTAAGGCTGGAGGGCATTTCATTTTGATTTCAGGTTTGTTGTTTGGTTTCACTAGTTTCATAACTGATATCAGCAGTTATGACAATGTTATCTTATAAGTTATAACAATGTTTTCAGGGCTAATATGGATCAAAGAATCTCAGTTGCATCTTGACAGCAGGTAATATATGTTTTCCCATAAATGAGACCCACCTTTGCTTAATCTAAACCATCTACATCACAAGGAAACTTTCAAGTGCAAAAGAACTCTCAATGTTACACAAGTCAGTGCATGATCATGCCCACATGAGGAAAAGCATTAGAATCTGATAGCAGAAATTGCCCTTATCAACATGGATAGCTATAATAAAAGATTTCTTCTCTAGTATGACCCAAAAAAGTAAAGATAAGACATTCAGAAAAAATGGACAGTCTGTGCCAGATGATTCCAGCAATTTCTTTGAAAGTTCTGGGCCTCATGTAGACCTAACTGTGATGACACAGGTGTTCTGCTTCAGACTGTTTGCACAACCCCTGATGTGCTTCAAACTCTGGGTTCTAAATCTCATCTCCATCTACTGAGCTTTATGCTAATTGAATATGGATCACTACTATTTTTGTCCTGTAGTTCCCTTTTTTAGGTAAATGATTGTATGTTATTAGGAAACATATTCATGGTTGAGCCTGATGAATAGGTGTTCCAAATCATCAAACATATGACGTATATGGTTTTCACATGAAATGTTTTTACTGTTGGTGTAGAAGTTAGATGCCCCTTGTATGGAGTGGATCTCATCCCAGTCTCAGAGGAAATCTTAAATATGTTTGTATGACTCCATTCTCTTGAATCTACAAAAACTTACATTGTTTTAAATTCCAGAAACATGCCTGTGCTATAAGTTTGATGCCCCTTGTATGGAGTGGATCTCATCCCAGTTTCACAAGAAATCTTAAATATGTTTGTATGACTCCATTCTCTTGAATCTGCATAAACTTACATTGTTTTAAATTTCAGAAACATGCCTGTGCTATAAGTTTGATGCCCCTTGTATGGAGTGGATCTCATCCCAGTTTCACAAGAAATCTTAAATATGTTTGTATGGACTCCATTCTCTTGAATCTGCATAAACTTACATTGTTTTAAATTTCAGAAACATGCCTGTGCTATAAGTTTGATGCCCCTTGTATGGAGTGGATCTCATCCCAGTCTCAGAAGAAATCTTAAATATGTTTGTATGACTCTATTCTCTTGAATCTACAAAAACTTACATTGTTTTAAATTTCAGAAACATAACTGTGCTATTTTTTTTTTTTTTTTGAAGCAGTTATTAAATATTAGGTCCATAAATACCAGTTACATCATCGTTTTTTTTTTACTCCCATGCTTTCCCTTTTATGGCCCATAAGTATGATTGGAAATGACAGACATCATGCTTTTGTATCACTTTAACTGTTTTACTGTTGGAGCTTTAATCTTTTACCTCTTTTTTTTCCAGGGACAGTGAAGGAATTGGAAAAATATGAAGCCCCTGATGATTTTACAAGTCTTTTTTTATAGCAGAAATTTGGGTCAAGCTCTCTCCAGAAGAGGGAATTTATTTCAAACCAGTGGAAATGTTCTCCCAATAGCCTGATCTGAACTTGGCCTTCCTTTTGCTCCAACTGTTTTGAGAGCCTAACTTTAATTTACTCCACTTGTTTTGAGAGCTTTCTCAACTTCCTTTTGCATACAGCTGTACCAACTACTACTACTAAATAAATGATACACTTTCCAAGCAAGGTGTCGAATTGGGTTGTATTCCTTTGTGGCTGAACTGATATGGAAGGTGTTGGTGTGGAAATGCAATGTTTGTCTATGTTGTGGAATAGGTGTTGTTAGTCAACTGGCATGAAATAGTTTTCATTTGAAATGAGGAATGAATGTTTACTTGTTTCTAGTGTTCGGCCATGATGAGCTTCAGGTAGGTCTCATATGATGAGCGTGCCAATGAGGATGCATCTATTACTTTGTGAACCGAAGTTGCCGAATGTGACCGAGTCTACAAAGCTTGTGGGTGTTTCGTTGCATGGTCACAATTTAGAATTGAGATTTCATAATGATGATAGGAGGTCGGAAATGGGTCGGTCAAGTCATTTGTTTTGCTTGACTCCACAAATATTTCGTGGAAAGTTAATGTTGGTGTGTTTGCTAAAGGAAATATGGGGTCCATGGCTGTAGGTCAGCTTGGTTAGGGACACCAAAAGCACCAACCCACCCCCACCACACACCCCCCCCCCCCCCCCCCCCCCCTTCTGGGACCAAGAGTGCATGCATTCAGATGTGTTGGGATTCTTTAACTATATACTGAAAATCTTATGGTCACTGTGTTAGTTCTATGGGTCTCTGTTCCTTTCATTGAGTTGGTAACATTGCTTAACCAATGAATCCATTATATAGTTCTAAATTAAGTTGTGTTTGCATGCCCAGTGGACTGATACCGTGGCCATGTGGGTTTTGAAGAACAGTGGTGAATCTAAAAACATGAATTGGTAAACTGACAACATATCTCTCTCTCTCTCTTTCTCAACCCAGAAGGTAACTTAAAGGCATTCAAACACATTTAAACCAAGTCCAATGACAAGAATTCAAGTACAATGACAAGAATATGATAGTTCAAGTCCAATGCTTAATCTTTCATATAACACAGCCTCTGGACACAACACTATGATAGTTCAAGTACAATGACAAGAATCCTGTGGAATCACACTGAAGTCAATTACAACATATAGATTGCTGATAACAGAGATGAAATTCAAATTGGACTAAACTGATACAAAAAACTAGCCTCGTCCCTATGACAGCTATGGACTTTTCTAGGCTACAGAGTACATCCAGACTATCATTTCCCTACCCATACATATGCAACAAATAGAAAAAACATCATTAATATAACGGTGTTGACTCTTGGGTGTTGTTGCTGCACATTTTGAGCTTCTACCCTCTCTCTCAAAACTTGGATTTCATGCTTAATCTCCCGCTTCATCTCTTCAAGTGATGTTTTCATTTCTTCCATTCTACTTTCAAGTTGCTCACGTCTTCCATTTCGATCTGCTGTATATTCAGGTGCAACTTCATCCATCCAAATGAAAAACCCACAACCTCTTTCTCCCTACAAGTAAATTCATGGCAAATTCAAAATTAATAATGGACTGAAAAATTACATTAACTTAAGAAATTGGAATCTATGGACACTTACGTGTAAATCTGGACATTTCCAAAATTTTCGTCCAGGATTGTGGGCTGTGCGAGAAGTCTTCATAATCATGTATCCATATCCACATGGGCACTTTGGAGCCCATTCTAAGCTTTGCGGTGCAGCAGATGTCGACCTACCTACGTTTTCATGACGTAAGACCTCAGACAAAGATAATGAATTTAAATTGAATGTAAAATATATAAACATTATAGGATCTATTTAGTTTAATGTGATTCACATACTTGAAGACGACATGTAGAAAGATATCTTTTGATTTATATCAACTTGACCGAACTGAGTAATCTGCCAAATCACTAGAAAACCACTACATCAATTTTTTATTTGTCATAGCAAAACAAAAATAGTCACAAAATGTTAATGGTATTCTACATTGCATCCATTTCTGTAAGCGCTGATGAGTTCAAACATCACTAGAAGCCAACACTACATAGATTATTGACTAGGCACCTTGGAGGCCTTGACAATGAGTATTCATCTCCCTTAAACTCCTCAGTTAACCTTTTTTTTTCTAATTATTTTGATTGGATTGGAATGGAATGTATTTTATCCAACAAAGCATCATGTTGAGAAAGTTACAAAATTGAATAATTTAGTGTATGCTATAACACAGGCGTAATCCGATGAAGATCAAGTAACAATGTTCAGATGTGATGAAAAATAACCAAACTTGACAAAGAACACATATTTTTATGTGTAGAAATTTTAAAACTCATAATAACATCCACCATAAAAAACAGGGCAAGATTTTCATTATCAGTAATAAGAATGAAAGGACAATTTCAAGAGTAGGTAAAGAGCACTTACCCTTACAAACACTCAATGAAACATCTTCTTCCCCTTAAGTTTCTTTGTTATTCTTCTTCTATTCCTTTTATGGTAATGTAAGGAAACATCTTCTTCACATCATCAGATGACATGTGTGTAGCAGGACATATGGGTAGCAGTTAAGAAGCCCACATGCCAATAGCAACAGAGTAACATAATCGAAGGGCATGCCAAATAGATTTCAAATGAATTTTGAAAGAACATTCATTTGAAAAACGATTTCAAATGTAAAAAAAAAAAAAAAAAAAAGCTAATAGAATCCAAAAGAGAAGAAGAAAAATACATTTTTCAAATGACAGCTGACTGAGATAAAAGAAAATGGATTCTGGGCTGGGCTGATCGATGGACGTGGCCTGGCTGCGATGGCTGGTCGACAGACGTGGCCTGGACTGGCTGGACGTGGTCTGTTGACAAGGTTTCCTTCAAACTTCCTGTTACTGATCTCTACCTGTATGTTTTTCAAATGAAATGGGTGAAATGGCAAAAAAAAAAAAAAAAAACAAAAAACAGATTTGAGGGGGATGAATGGCAACACATATTTCATATCCTATATGAACTGAAATGAAATGGAAGAACACATATTTGAAAGGAAATGGGTGAGATGAAATCAGAGTAAAAAAAAAAAAAAAGATTTGAAAGGAAAGAGATGAAATCAGATTTGAAAAAAAGAAAAGAAAAGAAAAAAGAACACAGAGATGTCAAATGAATGGGTGAAATGGAAAAAACAAGAAAACAGATTTGAAAGGAACCGACAGGAATGGCAACTCACTTACCGGGCTGGCAGACGATCGCCGGAAACTTTTGAAGTTTCAACCGACAAAGATGTGGCGCAGATCTGCGAAAGAGGAAGAGCTGCGCAGCGTCTTCCCGTTCTTCTCTGTGCTGGCTGTGCAGAGAGGCTGCGAAAGAGGAGGAGACGTCTAGCGTAGACGCTGCGTATCAACGTGCCCTGGCGGAGAAGGAGAGCTTCGCAAGAGGAGGAGATCCCTGGCTGTGGAGAAGAAGAGCTTCGCAAGAAGGGAGAGAGAGAGCTGCGAAATCTGAAGCTTAGGGATGAAAGGGAGAAAAATGAAAAGGCAACGGAGAGGGATGAAAGGGGGAAATTGAAAAGAGGCGGGCACATTGGGGCTTTCCCTCCACTTAAGCCTTCACGTGAGACTGTGCACACTTGAGCTTATGCTCCCCTAAGCTTGAGCTTAGGGGAGCTGCTCTCATATATATATATATATATATATATCCGCCCAAGGGGTTCAATGTTAGTGCAGAGAAGGACCTGAGAGGGTTCCTTAAAAAGGGGTTTGATATTACATACAACATGTCCAGGGACTGTGAGAACTGTCAGGGTTCTGGAGGGAGATGTGGGGCCAGACCTGATGGTTCCCTTGCCTGCTTCTGTCCCTCTAGTGTCCATAGCCAAAATTGCTCAGATGGTACGTGTATAGTCTCCATGTCTCATCAATTTTTTTTTATATTATTGTCTTTTTTTATATTTTATTTGGGGTCTGGACTTGAAAACGTCAAGTAACGGCGCAATATTTGGAATCACTTTTACAGAAGGTATTAAGTTTTTATCTTATTTCAAAAAAGGGCATAAAGTTTAAAAAAATTTAAATTAGTCCCTAAGTTTTTCGGTAAACTCTCAATTAAAGACATTCGGTCATTTAAATGTATTTTCTGGCGATCTTCCTCCAATTGTTTTAAAATACCTAAACTACCTTTATTAAAAGGCATGACATGGTTTTGGTAGCCGCTACATGCAGTCGATTGTCGTAGGATTGTTGGTTATCCTTGATCACAATGAGGACACCGGTAAAGGAAATGAAGAAAATATAGCAAAACCGAATGATACTTTATTTCAATGATGAGTGCTTTGGGTATTTTTAAAAAAATTTGAAGGAAAGTCTTGAAGAAAAATATCTTTAAATGGATGGATGTTCATAATTGAAAACTTCCTGGAAAAGTTAGGGACAAACTTGAAAAGTATTAAAACTTGCATCCTTTTTTGAAACAAGATAAAAACTTGAGGCCTTATTTGGACATTTTCCTTTTTAATTCTCAGTTTTATTTGCGTTTTCTAAATGGATCCGAACAATTTGGGCCATATTTATTTGCATAGAAAACATAGGAATTGAATATGCAAAAATTGAACGCTATATGTGGGAAAAAAGTGAAGACAAAAAATGAATGAGCGAAAATGACCTCAAATAACCTCCCTATTAATGGAAAATGATTTAAAAAAGAAGAAAGATGAATACTCGGTCAATACCCTAGTAATTCAAATCCTAAGAAAGTCAAAGTCACTTTTTATATCATTACCTTATATCCTTTCCCCCTCACCTTGTATCATTCATACTTTACCTCTTTAGTAATTATTTATTAGAGCTCATCATTGGACCATGAATTCCTCTGTATTCAATTCCTATATAATCTGATGCGAGCAAACAGGCGCTTAAGAAAGATCCATGTGTTTTAGATGAGTACCATCTACCTGATCCCATGACCATCTATTATATATCTAGATCACCGGTGGCTAGCCATTACAAAATAAGAAAGGAAAATTTTCAAAAAATATAACACTTTTGGTTCAGTTTTTTTAAAGAAAAGTATAGGAAGATTTGAATATTTCAGATAAATATAAATGTTTTACACAATTCTTTCAATCAAGTACTTTCCATAAATTTTTTGAGAAATGACAAAAATACCCTTCTATTATGACAAGTTTTTGACTTTTTGATGATCTTAACCACTTAATGAATCTAGTTTTTTAGTCATTTGGAATCCCCTTGTTTTACCATCTAGGCATGAAGGCAGTTGAAGTGGGCCCCACTATGTCATTTGGGTTGAGCTTGATCATATCTATAGAATAATTTGTTAAAGGAAAATTAGAAAAAATGCAATCCACATAAGGGTATTTTTGTCACTTCTCAAAAAAAAAAAATTATCGAGAGGATTTGATTTAAGAATTGTGAGAAATTTAATTTTTTTTTGAAATATTTAAATCTTTATATACCTTTTTCAAAATGAACCTGAAGTTTTATACTTGAAGATTTTCATAAAAGAAAAAAAAAAAAAACAAACAAACCATAGCCTAAAAGCAGCCCCGGTGAAATAACCATTGACCTAGATGGCTGAAAAAGAATGGCAAAACAGAAAGCACCATCTCACAAAAGTTCGTTATTTGGACGGGCTCTTACCACTGTGGCAAGAGGCGCAGTTCTTAACCGATTGTCCAGGCATTCCATCTTTCCTCATTCAAGGGGTTTCTCACCTCACCCAAGGTCGATCTACTTTTCTAACCCTTTCTCACCCAAGGCCTCCATCCCCGAGGTCTAACTACCCTCACCTGAGGGTAGAGTCCCAGCCCACCATAGCTTGGTACAGAGAACAAAAAATAAAGTGAATTTTTGGCAAAAGTCAACATAAAGTGCGTGTAATAACTGACCAAGGTGGGCCTAATTAAAAGGTTTAAAGCAATCTAAACCATGTATTGTGCCTATACGGGTCATTTAAATTGTGGACCTGGTGGGGTGGCCATATCAAAAAGTTGCAGAGTATTCAACTGTCTTGGACGTTTGGCCAGAGACTTGCTAATGGATGGTTTAACAAATAATGGTCAACTGGCAACCAGGATGAATTCTCGACTTCTGATGCCTTTGACTCATCCACAGAGGGAACCACAACTTGGATGGATGGCCTAGATTTACATAAAATTATCATAATATTTGTTATTTTCCAATTTGGTTTTTAATTCACTTGAAATGACATTTTTTTGATGCAGAGGTAATTAATCTAAGAACATGGAGAACAGTGGCTAGAAAATCTGGAGGATCCGAAGTACTTGTAGTTGGTAATTTTATACTTCCCTCTTCTTCTAAAATCATGGGTTGATATTCTGCTTTTTTATTCCAAAGTGATTGATCCAAACTGCTCAATTCCAATGGAAATGAATGTTCTCTTGTGGAGTTCTATTGATGCCTCACCCTCAAGTGATCTATGGGCTTTGTTTATTTTTCCACAACCTATGTATACACACTATACCTTAAACCTTTTTAATGCAGTGCACTGTGCACGATATATATAGTTAGGTGTTACTTTCATTTGCAGACATTTGGATTTTGCAAGATTTTTATGGCCAACTGCCTGTTTGATGCCAATCCTCTTATTCATACTCGGTATTGATACATGCTGAGGCACGACATATGACAAAATTAATGATCTAAAGCAGGGCACTTTGCACCAATGCACACACGACATTTCAAGATTTATTTTTCACCAATCCAAGTATCAAATCTCTTAAATTCACTGATATATCCTTCTTGCTATGCTTAGGAAGCAAAACTAAATAGGTTGCTTTTTGTTTTTTTAAACTAAATGAGAACTTTCCAGTTGATTTGGATGACAACAACGACATAATTTAGCAAGTTATGTTCTTTACTTGTAAAAATAGTTGAAAAACTCCACAATGCTTTTACATTTTTGGATTAAGAATTTGTTGAGACTAGTTTATTAAATATGAACCCTGCATCTCTTACTTGTTCTCCTAACCCATAAAGGTAGCATCTCTATTAACACATTGCCACTCAGTCTTTTAGTTAGGATTCCATTTCATTTTATTTTATTTTGTAGATTTCAAGCTCATCAATTTTTTGTTAATCTCTAAATCTTGGTTATATTTCACTTTTGTAGCTCTTTCTACATCGGCGTCTATAGTGATTCTAATTGCACTTGCAACACTAGTGGCCATCTTCTTTTTATGGAAAAAGTCTAGAAGAATGAAAGATAGTGAAAGGGGAATGGACAGCACAGACATGCCTCAAACAGACTTGAAAGATGTGGTTGGAGGCATATCCCCAACAAGGTATTCCTATCCCGACATAAAGAAATTTACCAACAACTTTGCAACAAAGCTTGGGGAAGGAGGATTTGGAAGCGTCTACAAAGGGATCATTCAAAGAAGTGGGAATGATGTTAATGTTGCAATAAAGCTATTGAAGATATCCAAACAAAGTGAGAAGCAGTTCATGAATGAAGTAGCCACAGTAGGAAGGACCCATCACAAAAACCTAGTGAGATTATCGGGCTACTGTGTTCAAGGGAAAAGGAGAGCTTTGGTGTATGAATTCATGGAGAATGGGTCCTTAGAAAAGTATATCTACATGACAAAAGAAGCAGGAAATGAAGTAAAAGAAGACTGTGGTGTTGATCGGCTTTCATCCAAACAACTATACACCATAGCCTTAGAAACAGCCAGAGGCTTGCTATATTTGCATGAAGGTTGTAGGAGTAGGATATTGCACTGTGATATTAAGCCCCATAATGTTTTGCTGGACTCAAGATTCTCTGCTAAAGTGTCCGATTTTGGGTTGGCTCGTATGATTGATAAAGCTCACAGTCATGTGTCTTTTACTGCCATTCAAGGGACACCGGAATACATGGCACCCGAGATGTGGTCCAAATCCTATGGTGGAGTGATAGAAAAGTCTGATGTGTACGGTTATGGGATGCTTCTTTTGGAGATGGCTGGTGGAAGGAAGAACTATAATTCTGTCACGATTCGGGCAAGAGATTAGGGTTACCACGGCCAATCCCTGAGTCGCGATTACCATACTTACTCCTGTAAACCTCGCATCACCGAAGCCAATACGAGATTCACAAGGGATCTTACATATATCTGTCAAATGTACATTTTTGCGGAAATATATACATACATTGACATCCAACTTTAACATATACAAGTTCTTTACATAAAGTAAAGTTTACTTACACATCTCATTTCCTATTTAAATCAACCATGCATATTCAAATACAATGCATGTGATTACTATTTACATCAAAATGAATCTATTCAAAATGTTCATAAAACTTGCTAAACCGGTCGCCTCCGATTTACATCCACTCATTCAATCCTCCTGAAGGAACCGGATTGGTCTCCTCCGTTGGTGGCGCGGTCTCTGTATCACTGGAACGGGCAACTTGGCCTGTAATGTCATCAATAACACTGTGAATACGACGGTTCAACAATGTATACACAATTCCATGATAATCATATGTTTAGCACTTTTAAACAATTTATATCAATCAAATTCAATTCAATTCAATTCACTTCAATGCATATAGTTCTTCCCTGAAGGAAGCATTCAATTCATGTAGTTCTCCCCTGAAGGGAGCATTCAATTCATTATGTATACTTTATCGAGTATCTTTTCGTTGTCCTCTGGCATAGGTGGAAGAGCGCACCATTCACGACCCAGCCTTTAAAGGACTCATTTCATTTCATTATACTCACTTTATTAAGTGGCTTTTCAAATGTATGGGATTTACTAGTGTCTTGATCAGAGATCACTGGCATCACCATGGAGCTCCAGAACGCTCCATCTACTGCAACAGACTTAATCTTTAATTCATTACAGTGTTTGTTCACTTCAGTTCTTTTCTTTTCATTTCATTGCATTTTATTTCATTAATTCAACACATTATTCAATGGTAGCTCAACAAGGAGCACAACAGTAGTAGACAAGAGAGGACAAGCCAACTCAAGTTAGAAACAATTAAATTTCCTAAAACAACATTCGGGTGAAACGTTCATTATGCAATGTATGTGTTATTTTAGATGACATCACTTTTTAGTGAAATTCACATTCACATAAGTTTAGCTGACACTCATGAAGGTTTAGGAAAATCAGAAATCAATTCTGATATCCCCTCAAGTTCGGTCACCTCGTCGGTTACCTAGCGGTTAACCGAATCACGGATTTCGGCTAATTGAACCATATTCGGTCAGCTTTCCAGAATCTCTCAATTACAGGTCAATTTGATGGAAAAACCCTGACAAGATTTCCAGAAGCTCAACTTTTGATGGAAAAACCCTGACAAGATTTTCGGTTATCTTGCGGTCAACCCTTTGCTAGCCGAACTCACAATTTCGGCTAGCCGAACTATGTCGGTCAGCTCACGGTCAGGGGTCGGTCAGCCTGGCGGCTAACCGAATTGTGCCCAGAAGTTCAGAAATTTCTGAACCGAATTTTCTGGAATTGAACTCCTTGAGTTCTAACAAGTCTATTAACATCTAAAATCAATAGAATTGAGTACACTTGCCTTATTTGGAGAGTGATCCACAAGAACCTCCTTTTCTAGCTTGAATTTGATATGAATCCCTTAAGCTAAACCTTCTTTTGAACCTAAATCCCAAAATCAATCCACAAAATAGAATTCTTATGAATTCTTTGGCCATAACCATTCTGTCTCAATAAATAAAACTTGGAAGTGCTGAATTCAACTCAAACACTTACTTGTAATCTCCTTGGAGGGATTTCTTGAGATCTTCTCAAGCTTGAAACTCCAAGAAATCAAGAAAAGAGATGAAGAAGATGATGGTGAAGATGGAGTCCTTCTTCACGCACTTGTCAAGCCTGCAATTCACCACTCAATGGAGAGAAATTGGAAGAAAGAAGAAGAAGAGAAAGAAAGAGAGAGAGATCGGCTGGAACATAAGAGAATGAACTCATTTGAGTTCATCTCTATCTAAATAAGCCCATTTTTGCATTTTAGCGCCTCTCCTTTCCACTATTTACAATTTAAGTCAAATGAATGGTCATTTGAACCAATTCACGCCAAATGGAATCGCTATAATTACAAAAGCTAACGTACTCCTCGAAATACACGTGCGAATATCAAGAGTTTTCGTATTCGACGAAATACGCGTAATTTCGTATTTACGAAAAGGTCCTTGCATTACTCGATTTGGCCTAAAACATTGCCAATTCATTCATATCATTCACTACTCTTTTCCTTAAGCTCAATTTGACCATTTGAGCCAAATTCTATATCAATTCAGCCATTAATCAACATTCATTCAATAAGACATGTTGATTTAGCATTAATCCCTATTAAGTAGAGTTAATCATACTTAACTCGGGACAAGGTGTTACAAATTCAAATGCGTCTGCGCCTAGCCAAGTCTATTTCCTAGACTTGGTGTTCAATAAATTGGAAAAAGCAAAAAACAAATCAGAGACTTCACAGGTTGATATGATTGAAGTAGTAGGAGATGTAATGGACCATGAAGATGTAGAAATTTTGAATCATGTGTGTTTGGTGGGCTTGTGGTGCATTCAACATATTCCTTCAAATAGGCCTTCCATGAGCATAGTACTTCAGATGTTAGAAGGGAGTGCTAACATCCCAACGCCCCCAAATCCATTTCCTGAAGATGGCGTAGAGATGCAAAATGAAACTGATTTCTTAACTAAGCCAACTGTTTATTTAAGTGCTAAAGATGAATCCATTGAAAACTCCTCACAAAGAGACAAATGTTAGCTTTGATGAAAAGCTAAGCCGCTGTCTTGAATCTATATATACATATGCACTTACGTGCATATATTCGCGTTATCATTCACCAGTAATTACTTTGTCTGACTGAAAAGGCAAGTACAGATTTGTATTAATCACTATCTACATCAGCTAGCTTAATGAGTATTTGTGCTATGATGAACTATTGAACATTGACAAATTTATGGAGATAATTACGCTCTCAATGCACCCTAACTTGTAGAAAGTAATGAAATTGGTATAATATTTCTGTTTGAGCTTGCAATTTCAAGGATCCAAATGAAACCAATCATCTAATGCTAACTATTCAGCCCACATGTTTGGAACATTTAATTTGAATATCCAGTTGTGACAGTGGGCAACCAGAAATATTTCACAATAATTGGTTTACCTTAATCAACTGATTTGGGCCAGTTGAATTTGTGTTGATGTTTCTAAGTTTGAGTTTATCTAGTAATTTGAGAGACACTTTTGTGCTGGTACGATGTTTTGATCACTGTGGTTTTTATTTATAATAAAAATAATCTTGACTAATTGTGGTACATATTCCTGTGTTTTCTCAGCATGTACACACGACCGGACATTACCCATTGACAACTATTATCTAATGACATGCAATTTGGCCCTACAAAGTTCTTGAATTTTAGTTTAACCAAAAGAAAATCTATTATGTAATCTACTTATTAACGTTATGGTAGTTGTAAACCCAGAATCCTAATTATGTATACACAATATATAAAGCATCAAAAAGAACAATCAACAGGTGCAGTTTTAATTGTGTCAATATTCAAGTCCATGTTGATGCAACAATCGATGTTTTAATTTCCCAACAACAACAAATATCTCTGTTTTATTTCGTCATTTTAAACGTGTTTGGGGAACAATTTTAGCAATGACAGTATTGGCCGAATTACATAAGAACTATAGTGCACAAAAGCAGTTGTTCGCCATCATCCTTGTCTCCATTACAAGACTTAAGAATGATGATAAACTTATGGTAGAGAAATACTAGTAGTCATACTGAAATATGAATTCAAAATTTGGGAGCCCTCTGTAGGATGGGCTTGATGGGCTTGGACTAACAGAATTTTGAACTTTGAGTCCTAAATTAGGCATATTAAGGAAAGAATGAAGAACTTGAAATTTTTTACAGTACCAAGGCAAATACATAATAGTTAATATTTTTATATTGGCTAATTCATGAATTTAGACAAAACTCTAGGTCTATTGAGTTGTATTTTCTATTTATTTAGAATGGACTATGGTTGTTTCGCCGGAAGAGCTGAAGTGAAGAAAAAGAAGAAATACAGGCAAACCACCAGCACCAATTGATTAGATGGCGGGAAGTTTCCAAAAGGTGCTACATGAGTTGTTTCCTCTTGAGACTGGGTTTCCCACTTTGAGTCCAATTAGTGTTTTATTCCAAGGCACGAATTTGGAAGTTAATTCTTTCTCTTGATCTAAGGTTAGATTGTCCTACGAGAGATATCATTGTTTCTCTAGAGCCATTGAGAGATTGTTCTGAAAGGTTGCTCTAGAAGGTTTGAAAGCTTCTACCTCTTTGTAAAAAAATATTTATCTTAATTTCAAAGTGTTGAAGGACGATCAATCACAGGAAATGGTGCACAGCGGAAAAGTTGTGGCAACATGAGAAGTTGTGCAAGAACAACTATAGTTCTTAGGTCGACGTACTGTCTGGGATAAAAGAGTTGTGAGTGTACCTTGTAATAGTTCAATAGTGTTTGATTTTTTTGACCGTAGTTTTTCTCCAAGAAAGGGCTTCCATGTTGAATTTGTGTTTGCCTTTTTGTGGTATATAATCAATAGATTTATTAGTTAGTTCTATCTTATTTGGCTGTATACATCTGCTGTGCATTGGTTTGGTTAATTGGAACTTGCACCCATTCTAGTAACTCACGGACTTTCAATAATGAATATCTCCATGTTAAGACACGTCACATGCATTTATTTGATTGTCTCTAAAACCAGCAGGGTGTAACTCATTAGCATTGAATGAAGATGGAGGGATGTCGATGGCTTGAGCATCTCTATGACATTACTCATCGGAGCTCGTTGAGAGGGTGTGTATTGGATACACCAAATGCCCACTGGCTCCATATTCTTGCAATATTCTCTTCTTTCTCTTCCTTGCACGCGTGCCATTTTAAACTGCCTTGCACCACTAGCTGGCACCACATGGTGCAGATAGGCCCATTTCGGAAAATATATCTCACTACTCTTGCTCATGTTTCCGTAGTAATTTCTTCCCTGCCCAACCATCTCCAGCACAACCATAACAAAACTTTAGACCTCGAGCTTTTCAGTCACCAGACCATAATTATTCCACCACGTTTCAGGCAGAGCATAACCCAGAGTGCCCTCCCATACGTAAAACTAATATGATCGTTTCCTCTATTAACTGTCTATGCTAGTCCAAAATCAGACACCTTGTCCTTATGTTGGAATTTCTCATCCAAAAGTATGTGTGAAGTTTGATATCACATTGTAGTATTCTACTTTTGCATTCCTTATAAAGTTATTCGATCCCACACGCATTAGCAAGACCAATCTCATTAATTGAGTTGATTCCAACTTAGTCTTCGTAGTCCGACTTTTATTTTCCATGAACTCATAAATGAGAGGTCTTTTCAATTGCTCGAAGCAGAAGCCCAAATGGTGAATGAGGTTCTGGTGACAATAGTTGGAGTTTTTGCAAACCGTAGAAGGGGCGCAGAAGCTTACTTCACCGGAATCAAGGCCGCCGGAATAGGAGAAGTAATAGAAAGGCAGCGGGCCATAATTAAATCCCCAACATAGTGGAGGCTGAACGTTTTAAATGGGTCAACTGAGGAACTAGTGCCGGAGTCCAAATGGGTGTCGTGGGTTTGGTGTTGGCTTTGAAACAAGGATGTGCGGTGGTTGGCAGAGAAGATATTAAAGTTGGGTGTAGATGATTCAAGCAGGGCTTTTCATTGTTTCAAGGTTGTTGTAGGATTTACAAATGGTTTCACTTTTCTTACTGAGTGGGGGTAATCCCATAATACCGAGATTAAACTAAGCTTCGGTAACACTTCCAGATAATTCATCTTGATCTTGATAACCCTCGGCAGCTCGGCAGTTCGGTAAAGAGTGTCAGCACGGCAAAACCATTCCTGATCTTGGTAAGAGTATTGAAGGCCAGAAGTGGGCCATTACACTCATATGAGAAGTACGGACACGCACTGATAGATAAGGTGGCTCGTAATAGAGATAAGGAGTTGCCTTTATCACCCCATCATGTCAGCAGTCCTAGGGGAATGAAATCTTCCGATGAGAAGTTCCCTTTTCACCTACCACTTGGGACCTTACCCGCACCTACCTTCACTCCGCAAGAAGGATGACGAGGCATCTACCTACATATACGCATGAGTTTAGTCTCATGAAGATACGCAAAACGCAAACTCACTCATACTTACTTCTTTTCTCTACTCATCATTTGCTTAATTGCAGGACTAACTCAGGCATCGGAGTACCTTCGGCTGACGGCAGCCAGAGCCTTTGACCTCTGGTTCTCTCCTTCCCTTTCAGGTCTCGGGCATTCGGTCTTACTCTTAATCAAGTTCTTCATTCATCTAACTAAGTGGGTGTTGTTTTTAGCACCTACACTTATTGAGGCCCTTGTGTGATGGTGCATGTTGGTGGGACAACCATGTGAGCCATCACTGTTGTGGTGTCTTTGAATACACAGTAGCTATGAACATACGACAACTAAAAGATAGTGCATCTCTATCAATGGTCATACTTGGATGGCTGGGATCAAGGGTGGGAGTGGGCCAATGAGATATGTAAGATATACTTCTAGAGTTTTTTAATTCTCTAACATCTATTGATGTAAGGTAAGATCATGTGGTCTGCGAAACATTGGCTAAAAGAGAAACTCTGATGGTCACCAAACAAGCGTCACATTGCATATTTTGGACAGAATAATTTAACAAAATATTACCAAACAAGTTCTGCTGGGCTTTAACCTCAGCATAATTTGATTTAAGCACAACCTCATCTAAGCAGAAGACGAGGAACAACATCGGAACAATGCCAAACAGGCCCTCTCTTCTTGTTGTGCTTGGGTCTTGCATTTTGTTTTGAGACTTGGAATTTATTATTTAGGTTGCATTTTAATGTATAGATTTTTTTTCTTCATGTATATTAATTTATATGAAATGCATGATGTGGGGTTGCATTTAGAATTATCCTTCATAGGAGGCTAACTGCATGTTTCGTTGGGAAAGTCTCATGTCCCACATCGCTCTAGTAATGGGGTTGACATGTCTTCGTATACATGTTTGGGCCTTCTACCTATAAGCTTAACCTTTTGGGTTAGTATATGATTTCTTACATGTTTTTTATGATCTTCTACTTCTGCTTGATTTTGGTATTTTTAGCTACTTTTGATTTCTCTATTATTTTAGCATGTACCATTTTGTTATGTTATTTGTTAAGCATTTTCGAGTTAGGTACGATGAGGCTTCGATGATGCTGCATTATGATCTTTTGATTTGTGGTGATATTCTGATCTAAAACCCTTCCCTTGATTGTCGGATGTTCCTATGTTGAAGTTAAGTATCTTATGAATTTCTTATATTAGTATTTTACGGGTTTCTTATATTACTTTATTAACTTGATTATAGGCTTTGTTATCTCCACAACACTTTCAACTTTATAATTTCCTTTAAGATATAAGTTTTATTTTATTTTTTGTTTCACTTTACGTGGTCAGTAGTTTTGTGGATGACCCATCACCCAAGAGTTGTATCTCTGCAATTTATAGTGGATTTTCGATGAACCTATTAATTTTTTTGGAGAAATTGGTGTAATTTCTCTTTATCTCGGTATTTTGATTTTTGGTTGTCTAGAATTTTTGTATGATTTAATCCCCATGCAGCATTTCCTGTCTAGGAATGGAAAACACAGTTCCACCAACAAACCAGATGTTGGATTCCATAAATATTGAATTTTGGGTATGTTCGTATTTTATTGTAAGAATTTGTTGTTAAAATAACAAGTTTATGGATATTGTTGTATCACACATGCCAAGCATGCTCAGGCTATCCTTAAGCCTGGGCAGTCAAATGAGTGTAATTGGTCATTTATTTAACTAACTAGCATTCCGTTTTTCTCACTGAACATACACTTTTAACCTTCCTTCTTCTTTTCTTTACAATTTTTTTCTTGCACTAATATCATCAATATTTGTGATCCACAGACCAAAGCCATTTGAGTAGGGGCCATGCATTTGAGTGAATCATGAGGATGGAATTGAAATTCTCTGTAGAACTCCATAGGATGTGATTTCTTGTTATGCAAGGATTCAAATATGAATTCCACTAACGAAGAACATAGTTTGGTCTTCAATTATGTGTGGCGCATTTCAATAGCTACCTTGGCAAAGATGCTTTCTTGAAGATATGCCTTCCCATGGATCCTCTGACAAATGATCTATTTGGAATTGCAAGTGATACATAAAACTATAGAGGATGCCTTTGTTCAGTATTCTGAGGTATTTAATTTGATGGAAAGATTTTTTTTTTTCATGCAGCACATTTATTATTGTGGCATTTCCAGGGACGATTGATGACATGCTATGAATACAAAAGAGTAGTACTTAATCCATGGTAAATAAATAAAAACCATACTCTCTTCCTCAATTCTGCCAGGGCTATTTGATAGCGTGTGCTGTCAACATTGAATTAGATGACTTGATTGAAGGGAGGGTAAGTCAATGCATTGTTTTCATCACATTTTGATGTGTTTATATTTATTGTTTGATATTAGTCCAGATGTTCCTACATTAACATCAGGAAAATGTGGCTACTTAAGATTTTTTTTTTGAAGTTTAGAACTAATTAGATAACAAGCCTTATGTGATTTTAGTAACTTCAGTTTTTATTTAATTGCTTATGAACTCTCTGTTGAAGATTATGTTGATCAAGCATGTTTGATATTGTACGTACTATATCTTTTTTTATTATTTCCTTCTATTCATCTGATTTATCCATTTTTAGATTGGTGCCTTCCGTTTCATTGACTAATCTTTGACCTTAACGGATATGCTCCTAGGGCAATCAGGATGAATGTTTTCTATGTGGTTATTGTGAAGTTGAGATGCAAGCATAATAGAATATATTACCATCATATTATGTGTTATTGTATTTGTATAGCTGAAACACCTTGTTATTTGATCACAATAAAATGAATGTTCTATTTTTCTCATTAATGAACTTAGACAAACATAATAAGAATTAGACAGCTGTATGTTTAACACAAACGTTCTTCAAAATAGTAAACATGTCGCTACAACGCTAGCCCCCTCATTAACATCCACGTGCAGCGTATCACTAGTAGTAGTTAAAAAATACGGTTTGATCAGCACTTTTGTAATATTTTTATTGGTAAAAAGAAATACATCGTTTTTGTAATGTTCCTCCAATAAGGTGGCTACAGTGAGAACTCATTAGCTGGGTTGTTTGTTGCAGTAGTTAGGACATCTACCAGAAAAATCCCCTTAAATAGAAAAACTACAGTTGATGACCCTAAACTTTTATAATAACGGTCAAGGACCTCCAACCCAAATGATCTCTTTTTTTCCCCGTTTTGCCCTTTCTTTGTTGATGTCAACATAACCATATTCCCTATTCATGTTAAAAAAAAAAAAAAAAACTATATTCCCTATCCCAAATAATCGGTCTCTTCACCCAAATCGAAAAAACTAAAGTCCCGTATTATGTTACAAGTAATATTTGTTGAGATCAACAAAACATTTGTTGACATCAACATAAACTTTTGTCGACGTCGATAAAAATGTCAAGTTAGCACAATCAATTGACCATTGTACAAGTTAAGCATTTATACATAGAATTTGTTGACATCGACAGAAAATTTGTCTACATCAACATAAACTTTTGTCCATGTCAACAAAAATGCCTAGTTAGCATAATCAAGTAACCCCTATGCACAGTACATGTTAAACATTTATACATAGAATTTGTTGACGTCGACAAAAAATTTGTCGACATCAACATAAAATAACTTTAACCGAGGATTAGGGTTATGTTGACCCCAACAAAGAAAGGGCAAAACGGGAAAAAAAGAGATAATTTGGGTTGGATGTCCTTGGCTGTCATTATAAAAGTTTAGGGTCCTCAACTGTGGTTTTTCTATTTAAAGGGATTTTTCCAGTTCCCTAGTAGTTATGATGAATACATATCATTTAAATGATGGAGACTTTAGTAGCTATTATACTGAATATGATTTTGAGGGTCCATATGGATGTAAAATATAATATAAAAATATAATATATTAGAGAATACCATCTTTCATTTCTAAAGTTAATTGTTTGGATACGCTAGAAATATTAAGAAAATTATATAAATGACAATATCATATTCTCTTTTTATAGCAAAAAAAAAAAAAAAAAAAAAAATCCTTTCTCTTTTATGAACTAAATAAAATTAAGTGTCTGGCAACTCAAGAGAAAATGATAAGAAAAAAGCCCTTTCTAATGAAAAGTCATAGATTTCTACCTTTGGCCTCTCCCTTTATAATTTTTTCAGGGTTGATTTTGATACTTGCAGAATGCAATATGCTCAGATTTAAACAGTCATTACTACAGAAGAAAATGGGCAGCGCTAAAAAACACCCTGGCATTTCTTAGGAGAAAAACGCCTTTATTAGTAGGACCGACTAGGATGCATGATGATCGTGGAAATCCGTTGGACGGAAAATACATACGAGACCTACCTATGTGCAAAATTTAGACTCAATAAGATTATCCTTACTCTTTGATCCATGAACCTAAAATTTAATGGTTTTAGAAGCAAGATTTTTTTACGATTTCAATTCAATAGTAAGGAAATGTTGGATGAGTGTCAAATTTGGACTTGTGACTAATCAAGGTGGAGGATAGTATGTGTGAAAAGATTAGATTGGGTCAAGGGGGTCCCATGCCTAAAACCAAAGAGGGGCAAAAAAAAAAAAGAAAAAAGGAGTGCTTTTATAGTGGGGCATTTTTAGAATTTTTGGAAGAAAATAGTACAAATATTTGTGCTATTTGGAAAAATTCTGGAATATTCTAATATCAAAATCTAACCATAATTATGAGATCGATATAAAACTTTCATGGACAATTATTTTGTCCATTCGTCTGAAAGCAAAAAGAAGAGGGTGTCTGGCATGAGTTCACTTGCATTCCTCCTCCTCATGCATTGAGGCATCAAGAATCATTTACTCCAGGAAACTCACTAACTCGGTTCAATTTTGAGAAATATTCACTTTCCAATAATTGGAGTCTTCAAAACAGTTAGGCTATTAACTTTATTCAACATAGTTTAAACTGCACACCCCCTACTTAGTAAGAATTTGATTTGCAAGATCTCCCAGCATGTCGACTCTCGACCCTTCTGACCCTCCCCAACCCCCAACCCTAGATCTTCTCCCCAAAATCCCCCAAATCTCCTGGCAAATAATCCTCCGGCTCCCAATCCTAGTGTTCCCCCCACTCGGCTCTCCAAATCCTCTTCTAATTCCACTAACCCCCAAACCAATACAGAGTGTCGAGTTCCATCTGGTGAGACTTCATTGCTAACCCTCTTTCTTGCTTCAAAGGACTACCTATCTTCTAGATAAAAAAATCCCTCCTCCCTAACCCTCTCTTGGCGTCTAAGTTGCCAAGCTCAACTCACCTTTTTGGAAAATCCCCCCGGTCACCAGCTTTCCCCCTTTTTGGAGCTCTTGTTGTTGATCTCCAGGGACCTCAGACATGGGACTCTGCTTAGCTTCAGCTCTTACATAAGTACCTTGACAGCCTCCTCAATCACCCCCAAGGTCAGCCTCTAGCTTATCATCAAGTTGGAGACCCTATTGCCTCTTAAAAGCAACCCCCTCAGAGATCCTATGCTAGTTCTTCTCCTCCATGGCTATTTCACACTCCCCACTCTCCCTCCTCCGATTTGGAAAGTTGGTAAATTAACCCTGCAGATCCCTCAACAGATGGTCATTAATAGTAAGGAATCTGTTTCCTTCTCAGCTATTGAGAAATTTGTGGGTAGACGTCCCTCCCTAGAGAGTTTGGAGCAATGGGTTCACAGTTCTTAGAGAATCTCACGGGCCTACTTCATTTTGCTTACGGAGAAAGGGCAATTTCTATTCAGATTCAATTCTAAGGAGGACAGAGATAACTTGCTAAGCCATAGTCCCCTACTCATGGAAAGGAAAAAACTACTCCTTCTACCTTGGTTCCCAAGTCAGGATAAAGAATATTGGCCAGCAGTAACTCCTATATGGATTGGACCGAAAGGTATCCCTTATCATTGCTGGAGCAATGATATCCTTCTCTCAATTGCAGGCTCCATTAGTAAGCCTCTTCGACTCGCTGAAACGACTGCTTCTCAGAGAATTATGTCCTATGCCAGAGTCTTGGTAAACCTCGATGTGGCAAAGCCTACTCCTGGTTCATTAACAATTGAATTAGAAGGAGATGCTGTAGTGGAAGTAGAAGTGCTATATGAAAATATCCCTTGCTTTGAATGTCTTTCTGTAGGCCACCTCTCCTCCAAATGCCCTTTTTCAAACAAGCGAGCCTGTTGAAGACTCCTGCCATAGCAACCCGGTTGAAATCTTCTTCCTTTGCAGCAACCATGGATGCTGCAGCTAGTGTGGAGAAGATCTAGCTTACCCCAGACCTAAACATCCTGGATAATTCAGTTCATATACCCCCTGTGGTCTCCCACCCCAGTAGTAATTTGCAAAGCTCCTCTTTGTCAATTCCTCCCCCTCCCACTATTGGCCCTTAGCTAGTTGGCCCCAATACAGATTCAGATCCTCAATTGGAAAGTCCCCTAATGCCACTCCCTTCAGACATAGTTCATGAAATATTGGAAATATTCCCTGCCCCCACTCTTGATTGCTCCAACCCCTTTTCTATCTTGAAGCATTGTACCTTCGTAGAACCAACCTCTTTAACCTCTAAATCTAAAAACCTTATAGCCGCCCAGCCTATTACTGGAGCTATAACTTCTGAATCCCAGGCCTCAGCGCCAGTCTCAATTTCTGTTTTCAAGTCCAGTAAACTGTCAACCATCACCTCTGAGATCATCCCCTCCGACCCCACTTTGGTCTGCAATAAGGATCATGATGCTCCTCAGGAAGCCTCTTTAGTGGTCAATCTATCCCCTTTCAAAGTTAAAAGGTACTAGGAAACCTAAAAATAGAGGTACCTCGTCCCTTGGCCCCAAAACTAGAAGTTCCAGTGGTTCCAGCTCAACCATTTTCTAATGTTTAAGGTCCTATATTGGAATTGTAGAGGTATTGGAAATACCCCTACTAAAATGATGTTGCATCACTTAATTGCAGTCCATTCTCCGAACCTCATTTTCCTCTCCGAGCCTAAAATCCTTTTTGATTCCTCCATTTCCATTGGGGTCCTGTCTCTTGGTTTCAACTCCTCCTTTTCCAATTCCAATAGCACTCTTTGGTTCTTTGGCAATTCTAGCTCCAATTGTACATACTCTCTTCTTGAACATTCCAACCAGCATATCTCTATTAAAATTCATGACCCTTCCATAGCCTCCTCATGTATGATCACTAGAATTTATGGAGCCACGACTACATAATTAGGAGACATCTCTGGGATTATCTTATTAATACTTCTTCTACAGTTCTTCCTTGGTATGTGATTGGAGATTTTAACTCTATCCTTTTGGCCTTGGAGAAATTTAGCACCCAGCCCCCTCTACCATCTCTGTCAAGGACTTTAGCGACATGGTTCAAGCTTCTGGTCTTAAGGACACCGGCTTCAGAGAAAACAGATTTACCTGGGCAAACAGTAGGCAAGGCCAAGCTTATGTAACTGCCAGGCTTGATTGAGCTTTCAACAATGCAAATTGGTTTTACAATTTTCAAGATCCTATTGTCACCTATCTCCCTAGGCTTTCTTCAGACCACAACTCCCTTCTCCTCTCTCATAGAAATCGTTTACCTCTAAAAAATATTCCCTTCAAATTTGAAGAAATGTGATTATCCCATGCATCCTTCTCTACAGTGGTTGAGGATAGTTGGGCAGCCTCCTGTATTGGTACTCCTCAGTTCATCCTGGTTCAAAAGCTAAAAACTCTTAAGAGTAATCTCAAGGCTTGGAAAATTGAGGTCTTTGGGCAGCTTAAAAAGAAAATAGTTGAAGCGGAGAAGTCTGATGGGCTCGCTTTTTTGCTCACGGGACTACCCGGGTCAAAGGACGTGAGAGTCCCTGGGGTCCAACTCTTTCGTGACCGAAGACAAAGTGAACATCAACTTTTTGTGTATGAGTATGCCGAATTTTCTACTCTACTCGGAATTGTTAAGTGGTGGTCAATAGATCCACCTTCACAAGTTAAAAGGAAAATCAACTTTTTTTAGTTTTCTTTGCACATATATTTAAGAAAAGAGACATAGTTTGTTTTGAATGCCGTGAAAGGCGATTTTTCATTTGTTTGCTGTGAAAGGCGATGTTTTTGACGTGAAATGCAATTTACAATTCTTATAAAAAAGGAAAAACAAGAGTTGTGATTTTTATGTTTTTTTAATAAATGCAAAATACAATGAAAAACAAGAAAATGGGATGTAACTTCTCAGGAGATTGTGGTGACTCGTTTAGATTGACGGTCGCAAGTCGTGTGTGGACTTCGCTATCATCCTTTAGATGAGAACATATGATGCTTTTGATTTGCTTGGCTCAGCTTGAACCTCAGATTTTTAGAGAATAAGGACCAATAGGAGATCCTATATTCAATAAAAAGCTAAGTAGACGGATTGAAGAGCCACGTCTAAGCCATGGAGATGGAGGGAGAAGGCCTTAGGGGGGGGGGGGGGGGGTGGTGGGGGTGGCCCCCCCAAGGGACTTTGGTCTCCTTGTAGTGGTGATTGGTGCAGGACTTCTTCAACAGAGGAGAGTTTTTTGTTGGAGTGTCGTAGCAACATTGCAGAGTTATTTTTCTAGCATTTGCACGTCGTCCGTTCGTTTGATTTTTTTATCCTTGAAATGGTGGAAATAACCTCCTTTTATAAGCTTTTGGTGGCCACGAGGAGATTTTATGAGCATTTAAATGCATTAATTGTATTAATGTTCCATGATGGGAGGACTAACAAGTTTTTAATTTGTATTTTTGTAACTCATTTTTCTTGGCTTTTGATTGGCTGTTGGAGAATAAAGGGTTTAAATTGCCTTTAAACTCCATGACGGGAAGAGTAACATGGTTTTATTCCATGATTGCACTTAACTTGTAACTCTAATTTCTTGGCTTCTGATTGGGTCGTTCAAAATAATGAATAAATGCCCACATTAATTTGTCATAAAAGGGGTCATTAACTGCATTAAGTGGTCGCCAAAGCATTTGAAAAATCGCAGGCCGCGCTGCGTTTTTTGAAATTCTACCCGCGATGTAGGAAGGGTTGACTGCCGATGGATCTTCTTGCCGATTGATGTCGGATGATCATGTAACTTCAGAGATTAATTGTGTCACGTCCCCCGAACCCGATTAGAAAATTAACCGGATCCGGGGAGTGAAATTTAGGGCTAATTAAAATTTTTACCCTTTAGGCCCAAGGATCGTAAGTCCGCTGTGAGGAAAATGTATTTCAAACCTCAAGAATCTAACACTGTGCGGAATCATACAATTCGAGGTATAATTTAATTATCAAAACAATGAATAACAAATCTCATTGATTAATTTAAAGTTGCAAAGAACAATTAAAGCTAATCAAAAGTTAATTTAATTATAATGGCCATCCCAATGATCAAGGCCATTTAATAAACTGAAGTCAATGAAAGGAAAGGTTCAACGATAAAACAATAAAAGAATAATCAAAAGAATAAACAAAATTTAAGAAAGTTCCCATGTGAGTCTCTCTCGTGCCGGAAGTGATGATGCTACTCTACATCATCGGCATGCCACTCTCGTTTCTCCTCTGCTGGTTGGAGATCCTCTGGGATCTCCTCACCTGCCTGGTCGTCATAGTAGTCACCTGGGGTGTCTGCACACCAAGGAACAGAGTCAACGACATGTTGAGCAATAGATAAGCAAGATATAAATGAACATGACATGCATCAAGTATCGGAATAATGACAGGTATAATAATCGTGCGAATACAAGGAGTCGAAGCTAGGCATAAAACATGAATAATAACCATCAGAAACAATAACAAGAATCCTAACAACACTAACAATCGCCACTATCCCTGCAATGCAATGCAATGTAACAAGAGGGAGACTCCGAGGATGTCCAAGCCATCTCACGGGGTACCAGTAACAATCCCAATCCAGACTTCTGATATCAAAGTCCAGCTCCAGGGGGATTCAAGCTCCCGCTCTTGGGAATAGTAGCACGGTCCAAGCCCGCTCCTAACTATTCAATGCCACGGACGCCGTCCAAAGCCGACTGCCCACCCCGATGTCCGAGTAACCGGCTCATCAATAATAACCCCAAATTGCAGTTGGCCATGACATACAAACAAAAACCAAGCGGTGCTGATACAAGGAAAGACAAGACAAGCAAGTCTGGCTAGCTCAATATACAAGACATGCTAAGAGGGATTATCTCATTTCAAGCCAATGCAATACCAATCCAATCACAGGATAACTCCTTTAGTCTAGCCAGTCATGTTTATTAATTACATGACACAAGGTTCTAAGGTACACTCTAAGTCAGGTCCATATCTTAATTCTACAAGAGTTTATGTTTCATAATTAATTAGGTGTATTATGCCAAGAGAGTGTACAAGGAAACGATAACAACGGATACAATTCGCAAATCAAGGGGGAATTACAATCCAAATCAAGGCAAGCGGTGTCATCCATGTATTGTACCTGTTTTAAAGGAGTGCGTGGGGAAAATTGATTCAATGATGCTTTTAAAGGAATTCCTTGGTGTACAATCATGTTAAGCATTTGTTGAAATAATTCCATACGCATTCGGTTAACCCATGCATACTACACGAATACCTAGACACCCAATCGAAGCACACCAAGCTACGCGCTATGATTTTAATCCCATTAATGGTCTGGTGAGAGTAGGTTCATGGTTTCCAATATCTAAGACCCAAACCTAGGTTACCGGTCTCATTTCTAATAAAATATGAGCTGAAGCAATAATTCAAGTATTTACCTCACTTCCCGATCTCTGATCATAATAAAACTAGAACGGTTGGATTCTACGTCTTAAGGGCTTTCCAACGGTATATTATATGTAGAAATCCAACGGGCGGATTAAAAGTTACAAGTGTTTGGAGTTAGCAAGTGCTGTCAGAAATTTACTATTCGATCGATCGGACAGAGCTGTCCGATCGACCGGACAGTGCCAGAATGCACTTAACTGAAACATGTTTTATGTCCGATCAATCGGACAGTGAACTGTCTCAGTTAACTAAGACAGAAACCCTGTCCGATCGATCGGACAGAGTGTCCGGTCGATCGTCACTGCACTGGAACCCCGCATTTGGGTGTTCTGCCCTTTTCTTCTTCAGGCCATTGTATGGAAAACCTGCAGAAATGAGCCACCATGCTCCCCATTCATCACAATCACTATTTCAATGCATTTTATCAAATTAAAAACATCCTAAGGCTATCAATTGAATCCTTTAATCCAACAAAAAATTCCCAAACCTAATCTAACATATTAATTCCCAAATCAATACCATAACAAGCTTGTAATTAGGGAAATCTAGTAAGAAAGCATAGCCAATCAATTGAAATATACATCACATGTTTAAATATAAAATTGCAAATCTACTTGCCTCTACCAAGAAGAATATGAAGTTGGGGAAAAACTTGGGAAGAAGCTCTAACAACACGAAACCACAATCTACCGAACCAAACGCAACCTAAATCGCAAAGAAGAAGAAAAGAGAGGAAAAGATCGAGATCAAACCTAAATCTAATTAAAAGAGAAAATGATTGAAAAACGAAGGTGTGGATCTTCGAGAAGATCTCTCCCAAAAGTTCTGGGCTGGAGAAGATGAAGAGGAAGAAGAAGGGGCTGCTGTAGCTCTTCGTTGCAGAGTTTTGTAATAGGATTAGGGCTAATCCCTGCTTAAGAGAAGAAGAGAGGAAAATGACTAAATTGCCCTTAAGTGGGTCCGGTGAAGAAATGGGTCACTTTAAGGGTTTTTGATTGTCAGATCGCGACAAGCCAAGAGACAAAAATGATCAGCGCGACGAGACCTTTCCATCGAACCCAAAATCACGGTGATTGGAATTTTCTGGAAAAATACTCAATTTTCCCTAAATTGCAAACTACCCCCCTGCTAGAGTCAAACGTACTCGAAATCGAACGAAACTTCGCAGACACTATTCTAATGGTAAAAGAAACTCGTTCATGATCTAAACCCACCTAATTATCTAACAATACAATTAATTGTAATAAATAAAAACTAAACGGGTCAGCGGGCCTGCTATTGGGCCCAGTTGACCCAGTAAGGTCGCGGACCTTACAAATTGTTACCGGTGGGGCGGTTCCATCTGTCATGTCAATTTCTCGATCGGTTGGGTAAAAAGTGTACTTTCTTTGTCGGCCGATTGGTGGTTTTAGAGTGTCCGATGACGATCCCGTGATTTCATTGGCAAATTCGTGATGTTGACAAAGATTGATGAATTTCGTGCCCCGAAAATCAGAATTTTGGAAAATCACATAGGCTAATCATCTCGAAACAAGAAAAAACACCCTAAGATAGGTTTACGACGGAAATCTGGCAACTCAGATTTTCAGGGTCGCCGGTGACCAAGGGTTTTTTTACCCCTTTTGGTCACCGATTTTCAGTCGTTTTTCTTGTTTTCCTGCTTTTTGCTTCTTTGATATTTTTCTTGTAATTTTTTCACATGAATTGGTCTGATTTCCCTGCGAAAAACTTGACGAGAAGCCTTGCATATCAGAGGGCAAAGTTTTTGATTTTCTAAGAAAGCCAAAGACTTCGTCTCGCAGAGTTGTCTATTTACCGTCAGATGCCGAAACTGGGTCAAACGATATCAGAATGACCTGAAACTTGATATTAAGCCTCCTGAGCAAGAAATAAGACCAACCACATGCATTTGTTTGAGTTTTGAAGCCGTGTGGGATCCTGTCGCCAGTAGACTTAATTTTGTCGCGAAGAAAATGCCGCACTTTGATATGCGGTCAACCGATGTCCGATTGACCTGAAATTTGACAAGGAGCTTATTGGAGTCATTTTAAGATGATCCATTAGCTCCAATTTGGAAGTCATGGTCCCGAGGGCCTCCGCCGTCGGGATGCCTTATTTAGCTTCTGGGAGTCAAAGTCTTATCAAATATTGTCGAAATGACCTGAAACTTGACATGTAGCCCTATGAAAGTATTTTGAAGTCACTCATGTGCTCTATTTGATGAGTGATGGCCTCGGTGGTTCTTACCGCCGAAAGATTTGATTTTGCTGCTTGAGAGTTGATGTAGGGTCAAACGTTGTCGGTTTCACTTGAAACTTAACATGACATAGAGCCTTTTGAAAATATTTTGAAACCATCTATAGGCTCCAATTGAAGATCTGATGTCTTCGGTGCAGTCGCCACAGGGAGAGCTGACTTTGTTGCGGCTGTTTCCTTTTTAGGCCAAACGATTTCGAAATGGCCTGGAATTTGATGTAGAGCCTTCTAGTGGCATTTTAAGGACAACCGTTTGCTCTATTTTATGAACCGAGATCTCCAACTTCACCGCTGCCGAGAGCTCTTGTTCAACCGCTGTAATAGTGAAGTTAGGCAAGATAATGTTGAAATGGCATGAAACTTCATGTGTTTTATTCTTTTGGCTCTTTTGAAGAATCTTGCAGTTTTTGTTTGATTTTGACAAGATTTGATGCTCGAAGTAATATTGCCTGCTTGTGGTAGGATGTGGTTTCATCTAGCTTCTTGATGTTGAAAGTGTACGAAGAGGTAAAGTGACATTTTTGGTGTCAACAAAGTTTGTAATAGATGCTTAAATTCCTTATAATGCCAATCCTAGTGATTCCCTTCTTCTGGCTTTGAATTGAGGAAAATCTAATCTCCATAATTGGCTCAATGAAGAATCATCTCATTGTAAGCAAACATCCAAAATTAGATGGCTTCAAGATGGAGATAGAACACAAAATTTTTCCACCTTTCTGCCAAATCTAGAAGCATTCGGAACTGTATTGACAGCATCTTAGTGGGGCAAATTCTTTATGAGGAAGAAGAGCAAATCATTGATCAAGCTTGTATCTACTTCTCGAATCATCTGCAATCCTCCTCCTCTATTCCTGATAAAGCCCTTTTCAATATGGCAGTGCCTTTGGTCACAGTAGAGCAAAACCGTATCCTGGTGGCCATCCCCTCTTCCACAAAAATTGGATAAGTAGTTTTTAGCCTTAAGAGGAACAGATTTCCGGGCCCAGATGGCTTCTCTGGAATAATCTTTACTAATTGCTGGCATATAGTTGGCCCGAATGTGATTCTGGCAGTCCCTCACTTCTTCTCTTTAGGTAGACTGCTGAGAGCAACATCACCCTCCTCCCCCAAAATCTAGTCTCCAAAGTCCTTCTTAGACTACTGGCCAATCAGTCTTCTCAACTTCACCTACAAGATTATTTCCAAAATTCTGGCTACCAAGCTCTCAAGAATTCTTCCTCTCTTCATTTCAAAACACCAATCCACCTTTGTTAAAGGGAGATCAATACATCACCATGTGGCTCTTGCTCATGATCTCTTCCAGAAACTCAAGAAAAAAATCTCAGGTGGCTTGGTCTGTAGAAAATTGGATATTTCCAAGGCTTTTAACAAGCTTCAGTGGAATTTTCTCTTCAAGGCCCTCCATTTCTTCAATTTCTCCCTTTAGTGGATCAACCTTATGAGATAATTGAATTGCAGTGACACAGGCTCAGTTTTGATTAACAAAAGCATTTGTGGATTCTTCAGTTCTTACTGTGGCCTGTGTCAAGGGGACCCTTTGTCACCCTACCACTTTATTCTAGCTGAGGTGATTCTTAGTCTCAAGGTGGATCTGCTAAGGAAAGAAGGCACAATTTCCCAATCTTTCCTGTTAGCTCTAGCTCCTGTCACCTATTATATGCAGATGACATCTTGTTTTTCCTCAAAGTGCACAAGAAAGGTTTGAGGAGGCTTCAAGACTTACTAAGGTTGGATCAAGACTCCTCGGTCAGTGTTTCAACCTTCGTAAAAGCCATTTGTATGTGAGCAAATGTAATGCTAGGAGAGCTAATATGGTAACTGGTCTTCTCCAAATGAATGTTGCTCCCCAGCCTTCTGTCTATCTAGGAGTCCCCCTATTCTTTGGTTCTGCAAGGCACATCCACTTTAACAAGCTCCTGGACTCCATTAGATCCAAGTTGGTAAGCTGGAAGACTAAATGCCTCTCTTTCGCTGGTAGATTGACCTTGGAAAGGCATGTTCTATCCTTCGTCCCTCTTCATATCTCTCTCATTCTTCCTCTTCCCAACTACACCTGCCTCCATATTGGGCGGCACGTGAGAAATTTTATGCGGTTTGCCAATCCGGCTCAATCAAGATCAAACCTCGTCAGATAGGAGATAGTCTTCTTACCCAAAGCTGAAGGAGGTCTAGGTCTGCGCAGGGTTAAGGAGTTTAATGAAGCTTACATATTGAATTTGGCTTGGTTAGCTATCACTATAGATTCAATATGGGCCAACTGGTTTTGTAACAAGTATTTCAGGGGCCTTCGTATTTGGTATTCAAAGAATCCCATGGGTGGTTCTTGTATCTGGAAGAGGCTGAGAGTTCTGTCCTCTTTTCTTTAGAGGGATTGCAGTTGGATAGTTGGCAATGGTCACTCAATCAGCTTGTGGTTCGATAATTGGATCAATCATGATCCAATTGCCCCAAGGTTCCACAACATTCAGTTCTTAGAGAAAGACTCAGTTGTTGATATCATTGTTGACAAGGTGTGTCATATTCCAAGCCACCTTCGGACAAAGTTGCAGGATTTTTTGTCCAATTCAATGAGCTACATTTCTATAGGAGATAATACTGTCTCAGTTCACCTCTCTTGGCAAGGAAACTCCTTAGGAAAATTCTCCCTTAGAGAAGCATGGAATCTTCTGAGAACAAAAGAGGCAAAACCCCCTGGTCGACCAGTCTGATTTGAGCAAATTCTTCTCCCTTCGTTTGTCTTACCTGAGCTGGCGCCTTCTGCTCCAGAAGACTCCGATAGATTTCTGGACAAAATTCAAAGGATGGTCCATCACCTCTAGATGTTATATTTGCTTTAGTGGGGAGGATTTTGACATGCATCTATTTTTCTCATGCTAGTTGGCCCAATAGTTTTGTCATTGGCTTCTCAGTCCTTGTGGTACCTCGCTTTCCCTCCCTCTCACTGCTCAAACTATCTAGATGACTATTGCCATTGATGGAGGTGTCTTTGGAAGAAAATATACTGCAGCTATCTTCTTCCTTGTCATCTCTATCATATTGTTCCTTTGGAATGACTCCAAACATACTTCTAAGCTACCTTCCCTGGAGAAAGCAAAGTCAATCTTCTTGGACCGTTTGAAAGGAATGGCTAGTTCTGTTTCAGGTTTGAATTCAAACCAGCCAATGCACCCTATCCTAATCTTCTTACGCTGATTTCTCATTGTTGTTCTGTGCATTTTGTTTGGTTGTCTAGCTGCTTCTTTTGGTCTCCTTTTGTTTTGGTGTTTCTTCCTACCCCTTTTGGGTCAGCTCTCTTGTAATTCCCCCTTTTTTTTTGGCTTTTAGGGGACTTTTGCTCTTTCTTGCCTAATACAAATTTACCTTCAAGCACAAAAAAAAAAAAAAAAGAAGGTTTAAACATAATATCTACAATTACCACGTGGTTCAAACCTAAGGAACAACATTTTATAAGAAAATAGAAATTTCTAACCAGGACCTACTTAGGAAATAAAAAAAGTCATTTCACTTTTATTCATATTTTTACTAAGTCTAGACCTTTTGTTAAAATGGCCAAAACTTAGCCAAGCCTTCAGTTGATTTGGCCAGTTGTTTTTGAGTTGACACAAGTTTATGTGATTTTTAACATGTCCTAGATACGAATTGCTCTACAAGGACCTATGAAAAGGGTCACATTAACTTATTGTAATTGGTGCTAGCTGAACAATTGAACAAAACATGCTAATTTGTGAAGTAAGTTATAAGATTTGATCGTAGGTCCCCAAGTACAAGGCCTCAATTGTAGTTTTAGCTGGTAAGTCTGAATCGTATCCATAGGGAGTTTTGTTTACTTGAACCTATCCAAAATAGAAACTAGAGCTAGCCTAAACAAAATCCATATAAAAATCCCACTCCGATCTAACGAATCTAAAATTGAAAATTAGATTACAACCCGAATCTGAAATTAAAATACAAATCCAAGTTAAACAATAAACTAAGACTACTAAACTAATGCTAAAACTAAAAACTGCAAAACAATAGAATCACCAAATCGCCAATTGAATAAATTTAGAGTGCATAAGATAAAGAAATCCAGAATAAAACAAAAGAAAGGAAAGAAATAGTGGGCTTTAGAATTTCAATTTTCAACATTCAAACTCCATACTTAGAGCCAAAGAATCAAATTAGAAACCACAACATCAAGTATGGTCTATCACCTGACAGAAACACACAGTGTTGATCCAATAAATTAAATTATTGCGACTTACAAAATTCTATTTATTCTTTGCACATCACTAAGAAATCATGATCAAGAATGAGAAAATAAAATTCTAAACAAACTCACTTTATACTCTAGATACATGAAACACTAAGTCAATGGAGTATCAACCATGCGAAGTACATCATCTCTTAAAGGATCTTGACCAACATGCAACTAGGAGGAAGAGAGGTGGATGGAAGAGCATGAGACAAAGAGAGAGAGAGAGAGTGGGACGTGTGGAGAGAGGGGAACAGAGCTTGGGATGTCCCATGGGGGCTGGTCCCATTTTAATATTTGTGAGCCCTCATTTGCAAAGATCTCTTTTCTTAATCTCTAAGCAATGTTGTGAGGCCTCACCCCTATGGGCCCTCAATTTGATTTGAATAATTATTAATATAATATTAGTTATCTTAATATGCTATTTAATAGGATTTAGTAGACTAGTTTAATATTTTCCTAAGTCTTAGGATTAGGCTCTTGTATATTCCTTTATAGATTTAGAGTGTTTATTGTAAATTGATTAAGGTTTTAGTTAGATTAGGCCTTAGCTAGTAATTTAGTTTTAAAAAGAGGGGTGTTGTAGTTAGGAAGCTTCTAAAATTAATAAAAAAGACCAATTTGCCCATACCCCTATCCTCTTCTCTATTTAAACCCTAAGGGCTCTTTAGTAATAAACCATCAACCCTAACCTATATATACACTAACTATTGTAATGAAATGTAAACCCAACCTTAATTCAGTCTCATTTCACACTCATCTCTCATCTTCCGTACCACTCACTCTTTAGAAACCCTAATTCCCAATCCCACCAACAAGAATGATAGAGGATTATCCCCAATTACAACATCAGCCCAACATTAGCAACTTGGATATTCTCTTATATTCAAATTTTCCATTTCTATTGATCTAAGGCAAGTACCCTATACTAGATAGCTTAGAATGCATGTTTTCTTTCTCTTGATTCTACAATCTCAATTCAATTGATCTGTGTATGTTTAGATCTACAATCTGAGCTTTGTTTTTTTTATGGTTTATGGCCATTGATGGATGGGTTCACCTCATTTGGAAGATTAGTGGCCCAAGGATGGATGGTGAGATATGTATTGAAGTGTTTTCGTGATTTTATATGTCTATGTGATGAATAGTATGGATTGGAGGATATTTAATTGGAAATTAGATTGAAGGAGTGAAATCCTAGAAACCTAGGTTTTGTTGTAGACGTGTGTGTCCGGTCGATCGGACCCTTCCTCGGTCGACCGGGGACACAGAAACTTGTGAAAGAAGAGGTCTCAGTTAAACTTCTACAGGACTATCAGACTAGTGTATGCGATCGACCGGGCCCTATACCAGGTCGACCGGGTACACATAGACTGCAGGAGATAACTGGGAGCTGGTATTTCCTTTTTAGGCTCAAAACTCAGTGTGCGCGGTCGATCAGGCCCTGTGCCAAGTCGACCGGGGATAAAGGAATTTCTGAGAAATGCTAAAATCTAGAAAATGTCCTTATTCCAAAATCCCAGTGTGTGCGGCCGACCACCTAGGCCAGGAGGTCGATCGGACACACTAAGGATTCCAAAATCAAAATATTGCATGCCTAGTGACTGATTACTGTCACCAATGTGCGGGGTCGTTTGCCCATGCCAGGGGGTCGACCTGGTACACTGTGTATGGTAACCTTTTTCTAGAATTCAGTTTCTGAAGTTACGATCGATTGTGAGGCTGATTGACCATCCAAATAGACCTCCATTGTTGTGCCAAGCACGAGGCAATGGTGTGGCTCAACCCTGACTCGTGGGGACCACCAATTAGGTTTTAGGGATTTGAAATTGTCGGTGACTCGACCCTTAAACATAGTCAAAGATGCTCGTAACTTCAGGAGCACCAAATATAATACCTTTTGATATCTGAGATTGCAGTTAAGGATCCAATCAAATGATGTGGCCCTGAACGTGAGAGTGGACCATTACCTAGGTTGGACCCTTGCCTTATTCCACTTGATTCTATTGCTTGGAAGTTATTATACATTATGCTTATCTTATATCAATGTTATTGTTTTCAAACCTGTTAATTAAATGAAAATTAGATGACCTGAACCTAGGACTACGTAGTGGTGACCTGGTGATGTAATCGGTGATCAATGACCCGTGTCTTTAGCTAGGCGGGCTTTCATATGGCCTAAGTTGGGTGTGTGGTACCTTAGAATGGAGAGGTCAATTATGATGAATTGATGACTTATCATGAATAAGTATGGATTGGTTACTTGTTGATTGAACATGGACATTGTCCTGATATTGTTTTAGACTAAGGCCATGGTTTATGGATATTGTTCTGATATTGTTTTAGACTAAGGCCATGGTTTATGGGCCTAGTATGGACCCAATAATGATTGAACCTGGACTTGGACTTGGACTGTGCTTCATGATATTGTACTTGAACCTGTTAGAGACTTGGTTAGGACCTTCCTCGTGCAAGGCAAGCCTAGACAGACACAGACCTGTATTTGTTTCCCTAGGTTGTCACTAAACATCCATTTAGTTGATCTAAGCTCAGCATGTTGACTGATCATCACTGGTAGGAGGTATATTTGGTTATGACTAGAGCTATCATGATGAGCTATGGCTAGATAGACGATGCGATAAAGGGGTGTGATTGGTGTTGTTTATATATTGTTATTATCAGGGTTTGTTATCCTTTGCATGGTTACCTTACTTTTCCACACCGCGATTGTTTATAGTATGGGAGGGTCACGGCATAATATCCCACAGTATTCAGCTTCTATGAATGTGCCATATTGTTATTTGTTAGATTAGATTATTTAATCATTTTGATTCTAAAATGTTATTTACTGTTCAATTGCCTAGCCAATGTTCTTTGTTATTCTCATTATTAAATGACCGTCTCTATTTATTTTGATGCATACATCATGTGTTATCTGTATATGGTGTTTTGCCAGATCCTTGGATCTTACCCATCTTTGGTGCTTAGGTTTTGACCTTGACTTCCCGGGTGACACGTTCATCAAGGCGCCTATAGCTGGCGATTACGGGTAGGGACCGGTTGATCAGGTGGTTGAGTCGGAGGATGAAGTGCCTTCACAGGGTGGTTGAGTGCAGTTTGTTTTGGGTTTTTGAGTGGATATGTAGTAAGCGGGAAATAGACTGATATGTATAAACTTGTTATTCACACCTTGAGATTTTATTAAAGATCAGCCCTGATTTACTTGATTCATTTTATATGATACCTTATGCTTCCGCTAGTAATATATTGCTTCTGCTACCTTTTCTTATGCTTTCGCAATTTAACTGTCGATCATCTTGTTGTTCAAAAAGTTATAAAAATTTGACCCCACTGCAAACTACGATCTTAAAAGTTTTCGGATTTTCCGGGAAGTAGCGTACCAAATTAGGGTACCTTCGCGATAACTTCGGTATTCGGAATTGGGTGTTACAAATGTTCATATCTTAGAAACAATTTGAATTTGAAAGGATTTTGTTGCTAAGATAAGGTTCTTGATTTGCAGTTCTTGCTATGTAAGTCTCCATAAAAATCTTCCAAGTTGCTTGAGAATCTAGCTTGGCAAAATTCTTAGATTTTATGCACATGAGGGGCTTCAATTTGGGTGTGCAAGATCATGTGGGTCCCCCATGTGGACATCCAAGGGGCCTTGGCTTCTTTTCTTGATTGGTTCTTGATTATCTTCCCAAATTTGAATGCTTCCCTTGCTTACTTGCTTGACTAGTCAACTCTTGAAGCAAATCTTCTAATCATGAACTCTTTGCAAGAATTTGAATTTCAAAATAAGGTAAGCCCAGAGTTCTATCCAAATCTGGATCTTATTGTGATTTGCATGAGTTTCCAACTTGAGTCTCGTCCTTAACTTTTCAAATCTTTCAAAGATGCCAGGATAAGGGGGGCCCATGTGGGACATCCACCTTGGAATCCACGCCCAAGATGGACCCCACACATGTATGTCATGTGTCTTGAAAACTTGCGACTCTTCTCTTCTTTCCATTAAGTTTTATTACTTTCGACTTAACTTATATAGATTAGATAAAGCTAATGAGATGATGATGGCGATGATCATAACCCTATTAAGAGATCTATAAAACTTATTTTAACAAATATTTCGTAAACAAGTTAGATGCAGAATCATATTAAATGCAGAAGCATATCTCCCTAGTTCATACAAAATGATCTCTAACGAACTGCAGCACCACCTCTACTTCCTAATATGGACCAATATACAACAGTTTACCAAACATGTGGAGCTTTTGTATGTTTATCGTGCCTTGCAAAAAACCAACATCAGGAAACATCATCACAATTATCCGTTGGGTTATAATTGATGGCAGCACGCTGTAACGCATTACCTTTGAATGGCAATGGAGGGATGTCAATGGATACTTCACCTTGAAGCATATTGATAACATTCCTCATCGTAGGCCGCCGAGAGGGCGAGTACTGAATGCACCAAAGGCCTACCAACTCCATCCTCCTCGCGATATTCTCTTCCTCCTCCCCTTCGCATTTGTGCCATTTTGAGCCACCTCCATTAGATCCCTGCACCACATGGTGCGAGTAGACCCATTCAGGAAAATACGTCTCACTGCTCCTACTCATATTATCATTGAAATTTCTCCTCTCACCGACCATCTCTAGGAGGACCATACCAAAGCTATAAACATCAGATTTTTCACTCACTGGACCGTAACTCTTCCACCACATTTCTGGAGGTGCATAACCTGGCGTCCCTATCCCGCGCATTAGACTGATTTGGTTGTTTTCCCTGTTTATCATTTGTGCTAGTCCAAAATCTGACACCTTGGGTTGGAATTTCTCATCCAAAAGTATGTTGTGAGGCTTGATATCACAATGTAGAATTCTACTTCTACATTCCTCATGTAGATATGCGATCCCTCGTGCTGTACCAAGTGCTATCTCATGCAGTTGATTCCAACTTAGTCTTTGTTGACTGTCATGTGCTTTTCGGTGTATATATTTTTCTAGGGAGCCATTCTCCATGAATTCATAAATGAGAGCTCTTTTTGATTGCTCAATGCAAAAACCCAAAAGACGAACGAGATGTTGGTGGTGAATTTGGCCGATGCTTTGGACCTCATTCAAGAATTGTATCTCACTTTGCTCATTCTCATCTAGAATTTTAATTGCCACGGTGCAATTGTTGGGAAAGTCAGCTTTGAAAACGGAACCAAACCCGCCTTGACCAAGTTTGTGGCGGAAATTGTTGCTGTATTTCTTAATTTGTTTGTAGGAGAACCTTGTGGGCATTCCAGAAGCATAATCTTGCAAGAATGTCTCAATGGAAGTTGAAGTAGTAGTCCTACTGTCCAAATGATGCCTCAATGCTTGCTCATCTTTACCTCTTAGCTCCATTTTATTCTTCAACATTTTCCTTCTTCGAATGTAAGCAAAACAAACAAATCCAAACATAAATGCCAATCCCAGGGCAATACCTTCAAAGAGGAGGAGAGCAATAAGTCAGAAAATACTAAATCATCCTCCATAAAATGTTCTTCATGTTACAAAAGCCTTGGAATCCAAAAAAGCAAAAATAAAACATTTATAGTAATTCTTTTACATTGCAAGTTCTATTGATTGGTTTCAATGGGTATATTCAATTAATTTAGAGTGAATAAAAAACATTTCTCATTTTCCATGGTTTTCTATATTCTAGATTTTGAGTAGAGAGTTAAAGTTAAATTATTTTTAAATTTTAACATAAGAAGGGTCTTTCATAAAAATTATTTTTTTCCTTTTATTTAATAAATTCTTTGTTATCAATAATTTCATTCTTTTTTTTAATTCTCTTGCATCAAATTCCAATCTAAATATCATCAGTGTTCCAATATTAGTGTTTTAGATTCCTTCTCTATCACATAATTCTAATAATTTATTTTTCTATAGGAGGGTGTTTTTTTTATATTATAGGTGATGAAAACAGAAATCAAGTTATGGATTTCATATGAAATATTTTTTCCTTTTGTTTCTTAAGAAACTTAGATTGTTGCATGTGCTTGATAATTTTAAAAGTTTGAAATTTGTTAGATCTTCGACTATAATAGGATTGCTGAGTATGGCCCCTGTTGACAGTCCCAGCATATCAATGGTACTTGCACTCCCACACATTTTTATTTTCAAATGGTGATTGTCGTTGAGACTCAACAAAACATTAATTTTTCTTTAATGATTTGAAAAATTATGGGAGTAAATATATTTGTTTATTATATTTGTATCCAACTTTTTCTTGCTTTCTTTTTTTTTTTTTTTTTTTTTTTTTAAGATTTTGGATTTATCTTGAGTTCGTATATCATTCCATTTGTACCCCAAAACCAAACATAACACGTATAGTGATTATTGCTTTTAGATTTGTATCATACTCTTATATCTCGCGAACTCTAATGTATTAAAAAAAAAAAAAAAAAAAATAGGAACGGTTTATAACCGTTCCAAAAATAGTAACGCGACTTTTAGAAATGGTGTGAAACCATTCCAAAAACGATTAGAAATAGTTTGAAACCATTCCAACATCAATTAGAAACGATTTAAAACCGTTCATAATTATGATTTTCGCTGTGATGTAGTTTTGGAAAGCCTTGAGATTCAACCCAAGCAACTTGTTAAACCCCAAATGTTAATAAACACTTAGTCTTTCTGTCATTTACTCTAAGTTCAACCATGAATTGAGAAACAGAAAAATGAAAAATGTGTTCTTGCAGTCCACCTCATGTGGCTGCCAATATTTTGTTTAGATTATGGTGTTTCAAGTATGGAGCATATTCTTTTACCAAAGAAAGAAAAAAGCAGGGAGCAAATTAGTGCCTCCGTTTTGAACAGAGAGTTTAAATGCCATGTTCAGTTTAAACTTTAGAGTAGTTACTGTTTTAACTTATTTTATGATGATACTTATCCTTACGATTTGTTTTGATCATAGTTTAAAGCTGGTACCTGCAAGCAGTTTTACCCTTGTCCGTCCAAAAGTTCTTGAATCCCTTTTTGCAATGCTAGTCCCTTCACATTCCAAAGATTTGATGAGACAGTTGAGAGCTGTAATTACTCATGCTCAACAATAATGATCATATCCTAACAACTAAACAAAATTTACCATTCCAATTGTCTAATTTGGCCTACACAGGACCCACCATTCTAAAATTAGAATTGCTTCCTACACCATATATAGCTATTGGCCTACGTTTTACTTTACTTGAAGTAAAATACACCATCGGTTTTATCACATCTAAAACAATTTGATCCATCAACACACTATATGAGGTAGTGGTTAAAAGATGGCGAATGTAATGAGCACGACAGATAAAGCAAATCTGGGCTTAGAAAGGCCAAATCAGGTGATCATGGATAGGATCATTTCTCTTCTTTGACAAAGCATAGACAAACATTCAAGGTTAGGGTTGCACATGGGTTGGGGCAGCTGAGTCTGAAACTAGTCCAATCGAAACCCATTTAGTATCTAACCCATTTGCTAAAGGGGTCACCCAAGTGCAGGTCAGGATTTTCTAACCCTCGTACCACCCATTTAACCAGGGGTCAGATATAAGTCCAATGATTTTGCAACTTCGAAAGGTGGGTCGGGTACTCGGGTTGGATATAAATGATTTGTGCTGTAAGGTGGGATAGGGGTGTTCATGGGCCGGGCTGGGCTAAGGAACATCAAGGCATGGTCCGGCTTCTAAATGTGGCCCCAAGCCAGGATTAGGCCCAAATTAGGCCTTAACTTGCTGGTCATTGCCCAACTCACCTGAACAACATGAAGCTCGAACCCAGCCCGTAGTAGGTTTATAGTTTGAAAACTGGGCAGTTTACATGGTCTTGAGGATATCTTAAATGGCTTTGTCGTATTCAAAATTCCTCCATCATCATTTTTGCTGACACCATTAGTATATTCGGGCTAGGCCGGGCTTTGGTCTCTCTGCAACTGAATTCAAGCCCTGCTTATATATTAAACGGGCCTAAATAAAAAACCGAGCCCGGCCCTAATACTAAATTTGGGGGACCAAACCCGGCACAAAGCGGCTGGCCGGGCCCATGAGCACCCCTAAACCTAGCCTTTATTTAACATATTTGTTAGATGGGTCAAACCCAACTCGACCCACCTCTTGGATCCAAGTGGGATCCACTTTTTCCACCCCTAAACAGTAGCAGCTATCCAGGGCAGGGAATTACTTACCATCCGAGCAGTTTTGCCTATGAACACCTGAACTGCAGAAACACAACTCTTTCCCTAGAGTCCTTTCCTGTTCATCCATGAATCCACACCTTCCTCCAGTGACATCCATGCACGCCACCCCACAAACACTATCCCACTCAGCTTCAAACCCCGCTTGGAGAGCCCTCCTCAAGTTCCCCACCCCAGTCAAGTTATTAAACAACTCATTTGGGATAGATGATGTGAAGGGCCTACAGTTGGGTATTGGGTCCGTGAAACCATTGTAGAAATAGCACCAGTTCTTAGTCTCTCCACACTCCAAACAAGGAGCTGCCATCAGCCTTGCCAATATGTCACTCTGAGGCTTCTCAGTGCAATTGAAGAAAGTACCTGTCCTGTAGGCATTGCTCGTCGACAAGCTCCCAAGAATCAACCATCTCTGAGAGAATCCCCCATAGAATGCTGGAACCGGGCCGCACCCAAAGAGCGATGTGTCGACGAGCCTGAAAGACTTTCGGGCGTAGACGGTCTCGTTCAGCTTGTCTAAGATCTTGTACTTGATCTCGGGAATTTGATCGTTGATCATGAAGGCGGAGCCATTCTCGCATGATGTAGTTATGTTGGCGCTCCGGCAAAGCGGGTCTAGGCCTAAAGGGAAGTGAAGGAGGGAGTCACCGCATGTCGATGGCGCGCAGCGATTGTAGTAGTAGGAAGAGGATGACTCGCTGGATGCAAAGCATGAAGGAACAAATAAGAGGATCAATTCAAGAAAGATGAATTGATTTTGCAACAGAGGCATCTTTTAGCAATTTCTGGATGTTTAGGTACAGAGTGATGATGTTGTAGGTTAGAACGGAAAATATGAGCTTTGAAATTGAAGTCTGAATGCTTTTAATTAGTTTACTTTTAAGTTAAGATAGAAAGAGAAGATTTATTTTTTTAAATGTGGATCAAATTAGAACAAAAGGTATTTCTTCATCAATCAATATGTAGAAATGCTTTGATTGGTAGCTAGAGTTGTTAAAAATTAATGAGACTCCTTACAAGTCAAAGTCAAGATTGGAAAAGTCTCGATCTTTGAAGGGTCGATGTCAAGGTGACTATTGGACAAGTCTTGGGGTTTAGAAATTAGAGGCCAATTTGTTATTATTTTATTTTTCTTGGGTACCAGATAAGGGGCCTGTAACCTTGAAAGACCCGATCAGGCATGAGCTAACCCAGCACATGATATGGAGTTGACCACCTGCCATTCAGGGAAGAGGACTAGGGTACTTGGGTGAGAAATGTAATGCCCAATTGCTACTCTTATCTCCATTTATTCAATTTGCAAACACACCCCTAGCTAAGATTTACCATTTTCTCTCACATTTCACTCTTAATAAAAAAAAAAAAAATGGGAGTGAGATAAGAGTAAAAGCCCTTTTGCTGTAGCTCTACTGATTAGAGACACAAATTTGTGACTAGAGTATGTAAGTTTGAAACGTTAACATAGAGAGGAAAAAGGATTGGAGTGAGAAAAAAAAAAAAAAGGCAGCATACTTTCCTACATGGCTCCTGAGTATGCAAATCAATAACAAGGGTAAAACTATGAACAAGCATGTTGAGAATTAGTGGTCAAGCAAACTATCACACTTACTAAGTACATTATAGCCTGGGATGGTACGGCTTCAAAGCCTTGACATATTTATAATTGCATTTTTTAGCATGATTCAATCTAGCAATAGACAATCATGCAACGAGTGGGCCATCTTAAGGCGTGTTTGGATGTACGGTGAATTGAAGTATGGTGAGGTGAAGCATTAAATCAAGATAGAATAAAATATAAGGGTCGGGTTATGATGGTGTTTTGTTTTTAGTTGTTTGGAATGAAATCTTTTTGACTTTTTGTATAAAATCTATTTTTTTTTTCTCTTTTAGTGGAGAAAGGAAATTGCTTTTAAGGCTTTTTTTGAAAAATTCAGAATGAGTTTTGAAATTCTGTACTTTTGATATGACCCATTATTATTTCTTGGTCTGGATTCACTTTATTTTCACTTTACTAGTTTATCGCCAAATACACCCTTAGGAAATTCCTCTTGAAGACCACATTAAAAAGATGCTAAAGCTTAGTTGGTAAAGGATACACGAGTTAGAGTACATGAATTTGAGGTCAATATAGCAGGAAACAAAGTTTCAAAATTTGGCATGATTATGGCCGACTAAGGAAGAGGAATCCTCCGAGGGGTCCTTCCCACTCCTCTGCGGTTACGTACGTAGCATTCACTGATTGATCCACTCATGTAACTCATGGTCACCTTGCGTGAAAAACCTCATCAGATATCGACTTCCAACTTAGATGCTTCAAAAACGGTGGCTGAAAATTTGGATGGATTATAACTGCACGTTATCGGACTTTAGAGAAAATTTCAGTCTCTCACATCAACTGGGCAGACATTGATGGTGATAGAATTGTTTTATCTAGTCAACCGTGTGCTCTAGTCCATACTCTAAGTCTCCCTGTTGACTTGTGAACATTGATGAGGGGATTAAGATAGGGACACCCATTTTGGAGAAAAAATGGGTGTTAATTAATTATATAATCAAACTGTCACAACCATCAAGAATTTAGCATAGGATATAAAGAATGTAATAGTGAAATAAAATCCAATTGGTCAATATTTATATAATTGGAATAAGGTTAAGATGATGGTCCAAATTTTGAAGCCTAACAATTAAGCATGAGGCTAATGCATATACATGATACTCACAGTGGCTCATTGGCACCCAACTTAGAAGACACACCCAACTTAGTGATGTCCCTCGGCCCCACAAAAGTGAAGTTGTCCTAAAGCCATCTTAAAAGGACCGCAGGGAAGTGCACAAATCATGGACCGCACCCATTAATTAGTCTTTGATTTTCACATGCATCTAGAGACCAAAGTCACGGTTTTTCCCTAGAGGTTTTCTGTAACAAAACTTTAATGCGATATTATAAAACTTCATTAGATTACGCAGAGAAAAGAGTGTACATTGAATTTTTAAGAAGTCAGTTTTATACGACATCATATAATACATTTTGGGATACCACAATAAAGTTTTGAAATATCACAAATATAGCATTAGAGGGAGCCACTAGAAAAATACCTCTGTTTTGATTTCCCAGCGTGGAAATCGACTTCTAATGGTAATCTCAGAGGAAAAAGTAAAAACCCCTGGAAAAATCCGTACGCATACATCATCTGGACCCCACTACCATTGAAGTCTCAAGTCTGATAATTAAAAGTGTCGGGAAAGAGAGGCCTTCATCAAACTCCAGTCGTATACTAGTCAGTAATGGGCCCTCCTACCATTGAAGTCTGATCATTAACGTGAGAGACGGAGAGAGGCGACTGCGATTACTTTGAACTTTGAATTTTGGGTCGTCTCCGTGACAGAAAAGTAATTGAAAGACGGTATCTTGGAAAGGCCTATCTAGAAATCTCCAGTGTAATGCCGGTCAAGTACCACTTCGTAACTAAAATTATTAACCTCATTGCTGCTGATTGGTACTGCTTTAGAGGGGATGAATTGAGTCTATTCAACTAGTTGAGTCATTGGCCACAAAGGTTAGTTTAACAGTCATGTACTCACTGTTGTCAACTGCTAGGAGAATTAAAAATTGATTCCATATTTGTCAAATCATTAGGTGGGAGATCAGTTGGTCCATTTGTATTAATCAATGCACCCATGTTTTAAGTTTTAAGGTTGAGATTCTACTAAATCATATATAATTTTTGGATCCAATTGGTCATTATGTTTGGTACGTGTAGAATGTGCATGAGGAGGCTGTTATTTGAATAAAAGCTTACACAACGGTCAAGGTCAAGCTTGGAATAGTCTCAGTGTTTTGGGAGCTTTGTTGATACATTTTAAGAAAGTGACAAATCTCTTTTGCAAATATCGCCCTAAATTTTCACCTTGCGCGGCGCCGAGAATTGCATGATATTGTCGCAACAAATGCTCTTTAACTTTTCGAATGAGCAAGTTCTTCATAGTTTGTTGTCACACTTTTTGGTACAGAAAGATGAATCTTGAATTAATTTTCCCTGATGCTAAAGACTACCTTAATGTGATAGTATAATCATCTTACTTGTATTAGACTTATGGGTGGATGGTCCACATGACCACACATATTGGGCTTCATCCTTGGATGACTTACCCTAGTAAATTAAATTCTAGAGAAGTCAGGGCTCATCAACATGTCAGGTTAAGACGACGGGTTTATGGGCTGCTCTACAAAAAGGATCAAGTCCAACCAGCATCTTACTCATAAGCTGCGGGTTTGATGCATGTTAATCGAGTTTGGAGAGGCTGAGAGTTAACCCATATCTGGCTTGTCTATTACAAGGGTCAGACCTGGCCTGACCTGCGTAAGAGCTTCGAGTTAAGTTACATGCACCAGAGAACGAAGGGTCGGGTTCACGGGTCGTGTCAGGTTCACCTACCCCTACTATATCACCTTTGTGGGCCCATGTCCCATTTTCCTAGTCTTCTAATGCTGGGTTCATCTTTTTTCTATATATATGCATAGCAGTCCAACACATGATTCAGTGGATCACCTTCTAATGGCATCTCTCTTCTCTCAATCTCCTCTCCCCCTGACCATCTCCTACCTCATCATCATCTTCTTCTTCTTCTCAACAACTAAGTCACAACAACAAACAAGCACAGACCCTTCCTACTACTACAACCTTTGTGCTCCCTCCACCTGTGGTAACCTCACCTTTTCCTATCCTTTCTCCCTTCCAAACTTGTGCCACCACCCAAAACTAAACTCCACATGCCAAGACAACAACCAGCACCTTGTCCTCCAGGGCCAGCCGCAGTCCGACCCCCACCGTGTCATCGGCAATATCACGATCAATGGCCCAAACTTCACAATCCCCATCGCCAGCAACGCGCTCTTCAGATGTGGGCATGTTTCCAAGCCCAACTTTGTCACAGACTCCGCCATCTTCTCCATCTCTGATAAGTACACTTATGGGACTCACCTCAATTGCACCAGACGCCCCGCCAACGGGCAGGCGCTGATGCCAGTCTCGTGTCTTGGGTGTGAGGGGGTTGTAGACCCCAACGTATGTTACTACTTGCCGGGCTTTGTGAGCTTTCCGGAGTGCGAGAGCTTCTATATATATCCGCCCAAGGGGTTCAATGTTAGTGCAGAGAAGGACCTGAGAGGGTTCCTTAAGAAGGGGCTTGAGATTACCTACACCATGTCCAGTGAGTGTGAGAGCTGTCAGGGTTCTGGAGGGAGATGTGGGGCTATGCCTGATGGTTCCTTTGCGTGCTTCTGTCCCTCTAGTGTCCATAGCCAAAATTGCTCAGACGGTATGTGTATAGTCTCCTTGTCTCATGATTTTTTTTTATTTTTTATTTCTTGAAGAAGTCTAGTATGGCCCTAATATTTGGACCCGTTTTTTATTCTGAATTTTATTTCTGTTTTGCTAAATTGACCGAAACAATTTGGGTCTATTTGTTTAAATGGAATACATAGAAACTGAATATGCACAACTTGAATTCTATATATAAGTGCGAGAAAAATGAAGACAAAATGAAAAAAAAATGACCATCAAATAACCTTACTTTTAAAGGAGGATGATTCAAGAAAAGAAGAGAGATGCATACCCATCCATTGCCCTAGCCATTAAAACCGTAGGAAAGTCAAAGTCGCATTTACATCACTAGCTTATATTCTTTGGCCCTCAACTTATATCATTCATACTTCACTAGAGTTGTAAACAAGTCGGTTCTAGTCCGGGTCCAGCACGGAACCGGAATTGTTAGAGAGAAGATAGAACTGGTTCCGGATCCGAAACCGGTTTGAAACCGGTTTCTTGGCATCGGAATCGGAAGCAGAACTATATATAGGACGGGTCTGAATCCGGGTCGGTGTCTAGGTACAGAATGGTATTAAGGAAAAAAAATGGTTTTTATGAGCGATTTTCTAAAATTGAAGTAATATATTGGGTCTTGGGTCCACGGGTCCGAACCAAGGTGGAACCAGACCCGGACCCATTTACTATGTAATCTTATGCAAATAAATAGGCCAATAATGACCCAAACTTTGAAGTAAGATCTATGTGTTTTATATGAGTATCATCTACCTAATCCCATGACCACATATTGTATATCGAAATCACCAGCTGGTAGGCATTAGAACATAAAAAAGGAAAATTTTCAAAAAAGTATAAAACTTTTGATTCATTTTCAAAAAATACATGAAGATTTAAATATATATATATATATATATATAAAAAGATAAGATCTTTATACAACGCTCTCAATTGAGTCCTTTTCCATAATTTCTTACTACAAAAAGGTGACTTTTAGTAGCAGGAAAAAAAAGGCCCTTACTGACCTCTCTTTTTTTTTTTTTGCCACTAGAAGTCACATTTAGAGACGGAAATTATTTTCTGTTGCTAAAACTGTCGTTTTCCGCTCCCTCCTACCGTCTAAGGGTTTCTGCCCATTTTAGTGGTGGGAAAATCTTCCACCACTAAAAATCAAAGATATGAAACTTTTAGTGGCGTAACCGTCAAAAATCACTTTTTTGTAGTGAATCTTTTGAGAAATGATAAAAATACTCTTCCCTTATGACAAGTTTATGTCTTTTCCAACCTCTTTTCTCCCTAAAACTAGCCATCTTGATTTTGATGATTATAACCATTTAATCAACCTAGTTTTTTGTAATTTGGAATCCCCTTTTTTAATCATCTATGAACATAGTTGAAGTGGGTCTCACTATGTCATTCGGGTTGGACTTGATTATTTCTCTAAAATGATTTATTAAATAGAAAATTAGAAAAATGACATATATGGGTATTTTTGTCACGAGTACTGATCCAGTGTGCGACTTGCGCACTGGATCAGTGTGCGACTCCTCAACTTGGGGCCTACATGGGCCCCACGTGGGAATGGGACATAGGGGGATTGAAAAATCTCCCTGGCCCCCACTTCTCTACAAAAGATCAGCCCTACCCCTATACCCTAGACATTTTATTTTAAAAACATCCACTCATTAGGTCCCTTCCATGGTTTCAAAATAATTGTTTCTTAGAAAACATCACTAAGAAAAAATAAATAAGTAACTAAACGACTAGTCAGAGGTCATGAAATTTGCACAAGACGACTTTTGTAGAACTTGACCTAAACCATAGCCTAAAAGCACCTCCGGTGTAAATTCACCATTGACCTTGATGGCTGAAAATGAATGGCCAAACGCAAGAACAATCTCACAACTTCCGGAAGTTCATTATACGGAGAGTAAGGGTTCTGCAATTGAAGTGATTTTTTTTTTTTTTTAAATTTAAAGAACGGCCTCTTAACTTTTCTTACTTGCAGGCCTGTGTGTATCACCTTCTTTATCCACGGGCTCTCTCACTTCACCTCTACTTTCCTCATCCAAAGGCTCCATCACCTCATCTGATGTCTAACCCCCATCACCTCATCTGGTAAGGAGTTGGGTTCTTATTGGGGAGGTTAGGGGTTCAACCCCCACCTGCTCTTTATATATTCCTGCATGTGTAGATGCTGGAATTTTTCCCACCAAATGGGCTTCCTTCTAGGGCGTGCCGGGTTTTCTTCCCACTTCGGTAGACTTTCTTCCCTGATGTGCCGGGCTTTCTTCCCACTTCGGTAGACTTTCTTCCCTGATGTGCCGGGCTTTCTTTCCACTTCGGTGGGCTTCATTTCTGGGTATACCGGGCTCTATATAATTTAATAAAAAAAAAGGGTCCCAGCCACTAAAGCTGGGGTAAAAACAAAAACAAAAAAAAAAACTATCCTTACCTGAGGGCGGAGTCCCAGTACCCTATAGCTGGGTATTAAAAGGCAAAAAAAAAAAAAAAAAAAACAATTTGAAGTGGCTTTTTGCCAAAGTCAGCACAAAGTAGGTGTAATAAGGTGATCTCAATTAAAAATTTAAAAGCAATCTAAACAATGTATTATGCCTATACATGTCATTTAAATTATGGTTCCGGTGGGTTGGCCATATCGAAAACGGTGCCGAGGTTTTTCTAACTATCCTGGACGTTTGCCAAAGACCTGCTAATGGATGGTTTAACAAAATGGTCAACTGGCAAGCAGGACGAATTCTAGACTTCTGATGCCTTTGACTCATCCAGACTCAGAGGGACCCACAACTCAGATGGATGGCCTGGATTTATATAAACATTTTTACAATATTTGTTATTTTGTGATTTGGTTTTTAATTCACTTGAAATGACGATCCTTTCTTTTCATGATGCAGAGGTAATTGATCTAAGAACATGGAAACCAGTGGCTAGAAAATCTAGAGGATCCAAAGTACTAGTAGTTGGTAATTTTATACTTCCCCTACTTCCCTCTTCTTCTAAAATCATGGGTTGATATTCTGGTTTTTTATTCCAAAGTGATTGATGCGTAGTGCGCAATTCCAATGGAAATGAATGTTCTATTCTGTAGTTCTATTGATACCTCACCCTCAACCGATCTATGGGCTTTATTTATTTTTCCACAGCCTATGCATATGCATCATACCTTTTAACCATTTTCATGCAATGCACCGTGCACGATATATACTGGTAAGTAGATACACATTTGGATTTCAACTTCCCGTTTGATGTCAATCCTCCTATTCATACTTGGTACTGCTGTATACTGAGGCACAACGTGTGACAAAATTATCATATAGTAAAGATAGCAGCTCTTTTCACGAGGGAGCGACACGTAGCGTGTTCTAAAATTTTTTGTAACGCTACATTTTGGAATTGCCCTTCTAATCTTTCCTAAAATCTCTCAATTAAAGTCTTATCTAACTTCTATCTAATTGCAACATAATCTCTTATAGATTCCACCCTAAAAGAAATCTTTCCTAAAATCTTTCCACTATTGACCCACCCTTGAATTTATCCAACCCACCTATTGACCCACCCTTTGAAACTAACCATCGATTTGTACAACCCACAAACTGAGCCCATCAATCTATATCTTGCTGCTCCATCACCTAGACCTACTTCATCTACAAGGATTTTATGTTTTCTTTGAAAAAAATAATTCTTTAATAGATTCATGGGTTTTTGAACTTTTTATTTTAATGATCTTGATCTACATGCAAGAAATTGAGTCCTCTTTTATTCTTGAAAAAAATAAAAATAAACGCAAAGAGACATGGATTTTATTCCACATTAGGAAACAAGAGATCTTATTCACAAAGAGGCATGATTTCTTTTCTTTTGTATTTTGTTATAGATTTTTTTTATTGCAGTTCCTTTTTGTAATTTTCTTCTCTTTATTGTGGTCAGATTCAAGTACTAGAGGTATGATTTTATTTTTCTTTTTTTTTTTTTTTTTGTTATTGTACTTCTTTTCTTTTGTATTCTTTTTAGTAAATGTTTTAACGTGAAATTGCATTCTTCTTTTATAAGAAGTTGCGTTTTGCATTGAGGTTTTTGTGACAATCCATAAATTCCTTTCACTTTATTTTTCATTCGATTTTATTACTCAATGTTACAGTATTAGTCCAATCATGATCAATAAAAGATTATTCAATTAGATCATTTTACTTATTTTTTTCTTTTAAATCTTGATTTTTGAAGTTAAGTTTTAATTGTGATTGCATTATGAATTATATATTAATTTTTATTTATAATAAATATCTCTAATTAAAATATTATTTACTTTTATCATGGGCACAGGCCTGCTCCACTAGTTATATATATTAAAGCAAATGGGGAAGCGTACTGTGGAGGGTGTCACGTCATCACCCACATGTGTTCTCCTTTCAAATAAATATGGAGAAAAAACATAGAGTACTTTAAGGTGCCATGTCATCACATGCCATAATTTTTTCTCCAAAAAAATCTCTTTATCCATATCCTCTATCTCCTAAAGTCTTTCAATCAATATCCCCTAAAATCTCTCTATTTTGTTACAATTATTATCTCTCTCAACACCATTTATCTCCCATCTTTTCAAGATTGTCATTTTTTTATTTTAATATTTGGAGCCCACTTTTCAACAATTTACAATGAAAATTTTTTCATTAAAAATATCATTTTCTTTTAATTTCCAAATAGAGCTCTACTCTATTAAAAGATTGTCACATGTGAAGGAAAATCAGACTCGACCTTCTGGTAGACCACCTCATGGATGAGATAAAAATGTTTTGATGTTGGAGTTTTTTTTTGTCGAATCTTATAGGCATCCTTCTTATCTGATTATATAGACCTATGACCCTAGGTTTGGCCCACTATAAATTATACTCCTGTGGGCCCCCATGGATTCATAATTAAGAGATATATACATTGATCCAAGGTGGGCCAATTATTACCGGAATCAAATAACACAGCCTTTGGTTTTAAAGTCTCATAATTTATGGCTTAATTTTAAAGTTAAGATGTTTATACATTTTTTTTTTTTAAATCTAGAGCTAAAAAACGGTTTGATTAGTTCTAAAATGGTATTGGTGCTACTTTAAAGGGGTAGAGAAGAAATTTGTGCAAAGGGATTGACATGACCATTGGCCTATGTGAAAATAAAAAGATGGTGCATTTGTGTAACGAGAGGATTGCACATTTTTATGATTTTCTTTGTTAACAATATTATGTTATTTGGTGTGATATATTTTCCTTGCATAGAAGAAAAAATGAATCATCTTTCCTTAAAGGAGAGGACTTTGATTTTCTACGAAAATATAAAATTTCATTTTCATGAGGAAATAAAAATCTGCATAAACTAGAATCCTTTTGTTGTACAAACAAGTCCAAATAGGGTGGCTTAATTTTATTGGGCTTTGAAATTATCAATGGGTAATAAAAACTTGAATGCATTTCTTATTACTAATATTATTTATATTAACAAAATTCGCTTTTCTATATCTTCTTTAGTAATTATTGCTGTTATTATTATTTTTATGTTGTTGTTGAATAAATTTTTTAGCTTTATCTTTCTAATAGTTTATTGTTGACGTTGACCACTTATGTTTGTAATTGAAGATGTATTGACTGTTTTTATATAAATATGTATGAATATATTCTTATATATTTATAATTAATTTTGATATCTTAGAAATTCAAAATGTAATATCTTATTTTTGCCCCGGGCTAAGCACAAGGCGTTGTTGCTAGTTTATATTAAAGCAAAGGGGGAGGTGGGCTATGAGAAGTGCCACCTCAGCAACCCAATAATTATCTTTTCAGATAAATATGGAGAAAAACATAGAGTGCTTTAAGGTGCTATGTCATCATATGCCACAATTTTTTCTAAAAAAAGAAATCTCTTTATCCATATCATCTATCTCCTAAAGTCTCTTGATCAATATCCCGTAAAATCTCTTTATTTTGCTATAGTTATTCTCTCTCAACACCATATGTCTTCCATCTTCTTAAGATTGTCATCTTTTTATTGTGATATTTGGGGCCCACCTTTCAACAAGTCACACCGATAATTTTTTCATTAAAAATATCATTTTCTTTTAGTTTCCAAATAGAGCTCTACTCTATTCAAAGATTGTCACGTGTGAACGAAACTCAGACCCGACCATCTGGTAGACCACCTCATGGATGAGATAAAAATGTTTTGAGGTTAGAGTTTTTTTTTTTTTTTGTTGAATCTTATAGGCATCCTTTTCTAATCTGATTATATAGACCTATGACCCTAGGTTTGGCCCACTATAAATTATACTCCTGTGGGACCCATAGATTCATAATTAAGAGATATATACATTGATCCAAGGTGGGCCAATTATTACTGGGATCAAATAACACAGCCTTTGGTTTTAAAGTCTCATGATTTATGGCTTAATTTTAAAGTTAAGATGTTAATTTATATATATATATATTTTTAAAAATCTAGAGCTAAAAAACGGTTTGATTAGTTCTAAAATGGCCTATGTGAAAATAAAAAGATGGTGCATTTGTGTAACGAGAGGGTTGCACATTTTTATGATTTTCTTTGTTAACAATATTATGTTATTTGGTGTGATGTATTTTTCTTACATAAAAGAAAAAAATGTATCATTTTTCCTTAATAGAGAGGACTTTGATTTTTTACAAAAATACAAAATTCCATTCTCATGAGGAAATATTGCACAAACTAGTCCAAATGGGGTGGCTTTGTTTTATTGGGCTTTGAAATTATCAATGGGTAACAAAAACTTGAATACATTTCCTATTACTAATATTATATATATTAACAAAATTCGCTTTTTTATATCTTTTTTAGTAATTATTTCTGTTATTATTATTTTTATGTTGTTGTTGAATGGATTTTTTAGCTTTATCTTTGTAATAGTTTATTGTTGACGTTGACCACTTGTATTTGTGATTGAAGATGTGTTGACTGTTTTTATATAAATATGCATGAATATATTCTTATATTTTTATAATTAATTTTGATATCTCATAAATTCAAAATGTAATATCTCACTTTTTGCCCCAGGCTAAGCACGAGGTGTTGTTGCTAGTTAATGATCTAAAGCAGAGCACTTGAACCAATGCACACACATGACATTTTGAGATTTACTTTTCACCAATCTATGTATCATTTCTCTCAAATTCACCTATATATCCTTCTTGCTATGCTTAAGAAGCAAGATTAAATAGGTTGCTTTTTATTTTTTTCTAAACTAAATGAGAACTTTCCAATTGATTTGGATGGCCAAAATGACATAATTTAGCACGGTATGTTTTTCAATTGTAAAAATAGTTTTTTTTTTTTGGTACCCCAACTTTAGTGGATGGGACCTTTTTATTTTTTAATTATATAGAGCCCGGTACTCCCAGGAATGAAGCCCACCAAAGTGGGAAGAAATCCCGGCACACCTTTGAAGAAAGCCCACCGAAGTAGGAAGAAAGCTCGGCACATCCGGAAAGGAAGCCCACCGAGGTGGGAAGAAAGCCCACATATACACATGCAGGAATATAAGGAGGAGGTCGGGGTTAAACCCCTGACCTCCCCAATAAGAACCCAACTCCTTACCAGTGGAGTAAGGAGCGGTTCTTTAGTTGTAAAAATAGTTGTAAGCATAAAAAATTCCACAATACCTCTACATTTTGGATCCAGAATTTGAAGAAACTAGTTTATTATATATGAACCTTGCATCTCTTACTCATTCTAGAATTCCTAAGCCATATAAGGCAGCATATCTATGAACACATTGCCACTCAATGTCTTTTAGTTAGGATTCCATTTCATTTTATTTTGTAGACTTCAAGCTCATTCATATTTTTCTTAATCCTAAATATTGGTTACATTTCACTTTTGTAGCTCTTTCTACATCGGCGTCTATAGTGATTCTAATTGCAGTTGCAACACTAGTGGGCATCTTCTATTTCTGGCAAAAGTCAAGTAGGCTGAAAGATAATGAAAGGGGAATGGACAACAAGGACATGCCTCAAACAGACTTGAAAGATGTTGTTAAAAGCATATCTCCAACAAGGTATTCATATCCTGAGATAAAGAAATTTACCAACAACTTTGCAACAAAGCTTGGGGAAGGAGGATTTGGAAGCGTCTACAAAGGGATCATTCAAGGAAGTGGGAATGATGTTAATGTTGCGATAAAGCTATTGAAGATATCCAAACAAAGTGAGAAGCAGTTCAAGAATGAAGTAGCCACAGTAGGAAGGATCCATCACCACAACCTGGTGAGATTATTGGGCTACTGTGTTCAAGGGAAAAGAAGAGCTTTGGTGTATGAATTCGTGGGGAATGGGTCGTTAGATAAGTATATCTATAGGATAAAAAAAGAAGGAAATGAAGTAGAAGAAGAAAACGATCTTGAACGACTTTCATCTAAACAACTATACAACATAGCCTTGGAAACGGCCAGAGGCTTGCTATATTTGCATGAAGGTTGTAGGAGTAGGATATTGCACTGTGATATTAAGCCACATAATGTTTTGTTGGACTCAAAATTCTCTGCTAAAGTGTCCGACTTTGGGTTGGCTCGGATGATTGAAAAAGATCACAGCCATGTGTCTTTTACTGCCATTCAAGGGACACCGGAATATATGGCACCGGAGATGTGGTCGAAATCTTATGGTGGAGTGACAGAAAAGTCTGACGTGTACAGTTATGGGATGTTGCTTATGGAGATGGTTGGTGGAAGGAAGAACTATGACTCAAATGCGTCTGTGCCTAGCCAAGTCTATTTCCCAGATTGGGTGTACAAGAAATTGGATAAGGTAAAAGACAAATCAGAGACTTCGGGGGATGATATGATTGAAATTGAAGGAGAAGTGATGGACAAGGAAGATGCAGAAGTTTTGGATCATATGTGTTTAGTGGGCTTGTGGTGCATTCAACATATTCCTTCAAACAGGCCTTCGATGAGCAGAGTGATTCAGATGTTAGAAGGAAATGCTAACATCCCAACACCCCCAAATCCATTTCCTGAAGATGGCGTGGAGATGCAAGCCGATTTCTTAACCAAGCCAACTGTTTATTTAAGCGCTAGAGATGAATCCATTGAAAAGCTTTCACAAGAGTAGGGTGCATTAACGGTAATTATCTCTATATATTTGTCAATGTTCAATAGTTCGTCATAGCGCAAATACTCATTAAGCTAGCTTGTGTAGATAGTGATTAGCACATATCTCTACTTGCTTTTCAGCTAGAAAAACTAATTGTTGATGAATGATAACATGAATGTCTGGTATGAGTGGCTTTCCTCCTCATGCATTGAGGCATCGAGAATCATTTACTCAGGGAAATTTACTTCCTTGGTCCAATTTTGAACAAAAACATTCGCTAAGCAAATAGAATTTTCCATGGTACTTGACTTCTAAGTTCTAACCATGACCAACATATAAAAAAAAAAAAGTCAATTCACTTTGATACATATTAATGTTGAGTGTAGAACTTTTCTTGAAAGGGTCAAAACTTAGCCGAGCCTTCAATTGACTTGGCCCTGCAGCTTTTGAGCTGAGTCAAGTTTTTGTGATTTTTAACCGTCTCATTTTACCTACACAAATCACTTCCTATGCCACTAAAATCATCATAATTTAAGCCTTGTCCCAACTATTAATGCTGAGTGTAGATCCAACCGTCTTTTTTGAGTCACACAGTGTCGGCGATGTGGCTATATATGTAAGAACAGTCTGATCTATGCTTGGGTGGGGCAGGACAGGTTTGACCCATTGTCAGGCCCCCATCCTACGGACCTGGATATTAGGATTCCAAATGGATTATATTGGACTAGTTTCAGACTCAACTGGCCCTAACTATCTGTTAATCCGAACAATGTATGCATTTTCTATAGTCTATACTTCGTGAAGAAGATAAATGATCCTATCTTAAGCCCACCTTTGCTTTATCCAACTTGCTTAGATCACATGCCATCTAATAATGACTAGCCAATGGTATAGAAGGTTGGAGGATCAAATTGTAAGATGGTCTATATTACTTTCAGAAAAATGAGAGTTGTGCAACTTGCTATGTATGGCATAGGAAGTGATTTGTATAGGTCAAATAAGATGGTTGGAAATACACTCAGCATTAATATGTATAAGCCATGTTCGAACAGTGGGCCCCCACAGAAAGTTTGCAAGTAAGTCCTTGTGAACACTTTCCGGAACAAATACTTGAATTTATATTTCATTCAGTTTGATGAATAGTATCACTAATTTTCAAATGCTTGGATGTTTAGAAAAAGTGAAAATGATCTTCTAGAAAAAAGTACAAAATATGAAATAAATGAAACTAGATCCCAAAGAAAATCTGGGCTTATGTCCCATTCAAACTAAGGCCCCTCATATCAACAGAGCAAATGTTAAAAAGCACCACATGCATGTAATGAAGTGGAGATGGAACTTCTATCATTTACCACATCAGATATGTGCATATCAATTGTCACATGCTATGCCTGTACAACACACTATTGTTTGATTAGTGGCCAGCTGATGATGAACAGATGAATAAATTCTAACACAGGTGAGTAGGACAGAATAAAATTATAAATGTTCAATTTGATACATATACTTTATTTATGACATGGGATGTGTGCATGTCAACCATCACAGCTCATGCCATTACAGCACAGAACCATCTGATCAGAAGCAGTTACCTGATAATTAGTTAAACAAATTCAAACACAGGTGACTAAGACGAAATCAAATGACAAATGTTCAACTTGGTACACATCCATTTGAGATTTGGAAATCCAAAGAAACAGACGAGGAAATAAAAATAAATAAAAAACTCAGGCAGATAAGAGAACTGGAGTCGAACAAACTAGTACAGAGGAAACTTCCAAGTCTTGGAAGGTGTTGTTCATAGCTCCATTCCTTCAAGTCCTACTTGACCATCAGCAATTCAGAATGCTGCAAGAGAAAGGTGAAACTGCACAAGAAATATACATATGACGAGATTGGAATCATCACTGTTAAAGAAACCAATCATAATCCATACCTTATTGAATTCTTTGGAAATCAATCACAATGCGTGTGATGTGGGAGAAGTTGCGCCAGTCCTCTTCTATATCTTTCTCAATCTGCTCCGTCACAACGGGACAGCATGCGATCTTTAACTCTTCAAGTGCTGTGAGGTGTTGCAGATTTGATAAAGGCTTCAACTTTGGGCAATCACAGATGTCTAGGGAACGGAGCGCTTTGAGTTGTTCAAACCCGCCAAACAGAGACTGCATATCAGTACAATCATGAACACGTACAGTTCGCAGCGCTTCAAGTTGCACCAACCCATCAGTTAGAGACCTCAATTTGGTGCGTTGTATGATGCAGAGATTCCGGAGAGCTTTGAATTGTCCCAAGCCATTGAGTAGAGATGTCAATCCATAGCAGTGCGTGATACTTATAGTTTGGAGTTCTTCTAGCTGCCCCAGCCCTCAGGCAAAGATGACAATTGATAGCACCCCAAGATGGCGAGCATCTGAAGAACTTTTAGCTGCCCCAACCATCAGGCAAAGATGCCAATCTAGGACAACAGCTGATGTTGAGTGTGTAGGGATTTAAGCAATTCCCATCCATCGGATGGGAGTGATTCATCTGATGATTCTATACTATCTAAAATCTTGAGAGCAGGGACGTCTGGTAATGAGTTAGAGAATACCCCTCTTCCATTAGAGAATATCCCTCTTCCATTGCCTAAGAGACGCAAATCTTCAAGGAGTGGGAGTGGATTGCTTGTCATCCAAATAATTTCATCACATTGTTCAATAACTACTTCCTTTAAAGTACTGGGGAGGCGGTCAGGCAATCCCTTCAGCTTATGGCAACGAACAATTTTCAACTTTCTAAGAGATGGCATCACATCTCCATGTCCCTCTGTCGACTTCCATTCCTCCCAACTCAACATTGAGTCGAAACATAGCTGCTTCATTTTTGGGAAGTACACCATATCATTACCATCCCCATAAAACTCACCATCCACCACTTTTACTTCATCAGCTGCATAAATTTTCAGGAATTCAAGTGAATGCAAATTCCCAAGACCTGGAAGCAGTTCACACTTTTTGCAGCCCCTCAGTTCGACTTTAACTAGATTGGAACATGCTGAATCCTCCAACCAAGTGGGGAACTTCGAACCTGCATAGTTAAGAATCTTCAAATCTTTTAGGTTTGAATGAGGTGGTCCCAGGCCTTGAAACACTCTGTCCAACCTTTTCATCTCATCATCTCCTAAAGTTTCCTTGTCTTCCCAGTGTAGAGACGAACTATGAAGGTAACTCTTCTCATGCAGTTCCTCTTCTCTAGCCTCGTTCTCATTCATTACCCTCTCCAGATTTTGTATTTCTAAATTCCCTCTAAGAAGTTTGAGATTTTTCAGTTCTCCAATTTTACAACCTCACTTTTTATCCCCCACGGGGAATTTGCACAATGTTCGAAGGGAAGTCAGACTCCCTAGTCCGTTCGGTAAAAACGTGAGATCCCAAGTCAATTCAATTTCAAGATGCCGCAATTTAACCATTTTACACATACCACTTGGCAGGCTGCAGAGTCTTTGGCAACCATTAAGTTTCAAAGTTAGCAGATTATAGAGATCAGTCACAGAGTCAGGCAACTCCACGATCTTGGACCGACACAAACTGAGATACCTTAAATGTGTGAGGTCCTTGATAAAACCCGACAAATGTTCAATGGAAGTTCCACTTAAATCAAGAGCTCTAAGAAATCTAAAAATATTAAATAGACTATCAGGGATTTTCTCGATTCTCCAAGCAACAGGAGCGTGTGCAATCCTCCTGTCTGGCATAGATGGAATAGATGACACATCATCATTCACAAGCAATGTTAGATGTTGAGAGTTAACTGAAAGTAATTCTGGATTTCCAACCTCTATGTTATGGTAATCACCAAGAGCAACAAAATTTGCTAGTTCATGAACAAGATCACGCATTTTACAACAAACAATGTTCCCATCATCATCCTTTTTTTCAGCTTCAAACAATGAAAGCATAAAAAAATCATCAAAACACATTTCGCCAATTTCCTCAATGCAACTTTTCTTTGCATTCTCAGATGTAATGATTCCATGAGCCATCCATAACTGGACTAATTCATCCTTTTTTATCTCATGATCTTTTGGAAACACTGGGCAAAATGAAAAACATCGTTTCAAATTGTTGGGGGGGGGGGGGGGGGGGGGGGGGGGGTGGGGGGCACATATTATAATAGCTCAATAAGAGAGATGGTAACATGGTTTCATTATACCATTCCCACATTTCGTCTGAGACGTATGTCCAGTAACTCTTTTTCTTTTGGTATACAACAGATTTCCTACCACCTCTAGGGAAAGAGGTACACCCTTGCACCTATCTACAATTTTCTGAGCCATCTCAATTAGCTCCAGGCGCTCTTTCTCTTCCCTTCCTCTAAATGCTCTCGATGCAAAGAGGCTCCAACTATCTGAATCGGATAAAATGCCCAAGTAATGGATGTGAGTCGTTTCCATTACATTTGCAACGGTACTATAGTCCGAGTGGTAACCAAAATCTTGCTTTCTTGTGCGGCACCACTTAATAATAGAAGCTTCAGTTTCTCCCATGATAAAACATCTTCATTCCAGACATCATCTAACACAAGCAAAAATCGCTTGTTACAAACAACAACAGAGAGATTGTATTGCAAAGTCTCCATGTCCATTCCATGAGATGAAGAACCAGCCATGGATTCAAGAACACTTGTTCCAATCCTACGTATGTCAAAAGGATCAGAAACACAGACCCAAATTCTCTTTGGAAAATGTGCTCTGATTCTCTCATCATTGTAGACTAGTCGAGCTACAGCCGTCTTGCCCAATCCACCCGTACCAACTATGGAAATAACGGAAAGTGGCTTCTCCTCTTTACTAGTCCCCCTAACCAAGTCCTTGATTATTCTCTCTTTATCACCATCTCTGCCGAAAATCTCCAATTCATGGATCGGTGAACTAGTTTGTAGTTGTTCTGTCTTAAGCCATTCGTCCGCATCAACTAAACTAAAATTGAAACACCTACTTTCAATTAAAAGCTTATTTAATATCTCTTTTAATTCGCTAATCCTACGTTCAGCATTGTGTCGTAACTTAACTTGCTTGAGACATGGAGAGGGAAAGAGTAAAAAAGAGCACACCTTCATGCAATTTAGAAAAGCATCTTCATCTCCCTGTGACTTGGAAGCATCCTTTCTCAACTCATCAACGATGTCCTCCACACCATGCGCCACTTCGTTGCTTTTCCTAATCCAATCCCGGACCACCTCATCCGTCACTTGCTTCCTATCAGCATCCTCCAACACAGCTTGAATGGCTCTAAATGTGCAGACAAGGTATCTGACCTCTTTCTCGAAACCAGACAACAAGCCCGCGTCATAGTTGATCATGGCACTCAACTGTTCCACAACATCTGATACAAGTGCAGTTGTCATGCTATCCTTCTTTCTTTCTGTATGCAGAGAGCTACTTCACCCATCCTGTGTTTCTTTTCTACAAGGTAGTAAAACATCATCATCCAATTGACCAAATTATATTTTACTAAAACATAGGAAATGTGGGTGCTCACTAGTGGTTATACTACACCAAAAATCGCTATTAATAACGGTCTTGAACCGTTTCTAATGGACTAAGAAATAGTTTTGGTCCATTCTGAAAAGGGGTGTTCTTAATTAAGATTCCTAAAGCCATTCACTTTTTTTCTTTAACGAGAAAGACAACTAACATGATCATGGTTTGAAATAACCGATTATAAATCAGCACTACTTATCAACAGGATAAATGGCAGAATGAGACTAATAACATGATATTATCAATATCATATAATATTTTGGTTTAAGATATCAGAGGTATTTTAGTGCTGATCATTGTTCATTCTCATAGCAAATCATTAAAATAAGGCTGATTTCTCAGTTGTATTGGACTTTATTTTCAAAATATCGGCAAGATCCCTTACATCTGTGGAAAAAAAATTAAAGAAAAAGGTTAGGAGGGACCGCAGGCAGGGGCGGGCCTATGTATTAGTGGGTGGGGGCTTCGGTCCCCCACAAATCTGAAAAAGGCCCATTAGGCCTATATGGGCTGGCCGGCCCAGCCACCATGGAGCAAAACCCACCAGCCCATGGAATAAATATTTCTCTCAATAAATCCTAAATCGTCGATAGATGAGCTCCAACTCCCTTTCTCATAGCGGTCTTTCTCCGCTTTGCGTATCAGTTCTATAATATTTAGGTGTTGCAAGGGGTTGTTTGGAGAAATTCAAATTCTCAATAATATTTCTCGGAAATGGCGAACGTTAGAAATGGGGGATTTTTGAAAATCCTCCATCTTCTAAAAATCCCCATTTTTCAAATGGGTTTTGTAAGTATTTTCATGTTGGCTAATTCATGGGTTGGATAAAACTTTGAGTCCATTGAGTTGTATTTTTATTTTATTTTAAAATGGACTGTGGTTTTGTCGCCGAAAGAGCTAAACCGAAGAAAAGAGAAGATCAGGCGAATCTCCCAGGTCCGATCGATCGAAGCCTCTGTCCAATAGATCAGATGGCGAGGGCACAGTGGGAAAGTCTCCTTATCTGAAGAGGAATTGTTTCCTTTTGAGACTCTATTTCCCAATTTAAGTCATATTTGGGTGCAAACTACAATGCACGAATAGGGTATTGCTCTCAACCCTAAGGATATGGGTGTGCATATTGAATACTAGAAATACCATCTCTCTCATCAATTTGAGTAAGAGATATCGTAGAGAGAGATAATTGTTTTCTAGAGCCATTGAGAGATCGTTTTGAATGACTGTTGTAGAAGGTTTAGAGCGGTTTTAGACACTTCCAAAAATTTTCATTTGGAACGGTTTAGAGCCGTTTCAATGGTTTAGGAACAAGGGATTTAGCAACGGTTTTGGACCGTTCCTATTTCTATTAGGAACGGTTTTCAACACTTCCTGTTTGCTGTTTTTGGTATAGTGACGTGACAGTAGGCATTCCAGAAGTATAGTCTTGCATATATGTCTCAATGGAAGTTGATGTAGTCCTGCTGTCCAAATGATGCCTCACTGTTTGCTCATCTTTCCCTCTTAGCTCCATTTCATTCTTCAACAACTTCCTTCTTCGAATGTACACAAAACAAACACATCCAATCATAAATGCTAATCCCAGGGCAATACCTTCAAAGAGGAGGAGAGCAACAAGTCAAAAAACACTAAATCATCCTCTATAAAATGTTATTCATAAAAGGCTTTGAAACCCAAAATAATATTTATAATAATTCTTAGGAGTGTAAGTTCTATTGATGATTATTTTTAATGAAATCTTAACTGCTTTTTCCTTAAAATTCTGTCACTTCAAATGAGCAAACTGATATCCTATCTAGATTTGATAAAAATGTGGCACCAATCAATTCTCCTAGAAACTGATAATGGCTTACAATGACAGCTCAATCAACAAGATTGCTGAGCAATAGTAATGAATGGCAGTGGGTCGTGGTATGTTAGGTAAGGGGTGAGTTTACGTTTTTAGTTTTTTTCCCCATATAACCAGCCGCCTAATTGTAACTAGTTCACATATTACTCGGCGAGGTTTCATATACATAAGTTCTGTATTATAAGAGATGGTGACATAATCAAAATGCAAGAGTGCCTGGATGCTAGTTTGAATATTCAGCTAAGCAAGAAGTGTTAATGACTTTTTTATATTTAGAATAATTAAAACAAGTATCAAACTAACCCGGTGTGTCCGTCACAGGTATGGGTTTGGTATCAAAGTACTGTAAATTTGTCATGGTTGTTGGGTCGGCATCACCCATTGGGCAGTGCATGAGTTTGGTATTCACCAAACCCCCATTGCCTATCTTCTTGAGCATGTTGATCACTTCACCAAATTGGTGTGCGGCCGGCATTAAAAGTTAGAAGACATGGGTTGTGCAACAGGAATTCCAAATGCCATGTTTGGATTAGAATTTAAAGTTGTTACTGCTTTTAATTTATTTTATGATGATACTTGTCTTTGTTTTAGATTTTAGAATTTTGCAACATTTAATCTATTTTGACCATGGATTTTAGTTTAACTAATACTGTTTTTTCAAAATTCATGTTCGAGTTATGAAAAAATTTTATGTAAACTGTCAACCTACCTAACGTAATCCTCCTCTTTATCCGGGCTTGAGACTAGCTAGCAGTAAAAACTAGCGGGCTTTTTTACTTAAAATAGATTGAAATGGAAAAAACAGAATTCGTGTAACCGACCTCAATATAGTTAAAATAAGATTTTAATAATAATGATTATTATTATTTTAGTTTAGTTGAATCGGGTACCTGCAAGCAGTTTTCCCCATGTCCTCGCAAAATGTCTTGGTCCACCTTTTGCAATGCTAGTCCCTTCACAATCCAAAGATTTGATGAGAGAGAATTGAAAACTGTAATTTCTATGCTCTACAAATTAAAAATGATCGTGTCCCAACTGATACGGAAGACCATAAGTCCCACTTGTGGTCAGAGGCTCAGAAAACCATCAGCCCCACCAGTTCTACAAGACCGGTCAACATAGAAGCAAAAGAAGATGCTAAGAGAGCCCAACACAGCTAATCATGACAATCGGCATTTAAAATGTCCACACAAAATTACAGCAGACATATGGTACAGTCAGCCAACCAGCCATATATACATCCATCATAAAATAGAAAGGTGATTTATGTCAGCAATATGAAAGAATATAAAATACAATCTTTGATGATACCCAGGACACAGCTCTGGTATCATAATCTACTTCAATTCTCCATACGGTTGCAATAGATTATACCAGAGCTGGTTGACATAAATCACAGCTCTGGTAGAATTGAGATAGATTATACCAGAGTTGTGTCTTGGGCATCATCAAAGATTGTACTTTATATTCTTTCATATTGTTGACATACATCATCTTTCTATTTTGCGATGGTTGTGTAGCTGGTTGGATGACTGGACCATATTTCTACTGTGATTTTGTGTAGACATTTCAAATGCTGTGTATGGTGGTAAGTTGTGTTGGCTGGCAGTGTAGCTGTCTCTTTTCTTTTTATTTGCATGTTGACCAGCCTTGTAGAATTTGTGGGCGGTTTCTTTAGACGGGGACAGTACTTGTGTGGTCCCTAAACTAAGCACATGTAATTAGCTTCTCTATTGCTAACCTTTATTTGCCACAGGAAGAGGTTTGGAAAATAAAGTGTATGGCACAGGATTCTACCGTCCACTCGCTTCAAGAGAAGTATATGCAAATCCTCCAAAAATGAGAGGCCCCATTTTTGGGCTTGTGCTTTTGCCTTGTTTCTTTTTATACGGCTCTATTTTAGATATCTCTATTGGAATAAAAATAGAGCTATCAATCAAGGCTTAAATTGACCATTCCAACCATCTTTTTTGACCCACACATATCACTTACTATGCCATATAAAGTCTTAAATTTTCTCGAAGTAATATAGACCATCTTACGATTTGATCCTTCAACACGAACTAGCCATTATTAGATGGCATGTGATATAAGGAGGTTGGATAAAGGAATGGTGGGCTTAAGGTCGGATCATTTAACTTCTTAACAAATTAAGTATAGACTATAGACATGCATACAATGTTAGGATTACAGAAAGAAAGGGCCACTTGAGTCTGAAACTAGTCCAATCAAATCCATTTGGTAATCCTACTATCCAGGTCAGTGGGTTGGGGGAATGACAATGGGTCCAACCTGCCCTGCCCCACCCAAGCACAGATCGGACTGTTTTTACATAGCCACATGCCACCCCATGAACCTCAGGTCTTGGTCGAGTGATTTGGCAACTTCTAATGGTCACGGGTTGGGTTGGATAAAAAGGATTTGTGTTGGGTCATGGACTGGAGACCTAGCGCATAGCCGACCTCTTTATTAGATGGGCCAAACCCAACTACACCAGCGTCTTGGATCCGAGTAATTTATACTTTTTCCGCTTTTACTGCAGTAGCTAGATTGTGTAAAGAATCACATGCCATCTGAGCAGTTTTGCTTGTGAACACCTGAACTGCAGAAACAAAACTCTTTCCCCAGAGTCCTTTCATCTTCATCCATGAATCCACACCTTCCTCCAGTGACATCCATGCAAGCCACCCCACAAACACTATCCCACTCAGCTTCAAACCCCTCTTGCAGAGCCCTCCTCAAGTTCCCCACCCCAGTCAAGTTATTAAACAACTCATTTGGGATGGATGATATGAAGGGCCTACAGTTGGGTATTGGGTCCATGAAACCATTGTAGAAATAACACAAATTCTTAGTCTCTCCACACTCCAAACAAGGTGCCGCCATCAACCTTGCCAATATATCACCCTGAGGTTTCACAGTGCAATTGAAACAAGTACCTGTCCTGTATGCATTGCTCACTGTCAAGCTCCCAAGAATCATCCATCTCTGAGAGCATCCCCCATAGAACGCCGGGATTGGGACGCACCCGAAGAGCGAGGCGTTGACGAGCCTGACAGACTTTTGGGCGTAGACAGTCTCACTGAGCTTGTCTAATAGTTTGTACTTGATTTGTGGGAATTGATCGGCCGTCATGAAGATGGTGCCGTTCTCACATGAAGTAGTTATGTTGGTGCTCCAGCAAAGCGGGTCTAGGCCCAGGGGGAAGTGGAGGAGGGAGTCGCCGCATGTAGATGGCGCACAGCGATTGTAGTAGTAGGAAGAGGATGATTCACTGGATGCAGAGCATGAAGGAACAAATAAGAGGATCAGCCCAACAAAGATGAATTGGTTGCGCAACGAAGGCATCCTCTAAAATGTTTTGGATGTTCATAGTATAGAGTGCAGATAGTGAAGGTAGATGGAAAATATGAACTTTGAAATTAAAGTTGGAAGACCATTTGTTTAATTAGAAGATTCATCTTATTATTAAAATATACGGATATTTCTCCATCAATCCCAACCCTCTAGTGAGGAAGGTGGACCTCGGGTGAGGTAGGACAGCAATCAAAAGTGAGGGAAGGCGCTTGCTGAGTTTACCGGAAATATCCACACGATATTGTCTGCTTTGGCTAATTGGATTTCAATCCAGTCTTGCCTCACGGTTTTAAAAGAACTCACGTGGGGTTAATGCCACACCTCACACATATATACCCAAGATTAAGACTAATGTTTTTTATATGGGATTTCTACACCACTGTATACCATTCCTTTAGACTTTCCCCCGCCCTTGTCACTCTAGGGGATGTTCGCCGGGCATTGTCCTCTCACTCTAGTTAGGCGGATGCTCACCGGACCAAACGCCCTTCTACAGGGGAGCTATGGGCATAACATACTCCCATACCGAAAACAGAGCCATCATTGACTCCGATACCTCTTACCACTGAGGTAAGAGGATGTTGTTAAAGGTCCTTATTAATTTATTTGAAAAAAGAGATGTATCCGTTCTGCAAATTAGCCGACATTGGATATGGATGTGAGGGCCCCCACCCTGTCTCTCATAATAAAGTGAGAGATGCTCTCGCAGGAGCAACTCACTTTATATAATTACTTATTGAAAGGGAAGCATTCATGCGCCCACTCACGTATAGAGATGCCCAGCACAGTTTGGCACGTTGATTAGCTCGGCGCAGCCTGGTCCATACCTAGCATGAGCTGAGCTAGGGCTGAGTGCCTGGCACGTGGTACGGTCTTGCACTACCCGTTGGTATGCATGATTAGGCTCAAGCACAGCCCGTGGTCCATCATTGCGAGGCCCACTTTTTAATGATGTTAGCTGTATTCTCTCTCAATAATCATCCAGGAGATTGATTTGATTCTATGTTCTATTTAAAGACTATTATACTATATCAATGAATCCTTACAATCTTCTCTCGTAAGGTGATGATATCATTTTTCTTTTCTTTTTATGATTTTGTAAGCCCTCTTCTTGTTAATATACATTGTTATTATGTTCAATAACAGCTCAAGCTTTTGGTGTTACATGCTTCTTAAATGGTATTAGAGCGGGTTTCGATCTCATCATCCTTGTGTAGCCCAGGAGCTAGGCCCGTCCATGAAATTTATTTGGCTTGCATGTGAGGGGACTGTTGGTAAAGTTCCACATTTCACATTGTTTAAGTAATGCCTTTGACAAAGCTTTATATACTTGTTAGGGCCTTCCACCTATTAGGATAAGCTTTTTGGTTGGTACTAAGAACATGAGCTCAGAAGTATAATTTTTCATTAACATTTACAATGTTTAAATACAAAAACGAGATAACAAATCATTGTTTGAGATCCTACAATACAGGGAAGGTTGAAACTAATTCCTAAAACTAAGGAAAATCAAGTTTGAATAACATCTGATATTTGACCAAGGCAGTTGCTGATATAACAAATATGATAAGCCTCTAGTATGCCCCCTCAAGATGGAGCTCGAGAGAGAAGTCCAATCTTGGATTTGAGATCAAGAAAACGAGCACGTGGTAGAGGCTTGGTGAGTACATCAGCAAGCTGGTCTGCAGAAGACACATGAGCAACACGGAGAACACCACTTTGAACTTGATCCCGAATGAAGTGAAAGTCAATTGCAACATGTTTCATTCTTGAGTGAAACACAGGATTGGAGTAGAGCTGAGTTGCACCTACATTGTCACAGTATATAATTGGACAACTAGGGAGCTGGATACCAAGATCAGTAAGAAGATAGCAGAGCCAGTTGAGTTCTGCGGCTGTATTGGCTACCGCTCTGTATTCAGCTTTAGTGGACGATCTTGCAACTGTTTTTTGTTTCTTGGAGCTCCAGGAAACAAGACTGCGACCAAGATAAACGACATAGGCACTGGTGGAAGAGAAATCGTCCTTGTCGCCGGCCCAATTAGCATCAGAAAATGCTTGTAAGTGCACCGGGATGTCACTATGAATATGGTCAGAAAAGGCATGAAGTTGCAATGGTGAATCACGGTATAGCTGTATGCCTTCATTGACTGTACCACAGAGATACCTTAGGAGACGTTTAACAAAAATCCAGTGGTCAATTGTTGGAGTGTGCATATACTGAGAGAGTTTGTTTACAGCAAAGGCAAGATCAGGCCATGTAATCAGAAGGTATTGGAGGCTGCCAACAACGGTTCGGTACTCTGTGGGATCAGTTAAAGGAGTACCAAGACTTAAACATCAGAGGTGGGCTTGTTAGAATTGGTGTGAGTACAGGTTTGGCTTCAGTCATCTTAGTTTGAGCTAATATATCCAAGATGTATCTCCGTTGAGAAAGCAAGATGCCTTGTTGATTAGGCACTACTTCCACACCCAAGAAATAGGATAACGAACCAAGATCTTTGAGTGAAAATCGCTGAGCAAGAGCAGTAACAAAAGAATCAACCAGCTGATTATTGTCACCAGTGATGATTAAATCATCCACATATGCAAGGATGTAGATTATATGACCAGAAGTAGTGAGAACAAACAGGGAAGTGTCAGCATGTGAATTTTTGAATCCAGACTGAAGAAGAAAAGTGCGAAGTTCATGATACTAGGCCCGAGGTGCTTGTTTGAGACCATAGATAGCCTTGCGAAGTGTGCAGACATAGGATGGATGATCTTGATCAACAAAACAAGGTGGTTGTTGCATGAAAACAATTTCTAAGAGGTGTCCTTGAAGAAATGCATTATTTACATCATGTTGCCGTAATGTCCAACCCCGAGAGATAGCAAGGCTTAGAACAACCCGCACTGTTGTTGGCTTCACAACGGGACTGAAAGTATCTAGATAATCAACTCCTCAGCGTTGATGAAAGCCCTTTGCTACCAATCGCGCCTTGAACCTGTCAATAGAGCCATCAGAGTTATGTTTAATACGAAAAACCCATTTACATCCCATGATGTTCTGGTGTGAAGCAGGTGGTACAAGGTCCCACGTGCCATTTCGGACTAAGGCGCTGCACTCATCAGACATGGCCTTACGCCATTAAGGATCAGTGAGGGCTTTGGTTACTGATTTTGGTTCCACTTCATTGGATTTTGCAAGCTGGGTGTGAAGATTCATTTTCTTTATGGGCTTATGGATGTGGTTCTTGGCTCGTGTGGTCATAGATTGAGTGGGAATGGGAGCAGCTTCTGGTGGTTCAATTTGGGGTGATGTTGGGTTGTTTATGGATTGTGTAGGAGTGGGCGAAGCGGGCAGGGGAGTGGTATCTGGTTGGGCGTATGGAAGTGGGCTGGAGGTTGGAACAGGTATAGCAGCTGACGTTGAAGCTTCACACGGGAAACGCTGAGGGAGAACAACTGTAGATGGTGGTGTGAGTGGCAGCTAATGAGTAGGTTGCACAACCCGAATGGGTGGAGGTATCCAGGTTGTAATGGGAGTATAGGACGGACAGGGAGGTGTACTAGACAGTGAGGCATAGGGAAACTTAGACTCAACGAATTTGACATGTCTAGAGACATAGATTTTGGAGTTAGATGTGTCTAGACAGTAGTAGGCACTTTGAGTGAGTGAGTAGCCAAGAAAAATACAAGGTTGGGACCGGGATTCTAGCTTGTGGGAGGTGTAAGGCCTAAGCCAGGGATAGCATGAGCAGCCAAAAGTTTTTAACCTGGAGTAATTTGGCGTGGTTTGAAATATTTTTTGGAAAGGAGAGGAGATCTCACCATCTCACCATGTCACTTTTGCATTGAGGGTACACAAAGAACATTGTCTAATGTAAATGTATTATGAGGAGTGTAGAGAGGAGTGGAACCGGTGTGAGTGATGGGGAGATTGGTGCCATCTCCTATCATGATATCATCTTGGCCCATGTAAGGTGTATGCAGCGAGAGGTTACTGAGGTCAGAAGTGACATGGTGAGATGCACCACTATCCAGTAGCCATGACGGATTGGTGGCAAGATGGGCTTGTGGTTGCCATGGAGGGTTGGTTGGGGATGTGTTGGACGTCTGGAATGGTACGAGACGAAAGGAAGGACATCGTTTGGCAGTGTGGCCTTGAATTCTGCAGATCTGGCAATGACCAAGATATGGTCTGGGAGGTGGTCTTGGGTCGTGTTGAGAGTGGGATGCTACATTAGTAGCAGCAGGTGGGCGTGGGGCAGAGGTGTTGGTGGTGTGTTGAGGATTGTAGGGGCGCCAAGGTTTGTTGGATTTGTATGTGGGGTTGGCGGTGGCTGGGAAGGGGTGCTACTCGGGTGTGACAGATTGAAGAGAAACTTCAAAGTTTAGAAGTTTTTCATGAAGTTCTTCAAAGGTAATTGAGTTGTCCCGGGCTTGAACGGCTCGGACTAATTCTTTGTAGTCATCACTGAGTCCATCAAGAATTTTATCCGTGATTTCTTCTTCATCAATTGGGGCTCCAAGGAGAGCAAGATCATCTGCTCTGGTTTTGATTGTATGCATAAATTCTGTGATGGTAAGGGAGCCTTTGATAGTATTTTTGAGTTGATTTTTCACTTGTTTGATGCGGCCACGAGATGGTTTGGCATAGGCATTGGCTAGTTTGGTCTAGGCTTGTCTGGAGGTCTTGGCTTGGGCTATGAACGGGATGATGGTGGGTGAGATGGAGCCAATGATGGCATTAAGGATCAACTGATCTCGTCGGGTCCAGAGAGTATAACTGGGATTGGATCTAGTTGTGTTTGATTGTGTAATGGTGGCTGGTGGGCAAGGATTGGATCCATCAACATAGCCAAGAAGATCATAGCCAATAAAGAGGGTTTGGAATTGTAGTTTCCATGAGAGGTAATTGGTGCAGGTTAGTTTGAGAGGAGTTTGTGCAGCAACATTAATGCTGACAAGGGTTTGGTTTGGTGCATTGGTATTGAGGATGGTTGTATTGGTGGTGTCGGTGGCCATGAGTTGCAGAACAGGTAATAGAATTGGAGATAAAGAAAAAAAATTTGGATCGGTTTACTGCTTAGATACCATAAGAACATGAGCTCAGAAGTATACTTTTCATTAACATTTACAATGTTTAAATACAAAAACGAGATAACAAATCATTGTTTGAGATCCTACAAAACAGGGCAGGTTGAAACTAATTCCTAAAACTAAGGGAAATCAAGTTTGAATAACATCTGATATTTGACCAAGGCAGTCGCTGATATAACAAATATGATAAGCCTCTAATAGGTACATGGTATCTTACCCTTCTCTCATTGACTCCTTCTTTTTTGGGCTTTCCATTCTCATATTTTTTATTCTTATTGATTAGCTGACATTTAAGGACCCGGAATAGGCAACAAGAGCCTGCAAACAATTAGAATTACAACTTTGGATTTCTTAGATAGCCTGGCCCATGGGCAGGCCAGGCTTGGGATGACCTAGCACAGTACGTCCAGGCTCTCATACTGTTATGCCGTGATGGGCCGGCCAACCCCCAACAATTAAACTAAGCACGGACCGACTAGTGAACATTCACGGGCCGGCACTACCGACTTTGCACCCAAGTGCCTCACCGTCAGTGCTATAATTAGAAATTGATCCTTTGTTATTTCTATGGAAGGAAGATGCCTCACCAAAAGTTGGAAAACGACTAGAATTAACAAAAATAAAAAAGGAAATCATAAAAGGAGTATAGTTTTTTTTCTAAACATTACCCATTATGCGTATCAATAAAAAAGATAAAACAATAAGAGAGTATGTTGTAGATTAGTGGTTGGACCTGTAAGAGTTTCCATAAATCCGAGATCACATTAGGTATAAACAAATATCACCATTAATCTGGAATCTAATAAAACTATACCTGACTCCATAGCTTTCAGTAATTTTTAACACCAACAAAAAGCTGGATTTGAAAAGGGATTTACATGAACCTTTTTCTTTTCTCTCTCGCAAATTGATGGAATCCTAGCGAATTCATCGTATTCAAGGAAAGATGTAACCCAAGAGATTCCCCCATCATAGTCAAGGAAGTAACCCAAGAGATTCTTTTATAGAAAGAATCCTCCCATCAAGGCAAGTACTCAAAAATCTCTCTTATCATGTCTCCCTAATTGAGCACCTTGTAAAAGCAAGTTTTTAAAATCCTTTGACCACGTGAAAATATCTATTATTGGACGTTCTAGAAATAAGTGGGGCCCATGTGGTAACGTGGGCAGCACATACTTAGTCAAACAGAACCAATATCACACTAATGAATTTAGGGTAATTCTCTCCTCCTACCGGCGTTACCACGTATAGATAGATGACATCGTCATAAATGGAGCCTTAAAATTCAAGGGGTCCCACTTTCTTGATGGCCATCCGTCCTCATACGGACAAAAAAATTGCATGTAGATGTCCCATGGGCGAATATTTTGCCATGAGTTCATTCTAGCCTTAGAGTTTGAGGTTTCAAAGTCTAATAGCCTATAAGTTCAATTTTATTATGATTTGATCTAGCAATAGATAATTTTGTAATCACTCGTCTACGGAGGAATTTGTTTCCAATCATTTGAATTCATAATAATTCCCACGCATAATGGTTACACAACATCAAGTTGCACTCTTTTACGTATGTAATGTGTAAATGAGATGTGAAAATAGTGTGTAAATGAACCAATTAACACAGTAATTAGATGTGGAAAATCACTTTTACACCTCCAAAAAGTCGCTTGTGATTGCACTCTTGTAGGCCCCATCAACCACCTTTAATTTCTTCTCATATTTCGGGTCCCATATTTGTAATCCAAATTGTTCAAATCTTTTATGGAACTAATAAACCCCAAGACCTTAAAACCTATCATTTTAAATCTTCATATAATTTGATCAATTTTGAGAAAAGTCCCAAACTGTAGATCTAACTTTTCTGCATGTATTGATGGTAAATATGATGACATTTAGTTTCATATCATAACTCTTCGTGGATTTTAAGAAATTTGTGAAAAACGCTCAAATAATCCAAATACATCTAAAACCAATTGAATGTACTCACTTATGTGAAAATAGTGATTTAGCAAACATAATAATGTTGGTTCACAAATATGACATTTGCATATGAGACAGCTACGTATGTAATATTTGCATAGGTAAAACTTATTGTCCTATCCCATGTGTGAAGGGCAAATGACCTCCAAGTGTCCACTGTATAAAGAAAGTCATAAGAGCCATACATAAATTATTATAATAACTTCAGAAAATGGGGGACCATGGGCTTTGTTGCATCGGAGGTATGGTAAAATAACCCATCTTTTTTTCTTTTTTTTTTTGAAATATTTAAAAAATTCCATCTCTCACATTAACTGAAGACACATCGGAGAACGGCTCTTTACCCGACCGATAAGGAACTGGTCAACCATTTGCTGTGGTCCATACCCTAAATCTTTGGGCAGGCACACCCTGCCCATGATGTTGTGTGGCTTTCTTTTCTTTTCTTTTTTATGGTTAAAATATGCTGTGTGACTTAAGATCATTGAATGTGTGGGAACCAAGATAGGCACACCAGGGGCATTATAATTTTATTTTATTCTATTATCTAATTGTCATCCATAAATCTCTTGTTTGGTATTGGCTTCTTTCACCGTCAATTTGATCACATATGGTAGATAAAAGAAGTCAAGGTTCAACTTGGCCTGGCCAAGCAGCCCAAGCAGGCAGCATGCCATAAACCATACGAAGCGCATTTGGAGATTGTCTTTTGGGCTAAATTGGATCTCGATTTTGAAGCATAATAACATTGATCAATTTGACACAGCCCAACCATTACCACTCCAGTTACAGGACAGTACACGAAAATGAGGTCCATTGGCCCCATAGAAGTGAAGTTGTTCTAAAGCCATCATAAGGACATATTTGTGTAATATTGAATCAGAGGAAATGCATTTGAATAGAGGGAGACTGTACTTTTAAATATCCCCCATGCTGTGAGAAAATGTTGATAATTGAGTACCACTTAGCAAAAAAATTATCAACCTCATTGATACTGATTGGTGCTTTGGAGGGGATGAATTTAGACTATAGAGCTAGTTGACTTTACTCATTTTTTCTGTCAAAGGAATTCATTGAAACCAAAAGAGGACAACAAAATAAAGACAAAATTAGGGTAGAGCAACCCTCTACCTCACTCAATCTGGAATACAATTATTCTAATAGAAATTTCTTCTGAGACTTGAAGCCCAACTCCGTCGCAAACTCTGTCATCTTCTCCCTCTTCAATGAATACACTTACCCTATGTTTGGGATGGGAGGGGAGGGGAGGGGAGGGGAAATTATTTTTCCCTTCCCTTGTTTGGGAAGTAGGAGAGGGGAAGGAAATTCCCTCTTTCCCTCATTCTTTCCTCCCAATTTTGAAGGAAATATTTGGGGGTAAAATTTTTACCCCCTAATTCCCCCCCTTTCCCAAACAGCCCCCATTTCCACTTTCCCTCCATTTTCCCCACCTTTTTTTCCTTCCCCTCATTTTACCTCCTTCCCAAACATAGGGTTATGGAACTCACCTCAATTGCACCGGGAGCCCCGCCACCAGGCAGACACTGGTTCTTGTATCGTGTCTCGGTTGTGAAGGGATGGTGGACAGCAACGTGTGTTACTACTTCCCGGGCTTCATGAGCTTTCCGGAGTGCGAGAACTTCTTTATATTTACGCCGAGGGAATTCAATGTGAGTGCAGAGAAGGACCTGAGAGGGTTCCTTATGAAGGGGTTTGATATTACCTACACCTTGCCCAGCGAGTGTGAGAACTGTCAGGGTTCTGGAGGAAGATGTGGGGCTAGATCGGATGGTTCCTTTGTCTGCTTCTGTGCCACTAGTGCCCATAGCCAAAATTGCTCAGATGGTATGTGTAAAGTCTCCTAGCCTCGTGATTTTTTTTATTTTTTTTTTATTTTTTGGGTTTGGACTTTAAAAAGTCTAGTATGGGTTCAATATTTGTACCCAATTTTTTATTTTGAACTTTATTTCGGGTTTGCTAAATGGACCCGAACAATTTAGATCAATCTGTTTGCATAGAATACATAGGAATTAAAAGCTATAATTGGGGGAAAATGAAGAACAAAAGTGAAAGCACAAAAATGACCATTAAATAACCTCATTTTTATTGAAAAACGATTCAAGGAATTAAGATGAGAGATGACTGCCTAGCCATTACCTCAGCAATTCAAATTCTGAGAAAGTCAAGGTCAGATCTATATCACTACCTCATATCCTTTGCCCCTCACCTTGTGTCATTCATACTTGATCACCTCTTTAATAATTATTTATTGGAGATCATTTGACCATGAAATCCTTTGTATTCAATTCCTAAGTGGTAAGTGTTGTTAATTCTCACTTAGTTGATTAGGGTTTGAACCTTGGGCATGCCACATTCCCTCACCCAAGGGCTACTTCCATCATCTGAGTAGCTAGGGTTATCAAAGGGTTGTCCTTACCATGCACTGAATATATGCAGAGGTGGGCCCATGCGAGGAAAATCCCTCAAAGGACTTGCACTACGTAAACCCTTACCCTATCCTTGAGGGCTAGGGCTGGGCTCATGGCCTCAAAAAAGAAAACCATTATTTAATTTTTATTTCCATGCTACCAAGTATCAAGTGTTGACCAAGTGTTATCTTATCAAACCTCTATTGCCAGAGGACAGCTAAGAAAACATTTAGAAAACAAAAGTTGTATATGAAGTCTTTTTATTTTTAACGAACACAATCATTGAACTTTGGTGACTTGGGTGCTAGATGTACCATTTTATTCAATTTTTCAAAGAAGGGAAGGGGTTACTGAGTCTGTTATTTCTCATAGTGAGTCTGTTCTATCTCACGCCTTTCATAGAAATTTTCGAGTACCAAATCATTCTAGTAGACTATTATCTTGGATAAATGTAAACCATTTACATTCACTTGCCTTTTATGAATCCATATTATTTTAATTTTAACAATGCTTTGACTATCAAGTGTTGTTGGATTTTAGCCACAAAAATAAATGCACTTTAAAATACTATTTTACACTTTAAAAAACTATGAGTTATAAATATTTAATTAAAATGATATTTGGATCACCCTATATACTCGAAGTTTTGTTCATATACAAGCAATCTTTATGAATTAGTTGGCATGTCAGGTAACTCCATAGAGGAAAAGGTTTATCCTTATTAACACAAATATATCCCTCTTCAACCCTTCTGCAATAGCAAGAGTTTATAAAAGTATATAAAAAGCCTAAATAAGATGCAATAAAAACTAGAAGACATGGATTGGAAGAACCAAGCTACATTATTGCTTATGCATTAAGTATAATACGTACTTCAATAATTAAATAGAGATGAAATGACCCAAGTATTGTACGTATGGATTTTTATGACATTTTATAATGGGGAGAGGGTATGAAATAGCCTTCATATCCCCATTTTGTCACTGCTAAGTGACCGTTACACAATTGTTTAGTATATATTTACATAGATAAATACATATGATATAAATTAAAGAAAAGTAGGAGGACCAGGGCCGGGCGGAGCCTAATACTATCCAAGCCTAGCCTAGAAATTTCAAGACCTACAAAAACGTTGTCCAAGCTTGGCCCAAGGGCTTTCTCTTAGAAATTACAAAATCCTTCCTTTTAAGGTTTTTTAAGGGTTGGGTAGGGTCAAGCCGGCCCCCCTTATCTCAGGGCTATATTAACAGGCGTGCATCCGGCGGCCTCCAACCTCACTTGAAGTCTTCTTCCTCACCTCACTGAAGGACTCTCCCACTACCATGGGTTTATTAGGTTCGCAGCCCCTTAGCTAGGATAAAAAAATCCTATGTAATCTAATGCAGACAAACATGCTCTTAATGACCGATGACCAGAATTTTGAAGTCAGATATATGTGTTTTATACGAGCACAAAAGACCTGATCCCACGACCATATATTATATACCTAGATCACCGGCGGCTAGGAATGAGAAAGTGTAAAAAACACAGAAACAAAAAACAAAAAGTTATGCCTAGAGGTAAAAGATGTGACCTCAGTGCAAGAGGGATGTGCTTTTGTTCTCTATTTTTTTATTTCTTTTTTCAAATTTTAATGAAATTCTCAAAGCTAACATGGACATATTGAAGTGAAGTATCACATATGGTGTAGTTTCATTGGAAGTCATTGGTTGTTTTATTGATGCAACATCATGCTATTAGACTCTATATTTATATAGTATATGTAGACTATCTAATAAAATTATATTATTATTTAGGTATTTGGGTCTGGTTTATAATATTGGAGGTGATAACATTTGGGAAGTTTTGGATTTGTGGTTATTTGTCTGCTATGAATTGGATTCATGAGATCTTGCAATGTCAAAAGGCCAAGAAGAAAAATACGTAGATAAAATCCCATCGTAATTAATTCCTATTGTTTATAAGCTAAGATGGTAGAATGGGATGACAAAGGATGGATAAAGTGTGCCCCATGAGTAATCTCGTCTTCCCTTTCTCCTCTTCGATGGAGGTTTCTTTTAGCTTATGTAAAAAACAGAATGGTTCTAACATGGTTTTGTTAGGAAAAAAAAAATGGTAATGCGACAACCTAGCTCACTTTGTTCCTACTTTTTACATTAAAAAAAGGTAAAAATGAGCCTTTTAGCTCACTTCGTTCCAACCTACCAAGCTCCAATACCACTTATAGGATCTTACACCCTATTGAGCGATTACTTATCCTAAAATTAGTTTGTGAAGGAAAACAGCACAACAATAATTTTATAGTGAAGGTGAGGGCTCAACCACAATTATGACCACTCAGGAGCAAGAGTGGACGTTGACCTCAACAGTTACCTTGTCCCTCCACACAGTAGGCCCATCCAAATGATAAAATCATGTGATCTCAATGATTGAATCATGATGTCCCTACTCTTTGTAGGAGATTGAATCAAATGATTCATGCCTTCAAAGTGAAGGGGGAAAAATGATCATTTGATACACTCCTGCAGCTCTGGTTGACAATTCTTATGAATAAATTCAGTCCACGAAACAGAGTCCATAGATATTTTAAAAGTTTGCACAATACCAAGTCATCTAAACTTTTGTAGAACTTGACCTAACCATGGCCTAAAAGCAGCCCCAGTGAGGTAGATTCATCACTGACCGAAATGGATGAAAATGAATGGCTAAAAGAAAGCACAATCACGACTGCCAAAAGTTCATTATTTGGAGAATAACAGTTCCGAAAGTGAAGAGATTTTTGGCAAAAAGCCAGCACAAGGTGGGCGTAAAAAATGATCAAGGTGGGCCTAATTAAAAAACTTTAAACAATCTAACCGTGTATTAGTCATTTAAATTGTGGGTCCTGTGGGCTGGACATAGCAAAAAGGTTACAGAGGTATCCAACTATCCTGGATGTTTGGCCACAGACCTGCTGATGGATGGTTAAAGACAAAATGATCACATTTCGACTAGGAAGATTTCTAGGTTTCTGATGCCTTTGACTCATCCACCGAAGGACCCATAACTTGGATAGCCTAGATTTACAAAAACATGTTTCATAATATAAGTTTTTTTTTTTTTTTATTCACTTGAAATGACAATCTTTTTTTGGTGCAGATCAGGTAATTGATCTAAGAACATGGACAGCAGTGGATAGAAAATCTGGAGGATCCAACATACTAGTTGTTGGTAATTTTAGACTTACCTACATCCATTTTCTTCTAAAATCATGGGTTGACCTTCTGGGTTTTTATTACAAAGTGATTGATGCCATGTGCTCAATTCCAATGGAAATGAATTTTCTCATGTGGAATCCTATTGATACCTCACCCTCAAGTGATCAATGGGCTTTATTTATTTTTCTAAAACCTATGTGCTACTATCATTTGCAAGTAGATTCACATTTGGATTTGGCAAGATTTTTACAGCCAACCGCCTATTTGATGTCAATCCTTCTATTTAGATTTAGTATGGGACCACATATGACAAAATTAATTATCGAAAGTAGGGCACTCAAACCCATGCACACACATGCCATCAAGATTTAATTTTAACCAATCTAACAATCAAATTTGCCAATATATCCTTCTTGCTATGCTCAGGAAGCAAAATCAAATAGGTTCCTTCTTTTTTTCTCTAAATTAAATGAGGACTTTACAGTTGATTTGGATGGCCACAACAACATGATTTAGCAAATTATGTTCTGTAAAAATAGTCATGAGCATAAAGATTTCCACAATACCTATATATTTTGGATTTAAAATTTGTTGAAACTGGTTTATTATATATGAACCCTGCACCTCTTGTTCTAGAATTTCTAACCATGGGCAGCATCTCTATTAGCACATTGCCACTCAATGTCTTCTAGTCAGGATTTCATTTCATTTTATTTTGTAGATTCAAGCTCATCCTTTTCATTTTTCTTTCTTTTTTTTTTTTGTTAATGTCTAAATATTGCTTAGCTCTTTCTACATCGGCGTCTATAGTGATTCTAATTGCACTTGCAACACTAGTGGCCATCTTCTTTTTATGGAAAAAGTCTAGAAGAATGAAAGACAGTGAAAGGGGAATGGACAGCACAGACATGCCTCAAACAGACTTGAAAGATGTGGTCAGTGGCATATCTCCAACAAGGTATTCCTATCCTGAGATAAAGAAATTTAGCAGCAACTTTGAAACAAAGCTTGGGGAAGGAGGATTTGGAGGCGTCTACAAAGGGATCATCCAAGGAAATGGGAATGATGTTAATGTTGCCATAAGGCTATTGAAGATATCCAAACAAAGTGAGAAACAATTTATGAATGAAGTAGCCACAGTAGGAAGGATCCATCACAACAACCTAGTGAGATTATTAGGCTACTGTGTTCAAGGGAAAAGGAGAGCTTTGGTGTATGAGCTCATGGAGAATGGGTCTTTAGATAAGTATGTCTACAGGACAAAGAAAGAAGGAAATGAAGTAGAAGAAGATTGCGGTCTCGAACGACTTTCATCCAAACGGCTCTGCAACATAGCCTTAGAAACAGCCAGAGGGTTGCTGTATTTGTATGAAGGTTGTAGGAGTAGGATATTGCACTGTGATATTAAACCTCATAATGTTTTGTTGGACTCAAAATTCTCTGCCAAAGTGTCCGACTTTGGGTAGGCTCGGATGATTGATAAAGATCAAAGCCATGTGTCTCTAACTTCCATTCAAGGGACACCAGAATATATGGCACCGGAGATGTGGTCAAAATCTTATGGTGGAGCGACAGAATAGTCAGATGTATATAGTTATGGGATGCTCCTTTTGGAGATGGCTGGTGGAAGGAAGAACTATGACTCAAATGCATCTGCTCCTAGCCAACTCCATTTTCCAGATTGGGTGTTCAAGAAATTGGAAAAAGCAAAAGACAAATCAGAGACATTGCTGGCTGATATGACTGAAGTTGTAGAGGATGTAACAGACAAGGAAGATGTTGAAGTTTTGGATCATATGTGTTTGGTTGGTTTGTGGTGCATTCAACATATTCCTTCAAATAGGCCTTCCATGAGCAAAGTGATTCAGATGTTGGAAGGAAATGATAACATCCCAGTACCTCCAAATCCATTTCCTGAAGAGGGGGTGGAGATGCAAACCGATTTCCTAACCAAGCCAACTGTTTATTTAAGCGCTACAGATGAATCCATTGAAAACCCCTCACAAGTCACAAGTGTAGGGTGCATTAAGAGTAATTATCTCAATAAATTTATCAATGTTCAATAGTTCATCATAGCACAAATACTTATAGACCAGCCAATGCAGGTAGTGATTAGCATGAATCTCTACTTGCTTTCCAGTTGCAAAAACTAGCCACTGATGAATGATAATATGAATATATGTATGTATGTGTATATGCATATATAGATTCAAGATTGCAGTCTAGCTTTTCATCAAAGCTAACATTTGACTTTACTTGTAGAAAGAAATGAAATTGGTGTAATTTTTCTCTCTGAGCGTGTAATAGCAAAGATCCAAATGAAGCCAATAATCAAATGTTGACTATTCAACACACATGTTTAGAGCATTTTAATTGGATGTCCAATTGTCATAGTGTGCAGCCTAAAATATATCAACATAATTCGTCAATCTTAATTCATTGATTTGGGTCAATTGAATTTGTGTTGGTGTTTCTAAGTTATATTTTGTTTATTAATTTGACAGCCACCTTTGTGCCGTTAAGATGTTTTGATCAGTGTGGTTTTTTATCTATTCTAAAAAAGATCTTAACTAACTGTGTTACATCCTGTGTTTCCTCTGCATGTACACTCGACCAGACATTACCCATTGACAACTATTATCTAATGAAATGCATTATGGCTCTACAAAGTTCTGAAATAGTAGTTTAACCAAAAGAAAATCTATTATGTCTGAATCTACTTATTAACGTTATCGTAGTTGTAAATCCAAAATCCTAGTTATGTATACACAACATGTAAAGTATCAAAAAGAAGAATCTGTACCAAAGTTCAAACCCATCATGAAGCAACAATCAAGGTTTTGTCCTCCCAACAGCAGCAGAGATCTTTGTTTTCTTTCTTCATTTTGAACTTGTCGCAAGAACCAAGGTTAGCAATGCCGTTTAAAAAAATAAAAAAAAAACTTAGCAAAGATAGTATTGCCCCAATTACGTGAGCGCTATAAGTGCACAAAAGCAACCCTTGTTCGTCATTATCCTTGCCTCCATTAAACTATTCTAGTGGGATAATAAACGTATGGCAGGGAGACACTAGTATTCAAACTAAAATATGAATCCAAAATTTGGGAGACCTGTGTAGGATGGACTTGGACTAACAGAAGCTTGAAGTTTTGAGTCCTAAATGAGGAATCTTATGGAAAGAATGAAGAACTTGAAAATTTTCAGGGTATTCGGGCAAATATATCATGAATGTTTCCATGTAAAGACACATCGCGGGCATCTATATGATAGTCTCTGAAACCAGCAGGTTGTAACACATTAGCATTGAATGGCAATGGAGGGATGTCGATGGACACATTCCCTTTGAGCATCTCAATGACATTCCTCATCGGAGGCTGTCGAAAGGGTGTGTATTGGATGCACCAAAGGCCCACCAGCTCCATTCTCCTTGCAATATTCTCTTCTTGCTCTCCCTCGCACTATGCCATTTTGAACCGCCAATTGCATCACTAGCTTGTGCCACATGGTACAAGTAGGCTCATTCTGAAAAATACATCTCACTGCTCTTGCTCATGTTTCCGTCATAGTTTCTCCTCTCCCCAACCATCTCCATTACAACCATACCAAAACTCTAGATATCGGACTTTTCAGTCACTAGACCGTAATTATTCCACCACATTTCTGGCGGCGCATGACCTGAGTCCCCCTACCAGTCGTCAGACTAATATGATTGTTTTCCCTATTAACCATTTGCACTAGTCCAAAATCAGATACCTTGGGTTGGAATTTTTCATCCATAAGTATGTTTTGAGGTTTGATATCACATTGCAGTATTCTACTTCGGCATTCCTCGTGGAGGTATGCGATCACACTTGCAGTACCTAGAGCAATCTCATTAAGCTGATTCCAACTTAATCTTTGAAGCTCGTCTTTTATGTTGAGGTGCATATACTTATCTAGGGACCCATTTTCTATGAACACATAAATGAGAGTGTAAAGTCAAAAAAAGGGGCTGCATGATAAAGTCAACAAAAGTGGCTGTCAGGTTTCAAAAGTGGCTGAAATGAAGAGATGAAGTAAAACGTTGTCTCGCTATAGCGAGAATGGAAAACTGGGCACGAGGCAGAATGGGAGATCGCTATAGCGAGACTGAGAATAGAAAACTGGGCAAGAGGCAGAATGGGACCTCGCTATAGCGAGGATGGAGCTCGCTATAGCGAGGGTGGCGCAGCAAGTGCAGTTTGATCCGAACTCTTGAACGAAATTTCAGATGGACTACTATTCTGAAGTGGATTATGATTAGATTACTTTAGCACGAATCCAAGGCTATATAAAGGATTCAAGGGCTATTCTAAAAGTATCCCTCACCACTTAAGTTCTGATTTGGAGATTTAATTAAGAGAATTCCTCTCTAGAGTTTTATTAAGGTGTTGTGCTGCCAAGTTCTCTAGAGCCAGTTTCTTCTGCATCTTTTGTAGAAGATTTTCTTCTTGCGAGAAGATTTGAAGAGTCAAGCGCTGAATTGGGTCTGTTGCAATCAGCGGTGTGAAGTCGTTGAAGCGTGAAGCGACACAAGGTAACTTCAGTCCTTAGGTAGGGGATATCTGGGGAAGAAATCTGAGTTTCTTGTAATTGCGAGATTCATAGTGCTTGATTAGATCCAGTTTGGATCCATGGTTTTTCACCCGGTTAGGGTTTTCTACGTAAAAATCTGGTGTCTTTGTAGTGTGTGCTTGTGATTTTATTTCCGCTGCATATTTTCTGATTTTGCATACTTTTTTTATTGAATAATTGAGTGGACTAATCTAGATATCTCACACCCTAAACTCTCAATTGGTATCAGAACGGGTTGCACTAAGTTGTTGTGTTTAATACAAAGAGATTTCTAGAAAGGTACTCAATCGAGAAGGGACATCAACTTCTAAGCCCCCTTTGCTAGATAGTTCTAATTATGCATATTGGAAGCAAAGGATGATTGGGTTCCTTAAGTCCATTGATGATGATGTTTGGGATATTGTTGAGGGGGGCTACTCCAAACCAACAATTGTGGCTGATGGGAAAACTATTCCTAAACCTAAAGCCCAATGGTCTAAGGATGATAAGCATGTCTCCAATTGTAATAACAAGGCAATGAATGGAATAAACAATGGAGTGTCTGCTGAAGAGCTTCGTAGGATTTCCACTTGCAAAACTGCAAAAGAAGCATGGGAAGTCTTAGAGACAATGTATGAGGGTATAGACACGGTGAAGTAATCTAGATTGCAAAGGCTGACTAAAGAATTTGAAACCATCTTAATGGGCGAAGATGAGACCTTTGATGAATTCTATGCGAAGCTGAATGATATTGTCAATTCTATTTTCATTCTGGGTGAGGAAATTCCAGAAAACAAGATTATCAAGAAAATTCTAAGGTCTCTACCTTCGAGGTTTGATTCCAAAGTTGATGCTATTGAAGAAAATAAGAATCTTGATACCCTCAAGGTCAACTAGCTGGTTGGAAATCTTCAGACCTTTAAAGTAAACCGTTTGGATAAAGAAAAATCTAAAGAAAAAGGTATTGCTTTGAAAACGAGCAATGAATCAAGAAAGAAGCCTGAAAAGAAAATTGAGTCTGATTCTGAATATGAGGCTGAAGATGATATGGCTGAATTGTTAAATTACTTCAAGAAGTATATGAAGTCAAAACAAGCCAAGTGGAAGAGTTCTAAATCTGAAAAGAAAGATTCTGCGAAAGGAACAAAGTGTTTTGAATGCCAAGGCTATGGTCACTATGCTAATGAGTGTGCTAACAAGAAAAATGGTACAAAGCAAAAGGCTCTCAACACAACTTGAGATGAGGAATCTTTCGAAGAAGAAAAAGATCCTGAGGTTAATTCTTTAGAAAATGTGAATGGCAAGTTTGTGGCTTTCATGGCTAAGTCTTTGTCTAACAATGAAACTGATGAAGATAATGATGATGAAATGTCAGATCAATAGAAAGATTATGAAGAGTTGTATCATACTACATATGCTGATTGTGTCAGGATGACAAAATATGGCAACAAGATTACTATCAAGTTCAAGGCTGCTCAAGAAGAAAATTCTACATTGAAGATTGAATTAGAGCAAGCGCTGAAATAGATTCATCTCTTGGAAAGTCAGAAAAATTGCATGGCTGAAATTTTGACTACTGATGGTCAAAAACTTGGGAAGGCTGAAAAAGAAATAGTGAATCTGAAGAAAGAGATAGTCATGGTAAAAGCTGAAAATCAAGACTTGCAAGGAAGACTGAAGACACTCTGTCTGAGCTAGAAGTGAAACAAGCTTCACTAAACAAGATGAACATTGGTTCGAAGACTCTTACGAACATCTTGTGCAGTCAGAAGTCTCATTTTGACAGAAGCAATCTCAGTTGTGATCATGGTGCATCCACTTCAAATGCTAAAGGTAAAATAATTTTTGTTTCAAGTGTTGCACATACTACTCCACATACTGCACATGTTACTAATGTGTCGAGTAGTTTCAAGAAAAAAAATGTGTCACGCGCTGCACGCACTGTAGAAGATAACAGGCCCAGCAGGCCCAGCCCATGTACAAAGCCCACACGTGGGATATATTCAAATCTGTATAGGATAGGATTTAGTCCCTAATTTCTCTCCTTCTTTGTATAGGATATGTTTGATTCTTTCCATTCTTTTGATTGGTATCTAATTTGTAATCTTTACTTAATTAGAGCCTTGATTAAGGCATCATATCAATATATATAGAACAGTCGATGCTCTGTAAGAGACACGACCTATTCTCCACTATTCTTCTTCCTCTTGCTCTCCTTTCTCACACTGTGTAACATGGTATCAGAGCTCTGTGGGATCTCTCCATCTCAACTGTCTCTCAGTTGCAATCCTTTCTATGGATCTAAAAAGAGCACCCTTCACTGTGTCGACATTCTGCACTGTGTTGACATTCTGCAGCGAGGAGATCAAGGTGGGCCATCATCAGATCATCCAGATAGCACAGACAACCACCACCATAAGGGTCGTCCATATTATCTAGGAATTCTGGTTATTTTTTCAGAATTTTTTACATATCTGAGGTAGGCCATCTACTACTTCTTGTGATTTCCTAGTTTTTCAGGATAGTTTTCATCAGATTCGTTCCATCTTGCGGATTTCCATCAGATTAATGTGAAAGCTAATCTGAAAGATAGTCAGAAGTATCACACAGAGGACTGTGTTCCCTTATCAGAGTTTTGATCACTCTGTGGGCCCCACGTGTCCACTCCAACACCCAAAAATGGGGTCGTCAACCCTTCTCTTGCCCAGTTTGGGTCTGTTTTTTGGTTGGAAATCTTCCTTCTGCTCCAGTTATCCATCTGAACCAGTCATTTAGCCTCTCTTGCTGGCTATTGCTAACTAATTGCTATTTAGTCCTCTTCATCCCTCTCTGTCAAAGGGATTTTCAGATTTCAGATTTCAGACACCAATCTGAACCAGATTTCAGATTCTGTTTGTTGCTTATTTCCGTCGGATTACTGTTTCGGCGTGGTTAGTGACAAGTAGCACTACTATTTTGCTGACATTCCTTCTCTGTGACTCATTCTACTGCCTTTTTGAGAACATGGAAAAGTATGATGTTATTCCCGTTAAGTTTAATGGGCAAAATTATATGGCCTGGTCATTCCATCTGAAGAACTTTGTAGAAGGACAAGGGCTGTTTGGTTATCTTGATGGAACAGTTACAAAACCTTCTACTACAAGTACCATAGACTCCAAAGCTATAGCCACCTGGTCCAAGGAAAATGCCAAAGTGATTACCTGGATACTCAACTCTATTGATTCCTCCTTGGCCGTGGCTTTTTAAGCCTATGCTACAGCCACAGAAATGTGGGCTCACCTTAAGAAGATCTACCATCAAACTAACAAAGCCCGGAAATTTCACTTGGATAGTGAAATTGCTAAATTTACTCAAGGGGATAGATTTGTGCAAGAATACTTTAATGGCTTCCTTACCTTATGGACTGAACGGGATTTTATGTTGATTCAGACAGTCTCTACTGGCTTTCTCTCCGAGGCTCTTAAACTCCAAGAGGAAACTCACATTAGCCAGTTTCTTATGAATCTATGTCCAGAATTTGAATCGGTTCGGTCTACCCTCATGAACAGAGAACAGTCTGCTAATCTTAATACCTGCTTTCAAGAAGTACTTTATGAAGAACTTCGTCTCACCTCCCAGTGGGCTATTCTTGAAGAACCAAAGGCTTTCTTTGCACCCATTCTGGCTGACTCTGCTCTTTTAGCAACCACCAATCCAAAGCTCACTCAATGCTATGAATGCAAATGATTTGTTCATATTGCCAAGAATTGCCGCAAGAAGTTGGTTTGCTGCTACTACAAGAGGTCTGGTCATCTTATTGATGATCGTCGCAGCCTCCAGCGACGAAATGCGGCGCAGCCGAAGACGCCTCCCTCCAATCTGCCAAAACAGAATTTGTCTTCCGCATTCCAGGCCCAAGCACCATCATCTGATGTAGGAAGCACTTCATCTGGGGTTGTATCCATGACTCCTGCTTAGATTCAAGAACTGATACAGAGCACGGTTACTTCTGCATATGCGTCTATAGGCATCTCTGGTGGTCGGTATCAACCTCATATAGCATCTCCTGCTTTTCATTCCTCTGCTTATCTTTCTTCTCCTATTACCTCTTCCATCTGGTTTTTAGATTCATGAGCCTCCAATCACATGACATCTGTAGAACATAGCTTTACAGATTCACACTCTTACCTTGGAAAAGAGAAAATAACCACTGCTAATGGTGATCAACTACTCATTTCGGGAGTTGGTACCATTACTTTATCTAGTGTTTCTGGCTAGACCATCACTCTTCCTAATGTTTACTTTGCTCCCAAATTATCAGCCAATCTTCTTTCTGTAGGACAACTTATAGATGATGGCTATCTTGTTCACTTTTCTTCCTCTGGTTGTGTTATACAGGGGCGACAAACTGGGAAGGTAATCGCGACGGGGAGTAAACATAGGCGCCTGTTCTTGCTGAACATTAGACATCATTCTCTCTTTGCTTCTTCTTCTCATTTCAATAAATTGTGGACTGTTTGGCATAACCATCTTGGTCATGTGAACAATGCACATTTGCTTTCCTTGTTTAAAATTGGTTCTTTGGATTCGATTATTGATAATAAAATGATGTCTTCTTTCTCTCAATCAAAGTGTGAAACTTGTTGCTTAAGTAGAAGTCATATTTTGCCTTTTCCTGTTCATAATGATCGTGCTTTGGTATTATTTGACATCATTCATTTAGATGTTTGGGGAATTGCTCCTGCCTTGAGTAGGACAGGGTTTAAATACTATGTGACCTTTATTGATGACCATTCTCGTCATACTTGGATTTACTTTATGCGCATGAAATCTGAAGTCTTCTCCATTTTTCAAAAATTTTATAACATGGTCCAAACCCAATTTCAGAAAGCAATCAAAATTCTTAGATCAGATTCCGGTGGAGAATACATGTCTCATGAATTCTCTGCCTTCCTTTCTGATAAAGGAATTATTCACCAAAAATCTTATCCGCATACTTCTCAGCAAAATGGGATTGCGGAAAGAAAGAACAAACATATTCTTAAAAATGTTCGTACTTTGTTGATTGCATCCTTAGTTCCTCCCAAATTTTGGCGTGATGCTGCACAGACTGCTGTGTATCTTATCAACCGTCTTCCTAGCATTGTTCTAGGCAAGACTACTCCTTAAGAAGTTCTCTTTGGTCACACCCCTTCATACTCTCACTTACGTGTTTTTGGTTGCCTGTGTTTTGTTCATCTTCCTCCTACTGAGCGCACAAAGTTATCTCCTCAAGCTGCTAAATGCATTTTTTTGGGTTACAGTAATGAACACAAAGGGTTTTTGTGTTATGATCAATTGGAAAAATGCATGTGCATCTCTCGTAATGTTATTTTCTTGGAACATATCCCCTTCTTTTCTTTACATTTGGATAGTCATCCTATTGTTGTGTCCTATCTGCCACAGTTCTCAGAGTTTACTTCTCCATCACCTCTTCCCAAAGTCTATGTCCGGCGGAACAAAGTCCCTCCTCTGGCGACTCCCTCTCCCGATCCTCTCCTAGCGCCGCCTACTGAGTTTTCAGGTACTGCTCCTTCTTCTAATAGCACCATTTCTCTGCAACGCTCTAGTCGTCCTTCTGTTGCCCCTGACCGCTATGGATTTCCTGTTCTTTTTACTTCCTTAGATAGTACTCCTATACCCGCCTCATATTCATAGACCTCAAAGGTTCCTTACTGGCAGAATGCTATGGCTGTCGAGTTAGTTGCTCTTGAAGCCAACCAAACATGGGAATTAGTACTAGCCCCGGATGGAGCCTCTATAATTGGCAACAAATGGATATACTTCGTCAAAGTACACTCAGATGGGAGTCTTGATTGCTACAAAGCCAGATTGGTTGCACAGGGATACAAGCAGGAATATGGAATTGACTATGAGGAAACATTTGCACCGGTGGCGAAAATGACCACCGTTCGTACTCTTCTTTGTGTTGCAGCAGCCCGTAACTGGCCTCTATAGCAAATTGAAGTTAAAAATACTTTTCTACATGGGGACTTGCGCGAGACTGTTTATTTAAAACCTCCACTAGGATATGCTTGTCCTCCAAAACATGTGTGCAAATTGCGGAAAGCTCTTTATGGGCTTAAACAAGTTCCCCGGGCTTGGTTTAATAAGTTCCGGGCAGCAATCCTTCAAGCCGGATTTCGTCAGAGTCACTCTGATAGTTCTCTCTTCCTCAAATGGACATCGAAGGGCTACACATTCCTCTTAGTCTATGTTGATGATATGATTATCAGTGGAAATGATACTGCCGGTATTACGGATCTCAAACACCACCTTACTCGCCACTTCCGAATGAAGGATCTTGGTCCTCTCACCTACTTTCTGGGGCTTGAGTTTGTGCGTAAAAAATCAGGCATTAGGGTCCTTCAGCACAAATATGCGACAGACTTGATCACGTCAACCAGGCTTAATGATGCTCGCACTTTTGATACACCTTTGGAATTAAACACCAAAATCAGTTCCGATGATGGCACTCCCTTGGATGATCCATCTGTTTTCCGGCGGATTGTTGGTAGTTTGCTCTACTTAACTATGACTCGGCCAGATATTTCTCATGCAGTTCATACTGTTAGCCAGTTTGTTAGCAATCCCCACAAGCCTCACCTTGCTGCTGCATTGCGCATCCTCCGCTATGTTAAAGGGACTCTTCATCATGGTCTCTTCTTCCCTGCTAATACTTCTCTGTAATTATCAGCTTATGCGGATGCTGACTGAGCTGGCTGTCTGGACTCTTGGAGGTCTACCACTAGTTGGTGTATGTTTCTTGGAAACTCTCTGATTTCATGGAAGTGCAAGAAGCAAACCACTGTCTCGAAATCTTCTGCTGAGGCAGAATATCGGGCGATGTCCTCCGCCAGTGCTGAAATTATTTGGCTCCACCGCCTTTTGTGTGAATTGGGTATTCCTGTTGGTAGTTCCACACCTCTCCATGGGGATAATACAAGTGCTACCAGAATTGCCAACAACCCGGTCTTCCATGAAAGAACAAAGCACATTGAGATTGACTGTCACTTCATCCGTCAACATGTGGTTACTAAGAAGATAACTCTGCCTCATGTCTCTTCTTTTAACCAGTTGGCGGATATCTTCACCAAAGCACTTCCCAAACAGCGTCATCATGATCTAACTAGCAAATTGATGTCTTCAATCTTACCACATCAATTTGAGGGTGAGTGTAGAAGATAACAGGCCCAGCAGGCCCAGCCCATGTACAAAGCCCACACGTGGGATATATTCAAACTTGTATAGGATAAGATTTAGTCCCTAATTTCTCTCCTTCTTTGTATAGGATATGTTTGATTCTTTCCATTCTTTTGATTGGTATCTAATTTGTAATCTTTACTTAATTAGAGCCTTGATTAAGGCATCATATCAATATATATAGAACAGTCGATGCTCTGTAAGAGACACGACCTTCTCTCCACTATTCTTCTTCCTCTCGCTCTCCTTTCTCACACTGTATAACACACACATCCACTTGTCATCATCGTGGAAAGAAAGGACACATTCTTCCACATTGCAAGAAGCTGCAAAGTCTACCCAAAATCAAGCAATGGCGGAAGAATTTTTCTCCACCCAAGACAACTCCAATTTAGGTTAGAAAATCTGATTTGCCAAAGGAGTTTGCTCACACTGTGCTGAAAGCTCAAACTACACAAGTGTGGGTGGCTAATTATAAAAAGCCCTAATCAAGGAGGTCAAGCTCCCACCGCTAATGCTGCTACGAAGATACATTCAGGGGAAGTTGAAATTGAGGGGGAGCTACTGCATCCAGATTGACAGAAGCTGCATGATGATTTTTGTTTGTCAATTATGGACAAATAAAGGGGGAGAAGAATGAAGCCAGGGGGAGCTTTACAAGCCAATGCAATTCAAGATCTGAAAAGTTCAACCAAAGGCTATACAAGATCTACCGTGCTGTTTTTTTTGTTTTAAAATTCAATGTATTTTGGGTTTTTCTTTTGGGTAGATTATATTGTATTGTTCTAGTAGATTTGTCCAAGAATTGCCAAAAGGGGGAGATTGTAAAGTTAAAAAAAGGGGCTGCATGATAAAGTAACAAAAGTAGCTGCCAGGTTTCAAAAGTGGCTGAAATGAAGAGATGAAGCAAAATGTTATCTCGCCATAGCAAGATTGATTCTCACTATAGCGAGAATGGAAAACTGGGCACGAGGCAGAATGGGAGATTGCTATAGCGAGACTGATTCTCGCTATAGCGAGAATAGAAAACAGGGCACGAGGCAGAATGGGACCTCACTATAACGAGGATGGAGCTCGCTATAGCGAGGGTGGCGCAGCAAGTGCAGTTTGATCCGAACTCTTGAACGAAATTTCAGATGGACTACTATTCTGAAGTGGATTATGATTAGATTACTTTAGCACGAATCCAAGGCTATATAAAGGATTCAAGGGCTATTCTAAAAGTATCCCTCACCACTTAAGTTCTGATTTGGAGATTTAATTAAGAGAATTCCTCTCTAGAGTTTTATTAAGGTGTTGTGCTGCCAAGTTCTCTAGAGCCAGTTTCTTCTGCATCTTTTGTAGAAGATTTTCTTCTTGCGAGAAGATTTGAAGAGTAAGTGCTGGATTGGGTCTGTTGCAATCAGCGGTGTGAAGTCGTTGAAGCGTGAAGCGACACAAGGTAACTTCAGTCCTTAGGTAGGGGATATCTAGGGAAGAAATTTTGAGTTTCTTGTAATTGCGAGATTCATAGTGCTTGATTAGATCCAGTTTGGATCCGTGGTTTTTCACCCGGTTAGGTTTTCTACGTAAAAATCTGGTGTCCTTGTGGTGTGTGCTTGTGATTTTATTTCCGCTGCATATTTTTTGATTTTGCATACTTTTTTGATTGAATAATTGAGTGGACCAATTTAGAGATCTCGCACCCTAAACTCTCAAAGAGCTCTTCTTGATTGCTCGAAGTAGAAGCTCAGAAGGCAAACAAGGTTTTGGTGGTGGATTTTGCCAACAGTTTGGACCTCATTCATGAATTGCATCTCAGTTTGCTCATTCTCGTCTAGGATTTTAACTGCTACAATGCAATTGTTGGGAAGTTTAGCTTTAACGACTGAACCAAAGCCACCTTGGCCTAGCTTGTGGCTAAAGTTGTTGCTATATTTCTTGATTTGTTTGCAGGAGAATTTTCTAGGCGTTTAGTCTGGCAAGAATGTCTCAATTGAAGTCAACGTACTCTTGCTGTCTAAATAATGTTGTAGTGTTCTCTCATCTTTTCCTTTGAGCTTCATTATGTTCCTAAGCATTTTCCGCCTTCGAAATGAAGATCCTATAACAATACCTTCACAATGACAATAGAATAATCAAAGAACAATAAACGATACTCATACAATATTTTTCCCATGATGAAAGATTATTTATTTGATTTCTTCTACATGTTTGGTGAAATAATCAAGATCGTTGCAATCACATTAGTGTAAGAAATTGACTATGAGTGTCCTTGTGAGGTTTTTCTAATTCTCTAATGCATCATAAAAGATAAGTAAGTCCTTGTTTATACCAGAAACACTTACAATGATGAATCTATGGAATTAAATCATGATTTCAGATCATTCTCAGGATCACCATACCACACTTTGCACAAAAAAATAGAGCAACCATACCACACATTGCACAAAACAAAAGGGAGCAATTTGGTTTGTTTTTGAGTCAACACTAATAAAATAGAAAACAAGTCATATGATACACTATTTCATAACTCCATATTGCATTGGTTTAAAGCATTACAACAGGGGAAGGTGTTAAGTGTCCCAGTTTAAAATGGTCTCCAAATCTAACAAAATCAGGCCATATCTTGTAAATTTCAGTTAAAACAAAAATAAAAACAATTGAAGCTGTAAATGAAAGCTACAAAAATAGATAAAGGATATGTGGGCCTTGGATTGCACCTCCAACAAATGTAACAGTTTGACTAGAGTCAATCGGCCAGCATAACAACATGATTGGACTTTGCTAGTATGGTGTCTAAATGGATACTATTGGCCAATATGCAAAACTTACTTGTCTGTCGGTTTATAATTCATGTTTTTGGTTTGTTTCAGCCCCATTGAGCATGAAAATATAAGTTTATTCTACAAACCAATATAAACTATGCTTCATTCTTTTATTCAATCCAATGGTGATTATCACTTTTTGTGGAGAAGTGATCGGTAGGGCCTATTGTGGGTAATCAAGGTGAGGCCATAGCTTAAATTATTCAGATCTTTGACAAGTAGACTTGCATGTACAAATTTTTTCCAATGATCAACCCCACAAAGTCCCACCTGGTTTTTGTGTGTTCTACATGCTGATGGCTGAAAATAATTTTGATACCTGCAATCATTCTAATCCTCTTTCCCAGAAAATGTCTTGAGTCACCAGTTGTAAGACTTGTCCCTTCATAATAGACAAAACCCATGAGAGAGAGAGAGAGAGAGAGATCCTGTTTTCTGCAACTTGCAATGCATTTATAAGTCTAGAATACTCATGTCCTAAGGGTATAACATTGGTACTGGCAGTTGATTCTGCATTAATATTTAGTATTGGATTGTACTATTACCATTGTTGCATGTAGTTTTTTTTTTTATCTCTTAGTTTGTGTTCATAAGCTATATCCACATGTGGGCATCATAGAATCTTTTACTTTTATTTGTATCCTTAAACAACAAAGTCTAAAACAGATTAGTAAAACATAATCTTAGTTCTAATTAGTTTATTCTAGAAATTTAAGCTGAGTCAAAAAGAAATTCAAGTAATTTGACTTTGTCCAACTTTGACCACGTTAATAAAATTCTTTCAAGTTAATTTGATGGAACTTATTTTACAGTTGAAGAGATTTCTTTTACATTTGCCTTTTATCTTACTCTGTTTTTTTAATTATACTAAAGGGACTGACATACATTGAGACACAATATCTATGAAATGTAAGGGAATCCATTCTAGTGTTAGAATCACTTACATCTGAGCAATTTGTTTTATGAGCACCGAAACTGCAAAAAACAAAACTCACTTCCAATCTTCCTCTCTACATTCATGTATCCACAACTCCCTCCAGTCTTGACCATGTAATCTTCCCCACAAGAACTATCCCGCTCAGCTCTAAAACCCTCTTGGAGTGCCCTTCTCAAATTGCCCAACGCAGTCAAGTTACTTGACCACTCATTTGGGATGGCTGTTATAAAGGACTTGCAGTTTGGAGTTGGGTCGGCCATGTACCCATTGAAGAAGTAACACAAGTTGTTACTCACTTCACACTCCAAACAGGTGGCACTAATTAGCCTTGATAGTATGGCAGCTTGAGGCTCCCTAGTGCAGTTAATGAAGGTAGCCTTCCTGTTATTTCTACTTACTGTCAAGCTCCCAACAATAAACACATCTGTAACAAGTCTGCGTAGGACCACACGATTGGGTTGCACCCAAGGAGCGATGCGTCGACAAGCCTGATGAACTTTCGGGCATAGTCCGTCTTGTTGAGGTTGTCCAGGACCTTGTACTTGGCTGTCTGGAAGATGGTGATGAAGACGGCGCCATTCTCACGTGATGTGGTTATGTTGGCACTCCAGCAGAGAGGGTCTAGGCCGAGAGGGAAGCAGAGGAGGTTGTAGTAGTAGTAGGAGGATTGCTTGCTGGATGTGCAATTTGGAAAGGCAAACAAGAAGGTCAATGCAACAAAGAAGGGTTGTTTTAGCAATGGTGGCATCTCAACAAACATGTTTGGATGGATTTTTGGTGGGAATTAGAGAGAGAGGTGGGGTTTGTTTCATGGAGTAGGATAGATGTGTTGGCTCATTATTTCTATCTGGTGCATAGGAAATCTTGTAAATGAATGTGGATTTTTCATGCAATCAAGTCCAGTGAAGGAAAGTCTAGTGTCTTTCTTAATATATTATTCAAGAATGAGGGCATCAATTCATCCCTTGAAACAAGGCTCATCTAAGTGGATCATAGTCAAGATAATCAGCTTGATGTTATTCTTTGGTTAAGGTCTTGGATTCTGATGAATGTCATTTGATTTTCAACAATTCATAGAATAATGGGTCCGGGAAGAAAATATATGAAAAGTGGTGGCGAAATGAAAAGACATTAGTTAAAATAGGTCCTCACCACCCATCAATGCATGGTGTTTTTCAAATTACATATGGTTAGTCTAGATGGTGAAGATGTTGTTGAATATTGTTACGTTATATGGGTCCTAAGTCTTCTCTCTTTCTACAGCCAGGATAAAAAAATAGATGATTTACTTAGATTGGAGCAACCTAACCAACGGACAGCGAAAATGCTGAGACAGGACTACAGGAGACCTTGTCAAGGACTCAAAAAGGGTATCCCAAATGAAATGACCAGGTCGATTGGACCATCCTAACCACCATAATGGGATCTCATGTGGGCCCACCTGATAAACAGGACTCACATCTGATCAGGGCTTAGGTCCAAAATCAGGGTCCACAAATTTATTTATTTATTTATTTATTTTGTTAGGTCTAAAATCAGGGCCACATCTGACCCTTGTAGGCAGTTTCTATCTGGTAGATTATCTGATATAAGATTCTATTGATATTTTAGTTGATAACTATGGATCTGAACCAGGACCCTTATTATCAATAGGAGCTAAAGTCAAGACCCCAATCTAAACTTTATAAGTCAGGCCTTTTGGGTAATTTGATGATTGGGTACCCTTGATAAAAGGCCGACCAAAATTGAATTTATATAACAAAGACCCACATCAATAATTTGAACCGCAAATTTCATGTGACCCCATCTTGCTGTGTGGACAAACTTCTAATAAGACATTCATCTAGATAGTTGATTTGTCTATCTTCATCATATTTTAAAAAATTCATTGAGTTCCAAAAGCAACCTTTTCTTCTTTTAACACAAGCTGAGTCAATTACGCTACCTGTGTGACAGACCCTCTTAAGACATCTTTCCTTGGTCACCTTTGCTTGGTGCAGACATTTTCAGCTCAAAAAATGGACTGAAACACACAATTTTTACTTTTTAGACAGTAAATCAGACTCTCCATTTCCGAAGAAAAGTAACCTCTCGCATTACACAGATGTGTCCTTGCTCCTAAGGGCCTTTTTTTAAGAGAATTCATCAGGGTACACAAAAAATCCATTGATCCGTAAAACCAATCCGATTCAATCCGATCCACAGATTTTTCACCAATTCGAAGGTAAACGGATTGGTGACGGATTGAAATTCTTGTAATCCGTTAGCAATGGATCGGTGACGGATTTCACCTCAATCCGCGGATTCAATCCAATCCGATCCGTTGACAGTAAATATTAAAAAAAAAAATTTGAGGGGTCTAAATTTAAGTTAAGATGTCTAAATATAAAATAAGAAAAAAATTTAAGGGGTCAAATATGAAATCTTTTACAACATTTTGATATCTTTCTTTTAACATTAGATTGAACGGATTGAACGGATTAATCCGATCCGGTCCGATCCTCTACAGATCGGATTGGATCGGTTTTTAATAGCCATGGATTGGTGACGGATTCCAAATCCATCAATACGTAGGTAACGGATTGGTGATGGATTTGGCCCAATCCGCACTAATCCGATCCGCATACACCCAAAGAATTCATGATAGACTTTGTGGTTGTTGGGGTTCATTCAAATATGATGTGATGGCTTGTCTCTTAGGATTTGAAATGCCATATTTTTTTTACCATAATTCCAAATTCCACCTATCTAAAAGTTTCAAATGACCTTTTGGAATTCCTGAAATATCAATCTCTTTGCATTTTCATGTAATATCAAATATTCCACGTAAGAGGAGGATTTAGGAATCCACACTAGGGGACAGCTTGTGGAGAATTTGAAATTCTCTAGGGTTGCTTCTTTTAAAAGACTTTCTTACTAGAAGTTGGGATTGAGATTGGGGTTTTTTGGGCCTGATTACACCAGGTCGCTTTTGAAAACTTTGAAATTCTCCAAGCATGTTTCTTTTAGAAGAATTTCTTACTAGAACTTGGGTTGTTGGGGATTTTTTGGACATAATGTGATGGCTTGTTCCCTTGCGTTTGAAATACCATGTTTCTCCTATCGGAATTTCAAATTGCGATCACTTAAAAAGTCTCAAATAACCTTTTGACATGCCTTGAATTCCAATCTCTTTGTATTTTGTTGAAATTCCTAATGCTCCACAAAGAGTAGGGGTTTTGGAATTTCACCCTAGGAGATAGCTTTTGGAGAATTTAAAATTCTCTATGAGTTCTTGTAAAGGAATAGGCCCAAGTTGAGGGCCTTTTCATTTGCATGGAACTGAATTGTTAGGAACTCATGGTAAACAGGTTCTATACAGAGGGATATTAAAGAGGTGAGAGGTAAAAGATTAAGGTCTGCTAGGGTGACTGACTGACTATATATTTTTTTATCTCCCCTTATTCAATTTCCAATTAAGTCGAAAATGATTCGATGGCCATTTGTGAGTTCCACCTTTGCATCTTCAACTATAGCCACTTTGATAAGAATGCAGTATTAGGATTTTAACCACCTAACCAAGATCGGTGGAACACAAAACACAAACAAGAAATAATAAACATGAATCTAAAATCACATGCACACACAGGAACACAAAGGATTTACGTAGTTTACCCCAGAATGGGGTTACGTCCACGGTCGCTGCGGTTTCACTATGATCTGAATAAGTCTGAATACAATACAAAGATATGCAGTTCTAATTCTATAAATACATAGAATTAGGGCAAGAAAGGAAAGCAAGAAATACCAAAAATACCCCCAATTGGATCCTCGCAATCATGGCCGATTGTACAGTACTATCAGGATCCACACCACCCAACATACAGTACTTAGAATCTCTATTAATCCAATTCCACAAAGAGGCCCTAAATATTTGGAAAGAAAACTCCACACAGAAATATTTTATTTTTCATAGGTCCTCATCTGAGTTGATCTTAGAACTTCACCTGCGTGTGCTGCAGGCAGCTAAATGTTTATTTGAGATAGTCTTCATTCAATTGGGCTATTTCATTAAAGATAAAGATCATCAACATCAACACAATTATCTTCCCTTTGCATCATCAATCATTTATTTTTTGATAAATCAAAAGAAGTTTCAAAGAAGAAAATGTACCCAACATAACAGGTATTTTTTTCTATTAGATTAGGTGGACTAATTTTTTTCTATGCAAGATTAGGTGGACTTTATTACTTAAATTTGCTAATATTTGTCATTTAGCTAGCAACGGCCAGAATGGATGATAAGTCATGTTGTCTCATCTTGGCCAGTCAAGTCATAATAGCATAGACCAAAAATAAAATAATAAAATAGAAGAAAGAGAAGAAAATAATGCATGAATGGTCAGCAAAATGGGCCCTTAACCATTAAACTGGAGCTAAACAGTCTTTTACCATGGATTCTTAATGAAAGATACAACAAATTTAGAAAGAAAAAACTACAAATTAAAGGAACCCCCACAAACAGAGATCGCTACCGATCGGGTTATATACGGTTATGGCTAATCCTGACTCTAACCCAACTCAATAACTGCTTGGCCCTAAATCCGAATGAATTCTTTATAAGTTTATGATTTGTGATACAAAACTCATCCAATTACAATTATAAGTTTGGTTTGATGCTGATTTAAAAAAATATAATATAATAATTTAAAGAAATATTTTCTTCTATGTGCAATGAAGTACTTAACCCCACAATCCATTACTCTCCTAACTTTTCCTATTGTCCTCTGCCAATTTCTCTACACAACCTGGATATATAATGATTCTCTTTCTCTTCTGGTTATTTACTAGTATTTCCCTTTTCGTTTTTATGGTGCTCTAATCTATGTAAACCATCTGTTTTCATATTTTACATCTTTGTTGGGTCTCTCTTGGCAGAATCCTTGAGAGAGAGAGAGAGAGAGAGAGAGAGATCACCCCTTATAACTTGACAGTTATAGATGTAGCATGTTTTTGGTGCCTAATGAAGGGAATAATATTAGAACATGTGGCAAGTTTATATGGACATTGCTAGCCATCTGATCTAAATAGACAAGTTAAATTAATTTGATGGGTCAAGTGATTTACTCCATTATTGTATATGATCACATGTTCTACAGGTGATCAATGTAATGTTCAAGTGTAATAGCACTCGGATTCAACCTAGTGCCAAAACTAGAGGACATTTTTACTTCTAATGGTTTGAATCTAAGAAGAGAATCACAGCTTGAATTTAGGTAGGGAGGGAAAGAGAGAAGTCTAACAGTGTGCATTTGTGCAACAAGAGTATTAAGAGAGAAGTGACGCCGTGCATTTGTGCAACAAGAGTATTCCCTGATAGAGATGAAAATTATTTTGATTTCCACACAACTGACTGTTCTGTTGTTCGGTGCTAAAACATTTTCCTTGTGAAAAAGGAAAGAAATGAATTGGTTTTCCACAATAGAGAGGATTTCAAACAAGTCATATGGTTGAGCAAAACTCCTCAAGCAATAAGACTCTGGTGATACGATCACTAAAGAAGAAAGGCACACCACTATATAAATGGTTGTATAGGGAGGGTATTTGAAAGAACAGGGTACGCTTAAGTCATCTGCAAATAAATTAATTAATTAACAATAGAAAAAAAAAAGCCACCATTTTGGACTTCGCTCTTGTTGTTTGTTTGTTTGTTTGTGTGTGTGTGATGTGTGTGGACTTTGCTCTTGTTGGGGGTGTGTGTGTGTGAAAGGAGACTTGAGAGTCAAAGCTTCTACTTGTTCCTCATAGTTTTGAGTCTTCTCCCCTTCCTGTACTGGTAGCACATCTTTCATTTTGCTTTCCTCACACTTTGGATTTCCTATGGCATCTAAAGAAAAATGGCTTCCATCCATGCTGTTTCAATCACCTATCTTCCTTACCTTCTTCATTGTCATCTTTCCGACAACGAAGTTGCAAGAAATAGTAAGCACGGACCCTTCCTTTTACTACAACCTTTGTGCTCCCTCAACCTGCAACAACCTCACCTTCTCCTACCCTATCGGTCTCTCCCGCTTCTGTCACCACCCCTACATTTTCCCAACATGCACAAATGACCAACACCTCGTTCTAGCCGGCCGAGGGTGGGCAGATGTCTACCGGGTGGTCGGCGACATTACAAACAACGGTATGACTTACACCATCGCCGTTGCAAGCAATGCTCTCTTCAGTTGTGGGCCTGTGTCCAAGCCTTACTACACTGTGGACTCCACTATCTTTAATAAGCTCTCTGATTATTACACCCCTGGAACTCACCTCAACTGCACCAGGCACCCAAAGACTGATCAAGCACTGATGCAGGTTTCATGTCTTGGGTGTGAGGGTGACAACGACAGTCATGTTTGCTATTACTCACTGGGATATTATGCAAGCTTCCCGGAGTGTGAAAACTTGTATATTTTCACACCAAAAGATCTCAATGTGAGTGCAGAGAAGGATCTGAGGGGCTACCTTCAGAAGGGCTTCAATATTACATACAACTTATCAACTGAGTGCTGGAACTGTGTGGCTTCTGGAGGGAGATGTGGAACCAGCCCTGATGCTTCTTCCTTTGTTTGCTTTTGTCCCTCTAGTGCCCATAACCATACCTGCTCAGATGGTAATTCCATATAACACAAACATAAATAGTTTGGGTCGATGTAAACACATTTTTTTATGTACTGGTGAAAAGATTCATTATTTGAAAATGTGTATCCTTTTCTGATGCAGGAAGAATTGATCTAAAAACATGGATAGGAGTTGGTCGATGCTCTGGACATTCCAAAAGACTTGTTTTTGGTGAACCTAAAACTTACCTCTTACTAAATACTTGGTTTACTTTCTAGGACTTGATTGAACTTACATACATTTAACTCGTATTTTTATTCACCAAAATTAACTGAGAGAACTTCTTGATCTAAATCTATCTCAAAAGCACATTTTGTATCACATAGAAGAAGATATCATATAGTTTGATGCTTTGATGATGAAGATAAAATGCTAAAGCACCAGCTAAATAATGCATGCTCCTCTGTAGGATTGTACTAGAGTGTCTCTCCAGTCTCCAGTGATCTGTTGTGCTATATTCCCTCGGGCCATGGACATGCACGACAACTCTGAAATTGTATTCACCAATCTAATGATCACAATTCTAGAAATTTGTTGGATACTGTGAATGCCTAGAAAGTGAAATCAAGGGGGGTCCTTTTTTTTGCAACTAAAGGGAAACTTTCGACTTCATTTTGGATGGTCAAACATGGTTTAGCAGATTTTATTCTTAATTCATTAACAGAAACATAAACAAGATGAATTTTCATCAATGCATCAAAAAATAAAAAATAAAAATAAAAATAAAAATGTATGACCTTTTCTAAATCTGTTGTTCATCTTATTTACCATATATGATTCATGCAGGTATTATATGTTCAATTTTAGCGACATGTATTAAATAAATCACTACTTCTAATGTCTTTTGGTCAAGATTTATTTTGCTCCTGCTCTTGATTGCAAGCTCATGCATGCTTCTATATCTTAGAAAACTCCTTACACTTAAAATTCTATTTTTCATTGAAGTTCAGTTCTTTCAACCTCGCTATCGATGGTGATTCTAGTCACACTCACAACACTGGTGGCCTTATTCATTTTCTGCTGGTAGTACAGACGAGTAAAAGATCGCCAAAGTGGGATCAACTACAAGGATGGGCCTCAAACAGACTTCAACGATTTGGCTCAAGGTATATGCCCCAAAAGGTATTTCTATTCCGAGATAAAGAAAATTACCACCAACTTTACAATTAAGCTTGGGGAAGGAGGATTTGGAAGTGTCTACAAAGGGACCATTCAAGGAAGCGGAAGCAATGTGCCCGTAGCAATAAAGCTATTGAACATATCAAAACAGAGTGAGAAGCAGTTCATGAATGAAGTTGCAACAGTAGGAAGAATCCATCATAACAACTTGGTGCAGTTGTTGGGTTACTGTGTGCACGGGAAAAGGAGAGCTTTGGTGTATGAGTTCATGGCAAAAGGGTTTTTAGATAAGTATATCTTCAATACCAAGAGAGGAAGAAATGAACTTAAGGAGGATAGCAATTTTGAATTGTAACAGCCCAAACAACTATTCAACATAGCCTTGGAGACAGCAAGAGGAGTACTATATTTGCACGGAGAATGCAGTAGTAGGATATTGCACTGTGATATTAAGCCTCATAATGTTCTTCTGGACTCAAACTTCTCGTCAAAAGTGTCCGATTTTGGGCTTGCTCAAATGATTGATAAAGATCAGTCACGTGTCTCTGACAGTCGCCCGAGGGACTCCGGGATATATGGCACCAGAGATGTGGTTGAAATCTTATGGTCCAGTGACTGAAAAGTCTGATGTGTATAGTTATGGAATGCTGCTGCTAGAGATGGCAGGTGGACATAAGAAATATGACTTAGATGAGCCTACTTCTAACCAAGTCTATTTTCCAGACTGGGTGTTCAACCAAGTGGTGAGCGTAGAACAGGAGTCAGGAAGAACGACAGCCAATCCTATCGAAATTGTAAGAGATGAAATGAACATTAACAGTGATTACATTTTGAACAAGATGTGTTTGGTGGGTTTGTGGTGCATTCAGCATATTCCTTCAATTAGGCCTTCCATGAGCAGAGTGATTCAGATGTTAGAAGGAAATGTTGAAATCCAAGCACCTCCATATCCATTTCCAGAGGGTGGAGAAATTCGAACCAATATCTTAACCCAGCCAGCTATTTATACAAGTGCTAGAGATAAATCAGTTGAGAATCCTTCTTTACAGTAGGATTTCAGTGGCTAAATGTCAAGCTATTGTATAAACTCCACATGGCTCGACAGCTACTGGCTCGGAGAGTCGGAGTGGGATATCTACTCGCCTGATAGTGTACAATAACCAGTCACTGATAAACAATGATAAGAATATATGCATTGTGTATAATTAATCAATCACTAGCAAAAGGACTTCGAGTGATTTTTATCTCCTCCTTGGCATTATTACTGAGGGTAACTCAAAAATTCTTTTGGGCTGCCACAAAGATCAATTTCACCACCATGGAAAATAAAAATGTTGCTAAGGAGATTCACTTCCTACTATATCCATGATGGACGGTTGATTTTCTGCATTTGTCATGAATTGGAAGTCAGAGGCAGATTCTCTTGCAAAATCATAGGTGTATATAACTGTAATTTTAATGTTTTGGATGTCTGCAACTGAATACCTCCTGCTCCAACGCAGTTGACAATTGATTCTACTAGTAGAATATATGAAACCACTAGAAAATCTTCTATGCTCTAAAATTGCAAGGATCCTGGAAAGAAAATGATCTGAGTTTCCATCTTCTCAATTTCTGAACTTGGAATTGGCAAGGAACTTGGAACATTATTGGGAATGTTCTCCACAACCAGGCCTTCCAAATCTTGGATTCTGGTAAAGCTTGGGTAGCCTTTGCTTGCAATAAAATTCACAGAACTGTGCGACTTAAATATTTAACATGGCTTATATGCATCCAATCTACACATGGTTCATATGCACATCAGTCCAAAACAACTTAAATTGCTGGCCGCATTTAAATAGAGCAAACCCCGACACTACATCTTCATGATCTGATTTTACTCATTGAATTTATGATGATGAATACTAGTTCTATTTTATCCACCTATCTGAAAGTCGCTAATTGTAGCTATTTCTATTTCATCCGACCATCAGACAGCTGCCTATTTTACTGTTGAGATTTTTCAACCAGTATGCGGTTTTCCCTATGGCTCTAAGGCCATTTGATGTGGACGACTTGGATTGGAGCAGTTCATGGTGGAACTCTGGTCCATCTATATGTTGAAGATCATTTATTGGGACATGCTGCATTAGCAGTGTGATCACTATGTCTGCCATTTGTCAGATCACTAGTTTTGGCCGTGTAGGCGAGTAGGGAACAACTGAAGGAAAAGGAGAAGATGGGTGGGGGCATTTAATGTGGGAGATTTTTAGTGAATCTGAGTGTTAGGCCACCATATATTTACCTATGATCACCCATGAGCCCAGTATTTTCTGAACAAAGAACCTCATCTTGTACAGCAAAGGTAGACTATTTACACAGAATATTCTGGTGAGAAATTAGGCTGTGGGGAATCACAAATCAGAAAGTTTTGGATGAAAACCATGTTTGATAGGGAGAATTCCAAAAGTGAATCCATATCCCTACAAAGAACTGGCTTTACTGACCTTTGGAATTCTCTAAATAGCAGAACTTGAAACACTAATGAGAGATTGACATTAAGGAATTCCAGGCAGTGAAATCAGCTGCATTTTTAGAAGATTGGTATTCACTCAGCTTGAGTTAATCTATTTTCTCCCAATAGGATGGCTTTTTTATTTTTTTAGTTTTTTTGGTATAATATAGAGTAGGCTGTTAGTCACCAAGTATCATTCGGATATCTTCTTTTTGGCCTTTTTCTTCTACAACCTATCTACAAAGATTAAAAGTACTGGGATAAGTAAGATGTTCCCTGTCCCTATCAGACATGCCTTCACATACAAGTGGGTCACGTTCCCATTTTTTTACTATACAGGACATGGTCTAACCCATCCTCAAGGAAATATAAAAATGCCTGCAGTTTTTCATGAAAATGGCCAATCTTGACAAGTCTATACCCCATTTACCACTATTACTGTTTTCTCTGTTGCCCCATAAGCCCAACATTCCACAATTTATGTTCAAATGGAAGAAATGCGATGTGTCAATGCACGGTCTTAAAGAGCTGATACACCAAAAGAAATTATTTATTTCCCTATAATCTTCTTCAACATTAATGTATATGCAACACAAGAAAATTCATAGAAGAATAATGAAGTACAGTTATACATCTCTACCGAAAGATTCATCTCCATGCTGAAGCAACAATCAATGTTTTGTCCTCCCACCCAAAGCAGAGTGCTCCGCTTTCTTCCTTCACTTTGAACCTGTTACAGTAAGACTTCTGCAAGGATTGGATCTCCCCATTTACATAATCAGTAAGCGGGCATGCAACAAACCCGGCCATCATCATCCTCGCCCTCCATTTTCCTGCCACCTCATATCTCTCTATCCTTTCTTCCCCCTCACAAGCCACAATATTGACTATTTCACGCGCTAGGCACTGCCTCTCAACATTCATCCTGTCTGCACTCTCCCTTGGCAGAGTCACATCTAGTGACTCGAACACAGCGGAGTAGTAGTTGTAGGCCTCTACAAACCTTGGAAAGAATGGAGCTGTGTTGGTATTCACGTCTTGCTCAACAACTGTCACCAGCTTTGGTCCCAAACTCTTTACCATGCGGAGAAGCTGGTCCCTCTGGTTCACCGTTGAAACACTTTCATCTGGCATGTGGTGAAGCTGGAATGCAAAGTTGACAACAAGTGCCTCACTAGGTCGGCATCCCAGCGTCGACGGAGTAACATCAACAGTCTTGGCAGCTATTGCTTGGAACTCAAATGGTACCCCCACAGCCTCTGCAAACTTCTCTAACCGCTGCCCTACAATCTTCAGCCCACCGACCAAACGCTGCACTGACTCCGGATCATCCACCCCGGTTATTCTCACATGGGGTGGCTTACCCGGCCTTTTAGCAAGAGTTTGTATGAGTGTTATGTACTGACTTCCTTGGTTAATGTCAAAATCTATGATGTGGACCTTCTTTTCATCTTTGAAGGCCTCAGCAATTGCACTGTTGGCTGCTGTGAACCCATACTTGAAACATGGACATATCTCAAAGAGGATCTGCATGGCCGATAACCGATCAGAAGTTGGTGGCTCTTTGCATTTTAGAGCCTTGTAGAGGACATGGCCAGATGCTCCCATACGAGCAGCCAGACCTTCCACCATGTAGGCAGCAATCCTTTCAGAAGGATCACCTTGGATTGAAACCATCTGCCGCAGTTCCGCTATAATGGCTGAAGCTTCCTCCATGTTGCCTTCTAAAATCGCACCTGCACATTCAAAAAGCAGTTTCTTGGGGGTTGGACTTGTGCATGATTGAGGACTGGAAATGGGTACCAGAGGCATTTCCTTGCTGCTGCTATTGGTGGTGAGGTTTGAATCAGAGGAGAACGAATCCTTCGGCGAGCTAGGGAGTAGAAGATCTCTTAAGGGTCCAGCCAATTCGCTGTCGATACTCGAGCTCTGGTCCAGGTCCAACATATAGTCATCATTATCACACAGCAGCTCTCTTTCCAGTTCTTCAATCTTTAATCTAATTTCTTCTTCATCATAGTCCATTCCACCCTCTGGGCTTCCCCTATCAAAATATTCTGATATTGAAGGCGTCGGATGAATAATGCTAGCAGTCAGTGAGGAATGGGAAGCTCTGGCCGGCCTAAAGTACTCTTCATAAGGGTTTTGTGCAGTAACTAAAGGTCCGGAAGCACCCATCAGCTGATAGGAACCAGAGCCTTGAGGAAGCATTACAGTTCCTGGGATGCCAGAGCTAGATGAATGGAAAAAGCTGGTCTGTCTGGTGGAAAATCTCTGCAAGGAGGAACTGGAGTATTGTCCATATAGGTTATGGCACTCATCATTGCTTTTCAGTGTATAGAGGACGGAATCGCCGTATGGTGGGGTTGATGAATCCACAGACCTGACTAAAGACATGATATACTTATCAAGCCACTCAAAAGTGTAGAATAAATGAAGCTATACTGATAACAAGATGCAATGCCTGTCCGAGTTCTCTATCACCAATAGTTAACTGGCTTCTACTAGTAAATGAAAGTTTGAAGAAATCAACTGCAAAGTGTCACAAGCAGAAAGCTCTTCGTCTTTTAACAGTGAGAAAAAACACCACAAGCATAAAGACACCTACAAATTCCCTTCAAGCGTCCAAAAATCCTGCACTAAACCAAAATAAGAGAGAGATAAAATGAATCACTCGTGAAAAAAATTCAATAAAGCAACAGGGTAGATGGGAGGATGATATTCTGTAAGGTTGTTTATCCAATTATAAACATGTGGCAAAAGTTCATTGGCATGGTATTAATGGAATCTGTAATGTTTAGGGACTCAATTGAGTGGCATTGTTTCAAGAGTTATGCCAGGCAACATTTGGGTAACAAAGCATTCCTGTATATTTGAAGTACTCCAGGTGAAAAGAGATAAAAGAGCTCCACTTGGATAAACAGAGAGGCACATCCATTGATACACTTGGGGATAGTCAGTAAGGTCGCATTGAGTGCAAAACAAAATATGCTTTGTCCAGTTGATTTGTTTACTTGACGTGAGGATCTAAGAAAAAGCACCAACATGCTCAGATCCTGTTCTCTCTCCAGTCTTATTTGAGGAAACTAAAACTTATCATTTTCTAAGCTACAATATCTTGATAGATACCTTTCCTAATTAGAAGAATATTTCTGGAGAGATTATTCCTGTGTAAGAAGCCACCCACAGGGATTGAGAGGCATATCATGGGTATTTGAATAGATAAACTGATAAAGGCAAAAAGAATGGAGTGAAACCCCTTGCAATGAGGACGTTCAGACTCATGACTTGTACACAATACTACAGTTCCAGGAATATTCAGTTATCCCTTGGAAAGTAGAGTGATTGATATACTAGTCTGCAAAACTTAGCATCCTTTATCCATCAGCCAATATCATATTTTGATTTGGAATGAAAAATACACAAAAACAACTTCCAGCACAGTGTGGTATTGAAGTCATGGTTTGCTGTGCTACTGCTACACCATGCGCATGGTAAAATGTCCCACTACCCAAACTGCCAAAATACTCAAGAACACTTCTTCTGGATACTTGCAATTGGGGTACATCCAGGGACCGTTACTTGTGGAATTCTGCATCCAACATGGATCGCCAGGCATTAGGAGGCATGCAACTGCCTTCTACACAGCAGCAGCAGTCCGTCTTAAGGTTTTGCATGCCTTGAATGAAGCCAATAATCACTTGAATGAAGCCAATCATCAGACATGGTCAGGTGATTTGTAGATTTATCTGATTGCCTTGGAGATCTAACCTACTCTGAAAGAAATCTGAACATTGTTTTCATAGATTCTTTCTAATGGGTTTTTGAGACATCACCTGCACTTTGTAGTTAAAGCACAGAAAGGGTTAATTGTAACAGCCTATCCCAAAGAAAGATAACGGCTAAAAAGGATAAGTAACTCATCAATTAGCAACCAAAATTAGAGAACTACAGAGCCTATTGAGCAAGGACTAAGTTTTCCCTAACCACATATCATAACAAATCAAAATATAGCTATAAAACTACTATTATTTGTAGATTTACTCCACACATGCCTTATAGATTGAACTGGCTTAGAAGCAAAGATGGAAGCATCCAACAGAAACAGAACACCCAAGACACCCTTTCTAGCATCAACATCATGCAGAATGGGGCCAAACAAAATAGATCCAGAAATTTTACGCCAAAAAGCAATCACAAGATGATTCTTCAGATTGATGCTATATTCTACCAATAAACACTTGATGAAATCCAACAAAAATTGAGTCTTGAACTAGCAATCAAGATAGAAAAAGCAAGGATATTTTTTCATGCTTGCTTAACACATGCAGGATCATATACCCTTCATTTTAATTGAAGAGATCCACAAAAAGAACAGAAAATAAATCAAAATTAAAACATACCCATCATAGAATGAGCATGGATCATCTGCTACATACAAGCAGCAGACAATAAGAGAAATGAAACTAGATAGTATCGCTAGGTTAATATCGATCTTCAAATTGCAGAAAGAACCCAGATGAGAGACATACTCACAAGGCTAATCAAAGAAGAAAGATCTGATTTTGACCCATGCAATTGCGTATCAAAAAGACAAAGCCAGAGCAAAATGACATTTCAAGGCACCATCTGTTCAAAAAAACTTGTTTGGTAGAAGAGCAACAAAGAACAGACAAGGGAAAAGCTATAGGAAGAAATGAAAGAAAGAAGGTGAAGAAGAACCCAGATGAAGAAATTTAAAATTGATTGATGGATTTTGTTAGGTGCCCAATTCAAGATTCTAGCCAAACGCGTACAAAAAACTATTAAAAGTCCATGCTTTTGGATATCTCCTTCAAATCAGAAAAGATTAGAAGTGTAGAAAGTTACCTTGTTAGAAACTTCTTCACAGCTGGTGTTTCTTTCTTGGGTTCTTTCTCTAGAAACCTCCTCTTTCTTTCATTTCTAACCTTGTTATCATTTGTAAACTACTCTTTCCCGGATTGGCCCACTGTTTTGTATTTTCAAATATATTTTTTAACCAGATTCTTGTCCATGAAAGATGCAGCAGATGATAAATGATTAGGTGTATCTTGACTTTTTGTGATGTATCCTCCGTTGTGGGCCCACTTTCATTGATCAAACGGTTGGATCAAAATATCCCTCCATGATTGGAGTATGCTTCAGTGTCAAGGTCCTCAGAGTGATATTAACCATTGAATTGAATTGAAACAATTTTGTTGTGTTCATTGTATCAGTGACATCCATGTTACTTTGATCCACTTGTAAATCCAACTTTGAAGCAAGTGCCCGTTTGGATGCATGAGATTATAAAGGAATTGAATATATAAATATATATATATATATATATATAAATTTATGGCAGATGAACTCCACCAAACAATTATTTAAGAGGGTGTGAATATTTGAAGTGTTGGGTGAACGATATATTAACATGACAATGAAGATGAAGATGAAGATGGACCTTAACTTTTATACTTACTGAATTATCAGGGTGTGAGCTGCGTATTCATTTCTCATTTTTTATTTAATTTTCAATCGTCATTTCCATTGTACGGTGAATTCCTAGGTATTCAATTCATATATACCCTATGCATAGAGATGGCTCTAAAGTGATACAGTTATCATGCAATTGTGTTCCTTTTGCTTGTTTGATAAAATCCTTCTTTATTAAAAAAAAAAATACTGAACAAAGTGATATCTAGGTGTCTACAACCACTTGGGTGGAGATTCATCCAAATATTCAGATAGAGCAAAGTGACCCACAATAGACATTTCTCAATTGGGCTATGGACTCCACTTTGTGGTGTATCTAGATACACTAGATCATTTCTCAATTCTCATAAAAAAAATAAAGACATTACCCAAATTACAGTAGACATGGGACCCACCATAATCGACTAATTCATTTTTCATATGGCCCTCAATTGCCAATATTGTGGTCATCTTCATCATCATCATTATCATGGTAGTGATGTCCCTTCTATTTGGGGTCTCGCCCAATCAGTTCTACAAATCTAGATGTGGTCCATGGCATGAACAGCCTCATCATTAGAGTAGATTGCTTGATACAAGGAGAATACATTCTGGGATATCATGAGGGCCACTAAAATATTCCTCATCATAAATTGTCAAGTGTAAACAGAGGGAAGGAAGGCTAATGCTTGGTCGTTGGTGGGAATCATCACACGCTTTGTTGGAATTGGAAGTCAGACTTGTGCAGTACTTTTTCTAAAACAAACATGCATTATTCTATAGTCCCCACACCTTTGTGATTGCCCTTTGCATTGACCAAGGTGCAACTTGGGCCTATCCAAATCCGGCCTAGCATGATCCAACCTGACAAAATGTGAAATTAGGTCAGAAACGAGCCGCTGCCTTGGGATATCTTAAAAAATGTCAACCTTGTTTGGGCCCACTTGGATGCAGATGATCAGAAGGGTTAGGGAAATAGGTCTGTTTGGATGGCACTTCTTCCACACGGAGAGTCCTGTACAAGGATGATGAATGATTCTCAATTTAAGCTGTTTGCAAAGCGGGACACTTTAAATTAAAGGCAGAGACCAAAATTACTGCATGCCCGGTAGGTGAAACCACCCCATTGGACGTGGACTAAGAGTGAGCCAAACACAAATTCAGTTAAATGATTTTAACTTTTAATTTTTAAGCTCTTAAGATTTAATGACTATACATTGTTCAAATTTATTGTGATAAAATCAATAGTGAGTAATGCCATATTATTCTCGAATTAGGATCAGTGCCAGTTTAAGGACCTGTTTTTATAAAATGGGTCCAAAAGGGAACAGGTAAGGAGTTGTCTTTGAGAATGCAGTTATCACCGTCTTCATCAATCATATTAGCATAATTTAAAGTACGTACTAAAGGTACTATACTATATCGGGAGAATGTATTTTTAAAACTGAAACCTTTTAGGAAGATTGAAAAAGAAAAAAATGGGAACCATTAGAGGATAGAAATTTACAATTTAGATTAAGCCTAATTAGGATATATTAGGCCAAATTAGTCGAGTTCGGGCTAAGGATATCCAAAATCTCAACTCAAAGGGAGGCTATGTCGAGCCGTAGCAGAATCAAGAAATTTTCCTTGGGTGGCTGTTGTGTAAAAATGAAATTCTTCGAAAGTCACATAAAAACAAAACATGTACAATTCTCTACAATTTTGGAGGTTTTCCATAAACTTGCCCTTATAAAATCCTCTATAACTTTTGAGGGTTTCCATAAATTCCTAAACCTGATCTGAACTAACACCCATTGCCATAGCCAAATTATATTTGTCTGTAGAAAATCCCATTTTCTTACATCCTTAGTGTCCTTTGCAATGCTGCAAGAAAGTGAAAAGGCAAACAGGTCTTGGTGACTGACAAATTATTCTTTAAGAGGCCTCTTTATTTGTATCGAATACATAGGAATTCATGCCATAAGCAATGAAAGATGCAAAGCTAGAGCTTATTTAGTTGCAAGAATTTTGAGAATTCTTATCTGGGAGAATTCAAATACTCAACCCCCTTCTAACATTTGGAATGCTGGGATTATAAAAATTGATAAGGCTAAAAGTGGCTTTCACGTGGGTTAGAATTCTGAATTCTTGTATCAAAAAAGGCATTCTGAAATGCTCAAGAGACAAAAGCTGAATGCAATGTTAGAAATTCCCAACAAACCCAATTCCTTTGAGAAATGCCTCTAACCAAATAGGCTCCAAAGATGAATCTATATTGACCACCAAATGACCTTCCCTTTAATAGAAATCACTAGTAATTCAATGCTCGGGAAAGTCAAAGTTTATCTATGTTGCTACCTTATTGCATGCACTCCTCACCTTATACCATTCTTACCTCGCCTCTTTAATAATCATTTGGCAAAGCTGGTTTGACTATGAGTTCTTATTTAAACCAATCCAAATAATCAAGCCCTTAGTGATTACATAGGATTCTCATTTTCAACAAGAGAGGAGAAATGAGGATTCCACTCTCAACAAAAAGAGTGCCGTGACACAATCAAAATCCACATCCATGGACATGTCCTAGTGAACTCTTGGATGAAACTACCTTTGTGGAGATAAATTAGGTCGATATGAATTTTTTCCATAGCTCTTTTTCATGGGAATCCCGTAAGGTGCAGGGTTTTTAATCCCTTCATCAACAAAGGACATCTGTGAATTTAAAGCGGGAACTGAAAATCCTGCTAGAGAGAAAATCCCCCTACCTTCAAAAGCTCATTTTCAACTGCTTGTTGCCTCATATTTGGAAGCAGTCCTTCGTCATATAACAGATTCTACTACAAATTGGCAATTTCTCAACACATGAGATAGTTTGATTCAACTCATTTCATTCTCATTCCTCAACTAAGGAGGCCCCAAAACTTTAAGGATGGAATGGCAGAGCTCACAAGTCTAATGTAGAAGTTTCAATGAAGGGCGGCCCTCCCATCTTCCATTTGCTTGGTGAAATGTACCTATCTTGGTATATAAGTCAAAAGTCAGCAATTTTCAATTGCAGGTATTTTCTTCTCAAATGGACTAAATGGATAACCAAACTCATCCCTATCCAAAACCAGCTACGATAACCATTGGTGGTGACTAAGACATTGTGATGGTGGGGCCCACCATGTACTGGATGTGCTAGCCTTGCTTTGTTTCCCCCCACATCTCATTATCAAGGTTGATCACATTGGGATGGCCAATCAGATTAACATAGTCAATGGCATCATTTTAAATGTAATGAGGTTGATTGTGTTTGAAATTCAGATAGGAATGAGACTATTTTTTTTATTTTTTTTTGGTATAACAGGAATGAGACTATTAATCTATGGCGGTTGAGATTGATGATTAAAGCCCTGCTTACAACATTATCTGTAGATTTGTTTTTCCAATTTGTGTAAAGGCCACGTTTTGTGACTAAGGGAAGTAACCTAAGATATTTATTCATTCTAGAGAGCTGTTGGGGAAGTTAATAGGTCGGGTTGGTTCGGGTTGGATTGACAACAACTGGTGGCATAGAAAGGCCCAACTCAAATCCGACCTATTTTTCAATGGGATGCAAAATGTCGAACCAAACCCATCCTAGAAGTTAAAAGAGTTGGCATGAACCCTGAATTACGATTTTGAGTTCAGGCCGAGTTGGCAGGTCCAAGTGCAATGAGTTTGGTTGGAGAGGGATGAGGTTGGATCAGTGGGTCAAAGAAAGTATATATCCAATCTGAAACCAATCCTTCCGAGTAATAGTGTTGAAAAGTCCGCAAAGGAATTGGCTTATTTCCACTTTTGCTAACTTAGCTTTGGTTTGACTCTTAATTAGAAATTGGAGCCATGTGTGTCTCCACCTTACTCTAAATTGACACATGGAGTCAAGGGCGGAAAAATGAACTCCAGAATGGGGTCCACCTGTAGAAAATTCAAACCTCTCAAAATGAAGGTCTTCCCCTTCATTAAGTTGTCCTCTCAATAGGAGTTGGCCCTACCTTTTCCCTGAAATCCTTTAATAGGATTTACTTCAATAAGATTGAGCAAATACATTCTTAATCACATGCCGACCAACTCATGTTCGAGTAAATTTTGAGAACAGCCCATTGAATGTGAGGACATTTATCAGCAAAACTACATTCTAGCGGTAGTGCATCATACTATGGTGTAATGCCCTTCTTTGATGCATGGTGGGGCCCATATTTTCCAAATCTAAACCGGTCATTAGTTTTAAGACCCATCATATATGTTGCATCTAAATTTTCAAAGAAGATTTCAGTGGGCCACCCATTAGATTGATCACACATAGGGACTCCCTCCATCTTTATTCCAACAAATGAAAAGTAATGCAAGTTTCATTACAGATCAAGTCAAATCCAATGGTGGGTGTCTCAAATATTTGAATAATAATTTACAAGGTGATCACTACTTCAGGTGTTAAGGCTGATGACCGGCTTAGATTTGGAAAATGTGGGCCCCAACAAGCATCAAAGAAGGGCGCTGCACTATAGTTCTGGCCGAACGTTTATTTTAAGTAGTTCGAATATGAAATAGGCAGGCCCTACAAATTAGTTTTCCATTGGTTGAAGCATGAGCGAGACAATTAGAGAATCCGCACGTCTAACTTGCATTATCATTTCATTTTTACCTTCACCATTCAGCTTTATGACTTGGTGAGTGGCTCTCAATGTTCTGTTCTCATACATCCATGCCTACCCATGCAACAGCTTGATCCATCAAATGATCATAACTAACCAATCAACGGTTATGCATTAATCAATTGTGGGCAGATTGGTTTACCTATGATTAATCCAACCCAAGCCCTATTTTGATTGGAATATATTACAATTTTCAATGCTAAAGTAAGGAGACATGGATTATTATGAGCTGTTTGAGTTCATAATGGTGAGATAAGGTTTTAGGAAGTTATTTCTTGGAAAATGTTTGAGAATTAAGATATTTATTTTGCTATTATTAAAAAATTCTACAAAAATAAATTAATTCCCATAAAGTATTATCAGTCACTTCACAGGGTTCAAGTTGGTTGGTGGGCTAGCAAGAAATTTCAACCTTTAATTATTGGTTAGACTTTAGAATCTTGGGATATTGGAATAGGTAATTCCCTCAAAGGCTCTTATATGCCAAAGGGATGGTTCAATGGTTCCATGTAGATAAGGAAAAATCCAAAAAAACTATGTGCGCTGTGTCGTGGCCCATAGTTTATAAGACATTGACATATATATTTTTTTGATTGGTTATAAGACATTGAGTTATGGCAAGCATTTGAGATTTGACTTGGTGAGGTACATTGACAAGTCCATCCACCAGGTAGTAGGTGAAGCAGCAAATTGAGTGGAGTTGTGCTAAAGTGACGGGCATGTTTGCTTGAGTGCTCAACTTCAATCAAATGATTTTCCTAGAGTCAGAACATTGTTTTAGAGCACTAGACTCAACTAGGTATTGGTGTGCCCAAGCCAGTTAACTCAGGTGGGTCCAGACAGGTACTTGGGTTGAGGAGTGGGCTCGACTCCAGGGAAAATATTGAAAAGCATTTCCCCTATCTAATGCCTCAAAGTTTTAGCACGAATGATTAGAAAATAAATCTAAAATGGTATCAGAGCATCTTTTTTTTTTTTTACCCCAGCTACAGTGGCTCGAACCATATATATGTATATATAAAGTCCGGTACATCCCACAAAATGAGAAGAAAGGCCGACACACCTGAAAAGGAAGCCTACCAAAATAGGTAGAATGCCCGCATAACAATAGCTCTACAAGAGAACTTCACCTCATCAGCAAAAGCCCTGTCTCTGTCCACACCGACTCCTTCATAACCCATTCCAAGTAGCCCAGGCACATTCAAAGGAGCATCACACCTAATGCTAACAAATGCCCATCTATATTCTTCACACCTAATGCTAACAGGTTCCCATCTATTCTTCATCAATGTCAAAAGAGCCCACTGATTGAAGTCAAGTGTCACCTCCAAGTTATCTCTCTTACGCCAATCATTCATTCACGTTAGAATCTTATTGTGGGACTCATCTTACCATTGAGCCCATGATTGAAGCCAAGTGTCACCTCCAAGTTATCTCTCTTAGGCCAATTCTTCATTCACGTTGGAATCTTTTGTAGGACTCATCTTACCAAATACAATGTCTTCATTTTCCTCGTCTTTGGAATAACCCTATCCAGCCAATCTTAATGTGGCGAATTTCATTTCGCTCAAACTAACTCAGACAAATTACCTTTTGTGGGAAACACGGGTATTGTCTTTGATTGATCATAAGTTTATTTAGCTAACCATTTATGCTAAAACCTCGATACATTAGTAGAAACAGGGAAAATACATTTTAATATTCCCCCTCAAGTAGAGCCCACTCTTCAACACTCCGCCCCAAGTGGAACCCAGTCAGTGCACTTTTGGCGACATACGTTTTTTTGCAACGCCAAGTTGTTCCTCTTGGGATTCTAGTGAGTGATTGACTGGCTCTGATACCATCTTGAGGTTTTCACAACACGTGTAAAACTCAAGATATACCAAAAAAAATGGAAGTTTTGTGTATTCCTCTCACAACACGTGAGGGGATGAATGGTGTTGATCATATATAAAGATATACAATTGTGTTTACATGGTTGAGTTTTCCACTTCAAGAAAATCTATAATACATTGAAAATCAAACTGAGAGAATAAAGGGGTATCAATTTATACTAGTCAAAGATTGAGAGGATTTTGAGTAATTGATATCTTCATCAAGTCAATCACTCCTTGGACTTGGCCATGTAATCGATATTTTCCATCAATTCTCAACTCAATCATTTTCTTGATTTTTGCTCAAATCTGAACCGCCCAATTTTATGACCAGACCATTTTCTTCTATACTCTCCCTCAAACTGGACTGGGGGCTTGACCACATACCCAGTTTGGTGTGCAAATTACGGAAGACGTCTCAAGACAATGGTTTGGTAAAGATATCCGCAAGTTGTTGTGTAGATGAGACATCTAGTTATAAAAGAGCCAAGAGCTACCTACTTACGGACGAAATAATAATCTATTTCAATGTGTGTTGGTGTGGGTGTGGAACACTGGGTTCACCGTAAAGTATAAAGTTGCCAAATTGTCACAAAACAAAGTGGAAGGTCTATATTGGGCGATGCCAATATCACAAAGGTTGAAGGCCAACCAAGTGAGCTTAGCAGTTGTAGATGCCATTGCTCGATGTTCGGCCTCTATGCTAGATCGAGGTACAGTCGGTTGTTTCTTGGCACTCCATGAGATGCAATTGGAGCCCAAAAATGTACAATACCAAGTGGTAAAACGTGTAGGTTAGACATTAGGCCTAATCAGCATCCGAAAAGACAAAGAGATCAATAGCGCTTTTAAAGAGGATTCTTATGTTAAGATGAAGAGTACTGATGAGAATCATAGAATAGTACGCTTCACCATTTGAAAAATATCAACTATTGGGTTATGCATAAATTAATGAACAGTATTCACAGCATAAGAAAGATCCGGCCGCGTCATGGTGAAGTATTGTAATGAACTAACAATACTTCAATATTGTTTGATATTTGGATATGGGTCATTGGCACCATTCATGACAGTTGATTTTTTTGCCATCCACCTAGCAAGTGGTTTACATGATTGCATTTGAACATTATTGAGCAAATCATATGCATATTTAGACTGAGATAAAAATAGCCCCTCTAGAGTACAATGAACCTCTATTCCAAGAAAGAAGTGTAGTGGTCCCAAATCCTTCATAGAAAAGGTGTTCATGTTAAGTCCAGGGAATTGCACCATTTAAGCATCATTTAAGGATGAAGTAGGGACTTAAATAGGTTAAATGCATTAATTTTCACTTAATTTCATCATTTCATGCATTTCTTATTTAGGAATTGGGATTTCCACATTTTTTCATTATTTAGTATTTTATGCAATTTTCTTCGAAGGTATTAGTTGGAGTAAAACTCTGTTCGGATGAGTCCCACTTAAAATTAGGCTCTTCAGCATGTTACGGGTTGAATTAGAATGTGCAGGAAATGTAGGACCTGCAGAACCCTAGAGAAGAGTTGAAGAACAGTCCTAAGAGCATCAAGACTTTGCAAGAGGACCCACATCCCTACGGGACATCCCACCCCCTCATCCAGGAAGATTTTTGAAGCCTCCAAATTATTCCCACATTTTTTTTCTCTAAAGAAGTTTGAAAGTTACAGAAATTATCAATAGAAAGAGAAAGATTGAGCAACCTAAAGCCAGAAGTGGGCCCCGCCTCATCTTAGACATCCCAATCCCTCTTTCTTTCTTATCATGAGCATCAAAGAATTTTTCTCTCCATCTCTCAGTCCCGTCCGGATTTGAAGAAAAGATAAAAGAGAGAGATAGAGAGTTGGACTCAAGCTGAAAAAAGGTAGAAGAAACAAGGAAGCAGAATCCAATAAGAACTCCACAAAAGTATGGGGCGTATAACACTTTCCCATGGGCCCCATCTCTCGTTTATGGAAGAGTCATATTGCAAGAAGAAAGTCGGTCCATTTTTCTCAAGATAGCCTATCGTAAAATGACCATAACTTTCAATCTGACCGTCAAATTGGTGAAATTTAGCTACCATTGGAAAGCTTATTTGAAGTAGATATCCTTAGAGCCAAAGATCAACAGAATCAAAGATGAAATGACCAAGTTATGACCTCAAAAGGTTGGCTGTAAATCTTATACTCAATGTTGCAATTAGTTACAACAAAAGTGGGACCAATCTTTGTGCAGAACTCAAATTAATTTTAGCAAGGTTAGGAGATTGGAAGTCTCTCTCATCTTATCTCATCCAAAGTTGGAGCCAAAGAGATTATCCTCTCTTAAAGATAATTGCAAGCAAGAGAAAGGATCAATGTGTTAAAAAACTATTTAGGGGGAGCAACCCCATGTGGATTGGATGCCTTCTCCCTCCCTTAGGTGGGACAACCACCATTTCAGTGCCTCTCTTCTCTACCTCTTTGTCCTCCATTATTTTCTAAATTTATATTTTTAAAGGTATTCTAGAGCCTTGTTCGAGAAATTAGGATTTTTAGAAGAGAGATGTCTGAGAGACCATTGTAAAAGGAGATGTTATCCATGGAATTACTTTTGAAGTTCTTTTCAATGACTGGTTACATTTCTGAATTGGAGCACACAGATGAAGCTAAGTAAGTCTTTGATTTAATCTAAGAGATTTTTCTATTTCTTTCTTGTCTCTTTTAAATGAATGCTCTACTAGAATAATAGATATGTTTTCATTCCCATGCCTTAGGCAGCCTCTGTTTTGATTTCTAATGAAAATAATTTGATGATTTATGCTTATTTTGATGGATTATGCTTAGGGCTCAGATCCTTTGATAGTTTATGCTTAATTTGATAAGTCATGCTTATGATTTTTCATTCTTTTATGAGGTGAAGGAGGTCTTGGGTTGTGATCTTATTCTTTTTATTATAAATTGGTTTTTGCGAAACACAAATCCTCCATTGATTTGTTTTTTATCTGAGTTATTTTGAGACAAAGAGTATGATAATTGCATTGATTGATTAATTATCTTGCTTAGTGGATTTTGGATGTTCTGATATATTTTATATATTGAATTCTCTATATTTTTTATTAATTGGTGTTCATGACTTTTTCCAGATTTTCTTGGATCCCAATTATTTTTTCTTAATCTCTGATCTAAAAAAGGTTTAGAATTTTATTTTTAACTTAGTGGTTCTCCCTATGGGTTCGACTTGTAACTACTATTGTCTCAACAATACAACTGTGCACTAACAGTTTTAATAAATTAAAATAAATCACAAATCAATGCCCTAGAGTTAGAATTAAGGGACAATTACCGTACAAAATGCACTAAACCCGAGATTTACCCCATAACAAATGAAAAAATAGAAATTTTTGGATAACTGTTCGTACAGAAAGTAATGACGCTAGTGTGGCATTTTTACCCTTTACCATGCGATATCCTAGGGCGGTAGGATATCTCAGGGTTCGATATCCCAGGGTCGTCTGGGTTTGAGGGTTTTTCTAGGTAGGTGTTTGTAGGTGAATGGTGATGGTGAAAATGAGTTCGAGTGTAGGTTTGGTGAGGTGTGGGCTCAGTTGGGCTGTTGTGAAGTAGAGGATGTGGACTATGGAAAAATAAAGATGGCTGTGATTGTGGGGAAGATGAGTAGAGGATGGTGATGAGTCAGTTTTGCAGTGTAGGTTTGAGATGGAGATGGTGGAGAGTTGGAGAGGTGTTTATTTAGGTGGGTTAGATAGATGAGGAAGAAGATGATGGTGATAAAAGTGGGTTCATAGTGATGATGAAGGTGGCTGTTTGGTTGGTGGAATTGGTTGTGTAGAAAGAGGTGTACGTGCTGTTTGGTTGGCTGGATAGGGAGATGTGGTTGGGTGAAGATGGGTCGTCTTGGGTGTTTTGTTGGATGGATGGAGAGAGTTGAATTGGGGTTGGGATAGGAGATGGAGAGCAAGGTGGTGTTGAGTTAGATCTGCCAGTCAAGATTGGGTCTTTAGAGTTTGGTTTGCAATGATGATGAGATAGATGGGTCCTGTGATGGTGAGTGTTGACAATGGTGGAGGTCGTGAGCTAACGATGAGTTTTATTTGGGTTTGTTTGGCTTCAGGTGCAGTACATGTCGGAGAGCTGCCAGAAAATTTTCTGCTTGGGGGATGTCCTTAATTGAAATGAATATGGAAAACTTCAATCCTCTTTTGAAATCCAAGTTTTTTCTTGTCCTAATTAGAAATCTAAGCAAGAGTTAAGCCCTATTTTGAAAATTTCCCTAAAATCCCATAGGAACCCATAAGCAAAGACAAAAAAGATGAAACAAAGGTCTTCAATTTGTGGTGAAAATATGTGAGAGTAGGTAACGGTGCGATATCCTATAGATGTAAGATATCGAAAGGTGCGATATCCTACAACCCTAAGATATCGAACCCTGGGATATCCTATAGCCCTAGGATATCGCATGGTAAAGGGGAAAAACACCACACTCGAGACATCCTTTTATGTACAAACAGTTATCTGGAAATTTCTTTTTTTTTATCTGTTATGGGGTAATTATCAGGTTTAGTGCCTTCCGTACGGCAAGTGTCCCTAGAATCAAATCATCAAGAAGAGATAGAGTATCACCGATTAAGATAATATCATCGATATATAATAGAATAATGATGGTGGACGGCCAAGTCTATAGACAAAAAGAGATGGATCTACCACACTGTAGTAAAAGCCATACCCAATTAGAAATGAGCCGAATCTATCAAAGTAGGCCATGGCTCGTATAAGTTGATGCACATGTGTGAATTGATTTGGATCTATAAAGCATGGTGGTTGCTCCATATATACTGGATTTGAAAATACCCATGTACAAAAGCGTTCTTTACATCTAGTGGATGAATGGGCCATCCTTTGATGGTTGCAATAGTGAGAACAATTCGAATGGTGTCTGGTTTTATGATTGGACCATTTTCTTTAATAACTTGGACTCATCCTAGCCCAACTTACTGAACCAAGTCATATTCAGGACTAGGCAAGTTGTCTACTTTAAATGCCAGATATGGCAATAGGAATAGTTTGGTCAGTTTAGGCCAGGTTGACCACCTTCATTAATGAGTGAGAGCCAACACAAATAGACTTGTTTACTAATCTGCTTGGAAATGTCAACTCTGACTCTAAGAACAAGTCAAGTTGGTACAGGTTTCGATTATGGTTTCTTTTTTAAACCACGATTTGGATTAGGCTGAGTGGTTGAATAGCTAGTTGATATGCATGGCATAATATAAATAACTACCCTTTTATTTGAATTTGCTAGTTGTTTATTTTATCTTAAATGTTCTACTTATAGCATTTTTCTTATTATGCAGGAATTAGAAGGAGCTGAGCATATTTGAACTTAATTCAGAGAGGTTTAAAGATAAAACCCCATTTGAGAAAAGTTATACACAAAGAGCATATAGGCTTGTTGGAGGAGAGCTGGAATTTCAAGTTAGAGGTCATGAATTCAAGACTTGGCACAATCAGTTTTTATTTTTATTGAAGACCGAATTTGGTGGCCCCCACCATATCTAATGCTTGGTGCAAGAAATGGAAGGAATCTCATGGACATCAATAAGAAAGTTATCACTTTAGCAAGTGATCGAATCATGAAGGAAAGAAGATTTTCGGAATTGTAGCCATCCTGCGCAAGCTTTACTATTTTGACCATAACTTGTGACTCAAGACTCCGATTAAGGCAAGGTCAGATGCGTTGGAAAGAGGACTCAAAGGAGAGGAATATCATGTCCATGAGGATCTCCCAATTCTAACATTTTGGGGGTCAAAACAGGCTGTCAAATGGAGGGATATGAGGGATGACGAATTTGAGTGATTTCTCTTTCTCTTTCTTCTTGTATTTTTCTTCTTTTTAAGGGGAGGCTCTCTTTTGCTCTAGGGTGAATCTTATTTTTCTTCAATCTTTGTTAGAAAGTGAAGGTGGAGATTGAGTGGTGTAATAAACAACTTTGAAGGCTTTCAATAATGATGATTTGCTTCAGTGTTATTGTTTGTTCTACAATGCTTGGCTAATCCGTGGATTAGGGTGGAGGAGGAAACCGAAATCGGTGAGTTCGTTCCTTATTATTCTTTTATGTCTTTCCCTCATTATGCTTAATGATTTAATAGGTTCTCCTTCATGAATGTTATTCAACTTCTGGTTTTGTAAAGGTTATTTGGAATGCCTTTTACTTTTTATGCTTGATCTTGACATACCATGTTTAGGTTAAATTCCTTTAATAGTTTGTGCTTGATCTTGATAAATAGTGATTAGAATTTCAACATATTGAAGTGAAGGGAGTCTTAGGTACTATTTAGATAATTGGATTTTTTTAGAAAAAAAGGTTTTCAAAGCTAAACCTTCCGATCCAAGGCAATTGCTTGCACATTGGATTGAGTTTTATTGGGATAAGACTATAAAGTAATTTTGGAATGATTAAATCTGTTTTGGTGAAATCCGATACCCTGATCTCTCTTTATCTGATCAAGTTTGTGTTTAAATTTCTTTTGATATCAGTTTAGTTATTATTTCATTGACTAATTGTGGTTTTAAAATCTCTACTGTGAAAACTGATTGAGGACTTTTAGATCTTGTTTCTACAAATCTCTGTGGATCGACCTGTATTTGCCATTATCTACTTAATAGAAATTTGTGCGATTCCGGTTAACTATTTTGAGCACATCACTAGTACGGCCTCTATATATGCACCTAGCAGTGGGGCCTACCTGAGGCGGCTGGGACCAGGGGGTTTTGAAGATCTAAGTGGGGCCCTCCTCGTTACAAAAAGAATATCCCATCAGATCATCCTAAACCTATTATGCAGGGTCCACAAGTTCAGTCCATTTGAATTTCGGATGGATGTACACTCAACCCAACGGTCCGGTCCATTTGAATTGGTGCTAACCTAGAATATGTGTGAAATTTAGGGATGTATGTGTGTGTGGTCAAGTTGGATAGACCATCAGGTAGTAGCCTACTATGGGTACATTCAAGTACAACCAGACAAAATAATCAAGAGGATTTTACTGGATAAATCCCGAAATACAGTCATTTATCCGGTCGAAGGGTCCTGGAAAAATGTGCAGCACTAATGTGGTCTTCCCGCCACATTTCTTTTTTTTTTTATTTTTTACTCCTACTGACGATAGCGTCACTCAAAAAAATATTGAGAGACGCTATCGTCATTTTGCGCACCCTATATAATTGCGCGTCGTTCCTTTCTTCTTCTACCCTATCTTTCTCAAAACTTATACTTTCTCTCCAACTGAAGGCAAATACTTTCATTGGGCTCCTATACTCACTTCATCGATCATTTTGATTTCATTTTAGTGGTTGATGATCTCCATTTAAGAGGTTTGTGCATCTATGTCTACTTCTACAGATTTACACGAAAAAAATGAATATAATGTCTCGTTTGTGATGTTTTTCCTTTTAATTTGGTATAAAAGAAGCTAGACAAGCTCACAGACATTTGTATTGTTTATTTTGGAGTGTGAAACGTAGTGGCTATACTATATTCTTGCATATATTTTGTATATATTGTTTGTAACCTTAGGCGGTTTTTAATATTTGTAAGTGTTGGGTGTTTTAGGCCATAGATTAACGTGTTTAGCCATTTCCAATATGTATGTTTGAATTTTTCTGTGTGTATGTCGTTTTAGGACACTGTGTTATGCCTTTAGCCCCTTGCAATCTCAAACTTTTTTGGTTAATGAGGTGTTGTTGGCATTGGAAGCATATGTTGGTACAGTAATGTGACATACATTATTATTTTATATTTTTAAAATAGGATATCAGGTAGTGAGTTGATAGTGATTTTTCGCTACGACGGGGAATTTAAATTAATTTGACATGATTCACCCAGTGTACAAAGGCGGAAATCAGAAGATGAGGTTCATTCAAAGTGACATAACATTAACCGAATTGGTGAACATAGCTCTTGAAACCTCACATTAGCAGGAAACTTGAGATAGCCTAAGCATACATTATCTCCATCACAATGGTCATGTGTTTTCATTGGCTACCATAGAGGATCATAGCGACATCAAGTGCATGTTAACACTTGCAAACCACAATACAAATGGGATATATTTATACATCAATAGAAAACCGATTGGTTCTGCCAAACATATCGGAGAACAGACAAGGTACATAAGTTTTTTTCTCATATTTTAAATAATGCAGAAAACTATTTCTAGTTAATGTCTAATATAGTCTTTCCATGTGTTTATCTTGAAGGCCATTTGGGATGGACATGCGTTCTTTACGAGGCAAACAAACTGATTATTCAGGGAGCAATCATAATGTGAAGTGCAAAGTACCTCCCGTTGAAAGTCATGAAAATCCTACTATCAATCTATGCGAAGACGATGACATTCATTTCTCAGCAGAGCAGAACATTGCTAGCGATGAATTGGCGAAAGGAAGTTATTACGTTCTCGTTGACCGTGTTGATGTAGTGAGCATGCCTGATGACAGATAGTTTGTCACTATTGAATCTGGGAATACAGCTCCCATAATCGGAAAGTTATATTTGAAGATGACATAGTCCCGGAAGAATTTGATACACAGTTGGAGCACAATTCATCCCGGGAGTTGTGCCTTGGGCTTGAATTTGCAAATCGTGATGATTTTAGGAGGACTTTAGCGAAATTTGCAATATACAACAACTTCACTATTCAGCACTTAAAGACACAACGGTTTAAAGTCACTACACGTTGTAAGGAATGTGACTGTCCATGGCGCATTCACGCATCCATGATTGATAGTGGACCACGCTTCAAGGTTTGGACCTACAACCCACTCCATAAATGTTCGAAGCCAATGATAGGCACGGTACATCGCTAAGCATCATCAGAACTGATTGCAAATTACATTTTTGGAGAAAGTACGGTTAAATCACAACATTAGGCCAAAAGAAATAATGAATGACTACCAAATGAAGTTTAGTGTCACAATTTCTTACAGGAAGGCACACATGGCAATAGACATTGCACTGCACATAGTTAGAGGTTCGTATGAAGAATCGTTTAAGATCCTCCCTTTGTATTGTGAGGAGTTGGAAATGATGAACCCGAGTACTGTCACCGATATTGATTCGTCAGACAACGACAGGTTCAAGAGATTTTTTTGGGCTTTTGGTCCTTGCATTCAGTCATTCATATCATCGCTTAGGCCAATGGTTGTGGTCGATGCATTACATCTTCGTGGCAAGTACCCAGGAGTTTTAATGATGTCTGTAACCCTCAATGCAAACCACAAGCTGTTCCCGATTGCCTAAAACCATATGAAATATGAACTGTGTACCATGTATTAGAAATATCAAAATAAATTAATCGGATTTACAACTAAGGCAAATGTGGCCCATCCATAGCTATATCAAAAATATTTATCATTGCATTGAACCAATGAACATGGCATATTTAATGTACATGAATTGCATTATTGAGAAATAAATATGTGACAGTAAGGCATAAAAACCACTTGCATTGTTTTATGCATCCATCAAATCACACATAAGAGCAAGGAGAGGAGTATAATATCCTCTAATCTTTCTACCAAAAAAAAAAAAATCTCTCTAATCTCTACAAAGAGAGCACTTGATCACAGCCGTTTGTGGGGAAATCATCTGATTATGGAAACAAACTGCTTTTAAATTTATATTGTGTTTCCATCCTATTTATATTAGATTCACAACATTTTTAACATTTTTTTCTTTTGCACTATGAATATATTTAACATATGTATTACGTCACTGATGAAAATGGTAGAAAGTAGTAGCCCTTTTGCCATGATAAAGAATATCAACATTTGGATAGGTTGGATATCTGATCTGTGTTATTTTTTACACAATTTTTCATGAATAGTGGGCTGGGCTCAGTGTTGTGTGCCTTCATATTTTATCTTATTTTTCTTTTATTGATGTTCTCTAACTGGACACTAATGTAGGATGGGAATGTATTACATACAATTTTAAGGGGAAGACTTGCAAACCTGGAAAGAACAAAAAGTATTCCATCAGACTCAGAGAGTGTTCATGCAAGAAATTCTGCTTTTAAAAGTATGGCTGATTTGAAGACTCCAATATCAGATTTTATCCTTTTCAAATATTGTTTAGGAGGCATATATGAGTGGTCTATATTACTCAGAGAGGTTATAACTAATGCTAGTGATGAAGATATTACTGAATTTTGGAGCACGTTTCCTTATACACGGGTTGCTTTCAACATCGGTAATTTTCTGTGGAACTTATGTATTTTGGAATTTAAACATTCCAATATGCCAATCTAAGGTTTATTATCTCCTCTCTCTCTCTCTCTCTGTGTGTCTAAAATCTTAGGAACTCCACATGGAAGAATTGCATTGTTCTCAACCTTAGAATGTGTGGGCCTCATGGTGCAGTTATTTAGACAATGATGTACGTGTGACAAGGAACACATTTTTAGCACAATCTTTAAGCCTTATGCACTTCTGTACTAAGCAATGACAGAGTGTGAATCAAGCATATGGTCGAGAATTGAGATGCAATGATGAAAAAAAGAGCAAATAAGGGAAGACCTCCAATGTGAGATTTCATCTAATAAATAGCGTACGTGAGTGCAAACGATGTGAAAAGAGCAAATGAGAGAATAAAATGAACATAGTAGGTTAGAAGATCAAAACAAATGAAGAACAGAAACTCCAAACGTACATAATTCTGCAAAATTACACAGCACACATTTCACACCATACACAGTGCATCAAGAACTCCAAACATACTTAATGCCTTGAAGATAATGTGCAAAAACGACGCTAATGTGACGTACCTTCGTGTAGATGTGCGATATCAGAGAAAAGTTGATGGACTATAAAGAAGAAAGAAGGTAGATGAAGCGGCGTCGTTGCTATGGAGAAGGAGGAGTTACAATGGTCAAAATGGGGACGGCTGGGTATATAGGGTTTGGCGAACGATGACGGTAGCGTCACTAGCTTCAAAACGCCACTCTCTCCATATTTAAAAAAAAAAAAAAAAAAAAGAAAGAAAAACCGAAATAGTACTAACAGACCCCATTAGTGTTAACAATTTTGCCAGAACCTTACGGGATAAATGGCTATATTTTGGGATTTATCCAGTATAATCCTCAATAATCAAAGAGCCAGATCAGGATAAAAAAAAGGGCACATGCCCCAATTTGAAAATTATCCAAATGTTCTCACTTTTGAATTGAAATGTTCGAAATTTGTGGTGTTCTAAAATCATTAAATCTTAAGGCAATAGATCAAGGGGTTAGAATAATCTAATGGTGGTTGAGATTTTGCAACATGTATATATCATCAAGATATTTGACCTCCCACCTCTCTAAAAATTGGTGTGGGCATAGGTGGGCCCCACAATGGAGTGGCCACACAAGGTCATTGAGAGACATTTTTAGGTGAGCACAACTAATATGGAGATCCCTTTTTCTTTCTTTCTTTCTTTTTCTTTTTTTTTTTTTTTTGGGGGGGGGGGGGGGGGTGTTTCCCAGCCCTTTGGGCCAGAATAATCCCCACGGGCCTAGGGAGAGCTTGGTAAATTCCATGTGGCTTTAGTGTGGTAGTACAGTTTTAAACCATCAACCTCCGGGTGCAAACTGTAGTTCTAGGCTAACTAAGCTACCCCTCGAGGGTTAATATATGGAGGTCCCTTGCGCGCCCTTATGTTGCACACCGTGCACACCTCGTTGTGGGGCCCACCAATCAAAGGGATGGTGGGTATCCAAGGATCTAGATGGGCCCTATCTTTGCATAAAACTTTAGGCCCATCAAGTCATCGTAACCCCTTAATGTGTGGCCCACAAATTCAACAACTTTATATTTAAAAGTAAAATGACCATCAGTCCAACGTTCGAGTCCCAACAAATTAAAGCAAACCCATGGGATCTAGTGACAATGGGGGTGCTACTTGTCTGCGACCTATTCCGATTGGTGATCAGGTGGGCCCCATTAGGTGGTATTATGATCTGTGTGGGAGGTATACAGTGGATCATTTGTTATATATACAAAATCTGAGCAGGTCATTGTAAAGAAACATTTCAAAACCTTCTTACAGTCCTTTTTACCAAAATCATTACCCTAAATGATTTTTTCCTGTTGCAGCAGCTTTTACCAATTTCATCCATTGGTTTGATTTTTGGGCCATAAAAAAACCATGGTTGGGTGTCCACTTGTGGGTCCCAATCGTTGGGCAAAGAGGCTTTATATGTGTTGGAAACATCCACAGTGAGGCCGGAGATGTGAATAGGTGATTTAATTGAGCGCACTGAACTGAGGTTGTGTTCACGCTGTCACATTTTAATGTTCGTTACACTATATTCATTTTTTTAACAAGTGGTGAAGATGAAAAGTATGGCTGCATTTCGATGTTTGGATTTTCATTGAAATGCACTCTTCATATTGCATTGAAATAAGGTATGTTTTCATGTAAACACCTACTGTCAAGGCCTCAATTGAATTCTTAGGATTCGGTCACTTACACTTGAAGAAACAAAGTTAAATATCCAAAAATGATAATCACCCAAAATTGAATTAAGAGAAGATAGATAAAAAAATATACAGCCAGCAATGGGAAGCATGAGGGAAGGGATCGAGAGAATCAATGAATGTGTCATTATTATATAAGGGTTGTAAGGGTTACCTCTCCTTTGTGTAGGCTAATAATTCTACATCCGGAAACAAGTAATCCTACTTGGAAAGAGAACTACCTTAATGTGCTTTTTTTTGCGAACAGTTTGGATCATCATGTGAACTAGCATTAAGGCCCGTCCATTGCACAGGTTAATAATTAATACAATACAACCATTTCCCTCTATCATCTCTCTCTCGCTCTCTCTATCCTTGTTTTCATGCTTTTCTCTTTATGGGTACCTCCCTTTCTGATATTTTTTGGGTTTTCAAACTTGGGTTTTTTATTCTCTTTCCCTCTATACCCCTTTGATTTTCTTCCCCATTTCTTCCTTACCATGTTCTCTGCTTTTCTCTTTCTAGGTATCTCCCTCTCTGTTATTTCTTCATTTTGAAACTTGGGTCGCTTGATCTCTTCTCTTCTCTATACACCCCTTTGATTGTTTTCATCATCCCTTCAAATGTGATTGAGAACCACGCATGCAAACTCCCTTCTAAGTTCCATCTCTCCCTTTCTTCTCTTTGTCTTGCCAAATCCAACATTCCCTCAGTGAGTTTTAAAGAAAAGGAAGAGAAAGGGCATTTGAAAAAGGGAAATGGCGTATCCTCTAAAAAAACCATTTCAAAGAGAAGAAGAGGAAGAGGTATGTAACACATGGATGAAGATGCTGACATGGCTTAATAAGGGTGAGAATAAGGCCTTTTTTTGTGAATTGTTCGCCAATTGTTTTCTATCTTTCAAGAGAAAGAATAAGCTCCTTCACTATAACAATGTTATCCATTGTTCTTCTTCCAAGTGGGAAAGCACCTTGGGTTTCTAAAATAAATTTACCTATCAAAGGCCGAAGAGTATTAGACAAAATTAGTTAATTTAGAAGCTTTTTTTTTTTTTGGACTAATTAAGTTATCAAAGTTTGATTATGTCTAGGGTCCAGAAAATTGTCAACAAAAAAGTCCCCAATAAATTTAAGTATCTCAGATTTTAGGGCATGTTTTTTTGCTGGAATTCCAGGAATTCCTATCTGGGGAATTTCTGAATTCCCAGACATAGTGGAATTCCTAGATGCTCCCTTGAGCTTGAGCATCCAAAAACTCCACCAAAAGTTAAAGAGTTGGAATTTCTGGATTTTCGATGGCTATTTGAGACCTTTCATGTGGCTGGAATTCAGAAATTCTAGAGAAGAAACATGGTATTTGGAAATGCCATGAGATATGATGTCACATCATGTCCAAAATTCCCCAATATAATGAATTCTTATTAGAAATTCCACAAAAGAAATGGGCCTTAATAAAGGCCAAAAATCTTGATAGAATTTAGCATTGAAATTGTCTACCCACGGAGCTTTGGATGGATTCATCTCGAAAATCACTTCCTTGATCTCTACTTCACTTCAGGATTAGGTTGAGTGGTTGAATAGCTAGTATGGCCTCTATATATGCACAACAAGTGCAGTGTTCGTGCGCACCTAGCAGTGGGGCCCTCTTCGATAGAAAAAAAACACCCCATCAAATCATCCTAAACCTATTATGTAGGGGCCACAAGTTCAGTCCATTTGGATGGCTATACAGGCAATCCAACGGTCCGGTCCATTCGAATGGGTGCAAACCTAGAAGACATATGAAATTTAGGGATGTATTTGTGTGTGGTCAAGTTGGATGGACAATCAGGTAGCCCCACTATGGGTGAGTTCCAATACAACCAGACAAAATAATCACTGAGCCAGATCAGAAAAAGAAAATGGCACAGGCCCATATTTGACAATTACCCAACTGTACTCTCTTTTGCATTGAAATGTTAGAAATATGATGTCTTCTAAAATCATTAAACTCGAGAGTCATAGATCAAAGGGGTAGAATGATCTAATGGAGTTGAGATTTTGCAACATGTATATATCATCCAGATTTTTTACCTCCCATCTCTAATAATTGGTGTGGCCAAAGGTGGGCCCCACAATGGAGTCTACACATAAGGTCTTTGAGAGACTTTTGTAGGTGAGCACAACTGAAATTGTGATCCCTTGTGTGCCCTTCTGGCTTCTGCTGCACACCATGCACACCTCATTGTGGGGCCCACCTATAAAGGAGAAGGTGGGTATCCAAGGATCTAGATGGGCCCTATCTTTGCATAAAATTCTAGGCCCACCAAGTCATCGTAATCCCTAGATCTGTGACACACAAGTTCAACAACTTCATATTTAAAAGTAAAATGACCATCAATACAACATTCCAGTCCCAACCAATTAATGCAAACCCATGGGATCTAGCGACAATGGGGAGTGGAACTTGTTTGTGGCCCATTCCGATTGGTGATCAGGTGGGGCCCATTTGGTGTCGTTATGATCTGTGTGCGAGGTATACGGTGGATCATTTTTTATTTATTTATTTATTTTATTTTATTTTACTTTTTTTTTGTAACCCAGTTAAGGGGGCTGGGATCCAAGTAAGAGCCCGCATATACTCGAAAAGCATTCAAACCCTAGACAGTCAGATGAGATCTACCACTCCTTACCACTTGAGTAATGAGCCATTCTCACAGTGGGCCATTTGTTATATATACAAAATCTGAGCAGGTCATTGTAAAGAAACATTAAAGATTTTCAAAACCTTTATACAGTCCTTTTACCCAAACCATTACCCTGATTTTTTTTTTTTTCCTGTTGCAGCTTCTACTGGTTTAATTCCTAACATAACACGACATTCACCTTGCGACTTGGGATTTTATGAGGAATCTTTCATCTTTTGTACGCTGGTGGGTATCTTTTGACCATTTTAAATGAGATGAGAATATGTCATAGCTAACACCAAGAACCTCATTGGCCCATATGTGTAAATAGAATCTTCTATGTTTCCCATTGTTTCTTGGACGGTTTCTATGTTTCCCATTTCAACATCTCATTAAAAAGCCCATGACCCACTATCATTCGTTGGTTTCATTTTTAGACCATAAAATACTCTGGTAATGTGTCCACTTGTGGGTGTGGATCCCAATCATTGGGCAAAGAATAGGCTTTATATGTGTTAGAAACATCAACTGTGTGGCCAGAGATGTGAATAGATGATTTAATTGAGAGCATGTGTCACATGGCTTGAGATTTGAGAATGAAATTACTGAATTGGGGTAGAGTTCACACTGTCACATTATAATGTTCGTTACACTATATTCATTTTTTTTGTTTTAACATGTGGTGCAGATGAAAAGTATGGCTGCAATTGGATGTTGAAATTTTCATTGCATATATACTTTTCTTATTAAAATATGTTTTCGTGTAAACACCTGCTATCATGGCCTGTTTATTTTATATAATTGAATTCTTAAGATTGGATCGCTTTCAATTTTATAAGTGGTTAAAATTGAAGAAAGAAGGGCGAATATCCCAAAATGGCCATCACCAGAAAATGAATCTAAGAGAAGATGCATAAAGAATAGGCAGCTTGCAATGGGAAACATGAAGGAAGCGATCAAGAGAAGATTTCCCTTTTTATTGATCAATCAATGAATGTGTCAACGGCAATGGGTCGGGTTTCGGTATTGCTGCTATACGCCCCACCCCACATATATAATTTTTTTAATTTCTTATTAAAGTTATAAACAAAACTCATGCGATTCAAGTGGTGTTGGGAATTAATTTAACCAATGTCGGAAAAAAGGTGGTGTGCTCGATCTCTACCACATTTGTGACTTGACACAAAGCAGGTCAAGTTTGGATGAGATAAAGTAACACGGGGCGGGTTTGAGTTTACCCCAACCTGTACCAAACCCAACCTGTTGCCAACCCTACTACTTATATACAAAAACAAGTAATCCTACTTGGAAAAAGAAACTAAATCCCCTAAGCAACTCAAACGAAAACAACTCTAATCAAATCAAAACTTAATATCATAAAAAACACCCTAATCTACTAATCGTCACATGGCTAATCACTCCCATGCTGTGGTTGAGTCAGTGATAACCCTAACACAGCGTACAAATGCTGGGAAAGTCAAAGTCGTCTATATCTCCACCTTATTTCTTAATCCCTTCCCTCTCTAATAATCCTTAAGCCCATTTGACCATTAATCTCTATCTATTACTCTCTGCTAAGTAAAGGGGCATAAAGGCCCATTTCCTCCTTTACATTTCACACTACATTGTTGCTTTGAGCAACAAAGTATAATCCTCAAAATAAGGTGGGACAAAAGGAAACAAGAGAGGTATATCTGACTGTTTTGACATGAAGAGGATTGGCACTAGCCAGTGGGCCTGGGCTCATTTGAAAGTCCGAATCCTCAATTATCTCCAGATTTAGGGTCAGAACCCCTTATAGAGCTGGACTCAATCCTTCGGCTCCAGGCCTGTTGGACTCTCGCCACGCAGAGATTTCAAAATGTGTTTCTATATAATCTGTGTGTATACTTAAGTATATACAAAAATGCATTTATAAATGTTAATTGTAATGATACAAAAAAGAGCTTTTTTTTTTTTAAATAACTAAAGACGTGTCGTCAACCAGCTTAGGCCCTATTTGGATCAGGACTTTGTGTCTCTCTAAACTTCACTGTAGGCCCAGATTTGGGCCCGGACTCTTGCTCAAAGAGGTCCAGCCTTAATCGTACCCATCAACATCCCTGATTGCATCTTAATGGACTTTTACCTTTGGGCTTTGGGTGCATCACAATTAAGGAGGGCAATTGGTTGGGTTTAGCCATACACAGGCCCTATAAACATGAGTTTGGTTTTGGGTCTAGGGATCAGACATAAATTAAAATATTGGACTAAGACCTGACCCATCAGGCATGACCAGACTCTTAACATCATGATTTTCAAGTTTCATCAGAATGGATTTCAGGTCTAACCCGATCTGTTCACAACTAACTGAAATCCTACTCTTTGCAAATTTCTTTATCATGGCAGCCCATGTACTAACCAGGAGTGCAACAAATGCTGGTGAGTTGGCTTATGCATTGACCCGTTCCAAGCGAATGACCCAAATTTTACATGGATAAACCTAGACCCATCCCAAACAAATGAAACTCAAAAATATATACCCAACTCGAGTCCAGCCTGAAGTGTAGATTCCCTACCTGGGTTCAATTGATTTAAAGGTAGCTGAGGCCCAACTTTTAGATTATTCTATTTCGTTGAAAACTTGTGTAAATCTACAATGAATACTTTCATTTGAGTCAGGTCCAAACTTAAGCCACTTGAGTCATCTCTCAACTCAGCCAACCAATCATAAATCCATTTGACCAAGTCATGGTTGGGTCCAAACCAATTAAGCCCATCTAAACCCAACTATGACCCATTCCTAAAGTAACTACCCTACTTTCTCATAACCCCCTGCTCCATACTCAGTTCAAGTTTCAAAAAGGGAGGGAATTACCACGTGAATGGGTCGTCCAACCCATTTTAGGGCACCCATGTGGCCCACTTCCTCTCTCTCAAACCTTTCTCCCTCTTTAAACATTCATGTGAACCCAGCCCAAAACTAACCCAAGCTACATGGCCCATTTTTAAGCCCATCTCGAAAATAACTATCAACCCACATTTTTTCTATAAATTCTACACTCACTACAGTTCAAGGGTCCAAGAAACCCCATCCAAGATCCAACCCCAAGGCTCTCAAGCATCCACAATCAAACACTTCTCTGTTCGTTTAGACTCCGGTCGACCGTCAAGCTTGGGCAAACTCCGGCGAACACAGGGTGTATGTGTAAGTCTATGGCCATTTAGCCATTGATTTGTAGTTTTATTTCCTTTTAACTACTCAGTGTTTGCAAAATCTCACATGTAGTTCACATATGTACGTTATCTAGCCATTGAAGGAACGACCAGGGGAATTATGGCCACATAAATACCAAATTTGCACCCAGTAATCTGAACATTGATCCTGCAATTTTCTAATAAATGAAATGTAAAGAAAGTACAACATTCGACTATAAAATGTGTAGTGTGTGACCCGCACATAGGGCCCAGGCTTAGATATGTAATTAGGGCCCGTTTAATTATTGAGCCAGATTTGGATTAAGTGGTAGAAAGCCCAAAGCCCGGATTGGCCCGCCCCATAAGGAATGCATGTAATTTAGTTTTATTACTCCGTGAATGCCCACAAAATTGATAAAAGCCTGGTTGATTAAATGGATGGGCTCCGGCCTGGCTTTTACGGCTCATGGCTGGCTTGACGGCCTGGGCCAATATTTCTAAATTCGGGCCTGGCCTGGATATGCGTTAGCCCGACCCTGCCCATGAACACCCCTACCCTCACATTGCATTTTTTTTTTTTTCCAATATTCCTACCATTTTCTACATCTGTAGTGGGACAATATCTCTAATGTTGTCCCTCATCTAAAATGAACATGGAGTCTCATATGTCTGTATTTATGAAATTGTACTCTTATGTCATGATTATTGTTACTGTTTGCCGTTAATCTGCTATTCTACAATGCTATACTTGTGTAGAGTGGTTTCATACTTAGCAAGAGCTAACTAGAGTTTATTTTCTTTTCAGGAGCTAATTTTGTTGAATGATTGATTTCTCGGACTATTGAGTTATTACAAGAGGACAGAATGTTACTAGTTGGATTAGAGATTTTACTGGACACCTTGGCTTTGAGACATTGTTTAGTAGTTTCAGATAGATCTTGATTAGGCAACGTTTTTGAGATTTTAGGCTTGTAAGATTTATTTCAGTCATGTAATAAAGTTTTTAAAAAAATACTTATGCTCTAATCTCCTCGTTATATGGATTTGACCTATACTAACGTTGAATATTTTGAAAATCATGGGGTCCCCATTCTTTTAGTAGCCCCCAAACTCTTTGATGATCAGATTGGAATGTCTGCATGCATATGTTACTATAGGAGAAGATTTCTCGAACTTAACTACCAGCAAGAACGGCTCCTTATCCAAGTAGTAAGGAGTTTCGTAGTTTTCACCAGACTACCCAGGATTTGAACCCCGGGTACGCCACATCTTCCCGTGTGTGCAGGTTCCCTTCCCAATTGTGTGGACTTTCTTCCCGTGTGTGAGGTTGTTTTCTTGAGTGTTTGCAGGCTCTTTCTTAGGTAGAAAAAAAAAAAAGTAACCTTCAAAATAAGCGATGCTTTCTTTGCTTCATTTTTTTAATGTAAAAGTTAACAATGGAGATCGGTCTGATTCGCTTTACTCATCCCTAAGTAGTCAAAGTCTTGGAACTAGTCATACGAAGACTACTTAGCTAGGGATGAATGATGATGTCACAATAGTGATTCTAGACTAGCGTTCTTACACGTATCATGTCAGACAAGTTAGCCATTTATTTCATAATCTTAAGGCTTATTCCGATTATAGGGATCCAAGTTACCAAAGAGGATAATTGATAGTTCTCCAGATTAAAGATTTGATCGGAAATGTTAATGGTTAGCTTTAACCGCCGGAGTACGTATAGGTTTGGTAATTGTGACTTGAGACTAGCTAGTTAATCTTGCACTTAGTTAAGTACTGCATATAAGATATTTAAATTATTAGCTTATTTAAAACAATTGTTACATCAATGCATTGGTTAATGGACTGCTCATAGGTTTGATATTGATATTGTACATGCTTTCGCAAATAAACTTCTATTGACAGGTGTAAGTGAGTAACCCTCACTCATGAAAAGTGAAGTTTTCTCCTTCGTGAATTCGGACCTGGTCTGGAACGAGTGCGAGTTCACGGGAGTACACATGTCATCCCTCAGGAACCACCCTAATTAAGGAATTCTCAAGTCCGGAATGTAACATACGTAAGTATGGTATCAAAGCCTCTTTTTGGTGCCTTTCACTCTAATCTTCTCTTTTGGCTCAACTTATGCAAAAATGCCCAATTATATACATATATATAGGGTAATATGCAGGTGGGAACTGTTCTCACATATTATGTGAGCACTGTTTTTGTGGGGCCCAATTGTGGGCCCCATTTGGGGATGCGACCCGGGGGGATGGAAAGATCTATATGAGATCACTCCAAGTATCAAGTTTGGCCCCAAACCCATGCCCCTAACCCATTCATCCGTGGCCCACAAGTTTAATGGCTTCATATTCAAAAAAATATTCAACCCTCGATCCAACGGTTCAGTTCATTCGGATGTGTGCCAGTCCTTGGGATTAGTGACTATCAAGGGGTTCCCTATTGGTTGCTAGGTTCGGATGGGTTGCTAGTTGGGCTTCGCAAAAAAGTTCTCATATAATAGTTCTCACTTAAATATTTCCCATATATATATATATATATATATCTCCGAAAATGGAAAGGGGGTCAACAAATTTTACCATTTCATATTAAAATTGATGTTATTTCATGAATAGTAAACGATAGAAATTGGAGTGATAGGGTGATTTAACTTCTTACAGATCCTTTCACGCTCTCCATTATAAAATCCCAAGTTCCCCTTTATTTACTATCAATTTATCTATTGGACTGAGTCCTCTCCTTCAAACTCTGGACTGAGTCCAGGTTCTAAACAAGGATGGGCTTCAGTTTTATATTAAAAGGGATTAAGAGATTTTATTAATTAATGATGCATTATAAAATAAGACTCAAGAGGTGCTTAGTAACTGCAATCAAACTGACATCTAACCTTATTGAGTGATTTGTTACCTGTATCAGTTGAGAAAATGCATTCCAGACCAATCAGGATGCCTCCCCAAATAACTACAAGATTTTCTTCCGATAACCACATGAGTACCTAACTTGTCATTTTCTTGTAACACATGGTATCGTGTCTACACCATAAAATATTCTTAATTAACTATCTGAATCTTTATCATATATCCAACATACTTGTTCACAAATGGATTAAACAAATCATCTCACGATACCACCTCTTACTTCTTGTTATTAGCAAGTAATATTTTAGTTGGGGTAAAATGGGATTAGTTTTAATTTTAGGAAGGGAAGAAAAGAATAGATTAAACATTTGGAAAGCATGGTAAGCGTCATCTACGAGGGAACCTATTTGGTTCCAGGCTCGACCCTTGAGAGGGTTGATTGAGGGAGTGAAGCCCAATACATACTAGGTAGAGGACCTCCTATACATGCAGGGCAGGGACCTAGGGATCAAACTCTAGACAACTGGGTGAGAATGGCGTAACCAACCACTGGGCTACCTTTATATTCTCATCTACATGGGACCCTTGAAAAGGATTTGAGCCATAATATAGTTTGTTGTGGGTTGGCAATTTATTGAGGCTACCAAGCACCAAAACTTACGATACTAAGAAGATGCATTCAATGAAAAGATGGATGAAATGAGTATTCTTGGAATACTATGAAACTGAATCGAACATGATATGGCACCCAGATATGAAAAGATAGGGTAGTTTTAAGTGGCGTGTTCAAATAAGGAGGGCCGTTGAGGTTAATGGACAGGGGGATGTAACCACATGTGTATTTAGGGGGTGATGGTGGTCACCCAATTGGTTTCTTGATGTTTTCAATGTTTGTTGATGTCGAAATTAGTCTGGTTGTGGAAAAGATTGGTGAGCTTGAAATGGTAAAAGTGGTGTGATAAGGGAAGATGTGAGGAGGTTGAATTTACTAAGGTGGCTTCTTTGTGGGGTATTATTTGTTATTGTTTTCTTGAGGAAACCTCTAGTGGGAATGGATGTCTATGCAAGTAACTGAAATCCTCTGCATTTACTGTTTGAAAGCTACCTCAAACCTTTTCCATGGGTCTTCACCAGGGTGGAGACATGACAGCATGAAAAAAGGTTGATTTTGGTTGGTTATGAGAGAGAGAGAGAGAGAGAGAGCTTTTCTCTAACGGTATCTTCTATTTGAGTGGACTCCTAATGGCATGGTTAGAAAACTAGAAGGGAAATTTGCAACAGCGTTCTTCACATTGTTTAGAATAGGAAAAAACAAAAAAGGAGCCCCTATAAGGTGTAAAGGCATCAGAATACCAACCAAAATGACAGTTTACCCACGAATGAAAAGAAATAGACTATTAAGAAGATTAAAACAAAGCCACACTCCATAAATTTAAATACGTGCAAACCTAGACAAGATGAGTAGGTAACCTTACTTCAACCAATACATACATGCATACAATTGCTCATGAAATATATGGTATCCATCTTTGGATGCTAGGGGAAGGCATGGTAGCTAGGTTTCAGTCTCTTGTTGGAAATGATTAAAGCCTTTTTTTTTTATGTACGTACACTAGTTGATTAGGGAGTTAAGCCTTAGGCCCTGTGAACATTTGAACCATTCTGATCAGCAGAAGGGAACAAAATTGACGGCTATGATTCACCAACTCCACCTAGGCATCCGACCAAATCAAAACATAGACCATTACCATTCACAGGAAGATGTTTTCATTCAACGGTATACATAGAGAAGAAGTGGGTCCCATTACGGAAATTTCCATGCATGTAAGCATTTCTTAATATATAGTATACCAAATAAAGGAATAGATGTATAAGTATACAATTCCCTTTAATACTTTTCTCTCTTTAGCCTATGGTGAGTGTATTTCTCATACTTGGGAGTTTTCTTTTTCTTTTATGGTAGGACTCAGACACACACTATTGACATTTTTATATGCACAGTTCTAAGGAAGAATGGTTTTGTAAAAATAGCTTACACAGTTTTTATGACATTCCACCTTTAGCTGTAAGTAGATGGCCATCTTTAAATCCCAGGACAATCTTAGATTACTTTTGAAAAGAGACTCCACTTTCAATTATAAAACTAGAAGAAGCCTCATATTGTTTTGTGTCACGGTCATAAAAAAATCCAAGGCATTTTTCTGGTGCAGTTCACCTCCAAATAGATGATTTGAGCAATCTGCTCTTTAAAAGCATTCAATTATGATGTGCTTTGCTATACTTCACTTATCAATCAAGTAACAGATGTCTGAATGTGTAATTACCGACCCTTCACCTTTCTCAAATTTCTTTGGTATTTTCAGAGACTTTCTTACCAATTCTCCAATTGCAAGAACTAGAAGCAATGTTTAAAATATTGGTATTTGGTATTTAAGCTAATGCTAATAGAAGATATTGCTGTCAACTAATTTCATCGTTGAAGTAATAAAATTATCATCACCTAATGGACATTGGTTAGGAGTTAGGACTGATATATCATCCTAAGATATCGTCGATTGTTGCATGCCACACATGTTGGCTATGAGGTCATTAATATAATTGCACATGCAAAAAATCATTTAAGCACAATGATCCTAACCGTTCAATCAATTTTGTTATCTGTCATGTCTCCATAACATGGTCCATTGACCAAATGGTGGATTTCTTTTTCTTTCTTTCCCCAATATATATGGTACTATTAATTGTTGCTACAAGCATATAATATTAGATGTGTCACTTCTACTTGAACTACCCAATTATTATAGAAATCAGGATGGAAGCTATAAGCATGGAGTTAGGATGTCCCAAAAATCAGCTCAAACAAATAATAATAAGGGAAATTTTCAAAAAAGTATTAAGACTTTTGGCTCATTTCCAAAATAGTACATGAAGATTTGAGCATTTTTTTAAAAAGTATAAAAGTTATCCACAATTCTTTCAATGAAGTCCTTTCCATAAAAATAAAAAAAAAATTAGAAATGAAGAAAAATACCCTTCCCTTATGGTAGGTTTTCGCCTTTTTCTTAACCTCTTTTCTCCCGTGAGATTGACCATTTTTTTTTATTTTGATGATCATAACAATTTAATCAAGCTAGTTTTTCCACCAAGTGCCACCTTTCCGGAAAGCCCCTCTCTGCCTGCTTTCCTATGTTCCACTTTCCTCTCGGTCAAAGGCTATCATCCATCTTTCACGATGATGCATGGACCATCCCTTCTATCCTCCCTCAGGCCCATCTAAAACGTGTTTCATGAAGCCTCACTTCTACACCTGCCCAGACATCCTTAGTTGGAAGGACTCCCCATATGGTGCTCTATCTCTCAAAGCCTCTTGGAACCTCATTGGAACCAAAGCTTCCAAAAAAACATGGGCTCCCATCATTTGGAATGTTATTAGTCTTCCAAGAATACCATGCTTTGCTTGGTGTTTTATGCTCCGGAAAACCCTAACCCAGGTGCTCCTTCAACGATTAGGGACTTCCCTAGCCTCAACGTGTATCCTTTACCATTCTGCAGAGGAAGATGCTCCTCACTTGTTTTCTACTTGTAGCTTCGCTCAATCAACTTGGAATTGGATCCTTCACAAAGCTGGTGCTATCCCTCCTTCCAGTTGGTCCATCCCAACCATTTGGAATTCTCTCTTTGCTGGATGCGACCAACTAACTAGGAAGCTGATGGGAACCATTCTTCTATATGTCATATACTGCCTTTGGTCTGTCAAAAATGATGCCACCTTCAAGAGCATTATAGCCTCTCCTCGGAGAACTAGGCTTCACATTCAAGAGCTTCTCTCCTTCTCTCTTGGGAAGATCAATAAGAAATTCCACAGGAAAGCTATAAATCCTTCCATTAGTCAGCATCTTCAGTCTCTTTTGCATTCCCTAGGTGTTCCAGTGCCTCTGATCATTAGCAACTAAAATTCAACTTTCCTTCTTTTTGGGTTTTTCTTTGTATTGCTATATTTTTTTTTAGCTCTGGCGTTTTGTTTCTCTTCTAGGGGCTCTATGAGCCCATGTTTTCCTTCTCTTTTTCTTAATACAAATTACCCCCTTAAGCCAAAAAAAAAAAAAAAAATCATGCTAGATTTTAGTCATTTCAAACTCCCTTTTTTTACCACCCATATATATATAAAGGTAGCTAAAGTGGACCCCATTAGTTGTTTGCTCTTGATCATTTCTATTAAATGATTTATTAAACAGAAAATTCGAAAATTGATATAAGGGTTTCTTTTTGTCATTTCTTAGAGTTTCTTTTATGGGGAGGGCTTGATCTAATGAATTGAGGAAAGCTTTTGTACTTTTTTGAAATATTCAAATTTTCATGTGCTTTCTTAAAATTGAACCAAAAGTCTTCTACCTTTTTGAAAACCTCCTTAATCTTAATGATGATTTTTGTCTCCAAAGATGAATGATTAAAATTATAATAGAATAGGGTATTCCAAACAATAGTAGGTGAAATTCCAATTTATATAAAAATTGGAAGATAGGAGAGTTTTCAAAATAGTATAAAATTTAGCTCGTTTTCAAAAAGTATATGAAGATTTAAATAGTTCAAAAGGTTATAAAAGTTTTTCATATTTCTTTCAATCAATTCCTCTCCATAATTTTTTTAAATGAAAGAAAATACTCTAATATCATTTTTCAATTTTTTTCTTTAATAAATCATTTAAGACAAATGATCAAGTTCAACACAAATGACCTAGCGGGACCCACTTCAGCTACCTTTCTACATAGATGGTTAAAAAGGATGGGTAATCTTTATGTATTCCAAATGATTAAAAAACTAGCTTTATTAAATGATTATCATTATTAAAGTTGAGTTGCAGACTTGGGCCATGAGAGAATCTGAAGAAAAGAACCCCAAGATCAATTATGGTATTCTCCTATATGACTGAGTCATCAAAACAAGATTACCCACCATCAACATTTGATCAGTGGGGTCTATAAAGTGGTTTTTGGGATGAAAGAACATTAAGAAAAGACAAAAACCAGTCATAAGGGTTAATTTATCATTTTTCAATGCCCTTTTATGGAGAGGACTTGATTAAAATATTAAATATAGAAAAAAAAAGTTTTACTTTTTTGAGATATTCAAATCCTCATGCACTTTTGTTAAATGAGCAAAAAGATTATACTTAATGAAGAATTTTCCTTGGACGATATCATCATCATCATTAAAACCGTATAACGTCTTTTTGGAGTCCACTTTTCATTCAAATTGATATTCAAAACATATACAAAAGCTGAATATGAGCTCCAAATTTAATTGCTTATGACAATATTTGATTCAAGCTTAGATTTTGGACTTCTACTTTTCTTTCCCATGGTTCTCAATTGCTAATTGGTTCCAAATACATAAAGATGATCAAGCCAACCCACATCTGACCGTTTATAGAGACTAAAGAAGAGGATATGGTAAAAGGAGAAAGAAAGTACTTAGAAGAAACCCAAGCACATGTGATTTGTGAGGGTTCAGTTTTAAAGAATTTGAACTTGTTATTAACTATTTTCATATCGTTTTTGACTGGCCATCTACATGGAACTAAACAACGAAGACAGGCTACCCATAATTTTTCTTGATGCCCTACTTAACAACTAGAGGGTATTTGGGTGGCCAATATGAGATTGTGAGGTTGTGAGGTTGACCCTTTCACATACCTATTTATTCCTCTTGTGTTACTTCATCTCTCATGTTTCCATCCTAACACTTCTTATTAATTAATTAGGTTCTGAGATTTCTTTATCAAATGGGCTATCGACCTCTAAGATATCGCTCAAGGAAGTTATTTGAAGAATCTAAAGTGGGTCCCTCAGATTATGTAAAACACGTGGTCAAATTCCCACCAAAATAGATATAGTAGAGTCACTATTAAATTGATCATATATGAAACACATGAGCAAAATATAAAGGAACTAAATCACTTATAATTTTTTTTTATTTTTTTTCCATTTAGATTGAATTTGAAAATGTGCTCTACTCCAATTGGAGCAAAATGTGGTCCTCTGGTATTAAATGGGGAAGGGTTGTCTCTAAGCGTTGTGGGGCCTTTTAATTCTTTTAAACATGCAAAAAATTATCTTACTGCAACTTCGGAGATTACATATTTTGTTGCTTAACATGTTCTTCATAGTTGCATTTTTCGTAGTTTTTTTTTTTTTTCGGTGAAGGCATTTTTCATAATTAGGGCATATTTGTGCAGGAAAATCTTTTAGGGTTCACATTTTGAAGGCCTATATGTTTCCTATAATTGAATTCTCAAGAATTCTACCTCATATTTGTATAAATAGTTAAAAATGAAAAATCAAAGGCGAATATAACATTATGGGGATTTTTTACTGATAGCCACAAGACGCATATGCCAGAATCTACACATTGAGGGTGCATTTTGATATCCCAAGAGTAAGCTTCAAATGGAGGGATTGTTTGTTTGCTCTAAAACCCAAAGAAATTTAATTCGTGGGGTTTTTTCTAAATAGTTAAAAATGAAGATCAAAGGTGGATTTCCAAAAATAAGCATTAATTAGCCTTTCTTTTATAAAAATATAATCAAAGGAAGAAGCAAAATGAATACCTAGTGTTACATCTTCATTTCTAAACCACTTGAGAAAAAAAAAAAAAAAAAACCTCTAATGTGCTGAACTCCTATACATTTTGACTCAAACAAACAGATTTTCTGCACATTTTTGCATTCTTTCCCTCTTTTCACTAGACATACATTGCAGATACTTTAACTTGCGGACTCCACACCCAAAAGTATCTTTAAAAAGAAATACACTATAAATTCCTCTAGCTGTAAATTTTACTAGCCAAGGAATCCACAGCAGTTTCCAAATGTGCCCCAATGAGGATGAATTTGCAACTTGTGAGATATGAGAGCACTTTTTCAAAGTTTTAAATTTGAATCAATCTCACCATCTGTGGTAGGTCCAATATAACTTCTGCATATACAAGAAAAAACAAAGTCAGGTATAATAGTTATTTATAGGGCTACAAAACACTGTTTTTACCCACGTCTCTCTCGGTTGTAATCAATAACAGTTGCCTGGTCCAGCTGTTTGATGAACCACTTGGACAAAAAGAGAAAAATATGCCGTTTGAAGATTACCATATCAGTTGTTTCAGAAACTTATATCCAAAACGAGGAAAACATTAAGTAGAGCACTGTCATGAAGAGTTTTTCCAAGCTTTTACACAGTCATTGTCTCACTCACACGTGTGAGATGGCACATGTGCAGGGTCATATCTGCAAGGGGGCCCACGAGAGAACCCAGAATTCCAAGATATTGCCCGCTCATGTAGGGAGAGAAACCTACTCACACAAGGAGATAATGTTATGTGGGGAGAGAAATCTACTCATGTTAGAGAGAACTCAAGATCGAGCTTTTGGCAGTTCGATGAGAATAAGGATATCCAACAAAGTAGGCAATCTCTACTACTTCTCGATCTTCCCACCAAGGCCATATACCAGGCGAACACATGTTTTTACAAAATCAATTTATGAAAGGATTAAACTTTTCAGACCCCTAAATCAAGGGTCAAGATGACTATAGTTGGGAACATTCTTAGTCTAACCCTAATCAACTCATAGCCCTATCATCTCCCCTTCTTCTGTATAGACTTGCATCCATGCGGGCCCCACAAAAAGTTTCATACTTGATAAAATCTCAAGGGTAAAAATTGTAAAACCCCAAAGATCAAGAGCTAATTAAGATGATTTGTTTGGAAGTTTTTTTGTCTAACCCTAATGAGCAGTTGACTTGGACCCATGTGGGCTCCATAAAATTTTCATATTTTAAAAACAATGAATTGTTGCCTCCAGGATATTACTCATTGGACATAGCTAATCATGTGGAGATGAACCATTGATTTTTTATTATGACTTACGTTCATGTCAGTATGCAGAAACACATGAAAGAAGATTCCTCAGGTGTTGTACAATTGAAACTGTCATGAAAGCAAGGTCACCTGTTTGGATAAGAGAGAGGTAAGAATTTTGTTAAGGAAGTTAAGAAAAAAGGTGTATTTGATAAAGGAGGTCTAGGTGCAATAACCAAACACGCAAGGTCCAAGAGCATGCACATATACATGTATATGATATATATAGCCTCTTCTTAGTTCTTATCGTGTAAAACCAACAAAAGTGACTTCCCATCTATAAACTTAACCCCAACCCTAAATTTTAATATAAACATAAGCAGACCCCTTCTCATTTTTCTGCTGCTAATGCTAGAGATCAAACAACTTCCAAGTTTCTAAGCTGTAGAGGCCATGGAGGATTCCAAAACAAGCTCAGACGATACCAAGACCTGCCCACGAGGTCACTGGCGGCCCGCCGAAGACGAAAAACTCCGGCAGCTGGTTGAACAGTTTGGACCCCAGAACTGGAATTCAATTGCTGAGAAACTGCAAGGAAGATCAGGTAATAAGATTATTGCCATGCATATCTCTCCCATTTTAGTGAAAAAGATAACTTTTTTTTTGCTGTAAAGAGAAAAGTGATTTTTGAGTGAGAATGGTTTATGTTGTTATGCTTTAAACATCTTTCTAAGATTTTTATTTTCTGGGATTCTTCGCCTGCGGATTTTCGTAGAAAGTTATTTCAGGCCCAAGAGGTAGAGAACCAATTTCTTCATATTGGAAAATGCTTTGCTGCAATGAAAAGTAAATTCTGAAACAGTAGAAAATGAAGACTTTTCATTTTTGTTCAAGACATGTCCTCAAGTTCTAAGAAATGGTCTTAATGTTTGTGTCCTTTTTTTTCCCTTTTTTTTCTCCTTTACTAGGGAAGAGTTGTAGATTGAGGTGGTTTAACCAACTTGATCCCAGAATCAACAGAAGGCCTTTCACCCCAGAAGAAGAAGAGAGGTTGCTGACCGCACATCGTATTCATGGGAACAAGTGGGCTTTGATTGCTCGGCTGTTCCCCGGTAGGACCGACAATGCTGTGAAGAATCATTGGCATGTGATAATGGCTAGACGACATAGGGAACGGTCGAGGCTCTTTGGAAAGAGAAGTTACCAACATCCTCTTCTTAGTAGCACAGAGATGAACATCAATGGCCTACACCCAAGATACCTAACACCCAAAGAAGAGAACATCAGCATGAAACAGTTTCAGTTTGATACTACTAGCTTCTTTGATTTCCAAAGCCATGGGAAAGATGGAGCCTTCTCTATATCCCCTTCTTCTAATTCATTCCCTTCTTGGGCATTCGACGCCCCAACGCCCTCAACCATGACACCATCTTGGGATTTCTTGAAAGGAGTAAGAACAGACCACTTCGGCGCAAATCCTAATGTTTGTGTTCTAGAGCGCTGCCATGGTTCCAATCAGCCTCTTCGTGGTAACTACTTCAATTCTTCCGTGCAGAATGGATTTCGAAATCTTGGCACACAAGGGATTCCAATCTACAACAGGAATGCTTCCAATCCAGTTGGATTTTCTAGTCGAGGTGACGGTTGTGCCAGTGAAGGAAAAGCTAAGATTGATTTTGCTAGGTTTGGGGACAACCCCACCACAGCTCCCAATATTAGAGTCAATAGTGAGCAAGAACATGGAGATGAAACAATGAAAAATAAGAATGTCCCCTTCATAGACTTTCTTGGTGTGGGCATCTCTTCTTAACCTTATGATTTGAACATCTGTTTAGGGGTTTTCTTTACATCTATTTATATGATCATCATCATCATCAACGTAGCAAGATGGCATCTTTTTTATTCACCATAACAGATTTATCTTCTTGTTTCATGAACTGCAATGTGTTAAACAGCTTTTGCAGTTAGTCTGTGTCTTGATGATAACTGCAAAAGATGGCAGTGTGATACACCCTAACTGTAAGGATGGCATGAGTCTGTTAGTGGGGATTTACAAGAGTTTTGTTTTGAACAGAGCTGGATCTGAGGAGGCAACGATAAAAGGCTATGGAGAGAGTATGGACTTCCTGTATGTATTGTTCATATTATTTAATTTTCAGACAACCACCTCTATATTTATTGATATTTACAAAAAACCACTTGGTTGTTTTAGTTTTTACAACTAACTATCTCTATTGCAATAGAATCTTGTCTCAACCATCTAGACCAACAATTAGAGGCTGGTTACAAATTGATGAAACAACATGTATTGTGTTTCAAAGGATGAGTGTTTTCTTAGACCTTATCTTTGTTGGTTCCAATAATTAAGGGTGTTTTTTCTTGGGGAGAAAAACGATTAATAGACTCATGATTCATGGTTTTTCCATGTTAATTCTCTAGATTTTATCAAAATAGGTTAAGTTTAAAATAAAATAAAAATAAATAAATAAAAGTCCCAATCCTTGTGCAAGCAAGTATGGCATTCTTTGTGAACCGCCAAAACCAGCCTCCGACTATTGGTGATCAAGATGTTTAACTAATTAGATCTTGTATTAATAGAGGTGGTTCTTTGTAAAAAGTCAAAATTGAAAGTGGGCCACATATAATAAAGTAAAAAAGTTCGAAGAATTGTCAAAAGTTTGGCCCAATTAGTAATTTCTATTTCTAAAATTGGGGGTGGTGCTCAGTGATCCAGACCCTAATGTGATGCCCAAATTTGAAGATTATATCCTCTAGTAGCTGGCCTTTTTTCCCCTGTTGAATGTGATTTATGATATGTCTACTCTCCTGACTAATTTTTTCCTTGCCCAAGGGTAGTGTTCTCTGATCTGGTAGATTATTTTCTCATGGGCCATCCATGATGGGCCCAATATCATATCAGAATTTGCTTAATTATCCATGGCCTACTTGTATAAACTCAAAACTTGAGCGAATCACTCCTGGCATTATATTTAATTCCTCCATTAGGGCTTTTTTGTTCGCATTAAACTACATAGCATTTGAACGCATAAGATTCATACCATTAGTAGTTAAAAATTAAGATAAAGGTTAATTTCTCCTACTATTTTATTTCCCATGTTCTTTTAATTCTATTTTCCTAATAGAAAAGATTATTTGATGCTCATTTTTAAAAGTTCACACTTGACCTTTATTTTTAACCACATATGATATGAAATTTATATATTCAATTTCTATGTATTATAATGCACACAAACAGGCCCTTAAACGAATTACAAGAGCCCTTTTATGTTGTCATGGAACATTTCTCCCAAAACTTCGATTTGAGTCTGCATTGTCTGTGTAATTTAACCCCGTTGATCAAAAGGTTAGGATTTCAGTGTTTTGGATATGATGCATCGACCGTGGCCCAAACATGGTATGTTGGTTTTAATGTGAGAATGACCAAACCGTGGGTTCCACAAGTAAAAACTTAATGCTTAATGTAACCATATGAATACATTAGATTGATAATCATATGATTCCTCCAGACCTCAATGATCTGGGTGAATGATCCTTCCATATTGAGGAAAGGACAAAAAGGAATATAGTACTTGAGAACAGGTCCGAATTTTAGACACTTTTTTTTTAAGAAACGAATTTAAGGCACTTAATTGTCTCAAGGGTGAGGTCTTCGGATGTGGAGAAACCACTGAAAATGATGGGTGGAAGCTGCCCGTGGCAAAAATTTGAACTAGAGTTTCTTAATTTTTATATACACCTAGGGTTTTTGGGATTTAGAATAGGCCCCTAAGTTTTCAATATTTAGTGATATATCCCCCTTTGTCATTTTAATCCCTTTTGTATCCCAAAACCATTAACCTTGAGAATAATGAGCAACCACTATTAGGTTTATGCTGAATTTTTATAAAAATGACAGATTTACCCTAACATCTATTGTAAAATTGGGTACGTCATTATTTACAAAAACTATATTGTTTTATTCTGAGTCTCAATAGTCTCTCTGGCAATATCCCTCTGGTGCACATGAACCCTACATGTATTTTGAAACTGTCGCTAATCCAAGGTGGGGCACGCATGGATCTGGGCCAACTATAGCAAATTAGAAGTACAACTATCGATTGATTTAATGAAACGTGCTCTATATGATAAAATGGATTTATATATGTATGGTTACTCTCTTCCACTAAATATACTATAGAAACCATCAATCTACTAGCTTTAGATAAACAAAGTACAATCAAGGACCAATATTCCACACAGCTCACAAATTCAATCCATTAAAAAAAGGTTTGTAATTTAAACCTGCTACCCCTAAGTGTCATTGTCACTAATCCTAATGAGGTTTTGTGTATAAAAATTACTGAGTAATCTATACATGTAAATGGAAGTAAGATGGGGCTAGGCTTGTCATGTGCAATCTAGAACCTCCTACGAATTCAGCTTCGGACAAAATCTCACTACAAGAAACGTGATTTTTAGTGGTGGAAAATCTCACTTTTAGCAACGCAAAGTGATCGGCTAGGAGTCCTTATTAGCAGCAACAATTGTTTTCCATCACTAAAATCGCCAAAAAAAACTTAAACAGTGCCTTCTTAGGCAAAAACGATACTTTAAAAGGCAAGAGAAAAAAACGCTGCTAAAGTGGATTTTTCCGCTACCAAGAGTCACATTTTTTGTAGTGAATGAACCCAAGAGCTGTTTTGATAATAAAATCTTTCCTTTTACCTTCCATGTATGAAGCACTCGTTCTTTGTATGCCCAAACAAATGCTCTTTGGTTTTCTTCAAAAACAACAAAAAGCAAAAGTCCCCATTTAATTTAGAGCTCAAAATCACAATATAAGCAAATGCACTGGTACGTAAATGGCATTGGCACCTTTAGTTTCATTTGACCGTCCAAGGATTGATCCTTGTCCGGGTAGGTAGTTTTTCTTCCCACTAATCAGTAATACCAATCTAACAAAAACGAAAACAATGTCAGAATATAATTATGGGGCATTGTCCTGTCAGCTTGCTCATTTTCAAAAAGAAAATACTGCAACATATTTAAATCAGATCGAGGTAGGTGGTTTGTGAAGGAAGAATGTCGACGAGAGATGATGTTGGGATGGTTTCAAATTTTTTGTTTCAATCAGGATGTTCTGCAGAATCTACTGTTAAATACAAATAGTTTAAATTAAAAAGTAAAACATGTCAAAATATTTTGTAAAGGACTTGAATATATGGAGGAAAAAAGAGAAAATAAAGAAAACCATGAGAAAATTAGCTTAAAAAAAGTAACAAGCAAACTAAAGGATGGTTCATATATCTCTAGGTAAGAAAATCCCAGCATCTCTCTGTGGCTTTCTCCTATTTTATTGTCTAGGAGAATATGGAATTCTTTAAATATTGCCAGAAATGGAATTCAAAATGCTCAAATATATATATAGTCGGGCAATAAAGAAAGACCGGAATTCTGAAATCTCGAGAGACAATGTGGCTTTTCAAGTAGGTTCATTTTCAGAATTCTAAAAGTTAAATCCAGAATTCCAAATGCTTATGGAACATGATCTAACACCAATATCAAAATTCCCAACACCCATAATTCTCATAAAAAATACCTCCAAACAAACATTCTCCTATACTAGTAAATAGTGTGCTACTCTACTCTTCATGATGTTGTTGTTCTAATTATTTTTCAGGGAAAAAACATCATTATAATATTGTAAACAATGCAACAATGTCATGATAAATCCAAACCTGACTATAAATTGAATTTGTCGCAGGAACATCACAATAGAAGATTTTCATGAAATTATTGTGATATTATCACAAGAAATTCCAAAAGACATGTTACATGGGTTGAGAACTCAAGGATAAAGGGTGATCCAAATATCACTCAGTCAGGTAATTCCCGCCCTTGACTTTAAATGGCTAACTATTTCTAAGTGATTAGTGATCATGATAACATCAATTTGGGATGTGTGCCAAATCGTACGTGCAGAAGGGTGTGAATGTCTTTGATTTGTCAAAGGTGAGGAGCCTCACTATACAAAATAAAGAGCAACAAAAGGTTCTTCTTGTAAATCCCTTTCAAAAACCTGATTATTTTGTGAAAGAAATATGCTCTTGTCTCCTAATCTTTTCGTTCAATTAATTGACAATGAGTGAATATTTGGTAATTTCTTACCTAAACTTACTAAAAAATAAAAGTAATTGGTGCGGAGTCCATCTTCCACAGGTATTTTTTCGTTATCTTTCTCATTTCTTACCATACAAGTTATGATTGAGGCCAACTATATTGACAAGACAAATGTACTAGCCTTATGCATTTGTCAATATATTTCTATAAGAACATGTGGTATCGAAGAGCTTGTTTCTTGTAGAACTTGTTCATGTATTTCTTTTACTTCACCTTTTGTTTTTAATTAGGTTTCACATAGACAGCATTCCCCCACCACTCCAATCCAAGAAACCAATCACTAGTATTCATCGTTTGAGATTGGTGACAGACAATGAGAATGAGTCACCACCAAAGGGCAAGAAAATTAACATCAAGACAGATAAACACAAGGACTAGGTTTTACTCAATGATCGACAAGCACAGATTAGATGTTTAAGCTTGATTTGGTCATAGATAAGATGGAGGAACTATTTTTGTCTTTAATTAGCTGATCCAAACAATGACCGTTTGATTCGTTGGGACGTTTTTGAATTGGGATGGACTGCAGTCATCATTGTCATCATCTTCGCCTTATTTTATTAATTTAATGTCCAGTTTTTGTATGGATTGGGTAAGGGATTGCTATGAGTCAAAGTTAAGATGAGGATTTATTTATTTTTTTAAATACCCCACGCTTTATTCCAACTTCCAGGTGCAAGAAGTCTTCAACGACTGATCATGCCTCTTAAAATTGTCCTTTGACTTGGAAAATATTAGCGATGTCATTCTTTTACAAGGCACTATAAGAAACCTTGGTTTCAACTGACCGCATACGTAATTGATGGGCATCACTCTCGTGTATGGACTTTAAGAAGAGGAGTTATAAGAAGGGCAAATGGTTATCTAATATGCTTTAACATATTTAGGTGTTAAATGTAATTAGATTTTAAAAAATATTTATGATGTAGTCCTTTTACTTAGAGAAGGCAGTATAATATTCTTGGATTGTGTTTTTCAAAGCCTACAAAACGCGGGGCATCAGCCTAGTACAGGTTGTTCAATGAGAAGTAAAGGCAAATGGTCATTTTATATGCTTTCAATAGCTTTTTTGACAACGGTGAATGAATAAATAACACTTTTTTAATACAAGGATTTAATAACAAAGAACAAGTGACTCTTATTTTCTAGAGCATTTTACCGGAAAAAACAGATTAGGTGACTACCGTACCAAAAATGTAATTTTAAATACCCTTGCACTAAATCATTCATTTTGCCCAAAAATGTAATTTTTTCTAACATTCTCTACTAGGGTCCCTATCGACTTTTTTTTTTTTTTAATGTTATCCTGTGTTCGACCCGTTCATACATTTTAGGGTTTAGCAGCCCAATTTTCTCTCTTGTTTCCTTCTTCTTCCTAACCGTCGACTGCGACTCCACATCAGCTGTCAGGCATATTCACAACGGTTCTCAGCGGTTCTCCATCGAGCCATGGTAACATAGAACTAGGAATTATGAAAAGGTTTTCAGAAAAGTAAAAAATCATGTTTTATGGCAAAGTACAAACTCCACATTTCCATTGGTCCGCCCCAAACAATAGCATATGTACTCTAATGTTCTTTACCAAACAATGGCATGTGACTTTAATGGTCTTCAAGAGGTGGGAATATCCTACGGAGGGGGAGCAAATCAGCATAGTCGTTTTTTTCCAAGAACAAGGAATGAGAGATGAGTTCCGTGCATTTATAAGCTTATACCTCAAAATCGATAAAGACCCTTAACATTACAAATGGAGATCGATTGAAACTCTACAAAAGAAGTAAATGGGAGTTCTGGATCTCAATCGACCCTTAACATTTCAAATGAAGGTCGATAGTAACCCTAATAGAGAATGTTAAAAAATATATACATTTTCGGGAAAAATGCCTGATTTGGTGTAAGGGCACTTAAAATTACCTTTTCGGTATGCTAGTCACATAATCTGTTTTTTACGGGTAAATTCCTTATTTTCTATGTAGCCTGATTTCTCAACTATAGGTGACATGCATGGTCCCACATGATAAAGGTGCCTTTTTTATTTTTTTTCCTTCGAAATTTAGAAAACTAAAACTATACCCACACAGAAAAGGAAATATGTGGAGTGGAATCCTCACGCTACATAAACACACCGAAAGTGGAGAATCGCTGCTTACCCGAGAGGTAAGGAGCGACAATTCTCACCTTGTTGTCTACGGTTCAAATCCTAAATACGCCACCTCTTTCCGCGTGTGTGGAGTTTCTTCCAGCATGTGCCGGTCCTTTCCCACTTGAGCAGGCCGTCTTTCCGTGTGTATGTGGGCTCTCACTTGGGTCCAGCCAAAAAAAAATAAAAACACACACACACACACACACCCAAAGTGATATATGTTTTCAAAGTCAATGGGCAATTTTAGAAACATTCAAACATTTCTGGAGACTTTCTTTCAATCAAAATATGGGCAATGTGTTATTTAAAAATGATTAAACATAAGCTTGATAAAGCCTATCATGTGGGTGCTTTTCTTTAAGATTAACCATAACGTCCCACGAAAGCTGCGCATGCTCTTTAAGTCTAATTTCTCCGAAAATTGGCGAGTTGACTCAACTCAGAGTCAAATTGAGTCGGTTGAATTTAGGATATATAGAGTTGGCAGGCTGACAATGAGCCAATAGAAGGGGTTCCTTGTGGACAGCTTTCTTTGGTCAATTAGCAAGTATTTTTTTATTAGATGTGTGAGCCTCTACTTAATCATGCTTGACTCACATTTTCTGTCATGCCCACATTAGACAATTACAAGTTCCACACAAAGCATGCAGTTGAGCAAGTCAGAACATCACACATAAAAGGTTGGGTAGCACGAGAGAACCTCATTGCCTAATGGCCAACCCGGAATGGAGATGAGGAGGGGTTCCTTCAGGTGGTTATTTATAACAATCTAAACATTCTTTTTAATGGAATTGATTTATTTCTATTTCTCTTAAGCTAGAGGTTTCTTGTACAAGTTTTTAAAAAAAAAATTTTAATTTGCAAATAGTTAATCCAAGACCTGTTGCCTTACCACGGGGCGAACCTACATGTATGCTTTTGGGCGCAATCTCTCCTATCCGGATATGGGTATGCTTCCAAAATCCATATGAAAATCATATATGAAAATCGTGGGTTTGCCCCCCAAAACCCTACTACTTTTTCGGTCCGCCCCTACAAACCAAAATCCTAGATCCACCAATATTTCTTGGGTATGCTATCACATGATTAAAATAAGAAAAAGAAGATAAATTGGAAAGTTCTCAAATAAGACCTTAAGTTTTTGCCTTATTTGAAAAAAAGACACAAGTTGCAAAACTTTTCAAATTAATTCCTAAGTTTTCCAATAAGTTTTCAATTAAGGACTTCCGATCATTTAAAGGTGTTTTCTAGCGATTTTTTTCCTCAGTGTTTTAAAAATATCCAAATTATTCTTCATTTAAAGTCATGACATGGTTTCGGCAGCCACTAAATGCAGCAAATCGCTGTGAAAGCATTGGTTGTCTTTGATCATTGTGAGGACGCTGGTGAAAGAAATGAAGAGAATATAGAGGAAATGAAGAGAATTTTATTTCAATGAAGGGTAATTCAGAAATTTTAAAAAAATTGGGGGAAAAGTTGCCAAGAAAATAGCTTTAAATGGATAGATGTCCTTAATTGAAAACTTCCTAAAAGTTTTAGGGACTAATTTGAGAAGTTTTAAAACTTGTGCTTTTTTTTTTTGAAATAAGGTAAAAACTTAAGATCTTTTTCAAAAATTCACCAAATAAATTTTAGTTGGTAGTGAGAACTGGGATTTTAAAAATGATCAGGGGTGGAAATCCGACAGGTCTGGTTGGATGAAAGTCCAATCGAAGCCCAGGTTAAATCTTAAGTAGGTAAACCCAAACCCGAATTCAACCTAAATATTTCAAAATCAAACCTGGCCCAAAATGTAAATTCTCTGCGACAGTGCATTTCACTGAGTTTAGCTGACATGGGTCAACTAGAGGACCAGATTGGGTTTTCTTCTTTTTTCTGCTTTGGTTTCACTCTATAAAAAGTTAAAAGTCAAAAAAATAAAAAAAAAGTATATTTCTTCAATATATTTTTAGAACAAGTTTATAGATATGTCACGAAATCGGGTTGAACTCAAGGTACCCGGGCACAAACCCAAACCCAAACCCAACTCAAATTCCATTCCGGCTTCAAATTTTGACCCGAGCCCAACCTAAACCCGAGCAAGCCCAACCCAATTTTTACCCCCTTGGTCAACTCAGGCCATACAAGTTTATATTTGGCCAAACCCAATTTTTACTTCTATATAGGTCCGGGCCAAAGCCCAAGAAACATGCATGCCATGGTTTACAAGGAAATACAGTTCGAATTGGGCTTTCTAAGCATAGGCTCAAGCTTGGGCCTAAATTTAAAACTCAAAATAGAGTCCGGGTCAAGTTTCAACTTAGGCAATAGTTAACTGAAGTTGACCCTGATAACAAATCAACATACAACATAAATACATATACCAAATCTCATAATAGCATTTGGCATTACTAAAGTAAGTAGTTACATGTAGCAAAGAATTCTTACATGCCCATGCCCAATAAACTACTGTCATTGGGTGCAGGCTTGGGTCCTGGTCCAAATCAGGCCATCAAATTCAAGTTCAGTCCGCAGGTAGGGTTGTACATGGGGAGGGGTTTTTTGTAATATACGATATAAATAATGAGGAATATACAATTTATTATATATATTGCACATAATATTTGTACATTGGAATATGATTTAACAGCTATCTTTGGGTCTTATGGGTTTGAAACTATATGGCTTCACACCAATATCCTATTTTTAAGGGCTGGGTCCAAGTCGGGTGGGTAAATGGGTATCCGATGCCAACCAGAAATTACTGTGATTGAGGAAGAGATCTAGGGTGGGCCATGCAAGTGGGCCATGGTGGCCACCTGTCATGTGCCAGCGATTCAATCTATCATTACATAATTTAGTGCCTGCCCACTTAAGAATCCAAGCCAAGGCACGGTCTAAAAGCAGGAGACAGTGCTTTCTCTGAAGGGAAATTCTAAGCTCACCCACCCTTTTTGCTGAGCCTATCCACATTTTAAAAAAAAAATTAATTCCACGAATACTCATCTATGAATTTCCCTAATTACCCTTGCCTTCATCTTCCTCTTCTCTTCGGGCGATCTGCTTCTTCTTGTGCTGTGTTTTTTCTTCTTCTTCACTTCATCTTCCTCCTCTCTTAAGGATTTCATCTTCACTTCTTTTGCACTTATTTCCCTTCAACAGCATATACTTCTTCTCCTACTTCTTCTATCTTCATAAAGCTCCCACTTCGAAAGAACTCATCTCCCAACCCATCTCCCTATTTTTTCATATAAGTTATTACATCTCCAATCTTAGGCAACACATTGTGTTTTAGAGAAGTCATATCCAATATGGACAAGCAAATGAGCATATATGAAGAGAAGGTATCGTTTTTTGATACATCCTTACATTTTTTTCCCATTCGCGTCTTGTACGAATTTGCACAACCGCGCATCACATGTAATGCTCGAATATATGACGCCGTGCATCAGTATATTGCACCACTCTGTAGTTCTGTGCATAAATGCATTGCACGGCTTTGTATTTCCATGCATAATTGTTGAACGGCTTCAGATTTCCGTACATGAGTGTATTGGACGGCTTTGTATTTCCATGCATTAAAACATGGCTCATCTTATGTTGGGCAAACAGTGTAATGTTTGCGGTTTAGCAGGGCCATGCGGCACTGAATTTTTCTCCAGGATGTTGATTCTACAGGTGCCAGTAAGTGCATATTGAATTTTACTAACGTCTTTACTGCCGACACTATATTCAGAAGCCGAGGTGCCCTTATCCAATGGATACTAGATGTCGAAAAAAAAACATGGCTTAGTAATTATAATCAAAATGTCTGATGCTAGTGTAGATGGCTTCCCGCAAAGTGTTCGTAATTGAGTTCATTAATGGAAACCATTTTGTCCAAGTGTTCTTCACATCTGGATCTCCCATGCCCCCCATTGCTACAAATTGGCACAAATATCATGTATGGGAACTTCCTTATACCACGAATATCGAGTAGTTGAAAGATATCATAGGGGACTCTGTTGCTACGCAGGAGACGATTCATCTAGATAGTGATTAACTTTGTTGATCTTTATTGTATATCCTGCTTAATGTAATGTTATTTTATATTTTTAGTGCAAAATTTTGGATCACCATTTCTACTTTGATCAACATACATACTAATAAAAACAAATTGATAACCAACTTCATCCACTATCATAGTTCAATCCACATTAAAGTTCGTCTACAAAAGATAATGCATAGTTCAACCGTCAACCAACAAAATACATGACACCCATAAAACCCGACTATGGTCCTTGTAGATGACACTTGTATGTAACTGTTGAGTTCATGAATTTACATATTTATGCATCATTTTAAGATGAATTAGGGGTTTTATTTGGTGAATTGCATCATTGTTCATTTAATTCCATCATTTCATGCATTTTCACCTAGAAACCTGAACTTTCATATTTTTCATATATTTTATGCATTAACTTAGAAACTTATGCAATTTTTCTCCGAAAAGTCCTAGTTGGAGTAAAACTCTATCCGGATGGGTTCCGCGTCAATATGGGCTCTTCAATTTTTTATGTGTTGAATTAGAATGTGTAGAAAATGAGAATTACGGGCCTCTATCACAGAACCACTTTCAAGCATACATAATCATCCTAGACCCCACATACAAGCGATGTGCAAATCAATGAAAGGAGGGGTCCACTCATCATGTCAATTGAAGAGTCCTAACTACAGTAAAAGACTTCTCATAGGGCGCACTATTCAAGCAGACGAAATGTCCCACATGGCAAGGTCCGCAATAATTGCAGATTTGAAACTATTAATGGATAATTCAAAGAGTAAAAGTTTGACTGGAATAAAAGAAGAAGAGTTTGAATCATCCACATCTGATATCCTTCAAGAATGAAAGTTGTGCAAAGATAGAATTCATTGCAAATCAAATTTTAAAAGTTAATCACTTTTTTCTCAGGATAGCTCATCCTCAGATTGTCATAACTTTCAATCCAACCGTTGGATCGATGAAATTCACCCACCATTGAAAATCTTATTCAGAGTAGATATCCGTGGAGCCCAAGATTGCACAAATTGGAGCTAAATTGACAAAGTTATGGGCCCAGAGATTTTCATATTCATTTTTAGACGGGATTGCAATTAAATCCATACCGTTGATAATCCATTGCTGTATATCCCTTGTGGGACCCTATCTAAATATTAGCCAAGCCATCTAGAGATTTCCAGAAGCTTTCATCTCATTCAAATTCAAAAAGGATAAAGAGATATACCTTATCAATAAAAATAAATCAAATCTACAAAGAAGGTGTCCAGATTCAATGTATCTGTAAGATAACCATGAATTATAAAAGGAATCAAAAGGAAGCATACGAGACACACTCCCTCCCTTGGACGTCCACTACATTCTCTCTCTCCTCTTTCTCTTTTTTTTTTCTAATTAATAGAATTAGAGTTATTTTTGGGTATTCTGGAGCCCTATTCCAGAAGTAAGTTAAAAGAGTGTGAGAAAATATTATAATTGCCGTGAAGTTCTCAATGAAAATCACTTCTTTTGCAATGGAGGAGTAGATCCCTAAATCAGAGTATCAGATGAAGTTAAGTGTTTCTTATCATTAATCTATGTGATATTTTTGTCTCTTGCGTATTGATTATAATAATAAATCTGCCTTCTGTCATTGACAACCTATGTTATTTAATTTTTTTATTTGAATAATGCTTTAACCATATATGTTTTCTTAATAGATTATTCTTAGATTGAAATTCTTTGATAATCTATCTTTGATTAATATGTGATATTTAGTTAAGTCCATAATTTCATTAGGTGAAGGAGATTTTTGCCTTAAATAAATTGTGGAAAATTGTGCTCTTTGATAAACAAATTATCCGAATCAAAAACATTGATTTGTTTCTGATTTGAAGGATTTTTGGGACAAAATTATTTGATCAATTGCATAGAATGATGGTGAGACCACTTAATGGATTCATGATATTCTGATCTGTTTTTTCTCATATCTTATTTCTACACTTTAGATCTAGAATTTTCTCAATTTTATTATTATTTCTTATTATCTCTCTTGTCATTATCATTGATAAAAAAAAATCAGATTTTAAATTTTAACTTAGTAATGCTCCCCATGGGATCGACCTATAATTGTCACTGTCTCAACAAGACAACTGTGCACTTGTAGTATTAAAGGATTGAATTTAAAATCACATCAAGTTTTTGACGCCGTTACAGGGGAGCCAAATCTGAGTTTTTATTAAAAATCTAAATTTTTTTTATTAGATTCATATGCATGCTCATATTTAGGTTGCATTAGTTGTTTAGCCATCTAATTTGCATCATTAGTTTTATTTTCAATTAGTATTAATTATTATTTCACTTTGCTGATTTTTCTGAATTGTCTGATTTTTTGGATATTTCTGATATTTTTTTATATAATTAACTGAATTTTCGGAATAATTAATTGATAATTAAAAAAACCGAAAAAAAAATTTTTTTGAAGGATTTCTTTTAATTCCGAATTTCAGTAAATAAAAACAAAAAGAAAATTTATTTTAGATTAGTTTTACTAATATGTTGCTTGGATTAAATTAGGATTGGTAAGGTAGAGTTTAAAATCTTTAGTATTAGGTTGTTTTGATTAATAACTAACTTTAAATTCTGAAATTAGGTAGTTACAAATTTTAAAATTCTATCCCTTAAGTTGTTTAGATTACTTGGAGTTTTAAAATCTAAAATTTGAATTGGATAAGATTGATAATTTGAAACTTTTTGAAAACTCTAACCATATCTAAACACTTGTTTGGATAATTTAGAATTTCTGAATTTTTTTTATAGATAGAGTTTTTTATTGTTTCAATAACTTAGAGTCCACTTTGGATAGAGTATTGATTAACTTGGTTGTCTTTTGTTTGAAATTAGGATAAGATAGAATTTTTAAGATAGGATAAGAATTTGAGTTGATTTGTTAACCTATGATTTACTAACAAGAGTTTTTTCTGGATAGGTGACCTTACTAAGAGGAGAGTTGCACAAAAACAGGAAACTGCATGGATTTGCTCTTAAGCAAATAAGTTGCGCTCAGAATTGCTTAAAACAAATTGCTCTCGGTATTGCAAAATTGCTATAAAAAAATACATGTTAAGCTTACACAGTTTAAATATTAGTGTGGACCCGCTGAAAGAGTTTCAAAACTTTACCCCACAAATCTTTCACTTGCAAGTGGAGCTTGGGTGATTTAATTTTTGCAAAGTGTGATTGCTTGCTTGACACACCAATTAATTGGACCCACACACTTAGTTAAGGGCAGTGACCCCAATAAGATAAAGACCGGATTTCATCACTAGATCCTTGCCCAATTAGGTTTAACCACCTCTCACACAGTAACCTAACCATTAATTAAAATCAAGTAGAAACGAGACCATAGGGTCGAGCTCATTAGGACGAAGACCAAAAAAGGTTGCACCAATTGCGCTCTTTGGTCAAGTCAATGTCTAGGTAAGTCCTGTCCCTTCAAAGGGTGGCAGTCTCTGTTCTAGGAGTTTGGTTCTTAAGCGGGACCCTTGCTAAGTGCATTGTGACCCCACCACTCATCCTGGGGACTTACCTGATCGATTTGGTTTCATAAAACCGGATTGGAGGCCTTAGTGCACTCTTCAAGCCAATTAGGAGCTGTCTAGTGAGTTAGGTTAACCCTAGGATAACTTCTTGTGCTCAATCTTTGTGCTGGACTGCTTGTGCATCATCTAGTACGACCATTAGAGCCCTGCATATAGATTAGGGTTGCATCTCTTTCAGGTTGAACCCGATGCATGCGCTCTAGACCTGAGAGAGAGAAATTGTGGGTACGCAAGAGTAAAAGATTAGTAAGGATAGAGCCCGAATTAGCCTTAACTATTGTAGGAAAGTCTTCCATCTTTGAAGAATTTGTTAGGATGGCTGATCAAGAAGACCCACCCATGACTTTGAAGGATTACATGTACCCCACCAGGACAACCCAACCGTCTTGCATCACCCTGCCTTAGACCAATGCCACATTTCAGCAGAAATCTGGCATGATCCAGATGCTCCCAGTATTCCGTAGGCTAGACCAGGAAAACCCATATCAACATGTTGGGGAATTTGAGGACATTTGTGGGACCATGAGAATCAATCACATGACTGAGGAGGCCCTTAAACTTAGATTCTTTCCTTTTTCCCTAAAAGAAAAGGCTAAAGCTTGGCTTTATGCCTTACAGGCCGGGTCCATCACTACATGGGCTAAGCTAGTCGAAGAATTTTACAAAAAATTCTACTCCAAGCAAAACACCGCTTCGATTAGGCAGGCCATAAATGGATTCCATCAAATGGAAGGGGAGACACTTTACCATTATTTGGAACGTTTCAAAGACCTCTTAATACAATGTCCCCACCATGGATTTGAAAAAATCCAATTAGTCCAAATTGTGTATGAAGGCATGGATTACCCAACCAAACAAATGGTGGAATCTTTCTGTAGTGGAGAATTTACACAAAAAACAACGGAAAAAGCTTGGACATTTTTGGAAGATGCAGCTGAGAATATATTGCAGTGGGCCCCTATCAAGAGGGAGCCCACTAAAACCACCATTCCTAAAAAGGGGGGGATGTTCAAGGTTGAACCCAAAATTGAGGCAGAGGCCAAAATGGCCACACTGATGAGGAGAATAGAGGCCTTAGAGCTGAACCAAAGGCCTACTCCAAACACTTTGGAGTCATTGAAATATAACCATGCCATAAATGGAGGGATTGACCCAACAACTTTGGGTCAAGCTAAATCTGTTGAGGAGGTTAATGCACTATATCAAAACACTCGTTTTGATGATCGTCAAAGGTATGACCCGTACTTTAATGCATACAATCCAGGTTGGAGGAATAACCCAAACTTTTCTTGGACCAAAGGCCCAACTCGGGGTGGCCCATCTCAGTCCACTCAATTTCAACCCAATCAATCTCAAGTCAATGCCCCACCCGGTTTCCAAAAACCCAATTTCAGTCCCAGTCCATTGACCCACAGGGTAGATTCTTTAGAAGAGGCCATGAAACACATGTCTTAAACCACGGCCCAATTGTCTCAGAGTACTGCTCAATTCCAGCATACCACTACTCAACTTTTAAATGGCCACACTCAAACCCTTGCAAAATTGGAATACCAAATGGGTCAACTGGCTAACTCATTGAGTGCTAGAAACAAGGGAACATTTCCTAGTCAACCTGAACCCAATCCTAAGGGCCAAGTCGTTCATGATATAAAAGGAAAAGGCCTAGAACAAGTTAAGTCCATAATTACTCTTAAGTCGGGTACACAAATTAATAACAATGTTGAACTACCCAAAGAATCTAAGAAAAGACCAAGTGAGGATGTAGAAAGTGAGGAACAAATTGTAAATGTCGAACCTATGGTAGAACCTGAGCCAATCAAAGAAAACCCAGTCAAAACTAATCCATCACCTAGTGAGCCATCTCCTAAGACTTATGTTCCCAAGGCACCATACCCATAGAGGCTAGGCCCGGCAAAATCAACTATTCAGTTGGATAAAATGCTAGAAATATTCAAACAAGTGAGGATCAATGTCCCACTACTTGATGCTCTCCAACAAATTCTAGCCTATGCAAAATTTCTAAAAGACATTTGCACCTTCAAAAGGACTACCAATGTGCCCAAGAAGGCATTTCTAGCCCAACAAGCTAGCTCAATCATTTCCTGTCCAACCCCGATCAAATACATGGACCCGGGGTGTCCTACAATTTCTTGTCAAATAAAGGACTATCACATAAAGAAAGCTTTGCTAGATTTTGGTGCAAGTGTGAACCTTCTTCCGTACTCTATTTATGAAGAATTAGGTTTGGGGGATTTGAAAAGGACCAATGTGACCTTGCAATTGGCTGATGTATCGATTCGATACCCCAAAGGGGTAGTCGAAGACGTTCTGATCAAAGTCAGAGACTTTGTGTTTACTATCGATTTTGTTGCCTTGGATACCAAACACACATCTGAGGCTGAACCCAAAATTCCAGTAATCTTGGAGAGACCATTCCTAGCCACCTCAAATGCCTTGATCAATTGTAGGAATGGAGTGATGCAAATTTCTTTTGGGACGATGACAGTTCATGTGAACATTTTTAATGTTAGTAAGCAACCTCCTGATGAGGATGATGGGATTTTAGAATTAGTTACATTCATGAATTGGTGGAAAATCACTTACCCCAATTGACACTTGAAGATCCACTAAAGGTTTGTTTGGTCCACTTTGGAAGTGATTTTGATGTAGATTGACATATTGAGGAAGTCAATGCACTGTTAGACTCCACCCCATCCATTGATTGCTCCAAATGGCAACCGAAGCAAGAGCTTCTAACTCCATCTGCTTCCCCACCTGTTCCATCGATTGTAGAGCCCCCTAAGTTAGAACTCAAGCCATTGCTAGATACCTTGAAATATGTGTTTTTAGGCCCACTAAAAACCCTTCCAGTGATTATAGCTTCAGACTTGGACCCTGTCCAAGAGGAAAAACTCATAAAAATTTTGGATGAACACAAGGAAGCTATTGGATGGTCCATCGCAAATATTAAAGGAATAAGCCCATCTATGTTCCAACATAGAATCTATTTGGAAGGAAATGCAAAAACTTCTCGTGATCCACGGAGGCGATTGAAACCTGCAATGAAGAAAGTGATTAGGTCAGAAGTCTTGAAATTACTTGATGCAGGGGTGCTTTACCCCATATTTGATAGTGCATGGGTAAGCCTGGTTCAAGTGGTACCAAAGAAATCTGGAATAACAGTAGTTCAAAATGAGGGCAATGAATTGGTACCCACTTGGATACAGACTGGTTGGAGGTTATGCATTGATTATAGGAAGTTGAACTCAGTCACTTGGAAAGATCATTTTCCCCTCCCATTCATGGATCAAATGCTCTAAAGGCTAGCCGGTCATGGATATTATTGTTTTCTTGATGGTTATTCTGGCTACAATCAAATTCCAATTGCACCTGAAGACCAGGAAAAGACCACCTTCACATGTCCTTTTGAAACTTTTGCTTACAGACGCATGCCCTTTTGGGTTATGCAATGCACCGGCCACCTTTCAAAGGTGCATGTTGAGCATATTTTATGACATGGTAGAAAGATTCATTGAGGTTTTCATGGATGATTTTTTGGTCTTTGGTAATTCTTTTGAGAAGTGCTTACATCATTTGTCCCTTGTGCTTGAAAGATGTAAAGAAAATGATCTAGTCTTAAATTGGGAGAAATGTCATTTCATGGTGAAGAGAGGGACAGTCCTAGGACACATTATCTCTCAACAAGGAATTAAGGTGGACAAAGCAAAAATTGATTTGATCTCCAAATTGTTACCACCAAAATCAGTTAAGCAGATTCGATCATTCATGGGCCATGCTGGTTTTTATTGTAGATTCATCAAGGATTTTAGTAAAATTGCTAAACCTTTGTGCCAATTACTGAGAAAAGATGCCCCGTTTGAATTTGATGAGAAGTGTCTAAAGGCTTTTGAGAGACTGAAAAAGGAACTAACTTCAGCCCCTATAATTCAGCCACCTTAATGGACCATTCCATTTGAGCTAATGTGTGATGCATCCGATATTGCTATTGGAGCTGTTTTGCGTCAACGGGTTGGGAAGTTACCTCATGTGATTTACATCGCAAGTAGGACCCTCAATGATGCACATCTAAATTACATAACCACCGAAAAAGAATTGCTAGCTGTGATTTTTGCCTTGGAGAAATTCCGGTCCTACTTGATAGGGTCTAAAGTCATCGTCTACACAGACCATGCAGCTCTGAGATTCCTTCTATCCAAAAAGGATTCAAAAGTCCGATTGATCCGGTGGATCCTTCTGCTACAAGAGTTTGATTTGAGATAAAAAAGGATGTGAGAATGTTGTAGCAGATCAACTTTCGAGGATACCCTTAAAGCCATTAAATGAGGTTCCACTGAATGAAAATTTTCCTAATGAACAATTATTCAGTATTTCTCAAATCCCTTGGTTTGCAGATATAATAAATTACCTTGTTACAAGGGAGATGCCTAACCATTGGTCCAAATAGGATCGATCAAAATTTCTAGCTGAGGTCAAGTACTTTTTCTAAGATGACCCGTATCTTTTTAAGTACTGTCCAGACCAGATAATCAAGAGGTGCATTCTTGATGAGGACCATCAAAGTGTCATTTTGTTCTGTCATGATCACGCATGCGGGCGTAGCTCCAAAAAGACTGCCGCAAAAGTTTTGCAGTGTGGTTTTTATTGGCCCACAATCTTTAAGGATTGTCATGTGTTTTGTCTGAGTTGCAATAGGTGTCAAAAGCTCGGAAAAATCAATCGTAGGAATATGATGCCCTTGAATCCAATCTTAACAGTGGAAATCTTTGATGTTTGGGGGATCGATTTTATGGGACCATTTCCAAGTTCCTTTGAAAATTTGTATATTTTACTTGCAGTGGACTATGTTTCAAAATGGGTGGAAGCAATATTTATCAGAAAGAATGATCGCCAAGTGGTGATCAAATTTGTGAAGGAATACATATTTTCTAGGTTTGGTACACCCAGGGCAATTATCAGTGATAGTGGAACCCATTTCTGCAATAGCATCTTTGATCACCTAATGAAAAAGTACTCTGCTACTCATAAGGTTGCTACGCCCTACCACCCGCAGACCAAGTAGAAGTTTCGAATAGGCAAATTAAACAAATCTTGGAGAAGATGGTCAATCCAAATCGGAAAGATTGGTCTTTCCGACTATTGGATGCATTATGGGCCTATCGAACCGCTTACAAGACTCCTATTGGGATGTCCCCTTATAGGTTAGTCTATGGTAAGGCTTGTCATCTGCCTGTTGAGTTAGAACATAAATCTTACTGGACCATCAAAACTTTCAATTTTGATTTGCCCTTGGCAAGGAACCATCGTAAGTTGCAACTTAATGAGCTTAATGAATTTAGAAATGATGGCTTATGAAAATGCCAAAATTTACAAGGAACGGATGAAGTTGAACCATGACAAATCAATCCTTAGGCTTAGGAAGTCATTCGAACCTAGCATGAAAGTTCTCCTCTACAATTTCCGGTTACACCTGTTTCCAGGAAAATTGAGATCTCGATGGTCTGGCCCATTCATTGTGCGTACTGTTTATCCTCATGGGGCAGTGAAAATTAAGAACCCCAAAAGCGAGGACAATTTCAAGGTTAATGGTCAAAGGCCGAAACCGTTTCTGGAATTAAAGGATAAAAACATTGAGGAAATCCTTCTAGAAGACCCAATTTACCAGGACCAATCATTTTTTGTCACGTCTGGCTGACGACATTAAACTTAGCGCTGTTTGGGAGGCAACCCAATTTTGGAAGGTAATTGAGCTAGTTGATCACATTCTTTTGCAATCACCCTACCTAAGACGTTCCAATTTTTCTTATTGTTCATTTTCACATTACACATGCATTCATAACATTGAGGACAATGTTGAGTTTAGGTTTGGGGTGTGAGTTAGAACTTGACATGTGATAATTTGTTCAATTTTCATTATACATTTTTCTTTTTCGTTTTTTTTTATTTTTCTTCTTTTTGTAGGTTTTTATGAGATTTAAAAAAAAATTGCTATCGTTATGATAGAGGGAAACTTTCGAGAGAATTTTTATTGAATGAAGATATTTATTTTAGGGCAAAAGAAAACAATGGTTCACTATTTTATTTATGAAAAGCGTTTTTGGAAAAGTACTGAATTTTAATCCCTCACTTTTACATAGGTTGTATACGTTTTCAAAGTTTTGAATGTGAAGCTATTATTTCCGTTTTTCTTTGATAATTATAAAAAAAAAAAAGAAAAAAGGAAAATCGACCCCGACCCTTGATGTTACAGTGATTCCTGGTTCAACAGGTGGATACATGGAAAAGGCTGTCTATTGTTGGGGATCACAAAAAATAAAAAATAAGAAAAAGTGTTTAGTTAGAAGTCTTGAAAAGAATAAAAAGTTTGTGACTAGTTTAAGTTCGTAACCTTTTTAATCCGAGCTAATAAGCCCGTAGGGGTATATACATACTTAGTGCCCTAAAGTCATCTGGTTTGGGAGTCATTGGCCTAATGCTCATTACATGGTTTAATTAGAAAGCTTAAAGGACCTAGGCATTGCACAGTCACATGTGGGTGTTTGAAAAAAAAATTTTACGGCCTTTGAAAAAACAGTAGTGCGAAAGCTGTCATTATCGCCTTGAGAGGAGACTGTTTTTCTTTGCTAAAGTTAGACGCCTAGAATAAAAATAAAATAAAATAATTTTCATGAAAATTCTTGGTGGATCATTGATTCTTATTACGTATACATACTTATCACCGTGCACGATCAATTTAGCATGATTTCGAGAATTTTTGACCAAAAGATGGGATTGGTGAACTGAATTTAAGATTTGTCTTTGAAAATTCCGAGAACTGAGAATAGTCAGTGTCTATAAATTTTCTCTTATAAGAAGTTTCCCTGGATTTTGTTAGGTTTTAATCATTTTTTTTCAAAGAAAAAAAATGGAATTTTGTGGGTGAATTCACTGCAAACCCTCACAAGGCACAACTCGTCCACTAGGGGGAACCTAGGGGTTTATGGGCTTGTTGCATATGCTAAATGCAACTGAGAATACCAGCAAAAATCGTGCAAGTCTTCTAAAATCTCAAGTATAGTCTGTAACGCACGGTAACACGTCAGCTGACTCTCCTGTTCGCGCAATCGTGGCATGGAGATGACTCATAGCTTGGTGGACCTGTATCAACCGAACAAGATATGAATTTAGCAAACGGGTTAGGCATGCATATACCATCAAGGGGAAATCCTCAAATTAAATAATCTCCTCATCGTGGGGGTAGGGTCATCAACGCCTTGCTGGGGGTCAAAATGTGAATGGCGAACTGTGTTCTGAACCCGTACATGCGAGATCCTCCGAGACCACTGAAGATAATAAGGGGTGCAATCCCATGCATGCGTCGCATGACTCCCGCTGTGCTCTGGGGATAATATATGGTCACCCCACATAATCTAGAACTGGTCCAGGAATTGGTAGGAGACCATGTACCTAGTAGCAGTCGCTCCCCAAGATGCACGAATAAGAGCATACGGTGGAGGTGGGATTGTCTGCACGTGCTCAAACTGACGAAGGACCCTTTGTGGATGATAGGGCTCTATGATATCCATCGATCTCAAGCATCCACAAAAAAATGATATATGGTGGAAGGGATGGTGAGCCCCTCACACTAGCATAGGGGTCCTAAGCTACCTGTGAAAAAAAAAAAGAAAAAAAAGGAGAACAATAAATTAAAAATAATAACTTCAATATAATAATAACTATTAGATAGGTATGTTTATTCACCTCGCTCAAATGGATACAGTCCAGCCTCTCACGTATCAATTGTATACTCTCCATCATGTTGCCTGAACTACTGGAAGGATACTATCAACGTGCAAGTGGCTCGCTTGTAGTATATCCAATATTTGCTCGCGAACCAGCAAAGGGGAAGTGCTTGTATACCTAGGCATGTACACGCATAGGCGGAAGTGTTACATATATATACGCGTGAGATACCTGCAGCAGCGTGAGATATCTGGTAATCTGTCGAACATCAATCATCATCGCCTGTCCTAGCTGGCGATAAAGATACGCCAACGCAGCAGCCCCCCATGCCCAATGTTGAATATGTCCAACATCCATCAATAACTCTAAGTAGAAGATGGGGACTCTAGTCACGGACTTTTCGACAAAGAGCGTGCAGCCTAACAAATATAAGAGGTAACCTCTGGCAGCACACTCCATCCGTCATTCAGACGACTGAGGAGTCACATTACTGCACATCTGTTTGATCCATGACAATCTAACCACCCCGCCGTGGGCCAAGGACAACTCTGCATTGGCAGCTCCTTTATCCACCCCTAATCCATGCTCCAACAATGAAATTTGATCAGTAAAAGACAACACACTCCATCTCTCTACAAATGCCAACACCAAAGCCCGGTCAATATGGCGGTAAGATAAGTGCATCCGAAGTGGTGCCAAGCCGGACTCCTCTATAATCGCATGAAATCCAGGAACATGATTATCTTCACCCAGCTGTGGTAGATACCATGATCTCAACTTAGGCCACTGACTTACACACTTAAAAGCATCGCGATCCTACACATTGTAAGAAAACATCAAAAAATTTGATTTTAACAATTCCAATAAGAAAAAAGAATAATGAACACATTGTTAGAATGAATGTCATACCTCCCCTCCCCATATCGGCAAAGCTATGTACGTCCTAAAGCTGATAAGGACAAAGGGATCCTATGGACCACCTAGAATAGGACCTGCTTGATGATCCTCGTCCACCCTCTCCTCATGAATGAGCGGATGTGCATCCTCATCAGCAATATCATCATTTGTAGCCTCCTGAGAGGCTACATCCTCCTTGGACTCCTCTATCAGACCCAGACTTGGATCCTGTCATGCCTTGCGTCTTCGCTCTAATGCCGTAGGCCTATGACGATCTGTGGTGGATGAGCTCACCACACCACTTCGACCCCGCGAGGTCGATGGACTACTAATAGCGCCATCACACCCCAAGGTCGAAGAACTACCACGGCAAACTCATCTTGACGGCATGCTGAAATATATACATCATTCGGATTAGCTTTATAAGTAAACATACTGTACGGATTTTATTAGCAGTGCATATCTCAAATTGCACGGATGTGAAACTTTATGCAAATGCAACCTGCATGGACTTGAAGTTCCGTGCATATACGAAGCGCACGGATTTGAAGCTCCATGCAAATTGCATTTGCATGGATTTTAATCTTCATGCATATTCAATTTGCATGGATTTGAATCACTATGCATATGCACAACGCATGGATTTTAATCTCTAAATCGAATTACCGTGCACATTGAAATGTGCACAGTTCTGCGTTTCCGTGCAGGACGCGAATCATGTTTTTCATTTTGCATGTCAACCATCACTAATTTCCTTTCTCCCTTCCATTCAACTAGATTTTCCTCCCAATTGCAACCCACACACTCCATTCAATTTGCATGCACTCAATCCATTTGCATTATATGTTTATTTTGTTGGAAAAAAGATTAACAAAGGAGGAAAACAAAATTGGAAGAAGTTGAAGATGAAGATGTACCTGGCGAGATGAAGATAATCCGCCTTTGCTCACGAAGAAGAGAAGAAGATGAAGCCTTCAAAGTTTTCACTCACAAACAGGCTAGGAAATGGCATCGTCAACAGAAATGAGGAAGAAGGGAAGACGGAGAAGGAGAAGGAGAAGGGCAGCTTTGTAATCTTTGGTGGATGGGCTTAGCAAAAACAGAGACTTTATATTTTTGCTGTATGTGAGCTCAGAAGGTGGGTAGGCTCAGCAAAAAGGGTGGGTGCATTTAGAATTTCCCTTCTCCAAATCCTTGCAAAGAGGTAAGAAGAAACTACACTGCAGGTACACCAATTTGCAAACTCCCAACATGAATTAGTCTCCTTTTTTTTTTCTTTTCTTTTCCCTTTTTTTTTTTTTTTTTTGATAGTTGGCTTAGTGGACAGGAGAGGTGGAATAAACTTTCCCACCTTGGAATGGATCCGCCGGTGGAATTATTAAAGGGAGTGTGCTTAACCACAGTGACACTCTGTGATTCCCGTCTCTTGGGTGCGTTTATAAGATACTAGTGTGAGAGGCTAGTGCTGGATAATATTAAATTTTGATTTTTTTTAAATATTTGAAGAAAAAGATAGATATAAAAGAAAATTTTAATTAATAGTTCGAGTAATAAAATCTAACATAGTTTAAATTGAATAATTAAGATTAAAAATAAGTTATCGAGAGAACAACAAACCATATAAATAATAGTACAAGAGAAAAAATATTGTTAGGTACATTATCCACAAAATAAGCATGTCCCATCTCATGATCATATCCACCAAATACTCATATAAAGGTGTTTCTATTTTTATAATGTTTGTATGATCTAAAAAATCAAAAGGGCTATTATTACCCACGAAAAAAGGCATGTGCTAATCTCAAGAAAAAAAAATTATAATAACTATATTTTCAATTTTAGATTTTTTTTGTATATAAATGTGAAGAAAAGGAATCTGAAATCAATAAAAAAATCATATAAAAGGAAAGATATTTTCTAAAATTACATAAATTACAATATAAATTTGAAATTATAAAATCTCGCTTATTTTGACTTTTTATAAAAAAAATTTGTAAAATAAAAAGAAAAAAGGCCACTTTCCAATTAACCATTGCCTTAAACAAAATAAGTAATCCAAAATCTACATTACAAGTCAACTACTTTGTTATTGTCATTTACAATTTAAACATTTTGAAACTAATTTATTGAATATCTACAAACGAAAACTCAGATTAATACACAATCATTTTTTAATAAGAAACAAACATAGCCATATAATTACAGCATATTAACAACACTAAGCAATTATGTTAATAAAATTAAAATATATTTAATATCTATAAATTAATAAGTGATTGTATTGTAATATACAATGTAACAATATTAATAACTTGTAACTCACTCTTCAGGTTAATAACTTGTTGAACTTTTGAAGCCAAATTTCAGGACTACTTAGACGCACATAAACATGAATATAGAAAAACCAAATATATTAGTGTTTAATTTTGTATTCAAGATTTCAAAAGTTTTATAGGAGTGAACAAGTATACCGCCGGACAACTTTTCCTCCTTCTAGAATAGAGGAAATCTTGCAAGATCAAGTATAATATATAATTATATGACGGACAACTTTTCCTCCCTTTAAAGTAGAGGAAATCTTGCAAAACCAAGTATAATATAGAGTTATATGACGGACAACTTTTCCTCCCTTTAGAGCAGAAGAAATCTTGCAAAATGAAGTCTACCAGCAATATTTAGCAGTAAGCCTGCGGGCTTATGCATTTTATGAGAACCAACTATATTTCATGGACAAAATATAAATTAGAATAAAAATAGGCACTAAATAACACTTAATGGCCCATATATTAATTATATTATGGATAATTAATAGATCGTACTTCTCCTTTTTATTTTATGTGCCATTTCCAAAAATAATATCCATTAAACCATTATAATTGATTGGATTATGAGAGTTATATGGATGGAAATCTAATAAGAATGCCTCATAAAATGTAATTAAATCTTAAAAATTATTAAATTAATAGAATGTTTTAAACTTGAGAAAAGAATACATTATTGTTTTTTTTTTTTTTAAGAATTTTAGATGAAGATAAGATGAGAATAGAGATTAAAAATTTATGGTAAAAGAAGAATATTCTTACCAATGATAAGAGATGAAAATGCAAAATAGTAAGAAATATTGTATTTGATAAAAATAAAATAAAATAAGAGAAAAGGCCGCAAAGTGAATTAAAAATAAGAATATGAATTCAAAACTTAAATCGTTATGATCTAAATTGAAAATGGGCAGAAAACCAATTGAAAGAACAACCAATTTTTGAAAAAAAGAGATTTAAAAACTCATTAGTCAATAATAGTGGCCAAAAGAGTATATAAAATACTATTAAAAAAGAAATATAAACAGAAATAACTTAAACCAATGAAGAACATAAAATAAAAGTAAAAAATAAATTACTTTAAAATCATAGTAATTGAGGATTTCAAGAAGATGAAGAGGTTTGTCTCCTTCGTATTCATCACTAGCGTTCCTTAAAATAAGAAGGCAATTAGAAAACTTGGATTTTTTAAAGATATAATTAGGAAGAAAATAAGTCTAAAACAAATAAATCTGCCTTTTATGATTCTTATAAAAACTTTGAAAGAAAAGAAAGAAATTATTTACTTTAATCATGAGAATCAGTTAATTTGTCTACATTGATCTTCAACAAAATAAATAAATCAATATCAGTAGTTTCATTTTTCTTTGAGAGAGAGAGAGAGAGAGAGAAGAACATATATGAATAAATGAATATAAAATAAATAGTATAAATAATAAATAAAACCTACCAAAGATTCTTGGAGTAACATCAAGATTTGTGAATATCTTTGCGTTATTTTGATGGAGTTGGTTCACCAGGTAGGCTGTATCAAGTCACCCATAATTTGGAATTCCTAATGCCCGGGATGTTGGGTTTTGGAGTGTGCATTCTATGGCATAAGATTGGATGATCTTATGATGTTGTATTTTACGGGGTTTTTGATTTTCTGTTAATAAAATCTTCACTTACTTTTCAAAAAAAAAATAATAACATAAAAAAGCACCATCAACATCAATAAATGATGGGCTATATAAATTATGTAGAACTAATTATAGCAATTAAAGAAGATCTACGAAAATTGTGTTGCCTCACCTAAATGAATCCATAGATATTGCTTGGTGAAGAATATTAACCCTTCATTTGCTTTTAAGGGCCACATTGGATCCACTAGTGCAGTTAAGAAAAAATGAAAAAAAAATCCCATAAATTAGAAATGACAAAAGAATAAAAAAAAAAAAAAAAAGAGTATGACGTATTAGTTTGTAAGGATAAAAAACTTCACAAAATTTGGCTCATAAATTTTTCTTGTCTTCTCATTAAGAACACAGGCATATCAGTATATCCAGATGCTTCTACTTTTAATTATCTCTGATGCACTAAAAATTTTGATAATTCTTTGCAAAAATAAATACCAAAACATGCACTTGAAGAAATAGGCTTTGACATCAAGTGCATCGTTCATGAGTTTAATACTTCTTTTTATCATCTCTTATTCACTCAAAGAAGAAAACTAAGATTTGAAAAGATAGGAAGTAAAAGGAGGTGAGAGATGTGAGTATTTGGTAAAAAGAAAATGATACAATAGGTGAGATACTTTTAAGATTTCAGAGGGAGAGATTTTAAGAGGTGCAAGTATGGCGAAAGCTAAGTAGGGGATTTAGATTATATATTCAATATTTTAAAGAGAGAGATTTTGGGAGATAAAAACCAATCGATAATTAAGCCTAACAATAAATTAAATTGATAGAAACGGATGGAGAGTGGATATATATATATATATAGAGAGAGAGAGAGAGAAAGGAAAGATTGGGATTATTTTTTATAGAAATGGGGTTCTAAGAGATGAGATGGGTGTGCCACTTGTCATTCCGAAAACCCAAAAGCGAGCACCATGTGCCACTCTTTCAAGAAAAAGGCTGATGTCATTATATATATAATTATTAGGGGATTTACCCAAAGAAAGAAAAAGATACCATTAGGGATGTAAACGGGTTGAGTTTGGTGCATAATCATAGTACATTTAGGTTCGAATATGTTTTTTATAGATCCATTCCGAATTCAATTTAGGACATGATACCTATTATAATATATTAAAACCAAAGGTTTAAATTTTGTTTAGATTTCTTTCAAAAGAGTTAAACTCAGGACCTCTGGGCTTTTAAATAAAACTAACCTAATCACAACACAAAACTTAAATGTGATTATTTATAAAAAAAAAAAATCTCAAAAAAAGCGGTTGGTGTGGGGGGGGGGGGGGGGGGGGGTTGGGTTGGGTTTAACCTAGCTACCTGGGCCTTGTTTGTGATTAGCACGGGTTATTATTCTAGTATTTGTCATATACAAATCTCATAGAGATTTAAAAAAAATTACCCAAGCTTAGATCTGCATTACTATCATTGTATACAAACTTTGAAACTTTTTTTTAAAATAAATTGGGGTTAATAAATTGTATATGATTAAAATTAAGTAGTCTATATAAATATAACTCAAGTGCCTTTGAAATCCATATATATTTTTAATATAGAAAAATAATCAAACTCAATTCGAATTGAAATATGCAAATATGTAATTTCAGATACAAATGTCTCAAGCCTGTAAGGTTTTCTATTTCAAATCTAAATTTCTCTCAAATTCAAAAAGAGTCTTCAAACATCCAAATACTTAGGTATCTATTCGCAACTCTGGATATTATATATAACGACCTAAAAATTGGTAGAGTGGCATAAAGCGTAGGCTTGCTCCTATGTTTAGTTTTTGAAACCTTTTAAAATTTGTCTTGCGTGCATTTGTATAATGTTTAGCAAGCACCACCTGGTAATTAGTCGTGTTGGGTCAAGGGACACCCGCATCATAAATTTTTTTTTTAATACTATTGGAATAAAATATAAATATAATGGTTTCTCAAAATCAATATATTTGTGGCAATCGCCTAGTGGAGGGAGGTAAAGAAATCAATGTAAAAGTTCGTGCTCACGCGGTACACGGTACCAGGCCCTCTCTTCCTTCCTCGCTAAGCCTTCTTCGCCTTTCGACCACCGAGCTTTTTGTTTTTAATTTGTGCAGCTACTTCGCTTTCTTCCATCTCTCTTCGCTACAAAACCCTAGATCTTCAACTGTTCTTCTCCATCTTCCATTGATGCCATCTTGCAGGTATGAATTTCCTCTTTTCAGTCTTCTCAAGCGATTGGCATTCATTCATTTCATCCGAAAATTGGCTTTGATTGGTGTTTGTTTTGTTGTTTTTGGTTAGGATTTGAGAGATTTGGGGATCTGGGTGATCGGTTTCTAGGGTTTTGGGGACTTGATGGATATGTCGTCAAACCAGCCTGAGTTCGATTATCTGTTCAAGCTTCTGTTGATTGGAGACTCTGGGGTCGGGAAAAGTAGTCTTCTTTTGAGCTTCACCTCTAAGACTTTCGATGATCTCTCTCCTACGATCGGTAATTCCCACTCCTTTCTTATTGAATTGCCTCATTTCCACAAACAAGGTTGTAGGAGAATCGTTTCTGTTGGAAGATTGTGGTGTGATAAAGCGCATTTGCATTTACTTTGTGTACTTGTTTGTGCGAAAAGCGATCCAGATCATCCAATCATTGGAAATGCCATTGATGGAGGGGGCCCGGACCAAAAATTGCATTGGTGGGGTGATTTGTTTCTGTCCCAATGTGATGATCACCATCCAATTGTTGGTACTTTGTATTGATACTTCCTTTTGATGGGGGTTGTAGACCAAAAATTGCATTGGTTGGGTGATCTGTTTCTGTTCCTATGTGAGCTGTTATTATACAGAACAAAATTTGGGAACATATCACGGCACTATCGATAAGGCAGGTTAGAACTCTTTGACTTACAGTTTTCTTGGGCTGACAAGAGCCTATAGCACAGTTGAAAGGTGCTCATTATCGCAACGAATAGTTTAAACATTTAAACATTTTTAATAGCAGGTTAAAGGCACGCTACAGTTGGAAATTATGTGGAATTCTCTCTTTCATTTTAATGAGTTCCCAATCACTTTTTTAAAATATCTTGCACTGAGTTTCTTCTAGAAGATTCATTTTTTATTCTTTCCTTTCCCCTCTCTCTCTCTCTCTCTCTCTCTCTCTCTCTCTCTCTCTCTCTCTCTCTCTGTTTTTTTTTTTTTTTTTCTTTCTTTTTGTAGTCGTGGTTTATATAGTAGTTCTCCAATGTGTTAAAATGGGTATTTCCATCCAAGATCTTTAAATACTAAGGCTTGAAGGAAGGGATTCTAATTGCCCAAAGCATGAGATGCAAGCTTCAACTTGTGGGTAGAACCGTATAACTACGAGACTCACAAGTTGAGTAAGATATATGATATATTAATATAAATAGAAGATAGTTTGCCGATGGAACAGACATAGCAACTATGATGCCCTGATACTTGTACAAGCCCAACGTATCTATATCACACCGATACAACACTTGTAGGGGATGTAAACGGATCGGTTTTGGCCTGGAACCATATGGGGGCTGGTTTCTTGGTTCCGGACCCGAAACCATTAAGGAGAAGGTGGCACCGGACCCAAAACCAAAACCATATATGAGGCGGGTCCAGGTCCGGGTAATGTGTCATGGCCATGGGTCCAAACCAGTGTGGAACCAGACCCGAACCCATTTAGGTCACAGGTTCAAAAAAAAAACCCCCGGACCCAGATCCATTTACTTGGCGAGGTTTTAAATAAGGGCCCCAAACCTATTTTTTAACCGGTTCGAACCTCCGGGTAATCGGAGAATCAGGAATCGGGGACCCATTTACATCCATAGACACTTGTATTGGTACTTGATACTACACTAATACTTCTAGGGAATAAGTTTAACATATTCTACTTATAAAATCATTTATTTCGTATAGTTCTTTTAATATTTTACTTCTCTCCGTAAAAAAAATACTAGGAAGGGACGAAAACAATGATAATTTCATTGATTCTAAAGAAAAACGAAGGACACCCGTATCCGTATCCGTATCCGTATCCATGTCCTAGATTTTCAAAAGTGAGGAGTCACATCCCCGATCCCCATATCAGTGTCCGTATCTATATCCTTATCGGGGCATCATAGTATAGCAAATAGTTGCAGTTTGGCAATTCTAAGCGTTCTAATAAGCAAACTAGGAGTTACTTAAGTTAACCCTTGGTACATTAAATTAGAAACATTTCAAGTTATTGATATTAAAAGCTCTCCCTTATTCTTGAAAACAAGATGTGTTAATGGGCATGTGCTCCCTATTATGGAGTATGACTGAAATGCATGCATAGTATGACTGAAACGCGGGCGTAGCCTTAAATATGCCTCATGGTATATGTACATCCTAAACGCAAGCTACACCTGGTGTTATTGGGATGACTTATCTTGAGGGGAGCCTCTACGCATAAGCTCCAAATGTTTGTAAATATTTTTTTTTTCATCTTTGAAATTGAAAAGTCCTTGAAACAAGTGATTTGTAACTTCTGCTGTATGAATAGGGATAATAGTAGTTTGCATATATCTGGTGCTGATTTCTTTGTGAAGACTATTTGTGCCCTATGGGATTTTGGCTTTCAGGGTTTAAACTACATATATTGCATTTTAGGTTTTCCATTTCCCCATTATTCTCTATGCATTTCATTTTAGTAATTTTGATCACGGCAAATGATAGGATTGCTTGAATATAGATGTGTTGATGCTCTAGAGTATGATATGATGTGGTGGCGAGCCTGCAGCGATGTTTATCCACCATTCGACCTTGTGTTTATTAACACTAGTCATTTACCATGTTAAACTGTGGTTTTGTATAAAAAAAATTCTATGCTAAAAGGGTGGTAAAAAAAAATGAGCGGATATGTTACTTATTTCTTGGGCACTAATACTGTTACCACTAAGAAAAAGGTTATTTGTGGGCACTGTTAGTGAAACTATGGGTGTCGTTAGAGGGTCTTCACTTGTCTCTTGATCAAAGTCATGAGTAGGAAGAACTCAAGGAACATCACCTTTTACAAGGTAGTGTTCTCCTGTTGGCATGTGAAAATTGATGTTTGATGGTGGTGCTAGAGGTAAATCTTGAAAGGAAGACTTTGGCGGTATTATTCGCAGCCACCATGGGAAGTTTACCATTATATTTTTGTCAACTAGAGGATGGCCTTAATGAGCTATGATGAAAATACGACATGGATAAGGCAAGGACGTCGTCATCATCATCATTGTCGTTGTTGATATCATCAGCACTATCATCATTTAGCCTTATCCTATCACTTTGCAGTCGTCTTAAAAGGTTCTATTACTTAACAATGATGAGTCAAGGACACTGTGGAGTGTAGACATGGGAGGGACACAAGCTTTACATTATAAATGAGGTGTCAAACATGATACAGTACATTTTTGTTGTCCTTTTCTAGCATCTAGTTATCATGGCCATTGAGGCAGATGTCAACACCCTTCTCACTAGTTGTAGGTAGCTTTTGTGTTCAAGTTCCTGTGATGTTATTTAAGGTGGTTGATTCTGCAAGTTCCAACTTCAAAGGGATGTCCAAGGTTCCAGTTAGCTTTCGTCAATGGTGGCTTGACTGGATGGGATTGGGGATATTGCTAACTTTGTTCATTTCTGGTTGCATATTACACAACTGACCAACTTGGAAGGTGATCATCTTGCCAAAGAAGGGGCTGATAGAACTCCCTTGGTCATGGATTCTTAGAATCTTCTTTCATTGGATTTCATCTCTTTAGTAATTTTTGATGGCTGGAGCGTTTGTGGGTTTTAGTTGCATTTTGTTATAATGAAGTAAATCCACTTTACAATGTAGTAACAATAACGACTGAACCTCATTCCATCAATCTGGGGTTAGCTTAGAGTACTAATACTATTAATAAGAACAACTTATATTTTATGGAATGATTTCTCCCCAAGAGAGAATGGTGTACTTCAACTCGCAAGTGCTTTGCTTCTTTCTCTTATTACTTGAAATTCTAGTTCTCTATTGCTTCTCTTGTAGGTGTGGACTTTAAGATAAAAATGGTTACCATCGGGGGGAAAAAGCTGAAGCTCGCAATCTGGGACACAGGTAACTGCATGCTTTCTTGTTTCTAGCTTAGCATCTGATATCATGACGAGTTTCTCACTAGTTATAGCTCCATTGCTTCTTTTTTGAAGTATTTCCTGAGTCTTAATTTCTGGTTCTCTATTGATGACAAGTTGCTTACCTATGATGATAATTTTCTTCAGTTGAAGAAAAAAATATGCAAATAAGCTTTGTTTGAAATGGTCATATACTATGAAGAAATAAGTTATAATTGTAACACTTTGGTGTCTTCATTGATCTTTTTCTGTTATTCTTTTTTCAACATTCCAATAAAATTAATTGCTGCCAAGCTTCTCGGGGAAGATCTAATCCTGATATGCTACACTATGGGGGTGTTTGGAAACAAGATATTTTAAGACATTTTGTTATATTATCTACTAGTTTAGAATATAATCTATTCACCAAAAAAGGAGGTGTTTGGATAACTTAGAAAGTATCTTACAATATCTCACTTTCTTCTAAAAACCTTCAAAAAAGTATCTTACAATATCTCACTTTCTTCTAAAAACCTTCAAATTACATTATTCAAGGATATGCTGTATAAAATAATTTTTTGTTACAAAATCTTTCCTATATATGAAAGATTCCATGGGAAACCATTAATCATAGTGGCCCACTATAAGTTTTAACATCAATGATCCTTATAAGAGTGCAATTATGACTCCCAATATTAGATTGGCCTCACAATGTTTAGAAATTTAATGTGGGATCCTATAACCATATCACAATTACATAGCCCTTGTTAATTATCAATATTAGGTGGATCTTACTAATGTCACACTAGATAGCCTTCATCATGATTACCAATATTAGGTGGGTCACATACTACTAAAATTAGCTAGGTTTCTTATTAATTACCAAAGGTTTCTTATTAATTACCAATTTTGAATTGTGTGATTGCTATTATGAGTTTGTCAACATTAAATGGGTCCCACTATTTGATAGCTCCCCTTGTGTTAATATGACTACCAATATCAAATGGGCCCCACAATGATTTTCATTAATGGATTCGTTGATGATGCTTGACATTAGATAAGGTTTTACAAAAAAAAAAAAAAAAAAACCTAACAAACTAGATAGGCCAATTTGTGATAATCACCATTAGATATATTACACTATGGCTGTCAACATTTGCTGGACCAACCTTAATTAAACAACATTGCTTGGATCTTAAGGTTTTAACATTTAATCCCGTGATTTTTTAACAATAGTGGGCTACCATTATATATTAAGCTAGAGACTTTCTAGATAATTTTGGCTGTACATTTAAATTTTGACCAACAGTTATTTCCAGTTTTCATAACTGTTTTCTCCTCCACTTTCCCCACTTCCACCTCACTCCCCCTTATACCCATCTACCCCACTTTTAACAAACATGCAACTCACTTACCTATGGAGATTCTACTCAATGCATTCCCTCCTCTCTTATCATCCACTAATTTCAACTCTCATTCTACCTTTATTTTGCTCCTTTAGTTTCCTATGTTTCATAGATGACAATGAGGAGGAAGTTTATAGATGGAGGAATCAAGAGATGAATCATTCGCTTTTTCATATATTTGAATTTCATATTCCACAACTGGTATACATGTGTTTTTGCTTCTGATCTTTACTTCATCTTTTAAAAATTTTGATATTTAGTTTCCTAAGTTGGACACTTTTAAAGTAATGTTCATTCCAAACTTATTCGTCATTTATATTTTTATAAATTAATTGATGTTTAATTTTTTTATGTAATTATGTTTAAATTTATCGATATTTAATTTATAATGTAGATTCATTTTATGGCTGTTAATCTTCATTTAATGGATAAACCTGTGCTTAGCACGGGTTTCTGTGCTAGTGATTATTAACACATGTGATTACTAATTAGTGGGTCCTGCATTGGGTCAATTGATTACTTTCATTCCATTTCTTATTCAGTATATCATCTTGTGAGTTTTTTTTATAAATTGCCAAACACTTGAAATTTGTGAAAATTGCCAAACACCATGAGTGACACAATATAATAATATGATACTATTTTGCTCTGTGATAATGAAATCTTACAATATTTAAACTTGTTGATATTATATTATACATTTGTCCAAACACCCCCTAAGTTTGGAGAAAATCTGACTATGTACTGCCATCAGCACTCAGCAGTACCATACTGCTGGACCCACCTTTTTCTTTTCTTTTTAGTCTAGCAGGTGTCATATTTCCTATCAAACATATCAAGGAATAAAAGAACAGAGAAAGGAAATTGGTCTAATTGCGCTATACGAAGGCAAAAAAAAATATAAAAAGGATAAATGCAAAAAACCAAATTGAATCATAGCCATAGGTCTAAATACAAAGATTTTTCAATACCCTTTTAGCCAAAGAATTATTGACCTTTTTCACTTCACTTGAGATATGTTGAAGCAATACATCAATGGATAAACAGAGTTCCTTAATCTCACTTGGTAATGATTAGTTGTAACATGCATCAACTTCTTTCTATTTTTTTTTTTTATCGGCCATCACTTCCCCTTATGAGGTTCATAAGGTTGAGCATCTGCTCTAGCAGTAGTGAGGGCATTCATTAGCATAAAGAATTACGAATTTACTATTCCTGGTAAGATTTGTGTTCATGTGTTTATTTTGTGCCGATTAATTTTAAATGAATGAGTTTCCTTCTCCACGGTGTACTCATCCATGTTTTTCTGATTTTTTAAATGACTTGGTGATTGCATAAACTGAACAGATTCCAACTAACCTGATCTGTGAAATCTGTTGTTTAAATTTCAATTACAGAGTCCTGAATTTCCTTTGCATGGTTGTCAGGAAACTCATTTCCCCTAAAATGTTTTTTTTTTTTTTTTTTCTCAGTACCTGTTTCTCACATTCATTTAACGCTTAATAAAAAAATTTAAAAAATGAGGCATTTCATGAATTCAATTTTGGTTAATTTCCTGCATCAATTTTTTTTTATGGCAACTATGGGGTTTTTTTCCCCCAGCAGAGTTTGCTACCTTTTCTTTCATTGGTTCTGACTTCTGTCAACCGTGTAGTTTTCACTCTGCAGAAAATGTTTCTTCTTTTTTAATGTTTTCCCCCCTTTCTCTTTACCAGTCTGGTATGGGAATTTGATTTACTAGAGGAGTGAGATAAGTTGCAATATTCTTTGCTTCACACTTTCACTACAAGCTGTAAATGTATAAGGATTGCTTGTATACTAGTTGACTCACATACATTGGTTGTTTTTCTCATCATGCAGCTGGACAAGAACGATTTAGAACACTTACAAGTTCATATTATAGAGGAGCTCAAGGAGTTATAATGGGTATGTGTATTCTTTAAATATTTGTGGAGAAAGTTAAATATTTAGTTTCATACCTGTAATTTTCCCCCTTTCATTCATATATTATGCAGGAATCATACATCTTTGTTGATTAGTAGGGATGGATAAGATTTTAAAATGAACCACTTATGAAGCATAAAAGTTTGCATATTGTGTATACATGATGTTGAAATTGTGGAACACTTTTTATTGCGATGCCCACTTGCTTTGTCTTTATGGCCATTTTCTCCAAAGCAGTCTGGGCTGCTTTTAGAGTTGTCAATGGACCTGTGATACCTGCTTACCTGAAGGACCTGAATTGAAAAACCAGATGTGGATCCTCTCTGAGACCTAATTGATATTCATGTCTGTGTTCATGTCCAGCCAGTTTGTACATGTAATACCATGTACCAAGTGATACTTGTAAAATAATATATATTGTATAAATATATGTTAATATGTACTAGTATTATTGTATCCAGTGCAAACCACTAATAGCTTAGTGGCAAGCACCTCAATCTCACAATACCGACTGGGGATCGGTCCATGGTCCTCACATTTGGAAGTAACATTCCTTGACCAGTGATCCAAATTCCAATCTAGCTTTAGTTTATATATAGTAATGGAACTTAAAAGAGCTTACAACTTAGTTGGTATGGGTGTATGGCGCTTATTGTCATGAACTTGAGGCTGAAGGTTTGATTCCTGCAATCTCAAGCTTGGGTCATGCACGGAGTGGGGTCTGGGTCCATCAGAGTTGGGCTTGGTCCAGGTTTAGGGTTTGGGTCTGGTCCACCATGGGCTCATCCCAAACCCAACCCATCTGCATCCTAGGTGCTTTAGGTCATCCTGTGTGATGGTGATAGATTTATTGACTTCTTGGAGATGCCTGTTTTCTACAATAGGGGTTTGTTCTCTTAGAAATTGATTCTATATGCTATTTTAGGGTCTGTTTGATGAGAAAGATAAAAATTGATTTTTCAATGATAAGGTGGACAATAGAGCAATGCCCATTGCACGATGGAACACGGTCACTATTGCAACCTTTTGGTCGTGGGTTCAAGTCATGTCATAAATAAAAAAATAATATTTTTTTTAATGGTGAAACGTATTAATCAAATCAAAGCATAAAGGACTCTTCGTAGGCCGCTGGAGTCAGAGAACTTTTAGGTCATTGGATTTTGGATTTACAGTTTACAGAGGAATATGATAACCATATTCAGGTTACTCATTTGGAGTCACCTCCATTAGGTGTTTTAAGGCCAAGTTTTTATGATAGCTTCAAGTAGGAAACCTGTAAGGTTGGAATACATGTAAATATTAGAAAGTTTAGCAGTTCTATGGTGCAATAGTTTCAGATCCGGCTCCGACTAGTAATAGAAATGAAGGCTCAAGTATTTGTTCTCTCTTTTGAAAAAAATGTAGGGAGCTTATTACATTGGGTGCTATGCTTGTGGGAAATTTCCAATTGATTAGAGGAAATCTGCCACCTTGCCCAGTCATGACAATATAAGCTATGACTTGTTCTATGGTCAGCAAATTCAGATGCAGATTTAAGGATGGATTTTTTAATTTGAGACCTTTATATCATCTTGTGATGTTGAGGTTCTTTCCCATTGTTTTTTCAGCTTCATGGTCTCGGCTATAGTTTCCTTCATAAATATTGTCTAAAAAAAGAAAAGAAAAGCAAAGGAAAAGGAGAAACCATCATGCCTGGAGGCTGAAGATCGATGAGCCCCATGATAAAATAGCTGTCTGAACCTCTTCTGTGATTGTACTAAAAGGGAATGAGGGTAGAATCAAATTGCAAATCATCCAATAGAATTAAATTTCTAGTGGAAATTTACAATTTCCTTCTCAACCTCCATCCTGTTTTGCAACATATTTTCCTTCCACTTCCATTAAATGAGTACTAGCATGCCTATGACACACTAACAATGCCATAGAGAGACACATTTTTTTCTTTTATCAATAATGTGACATGATTTTGTCTATACGAGAAATATATTGCATGTAAAGTGCAACCTCAGCCCCTCCCCAGTCCACACAGCAAACGAGTATCCAGAATTTATCTTGACCATCATGACTCTCAATCCCTTGTTTAGCTAAAGCTTCTATACACACTGCTTCATTGCACTTACATATAAATGCGGAAAGAAACTGGCACCGACTTGTTTAAACCTAGTCGCCATGGACCATAGTTCACCATTTGCCCAAGTGACCACTTCCTTGAAAAAACGATGATCGAGCACCTACCTTTAAATATCCTTTAATGACCTGCCCTTTACCCAAATCTCACTCCACCAATTCTTTCAATCCCACGAGACCCGAAAAACATAGCCAACCTCCTTAATTTGATCATTCAGAATTTTTTAGCATTTTAAATATATGCTTAAAACCTTGTCATCAAGCACACTTCTATGAACTCTCTTATCATCTAGATCTAACAACTTTTTCTCTTCTTAAGAATCAGAAGATTGGATACTTGGCATGATATTGCCGAGCTCATCCTCAACCCGAAGAATGTAGTAGTTTTGCACTGTTCCAATTTATGCCTTAATAATTCTGAAATTTCCCACATTAAGCCTCTGCACATTCTCATGCAGTTTAATTTCTACTATCTGCAATAATTGTTTTCCTTTTTTTTTAATGGATTTTTGTTAGAAATTTGTTGTGGTTATTATTATTGTGCATTGTTCTTTTTATTTTTTTATATTGAGAAAGAGCTATCATAATATTGTCTGGCATTGTAACAGTGTATGATGTAACACGGCGGGAAACATTTACAAATCTTTCTGATGTTTGGGCTAAGGAAGTAGATCTGTATTCAACCAATCAGGACTGCATCAAGATGCTTGTTGGAAACAAAGTTGATAAGGTATTTTTGTGGAGATTTCCAATTAGCATTGTTGTTTCATAAATTGATTTCAGCAGAAATGAGCATGATTCCCAACATTCTTTATCTCACCTTTTTAATTGTCTTGGCTAATTGTCTTAAATTATTTCTATAGGTATGTTGATATTTCTTGTACAATATGTGCAGAAAAAGCATGAGAAAACTCATAATATTTTATTTTTCCAGGAGGGTGAAAGGGTTGTTACAAAGAAAGAGGGAATTGACTTTGCTCGGCAGTATGGATGCCTTTTTCTTGAATGTAGTGCAAAAACTCGCATTAATGTAGAGCAATGTTTTGAAGAGCTTGTTTTGAAGGTGCACACAAAACTGATCTCTGTTTTTATTTTATTTCTTGGTCAAGTAGAGAATTTATTTGAAATGTACCTTGTACCATATCACTTTATGTTACTTCCCTACTTTATTTTCAAAATCATGAATAAGATGCTAGGTTGCAATGTCAATTTTTTTCTATTAAGGGACCAAAATTAGGATGTTTTCTGGCCATACTAATTTTGGACCTGTGTATGGTGTACAAATGGGTGCAGTGCTTTTGTCTTTCCATTGTTTATTGTAATTTTTAAGCACCAACCATAGCATGAAGAGAGGGAAATTATAGTTTTGGGAATGATATAATAATGAGCTTTGATGTTATTTTGTGGACTAGTCCACAATGCACACTCTAAAATGATAATAGAAAAGGAGCTCCAGTGCAATGTTGAGGGTCTTGGAGTATGTGGAAAGAAACATGTTTAAGAAGATATGACTAAGGTGAATGGGATATTGCACAGAGGAGGGTGGAAGATTGCTAACAATAGAGGTAGGATGCCTTGACGACATTGTTTCTGTCTAAGTTGCATGAGTAGGGCACATATGTCAGAATTGAGTATTGCTATGAGGTGTTCAATATGGAAAATCACAAAAAATAGGATTCTAGTGCTAAGCATGATATTTAAATAATTCTAGGTAAGTACTTATTTTTAATATGGAAAATTTCAATTTTATTAGAGCTGGTTGGCATTTTTTTAAGAAGGATTTTTGTGACATGTTGTCAGAGTTTCATGGTAAAGGCCGGTAGAATAAAGACCTCAATACTGCCTTAACTATTATTCAGAAGATTTCAAGCCCAGTTGAGTGGAAAGATTTTAGGTCCATTAACTTGGTGGGTTGTGCCTATAAGTTGTTATTTAGACTTCAGCTAACAGACTAAGGTCCTCCTTTATATTATTAGCCCTAGTCAAGCGCTCTTTGTACATCATGAAAAATTCTTCATGGGATTTTGATTGCTAATGAACTTATTTACTCTAGGAACCGAGCCTACAAAGGAGTTATCTTCACAATTGTTTTGGAAAAGGCTTCTGACCATGTTTGACTAGAAGTTTGTTGACTATATGTTGGGAAGATTTGGCTCTGAATGTAGATGGAGGAGTTGGATGAATATCTTCTACTTCTTTCTCTGATTTGCTGAATGGTTCTCCTCATTTGTTTCAGGCTTCTAGAGGACTTAGACAAGGTGATCCTGTCTCCATTTCTTTTTACCTTGGGGTGTTTTTTTTTTTTTTTTTTGGTAAAATTCTTTTTACCTTGGTTTTGGGAGCTCTCCTGTCTAAGGCTACGGAGTTGGATCTTATCAAGGGTTTTGATGTAGCATGTAATGGTGAAGCAGTTACTCAACCTCAGTTTGCAGATGATACTTTTCTTTTCAGCTCTTCTAGTTGGGAAGAGATTGTTATGTTGAAGAGAATGCTAAGATGCTTCCAGTTGGTCTCAAGTTCGAAAGTTAATTTGTCTTAAGAGTGTTTTAGTGGGGGTTGGGTGTAAGGAAAATGTTGTGTAGCCATTCACAGACAAGTTGCTTTACAGAATCAAAGACCTCCATTTCAATATCTTGTGCTGCCTAATGGCGCCAATCCGAGATCAATAGCTTTTCTGGACCCAATAATTGAGAATTTTGGGAAAAAGCTTTTCCTTGGACAAATCAATATCTTTCTTTTAGGGTTGGGGCAGTGGTGGTTTTGAGAGTTTGTAGAATCACTATAATTAAAGCAACTCTCACCGATTTGCAGGTGTGCAATATGTCATTGTTCAAAATGCTAAAGAAGGTGGCTGATGGATTGGATGAAATAAGGAACAAAAAATTATTGGAGGGGCAAAAGACATAAGAAAAGAGTTCATCTTATGAAATGGAGTGATGAGCTTGGCTCCTCTAGGGTGGAAGTGTTTTGTTGTTTGGCAGCGGCAGATAAAATTTCTATGGTGGATAGTCCGAGGAGGGGAATCCCTGTTTAGTCCTTTTCTGAAACTTGTTCTTGGGCGTGTTTGAATGTATGGTGAATTGAAGTAAAGTAAGGTGAAGCATCAAATCAAGAGAGAACAAACTATAGGGGGTTAAGATGGTCTTTTGTTTTTAGTTGTTTGATAGGGAATCTTTTGGACCTTTTGTGTAAAAAGAAGATATTTTTTTGTTATTTAGTGGAGAAAAGAGGTTGCTTTTTTACTTTTTTATTTTTTTTTTTAAATGAGTGAATTTTGAATTTGTGTACTTTTAATATGATCCCTTGTCTTTTTTTGTCTGGATAATGGAGGCTTTACTTCAGTTTTAACTTTACTGGTGAATTGCAAAACACGAGCACACACCTATTCATGGTTGTTGTTTGATATTATGGAGGATTATTCCCTTTTCGATTCTTTGGTCAATTTGGAAGGGTAGAAAGGACTGTATCTTGGAAAGTTTAATGTGGATGGTGTAGCTAGAGGCAATCCCAGGCCAGCAGGTATTGGCAGTGTTTTACATAATTGTAGGGAGGAAATTCTTTATATATTCTCTAAGCATGTAGGTATCAAAAGTCAAATGAGGTAGAATTTTGGCTTTTCTTGAAGCTCTTCGGATTTTCTCTCTCCTTTCATGGATTCTTAGTGGAGAGTGATTTGTCAAATTGCATAGTGTGGGCTTTGTAGATGAAAAAGGGAACTTATAGGGCTGCATTTTCACTTTCATGAGGCTAAGGCCTGGTATCTTGTTTACGTGTAATCTTCTAGCACATGGGTCGTTCTTCTAATTGTCTTTTGCAGATGTTCTAGCTTATCAAGGAATTTCTAGAGTTTCTCCTTTGGATGCCTTGATCATGTAATTTCTGGATCTTTTGGTTTTGTGCATCGGGTATAAGGCTCTTATACCCTGCTTTCTTTTCTCTTCGTATGTTGGTGTAATCTTCTTCTTAATACATATTACCTTATAAAAAAATAAATCATAAAAATAATATAACAAGTAGCACTTATAAAAATAACATACAGATCTTATCTAAACAATCTAAGTACTAATCAAATCGTTGACTTACAGTCTAATGTAAGAAATGGGCTGTAAAGTTTATCAAATTTATATAAGCAAACCTTCCTGTGAGCACAGTGCTCTTCGTCTTACGGCGGGCAAGGGAAACAAAGTGGGCCCATCTGAATGGACTGGGCGTTGTATTGATGGTCATTTTTTTACTTTTGACATAAAGGCATTAAACTTGTGGGTCACATATGAAGAAATAAGCACGTGTGTGTCTGTGGTGTTTTATATATATATATATATATATATATATATATTTATATAGACACACACACTCACACTTACAAGAACAATTCTTAAATTGGCACTAGAAGAATCCCTGAAATTGTTTGGACGCGGTGATGTGTTTGACATGGATATGTGGCATGTCCCCACGTATCCATCAAAGATTAACTTGGGAGCTTCGAAGTAGTTACTAATTTCTGTTGGTTTCAACACGTTTGTTGGTGATTTTTTTTCCTAGATGCAAGTTGGGAGATGGGGAAAAGTGTTTTTTTTTTTTTTTTCATTTGGATAAAGTGCAATCAAGAAGAGGATAGGGTGTCTAAGGCACTAAAAGTATGTTGCTTGGGGTGGAGAAGCTGTGTAATGAGAAAAGCCTCTTTTAGTTGGAATAGTAATGGGAGAAGGAACAATGGAGTTTAACAGTAAGCATCATAGTTGTGCAGCGTAACCATCAGAGCCTGCATGATTTCCAACGACTCCCCTCCCCCTCTTTTTCCTTGCTATCTGTGCGGTGCCAACCATTACATGTTGGATGTAGCATTCAACTTTACACTGCATAAGTTTAGAAGTCGTGTTAAGCATTTAAGCATCGGTCACAATTGCACCCTGTTACCATCATAGCCCGCTTGAGATCGTCTTCTCTCTATTTGTGCAGTGTTAATCGGTCACAGTTGCAGTGTAAGCTGCACAAAGCTTAGAAGCCATTTGAGCATCTGTCATAGTTGCACCATCCAACCAACACAGACGCCATTTTAGCACTTCAGATTCTATTCCTGCATTGGGATTTTATTATGGTGTTCGACAATTTGATTCCTTGTCTGTCTGCTTGTAACAAGTAATGGATAACTATCTCACGCATGCATGGTAATGCAGATCTTGGATACACCTAGTCTCTTGGCAGAAGGCTCATCAGGGGTAAAGAAGAACATTTTTAAACAGAAGCCTCCGGAAACTGATGCTTCAACCAGTGGCTGCTGCTGATAATTATATTCTGCGTAGGGGTATACATTGCATTCTAATCCTGTTCCAGAATCTTTAGATGGATCTCAATCACGAGTTCTGAATGCTTTGGAACAGTGATACTACAATCCACAAAAATGGTGCAGAACTAAGAATATTTGCAAATTTATTGATCATCTCATGTATTTGGATAAAATGCCAGTGTCAATTAATTCATATATTTATCTGAATGGTGTGCAACTGCAATTACATCTGTAGAAGAGAGTGGCCCATTTCTTTGTTCTTTTTCAATGATCAGAAGAACTGCACATTTGAAAATCAAGCGTTTCACTAATCATGAAAGAAAAGATTAGTGTGTTTAAAGACGTGACCAGATATATGCTCAGCCAATAAGTTCATTGATAACCAAAGAACAAAAACCCAGATTAAGACAACAAAATCCTTCCAAAGCTTATGAGACAGACCACAAAATGACCACCACCTCTTGAGCACAGGTGGATGGATTCTGTTGGATGTGTAGACCCAATATCAGAGTAGGATCAAATAATTCTTCCAACACCCAATATCAGAGTTTGATCAAATAATTCTTCCAACACGCTCACAGTTACATGTCGACAACACATGCCCGGGGATCGATCCTCGGGTCTTCCAAGTTTAAAATACCACTCCTAAATGATGCCAAAACCAAATCCAATGTTGGCATGTGTTCTCTCCTAAACCCAATGCCTGCAATGATAGAAGGTCAAGGTCCGCATCGGACTTTTAACTCATTGCTATCATATTAGATCCAAGACCCACTTTTATCACAATGCTTTTACTCTTGAATTGGGACATCATAAAATTAGTAATAAATTATTGCCTTCCAATAAGTCACAACTAAAATCCATTCTTTAATGTCAGTTGACTCGTTTTACTGTAGCATAATTGTTAAAAGGCATCCGCCATTGGATCACACTACCACCATTTGATTTTCCTTTTCAATGCCTTTGATCAAACAGTTAAATATTCCTCATAATGGAGTGAAATTTTGATTTTCCATCATATCAAAGACGATGCTTGGATATTCATAGGATTAATCCTCATACATGTCGATCGTTGTGTTTTTTTTTTTTTTTATTCCTTTTTTTTTTTCAATTGTTAGCAACAGGTTATGAGCTCATACCCACTTGGGGAAGGGCTAAGCGCCCACCACATTTTGTATTAAGCATTATATTTACAAATTTATAATATTACTTTAAATTAAATTAAATATGTAATACCTCTGTTAGGTAGTGCAGGTTGAAGTGGGCCCCAAATATGGATCCAATTCACAATAGGATCCAAAAAGGGCCCATGCCAGGATTTTTTCAGTCGGGTCTAGTAAACTGAAGGTCCATTAACATCCCTGTAACCCAATACATGATTAGGGACATGGGCATGAGTGTAAAAGTTCATTAGTAGAAGTGCTTCATATAGAATAAAAAAAAAACCTCGCATCATAACCGGATACGTCTTCTACAATCCCCCCATGCCAGCAGAACTGGTCGTCTTACATGACATTGACTTTTGCCTCTTGCCATAAACATCAGGATCCAAATTGGAATAACTAGAGATCTCATCTCTCTCCTGTGATGCCAATTTCTCCAACCAAGAAACATGAGAACTCTCACCACAGGCCAATCATATATATAAAAAAAAAAAAATACCACCAACCTGACCAGATTAGGGTGCACCGAACCCAATGATTTTACAATGATGCTTGATTAGTGAGCCAGAGCCCCCCTCCCTAGACGATGCGCTTGAACGGCACACGCGCAATGCACAGATATAAGGTTGAGGCATCCACTGATGATGAGAGAATGCCTCCCAGGGCAAGTATGGAGAGCCGGGAATGAATCACAAACAGCTTGAACTGCAGGTGGGGTGAGGGAAGTACACTGGCTGATATTGAGGCTGATGAGGCCTTCTTCACCGTAGTCGGGGATCGGAGACTCCCAGAGGTCATGCTTACCTTTTACCCGGCTATTGGCCAGAGAATACATTGACCTGTCCGTAATGTTCTTGCAGTAATATAGATCAAGAGATCTCAGATGATGGCATCTGTTTGACAATGCAATCACGCTTGCATCTGTAGAAGGGGGCAAGAAAAGGGAGGCAACCAATTAACATAATACCTTCACAATAATACTAGAGTTATATAGAACAAATCACTCAGATTAGCAATAATTTGAAAAATATTAACTACTGGGAATCAAGTCTGCGGTCAGTATTGTAGAAGTACTGGTTTAACAGACTTATTAGTAATCCTAGTTAAGAGGTTACTGTTTCACCTTTCTTCCAATTAAGATATTACTTAAGCCCCACAAAAAAAACAAAATGCTCCCATTGTCGTGGAAAAAAAAGAAACAAATTGCCCACCCCATATTCCACATCTAGACCTGCTATTTAACACATTCACTGTATTTTGTAGCATCTCTTTTCTTTAAGATGATTTATAGCACTCATCCTTTAAATAGATCCGTAAAAATGAAGCTTTATTTTATGAGATCCACAGAAGAATGGAAGGCACCAAACATGTGTTTAGGATGCTTAAATAACAATAATTAGCATAGAAATGCAAACAAGCTATGATCTAATATAAATAAGATGTGTTCTAGGCACAGCTTTTATGTTCAAGAGAATTGAAACAGCCCCAGCGGACAAATAATAACATAGGTAAAACCTATGATGCACGGATACTTCAAAATTGGCAACGTATCATGTCATATCGTATCTGATACTTCACTTTTTACATGTAAAATCCATGTCCCTGCCATATCCATGCCGTATCTGGGCATTATAGGGTTAAACTGCCCCAGATGAAGCATACATACCCAGTTCACATTTAGTTCGTATTCAAGTTCCAATGAATACGATCCAGAAGCTAGAATCATCCCACACACTATTTCTCAAAGAGTAATAATAATTCAAAAGGTGAACATTCAAAAGAAGAAGAACAGTCATAATAACATATACCTGTTATAAGTACACAGCCACACAAGTCCAGAATTCTTAAATCTGGACATCCAAATGCCAAACTAATAACTCCTTTATCACTGACACCCTCACACCAACCCAAATTCAAGGACTGCAACTGGCTGCAATTATGGGCAATAGCCTGGAGAAGAAAAAGTAGAACAGATATTATGAGAAAGATCTTTTTAGGGTAAATAAACCAAATTTCTAGTTATTCCAATACCTGCAAAGCTATATCTGTTGCAGTCTTAACACACCCACAAAGATTCAAGCTTTTCAAGTTCCTACAAACACTGGTCAGATATGCAAGGGCAGCATCACTGAAGGATGAGCACCCGCTAATGTTGAGTTTAGTCAGGCAGGGACAGCCATGGGCTAAAGCATACAATGACAGGTCACTGAGCTTACGGCTTTGGCTAAGGTCCAAGTCATGCAGGTCATGACAGTTGCTTGCAACAGCCATTACAGCATCATCCTCAAGCTGTGGCTTACTTTGGCGCAAGGTTAGAACCTGCAACTTAGTGAACTTGGGAGCAAGTGATAGCACAAGCTTGTTCAAGTTGTCCTTACACCTGAATGAACATGGCACAGAAGTTATATTCATTACTAAACTTCAACGCTTACATCCAAGAAAGAAAAAAGCACAAATAGTAAAGCTGTCATGAGGAAGTTACATGGAATATCAATACCAAAGTTTGGGCTAGAAAATAAAATGTACTCTGGCAGTGTAAGAAAGTAGATTTTTTTTTTTTTTTTTTGAGAATAACATTAAATAAAACTGGCCCACACAGACTCAAACCTTGGACCTTTCCCAGAGAGTACGCCTTACCAGTTACCACTACATCCTGTCCTGGTTCAGCAATGCACGTTGTTTATTTAATTATTTACTAATTGCCAGTGATTTTTCTAGACTTCAAGACATACAAGTTGAAAAGAGAGATGCTAAGAAAGCCATAAGACAGGTACAGAGCACATAACAATATGCATGAATGAAGTACAAAGCCATATTCATTTCAAAACTAAGGCAGAAAAGCATATCTATAAGCTTCTAAAGATTAGAGAAAACAAAATTGGAGACCTTGACCACGTAAGATGCACTAAGGATAACAATGAAAGAATGATAATGAGGAAGATAAATATACAGACATATTAAAAACCCAAACATACAAAGTATAGACAACTTTAATTGAGATCATTATTGCAATTTTAGCAATCTCATCATCATATAATCATGGAGATATAGTTTCCCCTTTATCATTGTAATTCACTTCTATAAAGAAACTGACTGTGATTCAAATACGCGATTCATGACACATCTTTTTTTTCCTCTTTGAATCATAATATGGCATCAAAGCCCTCATCATTTGTTATTCTCGTGGACGAGAAACAACACAAAGAGAACAAGAGATTTGGTGAAGTGTTTGTGTTCGGTTAATGCTCTCAACCACTCTATTTATAAGGAGTCTTAAATGCACTAGTAGTAACGACTAATGAGCTCATCTACATTAGTATAATGTGGTGTGACCAACTACTTGAGTGTAAGAAAATGTATAGTACATAAGAAACTATCAAGTAATACACTAGAGATTACGGTATACTGAGGACCATATGAAATTAAGTCTCTTCACAACCTCCCCTCCTCTTAAGCCCACAATCAATGGGGAGCAGGGAGCATTGAGAGCTTGAATAGCAGCTGCATAAAACTAGGAGTGGGATGAGGGGCCTGGTCAGCAGATCAACAGGATGATGTAGGGAGATAGCACGAAAAAGAATAGTGTGCTTGTCAAGATGGTTGTGAAAAAAAGCAACAGTTGGTCTTTATATGCTTGGTGCGCTCAAGGAAGTCATCATTGTGAGCAGTCTTGAGAGCACTCGCACCATCATAGTATAAAGTTCTTGTAGCAGGTAAGAAGATACCCATATTAGCAAGCATCCAATGAAGGCAAATAATCTCAATTATAGCTACGAGCTAAGGTAATATTCATGTCTCAGCAAAACAATGAGAAACAACTAATTGCTTCTTTTCCAGGAGATCAAAGTGGAGCTATGAAAAGTCACAGAAATCCATAGTAGATCTGCATGTGTCAATACATCATGCCCAATCAAAATCGGAGTAGGCAGTATATTGAAGAGAGCAATAACCGTAGAAAAGAAGCGCTTGAGTCATGGTACCTTGAGATTAGCGCAAAATGCAAAGAACAGCAACCCAATACATAAAAGTAGGGGCAGACAACCATAGACAAATTCTTCTTTTTTTTTTTTTTTTGCTTGAATGATTACTTTCATTAAATAAAGCATACAGTACAAGAGATAAGTACTGAAAGCAAAAGACAGCAAAGCAGGAAAACCAAAAGAAACCCTAAAACCAGCAAACTAAGGCCCTTGGACTAACCACTTGGACTGAAAAGACTATAGAGCTGAGTGAAAGTCAGGTAGACAAGACTTTCAACAACTTGTTGATAGCGGGTGGGGTGAAAGGAAGGAGTGCCATCAGAAATCGAGAGCTTTTAATTGGTCTCAAGTGGAGTACAAATAGTTTTGGAGTTGGTAAGTCATGCTCTTTGAAGAAGGTCTCCAAGATACTTCATCTGAGAAAGAAGATAACTCTGAGGACAGTAGACAACTTCTATACCCAAGAAGTCTCACAGACGACCAAGATCCTTCATATCAAACTGCGAGCTACATAAGGTATTGAGAGACTGGATTCCTTCTTCGTCATCACTTCTGATAAGCATATCATCAACATAGAGAAGAATAAGCACACAACTATAGTCAGTATAAAAGAAAAACAGTGAGGAGTAATTAAAACTCTGAGAAAAGCCAATACTGAGAACGACATTGTTGAAGCGTTACAACTTACAACCAAGCAGAGTGTGCAAGATGAGGAAGTCCAGGAGTCAAGGCTATATAAATTATTAATGTTACAAGGCTATTTAAGAAGATATTCTTGACATCCATTTGATACAATGGTCAATGACGACCAGCAGCAACAAAAATGAGAGTGTGAACAGTGGTCATTTTGGCCACTGAAGCCATATTCTTTTTTATAGCCTTTCACAACTAAACGAGCCCTGTAGCGAAAAATACTTCCATCAAATTAAGTCTTGATTCTATAAACCCATCTTGATTCTATAATCCCATTTGCATCCAGTAACATACATGCCAGCAAGAAGAGGGACAAGATCCCAGGTATGAGTCCTGTGCAAGGCTGCAAGTTCCTTGGCCATAACAGTTTACTAGTGAGACGAGGTTGAGGATTCTTTGTACGCCTAAGGCTCGGTATAAGAATGAAGAGCTTTCTTAACCCAAAAAAAGAAAGAATGAAAAGCTGCAACAAACTGTTTATAAGCTAGAGTAACATGGGGAAAACAACATAACCATTACAATTAATGGGTTTGCGAGTGCAGTGAGGATACCTCTGAGGTGTCTCATCGACCCAGGGAGCAGCGGCAGCCAATAAGTTAGGACTTAGACGACACTGTGACTAGTTCACGAGCTCGATGATGATAGACACAAAGTGGAGGAGCAGAGAGTGAAGAATGGCCACTGATCATAAGGAATAGGTCAGAGAATGAATCAAGGGAATAGGAGAAAGGAAGGTCAGGAGATAGAAAGGTAACAGGAAGAAAATAGAAGGGATATAATCAAGTAAAGTGACATGGAGGAGATGCAAAATCAATATACTTGAGGATCAAAGCAAAAAATAAAACCTTTGTGTTCATTCCATAACCAAGAAAAATGTAAATGGACCACTTGGAAGAAAGTTTGTAGTATTTGTATTTGCTTTAGTTGCCTGGTTGTTGTTTATTGGCAGGCTGAGCTTCTTCCGTCCAGTTTTTTCTTTGGAGCAATAAAAGCACCTAAATGGATGTAAATTAGAAGAGTCTAATTTTTTATTAAAGGGAGTCTAAAAGGTGTTCATCCAGACAGAACAATGGATACATAGCTATTGACAAGATAAGGAACAGTAAAACAAAAAAAACAAAAAAAAAAGCTTCACTTCAGAAGAAGAGAGGGGTCTGAGAGGAATGATGAAGAATCAAGGAATCTCACTTGAAGTGATTTGGACATGTCTGAAGGGGATAAACAAGATCCTATATGTTATATCAAACAGTTACAAGTTTAAGGAACTTGAAGGGATAGACCAATAAACACCTTTCATGAGTAGTAAGGATATGATAGATTGTGCAGTATTAAGGACATGACATTAATTAGGGGACATGATATTAAATAGGGTTGAGTGGCAATGCAGAACTCACAGAACTAGCACTAGATTCATGGGATGAAACTTTGATGATGAGGTATTTTATGTAACTAAAAGGTGATGTACAATCATTCCCCCCCCCCCCTAAAACACACACACAAAAAAAAAAAAAAAAACCTTTTTTTTTCTCCCGAAAAAAAAGAAAAGAAAAGGAAGTAATGATTCGAGACCACATCTACAAACATCAGATCCACATAACAGTAGCATGATTGTTTAAAATATAACAAAGAATGTGAACAGAGAAGGGAAATAATGGGTCATTCTCCATTATCCTGATGTTGTACCAGTAATCCTTCAAAAAAACATATAAAGCCCTCAAATTTGATCACACACAAATATTGCCTTCCCGCTCTAACCAACTGTGACTTGATGTCATGAAACGTGCTTGCACACCAAAGAAACCACAAATAGTGAAATCCTCTGAAGAAGAGATAACCATAGAGATCATTCGCATGGCATATCAAGAGAAAGTGCACAGACCCAAAACAAAAACTTAGGACAGAAGCCAGTTAAACAACAGCTCAAGCAAAACCTCAGCAATGTACACAAAGAAACAAGTGCCACCACATCAGACAGCTCTCACAAAACATATCAAAGTCCACCATAACTTGAACAGAAAATTCATGGTCACTAAAGCCTATGATATTCATATCATACTCCCAAACTGATGATGATGATGATGACGACGACTACTGAACTGAGAAGCCCAGTGCTGTAATGATCAAAACCACTGGGCTGATGTGTCACTCTGGGTAAACCATGCTGCAAAAAATGCCAAAACAGGAACATTGTGCACAAAGGCTTCAATCATTGGCTATTGAATAGAGATTAAGACGGGAATACAGTCCATAATTAATAAAGAAATGCTGGAACGTTAAGACTAGCAAGACCCTACAAACTGGGGTTTTTTTTGTCTTTGAATGGTGACTTTCATTAAAAGGCTAGCAGTACAGGAAAACTATACTGACAAGCTTACACCCAAGAGAAGAGAGGAGAAAAACTCCCAGATTTTGGGAATTTGCATTTACCTACAAACGGGGTATTCGCATTTACCATTATCTAAGGTCTTAATTATTGAAGCATGAACTCCCAGATACAAAATCAAGGCCCTAGGATACATTCAATACCATTAATCAACATTCTAAAATTCCACATCACTTAACAAAGACAACATGAAAGCTGAAAATTAAATCTTGTCACATATAATTTAACAACTGGATTCAAACAAAAGCACTTGACTCATGTCGATTTAACCATGAGATCTATGGTTGAAGACACACATTTGCATAATTCAAAAGTAACAAAAAAAAAAAAAAAACACACATGAATAAACCATGAAGTAGGGCAGGAAAAGATTTTACCATGAGAGAGAAAGATGGGTGAGGCCTAAGCAAATGGCATCTCTCCATCCAGTGCACACCCCAGAAGCCATGATAACCGTACGACCATCAACTAGTGAAACAATGCGCAAGAGAAGCTCCATTGGAAGGTCCTTCCAATCCACTGTTGTCAACCCTCCCATATGACCTCCTCCAACAGAAACCATAAGACTCTGAAAACGTATGTCCAAGTCCTCTGTCCCCAGTTTTTCTCCAAACATCTCAACACCTTACTCCTAACTTTCCCAATTCCTTCCTGCATAAAACAACTAAAAGATCTCACATTCAAAGGCATCAAATTTAGAACACAGAAAAAATTGGAAAAAAAAAAAAAGGAAAAGAAAACAGGAGGGGAAAAAAGCCAAGGGGTGTACACCCAAATGGAAAGGTTTATGGATGTTTTGGCAGAGCTCACGGCTATAATTTCTGCAGTTTCCATTTTCCATATAAAATAAGATCACTGCAGAAACTGTAGACTCGTAGAACATGGATTCTTCATTTTCCACATAAAATGAAATTACTCTAGAAATAACATGCTGTCAAAAACTGACATGCACAAAACTACTCTTGGTTGGTTTTTAGATGTGGAGTAGGTAAAAGTGTGGATTCCCTACTATGACAAGAAACCAAAGAGAAACCCCACAATAGAGAAACCTTTCATACCACTCTTTATTTGGTGCTGACCACATTAAACTAGAGGTGGAAAGAGTAGCCAATTGTTACAGCAGGTGAACTTGTGCTTTCCCCACCTCTCAGTGTGGCTCTTTATTCCAAATGGAGAAAACTCCAATTCAAATGGAGAAAACTCTAATTGTGCCTTCCCCACCTCTCATTAAGCTTTCCCTACCTCTTATTGTGGCTTTTTCTTTCAAGCAGAGAAAACCCCTGCAAATGGAACCCACTTTTCTTCAACAAAAATGCAACCAAACAGTGTCAAAACGCAATTCCCTAGGAAAAATGCTTTCTCCACCCCCCACTTTCCAGTTTCCCCACCACATTCAAGGAAAAATAATTTCCGGCTTTTCCCTGTCACCACTTTCTGCTGTTTCCACTTTCCAAAGTAAAAGCATTTTCCTCAATTTTAGCAGAAAGCAGGTTCCAAACCAAAGACACAGAGACCCAATTTCTTCACTCTTACTCAAAAGGCAGAAACAAATTCCAAAGCAGAAAACTTTTCCCCAAACCAAACAGTAAAAATAGAAACATGCAAAATCAACACGTCATTTTCCATGAAAAACAAAAATCACAATGGGAGAAATCACAAAAGAAGAAACTTCATTTCGAAAACGACTTGAAATCGCACAAAACTATTGCAAAAACCCAATTTTAGAGAAAAATAGATGACAAATCTCTAAAAGTCTTCAACTCAAAACCTCCACAAATCACAGAAACCAAAGATAGAAAACATGCTCAAATAAACCTCCACGAAAACCCCAAACAAACTTCCGTACTCAATCACACAAATAACATCAAAACAAAACAAAACAGCATCATCAACAACAACAAGAACATCAAACAAGAGATTTCGAGAGGAAAATGACCATACTTATAAATCGCAACTAAAACCCTAACATCGAGAAACTTCCGTATTCAACAAATCAAAAAGACTATCCAAAACAAAACAACATCAGCAAAAATAAGGAGAAGATTAAACAAGAGATGAGAAGAAGAAGACGACGACGACGATACCTTGCAATTCGAATCTCTGATGAAGCTCACGATCTTGAACAACGAAAGAGAAAGAAAACGAGTGTATGTATTTTTTAGCTGATTCTAGAGTTGCATGCGGAAATATGCAGAGAGCGAGCGAGAGAGAAGGAAAGCAGACAAAACCCGACGACGGGTGTGATGCCACGTGTCGGTTAAAGCCGGAAGCACTTATCGGTGGGGTCCAGTAGAAAAGCAGAGGAGCAGAGAACGAACCAGAAATGGAAACAAGTCCAGACCCCTCTCATCCGACAGCAAATGTGGGGTTGCATTTAAATCGATTAGTGTGGCCCACTTGCGATTTTTAAATCGATCAGAATGGAAGCCCTCTTTGTGAGTTGATTTGGGAGGAATTTCAGTTGAATAGGATCTGGGTTCACTGTTGTATCATTCATGTGTAAAATATACTTGATTTTGGCCCCTTGGTTCTACAATTGATTCATCTGAAGTTAGACCAATTAGTAGGAGGATGAGATTTGGTTCAGAAACAGTAAAAAAGAGAGAGAGAGATTTTGTATTGAGGTGGTGTGAATTTTGTAATGGTTTCTATTGATGGATTTACAGGCATGGCCATAGAAGCGCTGTGAGAGTGATTGAGGATGAATTGGAGTGGGAGAGTTGGGGACGCAAAGCAAAAGAGGATTTGATTTGAAGTGCAAAATCGAAGCCGCAACAGAGAGAGGGACAGAGAATATGAAGTGTAAAGATGGAGCATTTTCTGTTTTTTCTCTCTCTGAAGACAGGGTCTGCACTTTGCAGGGTATAGCGTCTTGAAAAGAGGAAAAGACGTGTGCATGGGATGGGGTTCACTCAATCCACATCAAACAAAGAGGAGTGGAGGATTGAGGATAAGAAGGTCCGGCACAAGTTTCAAGTTGTGAAGGCGGACGGTTAAAGGTAGATTGGCCCAGGGTCAATTTGACTAACACAGTAACATTGAAATTGAGGGGACTTTTTTTTCAATGAAAGAATTTATAGAATACAGAGAGAGTTTTATATTTGAGCATTTAGAAATTTCATAAAAAAATAAAAAAGTTAAAATTTTTAAAATTAAAAAGGTCACTTTAAATCTTGTAATTGATTAAATTTTTAAAATGCTTGTTAAGAAATATGACATTCACAAAAGTTGTGGGACAAAATGTCGCATCATTTAGTTCTTATAAAGAAATTCTAATAAAAAAATAGCGCCAGGTATTTTTTTCTTTCCTTCCATGTGATGCGTTGATCCCATGGCTGCTGTGTGACATGAGATACCCTTCTCACTTGGGCTTTCTTGCAGTTCTCCATTCAGGCAGTAGTTTTATGCACAGGAAGGAGGGTAAAATAAAACTTTAGAAGATTTTTCAAACATATATATATATATATATTTATTGCTCGGGCGGCCCAGTGGCCAAGACAAGTAAAGGGCTTCCACCAGGGTTTGAAACCTGGTGGGAGCTATGGGAGTGGGTGCCTTATCCACAAGGTCAGCCCTCTATTCTCACATTTATAAGATTTTTATTTACGCGTTTTGTTGGTTTAGATTTTCTTGGATTTTTAGGTGCTTATTTTGGGCCTGTTTATATTTTCAATTTTTTTCAATCCATATTAAAACAACATGTTTGGTGTAGCATAAATTATTGTGAAACGCAGTGACTATTATCCGGCTCTTGCTCTTTATCCAAGAAGGAGGAGTCTGACTCCTAAATTGGACTTCAGAATTGCACAGGCACGCTCTTACTTTCTCAACACTTCAGAATTGTACAGACACTCCCTTACTTTCTAAACCCTAAAAAAATCTATTTTTTTTTCACTTGCCAGGAAATACAAGTAAAGGTTTGATGAATATCATTTGAGAATGAGAGTAGGGAATTTTACCAAATAAATGGTCCAAAACAGGTATACGCCCATTTTAGGGTCGAATACATGGAAACATCCAATTCGGTGGTCGTACAACGATTTTGGTCCCTTTTACCCTCTCTGTGCAGAACGAAATCGTCATGGAATTATAACCTAAAGCCTCAATCAAGCGATTTCCCGCCCTTTCACTACAGTGCTCCTGTTTCACTGCTCTCTCTGTCCCTCTCACCCTCCACTCACTCCGGTGCTCTTGGTTTCACTGCTCTCCCTTTCCCTCTCACTCTCCACTCGCTCCTGCTCTTGCTTCTCTCCCTTTCCCTCTCACTCTCCACTCGCTCCTGCTCTCGCTTCTCTCCCTTTCCCTCTCCCTCTACGCTCGGTTCTCTCTCTTTCCCTCTCCCTCTCCGCTCCCAGCTCTCCCTTTCCCTCTCTCCGACGTCCCTTGCTTGCTCTTCCCCTCTGCTCACTGCGATCTAAGAAATTCCGACCTCATCTTCTGGTGGAACTCGCGACGACTGCTTCAACGTCATCTATCAACTGAGATTTTGGTGAAGGTTTTTTTTTTTTTTTTTTTTTTTTTTGTTCTTCTCTCTTCCACATTCTGTATTTGCTTGTTTTCTTTTCATTTTCAGTTTCTATAACCATTGGAGTTATATCCCATCTTCCATCTTCCATCTTTTTCCATCTTTTCACTACTGGAGAGTTTTTTCCCACATTATACAATAGTTATAGAAACTGAAAATGTCCAATGCATATTGTTGAGATCTCTGATTTTTTTCCCCGGTGGTATTAGATTTTCTTTTACATTGAGTATATGGTAATGCATGCATTTGTTCTCTTTGGTTGAGTATTTTATTATCTTTTTGGTCATTTTGTTACCTACATATGTAGTGGAAAAATGAGAAGATGGAAAGACTTTGTTAATCGTGTTTATGTATAAAAATATTGTTTGTTTGATTCCGTGTTTGCATGGAGAAAGGAGAGAAGAAATAATCAATTAGTCACAGAAGTTTTGGATTGTTTCCTCTCCCCCGTATGTAAGTTTTACATATGTAAGCTTGACGTATCCAAATTTTAGATTGGTAACTTGCATTTTTATAACTCAATTAGTATGTAATTTAACTGACCTTTGGAACAATGACTGTTTGAGTGAATCATGGACCTACATAGGTAAACAAAGGCTGATATACCATAGAACGGTTTGGATCTTCGAAAAGTGGATTACACATATATGGATTTTATAAGTTCTTTTGTTTCTTTTACTTTTTCTTATGATTCAATACAATGAATGAAAATAATCGAACAAATGATAAATTTGGAAGTGCCAATTCACAGGATTAGAGGACATCTGTTTTTCAAAAGCAAATTAAAATCTTTTACAGTTTTACAGCCATATGTCCCTTTTGTGCTGATTCTCAACAAAACTAGTTAATAATCATTGACCCTGGGGTTTATAATAATTTGTTAAAAAGAACTATTCTCATAGATGAGACCAAATGCAGGAGGTCCGTCCAAAAAAACATTTGCCTTTAATCTTCATGAAGAACACATGCAATTGTGCAAAAAGTAGATACCCGTGTAAGGAGTGGTCATGTGTAAGGCTGTAAACAGTAATCCATCACCATTTGATATGACCCCAGAAGAACGGTTGTGAGCCAAGTGTCAAGGTAATTAAATGATCCAGTCTCCTTCCAATTAGGTCTGGCATATAAACCAATTAATTATCAATTTCAAATGCTCCTGGTACACATGGACCCAATTATATCTACACTCATTTATGTTAAAAGCAAGGGGTGTGAGTATTATATATCTTAATTGTTTGTTTTGTCTGTTTAAGGCCAATGGGTCATCATGTAAAGATCATTGAGATGTGGAATGATTATAACTAGATTTGTTGTAAAGGAGAAATAAATCATAAAGAATGAGATGGTCACTTTTTTAGCAACAAACAGCTCTACTAGTCCCCCAGGCAATGGAGTGAAAACCCTTGTTCCTACTGCTTCCTACAAAAGAGTGAGACAAAAATTCAGTTGCATTTGCCAAGGGTTTTTTGTTTGTATGTATGTGTGAGAGAGAGATATATATAGAGAGAGAGACCACATCTGAGATAATAGAATCTGAGATGTTGGGGAGGTTAATCCATTGGGGGTGGCTTGAAATCAAGGCCTGTGTATGGATCCAGCTGAAATATATGTTAATAAAATACTATATATGTTCTTTTACACCCAAAATCCAAATATCTGTAATCAATTTTAGATCGAATCAAACCCATATCCTGCTTGAAATATAGGTAAACATACATATATATGTTAAAAAAATACCCTCTGAGGCTCCCGTAAGTCTTACAAATCGTCTATCCATTTCATTATAAACTTATTGAAATTTGTTGTTAGATACCAAAAAGGTTTGATTAATCTGAAAATCAACATAACGATATCGTTATTGCGAAACTTTGACAAATATATTATGACTGAGTTCGTTATATAATTGTACATGTTTATGCATCTCAATATAAAGTATATCATTAATTACTAGCTGAGAAAAGAGAATTGTAGGATGAACTATTCATGGTGGTAACGATATCGTTACAATTGCATTCACATAACACAAGCCATGAATGTATCTCTATTATATTTTTTCTGCTAAGTCTCATTTGTGTCTATTAGAAACCTCATTTTAGAACTCTATGAATTTATATATGTACGTTGTGCTAACTTTAAACTTATTACAGATTATAGATGGACATTCTACAGTCCGGTCCTATGGATAACTCCATTCTATATGAGCAAGAGAACCATATCTCAGAGCGAGTCTGGCATGGCAAGGTGAGCATATATCGAAATACAGATGTTTTACTGTATTATCTTTACAACTATTACATTACTGTAAGCTTCTATATTCCTCATCATTTATTAATTGTAGGAAGCCGGCCCACTATGATGCATTCCCACACTAAATCACGACAGCTGGGAAATCAATGACCTTATGTGGGAGCTAATACGTCAGACCAGTCTAGAGCATTTGGCGAAAATTAAAAAAATCGAACTCAATCACGGCCTAACAACTGCCTTGGTTGAGCGGTGGAGGCCGGAGACAAACACCTTCCACCTTAACAGTTGGGAGGCCACCGTTACTTTGGAGGATGTAGTCTACATATATGGCCTCCCCATTGATGGTCTCCCTGTCAATGGGTGCACATTCTCTTCTCCCCTGACCATGGTCAAATTATGTGAAGAACTGTTGGGGGTGGTACCCAACATGAACTACGACTGCTACGGAGTGCAGATTAAGTTCACTTGGTTGAGAGAGAATTTTGGGTTGGAACCCAAGAGCAGACCGCGAGATCAAGACGTTCAGCGAACACGTACATTTCTATTCTGTCTCGTTGCCGATCAGATTTTTTGGACCTCTTCGGGTACCAAGGCTCCAGCCCACATCCTTGAATTATTTAGGCGTTTCGAAAGGCATTCTTGGGGAACGGCTTGCCTGGCAAATCTATACAGGAGCCTTGCCAAGGTCTCTTTATGTCAAAAGAAAGGAAAAACCGTTAAGACAATAATGGGTCCTCTAAAACTACTGCAGGTGATTAACCTAATATGTGATCTGCTTGAATTATGATGATTGAATGTTTTATTTATTCTCTAATTGGAACCATCATTTATCTACAACTGGTCAGGTCTGGCCATACTCACGTATGACAATTGGCAAGCCGATCCGTCGGAGAGCTGATTGGGACATAGATGTTAAGTTTCCTCTTCTCTTGACCTGGTACAACAGATTGCGTTCCCATCAAATCCATACGAGAGTTGAGGATGCCAGACGACATCTGGATATTATGGAAGTCGATGGCATAAGTATTAAATTAGGACATAGCTGGGTATTGGTTATTTATTTGGAGTATTGATTTCATATTTGGGTCTCATCATGCTGTTACTTTATTCAACTCTCTTTATTGTGGTCCTTCTCTTTCCTGTTTTTTAATACAGTTATAGATTTAATGATGAATTTATATTCTTGCAGTTCAACTGGCTTCCATATGCATATTATAAAAACATCCAAGACTACATCGATGATGCGGATGAACCTCTCTTCCGATCTAACACAACATTGATTTCCTTTTGGATTGTGGAGCGACACTGTCCGGAGAGAGTCATGAAGCAATTTGGTTTACAGCAAGTTGTGCCACCCCGTTTCCAAAGGCCATTTCCGCAGAATGAAATGGTCCCAATAGGTGACAATAAACGTGAGAAAATACGGTCCATTTATTCTGGTCTATGGAATAAGAGGATGGATGGAATAACTTATGGAAAGGAGGGCGATGCTAGCCCGCACACGGATGCATACTTCCAGTGGTATAGAAGCATCACTCAGCTTCGCATCAGTTGTCCAACCTCCGGTTCTGGCCTCAACCTGAACTCCATTCAATCTCAAGTAAATTCCTTCATCTTACTTTGCTAACTCCTTAGACAAGTATAAACCTCCATTTTATATAGTTAATTCTAACTCCTATGCTATCTTCAAATTGCCTAATATAGATCCTAAAGTTCAGCGAGAAAATCCTGGCATCATGTGGTGATGCGGCTCAATTAGAAGAAAAAACCGCGGCAGATTTCTCAAACTTCATTGAAACCGTGAGAGCCGATGTTTTGATGTTAAAAGATGCATGTTTGTCTGATCTTGTGCCAGCTGACTTAGATGGCGGAGACAATGTCAGATCCAAGGAGTCATCCCTAAAGGTATAAATTAAGTCCTCATGCACTCTGTGTATTCCATTAAATTCTGTACTAATTTTCATGTGTCTTTTTCAATAGAAGGGCAAAGGAGACTTGGCAAAAGCTCCTGCAGGAATTAGTCCCAAGAAGCGGAAAAGCGCAAGCAAAGTGGCTCAGTTTTCCTCCACCCCATCCAACACCAGCAGTCCAATGGTCTCAAAGCCCTCCAAAAGATCCAAATTGAAGATCGAAAAATTAGCACAACCACCCGATGCTTCCAAGTCCACAAGTCCAAAGGGGACCGTCATATCCGAGGGGCCTTCAACTCCCATAGAGTTATCACCCCGAAGATCTCCGAGATTAATCCATACCCACCAGATTCCAAAATCCCCTATTAAAGTGGTTAGCCATGGCAGCAGGAATGAATCCTTCAACAAGAGTCCTTTCACTTCCAGCCCATGGTCAGTGCCCGAAATGGACAGTACACCACCTCCATTGCAACCCAAGTTTGGGATAAGTGTGTCCCCTTTTAGCGAGATCTCCTCTATGCTCCTAAATGTCAAGGCACGCTTTAGAGATCCGAAGCCCCTCTATGGATGGCTAACTACACAACTAGAGCGTGGATGAGAAATCCGAAGTATAAGCTCACGATGGAGGAGCATGATATCCTCACCGTCTTTCGGAATGAATATGCTGATAGAACGGGGTATAACTTTCTGTTTGATCACCTATAAATGCATTATTGGTATCTAGGTTTTAAATTAACTTCTTGCTATGCTGCACCCTTTCAGGAATGCAAAGTTAAAGGATATCATGAAGGAGTTGCTTAAGGGTTCATGGATGGACAATTGGGTTAGTCATTCTTGGCTCTTCATAATTCTACATTTCTGAATCTGTAAGAACGCACCGTCATCGAAGTGATTTCCATCACCTAATTTACAACACATTTCCATTGTCGCAGACCATGCACTCTTGGTTTCAGATACTAAAGAAGCAGGCTGCATCGTCATATTTTTTTGAATGTGCTCTATTAGTAAGTGCTATAAAAATCAGCCTGTTCAATTTATGGGGATCGGTGCTCCGTATCCTTGCAAGCTTTGCGGTTGGACAAAATGTTAACATACAATTGTGCAGGATTGGTACGTGCTGAAAGTTCACCTAGGGCCAATGTTATCAACCTAGAGGGGGGGTGAATAGGTTTATCAAAACTTTAAATCCATTTTTAAAGTATTAATTAAGATTTAAGAGAGATCAAGTGATAGGTAGATTAAGTGTGATAATCTAGCAATGTTCAATGATAAATAAGGCACGAAAACTAGATCAAAACACTTAGACAAACAACATAAGTAAGTGAACAGAGATTTATAGTGGTTCGGACCATATGTCCTACATCCACTCACAAGGTCCACACAGTCCCTTGGTTCCACTATGATGAATCAAAACTACACAAGTAATGATTCTACATCAATTTTGTTCATGAGGTTCGATCACAAAGATCTACTCCCCTTTACAATTTTTATAGTGGTTAAATCACAAAGAGATAAGCCACTTTACAATGCTCTGATTTTAATGAAGTGAGGGAGAAGAACACTTGCCTCTTTTGATGAAGTCCAGAGGATGCTCTTCGAAGCTTGTCACCGTAGCTCCAAGCTTTTATGCCTCTTGCAATGCTTCCTTGATATTGATGATGATGCTCCAATGTTGTGCTCAATCAAGGGACAAGAGGTTGGGTTCTAGATTTTCCTAAATGTATATCATTTGAAAACAAACTAGAATCCTTTTTCCAAACACACTTGTTTAGAGACTAACATCTCTCATTCATTTTCTAGATCAGGTTGATAGTGTGTTTGGAAGATGATTTTAAAGGCTTAGGAAAGATGGGAAGAAGAGGGAAAGTAAGCTCTTGAAAAATCTACTTGCTACAGTGCAAAACGAGCTCCAGATATATATAGAGAAATTCCCAACGGCTAGTTTTGGCGGCTAGCCTCTTGGTAGTTCGGCTAGCCTCATTTCAATTTCTCTGAGGTAACGGCTAGTTTTTCTAATTCGGTCAGCTCACGGTTAGCCGACAGTAGACATAGCGGCTAGCCGTGAGGTGACCGCATGGTGACCGAAACTGAACCTCAAAAACCTGTAGCATTCTGGAAAGCTAACCGAGACATTTCGATTACATGGAGGTTAGCCGCCAGCCTATATGACGGTTAGCCGAAAGGTAACCGTGAAGTGACCGAGCTTCCACAACAGATGAAAGGTTTGTATTCTGGAAATGAAACCGTGAACCTCGGTTACCTGGCGGTTAGCCGCCAGACCTTACTGCGGTTAGCCGAATGCTGACCGCAAGGTGGCCGAAACATTTCTGACAGAAAACATCATTCTGGAAATGTAACCGTGGTATTTCAGTTACCTGGCGGTTAGCCGTCAGTCCTTACTGCGGTTAGCCGAATGATGACCGCAAGGTAGCCGAAACATTTCTGACAGAAAACAGCATTCTGGAAATGTAACCGTGGTATTTCGGTTACCTAGCGGTTAGCCGCTTTTTGCAAAGAGGCTAGCCGCCAGGTGACCGAAAGGTCACCGAACTCCCTATTTCTGAACAGAACATAATGAAAATAAGCATTAAATGAAACACTTATTATAGGCTAAGGAAGCAAGTCTCCTAGGGTCCAGGTAGGTAAAGATTTTGGGTCCAAAATACCTGAGATGATTTGCACACAAGTGGAGTCTTCTTTGACACATCCAGGTCTTCCAAAAGCTTGAACATATCCTTAAAGTAGATCATCCTTGAACCTCTTCGAGATGTAAAGTCTTTGGGACATAATGACACGGAATTGACAAACCAAAAATAGTGCTCACAGGAATGTGACACTAACAATCTCCCCCTTTGACAATTTCGTGGCAAAACACCTATTCTATACACTCTTACAATAAATGAACCCAATAACACTCAATATTACAAGAGAATGAAAACTTTACAAGGAGATGCAATAATTACAACTCAAATAAAAACTCCCCCTAAAAATGTGCTTGAATCTGACTGAATTACCTGCATAGGACAAGAAGAAACACATTCTATGGAGGGATTGCAACTCCCCCTTAATCATTAGTCCAAAATGACATATTCAAATAAGTTAGAAGCATTCACACATTCTTCCTTAGAATGTATCTGAAAATCTGAAATCCTGAGAATTCTCCCCCTTTTTGTCACAAATTGACAAGGGAAGGATCAAGCAATAAGAAAGAGAACAATGCAATAGAACAAATATATCAGGAAGTCATAACAGAAATGTGATATAAAAATTAGACATGAAGGTTCATACATCCAAGTTAAAAGAAGGTAGCATAAGTATCTTAAACCCATAAGAAAGGACAGCCACTTGTCAACAGAACACCACCAAAAAGAGAACCAATTAAACAAAAGTGGCTAAAAGATCCACTAATAACTAATCAGACGGAGGGGATGGAGAGGGAGGCATTTCGTTGAAATCATGTCCGCGACAGCCCTTGGACAAAGCCCCTAAGTATCGTAGAGTCTTTTTCAATAGTTTCTCTGTCTTGGACTGCCGTTGCTCTATTGCATCCAAACGATCTCCTACGCTCCGAGATGCACCAGAAGAAGTAGCCCCACGAACTTGCACCGGAGGCACTGATGGAGCTGGCTGCTGTGGAACTTGATCATCTGCAAGAGGCGGAACTGGCCCAGCTTCAGCGTTAGGAAGAAGATTCATCTGAATGAGGTTTGCTCTTCCAAAAGGAGTATGGGATAGAGGAGTATCAGTCGGCCGCGGAACACCATAAGAACGAGCCAGCTGAGTCATAAGAAATCCAAATGGGGCAGCAGTCTTTGTAGCATTTGAGAGGTGAAACCGAACGATGGTACGACAAATCAGCGAAGGAAGACATATGGGAACACCGGTAATGACTCTATGAAGGATATTGACCATATAAGCAGTTAATTCGGTCCTATTGCCTTTACGAGGATAGACATTAAATGTGAACAGATTGTGAAGGAGTCTATACTTGGGAATCAACGAACCTAGAGGAAGAAAATTCTTTTTACGATTCCACTCAGCATTAAATCCACAAATACGAAGGGTAGCTTCAGCCTTTTCAGCCTCAGTAAGTGTGTCAGCAACCATAGTTAGGCCATTTTCACAAACAGGGATGTTCATAACAGAGGAAATACGATCGGGGTCAATAGTGACTACTTGATTTCGAAATGCTACATTGAAAGAGCAAGAGTCAATAGTTGAAACAGCATCAGTAATAGACGCATACATGCTGTAAACAAGAGAAGGATAAGCCTTGTCCCCCCAATCCAGAATGTTGCTCCAATTGATTTGAGCAAGAATAATGGCCGTTTCATGACCTTCAATAACTGAGCGGAGGGTGCGACGCTCAACCATAATCAACCGTTTTTTCATGTCAGTTAGCATTTGGGCATTTGGCTTGAGACTCATAGGCATAGATGTAGGAGGAAGAGAAGAAGAAGAAGGGGAACTAGAAGATGAATGTGAAGGAGACGATGGGGGTGAAGGAGGAGGTCTCTCTTGACGAGACGAGGAGCCTCCAATAGAGCGTCCTCTTTTAGAGGGACGATTTATAGCTGATTTCATTCTAGGAGGCATTGATGCAAACAGTTGGAGTGCCCACAGAAGTGAAAACAGCAGACACAAGGAAAGGAAAACAAGAACAACAGATGCACAATAACGAGAACCGCAAATGCACAATAACAATGAAAACAAGAAAATGCAAAGTAAAAGAAAGAGGGAAACAAGAAGAAACGACCTTGAAGGGAGACGAAACCTAACTCCAGACACAGCCACGAGGGAGACGAACCAGACGAGAGAAGAAGAAACAACGAAATGAAAGAAAAACCTAGATTTTAAAAACACGGGCCCGCCACGGCGGTTAGCCGCCGAGAGGGTCCACGGCTAGCCGAAATTCCCCCCCCCTTTTTTTTTTTTTTTTTTTTTTTTTATTTTATTTTATTTTATTTTATTTTATTTTATTTTATCGAAGAGCACAAACACCAAGGGATTTTCTCATATTTTCAAATTTTGAAACATCCAAGGGTTTTGTTAAAATGTCTGCTAATTGTTTCTCTGTAGATATATGCTCCAATACTATGACTCCTTCTTCAACCAATTCTCTAATGAAATGATGTCTAATGTCAATATGCTTAGTTCTAGAATGTTGAACAGGATTTTTGGAAATATTGATAGCACTAGTGTTATCACAATACAAGTTCATGCTACACTGTTCAATACCATAGTCTGTGAGCATTTGTTTCATCCAAAGCATTTGGGTACATCCACTACCAGCTGCTATATATTCTGCTTCAGCTGTAGATAGAGAAATGGATGATTGTTTCTTGCTGTGCCAAGCAACTAAACAGTTTCCTAGATAAAAACATCCACCACTAGTAGATTTTCTATCATCTACATTTCCAGCCCAATCGGCGTCTGAGTATCCAGCAATACAAGTAGATGAATCATAAGGATACCATAAACCATATCCTGAAGTTCCTGAAACATATCTAATGATTCTTTTAACTGCTTTCAAATGGATTTCTTTGGGATCAGATTGAAATCTGGCACAAGCTCCCACACTGAAGGCAATATCGGGTCTACTAGCTGTAAGATATAATAGACTACCTATCATACTCCTATACAGACTGGAATCAACACTCTTACCACTCGAATCTCTAGACAACTTTAGAGTGGTGCTCATGGGAGTGTTCATGTGTTTGGCTGAATCTAATCCAAATCTTTTGATCAATTCTTTTGCATATTTGGTTTGGGAAATAAACATTCCATCAGTCAATTGTTTGACTTGTAATCCTAAAAAGAAATTAAGTTCACCAACCATGCTCATTTCAAATTCAGATTTCATTAGATTAGCAAATTCTTCTGTGAAACTATTGCAAGTAGATCCAAACACAATATCATCAACATAAATTTGAGCAATCAGAATAGAATCATTGGTTTTTTGAATAAAGAGAGTTTTATCCACACTTCCCCTTTCAAAATTTTGATTAATTAAAAATTGTGTAAGCCTTTCATACCAAGCTCTAGGGGCTTGTTTGAGACCATAGAGGGCCTTTTTGAGAAGATATACATGATTGGGCTTCTTTGCGTCTTCAAATCCTTTAGGTTGCTCCACATAAACTTCTTCTTCCAAAAGACCATTTAGAAAGGCACTTTTGACATCCATTTGGTATAATTTAAATTTTAAAGAGCACGCAATGGCAAGTAAGATTCTAATGGACTCAAGTCTAGCAACTGGAGCAAAGGTTTCTTCAAAATCTATTCCTTCAATTTGAGAATATCCTTGGGCAACCAGCCTGGCCTTGTTTCTAACAATAGTACCATTTTCATCAAGTTTATTTTTGAAGATCCATTTAGTACCTACAACATTTTTGTCATTTGGCCTAGGCACTAGATCCCACACTTCACTTCTAGCAAACTGATTTAGCTCTTCTTGCATTGCATTTATCCAATTATCATCAGTAAAAGCTTCATCCACATTTTTAGGTTCAAGAGTAGAAGTAAAGCATAGATAGCTAACAATATTTTCTAATTGTCTTCTAGTCTTGACACCAGCCAAAGGATCTCCCAGAATTTGGTCCATAGGGTGATGTTTCACATTCACCAAATCACTAGCGATGGGAGCCTTGTTGAGTTTTTCAGTTTGGACATCTATCTCATCAAAATCAGAGTTTTCTTGAAAACTGAAATCATTTTGTTTGTCATCAATGACAACATTTATAGATTCTTGTATGACTCCAGTGTTTTTGTTCAACACTCTATATGCACGACTGTTTTGAGAATAGCCAATGAAAATGCCTTCATCACTTTTTGAATCAAATTTGCTCAAGTGTTCTCTATCCTTAAGTATATAGCATTTGCTACCAAAAGTTTTAAAATAGCTAATGTTGGGCCTTTTACCATGCCATAACTCATAAGCAGTTTTATCCAAGCCAGTTCTCAAGTATACCCTGTTTATGATGTGACATGCTGTGCTAACTGCTTCAGCCCATAGATCTCTAGGAACATTCTTTCCATGAAGCATAACGGTGGCCATCTCTTGTAAGACACGATTCTTTCTCTCAGCAATACCATTTTGTTGAGGAGTTTTAGGGGCAGAAAATTCATGGTGAATTCCATATTTCTCACAAAATTTTTCAAACTTAATATTTTCAAATTCACCACCATGATCACTTCTTATCCGAGAAATTGCTCTTCCTTTTTCAACTTGGATTCTTTTTACAATCTTTTTAAATTCAACATAAGCCTCAGATTTTTCTCTTAGAAAAGCAACCCAAGTGAATCTAGAGTAATCATCTACAATAACCAGGAAGTATTTTCTGCCACCCCTGCTTTCTTTCTTAGTTGGACCAACCAAGTCCATATGAAGAAGTTCTAAAGGTCTAGAGGTTTTTAGAGACTTGGATTTTTTGTGAGAATTTCTAATTTGTTTACCTTTTTGACATTCTCCACATATTGTTTTTGAATTCCTGCTGATTTTAGGAAGACCCTTAACATACTTGTCCAGTTTGGACAAGTCCCTAAAATTTACATGACCAAGTCTTTGATGCCACAGTTGAGCTTCATCAAGATGAGCAATGTAACAGGCTGAACTAGATGATTCTTTCTGATCACCGATAACATAACAGTTTTCTTTGGTTCTAAGACCTCTTAGAATAATCTTTCCATTTTTGGAAATCTCACAACCAAGACTACTAAAGTTAACAATATGATCTTTATCACATATTTGAGAAATGCTTAGCAAGTTATGTTTCAAACCATCAACATATAAAACATCTTCAATAACAGGCATGTTTGGAACATTCAAAGTACCCTTACCAACTACTTTAGCAATATTTCCATCACCAAAGGTGACAGTTCCACCTTCATATTCAATTATTGTGGATAGGTATGCTCTATCCCCTGTCATGTGTCTAGAACATCCACTATCTAGGTACCACAAGGAATGATCAACTGCTTTAAAGGCTGTGTGAACCAACAAGCCTTTGTTCTTAGGAATCCAAATGTATCTTTGTGTGATAGGGGTTTTACCAAAACCTTGAGATTTAGCTTTGTTATGATTTTGTTGATGAAAATGTTTCTTAGAGTAGATTTCAGTTGATTTAATAGGTTTTGTGTGATTGTTGAGTTGTAACTTTAGACGACCAATTTGTTTCATCATCTCATTTAATTGTTGAGTGATAGAGTATTTGATTGTATTGTTATGAACAGTTTTTTTTGTTTGAGAATTGACATGTGTCTTAGCGGTCTGTCTTTTAATTTGTTCAATTTTGCAATCATACTTGACATGTCCTTTGCTTCCACATGAATGACATGTAATTTTAGAAATGTTTTGACTACTGGAGGAAGATTCTCCTTTCACAAACACAGTAGAGACATTAGGATTATGTTTGTCTATTTTGTTGTATCCTAATCCTGTTTTGTCTCTATGATATTTTCCCATTTTAAAAAGTCTTTCAAATTTTTCTTCTCCATGGGTAAATGAATACTCATACTTTTCTTTGAACCATTTCAGTTGAGTGACTTCATTTCTTAAAAGAACGTTTGTTTTGCTTAGAGTTTCAGCTTCTTTTTCATAACTCTTGATCTTGTTGAATTCTTCACTAGCAATATGAAATTTAGAATTACTTTTATTTAGTTCGCTTGCTAAGATATTCTTTTCATTAGTTAATGTTTCAATTTTGTCTTTTAAGATTTTGTTTTTGGATTTTTGTTTGTTCAAGACTTCAATCAATTTGCAGCTCTCCTCATAGAGTCTATCATATGTTACTTGTGAATCTTCATCATCTTTTTCATTATCTGAGCTGTCATATTCAGATTCAGATTCACTCTCCAAGCTTTCAACATCATTTTCTTTAGAACTTTCCATTGTCTCAAGTAATGAGTCACACACAGTTTTGGCCATCAATACAGTGTAATTTTCTGTCTCATCTTTGTGTGATTCATCTGAATCTGTTTCGGCTTCAGATGAGTCATCCCATGTAGCCACAAGGGTCTTTTTCGATACATTCCTTTCCATTGGACACTCTGTAGATATGTGTCCAAACTTTTGACAGTTATAGCATTTCACATTTCTAGATTGATACTTGGAGGAGGAGCTGACTTTGTTTTTACCTTTATCAAAAGGTTTCTCTTTCTCTTTTCTATTAAACTTTGAAGTCTTCTTCTTAAATTGTCTTAAAAATCTTTTAGTAAGCAATGCAACAACTTCAGCATCACTTTCATTCTCATTCCCTGATTCTTCTTTAGGTGGAGATGGTTGAGAGGCCTTTAAGGCTATTGATTTCTTATCTTTGGATTTGTTGGAAGCATTGTTCATCTTCATCTCAAAGGTTCTAATGTTACCCGTTAGTTCTTCTACTTTCATAGTTTCAGGGTCATTGTATTCTTCTATAGAAGTTACTTTGGGGTGAAATCTTTCAGGTAGGGACCTAAGGATTTTGCTACAAATTTTGCCTTCAGGGATTTGCTCACCAAGCGACCACATCTCATTAACGATTACCATTAGTTTTGTTCGAAACTCATCAAACATTTCATCTTCCCTCATTCTTAGAGATTCAAATTGAGAAGTTAACATCTGGAGCTTGGCTCTTTTAACAATTGTTGTTCCTTCATAATTTGTTTCCAAAAGCTCCCAAGCTTGCTTAGATGTCTTACATGTCATAATCTTTTTGTATTCTTCAGCATTCATGGCACAGGTTATGGCATTTAATGCCTTTGCATCATAGTCTCTCATAGCTTTTTGATTAGCTGTCCATCTGTCCTTTGGGAGAGGTTTGACAGTGCCATCATCAGCTGTGAAGGAAGGAGGAGTCCATCCATCCTCAACAGCATCCCATATTTCTCCACTAAGAGATTTTAGAAATACAGACATTCGGGCTTTCCAAAAGGCATAGTTAGTACCATCAAATAGTGGTGGTCTGTTTACAGCACTACCTTCTGGATTAGACATTGGCACAAGAAAAGAATAGATCAACTCCGGGTTGTAAAGCCTAAAGGAGTAACCTGGCTCTGATACCAATTGAAAGTTCACCTAGGGCCAATGTTATCAACCTAGAGGGGGGGGTGAATAGGTTTATCAAAACTTTAAATCCATTTTTAAAGTATTAATTAAGATTTAAGAGAGATCAAGTGATAGGTAGATTAAGTGTGATAATCTAGCAATGTTCAATGATAAATAAGGCACGAAAACTAGATCAAAACACTTAGACAAACAACATAAGTAAGTGAACAGAGATTTATAGTGGTTCGGACCATATGTCCTACATCCACTCACAAGGTCCACACAGTCCCTTGGTTCCACTATGATGAATCAAAACTACACAAGTAATGATTCTACATCAATTTTGTTCATGAGGTTCGATCACAAAGATCTACTCCCCTTTACAATTTTTATAGTGGTTAAATCACAAAGAGATAAGCCACTTTACAATGCTCTGATTTTAATGAAGTGAGGGAGAAGAACACTTGCCTCTTTTGATGAAGTCCAGAGGATGCTCTTCGAAGCTTGTCACCGTAGCTCCAAGCTTTTATGCCTCTTGCAATGCTTCCTTGATATTGATGATGATGCTCCAATGTTGTGCTCAATCAAGGGACAAGAGGTTGGGTTCTAGATTTTCCTAAATGTATATCATTTGAAAACAAACTAGAATCCTTTTTCCAAACACACTTGTTTAGAGACTAACATCTCTCATTCATTTTCTAGATCAGGTTGATAGTGTGTTTGGAAGATGATTTTAAAGGCTTAGGAAAGATGGGAAGAAGAGGGAAAGTAAGCTCTTGAAAAATCTACTTGCTACAGTGCAAAACGAGCTCCAGATATATATAGAGAAATTCCCAACGGCTAGTTTTGGCGGCTAGCCTCTTGGTAGTTCGGCTAGCCTCATTTCAATTTCTCTGAGGTAACGGCTAGTTTTTCTAATTCGGTCAGCTCACGGTTAGCCGACAGTAGACATAGCGGCTAGCCGTGAGGTGACCGCATGGTGACCGAAACTGAACCTCAAAAACCTGTAGCATTCTGGAAAGCTAACCGAGACATTTCGATTACATGGAGGTTAGCCGCCAGCCTATATGACGGTTAGCCGAAAGGTAACCGTGAAGTGACCGAGCTTCCACAACAGATGAAAGGTTTGTATTCTGGAAATGAAACCGTGAACCTCGGTTACCTGGCGGTTAGCCGCCAGACCTTACTGCGGTTAGCCGAATGCTGACCGCAAGGTGGCCGAAACATTTCTGACAGAAAACATCATTCTGGAAATGTAACCGTGGTATTTCAGTTACCTGGCGGTTAGCCGTCAGTCCTTACTGCGGTTAGCCGAATGATGACCGCAAGGTAGCCGAAACATTTCTGACAGAAAACAGCATTCTGGAAATGTAACCGTGGTATTTCGGTTACCTAGCGGTTAGCCGCTTTTTGCAAAGAGGCTAGCCGCCAGGTGACCGAAAGGTCACCGAACTCCCTATTTCTGAACAGAACATAATGAAAATAAGCATTAAATGAAACACTTATTATAGGCTAAGGAAGCAAGTCTCCTAGGGTCCAGGTAGGTAAAGATTTTGGGTCCAAAATACCTGAGATGATTTGCACACAAGTGGAGTCTTCTTTGACACATCCAGGTCTTCCAAAAGCTTGAACATATCCTTAAAGTAGATCATCCTTGAACCTCTTCGAGATGTAAAGTCTTTGGGACATAATGACACGGAATTGACAAACCAAAAATAGTGCTCACAGGAATGTGACACTAACACGTGCATGCTTAAGCAAGCGAGAAGCTCATTCAGAACTCCTTTGAACTAGCAATGCTTGACAATATGAAGGAGAAGGAGTTCTTGTTCTTCCCAGTATGGAACAACCACCACTTCTTTCTGATTGTTGGTCGGGTTAGCAGACGACAATGGGAGTACTATAACAGCTTGAATTGAGACGAAGATTACTGGTTTTTTTAAGGCTATGTAAGTTTTATCGTTGCCATTTATCTCAGACAAGTGTATGTCAACCTTCCGTATTCTCTTAACATGTATTTGAGACGGAACGTATGTATGTTATACAGATTGACTGGATTAACGAAAACTTTATGCAATTCGGTTGGAGCGATCCAACGATGTGGACGAAACACCAAATGCAGTGCCCCATGTAGTCGAACAAGTTAAATTGACTAAAAACATCAGATCTGAGTGTATTACTATTTATAGAACTTGTCATGCAATCATCGGTTAAATTACCTTCATATTCAAATTGTCAAGGTTATTGTAATTCCAGCGTCAACTGTGGAATTTTCGTCATGGCATATGCACAGCACATTGCATTGAATCTGCCGATGGAGTTCACGAAGAGCGATATGTACTACTTCCATGCGAAGATCGTCTCTGACCTTTACATTGACCAATATGTGCATTGGAAGCAAAAGAAACAAGACAATCCGCTTCCTGATCAATCTGTTGTGTAACATTTAATGGGCTTCTTGATCAAAACGAGTTTGGTCATGCACTCTTTCCAGTGGTGGAATTGCTTAAATCAAGGGCAAGCATTTTGATGACATATCTTTTGCGGGTGCTACATTCTGATTTATATCTGCCAATAGTTATTTATCACATCTCTTTTAACGCTTATTTGAAATTACTGAGGAAACTCTAAGTGAAATTCATAGCCATCTGACATGAACTTGTTGTGCAGGAGGATAAATTCATCTAGTTATTGCAAGCAGTTCAAATACTTGGGAAAAAGAACAGTTGTGTTCTACCTTTTCTGGGTAACATTATTTAAAACCGTCGGAAGACTAAGAGGAAATGAGTTTTCTAATTCTACTACCCCCAAGCCATGTTCTGCATATGTGGCCGATGACGGTTTGGATGAGAAAGGTGGATAATTCCACATCATTATCCCACGTAGTCGATAATCTGATCCAAAGCCCATGCATTGGTGAAGAAGGTTGCATAGAGGAACGTCCAAAGAAACATGCTGTGAAGCGCTTGCAACTATGAAATGTCTATGAAATATCTTCTTTTATTCAGAGAAGGCTTTCCAAATCCGTATATTACTTAGAGAATGCTTTCATTTCTTTTTATTCCCAACTGATATCAATTGAACGTTGTATATTCTTTTTTTGTAACTCTCATGTGTTATATAACCTTCAGTCTCTTTGAAGTCATGGATTTGCTCAAGTTTTTAATTTTCTTTTTTCTATAAATTACATGTAAGGTTGTCATCATCAAGCTGTAAAACACAGTGGTTGAATGCCTATACATGTATTTGCATTTATCAGGGATCAGGCAGGGGTTAAGAACATCAAATCGTTGAACACGAGCTGCGTGCAAATGGGCTAAAAAAGGGGCTGTCTCCTAAATTAAAACACTTGTTCAAGAAGGGTCTTATGAGTGCTTCGCCTGTATATTTTAAAACCCCAATCATTTAGTCAAGCACATTTCTTCAGACTCTTTGAAGTGGTTGCACTTTTCATTGGGGATCACATCACAATGATGATGCCTTTGACTCACTGTAGTATGGAAAGTATCAAGGTTGGTAATGATATCATCGTTGTCCAAGCAAAGGACATTGTACACTTTTAACAATCGGTCGGTAGCATTTTAAATCGCATTTGTATCTCAAGACATACTAGATCACTCCAAAAGCAAAAACTACAAAGGATCGTAACGATATCATTACCCAGAAATTCAGAACTTACCAATCTGTAAGTTGGATCTTCCCATACAGACAAACCATGTAATCAGGTGCCGTCTCATCACTTGGCAAACAAAAAAAAAAAAAAAGTAGACCGAGCTCAAAACAATTAAGCCTATGCTCAAGTACTATGTCCCAATGGTTTCAAGAAAAAATTTAGGTTGAAAATCTATTCTGCAGTTTTTGTGATCAGTTATTGAAAGCAAACGATATAAACTCGCGTTCGAAACTCCTTGCTTTGCAGCATTCTGGGCCAATTAGCAGACAGCAGAAAGGTTCGAGCCCTTTCCTGTTGGGTTCGAACCTTGAATTTGAGTGCTCCCTGGGCCATTTTCCAGAGAAACAAAAAGGTCGAACCATTGAATTTAAGGTTCGAACCTCTTAATTTTACACTAACTGAGCCATTTTCCAGTAAGGCAAATGGTTCGAACCCTTGAATTTAGGGTTCTAACCCTTAACTTTTGGACTTCCTGGGCCATTTTCCAGAGGAGAAAAAGGTTCGAATCCTTGTATTTTGGGTTCGAACCGTTACATTTGTCCCTCCCCGAGCCATTTTCCAGTTAGACTGATGGTTCAAACCCTTGAATATAGGGTTCGAACCCTTAAACTTCTACCTTCCACAAGCCATTTTCCAAAAGAGTTGAAGGTTCGAACCATTGAATTTAGGGTTCGAACCCTTAATTTTTGCCCTACCTGAGCCATTTTCCAGAGTCAGGAAAGGTTCGAACCCTTTCATTTTGGGTTCGAACCATGACTTATGGCCCTCATTGAGCCATTTTCCAGTTAGATTGATGGTTCGAACCATCGATTTGAGGGTTCAAACCATGACATATTGCATTACCAATGCCATTTTCCATAGGAACCAAAGGTTCGAACCATCGATTTGAGGGTTCGAACCATGACATATTGCATTACCAGAGCCATCTTCCAGAGGGGCTGATGGTTCGAACTATCGATTTGAGGGTTCGAACCATCGCTCCCTGAACGTGCTGGGCCAAATTCCAGAAAGCCCAATGGTTCGAACCTGTATATTATGAGTCCGTGTGTTTTAGTTGTGACCCAGTTTGAAAACCCTTTACATATCTACTCAGGCTCGACGATAAAGAAATAGCAAGAAACCCTAGGTCCCAAAGGAGCTTCGAAGTCTTTCATCGCCCCTCTTCCCCAAGGATATCTATATCGCCACTTCCCATCATTGGCCAAGGTGATGTTGCTTCGTTCCCCCCCCCCCACCCCCCCGTGTACACGTTTTTTAGCAGTTCTTTTGTATCTTTGCCATTTAGAGCAGAACCCCCGTCCAGTGCACATGATGGCAATGTGAGGTCTACTTCCATTGTGTGGTTGATCTTCTGTAGCATTGAGCAATACGAGTTCTTCAGTTGGAAACGCTTCTGCTGCTTTTACTTCTATTTTGGTTTCATGAATTGAAATGTTGTATTTTGTCACGGTCTTTGGAGAAGAATGTCATTTCCTGTTTTTGGTAGAGTTATATGGCTTTGGAAATGGGTGTGGAAGGTAGATGCAAGTTTTTTTTTTTGACAATATTATTGTTCATTTTCCTTTCCTCTTCAAGTGAGGGTTGCATTCTTAGCTTTCTATTTGTTTGCATGCCCAGGGATTTTAAGGGAAAAATGCAGCAGACTCCTCATGTTGAAGACATGGATGGTTGGATCTTCAGTCTATAATCTAGTCAGTGTTGATCACCTGTACATGTATTTAGCCATGGTTGTACATGTATTTGAGACAAATCTTTTTATTCTAAAGAACTGAGCAATTAGTGGCAATTCCGGTTTGATGGGCAGTTTAGGGCCTTTGAACTCTAGTTACTCAGCATTTAATGTTGTTTACCTGTAAATTACTGGAGCATGCATACCATGGAAAACTGTAACTTTCAAGGCTATTTAGGTTATCCGGATGCATGAGTGAAAAGTATCATGCACCCTGTTTTGGCTTAACCACATGAGATTGATCGCTATATTCTCTTTTCACATAGTAATTGTGACGATTCTAGTATCTTGTTTCCTGCAGGTTCTGCTAGTTGACATGGCTCCTAAAAAGAAACGAACCTGTCATAGAGATTCATTTGATCGGGCTCGGTTTTTAAATGACGATGGCTAAAATTTCTTTCTTAACAAGTACCAGCATCGTTCTGTTGTGCCTGAAAGAATTGTCATGTACAATGAGCTACATGATACTGATTTCTGTTTGTGGATGCAGTAGAGAGGATGGTTTACACTACATGACGTTGGCTACCATATAGTAGTCAATTAGGTCAGGGAATTCTATTCTAACATGCATGACGCTTCAGATAATTTATTCAAGACATATGTTAGAGAACAGGAACTCGATATTACACCTGATCTTCTAAGCCAAATGCTAGAAATTGATCGCGTTGAAGGTGCACACTTCCCAATTGTGGAAAACCGTCAGATCAATTACAATCTGGTAGCGAAGGAATTGACCGGCAAGCCTATCGCTTGGGTCGGTGGTGACATAGCCCACCACAAGGTGACCGGATCCTATCGCTTACTGAATATTTTCATCCGTCACAACATCAGCCCCAAAGTTAGCAAAAGAGTCACAAAAGAGGATGGGTATCTCCTTTACTGCATCGGGACTCAAAGGAGAGTCGATCTTCCTCTCGCGGTGTTTCGTGGAATGGCCAAGGTACACAATACATCTCATAATGCGGCTCTTCCCTTTGCGGGGGTCATCTCCAAACTGGTAGTTGACATGGGTAAGCTGGCTGAACCCAATGAAGACATTATAATTCTCAAGTTGAAGATTGATCGCTTCACCCTTGAAAAGTCCAGGTCGCACATCACTTCTGTTGAATTGGATGATGATGGTGAGGGAGATACAACCGGTCCCTCTGGAGTTGGTCCTTCAGGGGTAGGACCCTCCGTAGTTGCAGATTCGGATGCAGGAATGTCAGGAGATGATCAAATAGGTGAGGTGGCGATTAATGCATTGAATGAGCGTATTGGGCGTTTGGAAGTGCGAGTGAATGAAGGTTTCGCTGAGATGTGACAAGGTTTTGCTAAGATGCTCGATCGTTTGCGCCGTGATTGACTGTTCCTCATTCAATTTGATGTTCTCTGATGGTGCCGTCTCAGCCTCAGTGGGAAAGGAGTTGAATTTATTTTGATGAATCGAATGGCTTGTAATTGTTTCAGACACCTAAACAGCCATGTGTTCAGAATTTTCGTATCATGTCGTTTTTTAGCAGTTCCTATTTTGTCATTTGATTGTCATGTCTAAATTGTTAATGCGGGGAGTTGGTATAATGGTTAGCTATTTAGAGAAGTTGGTCTCAATTGGTTTTTCTCAAATGTTCCTCTCTTTATCTTTTGGTTGTTTTTTCTTGAGAGTATGGATGACTGTCCATGTAGAATTCACTTATTCAGCCATCAACAGGCACGTATAAAAGGCAAATTGGATATAATCATTTTGAATTTGTTTGAGTTTTGACGGACAATTGGAAGCACAATATAAACTTAAGTGGTTTTTTAATAGAAGGCATCAAACTAGTAACAAATCTATGCTGTGCTTGTACAATACAATGATGAAGCAATAATTATAATGGGAGACATGAAAAGATAATTTCTTAGAAACGAAATGGGCGGTGAGAACTCTTCATTAATAGCGGGAGAAGCTCAACCATGATAAAAGAAAATTGATAAACGCAGAAATGACAGAAACGTACAAACCCAGTTTCCAATAGCTTTAGCTTCACTTGTCATTGCCAGTATACAAAAAATTCTTTTATCAACTTATCACATGCAAACATCAATACATGTTTGCGTCTATACATCAGAATATACACAGAATATGCAGAGTATGTCCTCCCATATTCAGCAAGAGATACATCCAAAACAAAAATAAAAAAACATGCTCCCCCAACATAAACAAGTATTGACACCAAGCCCAAGATCCCACAATCTAGATGTGAACGCCATGAAGTTCTGTCTCATTCCACCACCTCACAAAAAAAATAAGGGGGGTCGGAATGGAAGAGTCATCCCCTTGGAGGTGGGTCTCTACATGTCTGTCTATTATAGCCACGCTTCTTGCAATGGGAGCATGTAACTTGTTTCCTCATCCTGTCCTCAGTTCGTAAGCGATATTTTTTCCGCCTTCCAGGCTGTCTGCGAGCCATCGGGGGCAAAACACGCTCGTCACTTCGAAGTTCCCACTGTTTGGCGTCGCGCGTGGCATGAATGACATCGTTATAAGTTCCTCGATAGCAGTCATTGGAAAACCAATGTTCACAGAAGTCATACGGATCATATCGCTTGAGCTCAATAGCACAAAGGGCATGTGCACTGTAGACACCTCATTTTGGCACCCTATGAGGGGCAATTCAGTCCACCCTATTTAATGATGTCCTGATTAGGTCCCAAGTCAAAAGTCACATGTCGTCTGTAGGCCTCTGATCACCCCTGGAATTGGCTCATCGTGATCTACTTCTCGAGAGCTTTCCGCCCATATATAGAACTCCAAGATCTGACGGGCGGATAAAAAATCATGACAGCGGGTCCCACACCCCTAGGACGCTCACGTGAAAAATCACCTATCATCTCTGGACCTCCAATCGCCCTGAAAATTGGTTCCTCGGGATCTACTCTCCAAGAGCTTTCCGTCGATATGTAGAACGTCAAAATCCGACGAGCGGATTGAAATCTACGAAACCTGGGCCTCGGCGAAGACAACCCGACCATCCTCCACAAGGACCCCACCTTCTGGGCCAACCCCGCTTCAACTTGACCAGGCTCAGGTCAAGACCAACCTGAAACCCAACCCACTTAAACCTGGCTCAAAACTGCACTTGACCCAAACCTGGCCTAACCTGACTTGACCCGATCCAAATCCAAACCCCGTAAGTCCAACGCAAACCCAATTCACCCGAAACCCAATCTCAAACAAACCTGACCCAGCAACCCGACCCGTCACCTTGGACAAGGGATGGAGTGTCCCAGATCCGGGAAACTCAAAAACCTCCCCTAAACCTCGTCTTCCCCACTCTATCTCCAACGCCCTTGTCCCAATCTCTAACTCCCTCAAACCTATCGTCATCTCTCCCATACGGATATCTCTCCCGAGAGCCCATCTCAGACGCATATCTCTCTCCCAACCCCTGAGATCTCTCACTCCCTCTCAATTTCAAACTCCCAGCTTTATCCCCACTTCACGGGATAGAACAAAATACCGATGTGCAGATCCCATGATCATCTCCCATCTCATAGCCATCCCTGAAGAGCCATCTATTCCCCCACTTCATCTTCCAGCCATAACCTGTACGCAACGACCCCTCTCACGCAAGCATAGAGACGAATAGGCGCAGAACTCCCCCCTTCCATCACCATCGTCATCCTCTTTCCCAGATCTTCCTCATCTCAGGCTGCAGGCGTCCGTCTCTCCCAGATCTCACACACCTCCATCTCACACATCTCGCTCTTCACCGCTCCCTGATCTCTCCATCTCACGCAGAACCGATCCTTCACCTCAGAAACCCCCAGGCGCACCACAACTCCACCCACCTCCCTCAACGTCTCCACTCTATTGCACGCAGCAGCCACCCCACGGAAGCCCAATCTCGCCGTAGCAGCGCGCCCGCCCATAGTAGCACCGCCAGCCACAGCAGCACTTTCCCTCACCATCTCTCGCAGCAGGACTCCGAAACCAGGTAGGCCTTCCTCCTCTCCTCATACCCATTGCATCTGCATCATCATCCCTCTCGTTTTCTCTTCTTTTTCTTTCTTTCTCATCTTTCCTCCTCTCTCCCTTTTTCTTCCTCGCCCTTTCTTCTTCTCTCCGCCCACTCCACTACACCCACCTGCTGCAACTCCGCCACCATCACCTCCTCATCCTTCCTTCCTCTCTCTCTTTCTTTTCTTTTCCCTTTTCTTTTCTTCCTTCTTTTCTCCTCCCAGCCGTATCCCCTGTGCATCCCTCACCTCTCCTTCAGACCCCTTCACAACCACCTTCTCTCCCCTATGCCATTCCTTGCACCCTCCCTACACACACCACCTGCGCACCTACTGCTTTCTCCTCTTCTTCTTTCTTTCCTTTCTTCTTCTTTCTTTTCTTCTTTCCCTTCTCTCACTACACTCCGCCAATTGCGCGCCCACTGCACCTCTCCTTTTCTTTCTTTCTTTTCTTCTTTCTTCTCTTCCTCTTCTTCCCCATCTTCTTCTCCCTCACCCGCATGCAGCACCACAGCACCCTTCTTCCTCCACTGCACTCCGCCTGCACACCCCACCAAGCCCCCCCCCCCCTTTTTTTTTTGCTTTCTTTCTTTCTTTCCCTTCTTCTTTCTTCTCCTTCCTCTCCTTCTCTTCCTCGTCCCACCTTACCTTGCACCCACCTGCGGTACACCTTGCTTCCTCCCTGCACCCATCTCCACTGGACACTCCTTCCTTGCCACCACTGCATTGCACACACCCTCACTACTGCACCCACTTTTCCCTGCACCCGTCACCCAACTGTTGCGCCCACCTGACTAGCTCATTCATCTAAACCGAACATGCCTATTTTATTTTCTTGCATATTTGTTTATTGTTTCTTTTTATGATTTCATGCATCTTAATATGCCCATGCATGTGGTCAATTTTCAGTTTCATTGTTTATTTTAAATCATTCCTAGCTAGCAGCAAGCCCGTCCATGCACCTAGTTTAATCTTTTATTTATTCATTTCATCATCTTTTATGCATAAATTTTGCGCATGCATTTAATATGCTCATTCATTTAGATTGGCATTTTTCTTTCCTTCTATCATGGCTTGTTTTAATTTGTTCTTGATTCATGTATTAAAATATGCTCATGCATTCAACCTGCCCATGCATTATAACTTAGTTGCATTTTTATTTCATATTCTTTTAGGTGCAATTTAGGACTGCATAATTTATTAAAAAAATAAATAAATAATAAAAAAAAAAAAACAAAACCCCAAAAAAAAAAAACAAAACCAAATAATAAAATAAAAAATAAAGATTAAAAATAGAATTTTAGCTACCCTACTAATTAGAAATGATTAGGCTAAATCCAATAATTGACTTCTCTTCTCTTCCCCCATGTCATTAGGATTAGGAGATCTCATTTAGGAAACTTCAAATAAATTATTAAATAAAAATTAGAAACTTATTACTCCCTCCTCACCCCATTTCATTAGGCTAAATCAATTTAGGATTTAAGGCTTAATAAATAAATACATAAAAAGAAAATAAAAACCATAAAAATAAAAAGGACCAAAAACAAAGTAAAAGATATTAAAAAAACCAAAATATTAATAAATTGGAGTTAGAAATTAGACTATAGCCTAACTGATTAGGTCAGACCCCGAACCTAGATCTAGGTCTACCCTAGCCAGCTTAGACTACCCTAGTTTCAATAATCCCAACTGATTAGGTCCCACTCACTCTCCGGGCCCCGCTAAGGGACCGGGAGAGCAGATGTGGGCGGTTAGGACCTTCAGATAGGGTAGAGATCCATTAGGGAAATGGAACAGTTAGATTGAATCCAAGTAGAAACTCCCCTAGTTAGGCCCTTCTAGCCCCAATGATTAAAATCCAAAAAAACTATAAAACCAACAAAACCAATCCCAAAAATATTTTCTTCTCTTTTCCTCCACCTCCGGTGCCAAATATTTATCTGAACTCAATGATTAAAGGGAATAGAGGCTGATTCCGAGAACCTGAATTAATGAGAATGACGAAACGAGACGAGTGATTTCACACACCCCAATATCAGTTTATTTACTACCGGCCCATCATCGGCCACCCTCAATCAATCCCGGCCCAACATCGGCCATTTTTATCTTACTTCTGACCCATCATCGGCCATGCACTTTTATCACCTGCGTATCGCACGCAAACCCACAGAAATCACAACTCGAAGTTTTGTCTGCATTATTCTTTCGATTCGAAGAATCAGCCTATAAACCCTAGGTCGTCAAAGGACATTGAAGGGGGTACCCAGGAATGGGGTTGATCCTCTTCTAAATATTTGGCACCTTTCCCCTTATTTTCTTAGTTTATTTTCATTTTAATTCGCTTATCCCCTAGAATACTTGGATTTAACTTTAATTAGTCTGCTCAACCCTGGATGTTGATTTCCCCTGCCTAGTTCATTATGGTCCCATCTTGAAGCCCATAATTTGACCCTTGACCCAAGCTCGACCCGAATTGAAAAGCCCAAATTAAGTGACAAGACAACCGTCGTGTGTCGCCGGCGGCACATTAGACGAGAGAAGAACCCACCCCATTTTCCTCCCGCATTCTTTCGGCTTTCGTCGAAGGACGGTGTTACGACCGAATTCGTAACTGGCGATCGTGATCCGTCAATTTTGAGGGTAGTCGGAATCCTCATTTTCGATGTATTTTTTTTTCTCACACTGTTGAATGGCGATTCCCCTCTCGGGGGGGATCAAAATTCACATCCGACATGCACAAGGAATCCCGAGGAGGTCCCATTTGCGGCATGTGCATGACCTTCGATCGAGGTGAACAACGTCCGTGTACCATGAAGACAACATCTGAAATTCTAACTCCCCCGCCTGCCAACAATGGAGTCTCCGTGAGGCTTCTTTCTCGCGGTTAATGAGCTTGTATACATATGGGGTGACTTTTGTCTTCATGTTTAGCCCTTTCTCGCGTCGGACCTAGTAAAATTCCATAAATTTTGCTCGTATAGACTCTATCTGTTGTGTGATGGGCAGCTCTCTAATATTCTTCAACAAGCTATTTGTGCTTTCTGCAATATTCGTAGTTAGCATGTCATAACGCTTTCCGTCAATGAATGCATTCGCCCAATGCTGGCTGCCAATCGCGCTAATGTAATCATGAGCCCCTACATCAATGGATCTAATTTCTGCCATGTAGTTCTCGTACTCACAGGCGTGCGTTGTACGTGCGGTGCACCAAAACTTCATTACGATTCCATCATTTTTAAATTTCGCTTGAATATTTTGTGAAATGTGACGGCAGCAGTAACAGTGTCTGGTGGTTGGAAGTACATCCTTCACTGCATTGGTTAGTCCCTTCATTCGATCCGAAACTATTGTAAGATTTTGAACATGCTCCAAGGTTTCATCCAAATTTGCTATAAACCATGACCAAGTCGCATAGCACTCGGACTCCACGATTCCAAAAGCTAATGGAAAAGGCCGATGGTCACCGTCCTGACACACCGCAATGAGCAAGGCTCCTGGGTGTTTACCCCAAAGGTGTGTCCCATCTAAGGCGATTAGTGGCCTGATTGACGATTTGAAAGACCGAGCAAATCCACCAAAACATACATAATATCTCTGAAAGGAGTGATCATCGTCTGTCCACAAATTGTCAATTGTGCCCGGGTTAGTGCGTTTCAGCTCCAAACGATAATCACATAGGATCCTATATGAATCCTCAAAAAAACCGCGAATTTGTTTCATAGTTATTTCCTTTGCCATGTGGGCCTTCCGGTAAGATATTTGAACGTCAAATTCCCTCTGAAAGTCCGACAAAATTTCCTTTAGCCTGTAATCTTGATGAACTCTAAGTCTTTTTCTGATAAACTCCGTAATCAAACATGATGTTGCCTGAGGACAGTTTGTTTCATTAAGTGGTCCTGTACAGTTATGTTATGGATTGTATGTCCTGACTTGAAATTGGGGACCAGCCTCTACAATAGAAGCGTGGATGCGCCATGGGCTTGTAGAATTGCTACACCTTGCCGTTGCTTCAAATCTATTGATCCTTATTGGTTTCAAGCAGAAGTTCTTATACATTGCAAATTTTGCCAACGTGCTTTTGAATGCATCATGACTATTAAACACCCTGCCCTTTCACATCTCATGCGATGAATCTTCCCGGGGTGGCATGGAAAATAAATCATCCGATGCAAGCATGGTGTCAATAAATTCTTTTTTCTTGGGCAAATCTGTGGCTCCCTGATTGGGAACACCCTCAGTGGCAGCTGTAATTGGGTTATGACCTTCTGAGTCATTTGATGGTATGTCTAGGAACATGACAGCATCGTCTCGAGTTTTTATTTTTTCCAGAAAACATTCAGTCTGCCATGGAAATCCTAGTCCACAGCCTGTTGGACCTTCTTTAAGAGTTTCTGTATCCGAATGCAGAGAATCAAGATTGTCACTGTCAATCCCCAACCCTACCCCCGATGTAGCAAATGGAAGTTCTTCTCCTATGCAATTGTAGCCTCCTTCATTACATCCTTCATTATCCGGATGTGGAGAAACAAGACTGTCATTATCAATCCCCAACCCAGCATCCTTTTTTGCACTTGGAATTTCTTCTTCTCTGCAACTGTAGTCTCCATCTGAAAAGGGAAAATCACAATTAGCTCCAAGGTCTACAGATGGATACGACTTTTGATTGAACAATTCTCTGATTACCGTGGTATGTTTTGGTGCCAAATCGGATCCTTTCCTCGTTGGGTTAACCCTTTATGATAAGTGAGCATGCTAATTACAAATACTGCATTCGAAAAGAAAGTCCCGCCAGATTTTTTTTTTCCCATATCCCTATTATAAAAATCAATTATAATGGGGATATAAACATTCAAGAGACGCCTTAGAGGGATGACTTTCCACGAAATTCATAACTGAGAATATCAAGATTACCACGAAACGAGGTATGGAAAATCCTATGGCATCTAAACTACTTATGGAACAACAAGGATAATAGAGTAGAGAGCACCATACGTTGGAGATGGTGGTGTGTTGTTGAAAAACGCATCCTCGTTTGTACGAATGTTGGTGTTATATTCTCGATAGTGGGTCAGAACCTCTCCGGATGCATTCCTATGGGATAGAAGAAAGGAGTGGATGGTTAAGCAAATAATTATCGACTCTTTGTGCTAATATAGCTATATCCCAACGTTCAGTGCTGACCTTTTACCAAGAATTGAAGGCGGACTGCTGGGCGGAATACCTTTGCTAGAGCCCACTTTGCATAGAGGTAGATATGTAGAGCTGCTCAATCAGTATTAAAAAATTGTACCTGAAAATAAGAAGTACGATCACAGCATACCTTTGTTCAATCCCTTGATTCTCTTTTTCATTATCCGCATAAGTCTGGATGTACAAGTAAATTGCACTGGCATCCCCCGCAGATGCTCTGAACATAATATCTATATTTTCATCGTTTGTTATGCGAACCAAAGTGCATACTTTCCCATTCTGATAAAGGTATTGAACGAGTGGGATATGTCCAAGCTTGATCGAAATTGAGAGATCACATATTTTTTGAACCAATTCTGAATACGTTGTATTAGTTTTCAGAAAGGCCATCTTTGGGCAACCTCCGCTATAAATTGGAATTCCATTATCCCAAACAGTTTCTCCACCGGAGTGGAATATCACTAGTACTATACAATCAGGCATTCTACGACAAGCACATAGTCGAGACAGTAAAAATACTAGCTATCTGTAGGAAATTGATAAACACATGCAAGGTTTATGATGAGAATGAAATTTAAACTGAATCTCACACATTACATTAGGCATTAATATAATTTACTCCCAAAAGCCACATCAGAGCGGCCCTAGAATGAGATGCGTAGACAATTATATGTCCAAAATTCCCTCCCTTAAAACAAATTGCCTAAATTCTGACTTTAGAGAAATTGCTAAACAATGCTGAATGATTAAGAACGAAAACTTCAGTGTCATGTTTACCAATGAAGTTATTAAAATGCAAGTAATCATGAAACGCGAGAGCGAATTTAGAAGAGTTCAAATGAAGAACACATCATTTGATAACGATATCGTTACATTTAAATTTGATTTTCTTTATCAGATTTTCGTGACCAACAGCAGAACTTCATTGACTTTTTATTAAGATGATAAAGGAGAAAGGACTAATGATATCACTCAATTTGATGTCTTGGACAAAATGGAAATTGTTCTTTGATAACAAAATCGTTAACATAAATTTTAGTTTATTCAACCAATTTTGATGTCCAATCACAAATTCATGTTCAGTGTATATTGAGATGCACAAACATTGTAAAAGACTCACTTTTTTCAAATCGCAAGGAAAATGAATTTATTCTTTGATAACGATATCGTAATCATGAATTTTATCTTATCCACCCAATTTTGGTGTACAACAACAAAACTATGGTGATTTTATATTGAGATGCTTAAAAACTGAGAAGGACACACGATTTAAGTCAATTTTGTTTTTTGAACAATTCTTGATAACGATATCGTTTTAGTAATTCATAGGTGATTCAAGATTTTTTTGTGCCCTATGAGAAATCGATAATGACTCTATGATGAGCTGCATAAACAATGGGAAAGACATACGGAGTTCACCAAGTTATTCTTTTCAACATCATTCATAGGACAACAGGATCACCACTCATTATTTATAGGTATGTATAAGCCATTTTGTACAATCCTTCATTCTTGAGATTAACCTAGTTCGTACATTAGTCCAAAACCTTGGAATATTCGCTTTGGGTTCAAATATGAGTAGTTCGTTTTTTCTACGGTTATACAAATGATAATGTACTAGAAATGAAATTGGTAGATTCTAAGTGTTGTAGATGACGAAAGTGATTAATTTGAGGGAAAAATGGCCTTCATGACGATGGGGAATAAGGTGGGCAAAAGGAAATGAACTAAAGTCCCACAATTGACCTAAAATCCCATAATTTGATATCAGGTTTTAGCATCTTAACCACCGATAAGACCCAAAGTATTAAGGGCCAACAAGTGGGATGTCAAAAAATTGGAAATGGGACTCACAGAAGAGGGAACAACATGAACAACATGAACTTATATATTAAACTACAAGGCTAAAATCCATAACCCATTTGAATGCCATTTGTTATGGTCCCTGCTGCCTATGTCAAGTAATTAATGAATAAATCTCTTGATTACTAGAGATTGTAGGAATTCACTGTCATTTTAACAACGGAAAAATAATACGGACTAAACTCATCTATCTTAACCATTCCAGCAAATAACAAAAATTCATTCTCATACATAATCTCATTCCAAGAAAGAGCATAACAAAAAAGAAACCAAGTATAAAAAACGATTTCAAATAGCAACCATATCTTTATCAGATTCAAATTAATGAACAGCAATACAATGCAAAATTCCTATCACGTATTTTAGCAAAAAAGTTACTATATATCTTAGGAAAAGATTACTATCGCATAGAAAGGCATGGGTGCATTACAAATCTGATACAATAGTATTAAGGAGACAGAACATTGGAAAATTGGTGCTTACCTAAAACTGTCAAGAATATAACATCGAGGCCCATATCCAAATAAGTAAATCAAGTTAAAGAGCTAACATGAGCCTGTGCCAAGGCATACTAACTGATTTGCAAGTTCTAAAGCAACATATTGGTAGCAGGTAGCTGCTCTTCTTCCACATACTACTACCAGAGAAGTTCCATCTCCAAGGCCATCGATGACCATGAGGCATACTACTGCTAAGCCTTCCTCATATGTGTAACAGCAGAAGTATGGTTACTTTTCTTCATCCACGTTTAGTGTCCAACAACACAAGTATGGTTACTTTGTATTGAGAGGCATAAACAACCAGGAAGACCCACGATGGAGAATGTACATTGATTATTGAGAAAATAAGAAATTGTTCTTTGATGACGATATCATCACTATAATTTTAAGTTTCGTCACCCAATTTTGGTATCCAACAGCAATAAATTGTACCAGTTATATTGAGATGCATAAAACATGAGAAGGACTCACGCCTTCACTCAATGTTGAATATTGATGATTTCCTTCAATAATTTATAGATTCTCATCCATTTTTTGGCAGCATACAACAACACGATAATGAATGTATAATGACATGAATAAGGAATGTGAAAGACTTACAGACAAACTTAAAGAACAACTACAGGGTGGAGAAGCCAAGCATTACTTCCAACTCAAGTTTTTGGATTTCAAATGGCCATAAATCCCTTCTTAGAAATACATTCAAACAAACAAAGCATTGAATGCAAGGCAATCTACACCTTCAAAAGAAAAACAAGGGCACTCAAATGCACTTGCAACAGGCAAAAAATGGATATTATGCAAGTTCTCCCCTCTCTTGGCTAGAAACCCTCTTTCATATACAAGATTTTCTCCATGAACTACGGCGACTAGAGGGCATCGTTGGCTGCCGGTGTGAGATGGTCTGGACGGAATCACTGATTGGGGCGAAGACAGAGAGGAAGAGGGAAAGAGAGAGTAGGGAGCCAAGGGAAGGAGAGAGGGAGGCGAGACGAAAGGAGAGAGGAATCGAGAGGGAAGGAGAGAGGAGGGACCGGAGAAGACATGCAGAGAGGGAGAGGGCAGCGAGAGGGAGAAAGAGTGAAAAAGGCGGCAGGCGGAGTGGGAAACGAAGGTTAAGATGGAAAATAAGGGGGAATCGGACGATGTCGTCAGCAAAAGGGTAAAACCGTCCAAGTGGGTTGTACGAACACCAAAATGGGAATATACGTGTATTTCTGTTTAAAATAGGCTAATACAGATTTTAGCACACTTTTTTGGTAAAATTCCCATGAGAGTATGGAAAAAACTGCACTGATCAAAGATGAGCCCCATAATACACAAATCAGGAGAAAATTATGCATTCAACCTTGACCAACTCATTTATTCATGTAGTTTAAAATCGCCACTCCAACTAAACTTGAAAAATTAAAGCATTAACTCCAACCCTTATCCTGAATTAAGTGGTATAGATGGGTTGGCACTTGGCAAGTTCTAGTTTTTTTGGTAAAAAACTAGTTCTAGTTTTTGGGCAAGTTCTAGTTGAGTTTAGATTAAGTAGCCAAATCAAATGGAAACAATAGAAAATAACACAAATGCAGTCCATTTATTAATAGAGACAAGATGTCAAACATTGTAAATCTCATTTTAACAGGTAGGTAGGTTGAGTGAGAAGAGAGCTTCTATTGGCACTGGAGATTTTACTCTCCCCACCGCAATAGAAGAAAAAAAAATATTTTCTAAACTACCCCTCCTCCCTCTCCCGGCTGGGGTTGGGGGGAGAGAGGATGAGAGAGGACGGGGGGAGGGGTAGTTTATGATTTATTTATTTTTTTCGTGCGGTGGGGAAAGAAGTTTTCTTGGTGCTAATAGATGCTCTCAAATGAGAAATTATAACTCATCATGGCTACAAAATAGAACTCTACGGAGATCATTTTGAACTTTCTATTTTATTTCACATCTCAAATTTAACGACTTTTTAAGCACTTTTTTTTCTTTGGTTTAATCTAGTAATAGATTTTCGGTCTCATCGGTGCCAATGGAGATAAGTGACACTCATTGAGGTAGTTGGAGAGTCTGGATACCCTAGTGCAACAGCTATTATATGAAATCATGTAACGAATTACTAAAACCCTATTTTGAGCTCACATAGAGATAATCCAAATATTTAAAGATGAATTTCAATTCAAAATAAGTGGATCCCACCGTCCAATTTAGCACATGATATAAATGTGACTAGGCAGCAGCTGGGGTGGTGTTGATCACTGTTTCTATCATGTCATTAATCGTACAGTGGGACTTTCTTCTTTTGAATTAAAACTTATGGATCTAGAGGAGATGAGATTCATCTTGAATGGGTCCAGATTATCTTTATTTGGTGCCCATGATGGACTTCCATGAGTGTGGTACGTTTTGTGTAACAGCTGCTGTGCATGATACAGAATAAAGTGTGAAGTGTTTAGACGAATTATAAATGGGACCCATCTTATAGAAAGGAGTTAGCTTTTACATTGGTAATTTGGAATATTAGTAGATTCTTAGGGACTTTCTTCCTTTTTATTTTTATTTTTATAACCACAGAGGAGTACAACTCATGCATTACGCACCAATGTCCTTGACCAATTGCATTACAGCTGAGAACTCTTAAATAGGGCCCGTTTGACACTTTACTAGACTAGTAAAAGTCAAGTAAAGGCTACATTTTTCAGACAAGGGGTCACCACTCGTCACATCAATAGCGCTTTAATTCAAAATTCCCTCCATCTTTTTCAAAACAAAGTAAAAAATATATCTCCTTTCTCCACTAAAAGACAAAAAAGCTCTACGTTTCTATATAAAAAAAAAGTCAAAAGGATTCTATACCAAACAATTAAAAATAAAATACCATCATAACTCCATTATATTTTATTCTTTATCGATTTGATGCTATACTACACTTTGTTTTACCATCCGACCATCCTCACGGATGTTGTTGTCAACGACAATATTATCTCGAGAAAATTATTGAGATATTTCCATATTTTGGGGATTCTTTTAGAATACTATAGGAATGTCGTGATTTATATTGTAATTAGCTAAAAAAAAAAAGATAAAAAACTGTTAAAATAATGGTAGTTAATATTTACCAATTGTCACCGTTTTTATTTTGATAATATTTTGTCGACTTTGATGTTTTCGTTCTGTTAATGTTTAAATATGATTATATATCACCATCATGTGAAAAGATCATCGTAGTATTTTGATTTTTTTTTTCTTTCTAGTATGGATGGCGTTTGTGACCCGTGATGTGATTTTAAATTCAATCCTTTAATACTGCAAGTGCACAGTTGTCTTGTTGAGACAGTGGCAATTACGTACAGGTCGATCCCACAGAGAGCACTACTAAGTTAAAATTTAAAATCTGATTTTTTTTTTTTTTTATCAATGATAATGACAAGAGAGATAATAAGAAACAATAATAAAATTGAGAAAATTCTAGATCTAAAGTGCAGAAATAAGATATGATAAAAAGAAGATCAGAATATCATGAATCTATTAAGTAATCCTACCATTATTCTATGCAATTGATAAAATAAATTTGTCCCAAAAACCCTTCAAATCAGAAACAAATCAATGTTTCCGATTCGAATAATTTGTCTATCAAAGAGCACAATTTTCCACAATTTATTTAAGGCAAAAATCCCCTTCACCTAATGAAATTATGAACTTAACTAAATATCACATATTAATCAAAGATAGATTATCAAAGAATTTCAATCTAAGAATAATCTATTAAGAAAACATACATGATTAAAGCATTGTTCAAATAAAAAAAATTAAATAGCATAGGTTGTCAATGACAGAAGGCAGATTTATTATTATAATTAATACGCAAGAGATAAAAATATCACATAGATTAATGATAAGAAACACTTAACTTCATCTGATACTCTGATCCAGGGATCTACTCCTCCATTGCAAAAGATGTGATTTTCATTGAGAACTTCATAGCAATTACAATCTTCTCTCACACTCTTCTAACCTAGTTCTGGAACAGGGCTTCATAATACCCAAAAATAACTCTAATTCTATTAATTAGGAAAAGAAGAGAGAGAGAAGAGAGAGAATGTAGTGGACGTCCAAGGGGGGGAGAATGTCCCGTATGCTTCCTTTTGGTTCCTTTTATAATTCCTGGTTATCTTACAGATACATTGAATCTGGACACCTTCTCTGCAGATTTGGTTTATCTTCATTGATAAGGTATATCTCTTTATCCTTTTTTGAATTTGAATGAGATGGAAGCTTCTGGAAACCTCTGGATGGCTTGGCTAATCTTCAGATGGGGTCCCACAAAGGATATGCATCAATGGATTATCAACGGTGTGGATTTTAGTGCAATCCCGTCTAAAAATGAATATGAAAATCTCTAGGCCCATAACTTTGTCGATTTAGCTCTGATTTGCACAATCTTGGGCTCCACGGACATCTACTCTGAATAAGCTTTCCAACAGTAGGTAAATTACATCGATCCGACGGTCGGATTGAAAGTTATGGTCATTTGAAGATGAGTTATCCTGAGAAAAACGGGATTAACTTTTAAAATTTGATTTGCAATGAGCTCTATCTCTGCACAACTTTCATTTTTGAAAGGATATCAGATGTGGATGATTCAAACTCTTCTTCTTTTATTCCAATCAAACTTTTACTCTTTGAATTATCCATTAATAGTTTCAAATCTGCAACAACTGCAGACCCTGCCATGTGGGATATTTCATCTACTTGAACAGTGGGCCTTATGAGAAGTCTTCTACTGTAGTTAGGACTCTTCAATTGACATAATGAGTGGACCCCTCCTTTCATTAATTTGCACATGGCTTGTATGTGGGGTCCACGTGGTGAATTCTTCAATTTACTTCTTTTTAAGCTTCAATTTAGCAATGTAGGGCCCAGGATGACTATGTATGCTTGAAAGTGGTTCCGTGACAGAGGCCTGCAATTCTCATTTTCTGCACATTCTAATTCAATACATCAAACACTAAAGAGCCCATATTGAAGTGGGACCCATCCGGATAGAGTTTTACTCCAACTGGGACTCTTCGAAGAAAAATTGCATAATGTTCTAAGTTAATGCAGAAAATATATGAAAAATATAAAAGTTTAGGTTTCTAGGTGAAAATGCATGAGATGATGGAATTAAATGAATAATGATGCAATTCATCAAATAAAACCCCTAATTCATCCTAAAATGATGCATAAATATGCAAATTCATGAACTTAACAACCCGGCAAAGCACTAGCACCAAGTGTTCACTATAAAAGAAGGAAAGCACATCTTTCATTGCTTAGAAAGGGCAGCTCAATCCCTTGTCAATACAAGCCCACCTTTATTAGGATCTTAAAAGCAAAACTCTATTTCACTTTATCAAAGTCCTTAATAGAAATCCCTTGTCAATACGAGCCCACCTTTATCTGGATCTTAAAAGCAAAACTCTACTTCAGCTTATCAAAGTATTTAGAAATGTCTAGTTAAACACATGGGGCCCATCTTGTTTTTATTAAAATACATAGAAATTAAATATATATAGTTTTATGCCATGAGTAGTTAAAAGTTGAAGATCATATATATGTCAATTTTAAAAAATGAGCATATAATAATATTTTCTTTTATGGTAATACAATCAAAGGAAGATGAAAAATGAATAACGCAATCACCCTAAAATAGGGAGATACTGTTTTGTCCAATCAAGATTTGCCAACTGTATGCAGTTATTCAGTTGGCAAATCTTGATTGGACGAAACAGTATCTCCTTAAGGAAACAGGGGATCCGGACTCCTTAGGAGTTATTCATTTCCCATATTTTAATTCTATTTCCATGAAAGGAAATTTTATTTGATTATCAGCTTTTGAAAATTCTAATAATTTTTTCTTTTATGGTAATTCAATCAAAGGAAGATAAAAAATGAATAACCAGCCATCACCCTTAGTTATTCACTTCCCATCTTCTTTTAGTTCTATTTCCATGAAGGGGAAATGTTTTTTATACTCATTTTTAAAAATTCACCTTTGGTCTTATTTTCAACCATTTAAAGTGTAAACCCAATGTGTTATAATGCAAACTAACAGGCCTAAATTAGTTATAAATGCCACCACCATACCGGCCGCAGCAAGGGTTCATTGCAGTGCACATTGTCTGCCTTACCTTTTTTTTTTTTTCTAACATGTGAAATGGACTATGACTCATTATCAAATATTTTGCAAAATAAGATGATCATGGCAATCCAAGCAAGGGCCTTAAAAAATCAATGGCTAGAATAAAATGTTCCGTGGACTTTTAGGGACCTATCATCAATTGAGGATGGTCAAATTTTCAATGAATTTTCCAGTGAGCGATTCAAGCCGACTCTTTATGATACACCAACCAATTAAGCAAGCAGGGCCCAAGTTGACATGCACAGTAAAGCAACCCAGGGGATGTTTGTTTGAAGGAATTTCATATATTGGGAAATTTAGCAATATCAGTTTTTGTAAACCCAACACTTGGAATACTCTGTTTGACTAATGAGATTCTAGAAATTTAGGATTGATCACTTTTGGGTCATATACTCCGCAAAATTCCAACTTTCAAAAATGCCAAGGGTACTCAGGGCATTTATGACTCCAGCCAAGGGATAACAATGGATAATTCAAATATACCTCCAGAAAATTCTTAGGCATCCTCTTTATAAACAGCCCTAAAGTCTGTTATGCTAGAATTCAGAGAATTCCTGTGGACGAAAATCTTGAATTATCCAAATGTTATCTACTAATAGGTTTTTCAAATCCTAAAGTGCATCCCAGCATTCTGAATAGGTTTGGAGAATTCCAAAGGCCACAAAGGAATGTTGGGTTTCTAGAATTCTAGCAATCAAACAAGGAGTTCTAAATTTGTCTGTAAGAATTCATAAGGAAAAGTATAAATTCCTCTCCAATTACATTTTCCAATTACTCAAGCACAACTTAACACTTAGGAGCTGAAATTTAGAGATTCTAAAGGCCAAAAGTGACATTCTGGACTGTTGAAGTTTTAAAATTTCACAATCAAACATGGAACTTCAAATGGTTCTTAGACAGCTAAAATTGTTTTTTTGGTAGAAACAGCTGAAATTGTTGTAAGAAACTTTTGTGCATAAAAAAAATTCCATCAGAAATGCCTCCTAACAAATAGGCCCTCCAAACAGAATGTAATATTAATATGTTCCAAACGCATTGTGTATATTAGTTTGGTTATCTTTTAATTCTTTTCATTTTAAGATGTTAGCATTTGAAAAATATTTTTTTTTCTCGGGTAAATACTTAGACAACCAGACAACGATTTTCCAGTCCCATACACACCCTTTCCAAGTCCCACACAATCAGCGCTACGGCCATAGATTAATCCTTCTTAATATATCTTCTGCACTCAAAAGTGCTCAAGCCTTGCAGCCCATCCCACTACATCCAATGTCCAATACCCTCTTTATGAGGTATTGCAAATTATTTTGTTAGGCAGCAATTGGTCGGATTGCATTGGGTTTGACTTAAAATTGGATTGACCACTGGGGACCAGTTTCAAGACCTAGACCCATACCCCAACTTTTATAAAGAGACCCAAACCCCAATCCGGACTTGCAATTAAGTCCAACATGGTTGTGACCTCAAATCTGAACTTGCAGTTGACAGAATTAAAAAAAAAAAAAAAAAAAATGGGGCCAAATGTTGGATCATTGCCCAATATTTCAAGAATTGATGTGCACTATATATTAGATGTGTGTGGGTATATGTATATATCCATCCATGTTCATCCAACATATGGCATGAATGATCAACCCAAAACCCCAATTGGGAATTTGTAGACGTCTTAAGAGAGGTGATAAATACAAATGCAATGGATTGATAACCATCAACCAATCCAATTCCAACTGGTGGAGGTGTATCCCATCTGGCCAATGATAGTTACAACTCCAATCATCACTTGATCATTCATTCCCACAAGATCATAGGGTAAGGATCTCTAAGCAACTCACTCCTGAGATTCACAGTGCCAAACATGGCCGGCCTGATCTATGGTCATGTTTATCTTCGCATCATTTAAGAAGTGGCCATTTCTGATCATCCAACCTAAGACGTCAATGATTTTCCTAAAATAAACGTCAATGACCTAGTTGGCATGGCATTTTATACCGTTATCGCACCGGGATAGGCCGAAACAGTATTTTCCTATTTTGTTTGGGATCCAGACTCTGTCCATCTATATCAAAGTCACAACGTACAGCTGATTTTCAGTAGATGCTTATTTTGAGACCGTTCTAAGACAGAAGTCTCCACATTAGGACCTCACTCTTATCACCTCTGCATTTTATTTTATTTTCATTTTTCCTTTCCTCTTAGGCTCTTATCTTCATAGAAGTGTGGATGTTATAAAAGCCATAAGTGACAAAAGCACCATAAAGATGCAAATTTTGACCAAAAAAAAAAAAAGATATGAAACATTTTCAGGGCCACTTATTCAACCGATTTTACCAGGCTATAAGTTCATTTGGAATCAGTAGTATTGCTTTAAGTAATAAAATGTACTTACTGGATTTTCGAAAAATAAATGCAATAACAAGATAAGATACATAATTATGGATTCAGTAGGAGATTTATTCAGTGACAGCAAAAAATGCACATAAAATGGGCCACCCCATTAATGGGTAATATCCGACCAGAACCAGCCCATCCAAGTTAATATCAGGAACCATTCTTTTTTATGAGGTCTTGAAACTTTCTCCTCCATCCACATCAATTCAAAATAGAAAGGTGTAGGACCTTGTATTTCACTTCAATAACCCAAGAAGTTCAAGAACTGATCTGAGGATGGCCTTGGGAGAGTCATTTAGACCCCCCACCCTCTCGGAGATCAACAGGCAGAGCAAAAATCTATCCAACCTCAATATTGAAGGAGTCATTTGATGGTTTGACCAGGTGTAGGAGGAGCCGTTCAAATGATAACTTAACAAAGGGGGAGTTGACCAAATCTGAAAAACCCTCATTTCTGATATTATTCTATCTCCACCCAACTTTCCACATGGGAATTCAATCACATTGAAGTCTCCATCTGACATATCAATGCCCCCATCATCTTGCCCTGATAGAAAATAGTTCTCTCCAAAAGCTTTTTCTAGATCATGCATCATTTGGGCCATATGCCCAATTTAACAATCCACTTATTTCTCACATCTAAGTCCTTCGCTACTTAAATAAATGGCAAACTACTCAATCCAATTATGCCCAGTGATCACGACCATATATATAGTGTCATATCTTCATAATTTAAAAAAAGGGATTTTTACCAAATAATTGAGTTTATAGTGTAATTAATCCATTTTATGAAGAATAATAACAAAATCACGATTTAGTTGTTCGTACCTTTTTTTTTTTTACGAAATTACGCAAGTTTGCAATATTGTCAACTGCTGTATCTAAACCCATGAATTTTCTTCTTTTTCTTCGTGAAACACTCTTCTCTCTTTTACCCATATCTCACCCGTAACTAATTGTTTTTTGCAATAAATAGATTTGGAAAAGGAGGTCTTAAATTTGAGCAAAACCAATACTTATTTTCTAGCAATTTGTCCACAAAGAAACTGTTGATACACACACACAGATATTAAAAAGCCCTCTATAATAAAATGTAACCCTTAAATAACTTCAGAGTTAAAAAAAATGCCACAGCCCTTTCTTTCAATTAAAAGCCACTATTTGTTTCATGAACCAGCCTAACTGTGGAAATCTGGACCTACATTTCAACAATATAAAACATCCCCAAATTGGTCAAAGTGTCTGAGGGTCAATTTTGAGGTCTGAATTGATAAAAGTATTGCAACAACTTTTGACTATGTAAGCAGACTTTGTTAGCCTTGGGAAACCTTGAAATTCGCTGCAGACCATCCGGTATATGTCTAAAATAGGCACGTAATGTTTACACAAGATGTAAACATGAATCAGAACCCATGAAACAGATATACAGGTAAAAGAGAGAAGAGTGTTTGAAGAAGAAGAAGAAGAAGAAGAAAGTTCGTGGGTTTTGATACAGCAGTTGACGATATCGTCAATTTTGGTAATTTCGTAAAAAAAAAGGTACGAATAACTAAATCATGATTTTGTTATTATTCTTCATAAAATGAATTAATTACACTATAAGTTCAATTATTTAGTAAAAATCCCTTTTAAAAAAATGAAGAAAAAATTTGTAATTTGGAAAAACTTCCAAATTACAAGTTCTTGAGATTTAGTTGTATATATAGGGAGGCGGTTCTGTAAGGACCATCGTTATGGTCTGCTCCATTCGGAATGCCCACTGGGGCCCACTTTATGACCTATCCAAATTGACCACTCATTCTTAAACCCCTTATAGGCACTGAATCTCATGAATTTGCATGGATTCGGATGAACTAGACCGTTAGATTGAGGGTCAATTTTTCTTCTTTGATATAAAGCTATTAAACTTGTGGACCATGGATGAAAGGGTTAGAAGTATTAGATTGACTTCGAATTTAATATATAAGTTAACCCCACTTGTATCTTTTAGTCCCCATTGTCCCATGACCAGTGGGGTCTCATGGTGGGCCCCAATAGGTGGTCCGCACAAAATGATTTTCCAACACTCCTACCCCAACCCAAACTACGCAGCCAACACACTCATGGATTAGTAGTGTTGGCACCTTAGTATCACTCACATGCCCAGGGTCGATCCCTAGGACTCCAAGTTTAAAGTATCACTCCTAACTGATAGCCCAACTTAGCAAAAGAAAGGGAAAAAAGGGAATTTTACAGATTACTGCTCCATAAAACTTGTTTTCCACAAATTAACGGCAAAAATCATGAAAATGACATTAGAGTTGCTTGACTCTGGTCCATTTTGCATTGGTAGTCTTACCCTCATCCCATGATTTCATGGGATAACCTCCGAACCTTAAATCCTGTTACCCCTTATCCCCTTTCCTTTTCTTTTTTTGTCTCTCTTCTTTCTGCCTTCCTATCGTCTGCTGGTTCTCATTGACAGTCTTACAAATGACAACTTTTTCTATGGAAGAATCAATGAGACAGTCTCACAAATGACAACTTTTTTCTGGAAGAATCAATGTATCCTCAAAGATAAAATTGCATATTTCTCACTGCTTTCAGTGTCTGAATTCTGGGTACTGATAAAATCCATGATATCATGGCTTCATCCCATGATACCATGGGTTCTCTACATCATTTGTAAACAAGTTTTTTCAGTTTGCTTGGTCTTATTGACTGATGACCAAATTTCAACTCTTTTGGAGGAATCATTGTATCCTCAAAGATAAAATCGCATATTTCTTACTGCTTTTCCGTGTCTCTGAATTCTGGGTACTGATAAAAGCCATGATATCATATGTTCTCTACAGCATTTCAACATTTTTTTTTCAGTTTGCTTGGTGTTAATTGACTGATGACCAAATGTCAACTCTTATTTGGAGCAGTCATTGTATCCTCAAAGCCAAATTGAATATTTTTCCGTGTCTGTGAATTCTGGGTACAGTTAAAAGCCATGATATCATGGCTTCATCCCATGATATCATATGTTCTCTACAGCATTTGTCAAGAAATTCTTTCAGTTTGCTTGGTCTTATTGCTTGATGACCAAATGTCATCGTTTTTTTATAGAAAAATCATTGAATGATAAGATCACATATTTGTTGCTGCTCTAATGAGTTTTTCTACTAACCAAAATGCACTTCCTGAATATGAAGGGGAGAGCTTTCTGAAATTGGGGGTGGGGGGCAGGGGGTTGTGCGGGGGCTTGCCTTGAGCTTATAAGGGGTCAGCTGCTGCTAAAAAAATCAGAAAATGGAACAAGAAGAGTATAGACAAAAAGAAGAGGTGAGGGAGGCTGGGTTTCATGAGGTGTATGAGTGGAAAGCCATTGTGCTTTTGACTAATAGAAACCAAGTAAATCCACCAAACACAAACCACCCCACCCCCACAACAATAAAACCCCCACCACCACACACACACAAAAAAAAAAATTATAATAAAAAATAAATAAATAAAAAGAGCTACTCAAAGAACTTCCTCTCACCCCAAGACCTTCCCGAAGCAAATATCAGGGGCTCTTTCTGCCTCATATAGCTCCAAATCGAACAAACAAACCCCTCTTCCGCCCTGTTTCTCTGATATAGGAATGAAGTTGACTATATACTTCCAACTCAACAAACAAAACTCGCCTCTAGTTTCAACTTGAAGATTTCCTCTGGAAGTTTTGAGACATTGATGGTAGCTCTAGCAATTCCCTTGGAAATATACACCGTCCCCTCTATCAAAGCGATACAAACCCTAATTGCTGCTGTTAACTACCCACTAAACAATCATATAGAAACTTCAAGGGCCCCAAGATTTAACAGCTATACATGTGGATATATGACCATTGAAACTTTGAGCCCTTAAATAGATGCTTAGATAAATTTTCAATCACCCTCCAATCCACACTGGTCCTCCCAATGCAACCCTGCCCATTTGATCAGTAAGCATTCAAATGGACCCCATAAATTGGTTTTCAGACTTAATATTTTACATGAATTATCATTTGAATATTTTGTGCTTTTTAAAGAATCCAAATATGTCAACCAACAATCATCACAGATTGCTTATGCCCCGAAAAGGTCTTTCCTGTTCGAATAATCTAAAGTTGTAGATTGCTACTAAACAGTTTCAACTGTTTGAATCATTTAATGAGTTCGATGGCACATCCCATGAAGAGCCCACAAGATGAGCTGTCTAGATTTCCAAAGGTCAGACAGACAATGGTGTGCATGCACCAAAAGGGGTGCCTCATCCTCCATAAAGGTGGACACATGGACATCAATCATCCCACACAAGTCAGGAGCAGGGCATAACCAAACATCCATACTTCACTCAAAGAAACCATCGGATTCCATCTAAATTTTATTTCATTGACGATGTTCAATTTAATGGTCCAATAGATAGGCACAAACTGGAATGTGAATTATCTAAATGAGTTGAATTTTAGCTATATTTCAACCACAAGGACCATTTTTGGACAACCTAGGCAGATACGCAACCGAAGTCAGTTGTACATTGAAGATATTCAGCAACCCGTTTGGATTTTTGGAACTCGGCTGCACTGGAACCAAATTACCCGTGACTAATAATGACAGGAAAAACAAAAGGTGACAACTGGAACAGAAGTTATCCAAATGCATGAACTGTCACACATAAAACCTAATTACGTGCACTCAGTTTACAAAGATCCAAATGGGCCCAAGAGTAAGTGCCAGGTCGATATGAACTTGGGAGTGCCAGCCTGCCAGGTCGACGTGAACTTGGGCACTTCTCATATTGTTAAATCAAATTGTAGACGGCACTCCCATGTTAGTTCCATTTGAAGACAAGATTCATGCATTTTTCTTATTTTAGTTATAAAAGGATAAGGCTTTAAGGGACGATTTGACAGACCTACCCTGTCAAGTGATGATGTGGCGATGATGAAACCATATAATGCAAATCCTAACTCACAGAGAGTGCACCTAAATAGCTTTGGAAGTTTGGTAGTCAAAAAGGAATTCTTTTGGCACCTGAACTTAAAGTATTGCAATTTTCACTTTGCCATCCATAAGTCATAATCAGGCGCTTGATCATCCAGTTAGAATAGTTTTGGCAACATAGGCAATCCAAGTTGGAGTGCATACATGGTGAAAAGATGTATTGAATCATTCTGTAATAGCTTTTCTTAAAAGAGTGGGAAAAAAAAATGGCAAATAAAAAGTAATGAACAGAAGTTGGGAATCCATCTAAGAGTGGTTCCTTGTTATATCATTGTAATAGCAAATACAAGAACCATTGTATTTATTAGTGAAAGCAGTGAAAAAGACTCCTCACATTCAAATGTCAGAATAATCATCACAGTGGTGAAAGGAAAAACTCACCCAGCTATTACATGATTGAATAACTCACCCACCACTACTCGTTATTTGGCTGCTCAGAAGTAGCATGGCCTCCATCTACAGGAAAGAGTATAATTCTTCTTAATAAAAAAAAACAAACTAACTAAAACAAAACTCTGTGCCCTTTGCAAGGCCTATTCTGGCTGCAAGAAGCTCTGACCACTGAAATGACAATGGAACATACCTTCACCATCTGCAGGAGCATAAGCTGATCGCCTGGAACGAACTTGCTGGTGTTGTGTGGGCTATAGATAAAAAAGAAAGTGAAAGAGAGGCATCAAAACCAAACTATGGATTTCTGCAGTCCATACACAGAGCAAAAGTTAATGAACAAGCATTGTGGATATAACAGGCTTTTCTTCTTTTATTTGAAAGGAAAGATTTGGGTGGGACAAAAGGATGTGCTTCCTCTTGCTACCATGCGTAAGTGTCACAACCAAGCTATATAAAATTAACATGGTATTGACGTCAACTGAGCTCCAAGATAACACGAATAGCCTAAATAGTCACACCGCACTCAGCAAAACTAGTGGCATTGTTTTCTAGTCAATGTCCCACATGAGTACTATGCACCTTCCTGTGACCCAGACAATTCAACTAGTGAATACCACAATGGACGGATCCTGCTGATTGGGCACCCATTTGTTGGCTAGAAAATCAATACCTAAAAGAGTGTAGCCAACAGTCAGTCTATACGCAGTTGGAGAATGTCCAGCATCCAGTTCCTTAGGATTGTTCAATAGGGCAGATTTTTGTTACCCCATGACCATCCATTCAGAACTCACCAGGAATGACAGAGACTACTAAAAGGTGGTTTCAACCGTACAGAATGCTGGTTCAAACAAAATTGTTCAATTATATATTGCTCCCAATTTAATTAAACAGTAACACAGTTTGCAGAAGAGATCATCCAAAAAAATACCATATGCAACAGGGAGAAATTCCATTGTAGTAACTAGAACCAAGGGAGGGGGAAAAATAAAAGGAAGTATTTACACTAAAATCTAAACACATACCTGCAACTTCGGCCGAAGTGCCTCAAGTGGTCCTTTGGGCTTACCGATAGGTGCTCCTTGCTGTTATAATAGCATTACGTTAAAAAATTAGATATGACGCTAATCAAACTCAATGTTAGTCTTGAACAGATATAGCTTATACAAAAGCGCTAGATGCATGAACTTAAAATTGCAAATACCTTTCCCAATGCCCAATCAGCAGAGTCAAAGAAAGCACGTTCATGGTCCTGAAGCGACAGAGAAATTAAAATTTCAAATTTAGTAGTCATTACTGAGCACAAGAGCATCAGTCCTAGGCAATACACAGTCAAAATGCATGATGTGGTTGCATCACTGATTTTTCGTTTTAACAGTGGCATCACAGATTTGAAATTACAAAAGCAATTACCTTGGATATAAGTGGTGGTTTCTTAGGTAAGAGTCCTCCATACTTTTTCTTGAGCACTGCCTCCTACATGACAGAATAGAAGTTACCAGTTACTAATGATCTAACAAATCAAAGGTTATACAAATAAATGGAAAAAGTCAAAAGTTAGCTTTCAGTGATACCAGAAACTGAATAAGTCACGCAAGTAAGCTATCATAAATCCATCCAAATGTTACAATCAAAAGAATGAATCATACTTCCTCTTGGGATGATGGCATTGAATTTTCCACACTTTTCTCCAGATGTTCTGGTTCTTCAAGGAGATCTCCACCATCTTCCTCTCTGAGAGCTTTCTCTGTATGCTCTAGATATTTGGACTCGTTAGCCTGGACGCCCGACATCTTTGAACTTGGACTGATCTATAGAACAGCACTTCCAATAGCAAGTGTTGCTTGTCAGAAGAATACAACTAAGAATCCCATTATCAATAAGAAATATTAGCTATTCCCACTAACACTAAGTGTCTCAAATGTCATTCTGACATGTTTTCTAAACAACCACCAGTATTTATGTGCCCCAGGATACATTGCAATAATTTTAATAAAATTCAGTAGTGAAATGAATAAGCTTAATTTATCACATACAGTACTCGTACATTTTTCACGAACCAAACAGAAGAGTAAATCCGTGGAGTGGATGGTCCTGTCCGACACAGTTCAACCGTCCTAGCTCAACTGTTGTGTAAAAAATAATATACATTTTGAAATAATTAATGATGGATACAAATAGTTTGACTGCAGGTTTTGACCCTTTTTTTACCAATGCCCCAGTTTTTATTTAACCAAAGATGTGAAGATAACGGTTCTGGATAAAACTGGTCTGATCAGCCGGTCTGATCCAGATTTTAAAAAACTGTTTTGAATAACAGATATGGTAGGCTGCTAGGTTTGATTCATCATCATCATCGTCGTCAAAGCCTTGTCCCAACTATGTTGAGGAACACGAATTATGTTTCTCCATGATCTATCTTGAGCCAAATCTTCTGATAAATTACACTTCTTCAGATCTATTATTTTTACTACCTCCATCCACATCCTCGTTGGCCTACTCCTTCCCCTTGGTGGGCCATCAACCCTTATAGCCAAACTTTTCTTTACCGAAGTTATTGCCGGCCTACGTTGGACATGCCCAAACCATCTCAAACGGGTTTCTTTAACTTTATCCCCCATTGTTGCTACCCCTAAAGGCTCTCAAAAGCACTCATTTCTTATTTTATCATTCCTAGTTTTACCACACATCCACCTCAACATTCTTATCTTTATTACATCCATTTTGTGCATATGGTGCTTCTTGATTAGCCAACATTCTGCTCCATAGGTCAATAGTTGGTTTAATCAACTAAGGGTAAAAAGGAAAAGCGGCAATAAAGTTGGCAAAATTAATACTTCCATTCATTTGACCAGTGAATTTAACTTGGTATGAAGGTGATGCAGAATGATAACCACCAATGTTGTAATAGTAACACAAAATGTTTGATGATATAAGAGAGAGAGAGAGAGAGAGAGAGAGAGAGAGAGAGAGAGAGAGAGAGAGAGAGAGAGGGAGGGAGGGAGGGAGGGAGGGAGGGAGTACAATCTTGGCATGATAGTCACCAAACAAGTTCTATCACAAGGGCTTAATCGAACCATAATGTAACTTGATGTCAGGATGTCAGAAACAATTGTCATCATTGAAGCTTTTATTGGCTTTATGAGTTATACTTTCACATTCAACCCTATTTAAAGCCACATCAGGACTTAAATAGTGACCATGACTATTCTATACTGATGTAAATAGGTACTATGGGCAAGATAGTCTTATACTCTTAAATCATAATGCTCTGAAGCTTCACAGTCGAGCAACCTAAACAGGGTTCAGTAGCAAACTTCAAAGATTTAGCATCTTCCAAGGGAGCATTGGTGTTTATGTCCAGACTCCAACTACTCACCACATGTAGCTTGTGCCCCTTAATGTTTATTGGCTAGCATTAGATCCATAACATTAAGGAATGACAAGTATCAAGTAATGAGGATTCCAAAGTTGAAACTAGATTGGATACAAATGAGGCTTAAACTCAAAATGAACTTAATTAAAACGCACACTCAATCAAGCACTTGATTAAAGCTTTTAATCTTTAAAAAAACCGGTGTTGCAAGCTAAACATTGGCATGGGATCAAAGGAAGCTTAGCAAAAACCATATTCTTTTAAATAGAGAAGGGTTAAATGAAAAATGAATTTAGCAGTACTAATAACAAAAAGGTGAAGTAATAACTAAAGAACATAAATACAAAAATACAAACAATTAAGAAAAGGAGGAAATACTAAAAATGTCATAGTAGGGAAATATCAGTTATTAGTTGCTTCTAAAAGAACAGACAAATGAGACTGCAAAAAGAACCCCACAGTAAAATACCATAGCTGTTATTGATACATGAAGGTTTCAAAATTTCTATTGCAGTGTTTGGTTCCTTGCCATTTTGGGAACAAAGAAATTTTCTTCCTCGTTTTTTGGGTTCCTTGTACTGATAGAATCCCTCAAAATCAGGAGAAATGAGCTCCTCACCCAAATGGCAAAAGGCTCCTTGTACTGATAGGATCCCTCAAAATCAGGAGAAATGAGCTCCTCAACCAAATGGCAAAAGGCTCAAAACTTGGATGGGTGCCCATCCAAATATATTAAGATAAAGCAATAGTAACATATTTCCTTTTCCAAGCTTTAAGGAACTTAATTTAGATTTTGATCTCCATCAAATGTCTCAAGTACTTTCTTTTTTCTGTCAAAAGCAATGGAGGTTTATTTTCAATGGGATCAAATGCTTCAAATACTCAAACCATTCTTATCATTGTCAAACTTAGAAAAAAAGGTTGTGGGGGGGGGGGGGGGGGGAGCGGGCTGGGTGGGGGTTGTGGATGGGATTCAGACTCTGAGATGCGAAATCCACACAGGTCATAAGCTAGAAAAGGCTCTAAAAATTGATAACAAAAAAAAAAAAAAAGAGGTGGATGATCCTTTCAAAACTTAACCGCCCAACATCAGTGAAGGAACTCCAGTCAAGCAGCACCTCCCTAATTGGTTCATCTATATTATTGTGAATTTGTAATTACTATTACTATCATTTACTAGAACATGGTCACCTACATACTTACAAACTCCTCTGAGCTGCCACTTCCAACACTCCCAGAGCAAATTAAACAAAGTCAAAATGGAAAAGCTTTTAAGTGATCAAGAAAAGAGAACCAAATCATAAAACAGCAGGTTTAACTACAACGACCCAGAGAAAAAACAGATCTAAGAGAAACATGATTTCACTATCAAAGTAAAAAAAAAAAAAAAAGAACCAGATCCAAGGGCTCCGAATCATTACTTAAAACTATCAAATCAATCCAAACAATATGCAAATCCATATATCAATGAAGAAAAAGACTAAAATTTAAGAATATACAAATGACACCCACAAATCTTATTGAACCACAGCACAAGTTCTAAATCCAACACTGTCCCAAAACAACCCAAGCCCCTAAAAAAACCCAAAAACCAAAACACAGATAGAACACAACTGATCTGACAAACTAGCAAAGGCCCAAACGTTACTCATTGGTCCCATCTGAGACCTGACAGACAAGTCAAAATCACAAAACCCCAAACCCCAGATTGCGATTTTTGAGGAAGATCTTTATGGGATTTGGAAATTGTAGAAAAAGCTGCATTTTGCATAAGGAAAGCAAAAACCTTCATCCAAACAAAAAAAAAAAAAAAAAAAAACAGAGAAAATCTAAGAAGCTAAGCAATCCAAAAAAAAAAAACTAAAAGGGGGAAACCCCTAAGCCTCAATCCACCAACCAAACAGGAATTTGCTGTTAATGAAGAGAATTAGCTGAGGAAACTCACATGAAATGAAGGAATGTGAACAAAACCCTAGAAAGAAGGGAGGGAGGAGGTTCGAATTCCGCTTTGGATTCTCAGAAAAGGAAGACTCTGTCCGTTACATAAGAATGAGAGGATGAGACAGCGCCACTAGCCTAACACCGTGTGGGGCCCACCTGAGCTGATCTGGGCCGTTCAATGCAAACCGCTCTGACGTGACCGTGACCGTGACCGGGCTTGTGAATGTAGAAAACCACAAGTATAACCGCTCTCTCAAGTGTCGTGCGCACGTTCTGATCATGTGAGTGGGCCCCACACCCCAACAGATCTAGATTCATCAGAGCCACACGCTGGTGGGTCCTCTCCAACTCTCAAATATCTTGGTGCAGTTGGACTTGGAGGTAAAAAAGAGGACACCCAAATTTTAAAACAATCAATAAAATACTCTCATGCTCTATCGATATTCAATTCTCTTATTATTCAGAGGCGGAAATTAAAATTTAGTTTAGGTTTTGATTTAAAAATGGATTTCGATCTGAGACCTAATTTAGGTTACGATTGGGCCATGAACTCGGGACTTGAAATATGAATTTTTAATATTGTAAATTGTAGCTCAAAACAAACTTTAGTTGATCATTCTTATATTTAATTTTGGAAGCAATGATGTAGTATTAAAAATTTAATGATATTCTTATTTTAAGCATTAAAATTTTTTAAAAAATAAAAAAGAAGTCAGAACCAATTTTGAAACTAAATCCTAGTCCTTTGCTAGAAACTAGTTTCAAAAACAGCTTTAGTTGCTCATATCAAAATCAGGTCTAGAATTCCCAAAACAAGCTCTAAGTTGGAACTGGAACTGACATTGAGAAATGGTTTTCGGTCAAGTATGGTTCCGGTGTGGAACCAACCTGTTTACATCCATGTATTTAGCAATCATGTTTATCGCCTTTGATTAAATTACTCTTCTCGATCCTTTGATACATTTCTTTCATTTTGATTAATGGTTCATAAACTATTCTTATTTCACGCGAAGGGCCGTTGAGCTAGAAATGAGGGGTGTCCTTTGGTAGAACATTAGAGTTGTCCAATAATGCATTTTCTTTATATGGATAACTCATTAATCAAATCCTCTTTTACACGATAAAGCTAGTAAGACAACTTATACGAAAGTATCCGAAATAAAAGTTCTTTCTCTTGGTTTTTGGGCAGTGTCTTTTCACATAGTTTTTCTTATGACAACATTGGCATATCCAAACAATTCAAATAAATTTGGAGTCTTCTGCTTAGACCTGGGGCTGCAAATGCTTATCCAACTATCCAAAGTTTCTAGTTCTAAACAAAGTGGGCATGAGACCTGTTTTTTGGATTTGGGAGAAACTCGGATCTTAACCCAGATCCAAGCATGTAGAATCCAGAAAATCCGAACCCTATTTTGCATCCTTATATGTTCTAACCTGAATGTCCTAATCTAATTAAGACAATTACATGTCCATGTATTAAAAATTATATGTGAGTTTTAAGGGCCTGCATATTTTGACATTTGAGGGTCTACTTATCTTTAATCATTATTTTGGATTCAAATCTGGAATTGGACCCATTTTTTATTTGATGCCAAATTGAAATAAAGCACATAGACTTCTATGTCACATCCAGATCTAATCCATCAAGATGGATTTAGGTTCAGATACACTATGGTTCCAAGCCAGGGTCAAACTCATCTGCATCCCTACTTAAACCACACTGAGGTTTTTGTGTGACAAGGAACCAAGTTTCTATTTGAGAAAGTAGTTTCATTGGATGTTGTTGGACTTAGGTCAAAAAAAGTGATTATGAACTAGTTACTATTTTTGTATTTTATTTTGTAAATGGTCATTCAATGTTAATCTGTTTATTTATTCCATAAGTGAATTGTCAAGCAAAGTCCACTTTTACCACTTGACTTCTCAAGCAAGTTTTTCTTGAGGTTAGGCAAGCATAATCAGGGGCGGAAATTCTGGCAGGTTCAATGGCCCCTCCAAAAATTTCAGAAAATCCAAGAATTATCTGTATCAGTGATTCATGTAGATATGGGTTACTATTCTCAAAACAGGCTTTGATACTGAGGTGACAAGGAATTAATAGTCAATTTATATAACACTCTATACGGCCCATTGATTGTGAATGAGTGGAAGTTGAGTGTAAATGGTCAAATTTCAGATAAACCTACGGTTATTTATTTATTTATAATGAAGCTAACTGATTTCAATTGAGAAATCAACCATAATTCTCCATTTGATCTTGACCGTGTGAATTTTTTTTTTTTTTTTTTTATCCCTTCAATTGATTCATATCCAACCTCCTCCTTATAAAAACTCTTTAATACCGAAACGCCTCCTCTCTTTGAATGCCTCTTTAATACTCCTTACGCCTCATTTCTTTGCGTTCTTCTTAACTCCTCAAGCACTGGATTTTTCTACAAGCATTTCTTCGAGCACTATCAGGCACCGCTTCCCTCTCCCTGCCTCTTCTGTCTCTTCTTTTTATTTTTCTTTGTTTCTTTGTTTCTTCCTTTGATTTCTCCATCTTAGACAAGAAATACAACATTAATATGGACTACTTTTTGCATTATCAGTTTCATGCCCTAGTTTTGTAGTTTTGATGGCTTTGATGATATATTTTCTGCTTTGTAGCTTGTAAGTGATTGATCTATTTTTTATATGCTTATGTTGGTTACTTAATGTAGAAAGAATATTATATACATAGATAATATTAACGAAAGTCGACTTGTTTTTCCTCTTTTTCTGATGCATATAATATATTTATTTTTTTCTAATGTTTAAACATGACCTTAAGATCATTGACATTAAGATCTCTCTTTCAAAAGAACCTTATAATGATAGATTCTATACGTTATAATGGCAATGCACCATGTCTGGTTGTTTAATGATTTTTATACTTAATTGGTCTACCCTTTATAGGATGAAAAATATTTTGATGGGTTGTTTGAATATATTATTACAACAGTTAATATTGTAATTGGCCTTTCAAACCTTTCAATTTTATTTTTCATTCTCAATAAAATTCATTCAAAAATATCATTAACTTAAGCTTCCATTTAGTTCCCGTGAAATACAAAAGCATGCTTGGCAGAATACTTGATTTTGCAACTTTTTCGCCACTATGAAGGGAGGGAAAGTGGTCTTTTCATATTATTTTACAACTTTTCTTCCACTCTGATGGGAGGAAAAGTGGTAAAGTGGTTTTTTGGCAGCCCCCATCAACGAAAGTGGTGTACTTATTTTGCAACTTTTCCTCCACCATGAAGGGAGGAAAAGTGATCTTTTTAGATTATTTTGCAACTTTTCCTCCACTCTGATGGGAGGAAAAGTGGTAAAGTGGTTTTTTAGTAGCCCCCATAAACGAAAGTGGTGTACTTGTTTTGCAACTTTTCCTCCACTCGGAAGGGAGGAAAAGTTGTCATACTTATTTTGCAACTTTTCCTCCACTAAGAAGGGAGGAAAAGTTGTCTTTTCATCTATGCTTACCACTATTTTACAAGTCTTCTTCCATAAAGGGAGGAAAAGTTGTTCTCTCCTATTAAACTTTTGCGAGCTTGAATACAAAAGAATCTTATAATGGTAGATACTATGCATTATAATGGTAATACAACGTGTCGGGTTTTTTAATGAGCTTTACTCTTAATTGGTTTACCCTTTATAGGATGAAAAATATTTTGATTGGTTGTTTGAATATGTAATTATGACAATTAATGTATTTAGCGTTTTAGACCTTTCAATTTTATTTTTCATCCTCCATATAATTTATTCAAAAGTATTATTATTTTAAGCTTCTATAATTATATTACCCGTGCTAAGCACGGGTATATTTTCCTAGTTCTAGATGAGCTCTCAATTCTCATGGGAAATTGGGCTCAATATGATTAATCCTAAGTGGAGAAGACCTTGATAGATTGAACAATCATAACAAGGCCCGTCTAATGGATAGAATGGATAATCGGATTGGGTTTATTTGGGTTAGACCGAATTTAAAAAAAAAAAAAAAAAAAAAGAACTCTAATTGATTTTGGCCTTTGATTTGAAAATTATTTCAGATAGAATAATTTGGTAGGTTACAGTATAAAAGTGAACCAAAAAACTTTTTTTTTTTTTTTTCACAAAACACGCTTTTGAGGGTTTTTCAATTTTTAACTGGGAATTGTGGTCAATTCAGTTGATTTGAGGGAGAGAATGGAGCATTGATAGGTTGTGCCATCATAATAAGGCCATCTCATAGGGGATGAATAGTCCAATCCAGCGGATTTAGGGGTTTTACCTTCTTTTTTGTTTTTGTTATCTATTTTCTGTTTCTTTTAATCCCCCTACTTGCCTTTAAGTGTAAAAATTATGGAAGAACAGTCATTCCACCCGTTCACTTCAGTCACATTTGGAAACAGGTAAGAATTCCCACTGATTACTGCCCCGTAGAAGAGGAATTTTTGCACTAAGGATTTATATAACCAAAGATTCGGTCACATTTGGTGATAGATGAGGAATCTACGGATTTGAGAACTTTATACCCCATCCGTTCCATCTTCATGTCCCTAGGAATGGAGGTGGGAATTCTCATAATGAGGGTTTTAGAAGGTCCAAATCATAGGATTCACAGGTCAAAAATCGGACTTTTGTGACTTTCTATGAAAAGCAATAATATTTTCCTTGAAAAATTGGTTGCCAAACATGACCTTAATATCATGGCACCTATAGGAAAGACCAAAATGCACATTTTGTAAGTCTAGTCAAACACTTGTAAGTCTAGTCAAACACACCTTCAGATAACAGGAAAGCCCAAAAACAACATTTTGAAAGCAGGCCTCTCAAACTTAATTAGATACCCATTTTCTTTTATTATTACAATTCATTTAACCTGTTCAAAATTTATGCAAAAATTAATGAATGATTTTTTTACGAGCATTACCCAAGGTACATGAAGTCCCAGCCTCCCTGTCAAGCTTTTACCTGGTCAAGTGGCCCTAGGGAGAGAGTGCGAGTTCGAAACCACAACCTCTAATTTCATAAGCTGTGGTCCTAGAATTGCACTACCTCTTGGGGTTAATAAATGACTAACACAAGAACCTGTGTTGAGCATGAGTCTCTCTATATTATACAAACCAAGTATTCATGCAATAGGAAAATAATTATTAAATTAAAGGGCAGCCCAAATAATTTGTACAACAGTAAATTTTTCGAAAGAAAATAAAATAGAAAAAATATGACCGTACTTATTTTCACAATTAAGAGCAGGTAGAGTAGAAAGCAAATAGGAGAATTGAGATATAAAAAGGAAAAATATGTAGAAACGGGAACAAGAGATTGTGACCAGTAAGGCACTTTTTGCAAAATGAAAAAAGAAAAATGGAAACATTACAAGAAACATGGGTAGTTACATGAGATGAATATTTATAAGGGTGGTTACATAAAATGGGTAGTTACATGGGTATTGCATGGAATAAGAAGTGGAAAGTTACAAGAAATAAGGGAAGATGGAATAACTTACAGTCAAAATCACAACCAAAGGTCCAAATTATATTGAAAAGGCTTTAATATAGTATTATAATATATTATGTTGGAAGGTTTTGGATCTAGTTTTGACTTTACTTTTTAATTTTGATTAGAAGTTATTTTTTATTTCTACGACTATTAACAAATTATTTTCGGTTTCTACAATTGTCAACACTCTCCCTCCACTTTCCACTAATATACTTCCCCTACTTGTAGACTCCCATCGTCCCCTTTCCTAATATGTATAGAATCATATCTCTTCATGTATACCAGTAATTAGCAATGGTTTTTGTGCTAGTAACTGATTATCCATGGCACATATTTTCCCAGTCAAGGCCCTGTTGGTACACCATTAATATGACCCATTTACATCTTTGATGCTTTCAATCAATGTGTAACAGCAGCAATAGCAACGACCCAATACGCTACTACGCATCCTTACTGGAAAGATGCATAGCAACCAAACACCTCACCAATGCAAAGCTCCTTCACTCTCTCCTCATCAAGACATCTCTCAATCTCTACCCTTTCCTTGCCAATCGCCTCATTCACATCTACTCCACATCCAACTCCCTCCAAAGCGCCCAGAAAGCCTTCCATGACCTGCCCATCAAAAACACCCACTCCTACAACACCCTTCTATCTGGGTACGTTAAAATCGGTCAGCTTCAGACTGCCCGCAACGTGTTCGATGAAATGCCCCAACCAAACCTAGTAAGCTACAACTCCATGATTTCGGGTCTCACCCATCATGGGCACCACAGAGAAGCTCTGGGTGCCTTTTGTTTGATGCAGCAGCGATCAGGTCAGCTTCTGATCGACAAGTTCACAGTGGTTGCGGTGGTGAGTGCTTGTGCTGGCATGGCCGCTACAGAATTGCTGCGCCAGGTCCATGCAGTTTTCATCACAATTGGCATTGAACTGAACTTGATCATGTACAATGTGATGATTGATGCTTATGGGAAGTGTGGTGATGCTGATGTAGCATGTTGGCTCTTTGAGCAGATGCCGGTGAGGGATGTTGTTTCGTGGACCTCAATGGTTGCTGCTTGTGCTCAAGCACGCAGGTTAGAGGAAGCTCATCTGCTGTTTCACAAGATGCCTGTGCGAAATGCAGTCTCATGGACAGCATTGATAACTGGGCATGAGCAGAATGGGGATGGACATGGAGCTTTAAAACTGTTTGGGCAAATGAGGGAAGAAGGAATTCTGCCTACTGCTTTCACATTTGTTGGTGTGCTAAGTGCCTGTGCAAGCCTTGCCCTTGTTGAACGTGGAAAACAGCTCCATGGACACATCACTACGAATAACATTATGGGAACTGAAACTTTCAATATTTATCTGTATAATGCTTTGGTGGACATGTATACCAAATGCGGTGACATGAATTCAGCTGTGGCATTGTTCAAGCAGATGCCCGAAAGAGACATTGTTTCTTGGAACTCACTCCTTACCGGGTTTGCTCTAAATGGGAGTGGGAAACAATCACTCTTTGTTTTTGAGAGGATGATAGAGTCGGGTGTTGAGCCAAATCATGTCACCTTTCTTGGGGTGCTATCTGCTTGCAGCCATGCAGGTTTAATATCCGAAGGGCGCCAATTCTTGGATTCAATGGAGGGAGAATATGGTATATGTCCAAGATCAGAGCATTATGCAATCCTTATCGATGCTCTTGGGCGAAAGAATCAACTTGAGGAAGCAATGGAGTTGATAAAGTCAGCACCTTCTGTTTCCAATAGTGCTGGAATGTGGGGTTCTCTCTTGGGTGCCTGCCGCGTCCATGGTAACCTGGATCTAGCAAGGCTAGCTGCAGAGACACTTTTTAACTTGGAGCCTGAGAATGCCGCAAGATATGTCATGCTGTCAAATATTTATGCTGCTGCAGGTAGATGGAGTGACGCCCGCCGAGTGAGGGGACTCATGAAGGAGAGAGGTCTAAAGAAAGAACCAGGTTATAGTTGGATAGAGGTGAAGAATGCAAGGTGTGGATTTGTAGCTGAGGACAAATCACATGAACAAACAGAAGAAATATATGAAATGCTAGTTCAACTAGCTGATCAAATGAGTGAAGTTGGGTATCTAGCCAAGAATAGTCGGTGTCATATTCCTGATGGAGAGGATGGAATATTTTGATTGTAGTTAGTTACCCTGCATCTTGTGATATTTCTTGCTGAGATTGTTGGATTCTTTCGACTGTACATTAAATTTGAAAGAATTGAAGATTCAAGTAGAAAATGAAACTCATATAGCTGTTATCTCCTTCGGAAATCAGCAGGTACCTGACTATTCCACCTTCTAGATCAATGTTCTTGTATACATTTAACAGCTATTGTTGCATAATGGATAAGTTTTTGTAATTTCAATCTAAATGTCAGTATGTGCATTCCTAACACTTTGGTCTTTTCTCTGCTGCTGATTATGTATTTTGCAATATAGAGAGCTTTATATCCGTGCCAGTCATTCATGGTTTATTGCCAATATGATCATCTCCTGCCTTTACCTGTAAGTATATTGTTGCCTTGTTCATGAAACTAGGCAGTGGGGATTATTTTGATGTCTATCTCGATTCTCGAAGCTTTGATCTCATGGCTGTCAATGCCCAATGAAGATATTTCAAGAAAAAGAAGTCCAAGGGATGTTTTTTCCTTTTTCTAAGATGACTATGTTACCACCCCTCATATTTGTAGGGCCAGTGGACTCCACCTACATGCCATGTGTTGCCTGACGTGGCAAGTTAGGCAATCCGGCAAATGCACTTTGTTTAGTGTTTTTTTATTTTTATTTATTTTTATCTAGAATAGTGCAGAGAGAGAGAGAGAGAGAGAGAGAGAGAGAGAACCTGCAATCACGTGGTTTCGCCTTGCAGCTCTTAATTATTGTTGTATCTGACTTGTCTCGGAATGCCGTCTTGAAAATAATTACAATGGAGTGGCCCCCCGAGAAAATGCTAAAACAATAACTGATTCTTCAAACACCACATTAATATAAGAACGTTATTTCCCCATAGATCAAACCAGCCATTAATATAAGAATGTGATTTCATCATAGGCAATCACTTGATGAACCCCCCATATATTTACTATCCTTTTCGGCTAAGGATAAATTTCATTCAATGTAAAAGCCCAAATATAGAAGGGAGAAATAAAACAGAATACAAAGATTCCAGACCTCAGAGACTACTATGGTAAAGAAAAGAAATAATCAAAGTGTCCTCCAGGCCCAAAGATTATGCAACACTTAAATATCTGATCTCACTTCCCTGACTGCTGAAAAGTCTTCCTTCAAAGTCACCAGATATCTCCGAGAAATTTTCAGGCCCTCTATAACCACACCTTGGCTAAATGATCTTTCTATCCAGGGTTGTAATGTTGCCAGCTTCAATCTCGATAGGAAGTCTACCATTTTGATGTTCACTCTGGGCAATGAGTGGCTCAAATAAAAGGTAAGAAGATATGTGTTCGTTCATACATCTTGATTGGCTGCAAGACATTTGCACAAGCTGAGGATGTGGTGATGAGTGCCGACTCAGTTGAAGTTGCCTCACATTTCATCTGATTGAAGATCTTCAATGCCTCTTCACTAGATCTGATGAGCATATCCTGTGATTAAAACATTCCATGAAATCCTATCTTGCCTATGAACCATTTCAAAGAACCAAATATCAGTGCTTCAATTAAAATAACCGGGGACTGGGAGAATAACACACCCTACTTTAAATCCTTTCAGCAGTGGGTGGATTTCAATTTTCAAGAGAAAGTGCCACTGTCTAATACAATAGCGAGGAAATCCGCCTGCAGAATGAAAAGAAAAATAATTACAAAGTACCCATATGCAAATAAAATAGGAAAATATATCTATATATATTCCAGAAGCAAATGAGGAAGTACAGAGGGCAACTAGTATGGGAAAAACTATCGCACATTTGCCCACTTAAAAGTCATTGGTGACTATCTTCACTTTTTTTTTCTCCTTTTCTTTTGCCTCTTCCTCCTCAGAATCCGAAGTTCTGAATCTCGGTCAGTATTGGAAAAACTATTGCACATTTTCCCACTTAAAAGTAGTTGGTGACTATCTTCATACACATGGTACATGAGCTTCGTGATATTCAAGCTGATCATCCAACAGGCCTCACCTACACCACTCAGCAATCAACCATTTAATTGTATTTTTTAAGAAAAACATGGATGGTTAAAAAGATTGTGAATCAAAAACTCCACTCGACGATCTTTTTTTTCTTATGCTAAAATTACTCATGTTAGGACTTAGGATTGTCTGATCAATGTGATTTTTAGAAGGCTAGTAGGATCCACTGGATAAATAGTACCAATCATGTGTACCATGTCTACGAGAACAAAGTCACTGATAACAATGAGAAATATTATGTGACCAGAATATTTAAGTCCTGACCCTACTGAGTGCAGGCCAATGCTAATAGTTGGCTAGAAAAGAACACATAATTGACCTGCTGCAATACCAGCATGCAATAAGATGGTAAATGAAGCCAAATACAATGGTAATGCTTTAGTAGGAAAGGTCTTCATGTTCACCCTCAGATGTAATGGCAGCAAAAGATTCATGGGACAGGAATGGGAGTTAATCAGTCATGAAACAGAACCTACCAAAAAATGTTGTGGCGGCATGAAGATTCAAGACTAGCTATAGAGATAAAACAATTCATTCCAATAGTGTTAAGGCTTACAATCTTGATTGGGTGCTTAAAGATCCAAGTGGATAATTTAGACTGAGATCTCAGTTACGTAAATGATCCTGTAATACCTTAAAAAACAAAGCAATTTCATTTGATTAGAGAAAGATAAGGAATCTTTGGAGGAGACCTATGAAGAGGAGGTGAAGACAAGCATAGATATGGAGACATATTGCCATGACCAATATGATTGTAGATCAAATTAAAGTCTAAAGGTGATTTCTATTGCACTCATCCCAAAATGTGAAAAGGCATAAGAGATCAAAGATTTCCCAGCCACCCGTATAATTGTGTGCATAAAATATTATCCAAAACATTTGGTGGAGGGGTTCAAAGATGTATTGCACCTCATGATTTATTGATCCAAGGAAAGTCTATAAGGAAACACAAATAGTAGATGGTATTTTCATTGCCAAAAATGTGTTAAGAGAAAGAAGGATAGACCCTGGACTCCTTCACAAGATAAGACTGGAAAAGGCATATGAGAGGGAAGCCGGTAATTCATTTTATATATGTCTAAGGGTTTCAAATCAGTAGTTCAGAAGTATATATTTCTCATCTCTACTTCAGGATGTGACAGTATTTTTTAGCAGGATATGATCAGAATATTGCAATGCTTCAAGACGGTCTGTACTCCAACTGACTGGAAAACAGTGCAATCTTCTCTTAGTGAGAGACATCTTGTATCTTAACTTTAGGTGTTAATTCATGGGCCTCTTCCATGTTGGATCTGGTCAGTGAGAAATTAAAACTACCAATAACTATTTGTCGTTATTCAAATTCCATATGTGGTAGCTAATGTTTGGATGTATGGTGAATTGAAGTAAAGTGAAATGAAGCATCAAATCAAGAGAGAATAAAATATAAGAGGTTATGATGGTATTTTGTTTTTAGTTGTTTGGTATGGAATCTTTTTTACTTTTTGTATAAAAAGGTGGAGTTTTTTTGTCTTTTAGTGGAGAAAAGAGGTTGCTTTTTTTAAAAAAAAAAATTTAAAAGATGGTGGGAATTTTGAAAATGTGTACTTTTGATATGGCCCATTGTCTTTTCTTGTCTGGATTTACTTCACCTTAACTTAAACTAGTTAATTGCCAAACAAGCCCTAAGGGCCTGTTTGGCATCATTTCTATGTTGATTGTTGAGGATGTGCCTATTCTGAAAAATGAGTCATGCCGAGAACGTTCCGATGCTGAGAATGGACTAAGTTGTACTTGTTTGGCAACATTCTTTTAGAATTTGTTCCAAAGGGACACAATCAGAAGATCATGCTTAGCAATGTTATTAAATTATACTCGACCAAGAAAATATCAAGACATCCATTTTATAAATAAAAAATAAAAATGAATTATTTCAGACTCATAGAATTTTCAATATTATACTTGTCACCGATGAACTTTGGAATAATTTAAATTTAATCATTAAACTAAATATAAATTTAGGAATCGTCTGAGCAATTATATTATGCAGTGAAATAGGACTATGGTCTATTTAGAAAATTTGATTTTCTAGAGATGAAATATATTTACATAATAAAATTGATTCTTGAATCCATACTGTGTTTGCATTCATGCAACATTAGTCCTTATCCTTATACAGAAATAGTCCTTCTCATTTTAGAATTTAGATGATTTATTAAGCTTCAAAAAAGAATATTTTATCCAATAAAACCAATTACAATTGAATACTCCCAATTGAATGAACAATTTAGAGTATTGATGTCATGGAACAAGGGTCAAGTTTATCCATAATTTTTTTACGATAACTTTAACAATAATCATAATCAGTGGAACGCCCCGTCCTTTAATCTTCTATTAATTATAATTAATTACGTGATTAGTTAGTAAGCGTGTTTAGAGTCTTAGCGAGTCGGGTTTGGCATATGGATCACGCGTGCGGAGTCTCGCGTGAGTCCGAGTTCGTTTGGGTACAGTAGGGGGGTGGTTTGCAATTTTGGGAAGTTTTCAAGGGTTTTTATGAGATTATGGGTTTTTGTGAGTTTGGGTGCATCGGGTAGGTCTCGGCATTTCAAAAACTTTAGTCTTCTATTGCGTTTCGATCCGACGCGTCGAAGAGGCCCAAAGATCATCATTTGTAAACCAAAGGACTTAAATGTAATTAACCCATAAATCTAACCTAATATAACCCTCCCTCACCCATCTCTTATTTTCTCTTCTCCTTCCTTCGTTTCACTGTGCTGCCTCCAAACTCAGCCTCCTCACTGCCGACGATCACCAGAGCTCCATTCCCACCGGCTAAGCTCCTCTTCTTCTTCCCCAAGCCTCCAAGAACCCAACCATTCCATTTTCTAAGCTTCCCATCCACAACCTACTTCAAGGTAAGCTCTTAAAGCTTGTAGACTACCTCTTCTTCTTCCTCCTTAGTTAGAAATGGATTAGGGAGACTCATTTCCACCCTTGGCTTGCATTTGTAGGTTTAATTTGGGAATAAGAGTCTTCTTCCCTAAGTTTGGGCTTTGAGAGGATTTTTCCCCCATTTTTCTTCTTGAAATTTGATCAAGCTCTTCATCTAAGGCAAGTAGATATTTATATATGCTTTGATATGTTTGTCTTTCCTTGGATTTGTTGATTGATGTTGATTTAGATGTCATTTGCTCATTTGACGTTTGAAAGGATTAAAAACATGATAAATGGCTTGTTTTGATTGAAATGGATTGTTTTGTTTAGAATGGACTCGATGAGAGGGGAGGTATGGTTGTATGTGGAGAGGGCAAGGCCCTATTTCTCTTTGTTTGCAGGTGTGAATGAAGGTAGGGAGTGAAACTCCCCATTTCTGAATCATCTCATAATTCGGTTCAAAATTCTGGGGTCAGTCGGTTAACCGAACATGGGTGTCGGTTAACCGAACTGGAGCAGTCGGCTAACCGAACTGGGTGTCGGTTGACCAAACTGCAGTTCGGTGACCTGTCGGTTCCAATTCCAGAATATAAGATTTTTCTGAAGGAGGAGTTGGACTGTCGGTCAGCGTGTCGGTCAGCCGACTTCGGTTACCTGTCGGTTCCGATTCCAGAGAGCTTCATTTCTTGGCGTTTTGTGCAGTTGGTCGCTATGTCGGTCGATCCTCAGTTAACCGAACCTGTCAGCTGACCGAACCCTGCTGTGGGCTTGACCGAATTTTCCCCTTTTTTAAAGGGTTTGTCCTTTGGTCTATGGACTTAGGTGGAACCTTTATTGCCCTTGTGGACTCATTTGACTATGTACGAAGAACGTTTTGAGCAGATGATTCCTCGTAGTTATCCTAGTATTCTCGGGTTTCAACTTCACTCAATCTTGAACGGTACGGGACAACGGGATACCCTTTTTATATCTATGCACGAAGATTGTTTGTTTGCGTATCGTGAACGTTATTCCTTTCGTTGACTGAGTAGGGTTGTGCGAGAATTCGGGAATAACATTTGACTTAGGTTTGGATTGTTTATCGCTTCTGATTCCGAATCGTACCGTCTGGTACTATCTACATGTAATGTCCATGTTCTTTAGCTTCGTTTACTTTGCTTTGTATTAGGATTACATGAAGAACTTAGATGATGGACTTCTGAAATCTGTTTGAAGTGTCGAGACTAGGCGGCTTTGATTGTAAGGCTTGAAGAGAACTACTATTGAAGTCTGAAATCTGTTGAAGTCTGATCTGATTAGAAGTAAAGTAGTTTCTCTATTGTTTATTGAATCTTGTTCGCACAAGAAAGCCTAGTCCTTCACTGAGGTATGTTTAGGATTCTATTTGTCGGGCACCACTCAGCTGTTAACGTCCAACACAGCTGGGGCACCACTTGTGTGAGGGCTCTGAATTCTGAACCGTCTGCAGATCGTGTTGGTGTAATGGACACCAAGGTGTAATGGACACCGCTTGATGCCAATGGGGTATCGTTCTGAACATTTTGATTGAAGGGGTATGATCCCAAACTATTTATATCTCCACCACAACTCAATGGGAGTAGGGAGGGTAATGACACTATCCCGTGGTAATTAGCACATGTAAACTGCTTATTTTGTTAGTTGACTATTGATTCGAATGCTATGCATTTCCGGTAACTCTGATTACTCGTTTACTCTATTTTAGTTCTGCATATCTATGATGTTTTATATATCTATCCGCTTGCCGACTGTTGTGTCTGATGATGCTACTCTTAGTGCATAGGTACCGAGCCCTTCTACCTCGAGGAAGAAGCGACAGAGGAAGTTCAGGAAAATCAACCTGATGACTCCTTAGATTATAGTACGGACGGCATCGTATAGCCGTATCGACCCCGTACATGAGAGCCTTCATAAATCATACCTTACTTGATTAGATTCTCCTTTTTGGTTTCTTTTGTACTCTATTTTGATTAGGCCCAGTTTTTGTGTGGCCTTCGTTTTGTAATTAATACTTTTGATAATTGTCTTCAACTTGAACCTTATTTAATATTTCAGTGTTGCTCTTGACTATACATGTTTAAGAGACCTCTTGTTATTATGAAGCTTCTGCTAATTGTTATTGTATCCGAGGAAATGTTTATCCCTCACAGCCGTCTTCGATCCAGTTGGGACACGATTGGGGCCAAGTTGTATTTGATTAATGTTGAGAAAATTTTTAATTGGCTCTAATCTCACGCATAACCCCAGTTTCACTTTTGGGGGCGTGACAATCAGAAAGTAGGAAAAAGATGTTAGATATGTATGCCCCCAAATTCTTGGAAATCCCTATTTCGGAAATCGAAAAATGATAAGTCTCACAAATCCATCACATTCGGAAACCCAAACAGAGCTTAAGATGAATGTGAGTCGTCTCCTCTAGCTTGCCCCTGCTGATGGCCATGGCGGGTGCTTCCTCGTCACACACTGGTATACCCACAACATTACCAAAGCCGCCACCCCCTCAAATCCCCCTTACAACACTATTCCTGCAGCCAGTAGGAAAATAGTTATGGTTGTTGGGGCAAGCACCGGGTTGAAGATCACCATCAATGGCATCACGAACGTCAATCCGATCACCGTCCCCAATAGTGTTGGGCTGGAATGGACGAGGATGGTGCTGGTGATGGCAAAGGCCGTTGCCTTCTTCATTGCCCAGTAGGGGAAAGAATGGCCCTGTTGGGATGGATGATGTTTCACCATTCATTTCATGGTTTTGTTGGGTGAAGTGAGTTGATTACGAGGCCTTTTTATATATATGTTCGGCTTCTTGTAGAGTCGTGATTTAATTTTTCTTGAGCCTCCTCCTTACGGATGAAAAAACGAAAATCAATTGTGCTGATTTTCTTGTGCTTAGGGAAAGGATTTACATGAGAAAATTCCACGGGAGGAGACTTTTTTAATTAACTAAACATTATTTCTCTTCTTTTAATCCGCAAAAACGATGAAATGCTCCTAGGGACGGATGCCAAACGGGCCCTAAGGGGTCGTTTGTCTATGCACATTTACATATGTAAATCGAGATTATGTGTAATATTTACGCATCAGTCATGTTTATGTATAATTATTTACGCATATTGTATGTAAATGAGATGTGTAAATTGTCACATCCCGGACCCAAAAATCCCCTTATTAGGGTGGTTCCCAAGGTATGACACGCGTACTCCCAGGAACTCGCACCTGTTCCAGACCAAGTCCGAATTCACGAAGGAGAAAATTCCACATTTCACGTGTGAGGATTACTCACTAACACCTGTCAATAAATATTTATATGCAGAAGCATGTACAATATCAATAATAACAAAGCCATGAGTAGTCCATTAACCAATCCATTATATTACCATTTATCTTTAACAAAGCTAATAATTTAAATCTCTTAAATGCATAGTACAAAAGTATTCTAATGATAGAAAATACTAGCTGCTTTACCTCAAATGGAAACATGATCCTAATACGAATGCAAACATAATTAAACCACGATTTAGTGCAAGGTGCAACATCTAATCCCAAACATGATTACCACCATTTTACGTTCTCCGGTACATAAGCTAATCAATATGCTTACCGATCAAATCTCTAATCTAAATTGTTATTAGTTATTCTCTTCGGTATCCTGGATCCCTGTGACACCAAGTGTAGCACCATGAATATGACGATTCAACAATATATATGAGCAAACACATGTTATTCTAATTTTGAATTTAAAGACGAATAAAATTAAAGAGACCAAATAAATGTCAACTAGGCACATTGTGCATTATGAATAGATCATGCTTTATCGAATCAAGAATCGAATACTTACTTTCTAGTTGACTACTACATTTGCTCATCCCCTCCGATAGAGAGCGAATCTAGTTGGGATGTCACGAGTGACCCGGCCAAAGGTTCACTTGGCTACCCGGTTCTAGAGTTCTGGTGCTCCTGACGACATACTGCAGTAGTCTCGAATAACTAAACCAAATTACAACCCCGTCGGGTATCACAAGGTCGAAGCTAAGTAGTGCTGAACCATTCAAATCAAATAATAATAAACTGGAGTAAGACTTTACGAATCGAATCATTTCTAATTGAATCCAGTATTTCATTTCCTAGTCTCGAATCATTTCTAATCGAATCAAATCACATACTTACTCCCTTAGAATAACACATCAATGAATGATAACATTTGTAATACAATTTGTGAAATAAAACGAATAATGCAATACAATAATCATTTGAATATTTGAGGGCAATAATGAATTAATCCCAATATGCAAATGCAAATAAATTAATGGAATCAAGAATATTTACTAGCGAATCCTAATCTAACTACCCATTGTCTCTAACTGTCTATTTCGATGTAGCTTTAGATAATTCGATGCACGTGCTACATTTTCTTGATGTTACGTTGTGTATGTGTGAGGTACATCGAAGTCCTCTAAATCAACACCCATGGCGAACTTCTAGACGAGACGGATAAGCACGTGAGATAATCTCAGCCCAAGACTCTCATGTGTTATACTTTCTATCGGACTATGTTAATCGTTTAAGATTCCATGTCTAAGGACCTACAAGGTCAGTCTTTTCTTGGCCTAAGAACCTTATTGGTTTAGTGTTTGCGTCACAATCATGCTCAGTGATTGATTATGAAAGGTCTAGTCCATGGTTCCAATCTAGGGGTCCAAACTATGTTTATCTAAAAGAGATAGGGCTCAGTTCGATGGTCCCCATATCAACTTCCTCTCCCAATCCTTGATCATTAGGATATGTTTACCATTGGTTTCTATGTTCAAAGAGCTTTCCAACGATATGTGGAACTCCAAAATCGAACTTACGGATCAAAAGTTATGGCCGTCCGAAGTTTTCATAAATTGTCTCAAGGGGCTAGCCGCGGGCTAACCACGAGGTAACAGCCAAAGAGGTAGGTTAACCGCCAAAATAGGTCGGCTAACCGCCAAAATAGGTCGGTTAGCCGCCTTTTTAGCCTTTTTTCACTTCTACATTCTGGAAAGCTGACCGCGGATCACGGAGGCTAACCGCCGGGTGACCGAAACCTGACGGTCAGTTCCTAAAAATGGTCCGTTTGAATCATTCTCAATTCCCATTCTACTATGAATATTTCCAAGTCATTCCATACACTATTTCTTACACTAATTGAGCCTCCATTACTCAAGTATTTCATTCCATACATGCACCCATTTTAACTTCCATTAACACATCTAATTCAAAAGAAAAGGCTAAAATAACACTCAAAGAGATCATATAGTTCAATCAATGAATTAATCACTTGTATAAATCAAAATTGCTCATTACTTGCCTTCTAATGGTGCTTTCCACTCTAATTTCTCTTCTTGGTTCAAATCAAGCAAAACCCCCAATTAGCCAAGCTCTCATGAAATCTCTACAATGGTGAAATGCCAAAAAAGGAGATGAATAAGCTTGAAGAAGATGTTGATGATGGGAAAGATGATAGACTTGAGATTACTCACATGCACAGCTCCTTGGCTTGATTGTGATTAAGGAAGAGATGCTTGAGTGGAAACCTTGTCAATGGAGGAGATGAAATGAAAGATGAGAGAGGTGAGAGAGGTTGAAGATGAGATGGAAGGTGATGTTGATGAAGAAGGAGCCTCCAAGTCCCATATGCATATAATCTTGCTCTTGGCTTGGAGGAGACAAATGAAAGGAAGCTCAAGGAAGAAGATGAAATCCATTTCATACAAATAAGGAAAGGAAAGAAGGATCAATTGAAATGGGGATGGTTGGTTTTTAAAAGAACTTTTACATGGGTTTTGCATGCAAGTCCCATTAGTTAGAATAAATTTGGGGAAAGGGCTTCCAATTGGAAATGGGCCTGGTTTGTTTTGGGTTTTGAAGATGGGCCGAGTTGGGTCTAATGAGTTGAGTCTAATGTAGGAATGATGTAGAGAAGATGTTTGATGAAATGCACATGATGTAGAGAAGATGTTTGATGAAATGCACATGAAATGCACATGATGTAGAGAAGATGTTTGATGAAATGCACATACATGATTAAAACTATAAAAAGGTCATAGCTCTAACTAACTTTGGTCAAACCCCACTAATCTAATTAATCCTTTACAAAACCAACCAAAACACAAATTGGGCACTCAATCAAGATTAATTAAGCGTTAATCAAACTTAGGCGGGGTCAGGGTCTTACATAAATGGTGTGAAAATGGACTCATTTTCATACCAAAATTTGAACACCTGTTGAGGTGGGAAAACAAAGAATACCAAAATGGGTGGAATTTGAAAGAATACCTGTTGGAAGCGGACGGTGTTTTTCCGTCAAACAAGTTTTGGTTTCGAGACCCCCCAAATGCATGAAAAAAAAAAAGGAAGTTCAAAAGTCCTCTCATAAAATGGACCTATACTGCGTCTTTCTCCCATACGGCATATTTCTCCCTGCGTTAAAAACCCATATAGTGTCTTTCTCCCCGCCCTGCGTGGCTTCATCTCTCTCTTCCTGCGTGGTCGCCCAAGCATCTCATCTGCTTCGTGTGAAGGTAATACAACTCTCTGTTAATGAACAAACCTAAAGAGCCTGTTTCTTTACAAGTATTTCTGACAGGGCATCATGATCTTGAGCACAAATGGGTTCTTATTTCTTAAGCATTTCTCCTAGTAAGAGAACCATCATGATCTTGAGCACAAATGGGTTCTTGACTTCATGAAGATCAAGATCATGGTCTTAGGTTGCCACATCTCCAATCAGATGCCTATTAAATTGATGTGTTTTCTTTGCATTGACTTGTTGTGGCTTTTTTTATTAAATTACTGTATGTTTTGTGATAATTCAATTGTCTTGATATTTGGGTATTCATTTTCTTTTATTATAATGGTGCTTTTGTTTGAGATCTTAATGGCCAACATATGTGTTATACACTGTATGATGGTTTGTTGATTCAAGTATGATGGTTTGATGATGTATTATACATTTGTTTGTAAAAAATCATGTCTTTCGTAGATTCAAGTATGATGGTTTAATGTGTTCATTTTGGGTTTTTCCAACATATAGTCCTCTAAGGTCTCCTGTTTTGCTGAATTCAGTTTGTTACAATGTTCACAACTCATCACAAATTGAGGATCGCATGCTGCCTTTTAAGAGTTTGATGAAATTCTTGTTAGAAGAAATTAAGGTTTAGTTATATTTTGAAGATCTTACTTAGTTGCCACTTGCCACTAATCCAATATATATATAGAAGCTGGCTGATTTCAATTGAGAAATCAGCCACTTCATTTTGACTATGAATTGATTTCGACACTGTATTAAATCCTTAAAACGTTTTTTCCCTAACTTAATCCTCTCAAATGTTCTTGATGGTATTCAATTAGTTATGACTGTCCATTCACATCCTTGATCACATGGAAGTCTCCATTTTAACACAACTCCTCATATCATGTATTTTATAGTGCAAATTAAACCATGTTTCCTTTGTTACATAACTATTGCATTATAACAAAACAACATCAGAATGATGAAAATAAGCTATGACCAAATGAAAGCATCACAGCAAACTACAGACCCCACCCACCAATCCTACACACACAACACACAAACACAGAGAGAGAGAGAGAGAGAGAGAGAGAGAGAGAGAGAGTACCTAATGAGGGTAATGCTGAGCAAGTTGTCGGGGTGGTTGAGAAGGACTGGATGTGATGTTGCATTGAAGGGAGAGAAGAAGGAAAACTACTTATTGTTTTCTCCAGTGGATCAAGACGACCCTTGTTAGGATCAGGACCATGTAACTGTTGACGAACCCATCTCAGGGGTCATCAAATGTGGCTGGCTTTCTCATTAATGAAGAAACAACGCCTCACTCAGTTGATGTGTATTCTGTTTCTTTCAATCTATTTAATGAAGAAACAAGGCCTCACTCAGTTGACCGAAGGAGCGAAGGACCAATTGCAGCATAGTATACTGCTTCACATAATTCTAAAGTAACCTCACCCTCTGAGTACCTCTCCTCTCAACCACCTCAAAGCCTCATATATCTGAGGTAAGTGGTTTGTGGGCAGGTTCTTGTCCTTCCTCTCATGCCTCTCAAGCTTCCAATAAGAGCCCTCCTGTGTCCCCTCTTCCACCTTCTTCTCATGGTCTCTCACCTTCTTGTAGTCCCTCATGAGGTTGTCCCACTTGTCATTGCATTGGTTTTGGCTCCTCATACACCCATTTCCCCAACAGTAGTCCTCCACCCATTTCCAGCTCAACTGGTCTAGTGCTCCTTCCCTCACCCCCACTTTCTTTCTTCATCCTCCGCTCATCATCCATCTTCTTTGACGTGATAAGAACCAATGTCTCATTAAGTGTCCAGTTCCCTTTCCTATACTCTCTCACACTCTCTCCTTCTACACCTCCTACCACCATCAGTGCACAACTTTGATCAGCCATTCCAAAACCCAAATGCTATGTACTGACTACCAAAACTTATATGTGCAAATCTTAAAGTTGGACATCAAGTTTCCATGCTTTTCCAAAACAATACAAGTGAGAAACAACACAGGCATGAAGATTGATGGTATTTGGTTCCCTTATCTTATCTCTCTCTCTCTCTCTCTCTCTCTCTCTCTCATAACAAAACTGTTTCTTTATATGTTAAAGAATGATGGTTTCAATGTGTGTTCATTTATTTTGATATGTTAATCTAGAGTAAGATTTTGTTCATATGATCATGGGTGGAAAAGAGTAACTAAATGGGCAATTACAAATTTATGAAAGTCAATCTATCTAAAGTTATATTTTTTTTCTTAACAATTTTGTTACTTTTTAGAAATGGATACTGAACAAGTTGAAGACCATGTTCAATCCATCCAAGTTGAGGCACCAACCAGAACCAAGCGTGGTAGAGGAGAAAAGAAGAATATTTCATGGACGGACTACTGTAATGATTACTTGATGGACTTATTTATAGAACAAGTAAAGCTCGGGAGAAAAGTTGAAGGTGGGTATACCACTGAAGGGTGGAAAGAGATAGAGCGAAAAATAATGGAAAAGTTTGGAGATGACTATGATAAAGGTAAAATTAGAAATAGCCTTAGAACATTAAAAACCCGTTACAAACAGATCAAGACTTTGATTGGACTAAGTGGGTTTGGATCGGAGGACAAGGAGAAAAAGGTTACTGCAGAAGACCAAGTCTGGGATGACTATGTCAAGATGCAATAGCGTCAGATATGTGGAATGCATCATCAAATAGAAGAGCCAGTGCAGCGCAAATGATGTAGTGAATTCAGTTAAATGAATACAAGATGCAATGAATCTTCTCTTTCATGGGTGAACATATTATCATTTTTTGAAATGAAATCCGACATATATATTTTGTGAAGATGGAGTTCTTCTATTTTGAAATATTTATTTTGTAAGGTAGAATACCAAACATGTTGGAATGCATTTTGTTTAGTTGATCATTCATAGAAATTTATATTTTTGAAAAGTATATTTCATGTTGAAAGACATGTTCCTTTTGAAGGATCTAAAATGCAAATGAAACCTTTGACATAAAATGGGTCTTTTTGTCTCTTGTTTATATCATTATAGTAGAGTTTAACTCAGTGATTAATAACTATCATTTACAAGATCATCTAATAAATTTACACGTCATTGAAACAAACATGGTAAAATGAATCACATGTGTAAATGGTGTGAAAATGATGTTAGTAGACAAACATTGTAAAAATAAACGCATGTGTAAACCTTACATACTTAAAATTTGAATATTCATCATTTACATGTGTAAATTATATTTATTTACATATCCCACGCGTAAAAGACAAACGAACCCTAAGTGTCTTTTGGCATTATTTCTCTTTGAAAAGGTTTCAATTCTAAAAATTGATTATTCCCAAAGTGATTCAATTCTGAGAAAAAGATAGCAAGAAACTTTTTTGGTAACAATCCAACATATAAATGAAACAAATGAAAACGTTACAGCCCAAAACCCTTCCATGGCTTGCTGCCTCTCCTTCTCCATCCTAAAAAAGACCCCCAAGAACCACCATTCCATCCCTCTTCTCCTCCTCTGCAACTCCCATCCAAAACCCTAATCCTTCTCAAACGGTAACCCCCAAAATCCATTTCTCTCCCCTATCCCTGCCGCCGCCCCCCCCCCCCCCCCCCCCAAAAAAAAAAAAAAAACCCAACAAAGCCTCTCTCTTCTTCCCATCACCACTCCCGATCAATAGCAAACCCAATTCTCCCATAACCAGCAAGCATAGAAAAAGAAAAGGCAAAACAAGAACAAGAACAAACCCCGCACCCACCCCTTCAGGCACTCATCCAAGCACCTCCACCACTTCGAAGAACGATGGTCCAGGGAGATGCCTTCTTCCGATTCCTTGCCCACACCAAGGACCCCAACCCCCAACCACATCCTCTGGCTTGACGACTCTAGAGAACTCCATTGCAAGCTTGGCTTCCCCTTTGGCCGCAAGGGCACCCGATTCACCAAGCGCCACCCCTCCATCCTCCAGCTCTACTACCATTCCAACGGTAAGATCTAGATCGGTTTCACTGACCTCCTCATCATCATCATCGCCTTCTCTCAACTAAGTTGGGGTTGATTACATGAATTTTGTTTCTCCATTCTGATCTATCATGAGCCAAATCCTCATAAAAGTTGCACTTCTTCATATCTATTTTTACTACCTCCATCCACGTCCTCTTCGGCCTAACCCTTCCCATTAGTGGGCCATTAACTTCAAAGCCAGATTTTTCCTTATTGGCGTCGTTGCCGGCCTGCATTAGACATGCCCAAACCATCTCAAACGAGTTGATCTAATTTACCCCCTATTGATGCTACACCTAAATGCTCTCAAAAGCGCTTATTTCTAATTTTATCCTTCCAAGCTTTACCACAAATCCACCTAAATATTCCCATCTCTGCTATATCTATTTTGTGCATGTGTTGCTTCTTGATTGGCCAACATTATGCTCCATAAGTCATAGCAGGTCTAATCACAGTTATGTAAAATTCTTCCTTCAATCTTGTTGGCATACATTGATCACAAAGCACTCCAAAAGCAAGTGTCCACTTCAACCATTCTATATTTGAGATCTCCATCAATCTCTCCATTCTTACTAATTATCAGGCCAATGTAACAAAATGAATCTCTTTGTTGTATCTCCTACTTCAATTCTCACAATAGTTTCAGCTCTTTATATAAGCCCACTAAAGTTGCAATCCATATATTATACCTTTGAACGGTTTCACTAACCTCATGCGAAAGGAAAACAAAAGGATGAGACAAAGATAAATGGGAGGGAGAAAGGAGGAGATGATGGATACTAACCGTTTTTCACTTTCAACAAAAACAAAGGCATTGTTCCTTGCAAAAAAAAAGAAAAATAATTGTTTTGAAGTTTTATTACAGGGAGCGGACGTTTCCTCAGATTTTCCATTCTTTTTTTTTCTTTTTTTTGGAATGGCTACCAAATGCATTTCATTCATTTCAATCCCATGTAAATGGAAAATGCTCTATGAGAAATGTTGCCAAATGAGCCCTAAGTAGAAAAAAGATACAAAGGGACTTTCTATGAGATGGGAAATGGGACAAAAAAAGATCATCTTGCAAAATGAAAGACAGTGAATAACAGAATATGCCAATGGAAAATGGGGGTCTTGACATGGGGAAGGTGAGAGAAAACACCAATTAAAAAATTAGAGAAAAGAATCAGATGCTTCACTCGAAATGGTTGCTGAGAGGAGGATGCAGTATTGAAGTAATTGAAACAAGATCTGAAACGAAAACGGACGAGAACATGGAAAGACATTCCAAAGGTGATTAAATAAATGCCATCACATGCACAAGCAAGGAATCCAAGGAACGCGCTTTTTCTATTCTTTGAAGCCAAAAGAGCCTAATCAAATTGGGCATATGTACCTTCCATCAACCTTCCAAGATAACGTAATGGAGAAGTAGATGAACTGAATAGCAGGTGTTGCAAGGGACATCATAATGATTAAAATTGAAATTGTAGTAAATGATGGCATACTCCTAGTAAAAACTAAATAATACAAGAGGTTTGTTTTGGCGCTAAATGGTGAATTTGGATGAAGGAATGCACATCATACCCGACTTGCTCTGTCTTGAATAATGGAGCTCCTGTTGATATAAATTGTTATGCCGTTCACTAAAAGCTCGAGCTTTTGGTGTTTCCAATTACTAACATGGTATCAGAGCCGAGGTCATGGGTTCAAATCCTTGGGGACGTGTTTCTTTCCACGTATAGTCGTTTAACCCCTTTGATATGCATTGTTCTTTTGTTCACAAAAAGCTTGAGCTTTTGGTGTTACCGGCTATTAACATGGTATCAGAGTTAGAGATCACTAGTTCGAAACCCCTAGGTGGCACGCTACCTCCATCTATTCCGTCTGCCTGTCTGTTGGGTTTCGAATTCAAATGATTTCCCATTCAAAGGGGGGTGTTGATATAAATTGCTATGCCGTTCACTAACAACTTGAGCTTATGCCATTCACTAACAACTTGAGCTTTTGGTGTTTCTGATTACTAACGTGGTATCAAAGTTAGGGTTGTGTGTTTGAATCTCTGGGGACATGCTCTCTTCTTTTATTTTATGTTATTTTATTTTTATAATGATAAATTTTTACTAAGCCATAAAAAGATACAAAACGGGACTAAGCCGCAACTCTCTTCTTTTATTTTATTATCGCAACAGAGGGCATTAACCATTATCAAATGTTTCAAACATAAGTTTGCTAAGGCCTTATGACTGGATTCTTTTTTCTTTTGTTGTCGTTGTTGTTTGGAGAATCTCTAACATGAGTTTGAACATTGGTCTCCTCTTTAGAGGACAGATGCTTAGTGGCCTAATGACATGGTTGACCATCGAAGACAACTTTTCAATCCTAAAACATTCCTAGTAATAGAGAAAATGAATATACTAGTTAAATGAAGGAATTACAGGGATGATAAGAAAATACATCCAAAATAGAAACCTAACAAATGGTATAACAGTAAGGACCAAGAAGGTGAGAGAGCTCATGGGGTGGATACTTCAAGTTCTAATACAGCACGCTGTCGGATGATTTATTCTCCATGTGAGTTTCAACCATATGGACAAATATATGCTGATTTTGCATTACCATATGTTATCAAAAAAAATAAAAATGCATTACCATAAATATCCACACAAAAAAAATTGTAAAGTCACAAAACATGCATACAACCACAATGAATTGATTACAGTTCACATCACATGAGATAGTCAAACCAATGGACAATCCCAGACTTACAAGTTCAAGAGAATATGTCCTCCCAATTTGAAAAACACCAGTCCTCTCACTGCTAGTTCTGGAAACAAAATATATGATAAGAGTTCATGGAGTAGACCTGTCATGGTTTGGTCAATGAATGTGAATTGCTCGTTTGATGTTACAGAAGGCGCAGAAAGAAAAACTGGAAAGGAATATCTCTTTTTTTTTATCAAGATTCATAAATCTTGAGCAACCTTCATATCAGAAGATAACATAGATCACACAAAATGTAAAATTTTCATATTCAGATCAAACATAAACAAATCATCCTATACGTGAATCCATTAAGTTTACACATTAAAACCAATACCAAATGTAAATCATAGCCAGTTTGATACATGGTAGACGAACATTTAGAAGGGGAGAAAAAGGCTCTTCACCAAGACAAACGTTAGTGTATAATCTATACAGGGTTTTAAACAGAAAAACAGGACTTCACTATGCTCAGTTACCAGTAAATAGAAAATAATAAGTAATAAGTAGGTACAGAACAGTGGCCCCTTCAGAAATACTACAAATAATTACACTCATCAACAATGTTTAGAATGTTGAGGTGTGAGGCAAGGCATTCCAATTGCACAAAGAGTACGACGCAAGCCTCAATGCCTAGGCTTAAGCCTCATGAGCATACTTTTCCTTAAAATCTAAATAAGAATAAATTAGAGTTGGGGGGGGACGGGATGTGGTTTCTGTTTTGAAGCCTTGCAGTGAGTTGGGGTTGAATTAAATTAAATCCAGTCAGAATAGTCTAACTAAAACATAAAAAAAGAGTTTCAAGTTTTTAAAATTACAAACTGCCCCTCTTTTTTCTTAAAAGCAAGATGTGCTAATGGGGCATATCAATGCCCCTCAATATGAAGAGCAACCGAAGCACATGCTTTAGCTAAGCTGTATTCCTCAAATATGCCCCAGAGAGTGAGACATATTCCCTAAATGCAAGCTAAACCTCGAGGCAAGGGGCAGCGCGTTCTTGGCTAGTGCTGCCCCAAGGAGAGCCTCAAATGGTTCTGAAAACAGTGTTCATTGCTAACGTCACCAAATATGCACAAGGCAATTATATAATGTGATCTGAACGATGGTTTTGGTGGGAAGACTCAAGTTATATTCTCCATTCCATCAATGGATGACAATGAGGATTTAGCCCTTGATGTATATATCCTGCCACATGTGATAGCCTTTTGTTGAAGAAATAGCCTTTTGTTGAAGAAAGACAAGGCTCAAACAATCAACCATATGAAACAAGGATTTCAGAGAGAGAGAGAGAGAGGTACCTGCAGACTGTGGTGATAGAAGCTTGGCAAAGGCATGGGGAGAGTCCGCCTAAGATATAATAGTTAAATCAGTCTCTCTCAATCCAGAAACAATGGTATTCCAGGTTTCTCAGGGAATGAGGGTTTTCACCGAAATTGAGCGTGTTTATAGGCACAAGAACTGTAAGAAGAGTTTCCTCGCCTATCCAAACAAAAACCATTTTGTACCCTCTGATTCTAGTATCCAATTGAATGTTGTCTCCAATTTTCACACAACCTCAAATTCATTGCTGAACAGATTACCGTCAGTCTTTCGAAAAGATTTTTACAGCTTGTGATTTGAGTCACATCCAAGCAAATCCCAAACACCATAACATCTTAACACTTTTCTCCCATGTCTACATCGATTTGATTATGATGGGGTTATATCAACTTCTGGAAGAATCTCAAAGTAAACTGGATTTGAAGGGTTTAATTCATTAAGGCGTTCTGCAGCCTGTTCTCCCAACCTTGAATTCCCATGTTCTCTGCAAGCATCAAAAACCCGCATCCACATAGGAACAGTTGGCTCAAATGGCATTTTACGAACAAAATCCTCAAGCCCATCCATTACTCCATGCTTACAGAAGAGTTCAATCATGCACTCATAATGCTCGACCCGAGGTATGACCGAGTACTTATCACTCATCATATCAAAATACTTTTGACCCAAATCCACAAGCCCCTCACAAATACAAGCAAGCAAAACACCAATAAAAGTGACATTATCTGCCTTAATTCCTTCCTTCTTCATCAAATCAAAGAGTTCAAGAGCATCACTACCCCTTCCATTATAAGAACATCCTAAAATCATGGAATTCCAGACAATAACATCCCTTGTGCCCTCCTCTTTGAACACCTTGATAGAATACTCCAGACAGCGGCATTTGGAGTACATGTCAACCAATGCACCTTTGATGACAATATCCGTCTCAAAACCATGTCTGATCATGTATCCATGGATCTCCTTTCCTTGATCGAGCGTGAAGATGTTTGCACATGCTGCAAAGATGGTGCTGAATGTGACCTCATTTGGAGTTGTCTCCCATTGCATCTCGCTGAAAATCTGCAAGGCCTCTTCACTCTGCCTGTGACGAGCATATCCACTGATCAAAGCATTCCAGGAAATTCTATCTCGCCGATGTCCCATTTCAAAGAACCAATGATCTGCACTTCTCAAGCTTCCGCATTTTCCATACATGTCGAGAAGCGCATTGCCAATGAAAATATGAGAGAAAAAACCGTGTCTATAGACAAACCCATGAACCTGTTTCCCCAACCTGAGATTTGAAAGTCCAGCACATACATTAAGAATCAACCCTAGAGTTACTTGGTCGATAGCACTGGTTTCTCGTCGCATCCACAAAATGAAATCCAAAGCTTCTTCCCATAAAAAGAATCGTGAATACCCTGCTAGCATTGCATTCCATGAAACCACGTTACGTTCGGGCATATCATTGAAAAGCTTTTGTGCTTCATCAATTCGCCCACAAATTGCATACCCTGACACAATTGAAGTCCAAGAAACCACATTCCTTGAACCAGGTTGATCGAAAAGCCGATGCGCATCCTCCAAACCACCACATTTCACATACATATCAATAAGTGAGGTTGAGACAACATAATCTTCCTCAAAAGCAATCTTAACTGCAATCCCATGAATCTGGCACCCCTCCTCAAGTGCACCAATGCTGGCACATGCGATAAGAGCATTAGAGAATGTGAAATTCAATGACCTAACATTTTCCCTAATCATTTGGAAGAACAAAACAACTGCCTCCTCTCCTTCGCCCATCTCAAGATATCGCCTTATAATAACATTCCAAGACACTTCATTCGGCGTGGAGATCTCCCCAAACATTCTACGTGCATCACTCATGACACGGCATTTCCCATAAACATCAACCATTGAGCTCCCCAAAATCACATTCCAACATAACCCAAACTTTATCACAAGCCCATGGATTTGCCTGGCAAGAAAAAGAGCAAACAGCGCAGCGCATGACCCCAAAACACTCGCAAAGGTGATCTCATTGGCAACAACCCCTGAAGAATTCATGCGAGAAAACACCGACACCGCATCCTCAGCACATCCAGCCTGCGCATACGAGGCGATCATGGCATTCCACGTGCCACCATCTCGGTGGGGCATTTCATCAAACAGCTCACGGGCATCCGAAAGACTGCCACATTTCGCATAGGTCTCAATGGCGCGATTGAGCAGGAAGATAGAGGGCTTGCTAGAGGAGGTGAGGAGGTGGGATTCAAGCTTCCGGGTCTCGAGGAGGGCGCGCTTGGAGGCGCAGGCGCGGAAGAGGAGGGCATAAATTGAGGGGGGAAGGGGAGAGGGAGAGGAGAAGAGGATGGATACAGCTTTCTTGAGGTGGCCAGAATTCAGGTGGCGGAGGATTGAAGCAGTTAAGGCTCTGTCATTGCTGGGCAGCCGTTTGGGCTTGTGGGTGTTGTTGTTCTTGTGATTTTTTGTGGTTTGTATCAGACGGTTGAGAACTGACACGGCATTCACACCCATATAAAAAGTAAGTAATGTTACTAATCCAAAATACTCCTCCTCATCTAATTCTGCTCAAGTAATTTCATCAAACAGAATGCTGTTATTCTCACCACAACGTTGGATTCCATTACACTGCCAAAATCAAGGGGAAAAGATAGTAATCATTCACAGCCATGTGGGAAAATATTGCTACTGGCCCAAGAGGGTCTTCTCATCACTTGTCATTGAGTATTTTTATCAAACAGAATGCTGCTGTTCTAAATCCAACATCGGAAAAATTCAAAGAACAAGAGAGAGATTGGAAGATTGGGATCTTGACGCAGACACGGAAGAATGGAACGGTTCATGGGCGAGTCATAAATGACAAAACTCAGTTGGATTATAATTTATAAGATAGCTTCGTCACTTTACTAGTTTAGTAAAAGTAAAGTAAAGACTCTTTTTTCAGAAAATGGGTCACATCAAAAGTATATTTTTTTAAATTTCCCTCCGTTTCGAAATAAAAAAAGTTAAAAAATAACTTGCTTTATCCGCTAAAAGACAAAAAAAACTCTATTCCTGTATACAAAAAGTAAAAAAGATTCAACATCAAATAATTAAAAACAAAATATCATCATAACTCACTTATATTTTATTCTCTCTTGATTTGATCCTTTACTTTATTTTTATTTTACAGTAAAATTGCCAACAGCCCTAAGGGTGGCATACATGACCCTACCTGGCTTGCAATATATATATATAGGTCAGTTATGTGTTTGGAACCTGACCTGCAATAAAATGGATCAGATTAGGGTCAACCAGCTCAACCCGCATAATCCACCTAACAAATTTAAATGGGTTGCTTTAGAGCCGACCCACATACATTAACTCATTTAGATAATTTAGTTGTTTAATATTTTGATACTTAGATACATTGCATTGTTTAGATCTTTGACTGCCTCCAAATAATTCAATCCGTTCATTATTTACTTTTTAGTTTTATCACAACAATTTGCACGATGTATAACTATTAATTTGCAACTACGAGCACATTGCATCGTTACTCATGGAGACCACTTGGATGCTTTCCTTATCACTAGAGTAGGATGGATGGAAATGTTTCTTTATCATCTAAAAATCAACGTCAATAGACAATTATTATCCTGGCTCTTAATTTTATAGCCTTAAAGTTTTGCATTCTTTTAATAATATATTTTTTTTTTTTTGAGATTCGGACTAATAATGATTAAAAACTTGTTGAGCTATAAAAACCTTGGCATTCTATCAGATCGTGAGGGAAGAAGAGTGTAAAAAGAGCTACACTGATAAAAGACATAGCCCTAATGGGCTCCGTAACTCGTAGGAAAAAATTATCCTACTTTCATAGCCTGTTATCTAACAGCACTTTACTTTTGTGTCCAGGAGTCTTGCATGTGAAGGGCGTGTGAATTTGAGTTCATGCTCTCACAAAAGTAGACTTCCCTAAATTAAAGGCGTGAAATAATATCATTTTATTTATGACTTCCCTGAATTAAACACGTGAAAGAATATCATATTATTTTTACAAGTATTAATGAATACAAATGATATGAATAAATATTGTATACTTTTTACACATTTTGGTATGGATTGTTGTTTTTTTATTTTATTGGCAAGTGACAATTTGAAAACATGAAACACCACAATAATTGAATTGGTGTCGATTTCTATCACCCAAAAAGAGGTCCAGCGGCGGTCAATTCAAACCTCAATCGGTGCCGGTCTCAATCTGTTGTGCTGGCTCGCATCTCCTACGTGTGGGGGCAATAAAATCCGACCCAACTTACCCAATCCAAATTTGACTCGCATAACTCAACTCGTAATCCATACAGGTTGGTCTAGGTCAAGCAAATCTAATACGTGATAAAATGGGTTGAGTTAGGGTTAACCACGCAGCCAGTTTAATTTTTACCCTTTTTTATTTTTTCCAAAGGAAAAAAATATTAGGCAACTTTTTTCAAACACTACCCGTGAACAGGGATGTAAATGAGTCTCCGATTCTCCGCTTACCCGAAGGTTCCAACCCGTTAAAAATTGAGTCTGGGTCCTTATTTAGGCCCTAATAAGTAAATGGGTCCGGGTCCGGCTCCACCATGGTTCGAACTCGTGGACTCGAGACCCAACATATTATCTTAATTTTTTAAAAGCTCTCATAAAAACCTTTTTTTTTAAATATAATTCTTTACTTAGACCCGGACCCGGACCCGGATCCAGACCCATCCCATGTATGGTTCTGATTCTGAAACGGTTCTGGGTCCAGATCCGGTTCCACTTTCTCCTTAACGGCTCTGGTTCCACCATGGTCAAGACAGAAACCGACCCGTTTAGAACCCTACTCTTGAAAAGTCTCTAAATTATACGCGTCTTTTGCATCATGTGGCTAAATTCTAGTAACACTCCCCCATTTATTTTCCTTACCATCAATTTGGCTTGGCGGAATTGATGGGTGCACAATTGGGTCTTGTGGGGCGCCATGTCCAACAACAACTATTTAGCCAGCTACGATTATCTCTTTGTTGCTCTCTATGCAAAGACATGAAAAAAGAGGTTAGCTTTGTTTTTTTTTTTCCTTATTAGCTTTGTGTTTGGCTGAAGTTAAACGGGTTCGGTTGTCTTTTTCACTTTCTTTGGACTTGAAAGAAGAAAAAGTATGTGGGACCATTGAGTTCAGCAAGCACCTTTCTTTTTTTTCTTTCGTGACATTAGCAATGTTACATCCCTCTATCGAATCTACCTTTAGCGCCCTCTAGATCTATCAACTCCTTTCTTTCTTTCTTTCTTTCGTTATTTATTTTTCATTAACAAAGAGAGATCGCAAAAGATATAATGTGGAGATGTATATGAGATCTTTCTTGATATTTGAATTTTTATTTGATTAATAGGCATTCATTTCAAATTTGAAAATATAAATCGTAAGGGCCTTTTTCTTAATACACTCACATACTATTTGTCATATACCCATGTCCCTGGTTAATCAAGCTATAGTCAAAGGACTCTTTAGAGGCAAAATTGCTAGCATGGAATATAAAATATATAATAATTCATGATCTAATAAGTTCCAGCTAAGGATTATTAAAGAAGTGAGGCATAGAAGATATAAAGGTAGTGATATAGTGTGGCGTTTGCTTCTCTATGATGTAATTACTAGGGCAATGACTGCAATTAATCTCCCATATTTCATTGATTTGATTTTTATTAATGGGGATGTTATTTGATGGTCAAAGACATTCGCCTTGGATTCTTTTATATTTAACCACCTTTGAGCTGAGGGATTGTTTGTTTGTGCTCATTTACTTATACAAGCGATTACATGTGTAATGGTTATGTATTGTCATGTTTGTTTACATTGATTTACAAATGTGGTGCGTAATTGAGATGTGAAAATGACATGTAAATAAGGCTATTTACACACCAAAATTTTCGAGCCTACACAAATGTGAGAGTGATGCATCCCCCTCCTGCAAAAAGAAGCTAGTACAAATATTTGGTATTTGTTCTTTTGAGGGCCACATTAATGACCTTTATTTATTTATTGTTCTTGTGAGCCCCATATTTATAATCCAAACCATTTAATTGAAGTCGAAGCTAATCATCTTAAATCTCATATTTTAGAGGAATTCACTTGAAAAATCACATTAGATGGGCACTAACAAAAAATGCCTCAGTGGCTCATATGATACGGAAGTGGTCCCTGTAGACACCTTGTTTTGGCACCCTATGAGGGGCAATTCAGTCCACCATATTTAATGATGTCCTGATTAGGCTCCGAGTCAAAAGTCACCTATCATCTCTAGACCTCTGATCGCCCCGAGAGTTGGCTCATCATGATCTACTCATCGAGAGCTTTCTGCCCATATATAGAACTCCAAGATCTGACGGGCGGATCAAAAATCATGACAGCGGGTCCCACAACCCGGGGCACCCGCGTGAAAAATCACTTATCGTCTCTAGGCCTCTGATCACCCAGGGAATTGGCACATCTTGATCTACTTATCGAGAGCTTTCCGCCCATATATAGAACTCCAAGATCTGACGGGCGGATCAAAAATGTGACAGCGGGTCCCACACCCCCGCGGCGTCCGCGTGAAAAATCACCTATCATTTCTGGACCTCTGATTTCCCTAAAAATTGGTTCATCGTGACCTACTCGCGGAGAGCTTTCCGTCAATATGTAGAACGTCGAAATCCGTCGAGCAGATTGAAATCTACGAAACCTGAGCCCCGGTAATGACAACCCGACTAATCTCCATCGGACTCTACTTTTTAGACCTGAATTAGTTTCTTTTAAATCCAAACCCACCAGGCCTGGCCCAATAAGCTCCAGCCCAAGCTGAACCTGACCCAATGAACCCGGATCCAAACCCATCAGACCCAGCTCACCAAACCCAACCCATACGTGAACTTAACTTGACCCAACTCGGCCCATTAGCTGCATGGGAGAGGACAGTCCACGAGATCTGGACTCTCCACTCTCTCCTGGGATCTCTCTCTCCCTCGTCATCTCCAACTCCCTGGAGCCAATCTCTATCCCCCCATGGTTCTCATCCTAGACGCACATCTTCCCCCGTGGCCCATCCCAGACGTACATCTCTCTCCTTTCCCCCTGATATCTCTTTATCCCTCTCGATTTCAAAAACCCAAGCCTTATCCCTCTCATCTCTCTCCCAACCCAGGCCTTATCCCTCTCAATCTACCTACCCAAGCCCATCCAAAAAACCCATGCGCATATCTCCTGATCCCACCCATTCCAGATCCAGAACTCCCCGACCTCTCCCAGATCTCTCTCACCTACCATCATCATCACCCTCTCCATCGCCCTCTCCCCACCATAAGAACCCATCATCTTCACCACCCACCTTCTCCATCTCACGCATCTTCTCCATCTCACCATCTCGCCCTCCATCTCTCCCAAACACATGCGCGCGCACCCCAGGCCTCCCACATCCATCTCCGCTCACGTTCACCTTCTTCTTCCGGATCTCACCATCATCTCTTGAATTCCTATCTCCACCCATCTCTCCCCTACAACCCACCATCACCAGCCTCCACCATCTTGACCACCATCACCATCTTCCCTCCATCTGACCTCTCACTGACCACAACCCATCATCGTTTTCATCCCATCATCATCTCCCATCTCAGAACCCATCCTTCATCATCACAGAACCCTCCTCCTCCATCATCGCTTTCCACGCTCCCAGAACCCTGTGCACGACCATCTCATCATCAAAGAGCCGATCTCCATCTCACGACGCCCATCTCCTCACCATAAGAACCAATCATCTTCGCCACCCACCTTCTCCATCACGCACCTCATCCCATCTCCCAGGCTCAAAACTCTCACCATCCATCAGCCCCATCTCCCTCACGCATCATCTCCATCTCCCTCCCCAGTCGCAGCAGCACATCCGCCCGCACCACACATCTGCACGCAACACCCCCCAGACACCATCCTCTGCTTCATCTCCCTCCTCGGCACCGCCGGACGAGCGCAGAGACACTGTGGAAGCCCGGACCTCCACGCCAAACGCCACCCACGCAGCATCCTCTACAGCACCTTGTCCATCCTCTGGACGCCGCCTCCTCCTTCCTCGCCAGTGTCTCCAGACTCACGCAGCAGCACCGCCTGACGACCAGCAGCCCCCGGACGCACACAGCACCATCTTCCTCCTCCTCGCACCGCCGCTGGAGACCACCCCACCAGGTACGCCCCTCTTCCCCTCTCTGCACTACCTAGCACCCACACGCACCACTTCCATCTCTCTCTCTCTCTCCGTGCTTTTCCTCTCTCCCCTTCCCTGTTCTCCTCTCTCCCTCTCCTTCCTCTTCTTCCACTCCCCTGCAACACCACCTGCACCCACTGCACACCATCCCTCTCTCTCTCCCCATCTCTCTCGCTCACTCTCTCTGTATCTCCTTTCTCACGCTCTTTCTTCTCTCCTCTGCTCTGCCCTCCGCTCCACCTCTCTGCCTGCTCGCTCTCCCTCACCTCTCTGCTCTCCTGGTCTCCCTCCCTCTCTGCACTCTCTCCGCCCTTCGTCTCTCCCAGCGCCATCCCGTCTCCTTCTCTGTCCGCTCTCTCCTCTCTCTCTCCTCCCTCAGCTCACACCCATCTTCCCCGTCCTCTCTCTTCTCCTCTGTTCCGTCTGTCTCTCTCCCCGTGCTTCCACTCTCCCTCTGCCCTTCCTGCTCTCCCCATCTCTTTCTCTCTCTCTCTCTTCCCACCTGCGTCCCCTGCCTGCTGCTGCATCACTCCATCCTTTCCTTCTTCCTTTCTTCCTCTCTCTCTCTCTCTCTCTCTCTCTCTCTCTCTCTCTCTCCCTGCTTGAGCCCACTTCCACTGTACCCACCTCGCCTACCTTCTTCTCCACTTAGCCCCTGCACTACGCCCCACCCTGCACCCCCTGCTGCACACACGACCGAGCCACTGCCCACTTGCACCACGTGCATCACACCTGTTCACCCACCTGCACTCCTTCATCGCACACCCACTGCTGGCACCACTTGCACCTTCTTTACCTCCGACTTGCCCGTTTGGATTGCCAATCATCGGAGCTACCAATCCAGCCCAAGCACGCACAGCTCGATTTCACTCCACTATCTTTTTTTTTTGCATTCAATTCTTCAGTCACTGTAGTCCGTCTTTTGTTCTTCATGCATCTAACATGCCATGCATTTAGATTTAGATTAGTGTTTTAGGCCATTTTTATTATTATTATTTTTTAAATTAGCCTTAATCTGTATGTCAACATGCATTTAACATGCCCATGCATTATAATCGTATTACATCTTGTTTCTTTAGTTTATTCTCTTTATAAAAATTGAGACTGCATTCCCTTTATCTGTTCATGTTATTTTCTATATAAAAATTAGAATAAAAACCAAAAAAACACCAAAAGAAAATAAAAATAGCAGTAAAAAGTAAAGATTAAAAATAGGACTTTAGCTACCCTATTAATTAGGATAATTAGGCTAAATTTAATAATTAAGTTCTTTTCATCCCTCCTCTCATTAGGATTAGGAAATATTATTTAGGAAATTTCAAATAAATTCTTAATAAAAAAAATTAGAAATTCACTCCCCTCTTCTTCCCATTTCAATAGGATAAATTAATTTAGGATCTTAGGCCCTATAAATAAACTCAAAAATAAAAATAAAAACTATAAAAATAAAAAAGACCAAAAAGAAAGTAAAAGATATCAAAAACTCTCAAAAATATTAATAAATTGGAGTTAGAAATTAGACTATAGCCTAACTGATTAAGTCAGACCCCGGACCTAGATCTAGGTCTCCCCCTAGCCAGATTAGACTACCCTAGTTTCATTAATCCCAACTGATTAGGTCCCACTATCTCTCCGGGCCCCGCTAAGGGACCGGGAGAGCGGATGTGGGCGGTTAGGACCTTAGGATAGGGTAGAGATCCATTAGGGAAATGGAATAGTTAGATTAAATCCAAGTAGGAACTCCCCTAGTTAGGCCCTTCTAGCCCCAATTATTAAAATTCAAAAAAACTATAAAACCAACAAAACCAATTCCAAAAATATTTTCTTCTCTTTTCCTCCACCTCTGGTGCCAAATATTTATCTGAACTCAATGATTAAAGGGAATAGAGGCTAATTCCGAGAACCTGAATTAATGAGGATGACGAAACGAGACGAGTGATTTCACACATCCCAATATCAGTTTATTTACTATCGGCCCATCATCGGCCACCCTCAATCAATCCCGGCCCAACATCGGCCATTTTTATCTTACTTCTGGCCCATCATCGGCCATGCACTTTTATCACCTGCGTATCACACGCAAACCCACAGAAATCACAACTCGAAGTTTCGTCTGCATCATTCTTTCGATTCGAAGAATCAGCCTTCAAACCCTAGGTCGTCAAAGGACATTGTATTTAGTAATGGGGTTGATCCTCTTCTAAATATTTGGCACATTTCCCCTTATTTTCTTAGTTTATTTTCATTTTAATTTGCTTATCCCCTAGAATACTTGGATTTAACTTTAATTAGTCTGTTCAACCCTGGATGTTGATTTCCCCTACCTAGTTCATTATGGTCCCATCTTGAAGCCCATAATTTGACTCTTGACCCAAGTTCGACCCGAATTGAAAGACCTAAATTAAGTGACAAGACAACCGTCGTGTGTCGCCGGCGGCACATTAGACGAGAGAAGAACCCACCCCATTTTCCTCCCACATTCTTTCGGCTTTTGTCGAAGGACGGTGTTATGGCCGAATCCGTAACTGGCAATCGTGATCCGTCGATTTTGAGGGTTGTCGGAATCCTCATTTCGATGTATTTTTTAATCTCACACTGTTGAATGGCGATTCCCCTCTCGGGGGGGATCAAAATTCACATCCGACAGTCCCGGGGACCACTTTCGTTTTGTTTTTTTTTTTTCCCACTAAGCAAGGACATCATTGCTCATTTAAACCTTAAAAAACCTAAGAAATCGTATTTTCCCTTTCTTTCTCCCCCATTGTTTCTCCCTGTTTGGCAATTCGCTGCCTACCTCCTCAACAGTCTGCAACGTGGTCTCTGAGGTCGTTTTCCAACCTTTTTTTAAATTGAAGCATCATAGATTTGAGCATCTTATCACGTAGCGGTATTTTTCTTGTCGTCTTTTTCATTGTTTGTTTTTCAAAATGACGACTTGTGTGGGTTTCTTCATCTTCTTTCCATTTCCTTCAACCTATTTCCGATATCACATCTTAAAATTGTTAATATTCATGCACTGCACATGTTTTTTTTTTTTTTTTTGTTGTAATGAATCAACCCCTCAATCAGTCCTTCCATTTTCCCCTTTCTTGACTGAGCTTCTGAGTGATATTGTAGTAGTGTAGATCACCTTGTTGAGTATATCAGAAGGAAATGTGGTCAGAAGCCGTGATCGAACCATGTCATTGCTTATTTTCCTTGATAAATGATTAGAAGAAGTCGATGGGAGAGAACCATCAACAAAATGATTGTTTGTTTTTGGCACTCTTAGTATTGGAAAATTAAACGAACAATGCCTCCAATAATACTAGAGACCCTAGTAAGTGTTTTCAGATTTTTTGAGGATAGTTCTTACAACCTATGTGGTTATTAGCAATTCTCCCTTTTTTTTTCTTTTTTCTTTTTGGCAATGTATAAGGGTATAGTTGGATAGTTGTTAGAGATTGATTTTTGCAGGGCAGTGATGGTTATGACATTTTTGGAAGACAACTTATTAGGTGTTTTTTTTGGAGGGAAGTGATGGCAATGGTTTCAATACTAAGCCTTTGAACTTGTTTTTCATGTGTTTGTAATTGTGCTTGCAGTGAAGCATGCAGTGGATGTATATTGGTTTGAGTTTCAAAAACTCATTTGTTTGGAGCATGTAGTCCGAATGCGCAATATAGTGAACCATTTAGGATTTTTTCCCATCTTAGTTGAGTGATGACGTCATCGCCCAATAGATTTTGATGCCAAACCTGACATCTTAAATGGGCGATGACGCCCAACAATTTAAATGAGCGACAATGTCGTCGCTAGTTGAAAAAGGGCAAAAAAAAAAAAAGAAAGAAGAAATTTGGCGGGAAGATCGATTATGTTTCACAAAAACTATGAGGACCTTTTTGGTGCACATGACATGTAAGGTGATTTTTCGGGTAAATTCCTCCATATTTTAAGTAATTTGTGAAAAAGTCTAAACAAAATAGATCTACTCTTTTGAACTTCTGTGAGCGCTCAATATTCTTGCATTATGGTAAAAATATTGGGACATATAATTTCTTATCTAAATTCTCCATGGATTTTGAGAGAGTTTTGAAAACGATCAAAAAAGTCCAAATACATCTAAAACTGTTGGATGCTCTCATTTACTCATGTGAAAATGATGATTTTTTCAAACATGATAATATGTTTCACATCTGTAACATTTGCATTTGCGTTGTTTAGATGAGCCATTTACATATGTAATGCCCATTTTTCTATCTTTGGTGTAAAAGTTTTAAAATCAAGTGAAATGAAGTGAAGTAAAGAGAGGGAATAAAATATAAGTGGGTTATGATGGTATTTTATTTTTAGTTGTTTGGTATGAATTTTTTTTTACTTTTTGTATAAAAAGTGGAACTTTTTATCTTTTAGTGAATAAAAGTGGTTGTTTTTTTTACTTTTTTTGAAAAAAAATGGACGGAATTTTGACTTAAAGTATTTTTGATGTGACATCTTATTTGAGAAATGGGAGCTTTACTTGACTTTTATTATTCTAGTAAAGTGGCAAACGAGCCCAACAAATTCAATTACACGAAGCAAATATGCCCAACTCAATTACATGAAAAATCAGGCTCTTAACGTCGGCACAACAAATTTAGCTAATATATCTGCAACCACGTTAGCCATGCAAGATTTTATAACCATCTTTTTAAAATAAACTACACCTCCTTTATAAATAAAATAAAAATGCAAAAGGCAACATGCTCATGGGTGAGTGGTGCTGGCACCTTGGTATCACATGCATGCACAGTGTCCAAGTCCTGAGTCTTTCACGTTAAGGTATCACTTTTGATTAGTAACCCAACTCAGGGATAAAAAAAGCCAAAAGCATTTACACATACAACAATAGAGTGACCCCATCTACAGGTAGGGTTGCAATGGGTATCTGATTATCTGAATTGCAGAAGTTTCGGTTCCAAATAAAGTGGATTTGAACCTATTTTTAGATCCGAAAGAAATATGGATTCAAATCCAAAACCATACTTGTAGGATCCAAAACATTTATGTCTAGACCAACAGGCGGAACACCATTATGTTATAGAGAATTTTGATATTTTTTTAAATAATGGCCCCTCCAATAAATCCTCTTATATGGTGGCCCCCAAGACAAGTTTCTTGGTCCCACCTCTGCTGAAATCGGATCCAAGTTTGTTCCAGCCCAAGATTCCGACTGCCTGTTCACATATAAAATTTTATATAAGTACTAAAAGTCCTATATAGCTTAAGTTATATTCATATTTAAGAGCCTACTTAACTTTAATATAATCATATATTAGGGAAGAATCATATTCTTTTTTTTTGTTTGGTGGGGGGATACAAAGAATTCATAAAAAAATGTTCAAAAGATAGGGCAGTTACTTTTTATCTAAAAAAAATTCATTTAAAGCTATTTTATCCAATTAAATTAATGCAGTATAATCTCAATTTGAAATCTTTTTTTTTTTTTTTAGATGAAGTCGGAACAGGATAAAAAAAAAATAGTTTTGTCATTATGAAAAAACGGATGTGGGAACATTCAAAAAAAGAAAAAGAAAAAACGGATGTGGGTCCGGATCCACCATGGTCCCATCCCGGTCCGACCCATTTGCATCCCTTTCTACAGACTACAGTCTACACTCTACAGGTCATGCAGCTGTACGGCACCAACCAGGGAAAGTCTACCTATCGTGCGAAGAAAACACAGTAGAAAAGAGAGAAGGCAAAAAAATCAGCAGCAGCAGCAGAGAGAGAGAGAGAGAGAGAGACGAAAAAGGAAGAGAACCAACTCCTTTTTCCACATCTCAACAGGTATCCGATCCCCTTCCAACCTTCTCTTCTGCTAAAATCTCTTCTCCTGTTTTTGTAGATACGGATTTCGTCTTTTCCATATGTTTCTGTGGCCTTAAATTTCAACACACCTCGATTTGTATTCACGTCTCTTTGTCAAGTTTCGTATTTGGATGATGGAAATCGAAACGAGAGTTTGTGCAGAGACATGGGTTTTCTTTTAGTCTATAGCTTTGGTGGTTTTTATTGTTCATTTGGTCGTTTTGGTGATGTTTGATGATTTGAATTTGCGAGCTTTTCATGAGTTTTCTAATAGATTTGATTGGTGGGTGTCGAAATCAGTGGGATTAGAGATCTGGGTTCTTCTCGGATTTTCTGTTTAGATACCTTTTCATCGTCTTGGCCTTTTTTTTTTTTTTTTCTCCCAATTACTGTTCTTCTTAGAAGCACTGCTATTAGACTATTGAATAATTTAAGATTTTAACTACTAGCTAGGAACAAGAAAGTGAGGTATCTGTGTGGCAAGTGGTTGAGTCATGAGTGTGTAAGAGTCTAGTTAGTGGTTTTGAGGGATGGAAGGTGAGTGCTGGAAGTTGAAACAGTGAAGATGCTTTAGGAGAAGGAATCATTGATATCATACGACAAGCAGCCTTTAAAAGTTTCAGTTCCCTCTCTGGCTACAGATGGTTAAGCTATATGGAAACCAGTTAAATTTCTAGCAGGGGTTCAATTTTTAAATTCATGGGCAATTTCGGTATATTTCTTTATATGTTCCGGTAAAGGGAGTCAAGAGTCAAGTTATAAAAAAAAAAAAAAAAAGGGGGAGTCAGAGTCAAATGTATTAATAGCAATGACCAAAAGGTTCTAGTGAAGGACAGCGGTACAAAAGAAAGGTGGAGAGAATATTTAGTAAACTCTTAAAAAAAAACTAGATAGAAAACATAATAACAAGAGAAGATACTTTATTCGCTGAACATACTTTGTTCAACGAATTAAGGTGGTGGAAGTGAGGAAGGCATCGAAACAAATGAAGATAGGAAATGTTACAAGCCTGAATGACATTTTAATAAAGGCTTCAAAGTGCTTAGGAGAAATTGAGGGAATTTGGTTAACTAGGATCTTCAATAACATATTAATGACAAAGAAAATGCCGGATGAATGGAGAAGAAATGTGGTAGTACCTGTATATAAGAATAACGGATATATACAAAATTGTACCAACTATCGCGAGATTAAACTTATGAGTGATACTACGAAGCTATGTGAGGGAGTAATGGAACAAAGACTTAGATAAAAGACCAAAATATCTAAAAATCAATTTGGTTTTATGTTATGAGGTCGACCGTGGAAGGTATCTTTTCACTTTAGGCAATTAATGGAAAAATATTGAGTAAAGAAGAAAAATCTATATATGGTCTTCATCCATCTAGAAAAAGCTTACGACAAGGTACCTAGAGATTTATTTTGGCGGATTTTAATTTTTAATAAAAGGAATGTCTCAAGAGGTTATATTGAAATTATAAAATGCATGTATGAAGGAGGGATAACGAAACTGAGAACTACTTGTGGAGAGATGTGAGTTCCCAGTGACCATAGGTTTGCATCAGGGTCGGCCTTAAGTCCTTTTCCTTTGCATTGATTATGGATGAATTAATTGCCCATATTTAAGATGAGTGGTGCATGTTGTTTGCAAATGATATAGTGCTGATGGATGAATTAAGATTTGATGTGAATGCAAAACTTAAGAGATGGCATGAGACTTTAGAATCCAAATGCTTTAAAATTAGTCCTATAAATCCAGAATATATGGATTGCAATTTCAGTGGGCATATACGAAGAGCCAAAAATGCCGTGAGAATTAAAGCCTAGGAGATACTACAAAGAGATTCATTTTATTACCTTGGCTCGATAATTAGTAAGGATGGAGAGATTGATTACTATGTTGAACATAGGATAAAAGCAGGATGATAAGTGGAGACTTACTTTTGGAGTGCTTTATGAGCAGGGCATGCGAATAAGATTGAAGGAAAATTTTTACAGGACATTAACTAGACCGGCTATAACCTATGGAGCAGAATATCGACCAATCAAGAAGCAACATATGCACAAAAATGGAAGCAGTAGAGATGAGAATGTTGAGGTGGATGTGTGGTAAAACTAAGGAGGATAAAATTAGAAATGAGCTCTTTCAAGAGCATTTAGAGGTAGCATCAATAGGAGATAGAATTAGATAAACCCGTTTGAGATGATTTGGGCATGTCCAACGTAGGCCAACAACGGCGCCGGTAAGGAAAAGTTTGGCTATGCAGGTTGATGGCCCACCAAGGAAAAGGGATAGGCCAAAGAAGATGGATATGGAGGTAGGGGTATTCATGGACCGCGCCGGGCCGAGCTTGAGACCGGCCTAGCAGCCCGCTTTGGCACGGGCTTGGGCCAAAGGTCATACTAATTTGGCCGGGCTTGCTTTTTTATTTGGGCCTGCTTGCCTGCTTATATATATGTGTCGGGCTTTGTTTCAGTGGTAGAGAGCCCGAGCCCGGCCCGTCCTAACTTAAAAAATAATGGTAAAAGAGTGAGTGCATTGGGATTTGAACAAATGGTGTCTCGCAACGACACACAACACAAAACCAATTGAGCTGCTGCTTGAGACAATGTAAAAATGATTATGGTTTCTCCTTATAATGTTAACATGAGCTGGTCTGATTCTTTTTTAGGTGGGCTGGTCTCCGACAAGCCTGCCGTCCCACGTGTCAGGCTTGGGCCCGGCTGGGGCCTAGAGTTTGAAGCTCGGTCCGGGCTTGGATATAGCTCGGCCCGGTCCAACCCGGCCCATGAACACTCGTGGATGGAGGTAGTAAAAATAAATTTGAAGAAGTGCAACTTATTTAAGGATTTGGCTCAAAATAGATTGGAATGGAGAAACAAAATTCATGTCGCTAACCTCAACATAGGTGCAACTTATCTGTGGATTTGGCTCAGGATGATGATGGTAAAGGGAGTCAAAATTAGTGCGAGCTGGGACTTGGGTTTGTTTTGGTTGTGCTACTTTAATGGATTTCTTGTCCATATATATATATATATATTTTTTGTGGGGTGTTTTAGATGCTATGGAATTTGATTTTCTTGTTCTTGATGTGTTTGTTTAATGATTCAAAATAAAGTGAATTAGGTATCTGATTTATCTTTGATCTCGCTATTTTGAATTTTGACATTCTTTTCTTGTTGTGTATGTGGATGATTGTAATGCCTTGATTTATTTTGACTATGACAGCCAGTCAAAAATAGTGGAAGCAAGGATTTGTGTTCATTTTTGTTTTAATATCTGGGTAATTTCTCTGTCAATTGTGTATCAAGGTAGTACTTGCTTTGAATTTTGAAAATGTGAATCTCTCGAGCTCTCTTTATTGGGTTAGATGAGTGAATCAGAATCAGGGTAATTAGAAATTTAGGCTCCTTTTGTTTTATGCCGTTTCTTGGTTCATTGGGCTTACTTTCTCCTTATATAGTTCGGAATGCAGATCCTTCACTTCTTGATGAGTTGCTCATTTCAAAAATTGCAGTTTCAAGTCATGTTTCTCATGTTAAAACAAAGAAGTCTTCATTTTACAAGAGTGATAATTCCTCATTTTCCTGGGCTGCTTGGGTGTCCTGAATATCTCAGGCTGGCTGATCCTCTTCTGCTTAAGCCAATCGTCTGGCATTTCCAGCTGAAATCTTAGACAGCCGAAAAATTGATTTAGGGTGGAAAAGGATGAAATATAGAAAAGCAGCAACTTTGATTATGGTTCCTCCATTACCCAATGCATAGTGGGATATTGATAAACATCTATTTTGTTGCAAATCACTATCGTTTGAGATTTTTTTTCCTTCTTGGTCTTTCTATCGTTTGAGATTTGGTGGCAGTCAAATGGACACTCATCTTTAAGTAATTTGGTCTCTCGTTTTTAGGTATGGATTCTTTCTTTAGATCGTCAGCAATACTAAAGGTCATGGAATTGAATGTTCGTTTTGATACATGTCACATGATATTGATAACTGAGGATGAATTTATTTGGGACTTGGTATTATATTTTCATGATCACTTTGTTGTTCTTTTGGTGAGCTAGTTGGAGCAACAGGAATGGCTACTGCTGCAGCATGTGTTGAAAGAGCAACCAGTGACTCACTGACTGATCCAGACTGGGCAATCAATATTGCGATCTGTGATATTATTAACGTGGATCCAGGGTAATCTTCTTGCTGTTAACCTTTTTCTTTGTATCTTATATCTCCACTTAACACTGGTAAAGAAGTGTCAAAAGTTGCTGGTATCTCAACGCTGATGTCACTCTTTAATCTTTATCTAAGAAAACCTAGCTTTACTTGCTCATAGATTTAAATTAAATTCTTATAGTTCTGTTTCTTGCCACTTGTGCTTCTGTAGTGACCCTGCTGTTAATTCTGCAATGGGTGACTGTGGGTTGGTGATTTTTTCTGTTTGCACGTTGCAGGATTTGTCAGAAATTGAAATGTTGTGCTAATAAAAGCAATGTATTAAGCATGGTCTCTGGCTGTTTTTTTCTTTGTCCTGGGACCTTTTGGGCAACGAGGAATGTGAATCACTGCCTCAGCTTTCTAAAACGCCTAGTGCGACTCAGTGGATTAACTGGAAGTTGATTCTGTGAAGTTTACCACTAGGCTAAATTTTTCTTAGCTTCTGGAAAAAAACAAAGACTGCCAAGCAGTGCAAAATGAGCGCGAGTGAGGGTATGGTCTTGGGGTTTTCAGCAGACACAGGTCTCCTGTCCAAAGTGAAAAGTCAGGTCAAGTCATCCCTATCTCAAGTAACAAAACACCCCTTTGTGGTTCTGCCAAACACTCCTTTGTGTTTCTGATTCATGTATGTTGCTTCTTTGAACCCATTCTTACAAGAGAAACTATGTTATTTGGCTGGAGCAAACACATTCATAAGAAGCAATCTCATTAGTGAATTGTTCTGTAAGCCATGCAGTTTTTTGGAATTAAAAGTAATTTTCTGTAAAGTAGTTAGTTGTCTCTTCTGATTTAGGAAGTTTTTCATATTTGAATTTGCGAAGTTAGAAGTGGTTATGGCAGTCGTTTTATACAATAAATACCTTCATCTATATGTATATATTAGAATGTTCTAATTTTCTGGAGAATAGTTCATACTCTTCCATTGAGACCTCATCCAAGCTTTGTGGTGCTGTTTTTTGATTCTTTGGCATGAGTCTTGGGCTAGTTTGAACTTGGGTTCACCTTACTGAGAAGTGAATTATCCAGGACTTGGAATTCTGTGTTCTCTTTATGGTATTGCTTGCAAAATCTGATGCTGTACATGTGACGGTTTCTGCAGTGCTCTCTCTAACTGGGTTTAGAAAGTAAATTTGCAGTTTTGCCCATAAAATTGGATTTTCTGTAAGAGTATAGTTTCTTGGAATTGTTGGATGCTCTCTGGGGAGTTCTTTTTCATTTTTCAATAATTTCTGATTTTTCGCCAAATATTATATGGATTGCCGATTGCTCAATTAAGAAGAGGGAAGATGAGTTTATGAGTTTGTTCAAATAGAAAATAACTTGGTTCCAATGCTTCACAAACATCAACTTCTAGGAGCAAATTTTAGAACAAAAGGAATGGTTTGAGTGGGATATAGAAGCTAAGATCAGTGCGAATGGGCAAAATGGAGACAAGCTAGTGGATTGTTGTGCTTGCTATTATTGAGTGCCGTTTCGATTTAAAGGGGCATTTGGCCATTAAGACTTTTTTGGGCGTATGCAGCTGAGTGTTGAATAAAAATGAAATATCATGAAGCCAAAGACATTGTTGTGGGATACGTATCCTAATATGGATATGTGAGTTACAAAATATAATAGGAATGGAATGAGTACATAAAATAATAATAAAAATCTTATTGTACAGTAATAGTTGACGATGATAGCTCCGAGCTGAGGGTGTACATCTTGACCTTATATTGTTTGATGGTTACTGGTAGGTGATGAAGTGTAAATACAAAATAAGTTTCAAGTTACCTTTATTATCTGTGATGCCTACAAGGACAAAGTGTGGTACGATGTTGTGCCGATATGCTGGGGATGTCCTACTTGGACGTCTGTGGATGTATGAAAAGAATGGAATCCATCGGATGAGGGACAATACATATATATATATATAATTATAAAAGATGGAAAACTTGGTACACTCCCTCATGAATGCATCGAACAAGAGCTCCACTCCCTCTGCAGTTTGCAAGGGTTGAGAGCAAAAACTCTCTCAATCTTTGTATCCAATCTCCCAGAGAAGATCTCAAAGGTTGAGTTAGAGTCAATGTTTTGCAGGGAAGGGAGGCTTGTTGATATCTTCCTTCCTGCTGAGAAGGGAAGCAGGAAGGGCAGGGGATTTGCATTTGTTCTGTTTGATACGAAAAGAGATGCTGAAAGGGCAATGTATAAGGTGGTGGGAACGCATTTGGTGGTTTGGGTGGGTGGGTTGGGTTTTTTTTTTTTTTTTTTTTTTTTGGGGTCGTTTTGTTTTAGGGTTGGGAAAGGAAGATGCAAGCGAACATGGCTTATTACCATTCACTTGGGGAAACGGATAGCACAGGTGGTAAGGCCAGATTGAGCGAAGAGGGACATAACAAAAACTATATGAAAGTTTTGTCTGAGCTCAGACATTAAAAGGGGGTCAACTAATAGAAGGGAGGATGAAGGGTGAAGCAACGCAGGGGAGAAGGAGGATAGCCAACGGGCTATTCTCCAAGCCTAACAGCTTAGGATAGGATGTCTTGGTCTCACGCCACATACAAGAGAGAATCACTAGTTTGAGAAAGCTCGATTTCATTCAAATTTTCTGTATATCCCAAGAGAAGGGATTACATCCTTATGTAAGAAAGTCTAAGCAAGAATTTAGCAATCAATCCATACTAAATAAGAAACCACCTAATTCTAAGACTCTGGGAAAATTTAGAAAGTGCCTAATTATTGTTTAAATCATAGCAATTAAGAAATCTACTAAATTGAGGAAATCATCTAGAAGGTTAAAGACTGGAAACTATCGTGGGAGAATCTTGGATTGGATTTTGTCATTGCCATTGCTGGGCCTTGTAGGCTTTGGGTCTTCTGGAATAAACCTTCAAACGTGGCCCATTAGTCTGGCCTGCATCAGCTCTCCCCCTCTTGGAGGGAACTCGAGCTTGAGTTTAGTAGGTGGTCTCCTGGATCGAAGATCAATCGTACAAACTTTTGGTGTGCTGCTCGATCTCTATCTTTTGTGCATAGTGTGGAGGCTTCATGTGTTTTGTACTTCCAACTCGAAATTGATCGGAGGCATTGCTTCTTTTGATTTCCGAAGTCAGCTTGGATGTGAGACTGATCCATTAGATGCATCGAAGTCTGAATTTCAATTGATAGCACACAGTCTTCAGTCAGGAAGAGTTGATCTCCTAAGATGAAACCTATATGAGGAATTGCGATGACTTGACCATCATTCGGGACTTCCATAGTAATAGTCTTTTCATCCGATGATGTAACTTGAGCTTCTGGAAGTGGACTTCCGATGGGATCCATTAGATGATCAAACTCCTAGATAGTGTCTTCAGTTTTTGTTTCTTGTTCTTCCAATGTACCTGAAGTAGGATCCAGAGGGGGAGTTTTGTCGATCACTTCATCTAAATTTCTTGGGAAATCATTTATTTCTTGCTTTTTTTCTGCAACATCAACTTTAACTTTCTCCATGACTGGTTCTACAATAGGACTTCTGTGGTTTGCGGAGACTTTTCTTCTTGCACCTTAGCCTTTTGGAGGCGATAGTGTTTTATCGAATGCTCGATACGGATCGCTTCCCAAAATGCCTTGTGCATATCTTTGCTTTCTTTCTTCATATTTTTCAATATGCCCGGTCGCAAATGTTTGAGAAACCGATTGAAATCAAGTGTCTTGCCCAAGTCACATAAATAGTGTAGCCTTTCAAATTTATTGGCATATTGTTCGACAGACAATTTTTCTTGTGTCAAACCAAGGTACTGCGCAAAAATTTTTCTTGTGTCAAACCAAGGTACTGCGCAAAATGGTCAATGAGCTTCAAATTGGCTTCCACTGGTGGGGAGAATGGATCTCTTCCATGTACGTACTTGTCCTCCATTAGGAATTTCATTTCCTTCCATGTTGGTGGATGTTGATATAACTGACATTCTACCTTTTTCCACCATGCTTGTGCATCTCGTAGAAGCTTTCTTTTTGCATAATCTTTACACGAATTACCTCTCAATTGACGCCATGTAAAATAATCTTCAAGTACTTTAATCCAATTCAAGAAGACACGTGGATCTCTATTTCCATAAAAAAATGGAACTTCAGGAGCTTCTCTACAAAACATGTTTGAAAATTTACCTCGATGAGCATTGACAAGGGATGGACTGTTTGCTGCTTGATAATGCTGAATGAAGTGGCAGACCATATATAACTTCTAAATGGGTTGGGCTGGGCTCATTGCATATGGCTTGCTAACAAGAGAGGAGCATAGTGCTGGTATGCTATTGCTGACCTGTGTGCCTGCAGTTTTTGGCTTGAGGCTTAGATTCTTTTTCTTTTCTTTTCTTTTTTTTGCCTCTTTGGTCGGACCTGACCCAACTTAAGCCCACTGATTGGGCTCAACACGTGCTACTCAAAAGCTACGTGCAAGGCCCTCTCACCTCTGCCTCGATCTGGATGCCCGAAAAAAGAAAGAAAAGGGGTTCTGCTGCTGATGAAGGTGCGAAGACGGTGATGGCAACGGAAGGCGTCGCAAGCAGCTGGCGACGATGACACCGACGGCGTTGGTGATCGGCGGGGCACAGTATGTACTTTTTTGTTTTTTCTTCTCTCTTCTCCTTTCTCTGTTTTGTCTTTTTTTATTTCTTTTGTTCTGGGCGTGGGATTGGAATGAGAAGGGACTGGTAGTTTCGGAGGGGGTGTGTCAAGCAGGGGGGGGGTGGGTGTCGGTTTGGTTTGGGTGGTCGGATGGGTCGCTAGAGTTCAGGGATTTGGGGATTTGTGGGTTGGGTTTCAGTGGAGTGGTGGGAAAGGGCTAAGTGGAAGGGTTGGATGGGTTTCAGTGAGGTCGGGCAGGACAGGAAAGGGATTCGGGAGTGGCTGATGTGGGGATTTGGGGTACTTAGGGCTTCTGGGAAAGGGAAAGGAGCTGGCGATGGGGCTGGGTGGCTGGATGGTATTCGGTGCAGGGTTTGGGTTGGGGTCTTTGGGAGAGTGCGGAGGTGGGTTTGGCTGGGCTTGTGTGAGGTAGGGAGCTGGTGGGGTTTCGGTTGATGTGGTGACAGATGCTGGGTTTTTTTTTTTTTTTTTGATTTTATTTTATTTTATTTGTGGCTGTTGCGATGGGTGGATGGAAGGAGCTTGGACGTGATGATAGAAGATGATAGATAGGAATTGGGGATCACGGGTTACCTTGAATCAGCGATCCAGATGGCGATCCGAGATGGGATCTTCGCTCTGATACCAATTGAAGTAGCGCAAGGGAGAAGGAGGATAGCCAATGGGCTATTCTCCAAGCCAAACGGTTTAGGATAGGATGTCTTGGTCTCACACCATATACAAGAGAGAATCACTCGTTTGAGAAAGCTCAATTTCATTCAAATTTTCTGTATATCCCAAGAGAAGGGATTACATTCTTATATAATAAAGTCTAAGCAAGAATTTAGCAATCAATCTATACTAAATAAGAAACTACCTAATTCTAAGAATCTAGGAAAATTTAGAAAGTGCCTAATTATTGTTTAAATCATAGCAATTAAGAAATCTACTAAATTGAGGAAATCCTCTAGAAGATCAAAGACTGGAAACTATCATGGGAGAATCTTGGATTGGATTTTGTCATTGCCATTGCTGGGCTTTGTAGGCTTTGGGCCTTCTGGAATAAACCTTAAACGTGGCCCATTAGTCCGGCCTACATGAAAGGGGAAGCCCAGAAGCTCAGACCAGCAGGGTGGATAGTGGATGATGACAGGGAGAAACGAGTGAGAGTAGCCTCTTGGGTGGTCAAAGAACAAAAGAAGTCATTGTTTTGTAGCTTAGTTTGCTTCTTGAAGACCAGCGTTAATGTGCAAAGGCATGCAGAAGACTGGTTAGACATATGTTGGGGCAAGATGCCAAACAAGATTCAAATGCTGGACGACCAAGTTGTATGGATGCAGTTTTTGATAGAGAAGGAAGTAGAAGATGTCCTAGAGAATGCAACACGGAAAGGAGATCCTTCCCCTTTCTATTTTCTAGAAAGGTGGATGGAATTTTTGGGACATCCCCCACACCCTTGTTGGATCAAAGATAAAAGGAACGCCCCTACATGTTTAGCATGAAGACGTGTTTAAGTTGCTGGGAGAATGCCTTGGGCATATTGTGGAAGTAGACAAGAAAACCATTTAGAACGAGCATCTAAAAGTGGGAAGGATGAAGGTGCTTCTAAACGACTCAGCTTCCTTGCCTACTTCATTGCCAATCTGGGTGGAGGAGATTAAATTCTTTGTGCAGTTGGAGATTGACCAAGAGACTGATGTTCTACAAAATGGGAGGGAGGAAGAGAAGACGAGATCTCAGGTCCACAGAGCTAGAAAATGTTGTCGATGCAGAGGATGGATGGAGAGAAAAGAGGAGCTAGGGGAGGAAGATGATGACGTCACAACCCATGTTTTGAATTTTGAAAAGCCTGCTTAGAAGGAGGAGTTGGAGGGGAGGATAAGTCGAGATGGGCCCTAGGTTTAGAAAACAATTTCCAAAGAAACTGGCTTTGTTGTTGGGTCAAGATTGTAAGAATGAGCCCAACGAATATGGATAGAGAGAGCTTGGCTCGAGGAAGCATATATTCTCGAACATAGGGCTCATTTCAGGGAAGGATTTAGAAGAGGAGAAAGGAGGAGATGGGACATATGGCGATGAGGAGTTGACGAGTTCTCCGATCTCATCTGGTGAAGACGAGAAAAGGGAGACAGAGGACGACTCAAACGAAGAAACTAGAGGGGTAGTTCTTACGCGGAAGATTGGTTCAGGAGAAAGAAGAGGGACCTGACTTCTTCAATAGAGGTGGTGAAGTAGTGTTTGGTTGAGGGACCTGTAGCTGAAAGGGATGGATCTCAGTAGCAACATGCAGTTAGGAAGGGTCTAGGAATGGCTGGATTGATGCAGAAGCAGGTAGAGGAGATGCCCAATCAAGAGCCAGAGGAAGATAAACAAGAACGGGGAAGAGGTTTTTTTTTTTTTTTGGTTGTGGGGGGGGGGGGGGGGGGGGGGTGCAGGGTGGTGTGGTTTGTTCCTAAACAACGACAGGTCTGATCCTTTCAAAGAGGGCAAAGGCTCTTTTGCATCACCGAAGAGGGATTCAACAAGGTGGATCTCGATTGCAGGAAGAAAATGCGCGGGATCTGAGCCTGTTGAATGACAATGGGCTAAGGTCGTCTACTCACAGGGCTCCAAAAGCACTGATAGGGTCTCTGATATCAACGCCAAAGAAAGGAGTTTCCACGAACGAGAAAAATGATGAGGAAGGCACGAAAGGGATGTTCCAGAAGGGTGATATAGAGGGAGAATTAAAGGAGCAGTGGGGTGATGATCACATGCAGGTGACAGATCAGGACACGCAGTGGTGCCTCAGAAAAAAATTCAATGTGGAAGGGCTATTGGTGTTTCAGTGGATGATGTAGAGGGGGATGGACAGCAATGTTAAAGCTTACACAAAGAAGGGAGGAGCAAAACAATGCTGAATTGTGGAGCAAGAACTAGCAAATGGAGAAGCCTAGCTCAGGGAACGGAGGAAGGAAAACTCAGGGGGATTTATCAAGTTCTAAATGAAGATTATATCATAGAATGTGACGGGTTTAGGGGGAGCCCTTCGCAGGATGGTGGTCAAAGAGATGCTTAGGAGACATAAGTTGCAGATTACTTTGATCCAAGAGTCCAAACTAAAAGAGGTAACTGAAAGAATTATGAAAGAAATTTGGGGGTAGCAGGTTTATAGGGTGGGTGGCTGTTGAAGTAGTGGGATCAGCAGGGGGATTATGCTATTGTGGGACTCGCTCGGTTAAAATTTTGAATAGTTGGAGTGATGTTTTCTCTGTTTCAGTGTTAGTGGATGATTGTCCAATAAATCAAAATGGCTTATAACATATGTTTATGGCTCTAATGATAGCTAGAGAAGAAAAGAGTTTTGGAAGGAGCTAGATGCGATAAGAGGAAGATGGGGTGGTGCATGGTGTACTGGAGGAGACTGGAATATAGTTAGGTTCCCTAGTGAAAAACTAGGAGCAGGCAGAATTACAAAAGAGATGAAGTGTTTCTCAGATTGGATAAATTCACATTTGTGGATTTGCCATTGAAAGGGGCATCCTTTACTTGGTCTAACCACCAGAGCCCGCTAATCTTGCGAGGTTGGATAGGTTTTTGCTGTCAAATGACGGGATGGATCTATACCCAGAGGTATGTCAATTAGCCCTTCCAGAATTGCTTTTCTTTTTACCTTCATGCTTGATTCTAAATCTGACTGGTAGGGCCCAATCCCATTTTGGTTTGTGTTAATGTGGTTGGAGGAAAAGAGTTTTCCATAAAAGATTATGGATTGGTGGAAGGAAATGAAGGTAGAGGGTTGGGAGGGTTGTAGGCTGGCTACTAAGCTTAAATTGTTGATGCTGAAAATCAAAGAGTGGGCTAAAAAGAACTTTGGAGATGTGGGAGTGCAGAAGGCTTACTAGTTAGAAGAGATTCAAAGCCTTGAGAGGAAAGAGAAATCTGGGCAGTTGACTTTTAAGGAAAGAAGTAACAACTCTTACTAGATCTTGGCCAGCCCATTTTCAAGGTGGAAGGCGTTCTATTCTCAGAAAAAATCTATTGTGGGAACCTCCTCCGAATGGTTTTCTTAAGCTAAATTTTGATGGCAGTTATTTTCCGCATATTCAGATGGGTGGAATTGGGGGTGCTATTCGTGACTTCTTTGGAAAAGTTGTCAAAAACTTCGCGGGTCTTGTGCATTGTGTTGATTCTAATGGAGCTGAGATGTATGCTTTATTGGTGGGCTGCCGTGAACTTCATCATCTGGGAGGTTTTCATGTAATTATTGAAGGTGATTCTTTCTTTGCGATTCAGTGGGGTTCTGGGAAGTCTTCTCATCCGTGGACTTTAGCTGATTTGGTGGAGAGGTGCAAGATATTTCATCTCACCTAGGAGCTTCTTTTCTTTATTTTCCTCGTGAAGCTAATTTCGTGGTAGATGGTCTTGCTAGGGAAGGGGTTTTTCTGCTTCACATTTGGTTTGATGTTTAGCTTTTGTTTGTGTTATTTTATTCCTGTTCGTTGTTCTTTTTTTGTTTCTTCTATCTTTGAATAAAATTTACCGTTATCAAAAAAAAAAAAAAAAAAAAAGGAATTTTGAACCTCAAAGAAAAATTTCGAAGAAATTTTAGGGAGGAAGAGATTATGTGGAGACAGAGATCACGATGTAAATGGTTGAAAGACAGTGACAAGAACACTAAGATCTTTCACAGGATAGCTTCTTTTAGAAAGAGGATAAATAGAATAGTTTCTCTGGTGGATGGAGATAGAAGGTTGGAAAGCAAGGAGGAAATAATTAATCATATTGAGGAGTATTCCGTCTCCCTTTATTCTAAGGATGTGTGGGAAAGACCTTCCTTGGATAAGTTGGAGTTTTCTAGAATAGGGGATGAGCAGGCTTAATGGCTAGAACGAAAGTTTGAAGAGAAGGAGGTTCGTCAGGCTATCTTTGCTCTTGCAGGTGATAAAATTCCGGGTCTTGATGGCACCCCAGTAGATTTCTTCCAAAGGTTTTGGGTTATGTTGAAAGATGGTATTCTTGAATTTTTGGAGGAATTTCACGTTGGGGGAAGTTGTCCAAGGGTATGGGAGCCTCTTTCATAGTTCTAATTCTGAAAAAGGAGGGGGAATCGATATAAAAGACTTTAGGCCCATTAATTTGATTAGAAGTGTTTACAAGATCCTAGCTAAGGTTTTGGTAGCGAGGCTTCAGAAGATTTTGACATGTATAATTTCGGAAGAACGAGGAGCTTTTGTTGAAGGTACGTAGATTCTGGATGGAAGTCCTTATTATAGCAAATGAGTGTGTTCACTCAAGGGACAAGGAAGGAAGACCAGGTCTTATTTTGCAAGCTTGATCTGGAAGAGGCATATGATATAGTGGACTGGTGCTTTTTGCAATACCTTCTACATAAGATGGGGTTTGATGTGAAGTGCAAAAATTGGATTAAGGAATGTGTGGCTTCAGCTTCTTGCTCCATAATTATTCATGGTACCACAAAAGGCCTCTTTCTAGCGCAAAGAGGGCTAAGGCAAGGAGATCTATTATCGCCTTTCCTCTTTGTGATTGTAGCGGAGACGTTGAGCATGATGGTGAAGGTCGCTGCGAATCGAGGACTAATGATGGGATTCAAAGTGGCTGCTACGGCTCCATCAGTATCTCTTTTGCAATTCACAGATGACACCCTCATCTTTTGTGAAGCTTTTGAAGACCAAATTAGAAGCGAAAGCCATTCTAGGTTGTTTTGAAGCGGTGTCAGGTCTAAAGATTAATTTATTCAAGAGCGAGTTGATAGGGATAAGAGTCGAGGACTCGGCGATGTGCCAGTTTGCGGATGTTCTAGGATGTAAAGGGGAATCCTTCCCAATTAAATATTTGGGCCTTCTTCTGCGTTTAGGGCTAACTAATATATCGGTTTGGAATCCAGTGGTGGAAAGGATGGAGACGAAATTATCTACTTGGAAAGCTAATTACCTCTCTATGGGAGGAAGGATTACTTTTATAAGAGCAGTGATGGCAAATCTTCTAGTTTATTACCTATCAATTCTGAAATGCCCAATATCAGTGATTAACAGGATAGAGAAGTTACAAAGGGATTTTCTTTGGCAAAGGAGGTGTGATGAAAGGAAATTATGGACTGGGCTTCGGTTGGTTCATCTAAAGCTGGAAGGAGGCCTGGGTGTCAAATCCCTAAGATGTATGAATAAAGCATTGTTAGGGAAATGACTATGGAGGTTAGGGGGTAAGTCGGAAGGCCTATGGAGGCAGTTGTTGATGACCAAGTACGGCAATCAAAGGGATGGTTGGGAGGCTGAGGGAGCTGCTTATAAATTCTCACAGATGTGGAAAGGTATAATATCTGTAAAGGAGGAGTTTATGCAGAACATTAAATATCAGGTACATTCGGGGGAGAAGATTCTTTTTTGGAAAGATATGTGGGTAGGTGATTTACCGTTAGCATCTAAATTCCCAGATTTGTTCAATTGCGCTTTGGTGGAGGAAGCAAAGGTAAAAAGCTATTTTGAAAAATGTGCCAATAGGGAACGGGTGATTTGGTGCCCCATCTTCAGAAGAAATTTAAGGGACAATGACGAAATGCCATTTCTCTCTCTACTAAACCTTTTAGGGTTAGTTTGGCAACTCTACTAATAGAGTCAAGTGAAGTAAAGTTGATTTTGAAGAAATAATAAAATATAATTGGGTTATAATGGTATTTTGTTTTTAGTTGTTTTTTATGTAATCTTTTTGACTTTTTGTATGGGAAAGTGGAGTTTTTTTTTTGTATTTTAGTGGATAAAAGTGGTTGCTTTTTGAAAAAGATGGAGGGAGTTTTGAATTAAAGTGCTTTTGATATGACATCTTGTCGGAAAAATGGAGGCTTTATTTGACTTTTACTATGCTAGTAAAGTGCCAAACTAGCCCTTAAGGGACGTTTATATTCCTGAAGAATGGGAGGATGCTAGGACTTGGAATGCCTCGAAGGATGGTTCATTCTCCATCTCATCTTTTTATTCGATCATATCTACAAGGACAGTGATGAGATCTCAGGCAGCGAATATTTAGAAGTTCAAGGCTCCTCCTATAGTAGTGGTCTTTGGCTGGCTAGTTCTCCAAAGACGAATCCTTACTATGGACAATCTTAGACGCGGAGGGAAGATTGTTGTCAATGCATGCCCTATGTGTTTGGAAGATGAGGAAACAATAGATCACCTTCTCTTGAGGTGCAGAAGTGCTGTGAAGATTTGGAATGCTGTAATTAGCTGGTTTGGATGTAGTTGGGTTCTTCCGAAGCATGTTCAGGATCTTTCGAAGGCTTGGAAGTCTCCCATTGGGTCCTTTTAAGGGGAGGAGATGTGGAAGCTTTCCTTTCTTGCAGTGGTTTGCCATGTCTGGAAGGAGAGGAATGCTAGATGTTTTGAAGGAGTAGCAACGAATGGAGAAGCGCTATGCAGAAGGATTAAATTTTCAGTTGCTCAATGGGTGATAAACTGATAATAAATCCCATCTTCGGAGATTATTCTTTAGGCCAAATTATGTTCAATTGGAAGGATGTTGCCTTTCAGTAATTAGGTTATGAGGTTTGGTTTTGGGGATTTTTCCGTCATCTATCTGCCTGGTTCTTTTGGAGGGCCCTTTTCAGTCGCTTCCTAGATTTTGGGGCGGTGGTTGTTGTTTTGCTTGTCAGTATAAACCTTTTGTTCTGATAGCTCTTTTAATGAAAGTAACCACTCAAAAGAAAAGAAAAGAAAAAAAAAAAAAAAAAAAAAAAAAAAAAAAAAACCCAACCTTGTTACACTCCATCATATGAAGCTGGAACTACTAGGGAGAGGATCCAGATTAGGTTTTACTAAAGAATCACTTCAAGTACCGCATGTTTACAACAAAAATGCAATTAGAAATTGAGTTTGATGTCAGGCTATTATTCAACCGGGTGGGGATGATGCAAGTCCAATGGACTAATTCAACCAAACTCGTAGCCCAAATTTTAGGCCCCAAAGAGGGGATTTAGTGACAACTCGTACAATGTCAAAGGAGTTTTTTTCCATTAGTATTTTTAATTTTTATTTATATATTGGGTTGTGATCAGGATCATAGTTACCTGGTCCTCAATGTGATGATTTGTAGTTTGTAATTCAAGACTAACTGCAATTCAAAAATCCGATTGGGAAGGTTTGTTTGATTCATTTTTCTATTCATTTTGGTTCATAATTCTAGTTTGAAAAATTCGATGAACTAATTCGAATATATAATTGAATTTATAGGTTGACCTGTATACCTTTGTTCAAAGGAGTTTTATATTAGGAAACTTCCAAAGTCAACTTCACTTATCTGGTCAAAGGTGATGAGAATGACCATTATTATGAAAATTACTATTAAATTGGTGTAACTTGGCAAGTATTAGAAAATATGTCCAAACAGTAAATGCTAATTATGTCCAAGTGGCATGTTCATGGTATGGTATTATTCATGCGATAAATTAATAACAATTCATAAGTGGGACCTGCATGTTCTAATTAATTTTTATTGAGTTGAAAAGATTACATTTAAATCCAAAATTGAATATAATTAACAATTACCATTCAAAAAAAATATAATTAACAATTGATACTACTTATTAACCTAATCACAAATTGGGACCGAGAATTATGGATGCCCTAGTAATTAATCCTGATGCCCCTAGTAATTAATCCTGATGCCCTAATTCATCTTTATGGAGCGAAATTCAAGGGAACCCTAGCAATTGGGTATGTATGGGTTTGGGGCCTTACATTAAGGCCCTCAAAGCCATCCCAAAATTTACCCATTAGATAAATTTGAGTAGGCCCCAAAATTTTCTAATTGATTCAAGGGCCAAAAAAATCAAATGAGTGAGATTTGGATGAGCGCTGAATCATGTGGGATAGTGAAAGGGAGGAGTTTAGATTTGATCTAAAGGGGGCAGGGGATCCACACACTGCAAGCTGTTCTATGCTCATGGAGTGCCAGGCTATCCTGAAAAATAGCAGCAAAGGAAGGCTTTCTTTTACATCACGTCACTTCTCATCAATAGATTCCATCCCATTGCAGAGAAAGTTAAGTTTAAGAGTAGAATACATAATTTTTATGGCTAGCTTATAAATTCGTTAATGGGCCCCACATCCCAAAATCTGAACTGCCCAAAATTGTTGCCTCCTTACATATTTAGCCTGGTCCAAATTTCTCTCCAAGCTCACTGCCAGTTTGATCTGTGAAGAAAACACAGTAGAATTTGAGCAATCCAAAGGTGAGTCCAAAACTGATTGAAGGAAAATTTGGCAGAGTTGGTATGTAAGGAAAAATGATTATGAGCCAATTGGATTTCAGAGATTGGCTCAATGATGAAGTTATGAGCTTGATTTGGGATGATCTATGTGAAGTGCCTTGTAGGGATGATCTTTTGGGAACTATCTAAACACAACACAGACACACGCGCGGGGGTGGGGGGGCGGGGGGGGGGGGTGGGGGTTGTGGGAGGTTGGTTTGTTCTCTCTTCCATATTCAAACTCTCTCCAAACTCTCTGAATCAGGGGGTTTCGAGGCAACATCTCTCTTTCATCTCTGAACTCCCCAGATGAGGGGTTTCAAGGCTTTGGAATTTGCAGCAAACGAGCTGCGGATTGTTTGGTGCAAGTAGTTTCAAGTTCAAGGCCTCCTCAACGAATTAGGTAACTACGGTTAGAATATAGTTTCCTGTTTGATTAAGCTAGGTTATAGTTTCCTGTTTTGAGAAATCAGTTTTAGGGTTTTTATCTTCCTATATATATGGATGTAAGGCTGTAGGATAGATCAAAGAATTTTCTATGTGTGAGGTTTGTTAACCTCTTTATGAGTCTCTAGGATACTTCATTTTTTCATGCCTCAGCACTTTTATCCACCCAATCAAACCCTCTCCAAATGGGTTTGCTTCAATCTATTTCAAGAAAACGGTATGGGGAGAAATTCCTAAATGGGACCTGACAGGTTGATTGCTGGACAATCAGGTTATAGGTAGATAGTTTTGTTAGAATATTGAGAAGCTTATACTGGATTATTTTGTTGAATTCTTTAGACGTGGGAAGTGGCTGGACTTCTATTTGAGTTTTGAATACTGTGAATTGCATGCTTCTCAGTAAGGATAACATTCATGCTTGTATATTGTCATACATTGTATGAAAATGCCAACAAGTTTGGTTACCCTGTATACTGCTGCCTGACATTTCTTCTGTATGACGAGGACTCCTGTGCTTGTTTCCAAGTTGCATAGGTACTTTTCATTGATTTTTTTTTTCTAATATGATTTTTGTTTGAGTGCAGGCAAGCAAAGGATGCCTTGAAAGTACTTAAGAAGAGGATAGGAAGTAAGAACCCTAAAGTACAACTGCTGGCGCTCTTTGTGAGTAATTATCCCCTTACTACTGAAACTGTAAAGCTGGTCTTTGTGTACTTGTTTATATGAGAGAGCAGATACAATGTATGTTTATGTATATGCATGTACACGTGTGCACACATGTGCATGGCCTATGTTTAGGCAACTCTTTTGCGACGTCTTTACAAGATTCTACCGCTGCATGCCGTATTCTGTATTATGGAAACTGGATAAACATTTTTTTTTACCTTTCCTATGTATTTTTTTTGTGATGGTGGAGCTGAAATGTTGAGGCTCAGGGGAATATCTGCTTCCTGTGTAAAGAATGAAATGGGTAACATAGACCTGCAAATATACATCTATTTAAAGAACCCAATCATTCTGTAGACAGTTAAGACATGTTAGTCTGATTTATTTGGGAATATTTACATATATGAGTGTTCAACTGATCAACTAATACTTCGCAAATCCTGCTTTGAATGTGTTATATTGGATATTATATTTTGTTAAAGTTGTTTATATATTTTTGTTCTTGGAATTGCCAATCAGGTGTTAGAGACTCTCAGCAAAAATTGTGGGGATAATGTGCATCTCCAAATAATTGAACGTGATGTCTTACATGAAATGGTGAAGGTGGTGAAGAAAAAGGTTAGCTAGTTTCTCTGACTATAGAAATGGAATTGTATAAAGTGTAATGTTTGTGTGCTTTTGGATATTGTATCTTCTCTGTGTTTTATACAAATCTGTAATCTACAGCCGGACTTGAATGTGAGGGAAAAGATATTGATTCTTATAGATACTTGGCAAGATGCTTTTGGGGGCCCTGGAGGAAAGTATCCCCAGTACTATGCTGCATATAATGAACTGAAGGTACGTACAAGCTTTTATTTATTATCACATGTGTAATTGCTGCCTTGGTTTTCCCTTTGTGAGTTGTGACTAGTTATCTGAAGCTGCCTGCACAAGTACCTTTGGGAGTTTTTCTCTCCTCTTTCTTTTAATGTTTAATTTTTTCTTGTATGGTTAGTTTATGTTCTGTGTTTTGTTTTTCTTTCATGAGGCTGGCATAGGTTTGCTTTTTTTTTTTTTCCTTCTTCTTTTTTGGTGCAATAAATTTTTTACAGTTATCAAAAAAAAGAAAGTGATTATTGAAGTGCCATTAATTCCAGAAATTGAGATAAAATTCAGATAAATGAGAAGAAATAATAATAGGCAATGAAAATCTGTTATGCTAAATTAGCCTCTTGTTTCTTAGAGCTAAGGCCTAAGCTAACCATCCTCACCACATCTTAGTACCCTGGCTGTGCTAGAAGCTTGCGCCCTGAACCTTGGCATATAGGAGTCGAAGCCTGTTTATATGGAAATGTTTGGATTTGAGTTCACTGTGCATTTACCAATGCAAATGTTGTGGCTGTATTTGCAGTTTGTACTATCTTGAGGCCATAATGATGACTTCTGGATGGCATATCAACCCAGCTCCTAACTTTTGGAGTTCAAATTTTTTTTGATATGTCCAACAATAGGTTCAGTTTTCTAACTAATCATTGTGTTGTTTGTGCCATTGTTTGTCCGTGTAAAGACGCAAAGGGAAGCATCAGGCGGATTAGTAATGGAAACGAGCAGACCAGTAAATGGCCTACTGAGATCCCCATAGAAGATGTTTAGTCTTTAGACCACAATCTATTTGGAAGAGTACTTCCAATTTTCCATAGTGTCCACACTCTTTAATGCAAGTTGGTAATCGACTTGATAATTGCCGAAATATGATATATATATATATATATATATATATAAAAGCATGTTCTTTTCATTTTTCTATTTATTTTCCTTTCCTTTTTCCTTCTTTTTGTTTTACATTTCTTTATCATGTTGTTGCCTAGTTATATATCTCACCTTTGATACACTTGTTTCAAACTTTTACTCCCTTACTAGTTACTGATTGCACATTTTAGTACTGATAAATCTATTATTGTTCTTTAACACTTGAGGCATCGGATTTTATTCATAATTGACAGGCCGCTGGAGTCGAGTTTCCACCCCGTGCTGAAAACAATGTACCATTATTTACTCCGCCACAAACCCAGCCCATAGTTCATCCTGATCCCTCAACTTTTGAAGCGGCTGCTGTTGAAGCATCTCTTCAATCTAATGATTCTGTTCTCAGGTAAGTTTTGGATAACATCCAGTATTCTATTTCTTGATCTGGGATTTTAAATCCAATTTTGCAAATATCTTCTCTTCCTGCTTGGAGAGAGGGAGAGGGGAGAAGCAGGGAAGGGAACAACGGAAGAAGAAAACAAAACAGAGGGTGGGAACTGAAAATCTAGGTTAGTTATCTGTTCCACACTCTTATTTGTTAGGAACAACGGAAGAAGAAAACAAAACAGAGGGTGGGAACTGAAAATCTAGGTTAGGTATCTGTTCCTCACACTCTTATTTGTTAGGAACAACGGAAGAAGAAAACAAAACAGAGGGTGGGAACTGAAAATCTAGGTTAGGTATCTGTTCCTCACACTCTTATTTAACTATATGGTGTGACCACCAATTCTTTATTCTGAACCTGGCCAGATCTCCAAATCCAAAAACTAAGATGGTTTTTTTTAATATTTATTATTTGGGTCTCATGAGACGATCTATTTCACTGCTTGAATTTTGTTGAGTAAAATGATGTGCTATAGTGACAAATTTATGATTGTCTGATTTGTCCTTTATTTCAATACAGTATTATGTTGTGTTGATAAATCCTGTATTCCTAGATGATGTATCCTTATATTCAATCAATTAATCAACAACATTATGGTTTCATTGCATTTAAAAGATGTTAGCAATTAGCACCCATTAAGTTGATCGGATTGATGGGATAAGGTTACAATGATGATGATGATGATGACGAAGACGACAATGACGATGATGGTGAGGCATTTAAAAAATGTTTAGTACAGCTACAAGAGACACGAGCATATGCACAATAATCTTCAAGTTACACTGCAATTATCTCGAGTAATGTCATTCTCACATAAAAGATGTTAGCAGTTAGCACTCATTAAGTCGACCTTATTGATGGGATAAGGTTACAAGGATGATGATGGCGACGAAGATGACAATGGCGATGATAGCAAGGCATTTAAAAGCATCATCATGAAAGCCTTGTCCTAACTATGCTGAGGTCAGCTATATGAATTTTGTTTCTCCATTCCGATCTATCTCGGGCCAAATCCTCAAATAAGTCGCACTTCTTCATATCTATTTTTATGACCTCTATCCACATCCTCTTCCGCCGACCCATTCCCCTTCATGGGTTGTTAGCCTGCATAGCCAAACTTTTCCTTACCGGTGTCGTTGCCAACCTGCACTGGATATGTCCAAACTATCTCAAACAAGTTTTACTAATTTTATCCCCTATTGATGCTACCCCTAAATGCTCTTGAAAGTGCTCATTTCTAATTTTATCCCTCCCACTTTTACCACACTTATGATGGTAAGTGCCATAGGTCATAGGTAGTCTTGAAAGTGTCATTGAATGTTGCTTCTTGATTGGCCAACGTTCTACTCCATAGGTCATAGCTAGTCTAATTGTTGTCTTGTAAAATTTTCTCTTCAATCTTGTTGGCATTTGTCGCTCACAGAGCACTCCAAAAGCAAGTCTCCACTTCAACCATCCTGCTTTTGTCCTATGTTCGATATCTTCATCAATCTCCTCATCTTTACTAATAATCAAGCAAAGGTAACGGAATGAATCTCTTTGTGGTATCTCGTGGGCTTCGACTCTCACAGTAGTTTCAGCTCTTGTATATGCTCATTGAAGTTGCAATCCATATATTCCGTTTTCGTATGGCTTATTTTAAAGCCTTTGGATTCTAAAGCCTCCCGCCATCTCTCGGGTTTTACATTCACACCATCTCTTGATTCATCCACCACCTTTGGAATTACTATGACTCACATCCTTAGTTCACACTTTCTTGGGAGTCATCTTAAAAACCCATGGAATTATGTATGGAGAAACTGCGTGGCGGCAGATAATTTAGCACCTTCACAATGTATGAAGATCCTATATATTGTTTTATCCTCTCCTGCATATAGATTATGCATTTCTGATGGAGACCTTTACTGAGAAGAAGATTATACACCATAAAAGTTATCCAACACCAAGGACCACTGAACCACACTATGCAACGACTAAGAACTTACTTGATCAATTCCACTTCATGATCAATATCGTCCCTAAACCATTGTCAGTAGTTTCAGAAAACTGGTTAACAGATTTTTTTTTCCCTTCTCTCTCTGAAATGCTGGCACAAATCCAAGCTAGGATCCTATCATAGACTCAGTGGAAAAGAAAAGAAAAATAGAAAAAAAAAATTCTCTAACAATCTAGGGTATGAAAACTAAACAACCTTTTGGTTCTCCCCAAAACTGACCATCCTTTCTTCTCATTTTATAATGAACTTGAAAAGTAATTGGAAAGCAAAAAATCATTTTCTAGTTCTAAGAAATTTTAAATAAAAAATAAAATGGTTTCTAGAATATATTTATATTTTTTTAAAGAGAGGAATACTTTTGGTGGGGTGTGGAATAGAAGAAAGACTATGATATGGAGGGACTAAACAAGGACAAGAGGGAGAGAGGATCTAAGCAAACTAACATGTTAAAAATGCTATAAATATGAAGTTGGAAATATTTGAATTCTGGAATGATGAAAGGATCAATAGATTTAGAAACACATGCAAGTAACTAAATGTGATTTTAGGAAATTTCTGAATCAGTTATTAGAATTAATCATTTTTATTTTGTTCTTCTCAACTAATCAACGAACCTATTACTCAATTAAGTAGTTTAATTTAAAAATCCAAGAATTATTCGCTTCTTATTTATAGAGGTTCCCATGGAGTTCAGGAGATGGCGGTTTTTTTTTTTTATAAACTTGGTTTCATTTGTATCTCAAACAATTTTCCAAATTAATCTTGCGAGATCGTATAATTTAGAAGAACATGTGAGTGATTCATTGACAATATCTCTTTTTATTTCCCCCCTAATGAAGGCTCGACCAATTGATATGTCGAGATCGTATAATTTAGAAGAACATGTGAGTGGTTCATTCACAATATCTCCTTTTATTTTCCCCTTAATGAAGGCTCGACCAATTGATATGTTTCAACAAGTAATCGAAACTCATTTTTTTCATCAGTTTCTTAGTCTTTGGAAGCTTGTGATATTTGTCCATCAAGCCGAAGTTAGTGGCTCATCAATCTTTTGTTTGAGTTATATTTGTTTTTAGTATCAAAGTTAGCTACTCTTCGATCTATTGCTAATAATTTGTTTATAAAGGTTGCAACTGAGTTTTTATTTAATTTTACTCTTTAACTGTTTTCTAATTGTTTCCTGCGTGAGAGAACTATTGGGAGATCTTGGGTATGCTTTGATTTTCTTCTAAAACTTGTTTGTTATGCAGCTTGGTGGAGATTCAAAATGCTCGTCAAATTGCAGATGTGTTAATGGAAATACTTGGTGCCTTGGATCCTCATAATTCTGAGGTATTATCTTTGGTTGGATAGTGAAAATCGTACCCAGTATGTCAGTTTCATTTTTAAGACTTCGAAGTGAGTTGTTAATTATTCTTCTTCTTCTCTTCGGAACGACTGCTGGTTTGGAGAAATGAGAAGTCAATGCTAAAGATATTATTTTTTCTGAGGTTATATTTGTATTTGTAGTTTGTGTGTTTCTTTTATCAGTTATTCCTGTATTGTGTATAAGATATACTTAAGGGGTATCCGTATTTCTCACATCTTAAAAGCCTTAGCGGCTTGATTAGAAACCACTGTTGGTTGAACTGCATTCATTTCTGCAGAAGCAGGTGACATTTTTTGGTTGCCTGTCTCACTTTATATATAAAATCTAGTGTTATTATGCATGCTTGTTGGCCGAAGCTGTCAATGTTTTATAGATGTCATTTGTTGCAGCCCACTGCTTGAAGCATCAGTGCCAAATCTTCATTAGTTAATGTTTCTTAATGTAAGAGGAACCCCCCTTTAATCCATGTGAACAAGAACAAAGGCTGACTATGTTAGCTATGTTAAAGCAAGTCCAGGGTGAAACAAGGGAGATGGTACTTCCACCTAGCTTGCATAAGGAAGTTTTCCTGTCAGTTGCTTCTCATCATTTCTTCTCATGTGAACAATAACAAGTTGGTTATGGTATTACAGTCCATATTGTGAATACTGAATATTGAAATAATTGTGAACATTCAGAAAAGAAAAAAATAGAATGGCTTTGTTTTTCATTTCGTATACAGTATACTACAAGAAAAGAAGAGTGCCAGTTATCTTGTTTCTTGAAGACATTAGTCTTCACTGTAACATCCACCCACTCCACTTACGTTGTATTTAATGGGAATGTTGATGGAATGTGATATAAAACAAAAATATTCATGGCACTCAGAGTATACCATTTTTTTCATGGGTCATAGTAACCGTGTGAGGCAAATTTCTGACAATCCATAGGTTCTGGTCCAGTTTTCTGGATTTTGTTGTTATTATAAGTTCCAGGTTAATATAAAATTACATGAAATCGAACTTAATCTTTTCCCTAATGGTGATGGCCTCAAATGGAGAACTTTGTCTAAAACATTGAAAGAATATTAATTTAGACTATTTTATTGAAGAGAAGACTACTGTTTTTCTAATTATGTTGAACAAGGATCAAAATAGCGGTTGCGATAGGCGTAGCAATCGGCGGCCAAACGCTATATAGCGGGATAGCGGTGTGAGTCGAAAAAGCGGTAAAAAAACTTCGAAAAAATATCCAAAAAATCCAGAATATTGAAATTTTTTTGAATTTGGTTCTTTTTTTCCTGTAGTAACTAAGTTAGTGGGTGTAGGCCCCTTAGTGCATGGAGATTCTGTATCGCTTAATAATTATAGAATCTGTTTTTTCATATGTATTCATGTTGGTTAGCCATACTAAGTTAGAAACTATTATGCATTTCTAAATTCATAATTCAAAGAAGCAATTTGCTACAACTGTACATGACACTGGGTATATAAATTTTAAAGTAATGCATAACACAAGATTTATAAATTATAAAGTAATGGTTAAATAAAGTAAAAGTTTGAACCAAACCAAATGACAAATTACCTTTAATCGAGACAAAAAATATACTTTTGTTGAGAGTTGAGAAAAGAATACCTCTACTAATACCTACCCCTACTAATACCAAAGGGGTGTTTGCTAGGATATACCTAGAGAAGAGCCTTGAGGGGAAGAGAGTTGTGTAGAAATATTGTTTGAGAGAAGAAGAGAAGAAAAAAGCCCTTCCATGTGCTTTCAAAAATGATGGAAAGTAGTTGTCAATCTCACTCCATAGTGGCCCATAATGGGTGAGAGGTGAGAGCGGTGATAAATTGTGTGTGGGTGTGGGGGGGACTCATAGCCCCACCCAAGTCCCTTGCCATCCGTGCTACAGCCAATGACGGTTGTTAAAAAAATGATATTTGAGAACGAATTAAAAAAATTAACATGTTAACATAATTTTGAAAATTCATGTGTGCAATTTAACCAATCAATTTGTTGTTAGATTATATCCCAAAAAAGAAGAAAATGATGATTTTGTATTGTTCTACAAATCAAACAACATTCAATATTAGTCACAAATAAAAAATAAAAAAAAATCAAATTAAATCATTTTCTTCAATGTCATAAAGTGGGGATCAATACAAAAAGGTTTGAAATGCTAATGTTGAAGGAACCTTTAGGGCATGTAATTACTATAGGAAACCCTAAAGCACTCCTATTTATAGCCACATGAAATTTCTTACCTAAGAAATAATTAAATCTAATTTATTTTTTATTTTGAATTAAATTTTAGGGAAAACTACCAGAAAAATCCCCATAGTATGCTGTAGGAAAGATGACGACCCACTAGTAGTTTAGAGACGGGAGGGGTCCTCTAGGTGTGCTTGTCTTTTTTCCTTTTTTTTGTCATTTAGCGATATGATCGATATTGACCATTTTGTGGTGGTTGCTCTCGATTTGCAGAACCCAAATAGAAAGTGGGTTTTTCTCTCTTTGTTGCTTGTGTTGCTCCAGAGCAGTGGATAGGGCGAGGGAAGGTAGGGAGAGGGAGGATGCGAAGGGGAGTAGAGGGCGGCGAGCATGGAGCCGTCTTCGTTGGAAGAGGAGAGAGGATCGCCATGGGGGGAGATGAGGAGGGAGAAGAGGGGAGGGGAGATAGAGGCGGAGTTGTAGGTGGAGACGAGAAAGAGGGCTGGGCCTAGAGGTGGTGGGGGAGGGAGGGGATGAGGGCCAGGGACTTGCAGACCCAAGGGGAGTGAGAGAAGGCGAGGACAGATGATCGTTAGGTGGACCTGCAGATTCAATGTTAATGTCTTTTTTTTTTTTTGTTTCACGATATGGTCGATAACGACCATTTTGTTGTATTTAGCAAATAAGACAGTTACATGTTGAAGAAAATTTGATTCACATAATGGTCGATATCGACCATCAGGGATGGTCCATATCGACAATTCTGTTGTGTTCAGCAAATACGACAATTGTAGGGTGAAGAAATCTGATTGAAAGATTTGTCGATATCGACTATCCCTGATGGTTGATATCGACCATTATGTCAATCTAATTTTCTTCAACATGTAACTGTCTTATTTGCTGAACGCAATAGAATGGTTTATATCGACCATATTGCGAAAAAAAAAAAGACATTAACTTTGATTCTACAGGTCCACCTAATGATCATCCGCTCTTGCCTCCTCTCATTCCCCTTGGGTCTGCAGGTCCTTGGCCCTCATCCCCTCTCTTCCCAACCACCTCCAGGCCTAGGCCCTCTTCCTCGTCTCCGCCTACAACTTCACCTCTGTCTACCCTGCCCTCTTCTCCCTCCTCCTCTCCCTCCATGGTGATCCTCCCTCCTCTTCCGGCGAAGACGACTCCATGCCTTCGTATCCTCCTTCTCCCTGCCTCTCATGGCCCCATCCATTGCTCTGTAGCAGCACTAGCAACGAAGAGAGAAAAACCCACTTTCTATTTGGGTTCTGCAAATCGAGAGCAACCACGACAGAATGGTTGATACCAACGATATCGCTAAATTACAAAAAAAAAAGACACACACCTAGAGGACTCCTCCCGTCTCTAAACTACTAGTGGGTCGTCATCTTACCTATGGCATACTATGGGGATTTTTCCGGTAGTTTTCCCTAAATTTTAAAAACTCAAAATTGAATCACAACCTGATGGGCAAGCATTCAAAATGTTCTAATTATGAGTGCCAAACTTAAGAGGTCTTGCATTCTAGGCACAATAACGGGAGGGGGGAAGAAGAAGAAAAAGAAAAAAGGAGTGCATGGTGCATATTTATTTGAGAAGGCGTTAGTGAGTTGTCATGCAAAAGAATGAGGAAAAAAATAAGTTGAAGAACCCTATGGAAGCTAGTTGGTGGATGAGTTGTCTTTCTGATCCAAGTTAAAGGACAAACTTGCCCTTACATATTTTGAAAGTTCTACTCATTAGCCAAAGGGAAAAAAGAAGTTAAAGAACGACAAGCAAGGAAAAAAAAGTCTGAGATATGGATGAGATTTTTTGTCCTATTTTAAAGGAAAGAAGTTGAGAAGGGGCAAGTATTTGGCTCCGCCACTGGCAGAGCAGTCTTGGCCGGTGATTACTATTTTGATCCATATTGTTGAGTACCAGGATAGGAGGATTATCTTAATAGGTTGTGTTAATTGATTGTAATCCTATCATTAGTAGATTGTAATCACCCCCAATCTGGGATTGTAATCAAGTATTCATGAGTCTATACAAAGGGGATGAGGCGCTTTGTGTTTGTATCATCAAAATTTTGAACGATCTCCCTGGTCCTCTTTGGTTTTTTTTTTTAGTATATCTTTCGCTCTGATTTCAGGGTTCAAACTTCATCCATAAAAGTAATGTTAATAATAGTAAGCATTCTAATTACAGTTATGTGAATCCAAAATAACTTCCAGTATAGAAGCCATTATGACTCTGGTTCTGCATATATTATTAAAACATAGGTATCTTAAATGTGATGAATATTTACTTTCTAAAGTACTTTGCTTAGCCTGTGAATCATTTCATTTAGGTTTTGTTAAATCTCTCTAGTGTACTATCATATAACAATGTTGTATTTGACTGAGGAGAAATTACATTCCATAGACCCACAGATCGTTTTATTTTATTTTTTATTGGATAATGAAATGGTGAAAAGTTTTTGAGCAGAAGAAAATATTCATGAAACCTGAATTTGCCAGATTTCTCAGGAACTCATTGTGCTTCTTCCTATGGGCAGGGTGTAAAGCAAGAAGTAATTGTTGACCTTGTTGGGCAGTGCCATTCTTACCAAACGCGTGTTATGCTTCTTGTTAACAGTACATTGTATGTGTATTTTAAAAATCTTTTATGGTTATTCATAGATTTGAATGGTTGACCCTGACTGTTGGTTAATTAACTTGCAGAGATGAGGAACTTCTTCGTCAGGGTCTAACATTGAATGACGACTTGCAGCGTGCGCTTCGTAAACATGATGATATTGTAAAAGGAATGCCTACCACAGGATCTTTGGTGGCAGAAGAAACTAAAGCTGCGCCTCTTATTAGTGTCAACCATGAGGATGATGAATCAGATGATGATATTTCCCAGCTTGCTCACAGGTAAGACGGTTTTAGTGTTTCTCTTTTCCTCTTTTGTCAGATTTCTTATATACCCTGGTATATATATTAACAATTTTCTATGTAACATTTTTATTCCATAATGGAACCACTTGAAAGAGTCAAATTTGTAGGACTCGTTTGTGCGGGGAGAGGAATCCAGCCTTAATGGAATCCTCACAGCCCCATTTTTTGTGGTTCTTAAAAGCCGTGGAAACAGTAATCCATTGTGGCAAAATAGGCTTGAATTCTTGTTCTTTGGTGCAACAATAGATTCCTTGATAATTAGAATGTGTTGTCATTTGTTGCAACCATGTAGCTGCATTAGAAAAAAAATCCCATGTTTGCAAAAGTGCTAAAAATTGTCCACCGATGGTATGTCCTATCTCAAATCTGCAACACTTGCTTACCGTCATCAAATGATATGGTCCCAATTACAATGTGTAACAAATCCATAGAACGTGTTTATAGTGCATTAACTGATTACATAAAATTTGTATGACTTGTTTGTGCGGGGAGAGAAATCCAGCCTTAGTGGAATCCTGGCAGCCCTCTTCTTCATTTATTTTTTTATTTTTTTATTTTTTTTTGTGGTTCTCAAAAGCCATGGAAACAATAATCCATGGTGTCAAAATAGGCTTGAGTTCCTCGGAGTTATTCTTTGGTACAACAATAGATTCCCTGATAATTCGAATGTGTTGTCATTTGTTGCAACCATGTAGCTGCATTGGAAAAAAAAAATCCCATGCTTGCAAAAGTGTTAAAACTTGTCCGCAGATGGTATGTCCTACTGTCTCACATCTGCAACACTTGCTTACCTTCATCAAATGATATGGTCCCAGTTACAATGTGTAACAAATCTATAGAACTTGTTTGCCTTCGCTAAATGGTAATAGTGCTTAAAGTGTTTACATTAAATTTGTATGACTCGTTTGTGCGGGGAGAGGAATCCAGCCTTAGTGGAATCCTTGTGGCCCCCTTTTTTTTGGTTCTTGAAAGCCACGGAAACAATAATCCATGGCGTCAAAATAGGCTTGAATTCCTCGGAGTTATTCTTCAGTGCAACAATAGATTCCTTGATAATTCAAATGTGTTGTCGTTTGTTGCAACCATGTAGCTGCATTGGAAAAAAAAAAATCTCATGCTTGCAAAAGTGCTAAAAATTGTCCACAGATAGTATGTCCCACTACCGCAACACTTGCTTACCTTCATCAAATGATATGGGCCCAATTACAATATATTACAAATCCATATAACTTGTTTACCTTCATTACATGGTAGTAGTACTTTAACTTATTACACTCTACATCCATAGAACTTGTTTGACAAATGAAGGGGTCACATTCATTTGTAAGTGGGATTGTGCATGCGTAGAACTACCAGCCTGAGTTAGTCCGTGTCCGAAGGATGAACTCAGGTTTGGTTTGGATTGGGTCCAAGTACATGAATTAATTTTTTGCGAAATACGTAGGAACAAATCCAACCATGGACCTAAAATTTGAGCCCAAATGCATCCCTTACTGATAGTTTAAAACCTTGAAAATGTCGGTAATCCAGGAATGTCAAAACTTGGTCTGAAAATGTACAGAACATAAAATTTTAAACAACTTCTAACTAGTTTATGACTCCTGAGTTTCTCATCAAGGCATGACTCTACTGAGCTAATAAGATGACTGTTTTATTATGTCCCACTGAGTTTTCGAACAGTGGTCTTACCATCCAGGAGTTGAGCTTGGTCTGATCCGCTAGCAACCCAACGAGGATCTTTCAAATAGCACTACTAGGTTCTTAGGCAGAGTGAATCCATTGTGGAACCTTACTAATCATATTGAATGTAGACTCTTAAGCTTTGAATAGTCTGAACAAAGATTGTTGAAACTGACTTCAATTGATACTTACCACACAAAATTATCCTAACTAGTTATGCATTTATAAATGCATGTGCCCCAGCTGATGATTGAACAAGTACCCTCCACTGTAACAATTCTTTCGTAAAGGGGCTTCAACCCAGCTGGTGATAGAAGGAATAGTCATTCAGTCCTTTTCTAAAGGAGTTATTGATATGATAGTGTACCATACTCTCTAGTATATCATTTTTAGTATCACAAACCCATCAGTGTACCATAATATCTAGTGGATCATTTTTATTTGATAGTTCCTCATGTACGATAGATTTTCTTAGACTCAAGTATTTAGTCATATGACTAAAGCCTCAATGTACTTATGTAGATAAGCTCATCCTATTCATATATACGAGACTACTTTATAAATAGAGTGGTTGGGATCATTAGCCCAACACAACTTCTCTAAATCTAATGCAGGAGCAAATGGCCCATTCAATAAAAAAATGGATCAATCTGGTCGATTAAATGGGGTCTCAATAGTTAGAAGAATAGATGTAAAATTTTACGGTTTGTGCTTGTTGGTCTGATAGTAGTTAAATGATAGAATTGATGAAGAAGATGGAGGGGAGAAGTTTGAGAAGAGAAGAAGAGATAAGTCGATACCATGGGCAACCGTATCAATTAGTTTGAAAAGAGAGGAAGGGATAAGTCAATACCCTAGGGATTGGCGACCATCTCAGTTATATTAATTCTCTACTACGAATTACAAAAAAAAAAAAAAAAAAAAAGAACCCTCAGTGTTATACTAATCACATCAAGGTCCCTGATATTATATGAATTACAAGTAAGTACTATTCTCTGCTTATACATTCACCATGCCCAGCTTGGACAAAACAGTATTCAATGTAATCTTGCCTATTATTGCTTTAGTAAGAAAGTCTGCAACTTGATCATCAATATTAACATATGCAAGCACGCATCCTTCTTTTCAAGTTTTTCTCTGGTGAAATGGTAGTCGACTTCCATATTTTTTTATGGTATACTAGATTTTTGGAAAGTCTGACTGCCAATGTACTATCAAAATATAAGGTTATAGAGCCACCTTGCTTGAAATCCAACTCCCCCAACAATATTCTTAGCCATAGTAGTTCAAAGCATCCATGGGCCACAGCCCGATAGTCGGCTTCTGCACTTGACCTGGAAGTAACAACCTTTTTTTTTTACTCTTCCAGGAGAGAAGATTTCCTCCAACCATGGTAACAGTACACTGTAGTAGACTTTCTATCTGTCATGGATCCAACCCGATCAGCATCATTGTAAGCTACTGTAAATTGTCATTGCATGCCCATGTGATTTGTATAAAATTCCTTGACTTGGTGATCCTTTTAGATATTTGGGAATCTATGCACTACAGTTAGATGATCTGTTCTGGGGGCATGCATGAATTTGACTAACCAAGCTAATGGCATAAGAGATACCGGGTCTTGTAGTTGTAATGGTTAAATAAATCAACTTTCCCGCTAATCTTTGATACATACTCTTTTCTTGAAGGAATTCTCCACTTTCTAGATGTAAGCCATGATGTTGCTCTATTGGAGTGTCTGCTGGCTTTGCACCTAACTTTCCCCTTTTTTTGAGGAGTTCAAGGATATATTTCATTGGGAGATGATGATTTCATTCTTTGATCTTGTACTTCAATTTCTAGGAAATATTTTAGTAATCCTAGGTCCTTGATCTCAAATTCCTTCTTCAAGAAACCTTTTGGCTTGGCGATTTCATCGTCGTCATTTCATGTGATGACAGTGTCATTAATATACACCACTAGAATGACCAGCTTCATTTTTTTCTCTTTTTACAAGGACGGTCTGATCTACATAACATGAACATCTCTAAAACCCATATTTAATCATAACTTTATTGAATCTATCAAACCAAACCCGAGGTGACTGTTTTGACTGTTTTTGTCCATATAAAGACTTTTTGAGGAAACAAATCCTATCTTCCCGTATTTTACTACGAATCTTGGTGGGAGATCCATATAAACTTCCTCCAGTCAAAACTTGCTACTAGGGATTATATTACTTGAATTGAGTTCAGCTTTGCTGCTAGAGAAAACGTTTCAAAATAATCAACATCATATGACTGAGTTAAACCCTTACCAAGAACTATTGCTTTATACCTATTAATAGTGCCATCAAGATTATACTTAAGGTGAATACCCATTCGTACCCAACAGGATGTTCCCTTTGAAAGATTAGTCAACTCCCATGTGTGACTCTTTTTTTTTTCTAGTGTCTCCATTTCCTCCCTTGAGTTAGGGTGCATCAACACTTCTGACACATGTTTAGCTATGCATTTGGAGGACATTTTAGAGACAAAGGCATGAAAGACAGGTGATAAGCGGTGATAAGAAATGAAAATTTGATGGGGTGAAAAGTGACACAAGACCGTTTTCCTTTTTGCTAAGCAATTGGAAGGTCTAGATCAGAAGAGGTACCTGATTGTGAGACGAATTCTGATTGAGGTTGAGGTACTGAGTCGGATTGAGGATTTGAATCCGGAGCTTCAGATGATGATGGCACAAATGAGAACAATGGTCTGGTTTCTTTCCTCCTCCTAGGGTACTCTTGCAATAGTTCATGCAACACCTCTGTTGTTTCATTTGCCTCAGAAGTTTGTGATTTGTGATCAGACTTTTAGTCATTTCGTAATATGTTTTAAACATGTGCAGGACCTCATCTTTAGTTTTCATATGATACTCCCATGTAACTCTAGTTGCTTCATCAATAAATCCATAAAAATAACGATGACCATAAATAGAGGTAACAAGAGCATACCAAACATTTGAGTGAACCAAATCACATGTACAAGTACTCCTTTTATTAATATATAATATAATTTCGGACCAAGTTTTGACGTCTCTAGATGAAAAACATTTCCAAGTTTTTAAGTATTAATAAGGGATGCATTTGGGCTGAAATTTTTAGGTCCATTGGTTGGATTTGGGCCTAAATTTGTTAACAATGACTTGGTGTATCTGGACCCAATTGAAACCCATCCTATGTTCATCCCTGCTTACAAATGAAGGTCACTAGTTAATTGTGCATGGGTGTGTAATCAATTAAAGCACTATTACCTTCATAGTTGACAATTTCGTTCTGTTCTGCCAATTCTGGCTAGAACATTCCGGAATTGGCTTTGGGTGGAATGGAATGCCCCCGTAAAAGTTTTCGGGCCCAATCCTGGTCCTTTCCGGTCCCAATTCCGGTTGAAATTCCGGCCCAATTCTGCCCCATTCCAGCCATGTTTTATACTTCCATTCATATATAGTGAAAACTAGAAAATGATAAATTGTAGAATGTAGTTTAATTTAAGTGATGTAAGTATGCATGTTTAGTATTATTTTAGTGTTCAACTATTTTATTCAGTTTTAGGTATTCTTTTATTTTTTAAATTTTCAATCGCATCTTTTCGGGAAGGAAAATCAGAATTGACTGGAACGTCAAAACGTTACACTAAAACGTCAAACCAGAATGGAATTGACAACTATGATTACCATTTATAGCCCGTTTGTCACTTTACTAGAGTAGTAAAAGTCAAGTAAAGCCTCCATTTTTCAGACAAGGGGTCACATCATTAGCAATTCAAAATTCCCTCCATCTTTTCCATACAAAAGGTCCAAAAGATTCCATACCAGACAACTGAAAACAAAAATATCATCATAACCCCATTATATTTTATTCTCTCTTGATTTGATGCTTTACTACGCTTTATTTTGCATGTAAAATTACCAAACGGGCCCTTAGTGAAGATAAACAAGTTCCCTGGATGTGTTAGTATGTTGCACATTATATTGGGGCCCACATCATTTGATGAAGGTAACCTAGTTTTGCGGATGTGTTATGGTGAGGTCAATTCCATCCGTGGACAGTTTTTATTGCTTCCGTAAGCATGAGAATGTTTTCTAATGCAGCTACATAATTGCAACAAATGACAACGCATTGGAATTATCAAGGAATCTGTTGTTGCACCTACTATTACTCTGAAGAATTTAAGCCAATTTCCTTTGTTGTGCCATTCATAGAAAAAATGCCTCCCATGGATTTACTGTTTCCATGTCTTTTAAGACTCTGGAAATGGGGCTCCTAGGATTCTGCCATGGATGTATTCCTCTCTCACAAACGAGTCCTTATAACAAGGCCGGGGACTTCCAGAGAACCGATTTCCTATGGTGGGCATAGGAGCTCTAAATCAATTCTATCAAAAGAAAACACAGCCATATGGAAAAAGTTTTCTGCAGGAACCCGCCACTCTGAACGGACAATTTCTTATTTTCTGCATAAAGATCTTGAGCAGAAAAGGGCTGCACAAATATGTCTGTACTGTGGCATTGCGGACTTGTGGTAGTATGTCATATGTTCTGCTAGCTTCTTTTTGTCTTAGTATCCTTGGAACCCACTGTGAGGTGAGCCAGACTTGTCGTGATGGACCTCATTATAGAGGATGTTGCAAATAACTGTAAGAATCCTCAGTCTGGATTGATGGTACTGTTGAATGGGCATAAAAACTATGAAATGCATGATTCAGAGGGCAAGAAGTGACCCTTCCCACTAAAGCCCCTGTAATCTGATGTGAATGTGTTCCAACAGTTTCTGATATTGGATAGAAATTTTAATTTTATTTGTAAAATGGTAATAAAAATAACAGGTAGGGAAGAAAGTGGGTTGAATAGAAGGACAAGGGTAGAGTCATCATTCCCTTCTAGGACTTGCGTCTGTTTCCATCTTTCATAATTCTCTCAGTGCACCAAGTTGCAGGCCTATCTATCTTGTAAATCAGTCCCCACCACTAGCCATTATTGACCTGATTTACCAAATGCAATAACACAATTTGTTTTCCTGTTTTTGCTGTAATAATTCGATAATTCCATTTATAATAATAATAATAATAATAATAATAATAATCATAATTAGACAATTGTGCCAGGTCGGATACTCAGACTTAAACCAGCATTAGCTCTTTTGGACATGCACCCAAGATCTGCTTCCCCAGTGGGAGTTTCCTAACCAGCATCTTGCTATCAACCAAGTCTTTAGGAAGATGTCTTTTTCTTGGCAAGCTGGGTGATTTCTGCAGAATTTGTCCATCAGTGCTGATTAATTAACCTTTTACTGTCCATTAAAGGTCTTCGAGAGAAAATGCACAGAGCCAAAGCAGGAAGCCTAACAATGCTAGAAATGAATGGACGGCTGCCAGTTCACGTATTCCTCCAACACCATCATCAAATAAGGCTACTACAGATGTTACTGCTGATTATCTCAGTGGTGATCCATACAGATCTGAAAGACCACCCATACTGTCCAATACGACACCTGTTGCAGCCCCACTTTATCCCCACATCAATCCAGCATCAACGCTTACAGGGACTCTATTGTCCCCACCAACTCGAGGAAACGAATCGATCCCCTCCATGATGTTCTCAACAAATCCTGATCATGCTGAACCTTTGCAAATGGAAAAATCTTCCGGACAGCTACCACCAGCTCCCTGGGAGGTCCAGTCTTCAGGCTTCCTACCGCCCCCACCGTCAAAGTACAATAAGAGGCAAGAGTTCTTTGAGCAGCAGCAAGCTTTGCCTGGTGGGAAATCCCCTGGTAGTGGGTCAGAAGCTTCTTATGATGAATTAGTAGGGCGGACCCAGAATCTCTCTCTTAATCAGGCACAAGGTTCATCACCCCCATCCAAGCAAGCCAAAGTGGAGGATGCCCTATTCAAAGATCTTGTTGATCTCGCGAAGGCCAAGTCATCGCCTAAGCCTGGTGGTCAAAGAAGTTTGTGAGCATCTGCTGAATGTGGATTGTCCATGCCATTGATGTTTCTTACATCTTGGTTTTTACAAGAGTAAAAGTCAATACAATTTAATACATGAGATTGCCACTGGGGTGTAAATATCATGATGGGTCGTTAGTTTACATTACAGTCCATTCCAGTGTTAGGAGTGGTGGTGTTTGGGGTCTATGAATGGGTTCAAGTGATCTTCCGGTCTGTATGTATTAGCAGGGCGAAGACATACCATACCAGAATCATCAATCATGCATACTTTGAGTAATATTTCAGAATGTGGAAAGCCTCTGCTTGGATTGTTGAATTTTCACTGGGTGTTTTGCAGTCTAGCTTTTCAAGCTAGAGTTAGATTTGTTGCTGTGAGTAAAACATTGCTGCATTTCCTCAGTTCTCTGTTTGCAGGCTTCTGCCATCTATTTGCATTTACTGCTGTATGCAAACCATTTCATGTGTACTAGTAATGATATTTCAGATTTGCTGAAAGCAGCTTCCATTTTATTTCCAATTTCATCTTGATGTTTTGTGGAAAGTTGGCTTTTCAGGAGGTTTTTTTTTTTTTTTTTGCCATGTTGGACTACTGATTGGGGTGATTCTTTAAACTTGAAGACCCAGGGATGGATCTGTGGTCATGTGTGTGATACCAAGATGACAGCACCTTAACTAACTAACTATGAGAGTGTTCGCAGAGAGAATTGTAAACACTGTTGGGTTGGGTTTCTAACCTGTACCTGGACCTGAATTTAGATTGAAAACTCAATCTTGGACCTGAATGAAGTGCTTGTAGCCTGACCCAAATTGAGACCTGATTACTTATATTCATGTTTTAGACATTGTTTTGAATGGATGGGCATGACTGCAAACTGTTTTGTTGTGATCTAGTCTCCAATCGACAATCATCATCATCATCGCTTGGTGTGTTCCATTGCCGTGCCACGTAACTACTTTGATGGCCTTGATGGGTCCATTGGTATTTGGTTGCTTTGAAGAATAGGTAGACATGCTGATGATGATCCTCACACTACCATCTCCATCATTCCTCACTGGGTTGAAAAACCAGAACAAAATTAGAGGATATGATAGCAAATGTAAACAACAGAAATACTACGGCGCTAATACACTCACTGTTCGGTGGTGTTGGCATTTTGGTATCACACGTAAAAGCGTCACTCCTTCGTGAGTAACCCAGCCAAGCAAGAAAAATCAGCTATTTATCATCCGTATGGTTCAGAATTTGACAAGCTAATTGTACAACGCAGGTTAACTTGTTGCAAATTTAGGAGATCTAGCCCATCAAAATCACAAATAAGAATTACTAGAACATATAATAATGCTAGGATCGAACACCTAGATAAGCATCTACGTGTACGCTGGCGGAGCCACACACTTTAGGATAAAAAAATCTCATACATATCTTGGTTTTTATTCTTTTTGCCCTTTCTCAGACTTCTTTTCTTTGTTCATCCCTCTTTTAACATTTTTTTTCCTCAGACCAATGAGTAGAATTTCAAAATATGTCCTTTACCTTGGATCAGAAAGACAAGTCATCCAAGGACCAGCTTCCATAGGGTTCTTGTTATGTTTCGTATTTTCTTCCTCACTCTACTGCGTGACAAATCAGTAAGGCCTTCTCAAATAAATATCCATCATGTACTCTTTTTTTTTTTTTTTTTTTGCCCTTTTCTTCATCCTGTTCCCCCTTTATTGCACCTAGAATGCGGGATCTCTTTACTTGGGCATGGGACTGGGGGCGATCAAAAGATCTCCCGTAACACGTTCCATATACAGTGATGGGTGATCATCACCAGCCCACTAAATCCAAAGCCATCAAGTTTTTACCACACCAAAAAACAAAAGGGATTTTTAGCATACGGGATATAAAAGACCATGAATTCCTCAAAATGGTCTATATGCCAAATGTGGGTACTATACTTGGGACCCTTAAATTCTTTTTCCAATTCTCCCAATTTTGAGCGATATCGAACAAACCGTTCGATCTCCCTCTTTTATTTCCCTCCGCTACTTTCTCGATCGTTAAAAAAGGTATAAAAAAAGAGTTGTCTTTCATTCTCTTCACCTAAGGATGATTCATGAGAAGCAGTTCCCAAAAAGCGTACATAGACCACAAAATTTTGCAAGGTATTGATATTGTGGATCCATCTCTTGTTCTCGTGGTAAAGTTATCACAACGGGACAATGACCATATGGAAAAGAAAAAGGAATAAGAGTTGTGGAGAAACCTTGAGAAACTTTTGGACAAATGGAAAAGCAGAGGAGAAAACCTATTGAAAACCCTTTTTAACAATGGAGAAAGTAGTAGGAACGAAAAAGGTTGTAGGAAGAAATGGAGGTTTAGTGTTTTAAGAGATAGGAACGGAAGAAAACATAAGAGAAAAATTGATTATTTTCACCTTTAGTTTATGCGATATTGAACATATTGTGTAATATCGCACAATATGGATATAATTGGAAAAAGAATTTGGAGCCCCATGTACAATAACCACATTTCGGATATAGTTTTGTTCGACACCATTTTGAGAAATTCATGGTCTTTTAATCTCAAAACAAAAAGAGTACACCTTTAGATGGACTGTGTAGAATATCTCACACCAATGTAACTAGCGGTGCTCATGGGTTGGGCCAGCTCGGGCCCAAAACGCTTTGCACCGTATTCGGGCATCGAGTTTATAACTACTCGTGTGGCACCTGTATTTAGTAATTGGGAAAATCAGAAATTGATCCGACCTTAATTAAGTGATTTTTAACCTGCACTCCGGGTAAGCAATGCTTGTAGTTTAGTGACTTATTTGTTCCAAAACAAGTGATAGATAGCCCGAACAAGTGATCTAGTCTGGCCCGGCCCTTCCTTATTGACAAAATGGGCGTGCTCGGGCTTGATATGATTGAGTTGGATCAGGCTCAAGACAGGAACTTACTGTCCCTGTAGGGCTTAGGCCAAATATGGGCGTGTGTTTTTGAAGTTGAGACAGACCTAGCCATGCCTCAGCCCGGTCCGACCTGGCCCTTGAATACTGTGGTTTATAGAATATATCCCAACACGATTTTGTAGCCCTATCATTGACCATCTGGGATCTTCCATGGGCTAATTTGTGTTTTGCACATATTTATCAATGGTGGGACCAACCGGATGAAGGATTGGAATCATCGAAATGTGGGTCCTACCCGGATGGAAGGTTTACTTGTGTCGACCAAATCTTGGATTCTAGCATATTATTCACCTCCCTTATGCAGAAACAACTAGAAATCAATCCCTGGCTGTAGTGCTGATGGTGAGGGACTTGTGTGACTGGTGTGTGAGTACTTACCTCTCCAAATCAAAATGAAGGGGTTGGATTTTTTAATTGAGTCCTAATTTCTGGTCTTAGAGATTCCTCAAATCTCATGGCAATAAATCCATTTTTGAAATTCGAACAGCTATATGGCTTTGAATGGATGTCAGCGTCACACCCACTCTTACGCAATATCATGGGCCATCTGGTGCACCATTCTGGATGCATGGCTGGACCAATAAAATAGATCAGGACAGACCAATTTATGAGCATCATTCAAGTCATTGACTCATGTGCCGGGCCTGCATGTTTTGGCTATTATATAGGTCGAGATATGCTTATCATTCTCATGGTTAATCTCTGAAAGAAGTACTCTCTACTTTTTTTTTAAAGTACGCTCCACTCTGTCTAGAGTGATCACTGATGGAAAAAAGAAAGAAGGAAAGAGTAGTGTTTGATGTGAGATAAAATAAGTCACTCTACACCACTTTTCTGAACTTCATTTTACTGAGCCCAACCATAATAAAATGATGTAAAAACATGGATCATTTGACAGAAACAAGGGGCCATTAGATAGAAAGTACCTCCAATGCAATTACTTTTGACACAGCTGACTGGAGGAAAATGAAGAAAATCATTTAAAATACAAAGAAGCCAAAGTGCTCGAGTATAGGCAGAAAAAGCTGCCTGTTCAAAGTCTATAGCCTCAGCACTGTGAGAAGAATCTCTTTCAATGTCTACATTGAACATTCTCATCAATGCATTTCATATCCTCTGTTCATTCCCTCTCCACGCAACTTAAACAATGTCCCTAAAGTTCTAAAATCTCCATCTAACATTATTGAGAAGAAAAGAACAAGTGCATTTCCTTCTTTCTTCTTGAATTATATGATGCTAGACACCGAGGTTATCAATACGAGTCATGCCCATGTTGAAAAAAGCAAAAAATTAAAAAAGTTGAAGAAGAGCTGCATGATTACCTCAAAATAGGGCGTGAAGGTAAGAAAGGCTCCAGAATAGAGACTAGTAGACTACCATATGTTCAGTCCCAAACCCAAAGGCTCCAGAATAGAGACTTCCATATGTTCAGTCCCAAACCCAATGAATAGAGACTGTCAGTGCTGAAATAGACACCAGAGATCTCACTGAAGAAATCGATCTCTTGCTCCTGGTCATTGCCATTGCTAGTGTCATAAACCTGGACAAAATCTGCAGGGGTGGCCATCGCCATGAACTCAGAAGTGAATCTGATGAGAAGTGAATCGGATGGAACGGATAGCACCGAGGTTTCCCTTGAAAACAAAAACCAATTTGGAGAAGTTCCAGGTTGCAAAGTTATGGTCATTTTGGAGTAAGGGTTGCAAAGATAAGTACCAACCCAAAATCTTAGGCTGATAGGTGGAAGGCCCAAACTAGTATATGAAGTCCCGTCAAACCCATTACTCGGGCGATGTGAGATGTGAGACTTTCCCAACGTTCGGTGCCATGTTGATGCGAACGAGAAGTCAAGGTGACCACAAAGTTAAGTTACGGTTCACGGGATGAGCACAACAAGATTAGACAACAGTTCATTATATTATGGGTTCCATATTGAAATTTGGTTATCTAAGTTGAAGTGAGCCAAGTAACTAAAAACTCAACATTCTATCTATTGCACTATCAGAATTGTGGAGTCAGCAAAGTGCAGCAGTTCAACCAAGTTGGCTCACTCTGGATACCATGAACCAGTATGTTTTTATTTCGTACCAAAAGATGGGGAAAAAATGTTAATAACACCATCTTTATCTAGGCCAGTCCAAATTGCATAAAGGAAGGACGTGTATACCAATTGCCATAGATTAAGCTTCTAATGAAAGCAATTGTACAATCTAGAGAGAGAGAAGGGGTTAAAAAGACTAATTAGTACGTACATTCATCTTAACAAGAAAAGTGCAGTATTGTTTTCCATCAAACAACAGTTGCATTTCCGGTCTGACTAAGCAAGTGTCCTACCTAAATGCAAGGAACCCACCTAAATGCAGGTCTTCTTTCTACACCAAACCTGCATCTGCTTAATGTAAAATTTCAGGTGGAAGATTTTCACCTACAATCAGACTGCAATCTGTGCTTTTGCGGTCCAGATCGAGAAGCCCACTTAGATGCACCTTACAGATAAGGGCCATGCAATGAATTCTATTAAAAGATTTGCTAAGGCCTTGTTTGGTATCTCTTACATAGATCTATTTTAAATAGATTGTTTGGTATGCTCTCTTTTTGTCTCTTGTCAAAGGGGCATGCCTCTTATTAGAGGGGTAGTTTATTTCATTGTTTGAAAAAGGAACATGGTGGAGGATTATGTCTAAAATCTAAACTATACAATATGATAGACATATCTTTTAAAACTTTTATCAAACATTTGGTATGCAAATTTAAAATAATTCAAGACACAGCACATGTCAACAAATACACACAACAAAACTCTTCTACCATTTTTCAAACATTTTCTAGTCAGGGGAAAAAAAAAAAACTCTTCTACCATAATATCAACAGTTGCTCCCTATCAACAGGTCCATTAGACAGTTTGGCGATGATCACGAACATCTTATTAACAAAATGGAAAAACATTAGTGCCTCCCAGTATGAGAATCCACCAATAGTTCGTCAGGGTAGTCTCCAACTATGCCAGGAAGCTTTCCATCAGGACTTAGTGACAAATGCTGCAAATGCAAAAAGAGCTCATTAAGACAACAGCAGTGTAATCATTCATTTGTGCAGTATACCATAGTAAAAATTCAATATAGACGCAGACTAGGCAAATTAAATTCAGTGACTGAGCTCACATTCGATGCAATGAACTTATGGTTCTATTTCAAATGAGTGGAATGACATACTGCTAAGGTTGTCACGAGGACAATTTCAAGAGAAGTGCCACTACTACTTGCATGGTTTGTGAAATTTCATGAGAGGGCAATAAACACTAGGGTATCGTGCTAAGAAATGATGATGAGCATGCCATAAAACCAGGTTAACGGGACATGTTCTTTTTGATGTAAATGGATGTGCACTTGCAATCCCAATCTACTATGGTTAGATGTCAAAATATGTTATAAAATGCATGCAGTTTCAACATTAATACCCAACCGACAATCCAAGGCCCCATTTATTTGGATGGAATTGAATTCCTAGGTATTCAACGGAAAATGGGTTCCAACAAAGGGGTTATTAAAGAAGTCTGTGTACTATTGAAGGATACAAGGTGGAAATGTAGATAGACACGAAAACTTCCAAGGATTTGATTGACTAGGGTAATTTTTAGTACATGTTACTTTACTCGATGCCTCAAGCATAGTTTTCAAAATCGGAATCGTATTGCAAATCGTTCATACCTATGAATCCAATCGAATCGCGAATCGTATCATGAATCGTAGGATTTTTTATTTTTCTAATAAAAATGAAAAATAATTAAAAATTAAAAGAAAAGGAAAAAAGTAATTATTCATAACCATTCATTTTTTCCATTTATAGTAGTATAAATATAATAACAAGGTCATACAATCATATCAAGAACATCATGACACACACACACACACACACACACACACACACACACACACACACACATATATATATATATATGAAACAAATGATGTGTAAATAGTTAAATAAGTTTAAAGTATCAATATCTATTTTTTATTATCTTTAAATCAAAATATAAAAATAAAATAAAATCCAAACCATCAATCTTACATGGTAGGATATCTCTTAAAGTTAAGAAAGTGTTCACGAAGAAAAAATAGATTAAAAAAAGAAGAAGATATAAACAAGCACCATACATACAGCCGAATGCTTTAGTTAAATGCATGCTCTTTATTCATCTTTAAAACCTTAACAAAGCCATAAAAAATTCTTATGAGGTTTCGTTAACTGCTAAATAACCTTTTAAAAATACAAGCGATAAAAGAAAGAGAGAATAAAGAAAAAAAAAGGTAAAAGATTATTAATATTAGCTTATTGGCTATAGTCATTCTCGCTTAGTCAAATCACTTGAATCGTAAATATCAATCAAACGAATATCGAATCGTAGGATTCACACCTGAATCCTAAGATTCATTTGTAAATGGGATTCGTTACATAGATACGAATCGTTTTCCTTAAGAGTCGGGATATGAATCAAGATTCAGGATATAAATCATAGGATTCTGATAACTATGGCCTCAAGCAATGTTGAAAAGGCCAGACCAAATCCATAGAGATTTCTTGTAGGGTGGTGGTAAAAGTAAGAAAAAAAATGTATTTGATGAAATGGAGTGTCCTTATAAAAGCCAAGTCCTTCATGGTTTGGGATTGGGAAGCTTAATGCAATAAAAGTCGGCTTTCTCAGCAAAATGGGAGTAGTGATTAGGTGAAGATGAGTAGGATTTGGGAGAAAAATGTTGCTTCAAAATATGGTTATGGCGGGTGGGGATGGATTATCAAGACAGCCCCAAGAAATAGGAGGTTCAGATGTTGGGGTACCATTTCTTGTATTAGGGATGAGCCGAGTGTCAGAGCATGCGCCTTGCTTCTCAGGCTTTAATTGGCATCTTACACCTCAACTACAATGGCCAGTTACAGATAAGCAGGCTTACTAGAAAAGAAAGTCATGAATTTTTTATAACTTGGAAAAAGAAAGAGCGCATCTTGACTGAAGAGGCATGTTGGCATTAGAAGTGACAATGTTTTTTATAATGATCTGCATCAAGGGATCTGGACTCTTTTCTCATACATAGACTTATCAAAGTGACAAGTGACACATAACACCCATTTATAACCCAATAACTGTAAGAATACCTATTTTATGAGACTACAAGGAATAAATTGATGTTTTTTCAATGGGGGTATCAAAGTCCAATCTTTTTTTTATAATGGTAAAAAAAAAAAAATTCTCCAGAAAAAAAAAAAGGGAAACAAAAACTAAGCCAAGAACAGCATAGACTAAAACGAAACGACAAGATCCTTGGTTCAGCAGCTACAAACTAGGGCGTTAATCTGATTCTCACGGACAATATTTTTATTTTGATTCATTGTTTTAAACTTTGTTAATGAATAATGATGGTGAAGATGGAAGAGCAAATTTCTCACTGTAGATGACCATAGATGATGGACACAAGATATGTAAAAGAGGTAACATAATTTATGTAAAACATGAGACATAACTTTCAAAAGTTGGTTTCAGCCATATGATGGAAAGACTTAAAATTAAACCAGCATCAGATTGGTTTTGTCTTATTTCCATCAAGCATCTTGATAAACTCTACAGTAAGGGTGTATTTGTACACCTTCAGCGGAAAAGGAAAAAACCTTTTCCGCGGCAGTTTGAGTCCCACCTCACCTTGCGCAGAAAAATAGCCAAAAAGGAGATTGATTCCGCTCCTTCGCTAGCTGCACCAAACAACCATCGTGGATTATCCCAGATTCTCTGGTGCTTGTCTCACGCTTTTCCACAACAATACGAGTGCACAAATACACCCTTAGTGTATTCCCACCCTTAGTCTACGATTTAAAAAAAAAGAGGCACTGACAATCATATGATTCTTATCTTCCAAAAGAAGTAGAGAACTCAATGAATATCTACTGCCAATGAAATGTATATTATGCTCTAGCTATGAAATAAATTAGACAAAAAAGAAAAATTAATAAAAAGGAAAGATGTCCCGGCGGTAGAAATGATACTTACATGGATGTGAACTGATAAAATGTAGATGTTGTGGACACGTAGTTGTTTACTTCTGGAAACCCATCATTCACCACTAAACGAAGCCAAAAATAAATAAACAAATAGAAAACTAAAATAATAGAGCACTGAAAAAACCAAGCAATAAGAAAGTACACCCATTTCGCTAAGCATTGAAAGGAAAGCATATAGAACAAGTTTAAAGATCAAAGCCACAATAACTGTACCTCAATAAGATAGCAAGCATCCATAAAGAGATCTCACAAAACAATCAACATTTTGTCTTTCTAGAACTAATTCTAGAACCTGCATATTTGCATCCATATTTAAGCCCTGTCCATCTGTCTAGGAGTGTGACTATATGCGTTCCATAACTCCAAGCCCTAGATATAACTAGTGTCATCTGAGTCAATAAAAGATAAAATAATAATAATAACAATGAACCAACACAACAGAATGCTTAAAACGATAACAAATTAATCACAACAACTATAAAAGATACTCAAGCATGCAATTGCTAGTGGGAAACAACAGGATAAACTAAACAATATATATATATATAGAAGTTATAAACACATTGTTCCTCTGTTTGCACTTGGACATAAAACACATCGGACTATTACGAGAACTACTGGTCTACTGCAGACACACCATCCGATCTAGTTATAAATAAAGATTGCTAAGTAGAAACCTCATGCGCATAGCTACTCTCCTCAAAAATCTCTGAGGATGAATAGGGAGGGGTTGCAATCCATATAGGAGGCGACAGAGTAGGATGAAATCTTTCAGCAAAAAGCTCTTCAACAGTTCCATCGTCAAGACTGAAAACACCTGAATCCCTGCATCCATGCAGACCATCATAATATCTTTCCGCCCTGCTGTCTGCAAAATATATGCGATTTCCTTCGAAGCCAGGGAGCTCGCAAGCCAGGACGACAATGGGAGAGTTATGCCCCAAAAACAGTACCCGATCGCCCAAGTTTTCCACCTTCTTAAACCTTTTCAAAGTTTTACTCTCTTCCAAACTGACCATAAAGATGTCAAAATGGACTGTTTTGTGAGGAAGGTCCTCTTCTTCGTCGCTATCATTGCCTTCTCCTATTCTCTCTATATCTCTTGAAATCACAAACATGCTATCGGTCAATACATCCGGTACCAAGTATCCAAAAGTTCTATAGGGGATTTTGAAATCGTTCTCCAACCTGACAGTCAGTTCTTCAATGTGGGGACTGGAGCCGTCTTCTTCTTCTTCTATGTGGAGAAGGTAGAGGGATGTCTTCCCAGTGAAGAGGTAGAAGTTCCCCTTGTGATATATCACATCTTCTACTGCTGGGTTGATATCGATGTGAGTATAGACGTCGTCTCCAATTCTGCAAAAGGCCAGAAACCAAAGTCCGAGTCCGTAGGCGATCACCACCACCTTCCCATCATCTGAAACAGCGGCCTTCAGTATGCCCAGGTCGCGAATCTCTCCCCAGGAGCTGCCTATAAGGCTGTTTGCTCTGAAGGTGGAATCGTGAGGAAGGTCGATTCTTCTTTTGGACCAGGGATGGAAGAGAAAGACGTCCAAATTCTCGTCCACAATCATCAGCCACCCGTTCCGGAAAGACCCACAGCAGCGCTTGCCGCGTATCTCCAGGAGATGAACGGTGTGGATCTTCTGCTTCGAGAGACTAAAGAAATCGCGAGCGTCCGTATCTTCTTCATCGTCGTTGGGAAGCATCATCAGAAATGGAAGTTCACGATTTGTGTTCTTTAAAATTGACCGCCATGATTTGCAGACATACTGCATTCGAATGTGGTCGTGTATGATGCAAAAACTGGAAATTCTCTCCAAGATATCGCGAGGAAGTTCGGACCACTTCGCCATCGGATGAGGAACGCAGTTAGGGCTGGGGGGAGATTCGGGGTTCGAGACTGGGAGTGATAGCGTGCACCGGAAAGACCCAGGGATCGATCCTGATGAGTGTGTGTTTGATATCATTATTGTTAAATTATTAGATTTATTAACGCAGAGGGATAGCTCACTTGGCCTCCTGACCACGGTTTGCTCTCGGGGAGATCGAGGATTTAAAACTGCGCTACCATACTAGTGTAACGGGAAATTTACCCTGCTCCCCCATGCCTGAAGGAATTAGTACAGCCCAAAAAGCTGGGACACCCTCTAATATCCCAAAAAATAAATAAATAAATTATTAGAGTTATTAAGGATCTTAATTAGTGTCTTTATTTAGTTTTTATCATGGATGGATATGATGGATTTGAATCTATTATTGGTACCCTCCTTGTGTTAATGGACTGATTTTAGAAGGGGTTGGCATTAAGGAAAGGAATGGGTACAGGTTTGCATGCTTGGGAATTATTGGCGGTCTTTCTTATTTTCTTACTTAATTTTTTGAGGAATTTATGAGAAAAAAAACTTTAGATGGGGACCTCACACCAAATCGGCATTCCCGCCCAACAAACTATTTTTTTTCTTTACCCATTTTTTCGAGGGGAAAGGAGATTTGGCAGAAGGCATCCCAAAAAGATTTCCATAATCACATCTGAAAAATGCTTTCATTGAGATTCCCATTTAAAGTGTTTTTTTTTCTAATAAATTCCTCTAAGTTACCCTTGTTTCAAAATTCTTAGAATCTTAACTGAATTATTGCCATTATTGCTACTACTACCTTTTCCACTTCTATGAGACCTGGGTTCGTTTGGATGCAAAGAGGTCAGATAGGAAAAACAAACAAAGTAATGCGGCATAGTACCAAGTGAAAAATCTGGAAAAAAAAAAGGGTTTTTCTTCACAAGGGGATTTCCACACCTGTGTTTCTCATTGTTTAGCTACCTTATGGGGATTCCCCGCTTGTCATTTTCTACACATTGAAATGAGTCCCAAAGGTGTGAAAGAGTCTAACTAAGTTAAGCATAGCTTCACCACTCCTAAATATAAATATTTAAAGAAATGGTGCCAGCCATGGCCTTATTAAGAGAAAAGAAGCCAAAAAAATGTATTTTACGGGAAAAAATCTCCTTTATGTTCGGTGCATTAAAAAGGACCCCACAATTTCTAAGGAGCAAAATAGGCTCTCCCGCCAATTTTAACATCTTTGAGGTCCTTTTTCATGCACGGGACATCTGACGGGGCTTTTCCTGTAAAACCCTCAAGCTGAACAAGTTCAATTTAGAGCTTAATATCTGATCCATGGCTCGAGATCAAGTTGATCATGAAAGAGCCCAGCTCAAATTTGGGCTCAGGCATAGCTTGTTTTCCTCATACAATTTCCATTAAACTGATTTTCCTCCTCTTCTTTCTCCTTCCTTTAACTCTAAAACCTGCACATCACACAGGACCTCTTGTCCTCTTCTCTATTACCATCGAACATACAAATGCACAACTCCTTCTTCCATTCATTCCATTAATCCACAAACAATTTAATTCTAAATGTTAATCGAAATTGTACACAACAACATCCAAATCAATTAAATAGCTATTGCAATTAACATCTATCACAAGCAACTGTTTATAACCTATCTTAAAGTTAATTGACAATAACCCTTTTTGCTTAGCTTGATTTGAGCTAAAATCTCCTCTAACCAAACCCTAATTCCATGCAAACATGCAAAATAGATTGCTATGCGTTATTTGAGCTAGAGACTAACTCTATACACTTATTAAAACCTCAAACCGCTCCAAGGAACTCAATCACTTACTTAGAGATCTTTTTCAAGCTCCAAATACTCCAAAAATGAAAGACAACTTGTTGGGGGATAAAGTGTTCACTCTTCCCTTGAATCACCCTAATTTGACCCTTGAAGAAGAAAAATGGAAGAAAGAGAGAAGAAAAGACTCTAGGGTTACTTTGTACTGGAAATGAGTGAATGAACTCATTTGAGTTCATTCTCCTCTTATAAATCCCTTTTTGCATATAAGCCCACTTCTCTTCACTCATTTACAAATTAAGTCAAATGTGAGTTCATTTGACCAATCTCAAGCCAAATGGAATCGAGTCCATTATGAAAGTTAATGTATTCTTCGAGATACACGCGTTGATATCAAGAGTCACCATATTTGACAAAATACGCGAAAATTCGTATTTACAAAAAAGTCCATGTTTGAGTCTAAATTCAATTTAATTAGCTTAATCTTATTCAAATTCATTTCATTAAGTTAAATTCAATCATTTGAGCCTAATCCATCTCATTTTGGTCATTAACCGCAATTAGCTCAACTAAACACAGTTAGTTAGCGTTAATCTCAATTAATTAAAGTTAATCTTGATTAACTCGGGACTGGGTATAACACTTTATATGGGTTTGTACATCATAATGGTCCCAATGAAGCATTTCTCTTTTGATCTGGTATTGGGCTTTTGTTTTCGTCTCCATGTAAAGCATAAATTATTACAAGTTGAGAAGAAATATATCTAGGCAAACTATTAAAAAATAAAGAAAAAATATGGATATTGTTTGCATTTGATGTCCATTCATGTTGCTCTTGAGTTCAAACAAGACTTTCAGGTACTGGCACGTTGTTTCGTGCCAATCAAGCCCCAAAACAGGTATATTCCAGTATGTACAAGTATACCAAAAGCACTGGCCTATATATGTTCCAGTTTTTTCCCTCTTTAGTTTTCTTGTATGGGTTGTTTTACTCCTAGAATTGTATGCGACATTATGAACCAATTACAGGTGAACAGACTTAAGGCAAATAGGATACAACAGAGCCTTTGAATTTTCTCGTGGAATGCTATAAACTTCGGTGGAACTGATTATTGTGAAAAGTTCTCCCAAGTTAACCACGAACTGGATGGTCTAGATGTATTGTTAGAGTGAAGCTGTTTGGTTCATATCTCTTTGTTCATATCCTGCTCCATGGTTAGACAACTTGGCCTCTTTAGGGAGTCTGATTGTACCCAAAATGGGGGTGTTAAATCCTACAGTTCCATCATTTGGAGCTTTCTTTCTTTTAGATCAAACAGTTTTTGTTTGATAATCATCTATCCATAACTGTCAATAGTGTTGGAATTGTATGGATCAATAGCTTGACTTGGTCTTTCAAAGAAAAGAGGGACCTAAAATCCATGCATTAGCATTGTCCTCATGCAAGATCATGTTCGGTCCTTTTGGTCCCTACCAGCCATTCATGTACAGCCATCGCAATATACATTTCAAATCAGAAACTATTACTTTTCAAAACTGTTTTATTAGATGGCTAGAAATTAGAATCACCTGACAGGCCCAATAACTTAGGTTTGATTAGTTTGAACTGAAATAAAACTATGGAGGGTGCTTTTGATATAATTAATCTCAATTAATGAATTTATGAAATTCTCTGCAACATTCCTGCTTTTGATTCTATTTTCTGGTCTAAATGTTTTGGCCTCTTTGACGTTTGGATTTCACTAATTGGGACTGTGTCATAAAATGTACTTCCTAAAAAATGATCAAATGCACACCTTTATGGAGGAAGGCTGGTAAAGAACATGTTTTAGTTGATTTAACTCCATTTAACTTGGCTTTTCGATGGTACCATTTCTAGTTCAAAGTATTATCTTTTTTGTAACTGACTGTTGCCATTCCTTTTTGACTCTTGCCTACATCAGGATCTCATATAGACAGGATTCAGTGCATGTGCCGCGAGCCTGCATCAACATGTACAGCCATAGACACTAGTGTGAACAAAAAAATTTATAAGTTACAGTGCAAAGTTCGGACAGGGTGATAAAACCCAATGAGGTATCACACCACCAAAGAGAGATTGAAAAAAGGTTTATGATGGTGATGAAGCCTAACAACATTGACTGGATTTTGTGCTTTCCATGTTACACAGGATGGGGTTGAGTGAAACGAAGATGCAGCAAGGTATGTAAAGCCAAAAGCAATTAACCTCAATCAGTAACACCAGATGCAACTGATCTCTTTTTTAATATAACTTGCAGCAAGGTATGTAAAGCCATATGCAATTAACCTCAATCAGTAACACCAGATGCAACTGATCTCTTTTTTAATATAACATCTGCTTCTTTTACTGAAAAAATGGTTTAATCCTGTGTAGAACGCTTCTTTGTTTGTTCAACACAAACTTGAAATTGAGTGGAACATGCCATACCACATGGGCCCTAGTGGCACATATCCACTGCCTATTCGTTCCAATATTGTCACTAGTTGCTATCGGATGTCACGACCCGGGCCCGAGATTAGGGTTACCACGGCTAAACCCCGAGTCGCGAACACCATACTTACTCCCGTAAACCTCGCATCACCGAAGCCAATACGAGATTCACAAGGGATCTTACATATACCTGTCAAATGTGCATTTTTGCGGAAATATATACATACATTGACATCCAACTTTAACATGTACAAGTTCTTTACATAAAGTAAAGTTTACTTACACATCTCATTTCCTATTTAAATCAACTATGCATATTCAAATACAATGCATGTGATTACTATTTACATCAAAATGAATCTATTCAAAATGGTTATAAAACATGCTAAACCGGTCGCCTTCGATTTACATCCACTCATTTAATCCTCCTGGAGGAACCAGATTGGTCTCCTTCGCTGGCGGCGCGGTCTCTGTACCACTGGAACTGGCAACTTGGCTTGTAATGTCACAAATAACACTGTGAACACGACGGTTCAACAATGTATACACAATTCTATGATAATCATATGTTCAGCAATTTTAAATAATTCATATCAATTCAATTCAATTCATATAGTTCTTTCCTAAATGAAGCATTCAATTCATGTAGTTCTCCCCTGAAGGAAGCATTCGATTCATTATGTACACTTTATCAAGTGTATTTTAGTTGTCCTCTGGCATAGGCCGAAGGCGCACCATTCACAACCCAACCTTTTAAGGACTCATTTCATTTCAATATTACTCACTTTATTAAGTGGCTTTTCAAATGTATGGGATTTATCAGTGTCTTGATCAGAGATCACCGGCATCACCACAGAGCTCCGGAACGCTCCATCTACTGCAGCAGACTTAATCTTTAATTCATTACAGTGATTGTTCACTTCAGTTCTTTTCTTTTCATTTCATTGCATTTCATTTCATTAATTCAATACATTATTCAATGGTAGCTCAACAAGGAGCATAACAGTAGTAGACGAAAGAGGACAAGCCAACTCAAGTCATAAACAATTAAATTTTCCTAAAACAACATTCGGGTGAAACGTTCATTATGCAATGTAGGTGTTATTTTCGATGACATCACTTTTAGTGAAATTTACATTCACATAAGTTTAGCTAACACCCATGAAGGTTTAGGAAAATATCAGAAATCTATTCTGATATCCCCTCAATTTCAGTCACCTCGTCAGTTACCTCACGGTTAGCTGAACTACGGATCTCGGCTAACCGAATCTTGTTCGGTCAGCTTTCACGAAACTCAGTTTTCTGATACAATCTCAGCTCCGAACGAGCTTGTCGTCAGTTCGGTCATCCTGACGAGTTCGGCCATACTTGAGCTCGGTCATATCTGAGCTCGGTCATACTTGAGCACAGTCATACATGAGCTCGGTCAGTTGGTCACACTTGAGCTCGGTCATATCTGAGCTCGGTCATACTTGAGCTCGGTCAGTTGGTCACACTTGAGCTCGGTCATATCTTAGCTCGGTCATACTTGAGCTCGGTCAGTTGGTCACACTTGAGCTCGGTCATATCTTAGCTCGGTCATACTTGAGCTCGGTCTGTTGGTCACACTTGAGCTCGGTCACACTTCGGTCATCGAAATGTGAGTTTGGTCGCCAGTTCGGTTCGGTCATCCTGTTCCGTCACTTACTCGGCTGACCAAAATTCAAATTTCAGTTATCCGAATTTATTTCGGTCACCCTCAGTCCGTTTTCCAGAAGCTCAACTTCTGATGAAAAACCCTGACAAGATTTTCGGTTACCTTGCGGTCAACCCTCGGCTAGCCGAACTCACAGTCTCAGCTAATCGAACGATATCGGTCAGCTTACGGTCGGATGTCGGTCAGCCGACAACTGCGCCCAGAAGTTCAGAAAGTTCTGAACCGAATTTTTCTGTAATTGAATTCTTTGAGTTCTAACAAGTCTATTAACATCTGAAATCAATAGAATTGAGTACACTTGCCTTGTTTGAAGACTAATTAGCAAGAATTCCCCTATCTGGCTTGAATCCAAGATGAAATCCTCAAGCCAAACCTTCTTTTCTAGCTTGAATTCGATATGAGTTCCTCAAGCTAATTCTTGTTTTGAACCTAAAACCCAAAATAAATTCATAAACGGAACTCCAATGAGTTCTTCACACTAGAAACCATTCCACACCACTAAGAAGAGTTGAAAAACTCTATAAACAATCCAAATCACTTACTTGTAGTCTCCTAAAGGACTTCTTGGACTTGTCCCAAACTTCCAACTTCAAGAAACAAGGAACAAGATGGAGAAGATGATTGTGAAGACAGAATTCCTCCTCAACAAACTTGTCAAGTTTCCAGATCACCAATCAACGGAGAGAAACTGGAAGAAGGAAGAAGAGGAGAAAGAGAAGAAGAGAGAGCTGTGCCGGGATGATGAATGAACTCAAATGAGTTCATCATTATCTTATAATCCCAGTTTTCTTGCATTGAACCCCCCTCCTATTTCCTCTAATTACAATTCAAGTCAAATGAAAGGTCACTTGAACCAATTCACGCCGAATGGAATCGCTACAATTACGGAAGTTAACGTACTCCTCGAGATACACGTGCGAGTATCAAGAGTTTCCGTATTCGACGAAATACGCGTAATTTCGTATTTACGAAAAAGTCCTTGCATCACATGATTTAGCCTAAAACCATTCTAATTCACTCATAACCTTCACTACTCTTTTCATTAAGCTCAATTTGACCACTTGAGCCAAATTCTATATCAATTCATCCATTAATCAACATTAATTCAATAAAACATGTTGAATTAGCATTAATCCCGATTAAGTACGTAGAGTTAATCACAATTAACTCGGGACAGGGTGTTACATATCAGAACATGCAACTTCCTGATTCAGATTTCCTGCATTCACCCAAAACGATCAGCCATATGCAATATCAAATATCAACTATTAGACATCGAAGTATACGATATAAGTTTGTAACAGGTTAAAAGCCTTTATGAAGGAGTATTCTGATTAAACCTTGGAGGGAGATGAAGTCAGACAAAACAATCACTTGTATGACAAATGAATAGGGTGGAGGCATGTGCAAAATGGGGCCTCGTTTAGAGAATGTAATTGTTAGGCCCCACCCCGGACTAATCGTAATTAAGATTAATTAATCCCAATTAGTGTTAATTAAGCATGATTAATTGTGCTAATTGTGATTGATGAACTAAATGAGTTGGGTTAGTCTCAAATGATTGAATTAAGCTTAATGAAGTGAACTTGAAAGGGATTGAGTTGATTAAAAAGAGTTTAAACTCAAACAAGGTAAACTAAGGACCTTTTTGTAAATACGAATTTTCTCGTATTTCGTCAAATACGGAAATTCTTGATACCAACGTGTGTATCTCGAAGAGTACGTCGACTTTCATAATACACTTAGTTTCTTTTGACTTAAGGTTGACCAAATGGGTCTTCATTTGACCCAAATCGTGAATAAGAAAAATAGAAGGGGACTTTAGTGCAAAAAGTCAGCTTATATAAGCTAAGAGATGGCTCATTTCCCATTTTACAAACCCTAAGCACGTCTTCTTCCTTTTCTCTTCCATTTTCTACATCAAGAGTGGATATTGAGAAGGAGTTCAAGTGATTTTGGGAGAAGCTTCATCTACTTCATCTTCTCCATTAGGCCATCCTCCATTGTTGAAAGCTTGGAGTTTGCTTGGGAGAGATTGTGCCAAACCTAGCCAAGCAAAAGGGGGTTTTTGGTCAAGAAGCTTCCAAGGAGGCAAGTATAAACCCTATTTGTGAATGTTGTTAGTATTGTAGTTGTTAAGGAAAATTTCATAAAGTGGGTTTGTATGCATTTTTCCATTGAATGTGAATGGACTTGTTGTTTATGGATTGAGGGAATGGATTAGAAATGTCATTAATGTGTAGATTGAATGATGAATGAGGAGTGGACAGGAGGTCCAAAAATTGATTACAGGTGGTTGTGGTATTGAATGGAGAAAGGAGTGAAGAAGAGAGAGAGTTACAGAAATCCGGATTGGGTTTTCTGAAGCGTTCGCTCGAGTGAACTTGAAGTTCGCTAGAGCGACCCACTCTCTGGATGAACGCAGTGAAGTTCTGAAGCATTCGCTCGAGCGAACTTAGATTCGCTCGAGCGAACAAAGGCCTGCTTGAGCGACCACTTTTCTGTTTGAGTTCGCTCGAGAGAACTTTGGGTTCGCTCGAGCGACCACCTCTCTGTCTGGTTCCGCTCAAGCAAACTTGAGTCCGCTCGAGCGAACCTGATACTGGACAGGGTATTGATTGAGGCCGAAAATTTGGCCAATCGATCGGAAGACTCCGTTTAAGTCCAGTTGGTTTTGGATTTTGTATGAAACATGAGTACTTTTGGACACTTGTATGTCCTCAAAAATTAGCTTTGTGGCTAATTAATGCAAATAGAGATTTGGTGAGGATTGGATAATGGAATAAAAGCATTAAGAATTGAACCCTTGAATTAGTAATGGGTTGAGTGTTAATTGATTATGGACTATACCTCTATGGGTGTTAAAGTATGGGGACTCCAATGTATACATAAATACGAATGTGATGTCCATCGAGAATAACACGTACATTGGATAACCAACGGTTATACCCAAATGGTAGGTAGGAACTGGAATAGAAATGAGTAGAATCGGGTAGTCAGTGATTCTCTCATGCCATTGTATTTTTATCACTTCATTCCAATCTCACAAGATTAATGTCATTGTCTGTTTCCTTTCCATTGTTAAGAATGGAATCACTATAGAATTGAATCCCGAAATGGATTGATAATGAAATGTATTGACCTTTGAGTCTGGCACTACCTAGCTATTGTATGAATTTCGAAATGAATTAATAGATGATTATATTCATAAGGCCGGGGTCATGAATGGTGCGCCCTTCCGCCCTGATCCAAATGACTATTCCTACCGCAGTAGATGGATTTGGGGGCGTTCCGGAGCTCCGTGGTGATGCTAGTGTCCCTGGCCCGGACACTGGTAAGTCCCACAAATTTCGATCGTATCTACGGGTACTGATTGATGCCTTCCATTTGGAAGATGAATCCTTCCTTTGAGGGAAGATGGTATATGAAATGAAATGACATGAAATGACAGGAAATGAAATGAATTGAAAGGAAAGCTATGGTAGTTGCCATCTTGTACATGCTTATTGATTGACTTATTATGCTCCTCCATTGTCTAGAATTGGAATTATTCCCTAAATATATTGAATGAATTTAGTAAATGTACTAACATGTTCTATCACAAGTTGTGTTTATGCTTTGTTGAACCGTAGTGTTCACTGGTGTTATTGATGGCATTACAGGCCCGATTGCTCGTGCCAACCCAGCAACGGCCTCGGCGGCAGCGGAGGAGACCGTTGCGGTTCCTCCGGGTGGATTGATAGAGTGGGACAGTTGGAATACCAATTGATATGGGTATTCGAGTGCGCAAAGTGGACTAGGGATATTTTGGAAAATTCTTTTGAGAATTCTTTTTGTAATAGTTGAAATACATTTTGAAAATATAAGTATTTTGAGAACTTGAGCAGTTGTCAACTTGCATAGTGTTTAGATATGCTTGAGTTGATGACAGAAAGCAAATGATCAATACATGTATAAAGAACCTTATTTTGTATACATGTACATTTTGAATTAATTGTCAATGTGTATTTCCGCAAATTGTACAATTGACAGGTATGTATGGATTGAATGTTATCCCTTGTAAATTCTGTTTTAACTTCGGTTAATTCAGAGTTTACGTGAGTAAGTATGGGTCACGGCCCTGGATGAAACACTACCAGCCCAAAGATATTTAATGGGGAAACTTCCAAAGATACAACCAATGAACGGTGCTCCTGGGGATTAGTTTTTGGCTTTCGATAATCGACTCGGGGTCAAAGGCTTTTGGATTAGACTGGGCAGGAGATATACTGGATAAAAAAAAAAAAAAGAAAAAAAAGAAAAAACTTCTAATGGACAATATGAAAGGCCTTCTTACTTGAGTCACGAACAGAAAACTAAATAAATGTAACTATACACATGTAGTCTTTTAATTTTCGGGGTTTTTCCCCTGCTTGGGAGTACTCCAACTCTACGATAGTCTTTTAGTATGGAATAGTTTAAGTTTACATAAAAATAATCAAAATCCCATTCTCTTGATGTCCAGACTCCATAATGAATAAAAAGGTAATCAAGAAGCCATTTGTCAACCTGGAATTGATATCGAAAAAAACTAATGTGACACTGAAAGATATTTTCTTTGAATTAAGTAGTGTACATGTCAAGTGAAGGATTAAATTTAATGGTTACATTCTCTTATTTTTATTCACAGTTAGCATATAACATTGCCACTTAGGAAATATGATGCAATCAATGATACAGTTAGAAAAAATGCATCAACCCCAACCTTTCCTATGACTGGATTTTCATAGCGCATTAATGTTTGTCTTATCGTTCCAATTAAGCTATGATGAATAGATAAAGATGGGGACACAACACCCCATGTTCTTTATCCTCCCAAAAGCAAAATTCATGGATATAACAAGTGTGATACGGGCTCTTGTCACTGAATGTAAGATGACTTATCCATTCAGTAGTAGCTCAGCTGGTTAGGAATATGGACGTGTAAGGATAGTGCATGAGTTCAAATCCTTGATGTAGCCAAAGAAATGAATAATTTGTAATTCACTCGAATTCTTTAAGTTCTAAAATCTATTTATAGCATCCTTGCATATATTTTTAATGAAAAACGTATGATCTATCATTACAAGTTCAAACTAACAAACCTAAGATAACTTGAAAGATTCCATGCGTGTCCGAAAGCAGCATTAGCAACTTGAAAGAATGAGCACATGCACCTTAAAGATTCCACCAAGTTTAATATAATCTCCGATAACTGGATGCTTTAAGTTGTTTGGGTTCAACGTCAGATTTTGCGAATACTGATACTCATAAGTGGGGAGATGCTCTTATGAGAGTTACTCTCACGCGCTGTAATATAGGAGTATGGGGTGGAAGCCCTTATATTTAGATGGTTGGCATTGGATATAAATGCGAGGGCTCTATCTTTACTGCCATGTGAGTATCGTGAGAGTTACTCTCATAGAAGCATCTCTCCTTACGAGTGATAGCAGACGCTGTATGTTTGATCCTGTGTTGATCCAATAGCATGCAACTTTCTGAACACTATGAATGAAGAAACGGGTGGAAGTACCCTTGGCCCATAACAGTGTCCCATCATGTCCCAGGTATTTTGATTCCCATATATGCATCACCACTCTCCATGGCTGCACCATAATATCATTATCATTATTCTTTTTATAATGAGTCCTCCCATTTAGAATTGCTCATCTTGTAGGCGTCAGTAAAAGGTTAATCTTTTCAGGAAAATGCTTGCTGGCTCGGTAATTCTTGAATTTGCACAGCTATTTTTACTTTTCCAGCCTTCTACCAAAAACTCAAGTATAGCCTTAATATTTGAAATGAGTTGGCTTAGCCCAAGCTTCTATAAGTTGGGTTACGTCGGATCGGGCTTAATGAGTTGGGTCGCATGATCCACCTGAACTCCAATTAGGTTGGTGTTTTCCTTTTGGATAAAAAAAAGAAAAATTGCCAAAGTCAGTTTTCTTGTGTTCACACTCTTTTTACTACAACTATCACAGGCATTGTCTAGCTAATATGTGAAGGGCAGCTTATCATGGACTGATACAGCATCAGAAAAATTATTCTAAAACGTGAATTGTGCACAAACTGGGCCATGGACAGACTGAGGAATTCCTTTCTTCTCAGACTGTAAGCTGCCTCATGGGTTAAAGAACATGTCTCAAGAAGTGGGTCTCACTGATGTTGACCGCCAAAGCAAACATATAATAATAATAATAATAAAAGTAATAAACCCTGTTTATGACAAACTGCACTTTTTCCGACACTATTTGCCGACATAGTGAAAATTTGCGTTGGCAAGAGTCTTATTTCCGACTCAAATTTGGACTGCGTTGGCGAAAGTCACAAAAATTGCTACTTTTACCGACGCAAGTAAGACCGCGTTGGCAAAAGCTATGGAAAACATATTGGCGCCAACAAATAATTCTCCAAAAAGAGAGGGAAAGTTTTGCCAACGCATTTTTTTCTGATGGCGATGCAATAATGCGTTGGCAATTATCTTGCCTACCGGCGACGCACAACTGTGCGTTGGGAAAGCTCTGAGTTTTTTTTCGCACCAATGCCAACGCATGAGTTGCGTCAGCAAAGCCCCATCTATGACAAACTTACATTTCACGACACAATTTTCCGACACAGTGAAAATTTGCGTTGGTAAAAGTCACATAGAATTGCTACTTTTACAGATGCAAGTAAGACCGCGTTGGCAAAAGCTGTGGAAAACCTTTCCCGACACTATTTGCCAACGCAGTGAAAACTGGCGTCGACAAAAGTCTTATTTCCGATGCATATTTGAACTACGTTGGCAAAAGTCACAGAGAATTGCTACTTTTACCGATACAAGTAAGACCGCGTCGGCAAAAGTTGTGGAAAACATACATTGACTCCAATAAAGATTTCCCCCAAAAGAGTGTGTAAGTTTTGCCAACGCGTGCTTTGCTACTAGTGATGCAATAATGCGTTGACAATTATTTTGCCTACTGACGATGCATAGGTCTGTGTCTGCAAAGCCCCATTTAGTAAAATTCTTTTTTGCCAAAATAATATGAGCACACCGTTTTAATCGCTTTGATTTATTTCCAACTCTATGTCTTTTTCATTTTATTGTTTTTATTCTGGGGGCAATTACAATAGCTTCTAGCGGAGTATGCTGGGAATTTATTTGGATGTGTCCCACTCGTGCCCATATATAGATAATTAGAGTCGTTCAAAACTGCCAAACACATTTATTTATGGGGTATCCCAATTTTTAGTTTAGAATTGAGTTGGAACCACTGTGAAATTGACCAAACAAAAAAACATGGCTAAAAAAAGTTGTTTCATTAACTCTTTTTTTTTTTTGTGTGTGTGTTCAATTGTACGATGAGATGACCTCCATTAAAAATGAAATTTGACGATACATTATAAATGTATGGTGGTTATTCATCGAGGATTGAACTCATATATAAGAAAAGCCCCCACTCAACTTGGAAAAAACACAAAAGGCCTGTATTTTGAGCTAGTAAGCATCACTTAAAAACTTAATAAAAATCTCAATCTGCCATCATTGGAAGTCAATTTTAATTAACTTTTAGCGATACCCGTAGCAGTGGCTATATAAATCCTACTATAATGATGCCAAATTTTGGTAGAAATTAAATTTTTTTAGTTTTTAGCGTCTAACTTTTTGCGGCGGTCTATGCGTTTAAAGCTAAAGATATATTTTTAGTAGCTAGAAATATATTGGGTGAACTAAACCTCATTTTTTGTGGGTCACAGGATCTCCCGCTAAAAGTTCCAGCATTATAAAACCCTGATGCCCGTATACTCCCTCTGTAAGTAAATATGTTCTTCCTAATTTCTTCTTCCTGCAAAATCCCGTTCTTCTTTCAACTGCAGCAAGCCAAGGCCTTCTTCCGAATCCTCTTCTTCTTGCAACTGCAGCAAGCCAAACCCTTCTTCCGAGTCGTCTTCTTCTTGCAACTGCAGCAAGCCAAGGTATCATCTCTCTCTCCATCTCTCTTTATGCCAGCCAGCAACCCCTTCCCCGCCGGAAGTGATTCCACCCTGCCTTGTCTCCACCCTCCCTAGCCTCCTCCCCCTTCCCCATCGGAAGTGCTTCCACCCGGCCCTGTCTCCACCCACCCTAGCATCCGCCATCTTCCCCCACCGTCCTTGCCTCCACCCGCCCAGCAACCCGCCCGCCCAGACCCTCTGCCTGCCAACAACCCTCCCGCCCAGACCCTCTGGGAGAATGTAGAAAGGAAGATGCTTGCACAAAAAAAAGATTTTTGCCTTATTTTTTTTTATATTCGATTTTCATGGATGGGGATGAGGGTAACCAGATTGACGTCAATGAATCTAAGGGATTTGATTCCCTCATTCCCTCTTACTCTATCTCTATCTATGGCTGATTTACATTTCTGTATCTGTTTTTTCTATATAAAAATACAAAATTTTCTTTCCTTCTTCTAGGTGCTTTTGTATCATTCATTTGATATTAAAATGGTGAAATGGGCCGTGAGTTCTTCTGGGTTGTTGGTAGATATTTTTGCATGTTACATGTTTGATAAAATGCCTATAAGAAGGGAGCATTATTGGGGGTCTAGTAGCACTGTCCAGGGGCTCGGCACGAACTAAGAGAAAGTAAATTCAACCCAAGTCAATCTTGTTAGTGAAAAAGTAGTTTTGTTTGTGTTGAATTTACTGGGTTGAACAAAGAAATGTAGTTAGTTTGTTACATAAACATTTTGATGTGCTTGAATCCATAACATTTCTCCGTCAGTTTGCAATTGTTTCTCACTAAGAACTTTATTTGTAGCTATGGAGTGGTCTAAATTTATGACATCCAACAACCTGATTTGATGTTGGAGAATTTTATTTTCGAAGTTTTTTATTCAGATCTTTTTTTAGTATTTTTTTTCCTGATCTTGTAAGTTCAAATTTGTATGAATGTTGGAAAGTTCTGCCGGTGGAGGGATGGAAAGCATCATAATGTTTCTATGAAGGTGACCAAGTTTAGTTCTTTAAGTTCTATAATATAGAACACTAAAACATTATAATATAGATAAAGAGACATGAATGGATCTATGTAATTGATATGGTGAAATAAACAGGAATGGATCTATGTACTTTTTGTTTCTCTTATTTTTTTTTTTGGCCTTTGAGCCCCTTTCTTTTTATTTGGTGCCTTCTTTGTTTCTTCTCTCTTTAATGAATCTACTGTTACCGATAAAAAAAAGGAATGGAGTGGCCTCATGGAGAACTATGTGAAGAAGCTCCATTATAGAGTTCCCTGATAAAAGGAAACTGTTATTCTCAATCAGAGCATCAGGAGCAGGGCCAAATTACATCAGCTGAAAGCCAATCACAAGTACCACTATGTTGACAACATGTTACTATTGCGGTTTCTTTAAAGGAATATCAAAGAGCCTTAATGAGTTTATAGTTTCTGAGAATAGATCAGAAGAGAAGACATGAGTCAAGTCTTTAACAATTCAAACCAGATGTGCCATTAAAGATGCAAAGGTTTCCCCCTAATATCATCAGTTACAATTTCTTACAATTCATATAGTGTAGACTGTAAAGAGAATTGTCCCATGCAACAGAATATTCCTTGGAAACATTGACTGAATCCAAGTCAACAGAGCAAAAACAATACTCATTAGCTATGATTTAATTAACAAACTTCCAATATTCGACTTATTAAACCATGATAGTAATAAATTTAAATCTACCAAGGATACATGACTATGTACATGTGTATGATATAGGTTTTTTTATCATTCAAAATCATAATTCTCAAATGGAATACAAGAACACAAAGGAGATGTACCGACCTGGTCTGCAGCTGTAACAACAGATGCAACAATCTCTTTATTAAGATTACGTAAGCCTGAACCAAGGTCTGCAAGTTAAAAAAAAAAAGGCAATAAATATTATAAACTGGTGGTAGACCAATTGGTGGGTTTGAACCATCTGATGAGTCTACATTGATAGACCCAATTAAATGGCGATTTTGAAAATTTTGTGGTGGTTTAACATGTTGCCAACTACCAAGATCTGATTCCCTATGTTATGTAGAAAACACTTGTACTTCTCATGGATAACATCAGCCAATGCCTTATACACTTTTATGCATTGTGCATCAACCTTCTACAGTGTGATAACTCCAGTTACAAGTGTAGCTCCAGTTATAACCATATCTCAGTGTTGCTGATGCGCATTTCAGTCCTAGACAAATCTGAAAGTGGGATTTAGAAATCAAACACCTCTACCCATCCTAGACAAATCTGAGTGGTTATCACTTTTTCATTTTTATTGATGTTGTTGTTGGTGTTGTTCTTTTCTTTTCTTTTTCCTTTTCTCATTATTCCTCCTCATCTTCTTCAGGTCTGCAACCCTCCATCTATTCAACCTCAACAACCCTCTCTGCTCACAGTTTCTACAACCCTCCCAGGTCTGGTATTTTTTTTTTCTTTTCCGTAAATGTACATTGTAAATGTGTATGTATGGTTGCGATTTTTTTTCTATGGGTTGTGTATCCTGTGATGGTGGTGGTGTGATAGTTGCAATGGACAAATGTAGGGGGCTGAGATGATACAAATGGGCAGACAATTTTTTTTCTTAATCAGATTGCAGGTTGAGTGTGGTGGCATGGTGAATGGGTTTTCCTATCAATCAATCAATCAAACTAAACAATGAGGGAACTGCATTATCAGTGATTTCAAAAGACTGCTTAAGAAACAGAGTACTACTCAAGGAGAATGAAATGAAGCTAAGAGATGTTCATTCTTCAACAAATTAGATATTTTGGACTGAGTGAAATGGTCTTACAAACAAAAGTATCTAGGATATCAATGTAACAGAACTAAACATATGAATAACATTAGCACAGCCTACAAGATGGTTATCCGGTATCAAGTGCAATTACTCATCATAATAAACAACTAGTAAGTTTTTTAAATATAAATCAGGGGAAGGATATCGAAACAAGTCACTTCTTCATTTTGTTTGAAATGTGGAGATTAAAGGGCCATAGAATGTGAGAATTCAAACTAAACCAGATCAATGGAGTTCAATGTGGATGAAAATGCACTTGGTAAACCTGGACCATTGAGAGAGGGTGGAGCCACAGAAGATGGTAGAGGTGTGCTCCTACTTGGGAGAGGATGGAGCAATGCCCCACCAACAACACCGCAACCCTAAATTTGGACTTTCTAACCGTACCTGCCAAAATTTGGACTTTCTAACCAACCCTAAATTTGGACTTTCTAACCCTAGAGATTTGTTGAGGTGAGTACAACTAGTCATTATCAGTGATGATAACATTTAAAAATATGATTTGGATTTGATACCTTATGCTTCATATGAGTCTTCTATCCAATTGCACAAAATATAGTAACTATCCAATATAGATGGCAAATATAGATGAGAATGTATTCTGACTGCTGGCAAATGCAACAGATCAACAGATTAAACACATTAAAATTTGACTTATTATGTTTCTCCTATTTTTTAAACAGTGACTAAATATGGGTTTTCTCAGTCATCAGTCCCTTCCCTCCATACAACTTGTCATCTGTTTATCTTCATAAATCTTATTTCAGCTTGTACATCAATAAGAATCAGTTAAAGCTTGAGAAGTTGAGATCACATACGAACTCTAGATGATGATGATCATCATCATCATAGCAGTAGTAATAATAATTCTTACTAGGGTCCAGAGTTGGAACTAGGTCAAAATCCAAAGCATAGGATCCAGACCTAGAGAAACATCCAGCCTCTTGAGGGAAAAAAAGATTTCTCCTTAGTCTGGAAAACAAAAGATTCAATCCATTCATAATCTACAGAATAGAGATTATTTGACAGAAAGGTACTAGGAAAAGGGATCGACCTCCTTGGAAGGAAGTAATTGTACACAATATATTATATTGCAGGACAAAAATAATTTAGCACTAAATAGGGATGACTGAAGTAGTAGCACACACAAAGCCGACCCCATACTAGATATGTGTTACAAGGCTTTAAACAAGATGATGGCAGATCAATTAAGATGTATGATACCCATGAGCATATTTAGCTAGTTGTAGCCAACTTTCTTTGTAGCTAGTGTAAGAGGAGAAATGCAATCCAACAAGTCACTAGCATTAAAAATAAGATATAACCAGTCCACTTCAGATTACAGAACGAGAGAGATCTGAACTTACAGAAACTGAAGCTGTTCAATTCTTTCTAATACTACCATGTAGCACGTTTGCACCAACAAGATGGGTTCATTTGCATACATAACCAATGACAAGAGTCAATAATAGATTGAGTGAAACACTTACATCCAAACAAACAATATATAAAAAGTAAATGAAACACAAGTATCAAATCCAAGAAAGAACTACCAGGATATCTATGTGTGAAACACTTACATCCAAAACGCTTATCCATGAATCTCCAAGCGCAATGTGTGAAACACTTACATCCAAAACGCTTATCCATGACTTTGTTCACAACCATCACTGAAAGACATACAAATATTTTGAACACAAAAAAAAAAAAAAAAAAAAAAAAAAAAAAAAAAAAAAACATAGATCTGAATAAAATATAATGAAAGCAAAATAACCTCTAGATCATGTTAGCCCCAGTTCAATAGTGAGCATCACTATCAATATGGATTTCTGAGAAAGATAGAAGAGGGGAAATGATTTCCGAGAAAGAGAGAGAGGGGAAAGGATTTTTGAGGGAGGAAAGAAATAGGCGCGAACCAAATGGAGGAGCGAGGGAACGCTAATTAATGGGGGAACAGAACGAGTTTCAGCACATCAGGGGAAGAGAACGAGTTTTATCAAAACGGCCCCCTTTTTGGTCTTGAAACGGTTTTGAAAGTTGGGACGGTTTGAAACCTTGTCTGATTACAAACGGCTACTGACCATTTTAATGTTTCGTTTCTGATTCCCGTTTTTGGTATAGCGCCTGTTTCTTTGAGGTCAATGCTTTTTTGGCTTTGATTTCTTTACTCCATGATTCTTTCTGATTAGAGTTGTGTTGTTTTAGGCTTAAATTATGCTACAGGTACACTGTTAGCTTATGGACTGCTACAAATGTATGTTTTCTTATATATACAAGTCTCGGTTTTGACAGGTACAAGCATGACCAATGCTTATGTGCCCTAGGAGAGCACATGCACACATCACACAATATACCCATAAGATGCAAATGCATGCATATGGTTTAAGGACATGGAAGTAGTTCAATAATACACATAGAAAAGGAGCTGGCAATGCCAATGAATTGTAAGAATCTAAAATTTATTCCTTTACCATTGACAAATCATGCATCAACAAGACTTTACAGAGCAAACAATTTACAACACCTTGTTAAAAAGAGGTCTATCACGGTATTACCCTCTAGATGGTATGAAATTCAATGGATGGAATGTAAATGATTTTATTTTACTTAATTTTTAATTTTTTTAATGGTTAGAATGTAAATGTGATTTGACTGGTAGCATAGTTATGGTATTGGATGCTGAAAACATTTGAACTCGAGTGCTGTGAGAAAAATGTGTATCGTTTGCAGCTATTGTTGAAAAGCATACGGACATGAAAACCATTGAATAATTTAAACCTCCACAGATGTACACAAATACAAATAAAATATGTAGTTAGAAAAAGTTCGAAAAAACACACCTCATTTGTTTCTGATCCTGTAGCAATGTATCCATCAGATATGGATAGAGCCACAAAGTTCTGAATCAAGATGAAAGACGGAATTAGCAACAAAGAAAATTCAATACTTCTACAAAGAGTAAAGATGTCTATACAAAGTTTGGAATTCTTCTTTTGTTTACTTTTTTCCTGAAATGTTGTCTTATATTTTAAATAACTTGGGTCCATCCATTGCCCCTTAACTGCATTAACAATCAAGGTTCTTCATAAAAACAGGCTCGCAGGCAATGAGATTAAGTTAGAAAGATCACGTTCCAAATGGAGGAGATGTTGAAGTCTGGACAGAGCTACAAAAATGTAAATCTTTGGTACTTAACTAGTTGTAGGTGGGCTCCCTGTAAATAGACTGTCAGAGCAGGCCAACATGCAAAGACACCACTTGCAAAACTTTGTTCATAGACCCCTTGCAATCCCCATAATTGTTTGTTGAAATTGATGAGACAATTGATGTAGTACAGACCACAGACCAGGCCAAGGTCAACAGGGCCCAACCCATTGACCCATGAATCAACCCAGTACAGACCGGGCCCAGGTCAACATTTAATGGTCATATGCTTATATGTATCTTTATTATACCGTCAATTTTGTTAGTCGCAATCATCAGAACGTAATAATATTAGAAATGATAATAACAATTTCTACCCGCTCTTTGAACAGGATCATTTGCATTGCTACTTGTATTCTGATAGTGTTCTTTTTCTGTTTTGCAGATTGGTTCAGGATTTTATTGTGTTGGCTGTGGGCTCTTAGGGATTAGCTTTTTTCTTTTGATCACAGACAATTGTGGATGTTAGAGATTTTTGGAAATGATAAAGTAGTAATATTTGTGTATTTTAGAGATTTATGGGTTTATTTTGGTTTATGGATGTGGGATATTTGGTTGTGAATGTTATTTACGATTTATTGATGAACCTATTTAAAATTGGGTTGTGCATCAAGTTTGTTGGTTTGAAAATTATTCAGATTTTTATTTGTGGTATACAGGGAGAAATGAAAAATTAATTTGAAAAAAATAATATTAAGCTTTCCCGACACACCAGCGTGCGTTATAAAAAAGAAAAAGTATTACAACATTTACCAATGTGATTTGTGCGTCGGCAAAGTTGCATTTCCCAATACGTTAGCCCAAAGATATAGCGCATTCTCAACGCATTAGTAGCGTCGGCTATTTTATGAATTCCCAATGTATTGGTAGCGTCGGCTATTTCATGCATTCGCAAAGCCGGCTATTTTGTGAATTCCCAACGCTACATCATCATTGCCCATTAGCATGAATTCCCAACACCCTGCCGCGTAGGCCATTACCATGAATTCCAGATGCACTTTCAGCGTCGGCCATTATAGTGAATTCCCGACGCACTGCCAGCGTCGGCAATTACCATAAATTCCCGACGCACTGTTGGTGTCGGTCATTACCGTGAATTCTCGATGCACTGTCAGCGTCGGCCATTACCATAAATTCCCGACGCACCACCAGCGTCGGCGTTTATTTTGCTAACGCTGGTACTGCGTTGGCAAATATGGCTTTCGAATCAGGAAGATTGGACTTTTGTCGACGCATATCTCTTTGTCAACGCATTTGCCGACGCTGCAGTGCGTTGGGAATTGTATAGGGATTTGCTGACGCTGTTAAAATAGCGTCGGCTATGGATTTGGCTACACATAATTGCCAACGCGCGGCCGATGCATGGAAATGCGTTGGAAAATCTTTTCTCGACGCAAAACCTACCTTTCTAGACGCGGCGGCGGCGTTGGCAAAACTGTATTTTGTTCTAGATCTAGAAATCCTCATTATTACTAGTTTTAGAGGAATGATCCTATATGTATTTTTTCTAAATTATTTATATTAAGCACCCTCTAATTTATAGGTAGTGAATCCAACTTCTCTCCAATTTAGATAATATCGGATTATTAGATTGATCAATAAGTGAAAAGAATGAGATTACATATGATATGAATTCGTATTTTTAGCATAGCACATATGTTAGTCTAACTGTATATATTACTCTAACTGAAGTGAAATTTAACTTAATATATATTCTAAAACGGGCTTATGGTTTCAACCGCTTTGATCAAGGAAATCTGAGGCCCAATTAATTCAAACTTACTCATCCACTTCCATGCAGATGTCAGCATATGATTATTTCTGTATTCTATTGTTATGGGTTTTTTTTTTTTTTTCATAAAATAGAATGTTGAGAAAACAGAGTTCTTTGACCTCTTCATACTAAGAAAAGTCACAGCGACTTATTTTCTTCCACCAAACCGCATCAACGTTTTGAGGATTCCAGGCTTCTAGTCACTAAAGCGAAAACGCGATATTGAACAGAAATATTAACAGTTGTAACTTCCCTGTTCTTTCTCACTCTTTTGTACCTCATCTAGTTTGAATCTTGATGTGTCACATCATGACTGGGTTTTTTATTCCTTTTTTGAGCTTATATGACTTTGGTTTTGTTATAACAAATACTGATTTTCAATGGGTTTAGTCCGAAACCATAAAATAAGTGTAGTATAATTGAGAAGTCTATTCCCATTAACATTATTTATATTTTGCGATTTTATTTACATTTAGAAAGTCTAAAATGCAATTGAAGATTCACAAACTTATTCATTTTCGAGGGTCTATTTGTTCACATAGAATTAAATGCCTAAGAACTCGTGATAAAATTTTCAACATTGCTTGGATGAGTGTCATATAGGATAGTGTCATATATTGGCCAATTGCTTGGATGAGTGTCATATAGGATAGTGTCATATATTGGCCAATAAGTAAAGGTTTCAGCATTGCTAGGATAGTGTCATATAAATGGGCAAGACCTTGATGATGATGGACCACTCAAAATACTTATAAAATTTTCTGGGCCTGCCGCCGTGATGGACAGTCCGAAAACTCAATTACTGGGCCTGGGCTAGGCGGATTGGATCAAAAACTGAATCCAGTGAGAGCACTTAACCTGTATTGTAATTTCTCTGAAATGTGATGATTGCAAGCTATCAAAAGTATCAACTTGGAAATTCCAAGTCTTCAGTGTTCACACTTGCTTTGCGCGCTGACACATGACTCTCTCTCTCTCTCTCTCTCTCCATGTTCTGGAATTGTGAAGTGTTCACACCTCACTTCATAGATGCTGATCTAATGACTTTTTTTTTGTTTGTTTCGTAGAAGACCTTAATGACCTCGTCAGGTACCGTGTATATGATTGAGAGAGACCTTAATGACCTAGTCAGGTACCGTGTATATGACTGAGTGAGTGTGTTCAAAAGTTGCAAAAGAGAAAAACCCATATGAGGAATCAAATGAAATGTCCTTGGGCTCCACTAGCAAAGGCTGACCACGCCCACCCTACTTCCACTCCTATATAATGTATGTTGGAAACTTATCTTACCTCAAACCATATGAAACACTACCTAATCTTCTCTTTAGCTCTCATCTCCCTCAGCATTTGTAACACTTGTTTTAGGCAACCTAGAGGAAAATCATCATGGCCACTGAGAATATGGGGGGCCCCAGAAAGAATAGGCCACCCATGATCAGCAGTGGGTCACCGGTGAATCAAGAAGATCCATGGAACGAGAGGAGAGATGGATTCGCAACTCCAACAAGGGGGACGATCACAAGGGGGATCTTTGCTTGGATTCTTACAAATCTCAATGGCTTGTGTCAAAGTGCTGCTGCTTGTCTATTTCCATGTATGTTTAAGAAAGAGGCTGGAGATTGAATGAGAGTGTTGTGTTACTTAACTTTTGGCCTTGGTGGCTATCTATGATTGTTCTTCTTGGCTTTCCTTGCTTTGTCTTAGCTCATACATAGACATAGAGGAGGTATCTTTGTGATTTTTCTTCGGGGTTTTTTGCTCTTGCATGGTCCTTTTTTTCTTTTTTTTTTTGGCATGTTTTAGTCTCTGTAGTGATTGTTATGTGGTTTTAGCAAAAAACATATATTATGTTCTTGGACTTCCTACTATGTCATCTTCTCTCTCTCTCTCTCTCTCTCTCTCTCTCTCTCTCTCTCTCTCTCTCTCTCTCTATGCATGGAAATGACCCTCATCATGGTCTACATGGGATTATCTTATGGGTCGGCCGGGTGTCATGAGCCGAGCCGAAATGAACTGGGCCAAGCTGGAGCTCAGGTCCAACTGCCGAGGAATCAAGCTTAACTCGGCGTATTCTCAGCATTACCAAACTTGAGGTTTGGATGAGCTTGTCTTCAGCGAGCGAGCATACATTGATTCAATGTAATTTAAAGAGCTTAGCTTGGGCTTGGGCTCGCATTAAATGTTAACATAATCGAGCCGATATCGGGCTTGAGCTTGAGCGTCGTCTCTAATTTGATCAAGACAAGCCCTGGCTCGAGCTACAATTGAGCTAAATGGCCCATTTCACGAGTCGAGTCTGAGCAGAGCCCAACCGAGCTGAGTCGAGCTGGCTATACTACTTAACAGCCCCAAGTTGGTGTCTACCTAATCCAAAGAGTTTTTTATTTTATTTTTTATGGATGGGATGGAATGATGGGATGGAATGACCCCACGACCAAGATGAAAATTGCACTTATAAAAATGATTGTACTTTTGAGGCATTAAAACCAAGTGCTGAGATGGTATGGGTGGAGTGATATTCAGATAATTGGCTAATCCACACCTTACACTTCTCATCTCCGTGCCCCTGGTATGGCATGTATCCAGGTGGGCTCCATACAAAGAGGGCCGTGCTTTTAAGAGCAAATCCATTATCCACAAAGGCTACGACTTTTGCCATCTGATTTCTCAGTACAGCCATGTTTCAACAAATCTGTGTGGCCCAGCCATCACAAGAAGTCTATTTCACCAGGACTCAGGGCTCAATGCTATTATCATTGACTTTGACCAGAAAGTGGAATTCAGTTCTCCTACGTCTTATCTTTCTTTCCTTCCCTCCCTTCTTTTTCACCTTTGTTTTTTTTCTCTGATGTCATGCCCGGGTAAGGTTCAGCAACCCAACATTGAAATTGGGTACATAGTCAATATTAAGTTTTCTATAGACAGAGCCAGGTCCAGTTCTTTGACAGCCAGCACTAAGAATCTAAGGTTTGGGGCTCAATGAAACCAGTGTTTTAAAAAGCGGATCGAAGTGGCCCATCAAACTGGGCTAGGGCAGGAATAGGCCAATGAGCTCTAAACCTTAGCTAAAACCATATAGAATTTGTCAAAACCGTTTACAACTTACAGTCGGAGTAGCTGAATTAGCCTGATATTTTTTCAGTGTTTATTTTGGAGCCATGGCTGAATCATACTCCTAATGGTACGGTATGTAATGATATTTATATTAATTTTGTACCGTTTTGGCCAAAATGACTAAATTTTTTCATTTCCGTCAAGTGGCCGAAACGAAATTTCGCATAAAACTTTTCATTTTGAATTTCGGCCAATTTCGCCTGAAATACAGGATTTCGGCCTAAAAGTGACTTTTGGGCCAAGATTATATTTTTACATAATTAATTATTTTTTAATTTTTATAAACATTATTATTTTTTTCTTATATTTTTCCAAAACGTAATTTCAAAATTTTTTAATGGAATGGATTAAATTTATATATATATTTTGCTTTTTACATATATAGTATTTTCATATTTCTCTAAAATGTAATTTCGAAAAGTTTCGCCAAAACCCCGAATTGGTCGTGACTTTTCATTTTGGAGGCCAAACTGAAATGGGGTTCAAAACAATATTGACAACTATATATGTAATCCACAATTCCGAGAGTTATTGGCTCATTAGCATAATCCTAATTCTCAAAAGGCACGCCTAAGGGCCTGTTTGGTTGCATAAACTACTTAGCAATTCAAGCTCAAATGAGCTCCACTGGATATTATTAAAGAGGTGAAAGGTGAAGGATATTATGAGGCAGCAATGTTGAATTACTAAAGAGATAACTCTGTAATCGTTTCCCGTGTTCCCTTTGATTCCATTTCCATGAAAGGGGAGGTTATGTTATAGTCATTTTTTGATATTCACCTTTGAATCTTTAATTTTAACCATTTAGGAAATTCAATTACATGAAACAAACAGGCGCAAAGAAACTCTCAACAGTCGAGTGCTGTTCCACAATCTAGACACTCAAAATCATTATTCCACCTTGTAAAAGGGTTTGAGTCCTATTTTACTCTGATTTGAGATATCCCTATGGCTAGATTGATTATGTCTAGAACATGTGATTAAAACGAAGGGAAGGGAAAAAATCACATCATTCTACAAAGATGGACCAACACCAATTAAATTGAAATTTGGCCAAACAAAACAAATCAAATTGGACAGCTAATGACTAGGTTTTGTAACTGGGCTCCACAGATGGATCTACCCCCACCCCCACGAATTGGTGCTAGGCCCAATTAAGCTGAGCCTACCATCAAACTGATCCTGTAAAAACCAAGTGATTGCATACCTCTTGTCTTTATATATTTATTTATTCAATATAAAATTTATGAATGATGAGCTATACTTTTTACAATTACAATTCCCAAAACTACAATTTTTGTCTCTACAAACCACGGCCTCTGGTTACCTGTAAGTATCAGCCAACCACCTTGAAATCCGCTTTACTATAAAAATGAAGATTTTCTTTCATCTTACCTGATTTAGTGATTTAGATTTAAATTAGAGCATTGATTTTTGCTAAATTGACATGGATTTAATGGTATTTTCCCATTATCAACCAAAATTTAATCCAAATTAAGGCTGCACCTAAGGGAATATTTATAATTCTTGATGGAAATAGTGTGAACTTTGTGAAAATATAAAAAACACAAAGAAAAGGTCACTGGGTGACCAATATTTTTTTTATAAACAAAAGGTGGTTACATTAAAAAACAAAAAAAAAAAAAATTGCTGTTGGTTAATTGTACAGAGAAGAAAGGTTAGCTCTCCACATGCAATCAATGTCAAATTGCAGCTTTCCTGCTTGCATGCTTGATAGTGCCCATGGTCCATATACCAATCAGGATAGGCAAGGCTGAATTAATTTTAAAGTTACAAGACCTAAAACGAAATTGATTCGGCCATCCAAAGGATCAAAATCCAGGCCTGTTAGGGCATGAAAAAGAAATTAAAAAACTGAGGGCTTCATTTTAGGTTTTCCTTGTTAGGTGCAGCGAAAACATTGTTCCAAGGTGTTATGAATTTCCTCTGTTGTAAGAGACCTGCAGAAAATGGTTCTCCACCTTCTGCATCCCATTCTACTTTCCACAAAAAAATTGCAAAAATGTTTCACCTCCTCATAAAATGAAAGCCATAAAACATAAATATGTTCACACACACAAGAAAAAATCATTCTTCCTTGCAAATCAGAAGATGTTCCACAAAAACATACTTTTAAGCTTTAATTCATTCTGAATTTTAAAATGGGTGGGAAGTTCAGAACATCAATCAAAAGCATGTGTTGGTGAATACCAAGTGGACCATATAACAATTTCCCTTGTTAACCTACTGAGACAACTACCATATCTCTGTGGAGGAGGTTGGTTTGAACTGATTGGGCAGGTGGGGGTTTGTCATAATCCAAGGGGGGCTTAGGATTAACACTTGGGCCTATTGTGGGTGTAGACCAGACCCATAATCATCATTGTTGTGTAGCTGACGGTTGCCATCCGTTTTTTACCCTTGTCTATGTCAGGATCTCTCTAAAGCATATAGCTCGGATCCAGTGCACATGTGCTGCATGCCTGCATCAACATGTACAGCCAATTGACACTAGTGTGAATGGGAATAAAAAATAATAATAATCATAAACAATACCAAGTTTGGACAGGGTGATAAAGCCTAATGAGGCATCGCACCACTAAAGAGAGATTAAGAAAATGTTTATGGAGGTGAAAAACACAAACGATGTTGCTTGGATTTTCTACTTTCCATGTTTAGATAGGATGGGTTGAGTGAAATGAAGTTGGAGCAAGGTAAGTATGACATGCAATTAACCTCTGTCAGTAATACCAGATGCAACTGACCTCTTTTTTAATATAATTTCTGCTGCTTCTATCGAAAAAATCAGTTAATCCTGTGCGCAATGCATCTTTGTTCGTTCGACACAAACTCGAAATTGAGTAGAGAGAGCAACATGGGCCCTGGTAGCACATATCCATTGCCTATTCGTTTCAATATCGACACCAGTTGCTATTGGCACATGCCAACGGCCTGATTCAGACTCCTGCATTCACCAAAAAGGATCGGCCATGTATGTGTTACATCTCAATTGAGCAATATCAAATATCAACTATCAGATATCGAAGTCTACAATAGAAGTTAATAACAGGTTAAGCCTTGATTATGGAGTGCTCTGAATTAACACTTGGAGGGAGATAAAGTCAGACAAAATACTCACCTGTATGACAACTGAATAGGGTGGCGGCATGTGAAAAATGGGGCCTTGTTTAGAGAATGAAAGGCGTACCTGCCAACCATAACACATGAAGTGACATAATTCAGTTCACGAGCCAAAGGATAAAGGCTAACAGAGGCCTTCTGAGTTGAGAGTCATGAACAGAAAACTGAATAAATGTAAATATACACATGCCGAAACAGTTATGAGAAATTGTATTTTAAATCTTCAGGTTTTTTTTTGCCTTGCTTGGGAGGACTCCAACTCTATGATTTTCTTATAATAAGGAACAGTGAAAGTTTACATAAAAATAATCAAAATCTCATTCTCCTCTTGTCCAGACTTCATAATGAATAAAAAGATAATTAAAAAAACACTTGTCAAGTAGGAATTGATATTGAAAAAATGTAACATAGCACTGAAAGCTATTTCTTTGAATCAAGCAGTGTGTCAAGTTAAGGATTATAATGGTTACATGCCCTTATTTTATTATTCAGATTTAGTATATCCTCAAATGGCAATGTTATATACTAACTCTGATGGACAGCCAAAGATGGGGATCCAACCGCCCTTGCTCTATGTCCTCCAGAAGCAAACTTCATGATTACAACAATGAGCACCTTCCAACTGTGATATGGGCTCTTGAGTCTTGTCACTAAATGTGATGACTTGTCCCACATGCTGTAGTTCAGCTGATTAGGAACACGGTGTGAGAGTAGAGTGCATGAGTTTGATCCCCGATGTAACAAAAAAAAAAGCATATATTTTTTTATGGAAGACGTATGATCAATCATTACAAGCTCAAATATAACAAACCTAAGATGACAGGATTTACTAGTTGTATATGTATCCCATCTGCGTCCGAGACCAGCATCAGTAAACACTGAGCACATGCAAATAACTAGGTAGCTTAAAAGAATTCAAAGTGCTTTGCTAAAATTGAATTATCATGCACCATAAAGAAACCACCACATATCTAGTTTGATATAATCCCAATAACCAGAAACTATACGTTGTTTGGGTGCCAGTATCAGATTTTGCAAATACTGATACTGATAAGTGATAGCAGACGCCATACATTTTATCCTGTGCAGATTAAAAAGTAAGCAATTTTCTCAACATCAAGAACGAAGAAACAGGTGGAACCCTGTGCCCATGACTGTGTCCCATCATGTCCCTGATTTTCTGATTCGCAGATATGTGTCACCACTCGGCTGCACTATCATAGAGGTTCCTAATATTTATAGCTGTCTCACCAGGGCTTACATACTAGTGTGTTCCCTATTAGATCAGGTGTAAAAATGAAAAAAGAAAAAAAAGGTCCATAGTATAAGACACAAAAGCAACTATATTATAGGACAGTTTCCAAACCTGAATTTGACTCATCATCACCGTAGCCTTAAACCTTCCATTCTGGGATCAGCTTAAGGGGTTCTCCTAATTAAGTCTCTGAGCATAACTCGCATTAAAGTCTTCCCTTTTTTTTTAGCTGATCATAGATCTTACGCCACGAAAACATGAATATAATAAACCATTTTGAACCTGAACCAACAATGTCAATTACATGCAAGATAAACAACATTCATCCTAGCAGAGTTTGGATACTCTCAACTCCAGTTCGATTCCAAACAGATTCCCTTCAAAATTTTAAAATATTGTTGACATTCTCAAAATCCCATTAACTATAAAGTTGGTAAGAAGCAATGAGATGCCTAAACTAAAGACTGTGAGTAATGTCAACAACTTGCAAAGAAATACAGAAGATGGATCATCATGGTAGCTACATTTGCCTTTGCACATTCTAAAATTTCCAGCTGACAGAAAAGAACTTCAAATGCTTCATATCATTTAAAGATGAAAGCACAGTACACCAATAAAACATTAAGGATTCAAGCTTGAATGCAGTTGGAATGTCACGAAAAGCATGAGAAATAAGAAGTTAAACAACCTGATGCTTTTCCTTCCATCGAGGAAAAAAGCTAGTCCCTAGCAGTGCAAACAAGTGGTCCCTCATCTCATCATTCGTAACCAGTAGACAATTACAACTGACAGCAGCATATAGCCAGTACCTGTTACGTGGATATATAATATAAGAAATATCAACATTGCATTGAGCAATATCATGGAAATCTTCTTTCTGGTTCTCTCAAATAAAGTAAGGTCGTTATTATGTTTCAGTGCAGAAAGAGTAGGCTATTAATAAAGATAGTGACATATAAGAGATAATAAGCAGATGTTAGCCTGTTGAGAAATCGCAATGAATTGAATTCAACACTAAAAGCTAAGAGAAGTCTTGCTAAATTCCAAAACAATTGGATTCAGTAATTGCCGACGGATTGGATATTTGACCACATATCTTTCTTCCAAAGGCTTCTGAAAAAATTCAGATGCATTTATTTGAGAAACATTTTAGAAAGAAACCCACAATTCAAATAATTAGTAATATTTCCAAATTTTGCAAACATCCTAATCCTGCCAGCCTAAGTTCCATGAATATGCATGTGCATCAGAAATCAGAATCCAACACCAGAACAAAATGTCCAATTTGGCAAATCCAAAAAAAGAAAAGAAAAGAAAAAAGATCCACGGATTCAAAATTATATTTAAATTAATTCAAATAAAAAGAAATACGCAGAAATAACACCAGCAAAAATAGTCTACAAATCTTACTCAAAACAATCAAACAAGCATTTCAACATTTATTTTGATTACAAAAGAAGAAACGATATAATATTTTGTGATCAATAAAACAACGCTCAAAATAGTAATAGAAGAATCCAGTTGTATCAAGAAGGATTTAACACACTTTCACGAAGAATGTGGCACAAATCCATGTCAATATGCAATATTATTGCCCATTCCAAAGAATCTTGTAGCATATGCCAGCCCTTCCGCACCAACTGGGACATAAATCATTACATAAAAAAACAGTGACTAATTAAAACCTTCCTTTGTTGTAAAATAATTAAAAGCTCTATTATTCTTCAACTGCAGGTTTAAATTTGTATAATTAACCTACCTGATCATCAAATTGTTTTGGCCCAATATCACGAATAAAAAAATCCACACACATATAATCATAGATCAAATAGTACCATGCTCAAAACTCAAAGGGCTTCAACTCTACCTTCTTCTTTGACCACCAGGGACTAGCACATCCCTCCAACATGAAGAGTTTTAAGGATTCAGACAGTCATCTTATTGCTCTTTTCTTCTTTTTGGCAGATGTGGACAAATATGCCACTGTCCCATTTGCAAAAGCAGATGGTGTCTGACAAGTGTGTGCTAAATGAACAAGAAATAAGTATACAATAATATTATGCAACCCTGGAGATGAAAATTTACCAATCATCATTTGATCCAGCAGGCACAGTATATAGCACTCCAGATCTCCGCCAGCTTTGTAACAATTGCCTATTATTTGGGTCCCAGGCAGGCCCAGCCCATGCACGTCCGTCATGTAACACAATAAGAGGCAGTTTCTTCGTTGGACTCATTTGCTGTATCTTCTTTACAACAGAATTAAGCTGCCATAACCAAAATAGTATACAAAAGCATTCAGACAAAAAATAGTTAATTAACAAACATTATTCCAACAGTTCAGCTTGCAACTATTAAAGCTCTAAAAACAACTGAATATAGAAGATAGATCATTTAGCAAACCCCAAATGATGATGATGAGGATGAGTCATACAGAACCAGCATACCTGAGAAAAGCTAAAATCTTTTTTATTATAAATGCCCATATTGGCTCCATCTATAGCAGCTTCAAACGGTCCATGATGGACAAGCCACTCCTGGATAGCAAGATGTTTATAAATCACCATGCAAGTACTTCAAACAAGAGGCAATAGAGCTAAAATCATCTATCCACAAATGGAATGCAATACATGCTCTTTTACCAAAAAAAAAAAAAAAGCATCAGATAATATGAAAAATACTTCTATTTTTAATACAAATTAAGGCAGTTTAGTTATAAAAGGCATACTTTGACTAATGAAAACTGAGGAATTGAGCAGCGCATTAGCACCAAACAACAGTAAACACATTATCAGTTTTTACAAGCTTTACGGAATAGTGCAGGTTTTTTGTAAAAAAAAAAAAAACATGTGGACTGGTGGGCCCAGATCTCCACCACCTCAGCATTCCCTCTGCTTTCTCTCATTTTAACACAGGTTTTTTTCTCAACTAAGTGCTGCTTCACTTAATCCTCTTCTCAGCCCTATTTATTTTTGTACAGTGAGGAACTTACCCCAATTCAACACTTTCATCATTTTTTAAAATTGAACGATACCCTAATTCAACACCGACTGACTGGTCATTAAACACAGAGAGAAATGCACTTTAGAAAACCATTAAACTTGAAGCTTCAAAACTGAGTGTTGGGATTATTTGAATAGAGTAATATTTAACAGACTACCTGATATTCTAGGCAGACACCCTAACTCCAGAATTGAATGCATCCTAGGTGGGCCCCTATAAGCACCTCTTTATAAGTGCACTCAAGTTGACAAGAGAACACCCTTTTAACCAGTGAGTAAAAGGTTATTTATTTTTTGGGGGGGTTACCGCCTTGGAAAAAAAATTTCTTCACAAATGAGAGGATTTCAGGAACCAAAAAGATTTTTAGCTTCCTCTCCCATTATTGCGAAACAAAAGGATTTTCTTAGCTATGGCAATACAAGTTGAAGGCGCTTAAATCCACTTGTTTGTTTATTCAGTTGACAGTTGATTGAGTCCCATATAGTTTGTTTGCACTTCATCATTGCTGTAGAGAACATTAGGATGTAAATTTTCAAACAGTTAAAAGTATTTAATCAGTACTTACCCAGTTGGCAGGCAAATGAATCACAAATAGTTATTTGTACTTAAAGCATTGCTGTTGGAAGCATTATGATCGATCTTATAGAACACTTGTACATTTAGTTGGTCAAAGGATCAAAACAATTTATTGCCTTGAAGCTACTTATTTCCTGCAAGAGTTTCATATGAGCTTGTGCTGCCAAACAAGCCCAGCCATGATTTTAATCATTCTTCAGATATCAGAACATTGCATATGAAGATCTTCAATATGTATTCAGGAAATATGATCACAATCTTAGTATCTTATGAGTTCACATTTTATCTACATCTCAAGCATTTTTGCAGGTCTAAAATTAAACTGTAACGATGGATTCTATGATTAGTTGATCACAATGCAGAAGCAATCCAAACAGAATTCAATATCTGAAATGCCACATATCAGATAAAAAAGAGATTAGCGCACACCTTAAAGGCGGTAAAATTTGCCTTGACTTCTTTCCGGCAGGCCAAGCTGGATAAGGAGCTCGCAAAATTCTTAGTCTCCATTGGATCGATATCGATGCAAGCAAGCTTCTCCCCACAAGAGCCACAAACCCCATGCTCATCCATGTGGGTCCTCACCACCCTCCAATTCCCCTTCCCCAACCACCCCTGCCCATGCCACCCACCCCCTCCCTTCACAACCCCCTCCTTCACCTTCTCGACATCCCACCCCACCTCTCCAACCTCCGCCGCCGCCACAGATCCAAACCACCCCTCAACAATCCCAGCAGTTGATTCCTCCACCTGCCTCACCTTCGCCCGCAACCGGTGGAGAATCTGGTACACCTTATCCCCCTTCCCTGAATCCACACTAACCCGGAGAAGCGCCGCCAGCTCCGGCTCCTCCGGCGCCACCCCAGACGCCTCCATGTGCTCGAAGACCTCATACGCCTTCTGCGCCTCCCCCTTCCGGCAAAACCCAAAAAGCGCCGGCCCGTAGGACCTCAGCTTCAGCTTAAGACGGGAGCTCGCCATGTTCTTCACCATTTCAAAGGCCAATTCCAGGTCATCCATGGAAGCCGCCAACCTCGCCAAACTGGTGAAAGTAGCCTCATTTGGGCGGATTTTTTCGACACCCATTTGGCGGAAGATCTCAAAACCCCTGTTCGCGCCCGGATTCGCATCCAATTCGGCTTCTTTGGAGGCGGAGCAGAGGTAGAGGAGGACGTTGTAGTGGTATTGGGAAAGCGGGATACCTCTAGAGCGAGCGTCGTCGTAGAGGCGAAGAGCTCCTTTGACGTCGCATTTCTTCGAACACGCGTCGAGCTTGAAGCGGAGCTGGCTTTCTGGGGAGGCTTGACGTTCCTTCTTTGTCTTTGGTTTGGAAAGATGGGTTTTGTCCTCTGATGGGATTGGAGCTGTGGATGATTGGATTGCAGACGAGAGATGAAAGATTGCTGTTTTATTTATTGGGAGGGTTTTGAAAGAGAGGAAAGAAGAAGAAGAAGAAGAAGTAGTAAGAGAGAGTGAATGGTAGAGGAATGGAGATGGGGTTTTGGAGAAGAGAGAGGAGATGAAGGAAGAGAATGATAGGTAGCATTGTATACGCATTTTCTGCTGCTGGTTTCTGCTCTCTCAGTCTCTCTTTGCATAGATTCTCCCTCTCTGGTTCAAATGTCCGGCAGGTTAGGATATGCATTTGTTGCTGTTAGGTTATCATTTGGATTTGGATCCTCTGCAGCCCGTCCGCAGGAGCATGGGAAGAGTTTGTGGCCCACTTGCCCACCATTTTTTTATTTTTTTTCTTTTTGCAAGATAAAGGGGTATATGTAATTTTGAGTGCATGGAGATCCTTGTTAGAAAACTCTGAGTTGACTCTTGACTCTCTTGAGTCATCACATTTTGACAAAAGGATCGAGTAAAAAATTGGGAGGATTCTGCGGAGTAATCTCATTTTAATAAATTGTTTGTATTATAAACTATTTGATAGGTACGTCTAATTTAAAATAATTAAAATTAACTTATGATTAATTATGAATGGGGTTTGAAGTCGGAAATTTAAAGAGGATGACTAAAATGTAATTTAAAATTAATATTTGATCTTTTACATTGGATTGGACTAACAAATAATGTAATATGCAGTATTTCTTCTTTTAATTTTTTTTATTGAAATACTTTTCTTGCATATATTAATTTATTAATTTGAATTGACTATCGCGAATATATGTAAATAAATGTATATTTATATTTTATAAGTAATGGATTACTTTTTAAATTATTTTAAAAAATATAAGTCTCCTGAGTCTCCGCGTCGACTCTATCTTAATTAAGTTTTTCGCATTACACAAGTTGAGCCAAATAATGAGTTTTCCAACCTTGATTGAGATGGACATATTATCTTTAATTGGGATTCTCTCTAGAAACAGTATCCCTGAGCTTTTCGGCATAATAGCCACCTCTCTAATCTTCTGATCACATTCTCACTCGATATTACTTATCTTTTGCTCTATCATATTTTATTTTTGTTATATGAACAAATCCTCTCTCGTACTTGAATTCTTGTGTATTCAAATTCCATGAAAATATACGGGCTCATTTAACAATGAATTTCTATGTATTTCAATTTCATGCAAACAAACAGGCACATCAAAATAAGTTATTTCATATGTCCCGGTTTTAAGCAAACAAATAGGCCCATTTGAATACATTATAGCTTTGTATTCCAATTCCACAGTATTTTATTTCTTGGAACTAAATTGTTATGTTCTTACCAAACAAATTCTATACAACATATTCTCGACTGGGTGTTTGAAAATAAAATATTTTAATAGATTTTGCTACATTATCTACTAGTTTTGAATATAATCTATTCACCTAAAAAAAAGAGGTATTTGGATAACTTAGAAAATATCTTACACTATCTTACTTTATTATAAAACTCTCATATTAGATTATTCAAGGATAAGTTGTATAAAATAATCTTTTGTTAAAAATTCTTTCTTAAATACGAATGGAGAGTTTTAGTAAAGACCATTGGAGACTTTATGAGAAACCATTAATTATAGTGAGTCAATATAAGTTTTAACATCAACGATTCTTATAGGAGTGCAACTATGACTCCCAATATTAGATTGGTCCTTCAGTATTTACAAATTTAATATAAAGTCCTATAGCCCTATCACGATCACACTGCCCTTGTCAATTATCAATAATATGTAGGTCTTACAAATGGCATACTAGGTGGCTTTCATCGTGATTATCAACATCTGGTGGGTCTCATACTACTAAGACTAGCTGAGTCCCATACTGATTACCAAGATTAAATTGTGTGATTGTGATTATCAGTTTGCTATCATTAAATGAGTCCCACTATTTGATAGCTCCTATAGTGTTAATATAACTACAAAAAAAAAAAAAAAAAAAAAAAGGGTCCCACAATGATTTCTCACAGATGGATTCATTAATGATGTTTAACATTAAATAAGTTTTTTAAAAATAAAAAAAAACTAGATAGGGTCATTTGTGATAATCACTATTAAATATATTATACTATGGCTACCAATGTTTAATGGAGCCACCTTAATTAAATAACATTGCTTAGATCTCATGGTTTTAACATTTAATCCTAGGATTTTTTAACAATAGATAAGTCATACCATGATTATTAATGCATGTGATTACTAATTAGTGGGTCATTTTCTTGTTTGGTATATCATCTTGTGAAGTTTTTTTTTTTTATAAATTGCTAAATACTTTAAATATATATTGAAATTTATAGAAATTGCCAAACACCATAAGTGATATAATATAATAATATAACACCATTATTTCTATGATAAATAAATCTTACAATATTTAAATTTGTTGATATTATATTATTCATTTATCCAAATACCCCCTTAACATTATATTGACCAATAAATTCTTCACAAACAACCTTAACACAACCTGATCTGAGCACAAAATAAAAAACAACACAAGAACGATACCAAATGGAGCCAAGTAGTCATACAAACTATGATGCATGATGATATGGGTTTGCATAAAACAACAACAAACTAACCTATAGTAGCTTTGAACATGAGTCACCGATAAAGACTGATATTTGAACCAGAACTCAGTTGAACTCATGCTAAAGACCCCTCGCGTATCAATATCTACATATGACTGAACTCGGACCAGGTCTTGAATAGAGTGCTAGATCAAGTCCCAAAAGGCCAAACTAGAGGGTTCAACCGTGCGCATGCCACCTTTCCTCATCCCACCTCACTTGACGTCTCCTTCCGTCATCTCAAGGCTCCTCCCACTGTTGTGGGTGTTGATGTGGGTCCCAGGCTCTCCCAGTCCTCTTAGCTGGGGTACAGAAAAAACTAATAGTAAGGTTTTTTTATTTATTTATAACGAAGGGTGTCCCAATCCTTTAGGCCAAACTAATCCGATAGGCTTAAGGGGTCATTTGTTTACTGTGAAAGTGATTCACATGTGTAAATGACCCACATGGGAATGCAAATGACCCACATGTGAAACAGATTCCACTGTTTGTTACTAGCATAACATTTCACATGTGAATCTATGAATAGGTTGTATATTGTTTGATGATATCTCAACATCCAAGCAACATCAATGGTTGAAAATTGGACACATGGCCGTGTTTGAGCTTCTGAAGAATATGTACAGTCCTGATTTTACAGGTGGGGCCCAAAACATTAAACAAATCATAAAAGGCAGACTGGGTATGTTAAGTTACAATAGATTAATCCAACGGTTGTAATTATGTTGATGATATCTCAACCTCCATGCATCATCAACGGTTGAAAATTGGAAACAAGGCCGTGTTTGAGCTTCTTAAGGAAATGAACGGACCGGATGTTACAAATGGGGCCCACAAAAATAAAAAAATAATAAAAGGTGGACTGCTCATAATATAAATGTAGCAGTCCGCCTTGTAACAGTACCTTGTGAAAGTGATTCACACCTCTTGAGGTGTGAAAATCTTAGACACAAAAAGGTCTAGTTTTCACACCATTTACATATCTATTTTACACATGCGAATCGAAATCACACCAAGCAAACATGATTTATATATATCCGTTACGCATGTGATTTCATTGCATATGTAAATGAAAAAAAACAAACGACCCCTAAGAGAAGCTGGGTAAATCCCATATGACCCCAGTATGGTTGCGTAGTTTCAAACCCTCAACTTCCAAAGCAAACCGTGATTCTAGGCCAACTATGCTACCCCTCATGCTAATTTACCAGCACAATTTACTTATATACACTTAATGTATGTCTACCGCATGTAGAACATCCGGCATGTATTCGAGTCCTCAGGTATCAAATCCACTAACCCAGAGGTCTCAAATTTTATTGAATCAATACATGGAGGTAGAACCCATCATTTCAATTCGGATCCTTCTTAATCTTGAGAGGTAATTTAATTAGCTTATGACTATTATTTGCATCTTAAAATTGAGGATTCAAAACTACGCTACCACACCAAAGCCATTTGTGATTACTCCGGACCTTTGACACCCTCCTTTTCCTTCTTGGGATTATCTGTCATCGATACCCGTCGTCATCCCGGTCGGCATGAGTTATTTACTTATTTATTTGCCATGCTGATCTGCCGGCCTTTTTATCTCTCTAATTATCCCTTCTAAAATCATCCAAAAGCCCAAATCCAAACCCTGCTCTTCATCTCTCTCTCTCTCTCTCTCTCTCTCTCTCTAAATTCTCACACTCTTCTCCAAACATCCATCATGGAAAAACCATAGCTCTCTCCTTATCTCCATCCATTTTTTAATCTCTCAAGGTACAAATCTCTCCTTTCCATTCATTTTTTCCTTCTATAGATTCTTCATTTGGATCTGAATTCACAGGGCTTGATTTTCTTGGAGTGTTTTTCTTCAGTATTTCAGCTGAAAACATTCAGCTCTACATGAATCAGATTCAGATCTGCTGTTTTCCATTCCATTTCTAGTCATTTGCTTTGGATCTTGTGTTGTTCAATCCTTCTGATATGCGCCACAGATCTGAAGCAGATCGGTTCTCTTTGCTTATTTTCGATGTAGAATGTTGCAGTCGAATTCGACATTTGTTTGAAAATATCAAAAGTGGCATGGCAGCTGTGTGATTCTTCTTCCAAATGATTTTAGTTTTATTGCTCTGATTTTACAGATCTGCTGTTGTTATTTTTACATATGCCAGATCTACTAAACAATCATTGTTGAATTTAGATCTTCACATCAAGTGATTTTTCATTATTAGTAGTTTACTATATTTCAATGTTAATATGGTTGTTTAGTAGGTCTTTCTACTGAGATGTGCATTTTGTGTAACTGTAACATCATTAATTGCTCTGTGTGAAGTTTCAGTATTGATGAAATTGTTGTGTTCTTTTTCTGTGGTTTTCTTTTTTCCACTTAGTTTGTGATTTTTTGAGAATATCTGGGGTTTCCAATTGATAGCAGGTGGGCAATATGCTTGGATGATATGATTTTTTCCCAAATGTATCTCTGGGTGTTTTCAGTTCCTACCTCAAATGTCAAGTTTTTTATTGATTGATTGATTTGAGGCAGAACAAGGTGGATAGAGCAGAATTCTGGTTGAATGCAGCTTCTGTTTTCAGGGTTCCACATAGATCATTGATTTTTCACCGAAATTACTGCCATAACTTGTATTAGGAGTTTTCTATTTTTCATGTTAAAATTTTATTTGTTAGAGTTGTTGAATCCTTTAATTGGGAGTGCAAGAGAGGTGATGTGATTGTCTTTTCTATTTATTTGTTTTTTGGTTGTTTTCTTTCAGAGATACCATTTTGAAGGTTTTATATATAAAAAATGGCGTTTGGGAAAAACCCACGAACTGATCCTAGGAGATCATCATCTTCATATTGTTCAACGGTGACTCTTGTTGTGTTCGTCGCACTTTGCTTGGTTGGGGTATGGATGATGACATCATCAGCTGTAGTCCCTATGCAGAATGTAGAAATAACTGCAGAGGAGAACAAGTCTGTGGTTAAAGAGAAAATGGTTGAGAAAGAATCTCCCCAATTCGAGGATGGTGCAGGAGATGTGCCTGAGGATGCAATGAAAGGAGATTCTAATGGTGACTCTGGGGATGGGAACTCTGTCAAGGAGAGTGAGGATATAAATAATGAGTCAGATGCTACATCTAAGACTGCATCAGAGAATGACAGGGTTGAGAAAACTGATGGTGGTGAAACTGACACTGGTGGTGGAGAAGGGGCCTTAGAAGGGAAAGAAACAGATATGGAAGGTGGAGGGGTAAATTTAGAAGGCAAAGAAACAAATACAGAAGGAGATGAAACAAAGGATAATAGACAGGATGACAGTCTTGATAAGAATTCGGAGGGTGAGAAGAAATCAGAGGAGAGCTCGGGTGAAACAACCCAGGTTGAAAAAGTGCAAGGTGAAATAGAAGAGAAGGTAGAGAGAAATCAAGGAAATGAGTCAGAACAAAGCTCAGGTGAGAACAAGACAGAGGATAAGGGAAAGGACGAAACTTCAAATGAGGTGTTACCTGATGTAGCCCAGTCTGAGCTTCTGAATGAAACTAATACTCAGAATGGGGCATGGTCAACTCAAGCTGCAGAGTCCAAGAATGAAAAGGAAGTACAGCAGTCTTCTACTCCTAAAGGCCAAACTACAAATGAGGGGGATTCTTATGGGTATCAGTGGAAACAATGTAATGTTACTGCTGGACCAGACTATATCCCTTGCCTTGATAATTTGAAAGCTCTCAAAAAGCTTCACACTACTGGGCACTATGAACATCGAGAGAGGCACTGCCCGGAAGAAGCCCCAACTTGCCTTGTTCCCATTCCAGAAGGATACAAAAGGCCAATTGAGTGGCCCAACAGCAGGGATAAGGTATACCAGTTATCCTGCCATTTCTTTTGAAACATGAAGTGTCAATCCACTATGTTTGTCCTTTCTTATTTATGTTTGTACTGGCAGATATGGTACTCCAATGTTCCTCACACCAAGCTTGCAGAGGTGAAGGGGCACCAGAATTGGGTAAAAGTTACTGGAGAGCACCTCACTTTTCCTGGTGGTGGGACCCAGTTTGTACATGGAGCTCTGCATTATATCGATGTCATTCAGAAGGTATCTCTTTATACCTTTCTCTCCTCTTGGACTAACTTCTTTGGCCTTCAATTATTATTGTACTTGTTTATCTATGATGCTTACTAGCCAGTAACCATGGCACCTTGCCCTTCATTATGCAAGATATTTCTTTGTTTAATTTTTCAGATTTAATACCAAAGTTTGGCTCATGGACATGTATCTCCATATATAAAAAGAAAGTGGAAACACACAGAAAATGAAGAGTGCCAGTTGGTGGCTCGGTGCAACTCCTTGGATAGTTGGATATAACTCATTTGCCTCTGTAGTGCAGTGCATACATACTTGTCTTGCCCATAAGAACATATCAATCACTTGGGATTGCTGAGACCCATACCAGAGATATTGAATAAACCTATTTAATTGGCTCTGTAATATCTATTCACAAGAAAAATCGTACTCAAGGTGTCAACTTCTGTTCCCATTGTGAAGTTTCCTGTCCAAAACCCAAATGCCAGCCCAACAAATTGTTGAATGGTCGAGTTCTTTTTTAGCTAGGATTTTAGCTTTAAAATAGTTTATACTTAACGTGGATATCTGTAACTGTTTCTGCAGTCTCTGCCTGATATATCTTGGGGGAAACGAAGCCGTGTGGTATTGGATGTTGGTTGTGGGGTGGCCAGCTTTGGAGGCTATCTCTTTGATAGAGATGTCCTTGCCATGTCATTTGCTCCGAAAGACGAACATGAAGCCCAAGTGCAGTTTGCACTTGAAAGGGGAATCCCTGCTATATCTGCTGTGATGGGCACCAAGAGACTACCTTTTCCAAGCAAGGTCTTTGATATTGTCCACTGTGCACGCTGTAGGGTACCTTGGCACATTGAAGGTATTTTCTCTATTTTTATTGTATTTGTGTGTCTGACCATCCATAAGCATTCTCTTTGTTGCCTGAACTTTTATCTCAGGATTCATAAGGTTATAATTGCAGGTGCTAAACTTCTCTTGGAGCTAAATCGACTGTTGCGACCTGGAGGTTACTTTGTGTGGTCTGCTACTCCAGTATATCGAAAGGGGGAAGAAGATGTTCAGATCTGGAACGGTAAGACCTTTAAAAAAAATAAATAATAATAATAATCAGTGACTATGTCCTTTACCAGCCTTTATGTTTGTGCGCTAGAGTTATGAAAATTTGAATGGTGATTTGATTCTTACTGTGTCTTTTGTGGTACTTGGTGGCAGCCATGTCTAAAGCTACAAAATCCTTGTGCTGGGAAGTGGTGGCAATTAAAAAAGATACTTTGAATGGAGTCGGCATAGCAATATATAAGAAGCCTTCTTCTAATAATTGCTATGAGAGTAGAACAGAAAATAACCCTCCACTTTGTGAGGAAAAAGATGATCCAGATGCAGCCTGGTATCTTTCTTTTTTGTAATATAGATTAAATTATTTTGTCTTATTAATTATCTAAGAAGGTAAGATAAAACATTCCCAAAAAATGGTTTGGATGTGCAGGAATGTCCCCTTGCAGGCATGCATACACCGGGTTCCTGTAGGTGCAGGTGAGCGCGGGTCTCAATGGCCAGAGCAATGGCCATTACGGTTGGAGAAATCACCATATTGGTTAAATAGTTCTCAGGTTGGAGTTTATGGAAAAACAGCTCCTGAAGATTTCATGGCAGATTATGAGCATTGGAAACATGTTGTTAGCAAGTCATATTTGAGTGGGATGGGAATCAACTGGTCTACAGTGCGGAATGTCATGGACATGAGATCAATTTATGGGGGGTAAGTCGAGTGGGTACTCAGATCTTTCTATCTTGCCTTAAGTCGAAGGCCAGCATGATGGCCATTCTACACCAACCTAATTGTGGGGCTCAGGGAGGTGCCCGCTATAAAATGTGACAAAATTCAAACATGCTATATTGTAATCATTCAAAAGGAACAGAGAGAAAGGCAAACTCAACTTTTGTCTTCTCATGGAAGAGGAGAGCAAAACCCGCCTTTAGTTACATGTGGAACAGAGGCTGGCAATTCTTGAGCAACTAACCCCGTAATTTAGGGTTTGGGTCAACCATTTTAATTTTCTCATTTAGGTTGACACTTCTGATTCAATTAATTGATGGGTTAGGTTCAGGTTGAGTCCATCATGCTTCATTTGACCCACCAACTTGACCCAAGTCCAACCCAGCCCGACAAATTGCACTATAACTTGCCAACCCTACCAGTACCTGACCTCTTAATTTTGCATTTGGATTGACGATTCTTCCTTTTGAGTTGGGTTCAGTGGCATTTTCAACCTATTTAACAGATAGATTGGGTTCAGGAGCCTATACGTGTTACCCATAGTGCTCAAGTTGATCTGACTCGACACATGCACCCTGATCCCACGCCTCTCTCTCTCTCCCCTCCTTTCCGTTCCAAGTTCCAATAAAAAAATGTGACTTTATTCTGTATGTTTTTTTCTTATCTTGTTGCCTTTTTTCTTTGAAATAAAATTTACTGTTATAAAAAAAATGTTACTTTATTCTATTCAGTTATTATATAGACATACTTGTTATCTAACCTGTCCAATTTAAAACCAACTTCAAGTGGCAGTAAGTCTGTTGTAAATAATTCAAAATCACTACCATTTAAGTCTCCTAATATATTAAACTAGTTAAATGAAGACTTTAATTTAAGTTCCTATGAAACAATGTCTTAAAAAGAAAAATCTGAATCGAGCAATGATTTTTAACACCATACTGCTTTTATTGGCTGCATACTTCCAGTGGCAGTTTTTACTTATATATAGTTTTTGGAACTATAAAGTTGACTTGATATAGTGTGAAATATATATATTTTTTTGGTTGTCATCCTTGAATCTTGATCTTAGTTGAGGAGCCCAGGATTTATATCTGGGAAATTTTCTCACCATGCCAGTCAACTAAGGCTCTTTTTTCAGCACCCTAAAAGAAGAGAATATGGTGTGCTCCAAGCTGATGGTGTTCATTAATGATCTCCCAGATTGGAAGATCATGTCACTAATTGGAGACGTAGGGGTCACTGATTGGAGACGCAGGGGTCCTTGGGTTGTGGGGGAAAAAGTGGGAAGACAGCTGTGGAGAAAATGATCATACAGATCAAATCTGAAATGTGACATCAATTTCCTCTCCGCCATGCCCCCTTCCACCTCACCCCTACCTGCCTAGTTGAGTAGGAACTAGGAATACAATGGTCTAGAAAAGAGCCAATGGTTTCTTGTGAATATTATTTGTCCCTGTGCAATGGCTTGTCATTTGAAGTCTCTTAGTCACCGAATCATGCTTCCACATGGGCTCTACATAAATGGAGCTGAAGACTCTGGAATTGTGGCATTCCCTGAGGCTCAGAACCTTCAGTGGTGCTTAGACTTATTACTGTACTTGTTTTGAGAAATGATGGTCAGATTCATGAAGCACCATTGGGACTTTGTCCCAAAATATTTCTTAGTTTACAAAATTAATTTGATTGCTGCTATAAGTTTTTCATGTTTATATATCAATTTCAAATGCACACTTGATGAATTCATCTATGTGGTGATGTCTCAGCTGTTGATTGCTCCAAATAAAAAATAAATAAAATACTATTCGTCTTGCTGTTGCTTTAGAGATGAAAGAAGGAAGCTTCAAAATGATAGTTGGCTTTGGATTTTGATGTTGAATGCTAATTCAAATATTCAGTTGGTAAGGAAAAAAAATTGAAGCCTTTGATCTTGTAATATTTCTTGAGTTATTGTTGTCAACCATGTTGTGAGAATTGTTTCTTTCCCATCTAAGTTGTGACAGGAGTTGAATCTACAGTTGCACATACTATTGAGGATGCTATTCGTCTCACTTGAAAGTGAAAAAAAAGGAGGAAAGAGAAGATCCTAATTGTGCTTTTCTTGTTTTTCAGATTTGCTGCAGCTTTGAGAGACATGAAGGTGTGGGTCATGAATGTAGTATCAATTGATTCGCCAGATACGCTTCCCATAATCTATGAACGGGGTCTGTTTGGCATATATCATGACTGGTGCGAATCATTTAGTACATACCCTAGAACGTACGACCTTCTTCATGCGGATCATCTATTCTCTAAAGTCAAGAACAGGTTGCATCGTCTTACTGAGTTTTAGTGTGTTTTCAATTAGATATCGAAACTGCATTGCAAACGAATGTGCTGATAATTGTTCACTGCAGGTGCAAACTAGTGTCCGTGATGGCAGAGGTTGATCGACTACTGAGGCCAGAAGGGAAGCTGATTGTACGTGACAAAGTAGATACCATAGCTGAGGTAGAGAACATGGCAAGGTCTCTGCACTGGGAGATTCGCTTGACTTACTCAAAGGACTCGGAGGGATTACTGTGCGTGCAGAAGACCATGTGGCGGCCCCAAGAGGTGGAGACAGTCGAGTCGGCTACTGCCTAGTTTTTACCCCAGCATCATTCAGACTTCCAGTCACCAAGCTTTAGGTCCCTTCCGTTGCCATCCTTGGTTCTGAGTTCAACTTTAGGTTTTTGTTTGTTCTTTTTTTGAATGGTATCAACTTTGGGTTATTTGCCACCCTATTACCCCCATTCCCATGTACTTGGTTCTTTCACCCATCCTTTTTTCTCTATCCTTTTTCTTTTCAAAACAGAATTCTCAAGTGGGAAGGAGGACAATTGTATAATCATTATCTTCGGTTGGTGGAATTCATAAATTCTTGGAAGTGTAATATTCTTATCATTGTCAAGGAACTAATCAAAGAGTTTTCCGAATCAAGATACTTTTTGTTTTTGGGTTACTTAGTAATCAGATGATAATCACTTGAAAGTGTCTATGAGAATCAAGTTTTGGGGTCTGCAAAGCTATAGCTCCTTGAACATCGAACTTTACAGCATCTTTATGGGTCTCAATCTAATACCATGTTTTTTACAGTTTAGGTTATCTTTATGGGTCTCAATCTAATGCCATGATTTTTGGTGCATTGTAGTTTGTAATAGATCTTATACAGCTGATGTGCATTGCTATAACCAACTGTTTGTACGACATTATTATATATGGCATGTCCTTGAATGATGAGAAGAACCCTTGGGCTTGGACCTTATTTGGATCGTATAACTAATTACCTGGAACTCTGTTTATTTGTAACTGATTGTGGCAAACATCTATTTACTAGTAACTAAGATTAGTCTGTGGGAATGGGCTAACGTTGGAGAAGAAAATTTAATTTTTTACAATAAGAGAACACCAAGTTCTCTAGTAGATTTGAAGCTAGTTATTAGAGAATTTCACTGTTTTTTACCATTCTCAACTAGTAAAAAAAAACCATTCTCTTCTGATAGCATTTTGTGAGTTATGATATTTTTAGAAGATCAACAATGGCTCTCGACCATATCATCAACAGGGCACTCAACAAGAAATATGAAAATGATCTAAAAGGAAGGCCAAACGTCTTCTGGCTTTGATATTCCAATTTACAAGATTTCCAAGTCTTTTCAGTGTGCATGATTTCTTTCTAATCTGGTGGAAAGAGGTTTTACGCGATAATTTTCTAGCTGCCCCTCAGGATCCGTTCAAAGAGAAACCATCCCTTGCTGATGTGGGTCCCACCTCGGTGTGATCAGATCCGGTTATGTCAACAACTTTGTATAGGAACTCACTCAAATTTCACTTTAATAGGAGTAGTACGTACCTTAGGATAGATTCTATGTTCTCTCCACATAACCAACTCCATGGTTAATGGCACAGTGCACTCTGTTTGGAGTGACATTTGGAACCGTTTCTACAAAGAGGTTCCATTGATATGAGAGGCTTGATCACCTAAAAGTGGGCCTTCATCAGAACAAGTCATGTGGCTCAATTTCTCGTCATTTAAAAGGCAAGTTTTTAGCTGATTTTCTGCAGTGGGGAAAACAAATTTGGAATCTGATGTAAGATTGACAGTGTGAGGTTTTATGGCCGGATGGTAAAGGAGCACAGAATCCTTACAACACACAAACACCCTCTAGGAAGAAGTGAGCTCTCTCTCTTTTTTTTGGTAAATGAGTTTCCTCAGTACATAAAATTGATGGTTTAATGTGAGGATCATTGATATGGTGGCTCATAATGCAAATGGGTGTTGGGTCATAATCCGTAATTTAGAGTAATCAGATAATACTAGTCATTCAATCGCTCGCCTGTGAATTTGCAGTCAATAAAAAGCTTACAGCGATCAAACGGTTTGGATCGTCCCTATCACTATTTGTTTGAGGTATGGCCCACTAGAAATGTCCCCTACTAATTATCACCATGACATTTTCTTTCTCCTTTACTCTCACTGACTTTGCCAAAAAAAAAAAAAAAAACCCTTACTAGGATGATCAACCTCTTAGAATAAGGTAAATTTGCATGTTTCATGTGGTTAATAAAGAAGGATTTAGCATTGTATTGACATTGTTTTTTATTCTACTGTTTTACCCAAAGATGAGTTAAAATACAGATATTATATGGACAAGGTTCCTAAAACATGCCATTGAAGTAACTTTTTTTTACCCAAAGATGGTTAAAATACAGAGATGATGTGGACAAGGTTCCTAAAACATGCCATAGAAGTAACTTGTTTTTTACCCAAAGATGAGTTAAAATACAGATATGATGTGGACAAGGTTCCCAAAACATGCCATGGAAGTAACTTTTTTTTTACCCAAAGATGAGTTAAAATACAGATATGATGTGGACAAGGTTCCCAAAACATGCCATGGAAGTAACTTGCAGCCATATTCTTTTATAGTTTATGACCCTCCCACATTAGGCTAGGGGACAAAAGCTTCCACACCAACTCATCGTGTCCAAAACACTAAAGGCATATGAACATTGCTTTAGCCAACATCCTTCAACTTCCACCCAATTTTAAAGACATGATAATGTCTCAGTTCACCACATTGAATCATCATATCCACTAAAAACAGATTCTGTAGCTTCTGACTGAGCCAGAATATCAAAGATAGCATAAACCCCACTAATGATCATTGTAACTGACCCATCAAATATTTTTGAGAGAGAGAGAGAGAGAGAGAGAGAGCTCACTTTTTTTAAACTGTTGATGTTAGCTCCTGATGGGAGTTTTTGGTTACAAGTACTTATCAGATCTAAAGGCTTTTTTTCTGCAGTTCTATTTTATTTATTGATGAATGTCACATGCAACTTGTTGCATGGTACTCCACAGTGGAAATATTTTTGTTTGTACAATAGAGAAAACCAGTCATTGATCTAAACCATTTATATGGTCAAGCTTACTACTCATAGCCACATGAAAAAAAGCTTTGAAGAAAACATCATCCAGATGATCCTAGATGTCAGTTATTGTTCTCCTTTTTTTTTTTTTTTTTTCTTTTCGTACCAACAAAATAGCAGAGTCAGTATCAATCTAATCAAAGCTGTTCTTGAAAGTGATTGGTTATGGCTAGATCAGTTCGTATGAATAATAATTGTCATCATCATTATCATTATCATCAGAGCCTTAAGCCGTAGATGTCGATATTTTTCTGCTTTCTCTCAACTTTATTTAATGCCATGTTATTATCTTCGTAGTAACTCTACAATCCACTATCTCTTTCCTTGTTAATTCATTTAAAGTCATCGCTTATTTTCCCTTTTCGGTGCATATAAATAGAAGGGAAATCATTTTCGCAGTACAGATAGAACATATGACTTGCTCATCTGCCAAATGCAACTAGTAGCAAGGTTATCCTAAGCAACTATTTACAGAGTTACCCATCATAATCATTTGCTTGTTTCTACCAGCTCAATCATTTAAAAGATGTGGAGAGAAGTGAAATTGCACAAAAATTGCAAACTTCAACAAAAAAAGAAATGTTTCATGACAAAAAGATTGCACCAGTAGAACTTTCTCCCAAATAAAATACAGACTTCTTGTCTGCCACAATACAGTGAGGTAGCCTTTCCCTTAAAGCAATGAGTTGGCAGCTTGCCATAACTTTTGGTGCCACAGTCTCATCTAAATGCAAGGTTTGGAAAGCAGAGAGAGGGGGGGCTGTGGAAGAAGAATTCAAGAGCAGGGATGGTGTGTTTGTGGTGTAACAGACTCATGGTCTTGGTTCTCTTGGCTTGCTTCATTCATACACAGGCGACATCGCGCTCACCATGGGGTTACTGGGACCAGATGTTGCCCAAGATTATCCCTTCTCCGCCATCGGCGCCTTCCCGGGGCACCAATTCGGTGCCATCATCATCGGCCAGCATGAAAATAGACCGGAAGTTCCCTTCATGGCGAGGATGAATTTGATGGAGACTAACCGACTTCTTAGTGTAATGTCATTTACATCTTAGTGTAGATAAAGACTAACTGACTTCTCTCTTTGATGATTCCTAAGCTTCCTGTAATCTTGTTTTTCTTCTAATCACAATGCTTGTGAAGAGAAATAGGTAGAGGATAGGGACACCAAAGATGAGTTTGAAGAAAAACTTCTATGCTTATTTGGTAAGAACAGGAAATGTATACAGACTTGTTCATTTACTGTTTTGGTTTTGTGGAACGTCATATATTTCTTCTTTTTTCTCAAAAATCAATTGTAACTTGTTACAAAGGAAAGAAGAGGAAGTGGGTCCTCAAATTAGAATACGGATCAGTCCTAAGGCCTTTTTTTGCATATAATATATAGGAATTCAAGGTTAAATAAGCTCCATCTATAAGAATATTAAAGAGGTAAGGGGTGAAGGATATGAAGTAGTGATGTGGCTAGATGGGACATTGACTTTCTTAGAATTTGAGTTACTAAGGTGATGGATGGGTACTCATTTTCCATCTTTCCTTAATTCTATTTCTATAGAAGGAAATGTTGTTTGATGCTGATTTTTGGATATTCACCTTTTATCTTCACTTTTAACCACTTGGGTCATAAATTCTTCTAGAATACATAGAAATTCAAGGTGAAATGAGCTACACCAAACGATTTATTAAAGAGGTGAGGGGGAAGGATACGAGGAGGGAGATATAAGATAAAAAGTAATTAACGTAAATGCACCCTCATTTTCCTAGGACTTGAATTGCTTAGGTGGTGGCTGTGTATTTCATTTCCCACCTCACCATGTTTCACTTTCCATTAAAGGAGAGATAATGGTGTTTTGGAAATTCACATTTTTTCCTTCAATTTTAACCACATCTAAAACTAAAAGTCTTCAAATTCTTATGCATTCAATTAGACGTTTCAAGTAATTGTATTGTTGGCTACTTTTAAGTGTATTTCTCTAGAAGGTTAAAAATGAAGAATCAAATGTGAATATCCAAAGACGATATCGAATAGCCTTCCTTTTGATGGAAATTGGAAGGGAACATGGGACATGAATACACAACATCAGCCTAGTAATTCAAATCCTGGAAAATCAAGGTCCCATCTACATTGCTACCTTATATCCTTCACTCATCATATGATATCATTTACCCCTTGCTTCAACCATGATATCTTACAAATTCAAAGAAGGCAAACAGAGCCAAATTGTTCTAGCTAATGTGTTTTCCACTGGCCAATGAGCTCAGAAACTCAACTTGAAACCAGGTTTAAGAACATATAAAATTAAAACTAAATATGATTTTAATCTTATATTGGTGGTTTCAGGTCGAAAGGCACCTCTGGCAGAAACTGTGAGAGGAAACCACTTGAGCTCCCTGAGAAACCACGTATCAAATTCAAATCATTGGGTGTCCTAACAAGTTTTGCAAAAATCTTGAGTGAATCATTCTCGCAAATGTAGTATCAATTCAAAAATGAGAAGTGTTCATCTTTTGACTAATATCGTCAACAATATCATTCTCTGAAAACTATCATTCCAGAGAAATTTTATTGGGAGAATTCCCAAAATTGGGTTTTTCTTGGGGCAGACTATTGGGAGAAAAGGCTGTAGAAAATGTCACATTTCTAAAGAAAAGAAAATACAAGAAATGTATTCTTACAAATAATAATAATAATAATAATAATGCAAGAAATGTAGAATGAATACTCAGATTAGAGAGAGAGCTTAAATAATGTGAACAAGCTTTTGAATTTCTATTCAGATTTCTCACCACACTCTAGTTTTGTCAACATTTTAGAAGTATCACAATATTACAAGAAAATATCGTTGTGTAATTGTAGCAACATCACAGCATTTCAAAGGGATGCCGATATTGTGAAACTGCACAATACTTGGTCCTTAAGCCTTGTGGTCATCTCAGAACTAGAAAAAAAAACCTCCATTTGTATGGACACTTATAAAATTTCACTCCAAATAGAATTGGGCCCATCATGAGAATCATGTATAGTCTAAAGAATTAAAATTAATATAACATTGGATAAAAAATACACTCATTTTATATGTGACCAATCTTTATACTGTGGGTCTCTCTCTTATTGGAGTAAAACAATGTTTATACTCATTGAGAAGAGCATTTGTTTTGAACCGTTCAGATTTTTAATATAAATGAAAATCAAAGACTTCCTTATTTCGTGGTTTAAATTTCACTGCTAACATTTTCTAGTCAAATGTGTTTCTACTTTATATAAAACTGCAGAAAGTGGTTTTCCACCTTTAGTCTGAAGCAGCTTTTGCTGAGAATTATGGAACATATTTTCACCTTTGGAAAAAGTCATCTGAGACTTATCTTGAGCACTGGTATGATTGCACCTGATAAGCACATCCACTTTTAACTACAAAAATATAAATCAATATTTTCTCGCTTAAAGGTGAGAGCCCTTTTTTAATTTTCATCTTTTAAGTTATCACACAATTGATCAAATGACAGTAAGGATGAGCAAAAAGTAGTACTCACAAAGTCAGCCTTAAATAGATGGATACGGCTCCAATGGTGATGGGGCAATGGCATACAGAACGGGCATCATTTTACAATAAGCATGAAGGGAAAATGGAAGATATAAGCATTCCCATACTTCAAATGCCAAATGTTTGAGAGAGTTTATAAAGGGTACAAACAGTAGAGTCCCTACATGTCTGCCATAAACAGAAAGAGCTCTCACGATTGAACAAGAACATCACAAGAGGAAACAGAAACAATTCCTAGGCCTGCCAAGATGTAGAGTTTGTACTGGGTTAAATCCATAGTACAGCCATCCAAACTATTGATATTGGACCATGTGTGGCCCATGAACCCAGATATGATCCTACACATTGAACCTTCAGAGTTTTTCTTCCTGTAAAGAAGATCTGTTCAAAGCCCATCCATACAGGGTAACATCGTCCCCATCTGTGCAAGAGGAACAACAACAACAGGAAAGAAGGAAAAAAAAAAAAAAAAGAAGATGATGAAGAAGAAGAAGAAGCATCGTACGTATTCACAGGCTGAGATTTGTAAAGATCCACAAAAATACACAACTGAACATCCTTTCTTTAGCACAGAAAATGAAATCACCTAGCACACTACAACTGATGAAGGGGCCACTGCTTAGCCACGGCCAAACCTATGAATAGAGCTTCAACCGTGTCGTTATGGGGGCTCGGCACAAGGGGCATGACGATAATGTTGCACCACAATCCTTGCAAGTCTTGAAAGTGAAAAATAAAGAGCATGATAGTCAGTTATCGGTACAATTTTGTATAGCTCAAAACTAGACTCCACTTGCCCTCACTTGGCTATCAACCCCACGCGATAATTACCAAGTTGAACAAGTCCGACCAAGTCTGCTAGTTAAGTGACTCATTGCCATTGAAACTCATTCAAATGAAAGCACGGTCAAGTGACTTAAGACTTATGAAACTAAGTTAATAATCACTCTGAAGGATTTGAAGGTGGATGTATACATCCAACGAGGAGAAGCCAACAAACAATCTTCTCATCGATTATTTAGAGCTAATGCATGCAGTAAGATACTAATGAAAGGCTAATGAACATGACAAAGGTTGCATCTTAAGATTACGAGTGGCTATGAACCCTACTTGAGAACTACCAAGGTACTTCCAATTATTTTTTAAGTTTAACTAAAACAATCAAAAAGAAATTATTTTTGGGTTTCTTCTCTCTGGATATATATATATATATCATGCTTTTATTTCTTGAATGGATTTTATGTAATTATTCTAAAAAGGGCATAATGAATTCCTAAAGGAAAGGATAAAAACTGAGCAAATTTTCAATATAATTGGTACAATTAGAAAATAGTACTCTTCAGAATACAGAAAATTTGAGATTAAAATGATAAAAGTAGTTGCAATAGGTTACAATATGAATTATAAGTGCCATGTGCCATGTGCCATGTGCATCTATAGACAGGTTCAGATGTCCGTATACTTTTAGTCATATACATAAAAATAGATGAAGATGTTGGCATGGACCATTATACATTCAGTATTTGTGTTAGGCAATATATATATATATATATATATATTATGGCAAATGATCTATTGCAACTTGGTAAGCGCAACATAGATGTACTGGAGGTAATGTCAGATAATAGATCACAAGCAACCAATCAAAAGTTAGGCTCAATTGATCAAATTATATTTTTATCCATTCATGATCCAACATTGTACCACCAGATGGATGGTCCAGTTATGGTGCAAATGAATTGCATCATTATTTAATTTTTGGCTTGAAAGGAAGCAAACTCATGCACTCTCACTTCCTAAGAGAGGCATTTTGAAGTCCCTAACCAGCTCAGCCACAGCCGGGGACAATTGCACCATAATTATTAATGCCACCCCGCGCCACCCCCCACCCCCAACCCCCCCCAAAAAAAAAAAAAAAAAAACACTCTTTCCCCTTCTCTTTTCTTCTCTCTCGATACATTCAAACATATTTAACTGTGTATCATGTTGCCATTGGTTATGAAGGTTTAGATAGTAGATGCTTACCAAATGACCACATCCAAATGCCATGTTCTTTGGATTTGTCAAGCAGATGGGACAAGCCTTGAAGAAAATGACAATATTCTCAGTACCATGAAACAAATTTGGAACCTAAATAACAACAAGAAGATCAACAAATACCTGCTCTGTGGGAATGCTTTGTGTGGTTGACTGTAAGCTCGTTGTGCAGTCAGTATTATCAAGATCGATTACTTCACGTGGAGGTGGAAGGGGAGGTCGGCCTCGGTCTCTTTCTGTTTGCTTTCTGAATGATTTGAGAAGATTGGGTCTAAGTGTTCTTCAAATCACAAGATAGGCATCTGCCCATGTGTCAGTTCATACGGCTTACCTCCGAAACTGAGGGTCCTGGGTAGCCCTATACTGATATGGAATTTCCATGAGCGCAGCAAGTGCAAATGATGTTTCCTTCTTTAATGGATCCTTGTTCTCGGACATGATTTTGGTAAAATTCACAAACTACGTCAATGCAATTTTATCAAGTCAGAAGAAAAAAGACAGCAGCACTACATGTGTAAAATCAGGTTCTATTAATTTATTAGAGTACCTCTAGAACACTTACAGAAAGTAGAAAAAAGTATGTGCCATGAACAGAACAACATATAATAAGTTAATAACATGGGGAGGTAGGGCAGCTAGATTCTAGCCCGGGAGGAAGGAGTTAACAGCCAGTATGCTCTCAAAGAAAAATTAGCACTCTAAAAAAAACTCTTAAAAGAATTTTCCTCGTGAAATAATTTTCTGTGTCACAACTCACAGGGCACAAATATTAGAAATGCCAATAATGGGCAATTTTCTGCATCTACTAATACTACCCTTGTGATATGAGAACACTAGCACATGCTGAATGTCAAAGGTGCTGTTTGGCAAGTATACTTATTGTGTTCATTTGACTTAAAAACCGATTCAAATAGATGTTTTTAGTGCTTTTAGACTGTTTGGCAAAGTCCATACGGATGCTTGATTCAATCAGTTATAACACCTTTTGCCTCTTTTCCAAAAAATAACCAAAAGGCAACTTACATGGATGTCTAAAGCCCCTTTTTTTTTACAAGTTTTCCCATGTAACTTGTACAATATGACAAGTTTGCTGTACTACTTTACGACAAAATTGCCCGTACCCCTTTTACTATAAGACAACTTTGCCCATATAATTTTTCTAGCTCGGCAAGTATGTATTTTCTAATTAAATCAGATATACCAAACAGAGTAATTGTAAAAAGCTCTAATTGAAACAGCTCTATTTCAAACAAATCTATTTTGATCAGTTCTATTTCAGATAGATAAGACTTGCCAAGTGGGCCCAAAGGGAATTCTCTAATCAACACAATGCACCAGGCCATTTCTTAGAGTTGCTTGGCATATATTGAATACGCTACCTTCAAGTATGACAAGTTAGCTTTTTCTAATTGAATCAGATATACTGAACAGTCTATTTGTAAAAAACCCTCCAATTGAAACAGCTCTATTTCAAACAAATCTATTTTGATCAGCTCTATTTCAGATGGATAACACTTGCCAAGCAGGCCCAAAGGAAATTCTGTAACCAACACAACGCATTAGGCCATTTCTTAGAGCTGCTTGGCACATATTGAATATGCTACCATCAAGGATTCAAAGCAACACAGTGATGGTGCTCCTTCCATCAAGAAGAAACTCAACCTAGTGCAGAGTAGTACTGCAACAGAAATTAAAAAAAAAATGGTCTTCCAAATGTCCAACAGTTGAGGACATTAAGTTTAGCAGCTTGCTGGAGGCACCAACGCAATGTGGTTGCTGGAGGCACCAACAAAATCTCCAAACCTTAACTGTCATTGTGGGGCTCTGAAACAAGACAGTAACAACAATCGAGCTGACTCCCCTACGGTACTCTACCTTAAGAACCAGTGAAGGCTCATGCAAATTGCCTGCAGATTCCAAAAAAAAATCAAAAAAGGAGGTTCCTTGCCGATTCACTTCAGTATCTCTAGTCCCCCTGTCTCGAGGGTGACATGGTTGGCTAAATTGGAAGACAGCATTTTGATTGACTGCTGTATATCGTCATCACATAATTGAAATTCAGATTTTCTGTAAAGGCTTTATACCAAGTTAACTCATATCCTAGAATCTTCTGCACCATATTCTGTAGAGAAACACCCAGATAAGAATGCTCCCACATGACACCATACCTTGAGGAATACCAGTTATACTGGTCCTTCAGTGTAGTATGTGTAGAATATCTCTAAAGATGTATATCATCTCGACATTAGTTGTGTAAAAATCCCAAATCATAATCAACCTCAATTTAAGGATTGTTCTCTCTCAAGTAAAGATGTATTTGACCTACTGCTTCATATAGCTCCTTTGAGTCATTTCCCATGAGACATTAATTGAACCTTTCGGCAAACTTCCTAATACAAGGACCAATAATGATGGGGACATCATGCCTAATTCCCCCAATTCCTTCAAGGTTGACATTAGTTGTGTAAAAATCCCAAATCATGATCAACCTCAATTTAAGGATTGTTATCTCTCAAGTAAAGATGTATTTGACCTACTGCTTCATAGAGCTCCTTTGAGTCATTTCCCATGAGACATTAATTGAACCTTTCGACAAACTTCCTGTTACAAGGACCAATAATGATGGGGACATCATGCCTAATTCCCCCAATTCCTTCAAGGTCTACCAAAGGAGGAAGCGTAGGGTGGCGGATCAAGCTATGATGTAGATGGATGATGTGTATCATGACTTTGCTCGCCAAGATGTCGTAAATCCACCGTTGGATTACCATTACGATGATATCCGACAGTTGGATTTTGGCGGATCAACCATTTGAAGGAGAGAAGGCCCAATGTGTGCAATCACATAGAAGGCCCCACTTTGGGAAGTGCCACATGGGTTGAAATAAAAAGGTTTTTAAAGTTGAGAGGGGCCCATGTTATTTAATGAAAATAGAGTCATAAAAAAATGGGGCCCATGTTTAGTAAAGAATAGAAGAATAAGGGGGACCACCACTTAAGAGAAAAGGGCCTGGCGACTCGTGCGCATATCCCCTTGCGCATGAATCCCGGGACCTTGCGCAAGTCCTCCCTCTTTTCCGTTTCTTATTCTGTCTTTTTTTCTTTTTTATTATGTGATGATGTCATCACTTAGGGCTAATATTAATAAATTGTCTTTTTCTTTCTGCCGTATGCTTGTAATGAAACTTTGAGATCAATAAAATGAATGGATTTCCCCTCTTCTCCTCTGTGAGTCTCTTGGTTTCTCCTTGCTCAAAGGACGTAATGCCTCCGGATCGGAGTTTGGTGAGAGCTCAATCAAAGGTATCCTCTTTTCTTTCTCTAGTTCTTTTCCTACGAGCAAACTTCATGTACTAACCCTAAATCTCAATTTAAGATCCTAATCATCAGATCTGCGACTCTTATCGCTAGATCTCAACTCCAGTTTTTCCCCAATAGTCCATCTCACTCGGCCCCTGCCCAGATAATTACAAGAAATACGAGATTTACACAATTGGGCAACCCCAAGTTCTCCCAAATAGTCCATCCCACCCAGCCCCTGCCCAGATAATCACAAAAAATACGAGATCTGCACAATTGGGCCTTCCCTAAGCATTTTGGGAGTTTTATCTTCCATTGGGATCCTACCCATTCATCTGAGAGGGACTTTTACTGCAAAACTGCAAGTCTGTTTTGGGATCAATTACTGATTTTCCCATTAGATCGCAATATTTACCAATATGAATGGTGTGTTTCAAGTTCATATTAATTTTAATTCTAAATCTGATCTCATCATACCATATTAGGTTAGATTTCATTTTGTCCTGCATCAAATAAGTATTTGTGAGCCTCGTGAATGTGAGGGATCATATGAATAATAATTACTATAGGGCGTCAGTCCAAATACTCTGGTTCCAAAAGTACACTAATAGCCTCCAACCTAGGGCTCTCGCTCCCTCTGCTTCACTAGTGAGGATCTCACGCACACCTACAGTCTGAATGTAAGTAGTGCTTCTAGCAGAAGCACGAAGTTTCTCTTTCCCTTCAGCTGTTGGTGAATTATACCAAGTTAGCTCATTTCCTAGAATCTTTTGCACCATGTTCTCATCTGGTGTGAGACCTGTTTTTCATAGCTCCATGGAATCAGGTAGTTTCCAATGAAACATCAGCTGTCCCTTCTGACATACTTCATTTATAAGGTCTGAGAAGTATTTGTGATCCTCAAGAATATGAAGGATGATCCTATGAGTAGACACCAGTGCAAAATTTCATTTCCATGGTTCATGCATGAATGTGAATGGGTAAACCACCATTCTAAATGATTACGTTATTTGTCAAGGTTATAGAAGTCATCAAGATTTGAAGAAATAGGATAGTGACAAGAGACAATATTGATAATATGATGGACCTGGAAAACAGTTTCTTTCATCATTCTCTACTCAACATCTTTTGCACAATGTGACATTTCAAACAATCAGAAACTATGATCATAAGGCCTGGAGAAAGATAACACCTCACAAAAAAAAAGGAAAAATGAAAAAGAAAGGCTAAGAAATGTTCATAAGAACTTGAATATGGACTAAAGTTTATTGCTTTTAATCATAATCGGCAGAGGAACTGTTTAAATTGAGTAGTGATCACCTGGAAGTTATCAAATGACCGGTGGGGAAGGTTATCGTCAAATTGCTTCATCGCATCCCATGGCCCATCACCCACACCAACCAAGACTATCGAGAGAGGATACTGACTGAATGATAGAAATGCTTCAGAAAGTAACCAAGGATGCCCATTTTAGAGAACCAGAAGAAACATTATTGCTTTACCTAGCTGTAACTATAGAATTTATGGTTGCTTGTTCCTGTGGACTAAGAGATCCTGGTCTTGTATCAGAGTTCCTTGTAACCTATGAGTGAGTCATAAAAGCAAAAAGTTCATCAGAGCAATATTGGGAGACGGAAAAAAAAAAGTGCCATAAACAGAATTTCTTCTTTTCTTTTGATAGATATCATGACTCGAACTCGCTGTAAAACAGAATTTCCTGACCTGCCCATCAGCAATAATTACAAGGACATGATATTGCCCATTGCTTCTCTCCACGATGTCAATGGATGCATCAATAACTGGCGCAAATGACGTTGGGCCTGCATTAGGTCCACAAAAGACATATGAGGATGGGAGCCACAGCAGATATATAATTTTTGTGAACATATGCATGCTAAACATCTTAGATGTACAATTCAGTGCAATGTCTTAGAAACAGTTCATAGAGGGAAAGATTTATACTATCAAATTACATCAAACCATTTCAAGAAAGAGCGCACAACGACACACTTCTGTCATTGCCATGATGACAGGTTGAATATGGGGAATGTAGCATGTAGATACCACCCAACGACGATGATACTAGCCTTGAATAAAAGGCAACAAAAGTGGTGAGTAAATGTTTCACAATCACTGTCTTTGAAAATTTCACTCCCCTTCTCGTGGAGGGCAATTACCTTAGAAGTCTTTTAGTAGATTTTTGTAATTTCAGTCTTCAGAAATTATATTAGTCATTTTGTAAATTAGGTACATTTCCGTCTCCTTGTTTAGGCTCAAGTAGATGTGGCAATGTTTTAGTAATTTAGGGAAGCACAAATAGGCAAAAATGATGACCATGGATAAGCAAGGAGTTGTTTGGTCAAAATTCACACCAATGGTTTTTCCTTTTCTCAGTACGAGGAAATATTGGTGGTGCTCCACTGTAAGTGTATTTAAGATTTCGTTCCATTATAATAAAAAAAGGGTATATTTAAGATGTTTGTTAAGAACCAAACAGTCCTTTTCAAAAGCAAATAAATGGCGGGAAGGTTCTAATGGACAGTACATCATTTCACTTCCTAGAACATTTTATTGTTCTGATGCACATACTGTGCAATAAAATGTGAAGGGGAAACTGAAAAGAAAAATATGGAAATAGAAAGGGTAAATGACTAAATGAGGAATCATTAAAATAAACCTCTGGTGTTTTACGTTGTCAAGAAAAAAAAAAAGTGTATTCAATACACAGTTTTTTGTTCCAACAAACAACAAAAAAGGAAAGAGAAGCAGACCTGATAATTTTAAATGCGGTACAATCCTTCTGTATCGAGTCAGAACCTCCTCGAAACCATTGCAAGAACGGTGATCAGGATAAAAGCTGAAGACATGTTGGTCATGTGTAGTTGCTACAAAAGAGGAAAAAAATCATAAAAAGGTTAGCAGAGGAAAATGCCATGGCATTATTAGCCTTTTAAGTAAAATTACAGAGAAGACTTACCATCACCAAATCCAAAACAAGGTATCAAATTGTCCTCATCAAAAGGAGAGAGTGTACGCCCAATTATGGAGATCGCTTGTTCATATGGGTTAAGTGTGTCAGAAATTGCGTGAAGACTTCTCCTGTTAAATGAAAACTTGCCTACACCCATCAAAGCATAACGCTTTTCTCCTCAATGATTAAGAGAAGCATTTATTCAAGGAATGAAACCCAATGCAGTGACATCTAAGGTACATAAAAATCAACCATCACCTGACCACTCATTGCTTTTTGTGAAGTCAATGCCCAGAATTAAATTTGATGACTCAAGACCAGCATCTCTCAATGAAGAAATAACCTGCAAACACAAAAATAAGTCAGGCTATATTGAAAATTTATTTAAAAAATGCGGTGTAAGACAAAGTAACAAAAAGGTCAACACCCAAAACCAATAAAATAGAATTACAAGATGAATACATTTAAGAAAAGCATTAAAAAAAATCTTGAATATTGAGTCATGAGCAGGTTCAGACCAGTCAAGAAGACCTTAAACTAAGGGCAAAAGTTACACACTTCCAATAATTTGATAGCTTCAACTACAAAAATAAAAGCAACATCTAAGAATATCACGATTGAATACCTGATCGAGGGAGCTGAAATTATCAGCTATGTAATGTAAATGTTGTTTATTTCGAGAGCTGGGATCCATGGAGCTGCCAACATGAAAAGAAAGTGGTAAAACATATTCGATGGGAGAGGCATAGTAGACAGATTCTTTGTTCCTTATATGTAAACATGTATTTTATTAAAAAAAATAAAAAAGATACAATAAAATTAATGAACAACATATATGAAAAAAAAAAAAAAGAGTTAATTCCATGATTGGGCATGTGTTGCATCCATTTGGGCAAATCACCTTCGATGCAGTATAGTCATTAGTGTGATGAACTACTCGAATGCGGTCAATCAAGTGATGAAAAATAGCTACATGCAGATTCAGTGAACCACAATACAGGCTATAATGCAATGTTCAAACTGGTTGCATTTGGACATGTAGAAAGTCCAACCATTAGCGAGGACAATCTTTCAAGTCATTTGGACATGTGGAAAGTCCAACCATTAGCGAGGACAATCTTTCAAGTCCAACTCACTGCCAATAGGCCACTCTTCTAATCACCTAAATCGTAGCCCTTACAATATCTACATTTGTGCATTCACTAGAAAGAAATCAAATGTGTAAAACAGAACTTTAAAAGAAATCCTTGTTTCTGTCGCACAGTTGTGCAGTGCTCCTTGACGCAAGACAAATCCATGATTCATGGGTCGACAAGCCTTTGGGCATAGTCCATAGGCCCAACAGTACAACCATTTATTTAATTTGGTTTTATTTAGGATGATTATTTAGAGTTATTTGCTGATTTATGTAATTAGTTTAAGTTATTTAAGTCGGATGTTTTAATCTTGACCATCAAATGTGTTTAAATGGTTAGGATTAGTTCTAGGGTTATTTCTTTGTTTATATAATGATTTACTGCCTCTATTTTGATTTTTTTTTTATGATCAATAAAAAAGAATTCTTTTGGGTCCTTTTGCTCTCTCTCCTGTGAGAGGACTGGTGTGATGCCACTAGGTGTGAAGCCAGGCATCTTTGGGTGTGATGCCTAGCTCTACTCTTCCCCTACCCGGAGCGCATCACTCATTGGCACAACCAAGAGGTTTAGGGTCCAATTTATGTTACCCAAGAAAAGGGCACTCGAGAAGACTTAGGACGGATGGAACTAGTTATAAACACAAAGGAAAATGGTCGGCAGACCTTTAGGCCAAAGTAGATCACAGAACAGTGTTCCCAGAATTCACACTAACCCATATGCAGGATGAAATACCAGATGTTGTCAGTATATTGGTTCCTTTCTACAGGATTTTGCAAACATATTAGAATATTATCTATGGTCTGATTTCCCTCAGCTGCTTTCCTACACTCATCACTACTATTAGGCTGATTTTGAAGTGCGCCCCATGCATTTTACCATATTTTCCCATCTTTTAGAGGTATCTGGGTTTACGATTTGCAAGTTCAAATGAATACTGCAGCAACCACATAGCTATTGGAAAGCATGAAATTATTTCCGCCACAAATCACTACCCAAATTGATTGCGAACACCATTTGGAGTAGAGATCAATAAGAACAATGACAAATCTAATGTGACTTCTGACTTCCATGCCAACTCAAACACACATTGAAGTAGATAAGCCATCCAATTTGCCAAACTATTCAGACTGATTGTCAATTGGTTACATTCAAACTCCTCAAGCAAACCTGCTTCGGTCAAACACAAAGTGACCTTGGGCCCATTTACCTACTTCAAATTGTATTCCTTGGCATTCAAAAGGGGTTTTTATTTAAGGAGTATTAAAGATGTGAGGAGAAGGGTCTAAACTCTAAAGCCAGAGATCCGGATGGAACCATCACTTTCCCACTATTCAATTTACTAATCCCTTTAACTAGGAATAGGGATCCTCTGAGTGGGTCTATGCACGGTGACCGTGAGTGGACCACTCAGGGTCTGCCACGTCACTGCAGGCAGCCCTTGTCCGGATGCATAGCAGGCTGCCTGCAGTGATCTGGCTGACCATGAATGGTCCACCCACGCCGTGGGGTTCAACCTCATCCGGACTCCTTTAATAGTATCAATTTACGAGGGTGATGGGTATGTAATCATTTCTTATATCAGGAGCAGCACTGGACGGCCCCTCGCTGATTTTAGCCTTTAATCTTTACCTTGAACCCCTTTCAAATGAACACATTGCTCAGAAATCCCACCGACTCAGTACCCAATTAAAACAAACAGGCGAATTGCATCGAATTCAGCATGCCTCAAGCATATTCTACTCTCCTTCACTCCAGAATCCAGATGGATGGCATCAACACTACAGCCCAAATGGATGGCTAGCAAACGAAATCATCAAAGACACTCATCCAACAAGCACCCAAACCCAAAGATCAGATCTTTAAAAGAATCCAATCATGGCGTACACATCAGCAGCACGTGGGGCCCACAAAAGCCACTAGTACTCTAAAATCGCATCTTTCCCCGTATTCGCTTCCCATGACTGGAATCAGCAACGAAAGGGATTGTTTCTCTCGATCTCGACTTTCAAAAATCGTGTTGGGTTAGTGTAAAGTAGTAGAAATAACTGGGTTTTCTCCCAATTGAAGCTTTCTGTAGCAGATTTTTCGTGGGGTAGTCGAGATTCATGGAATCGCATCTCTCGCAATTGAAGCTTTCCTATCTATCCATTGACCCGTCTCTCTAATTCTATGTGATGGAAAAGGGGGGAGAGAGAGAGAGAGAGAGAGAGGAGCATTTACCTGACCCGACGAGACCTCCTGCAGCTTCTTCCTCGGACGGATTGGATCTGAAAGCAGCGGAAACGGAGATTTTTTAAAGAATTTCAGCTCTTACTTGCACGACAACACTACCACTGGCGGTGCTTCGGTGCTCACGAGGCCCACTTTGTCTGTGAACATCCCACACGGGGCACACACAACCAATTATGGGGACCCACTCTATCGATATAGGGTTAGAAATGGACAACTCGACTCGTGCTTCACATTTCACACAAGAGTCAACGTCCTCTCCGATCGTGATGACACGGCGGACCTTGATTGATAATTACGGTGAAAGAAAATTTTAATTATTCACACAATACTGCTTCTACGTATCTATGTAAATCCATGACCCACCTCTCAATTTCTTACTTTTGACTTTTACCCACTATTGTCTAAATTTCACTCAATTAGAGTTATGCTAACCTTAAAATTACCATTGGCACGATTGTTTGTGTAAATCAATGGAAAAAGCTTTTCAAATGGAGTTCAATTCCCCTTTTATCTTTCCAATAAAAGAAATTCCTACCTCCGTCATTTTTCTATAATAAAACAGGTTGTAGCTAACATCTAAAGTTTATTTGTTAGCATTAGAAAACGTAAGAATTAAGTTTAAAAGAGGTAATGTGCAAGAATAAATATAAGATTTGAAAGCGTAGCGTGGTTAAAAATGAATATTAAGAGTGACTTCACAAAAAATGAGCTTCAAATAACATCTTCTTGACAAATAGAATAAAAAAAAAGATGTTTTTTTATGCTCATTTTTTAAAATTCATCTTTGATCTTCATGTTTATCCACATTATATATTTAATTCATATGTATTTTATTGTAAACATTCATAACACTAAAAAGAACCCTATGCATAGAACATGTTATTTAAATTTTGTTTCCTTATTTTATTTCAATCACATATTTTCCAACATGATTAATTTGACAATGGGCATAAATTCAATTGGAGTGATTGGAGTGAATAATTCTATATCAATATGGGGTAGTGATATAATAGTGGTATTTGGTAGTTTGGATTTCAGAAGTGATTTCATTGGGGAATTTACGGTGATAGGCTCACAACATTCACCAGGTCCTGTGCTGTGGAGGATCATCTCTCTAGTTGATTAGCCTTTCGTTTTTTAACAGTTCATTGGGCGGAGGGAGCACCACCTGAAAAGTCTCAATCAAAGTGGCTTTAGGTTGAAGTGGAGTACAATCAGCAATGGAATCTCCATCCGCTGGCCCCTATTTAGGGCAATTATTGAAGGCAAGCCAGCAAACTGAAACTGCTAAAATAAGCATTTTCTTTGTTCTCACATCAATGACAAAATTCAACAGTCCAAAGTTATGGGTATGGGCTGCAGGCTGCTCTTAGGTATATTCTATCCGGAGATACTTTTACGAGAGAGATATTTCACACCCAATATCCAACTCGATCAGTGTAGATGAACTGGGTCAGCCCAAGTCAAGCCCACGAGCTGCAATAGTAAGGCCTCTTCAAGATGTTGCAAAGTGTAGAGTGAGGAATATAAGTGGGTCCCTAATTTTCCGACCTATTAATAACTGATTTTGGGTCCTTATTTAGGTCCCGTGGGTCAGGATTTGGGTCTTTTTTGGATCTGTGGCTTAAACGGGTCCAGATCCATTTTGGTTTCGATTCATGGACCCGGGACCCGATATGCTGCCTTTGTTTTTTAGAATTCATCCTATGAGTTTTTTTTTTTTTTTTTTTTTTTTTCAAATCAGTTCTCTACACAGACATGAACCTCTCCCAAAAACAGAAACGGTTCCGGTTTTGTTTCATTTCCATCTTCTCATAGTTCCATCTTTTCAATAACCGGTTGGTTTCAGTCCACCATGGACCCAGACGGATATGACGCATTTACATTGAAACCCAAGTCCTAGCAATTTGGTCAATGCTGAACCCATAGATAGGTCCGTGCAAGCAAATCTTGGAACAGCAGTTCTGGGGAAACACTAGTTCCGGAAACACTTATCTTCTGTTTCCACATTTCCCAAGGTTTATACAAAGAAGTTCGAAAGAAGCAATCTCCAAATGGGTTCTTGCATAGGTTTGTTTTTCATGGGATTTTCAGCTTAGAGTAAAATTGTATGATTTTGAAATGGTCTCCAAGGATCAAATACCCAATTGTGGAAATATTTTTTTTTTTTTTTTTTTTTGAAATCTCCAACAATTTTAGCATCAGTGGCCAAATCTCATTATAATAAAGTGGGGGCTGCATTTAGATAGTTCACATGTTTAAAATAAGTGATCAGTTAGTGTATCTCACTTCAACTAAAGTAAAATTTGATTCACAACTAAAACATGGTGCCCTGCACTTTACACTTAGCTAGAAAGTGGAAAGAAACTTCACCAATTGCAGTATCCTCCTCCCTTCACTCCATCAGGATTCCCAACTTAAAATTTTCACTTTGCGACCACTTTTCTGATGATGCAAGTCTTATTCACCATCCAAAGTGCTAGGGTGGGCTTTAGAGCATTCGCAGTCTATAATTAAGTCCACCGGATTAGTTTAACACAGATGTTGAAATGGAGACTGAGACAATATAGAGCATTTAGATCCATTTGTGCATATTGCCTATGTCCTAGGCACTCACTGTGAAAGGGTTTTTTATGGCAATAGCATTGAAGAGCTAAGTAGAGGAGGGTCCAAGGTGAAGATGTGGATGGACACTAAGAGCCTGTATTCTCTATTGGTTTCATAAGAAATTTCTGAGCATTCTAAGTGATAACTTGAAACAGATTAAAATAAATAGTTGCAAAGTATGACCAAATTTTACTCCAATAGGAGTTAAAACTTACTGTTTAGATTGATCGCTATATAATACTTAAAAATATATTAGAAATTCAATATTATTCAAACAAGGAAGGCCCACACATGTTGGGTTGAATCAGTGCCTCTTATGTCTATATGGCTTGGACCTTGTCATCTTTCAAGCGAATGGAAATGCTCATACGCGGGCAGGACTGTAGTTGCTTGAAATCCAGTAATCTCACATGCAATAAGCACACAAATAAATCACAAAACGGCAGGCATTCATAGACAAATAACAATTGAATCCGTTGTTATTTTGACAAGAAATCAACAAATCAAGGACATCATTTTCTCTACAGAGACAAACATGAAAGCAGAAAGAGATCCCTTCAAAGAAAGATAAAGCAGTCCAAAGAAATGTGAGGATTGTTAATATCTTCCACAGAAACAGAGCTGTTGGAGTCATGATTAGAGAGCATCTCCCCAACAACATTTTGATCAACTTGAGGTTGAGTTCTGAGCCCACAATCTCCTCTCCTGGGTGGGCAATTCTCCTTCCCTGCAGCTACTGTATAACCTGAATTAATGCCTGCAATTCCAACAACACTATTGCACGTTTCTCCATTGAAATTTTGACAAGCAACCCCGCATTTGAGATTTGCCTCTTGCGAGTTCTTTGAAACATCTCCACTAGCAACCCCATTGAATCTTCTACTGGGAGATGGTGAAAGACCCCGGCAGTCCAATCTTCGAGCAGGCGACTGAGAACCTGAATTCCGCTTTGGAAGGGACACTGGCTTTTGCCTTTCAGGTTCCTTTCTAGAGCTCCTCTGTCGCACCGGAGAAGGTGAATTCCCACGAACTTTCTTGGGCTTTTCCAATTGGGTACATGCAGGAATTGATTGTTTTGGTGGGGCTGAAATGGCTCTAGATTTCTGAGTTTGAGAGGTTGGGATTGGAGATTTGTTGGGTGCCTTCCTTTCTGGGTTCAGCTGAACTTGATCACCTTGAATTATTTGTGGATTCTCCTTGATGCAAGACCACAAGAACTCATTGGAGAATGATCCATCCTTTGATGAAGAAGAAGAACTAGAAGATATAGTAGTAGTAGTAGAAGAAAAAGAACCACTGCTAGTTGTTATAGTAGTAGTTGCAGTAGTAAGGGAAGAAAGAGAGGGAGAATGTGGTTTCTTGGAGATGGGAATGGTAGGGAGAGAAGGGTAAGGAGATTGTTGGGAAATTATTATAATCTTGTCTTCAATGGGGTTGATATCTTTACTAGAAGATGAGCATTTGCTAATGCAAGAACCCATGGAGTTCGAATTGGAAGGAGGAAGGACAAGGAATGAGGAAGGTTGGTAGCCGTGGGGAGTCATTTATTCATTAACTGTGATGAAGTGAAAGGATATCAGAAAGAAGAGACTTTTACTTTTTCTTGTTTCATGAGTTTGAAATCCACTGGCGGGTACCCAACCGTTGCTCAACGGATATATATGGAGAAGAGATGGTATGATGATGGTTATTCCTTCATGCATTTATACAATCGTAAAAGTAATAAAAAAAAAAAGGGGGTGGATTGTTAGAGGGTATAAAAGTGAAGGATATAAGGAATTTTGTTTACGGGGTCAAAGAAAAAAAATTCAAACAAAATTGCAAAATTTAGTAATAAAATATGTAATATATCACGATGTATTTATTTTATTGATCAATTTGATGGCATGCCAGTATATATATTAAAGCAAACAGGGAAGTGGAAGTGTGGAGGGTGCTACATCATCCCTCCTCAACCTCATGATGCCACATCAGGGCTCTCATGAAAGCCATGTGGCATCACAAAAATAAAGCTCGTCCTTTAATCTCTCTAATTCCTAAAATCATTTCGAATTCCCTGAGATTTCTCTTACATCATTCCTTTTAAATCATTTTAGTCAAATCTCATTTTTATCTCACATAATTGGATGGCAATAAGTTTTAGAGGTTTTTCCTTGTAACTTACCTCTAGAAATGATTTTTTCCCGGACCATGGAACCATCAAATGCACAGATTTATATGAATTAGTTTTATTGAATTTACTAATTAGTAAACTTTTGAGTCCTTCTTTCTGTTACTAATTTGATCTTTATGTGTTTTTCCAGATGTTTTATTCTTTACGTGAGGTGTAAATGGAGTTTGATGAAGCCCGGGTAAGTGTAAAAAAATAAAATAAAAGACATATTTTGGCCTAAATTAGGCTGCATTCTGGCCTGATTTAGGCTTGTAATTCTGGCCTAATCTTGGCCTGTTTTTTGACCCATAAATCTAAACTGATTTAGAATTATAAGTATGGACTAATTCTAGATTGACTTGAATCTATAATTCTTGCCTGATTTGGACTGCCATTCTGGTCTAAGTTAGATCCAGAATTCTGACCTGATTTTTTACCCAAAATCTAGCCTGAAGTATACCCAATATTTTATCTTGAATTAGACCAAAATCTGGCAAGATTTAGACAAAAAAAAAATATAGCCTGGTTTAGACCCAATTTTCTATCTTTAATTAGACCCAAGTTCTGGCCTGATTTACACCAAAAAATCTGGCATGGTTTAGACCAAATATTCTGTCTTGAATTAGACCCAAAATCTGGCCTTATTTAGGCTCAAAATCTTTCCTGAATTAAACCAAATATCTTTGTCATTAATGAGCTGAAACTCTTGCCAATTTCAGTCCCTTTCAAGCCAATAATGAGAGAGTTTACTAAGAGAAATCTGGGCAAATTGTAACCTAATAATGAGACAGTTTGCAATTATAGTTTGAGGTCAAACCTATATAGAGAATCCAGTTTGGGCTAAGTCTTAGCCCATTTAGAGAAACCAATTTGGGTCAAGTTGTAATCCATTTGTAATCCCACCATAGACCAATATAGACAATCAAGCTAGAATCTAAATTCATTCTTTGCTTGGATAAATTCAACACATTCGTTGAAAACCCAATATAGTTAATGTTATGATTGAATCGAGGTTATGCGTTCAGGGTACATGTTTAGTGAAGCCCAACCTGTAAGTCTGATGTAACCCGATTTATTTTCAACCCTCATTTAAGCTAAGGTCTGAAACCATTTATAGTCACCATTTGAGACCATATTTAACTTTTGTAGAGCCACATTTGGTTATGTACTGCTGCTTTATATTCACACTTAGGCCCATGATACATATTTATAGCTCTCATTTATTGGCCCATTTAAAGCCATACTTGGGCTAATTTTAACCCATTTCTAAGGGCAAACTTGGGTTGAGTCTTCAACCTCAACTCATTTTTATTTGGCCAATTTATTTATTTCTTTATTTATTTTTTTGCCATCTTGGTCAAGGGTTCAGGTGTGTATTCATTAAAAACCTTTTTTTCTAGCCAATCCACTGTAATTAAATCCTATTTGTAGCCAAACTCTAGAGTAATTTGAAGTCAATTCACAGATCTAATTTTTAGCTTTTTTATAGTAGTTTGCTGAGTCGGTTTTCAGTCCATTTAGGACTCTCTTTTAGTCTGTGTTTCAGCCCACCACATCTATCTATTTGGGGTGGTTTTGACCTAATTAGAGCTCTAGAGTTGACCAAACTCTCAGTCCATTTGCTATCAAAATCTAGCTATAACGCAGCCCAATTAAAATTATGCACAAAAGCATATTTTTCCTCCCTCTCTCTTTTTTATTTTTTCATTTAGTCACATCTTTTACGTATGAACAATAATTACTGGGCCTAATATCAGGCCCGGGTCTGTAATTCATCACAGGCTTGCAGTTAGACCCAGTACCCAATTCTTTAAGTTGTTTAAGTTGGCAAGGCATTAAATTCTATGTCATTTTTGGTTTATGAACAATAATTAATTCATTTTGGTTGTTGCTTTATTTTTTACTCTATTTAGGCTTGTTGTTATTCTTTGGTGATGCTAACATATAATTCAACATGAACACATACAGAGTATTAAATACCTCAGTGTGAATCCTTAGAGCTTCTTCAATATACTTTTTCTTTATCAAGTTACGCGTTGCAACCTGCGAGTCATTAAGGAAAGAAGAATCATAAAAATAAAAAAAAAAAACAAAAAGATATAAACATCTTGCAACGAAAACTTGTTGAAGAAAAATGTAATATAACTCGTTTATGCTTCAACATATGATAAGATGCCCAAAGACACATGATCCATAAGATGTGACACATCTCCATATAGAAATCCATAACATATAATTTGGAAATTATTAAAAATGAGGAAAAAGGTCATCGGATAATACCTTTAAATGGCCAGATATCCTTAATTGATTTTTTTTAACTGAGGAAATAATTTAAGATGATTGAAAATGTGTGTCATCTTTTACTTAAATTGGCTAAATTTAAGTAAATTGATGTACATAATTTAATCAGATAATGTCATACTACAAATTATGAAATTTAAAGGGATTATAACTCTTGATATAAATTATTCCATGCAAATTATTATTATTATCAGACTACAACATTTATAAGTGGGTCCCAACTTTGAATAAAATCCACTAAAGTAATTGTCAATAATGATTTCATAGGCCTCATATTGATGGTTAGGATCATTTGATAATGCTAATATGGGGTCATTCCAATCAAATCCATCCATATATACTTTTGTTTCCCCACTTGGGATTGGCCTCCTTTTTGAGTTAAAAATAGTGCAGAATTTTATAGGAGCCTTAGGATTTTGTATCATCTCAAATCCTTTGAAGTCTTTAGCATCTATCATGCTACAAAATTTATAAGTGGGGCCCACCTTTGAATCCAGTCCACTAAAATAAGTGTCTTACCTTTATTATACATGAGCCTGAATTTTGCTCCAATCAAGTCTACCAAATGTTGATTAGTGACATTTAGATCATGTGGTTTGACTTATTTTTATTTTCTCATAATCTTTTATTTGTGATCATTCTAAATTGGGTATACTTCTCATATGAGTTAAATTTGTCCTAAAGATATTTTAAGGGGCACAATGAGTCTGTTGTTTAGATTAATAGTGTATATTAATTAATAGATTTATAACATTGATCCCACATGGAACCCTTGTAATTCTCATTTTACTTCTCATTTCAGACTTTTCATACATTATTTATTACGGTTAAAGACTAAAGCATTTTTAATAAAAGAAAATGATAGCCCCACTTGGGATTGGCCTTCTTATTACTTCTTCATACATTTTTTTCCCTATTCTGTGTATTTGGATTAGGAGATTGGAGAGAGCATTTCCAAAGTCAGTTAGAGAGAGAAATTCCAAAGAGGGTAGTGGAGAGAGACGATAGTGGAGAGAGAGTAGACTGGAGAGAGGAGATTGGAAAGAGTGGAGAGAGAGGATATTTGGGAGACTGGAGAGAGAGAGGGGGGAGTGGAGGGTAGATGGAGATTTTGATAGCTGCCATTATCTACTCTCTAATTTTAGTATTTGAAGTTTGGAGGAATGTAGTTCACCCAAGGGTAACCACATTCCAATAGAGATATAGATACCCATAGTGTGGGCTATAACAAAAGAAAATTGCGTTCTTGTAAATAAGTTGGGACTTGTTCAATCAATCAAACTTGTATGATTGCATTTGTGGGTTGAAAATGCAATGGTGTAAATGGGATGAAAATATATAGCATTATTATATAATTAAAAAGTGGTGATCTAATATGCATTTTCTTATATTCTTTTAGATCTTACGGAATATTTGGATGGATATGTATAGAATAAAATATTTCTATATTTAAATACTAAAAAAATAAAATATTACATAATAAAGCATTCCAATATTAAAATATTTCAATATTGTTGTTGTTTGGCAATTTCCAATACATTCAATTGATTTTGAACTAAGCGATTTGAAAATTATCCTATATTATAATATATGCTAAATTTAAGATTGACCTTGATTTTCAAATGAAAGAAATGGTCAATAACTTTATATTTTTTTTTCAATGTTTTTTTAAATGACAAGATGACGACACCATTTTCTAGGAATTCAATTCACTGAAGATAAAAAAATCTCCAATTACATTTTCAAGATAAAGAATCTATGGTAAAATGGGTTTGTTTGATTTTTTAGGAATTATATTCATGCAAACAAACATGTTATAAAATCTAAAGAGAATGGATTTTATGGTAAAACAATTTCCTTTGAATTTATAGGAATTCAATTTCATGTGAACTAATAGGTCCTATATTTCATGGCATAATGGGTTTATTTAAAATTCTTAAAAATTGAGATCCATACTAATAGATCATATTTTAACGATAATGAATTCATTTCTTTAGGTCCTTGGTAATTTGATTCCATGTAAATAAGTAAGCCCTGTTATATGTTCGGGCTAAGATATTAGTAGTAAAGTGGTTCCTTATAATTCCTAAGAATTATTTTCAGACAATAAAATTGGCCCTAAGCAAGATAACCAACTAAAGTTTCATGAACCTTCCATTATTACTATCAATCAATCAATGTGGTGGGTCACACAAGGTGCAATGACCAAATGTTTGATAAAGAAAGAGGAAAATAGAAATCAATTGGGGGGGGGGGGGGGGGGGGCGGGGGGTGTGGTCCTCAAGAAATGGTTTGGGGAAGGATGAGGAAAAACCCATTTCTAAAGGTAAGCTATAGGGAAAAACCTCTAAGTTTTAAACTCTCCCCTAAAATCTCTCTTATTCATTACTTAATATACACGTTTCCTATTATCTCCTAATTTCTTATCATAATCTTTAAAACTCAAAATCTTTCTAAATTCAAATATTCCCTAACATTACCATAAAATCATCTAGCTAATGGCCAATCAATAGTGGCCCATACCATATATAGGTATAAGTGGCATGGACCATAATTATGGCTTATACAATACAAATAGTGGCCCGTTTCAATATAAAACAGTGGGTCCAGGCTTAAGAATGCTATGCCCTGGCCCGGATATGCCCTATAATTGCTTCCAACTATAAACTTGGGAACTATAAATCTAAAACTCAAGGTTATAATGTTGGGGCAACAATAGTTGCGCAGGCCTCATTAAGGGGCAACAATATTTACATTATAATTATGGCATAATTATTGGGCCCGGATTACCACTGGCCACTCATTAAGGGCATAGCATTCTTAAGCCTGGGATCGGTGTCCTAACTATAAAATAGTTGCTGAAGTATCTTTGAATTACATGGGTTAATTTTTAATTTCAATTTAAGATGAATTTCCAAAAATGCATTTGGAGAGGTTAAAGTTTATGATATATCAAATCACTCTACGTTTAGAAATGTACTTCTCTTTCCTCTTTAGCATTGTTTAGTGATCTTTACTTTGTTTTTTTATTCTTTAAATTTTGATAAATAAAATAGATTTTAAGAACTATATATAATATATTTTTCTTATATATTTACTTTTTCCTCATTATATTTTTAAAAAATATTATATTTTAATACTCTCCTAAAATCTTTTCATATTATTTGGACATTCATGAGTAGGGCCTTTAATACAATCAAGTGTTGTTCCTTGAATGAAACTTAGGCTGATGATTACTTTTGAGGAAATATTAAAATTTTATAAAGGGCCTATTAATTGATTTATAAAATTACTTTCATAGTAACATTGAAACTTATGAGTGAATCCCTCTTATAAGATCTTATATGCAGAAAACAGTTAGTGAGGCCCCTCTTATAAAATCCCATTTGCGAAAAATACGCTTGTGGGCTTAAGTATGATTTAAGCAAAACTTGGTCCCACAATAAATTAATAGCATTACTTCATGGAACATTAAAATTTTATTAGTGGGTCCTCTTTTAAAATTCTAATGCCAATAAAACATTGGTAAGTTTTAAATTTGATTGAAGTGAAACTTTGCCCCACAATGAATTCAAGACACTAGATTTTCTGGCGGTGATTTTATAGGCTTATATGTATCTCTTATATTTCATATGAATCAGTGAAAATTTAAATTTTTTTAGATTTTATCCCTTTTTCTAATATATATCTCTTTCAAATAGAATCAATTAAAATTAAGAAATTTATAGATTCTCTCGAATTAGCTATCTTAATGGATTCTCCTATCCTAATTGCAAAAAAAAAAAATACACCCTTATCTAAATTTTGAATATATTTTTATTTTGGACCCGAGCTAAGCGCTGGCCTTTATTGCTAGTCTTTTATTAGAATGAAGTTTTGCGAGGGCTTAAAACGGGGATATTTACTTTAAACATTTTATCTTCATAAATATGCTCAGTAAGGAACCTCACAAAATCTTCTTGAGTCCTCTTTATAGATTTTTCATACTTCCCTTAATTCCTTCCCTTGTATTCCTTCCATTTTCTTCATTCTATTTTTATTTCTTTTTTTTTTTTGGCAAAATCAACTAAGATTGTGGGAATCAAAGAGGTGATGGTGATTACATTTGCTAAGAGAAAGTTGCCATCCATTAATAGATGGGCATATGATGGGCATGCAACGCTCTGCATGGCTGAGCATTTTCCATCTCTCCTTATTTAAATGTCCATTAAGGGGAGATTCTCTTATAGCCATTTATGGAACTTCACCCTTGCTTCTTCAACTTTTAGCCCCTTACCGTACCAAAAATGTTCGGTCTAGCTCTGTGGGCCCCACTTTAGACCAGTGAAGGTCCTTTCACACTCTCATCTCCCAATGATCTAGTACCAGGCCTAATTTCACTCTCACAGCCTTTAACTACAGTTGGATTGACTCTCAAAGAAATTTATAGTTAAAAGACCACTAAATTTTAATGGCCCTTATACATGAGGAGAGGTTTTTATGTGTCCCTCCCCCACTGACCCCACACCGAGAGGTAGGCATCTAAGTAGGGCTGACAGTTGGATTGTATATGAGAAATATGCATTCTGCTGGTAGGAGATCATTTCCCATTACATCAAAACGCTTCTTAGAATTTCTTAAACTCAATTCCATGCCAACAAACAGCCCCTGATCGACATGTGTCTGGATTTGAAAATGGAATCTGCCTTTCTATTGGATGGATTAGGATTTTCTAAATGTTGGATTTTGATACAACCTTAGCTGTAATAATTTTGAATCTGAGATAAGAGCGAAGGCAAATATTAGTATTCTTAAATCCAAGGTCGCTGAAATAGATATATTATGCATACAACCTTTTTTATGATGTAAATTAGAGGTTGACCATGTGAGCACTTAATTCTAAGCCTAGATTTTAGGTCCTCAAATTTTAACATTAATTCACCATTTAATAAGTGCGGTTTTTTTGTTCTAATTTACACCTCATTTGTTGTTATTGTTATTGCTGATGATGATGCTGCATCAATCAAGGTTTTTGATTTTTAATCTCCACAAACTTATTTCATTTCATCCCAAATTGCCCCAAATGATAGAACAATTCTGACTTGTCGACCTTTTTTATAACATTTTCTATAGCAGCTATGCATTATAATCACCCAAACATAGTAATATTTCCACAAATTATTGGCTATAAAACTTGTAAGGTAACATTTCTAACAAATCTGTTCTAACCCTTTCGGAGTCTAAATAAAGTATATGATAATACATACATCTACTATTGGAAAAATCTATTCACACATAGAATCAATATTGTGGGCAATGGTCATGTCTAAATTCATATGTCCAATCTCCTCTCCCTTGTAACAATCTCTAAACTCTAACGCATGCAACGCAACATCATGTTCTTAAATTCTTTCAAGTCAATTTGGCCATCCAAGTTTGTGTCAAACTCTCCAATCATTCTAGCACAATCACCCTCGTTCTCCACCCACATACCAAGTCGGGAGAGCACACTATGCAACTCCCCACAAGAGATGAATCCATCGCCGTTCAGGTCGAACACCCGAAAAGCCTCCACAAGATCATTCTCTCCATCGTCGCCATCGTCCCGCGTATAGATGGACTCGTAGAAGGAGATGAACTCCTGCAGATTGAGCCTGGTTCCCCCTGCAATTTCTTCAAGTTCATCAAGGCTGGTTGAGACGCCAAGCCTGCTGAGTAATTGGCTCAGTTCATCAACACTTACATGGCCATCCCCGTTGCGATCGATGGTCGAAAATACACGTTGAAGATAAGATGAGTGGAGGATGGACATTATGCATGCAGAAGAAGTGGCTTAGGCCAGGTGATGGATAATGTAATGCAGGGTGGTGAGAAGGAGTTACATATATAAGAATGGGAGGAGAGGAAGGAAATTTCCACTCTGCCTCTTCTTACTAATATTGGGTGAAGAAGAAAACACGCAATAGTACATGGATAGAAAAACCAGACTTAGAAGGGAAATGCAAATGCTAGGAACTTGCCATGTAGCTTCTAGGTGCCTTGTAGGTGCTTTCGCTGCTGCTTCTTCTAACCTTCCTTGTTTACCAGCCAAGAGGCCCAGGTCCAGTGAGAGAGGCGCACATGTGGAAAGAAAAGCCCGTACACACGGGAAAGAGGTTTGAACCATGGACAGCTAGGTGAGAACCAATGCTCTTTATAAGCCGTGGTATGGAAAGGTTACATCAAATCTGGGTACCACATACTTCTGCACCGGACCCAGTCCATTTACACACTATGGGGTGTGCACCTCTCTTACAATGTGATGAAATTTCAATTCATTTGGAATTACATTAGCCTGTGGATGGGGCACAATAATTTAGCTGCATTTTTCACTTGTGTCCAATCTAGTGATCTTAGTCTAATAGACTTTGAAAGTTTGGTCGTGTACTGATGCATGGAAGTAAAAATAAATTGATGAATTGGACTGTAGGGTTGGCAAAAACTGTTCTGACTCGATAACCCATTATATGAAAACTTTGATTTTACACAAAAGAAAAAAAGAAAAAAAAAATGCATATGTGATTTAACCCAAAGGGCTTGGTTAATGTTGAACCTAACCAAGTGAACTTGGGTAAGAACATCTTCTGGACAATTTGGATTTTGGATCCTCAAAAGCGTACCGTACATGAATGAACCTAATTCCATACCACATTGTCTTAATTCATTTATTGAAGACTCATTTGCCTGATAACAAGGGGTTGCTTGGTTGGTAACTCCGCATGTCACTTAGTTGCCCAATAGATCTGGCCCTAGATATGCCTATCTTCCCACTTGTGTGTAGGGTGTTCGTGGGCTGGGCCAGCCCAAGCTCAATCCCCGCCTGGCCTGCTTTAAGTCCAAGCTTGTATGTGTAATTTGGGCCCTTTTAATAATTGGGACAGGGCTTGGATTAAGTGCAAGAAAGCCAAGAGACCGCCCTAACCCATATCGCATGCAATTTAATTTAATTAGGCAAAAGATTTACTAGAAAGCCCACAAAAAAAGCCCCATATATTCAGCTTGGCCCGTTGACTAAATGGGTGGGCTCGGGCCTGACTTTCATGATCTGGGCCTGGCTTGGGCCCATTTTCTAAAGCCAAGTCAGGCCTGGACATGCCTTGGACCAGCCCAACCTAGCCTGTGAACATCCCTACTTGAGTGGTCTATCCTGATACTTTGTGGGCTTCCCCTTCTGACTTGTGTGAGCTCTCTTGGGTCTTGGCCGAATAAAGGGTGAAAAAAACTCATTTGCCTACTTGATATATGGATATTATTATAAAATCTTATTCAAAGTTTAACAGTGAAGGTCCTTAAAAAACTTCTACTCTTTGGACCTCTCAATAGACCAATTTTGTACTTTATCGGTAATCCATGTTAAGTGCTTTCTACATCCTAGCCTCACAACTGCATGCATCAAGTTGGGCCCCACAAAAAATCTCAAACCTAATACTAGAAGCCCAAAGTCCAGCACAAATTGTGCTGGAGGTCAGTTCAGCATGGACGCACGGCATCTTTCCTTTGCAAGTTGCAACCCAAATCTATTTCTGGCTTTCAACTTGCCCAAATCCATTTCTTACCCAAAAAGAAAAAAAAAAGTTCAATCCATCTAGATCTATGCAGAATTATAGGACCCAAATCTTGGCATTCATCCCATTCCAAATCTGAGTACTATGTCATTTCCATGCTGTAAGAAATAGTCAAAAGCCCAAGTCTTGCTGTTTAAAATCTGAATCTAGATACTGTGTAAATGTATACTCCAATTTCCAATCTGAACTTGAATCCTAATTCAAACTTGACAGGCTAATTATATTTGGCTTTATTAGCTTGCATCCAAATCCCAGAGATGGGTCCATGTGTTAGATTCCATTTGTGGGCCATCAAGATATTCAGACCCTAGCCAATCAGGTTATATAGATCAGGTCCATGAGAGGGGGTATGGGTGCAAAGCAGCAAAGTTCACTTTTGTTCCTCTTGTAGATCTTCTGAGTTCTGGGACATTTCCAATTCACAGCGGTGCCACTGGACGAACCATATTAAGGTGAGATCCCCAAATCATGGGCCCATGTTTTTGGATGAAACTGGATGCTTCTAAATTCTAGTTCAATGGACTTGTAAAGAAATATTGTGGATTTTATAGCTCAAGCTGGGCTAAGCTTGGCCCGTTTGGCTCATTTACTGCACGGGTTGTTTGACTTTTACACACGTGATAAGAAAATGATATTAACATATCTAAATACTACACATGCAAATGCTACACATTATCATATTTTTCAAAATTCACTATTTATACATCAGGAAATGAGTACATCCAACTTAAATTTCTTTAATTTTTAGGAACTTTTTAAAAATTTCTCAAAATCCATAATCAATTAAGATAAGAGACTAAACATCTTGATATATAATATTAATACAAGAATATCGCAGTTTGGGTCATGAACTAGGGGCCCCACAGAAGTCCAAAAAATCAGATCTACATGCTGAGATTTCTCATAAATTATTTAAAAATCGATAAAAAATTAAAATAATCAGCTTCAAGATGTTGGAGTTTACTATTTCAGAAAAATAAGCAAAACAAAGAACAGTTTCGCAATTAAAGGGCCTATAGGAATTAAGAAAAAAAAGCTCTTTGATGGCCCCAAAAGTGAAAAAACACCATGTTACTTATGGTGCAAGTACCCTTTTAGTTGAGGTCCACATTGACCCACCATGTCCAAATCTAATTCAACCAGTGCACGTAAATACCAATTACGCGTGGAATCAGTTACGCATGTAATGAATAAAAGCTCAAACACGAGCAGTCCAATGTATCGCGATATTTTGCCGACTTCCTTTTGCCGTATTAAAACGCTACTATTGGCCTCCATCTTCCCACCCATCTCTCTCGGTACCCTTCTTCTCTACAGCGGAAACCCTAAAAATCTCAACTTTTTTGGGGATTATGGTCTCAATCAAGGAGAATTGTAACTCCCTGCTTCGATCTGGTTCGAGCATTTCTCTCATTCACTCCTTTTTCACTTAATCATACGGTTTTTTTTTTTTTTTTTTGAATTTTTCCATTCAAGATTGTGGACTTTCTTCTTGAAATTGGGTTTGAAGATTTTGTCAGATAGTTGATTTTTTTAGGTTTTGATTCGTGCATTTCCCTTTGCTTTGATGGATAAGTTGTAGGCAGTTTGAATTTAAATCCTTGTATTTTGATTTCATTGCATTTCTCTGTCGATTTATCAGAGCCGGGGCTTTTGAATTTTGTTAATTTTGATTTTAGTTTCCATTGTTTATGAATGTTGTGGGTGTTGTTAGTTTTCTAATGAGATTTCAATCTCATGTCACTGCAGTTGTCTTCTGTTCATAGACGTCTGAAGAAGTTCTTTTGCATAAGGTAATCTTCTCCATTTCCACATTTTTTTTTTTTTTTTGGTGTTTTGTATTCGTTTCCCGCGTTTGGATTCATGTATCTGACATTGGTCTTGGACCCAGAAAGTTAAAATTTGTAGTTCTCTATTTTAGTTTACTTCTGTGATGAAGATTTCAGATTTCAGATTTTGTGCTGTTTGCTTTATTTTGTTTTGTCTTTTCTGTGGGATGGAGGATTAGTAGGGGAATGGAGCAGTCAAGTGTTTGAAATTTAAAATCAATGATAGAAAGATCAAATTTGGTACATTTCAGTGGGGCCCCATTAATCATGTCAGCTGAGTTTGTTTTCTTTTGGGTGGGTCCTCTTAAAATACCAGTGGAAGAATGAAATATATCTCAATTATTGTAAAGCATTTGTGGGCTGCTTTTTTTCATTAATATGTGATTGCTTTATGGACAGGATGTTTGTTGCTTTGGTCGTATTAATTGTCTTCTTTTACTCTTTTTTATTTACTCTGAGGTTGTAAGTACAGAGTAGCAAAGTATACAACCTTTAATGGTTTTCTTCTGTTTTTCGCTTTCTCCCTCCTTTGTACGTGCTCAATCGAAGTGTAAGAGCTCCACAGCATCAATTGTTGGGATTGGCCCACATGCCTACACTCATTGTCTGGCTACAGTATCATACACCCAAGCCAAGGGTTATTATAGTTCTTCTGACATCAGTTAAAAATTTGGATTCTTAAAACATTGACTTGTTTTTGTTTAATTGCAATGTAGGAGAATTTTCTTCTATGGGAGCCCCGCAAGAGATTTTTGGTTGGTGCCTTTAATGCAGCGCCCCCTCTTTAATGGACGGTGTCGATTGAAAATCCAGGACCGTCCTTGTGCAGGACTCTTGTAGGTGAAAATATCAAGCAGGACTCTTGTAGGTGAAAGTTTCACTTGGTATATATCTAATTCCAATGGTCTTCATACATATGATTCGTATAGATACTAAATGAAATATTCTGATATCTGGTCATCCTAACAGCTTTCAAAAGCTAACATATGCTTGTTTCTCCAGTTGTGCACATTTTATGACTTGTCAAGTTGTTACCAGTTAGGTTCGAAACTCAAAGTATCAATTCAATCGAAACATTATATTGAGATATTATCTATCAATCTAATCACACACGAATCACTATATTAATGAGATTATATTCTCAGTAATAACCTAAAATATTAGAAATATTCTAAAATAGCTAACAGCCGCAACTTTCATAATCTATATTCTCTATCACACTCCTGCTATCGCATGAACCTCTTTAAGAAAGGGTCATGTGATGGGTCACATCAAATGCAAGGCATTGATGTCTTACACTAACTTGAAGTTGTCTTGTCGGAACGTTGATTGTGCATTGTTGGTGGTCTCCAGTCTCCACCTACCTGTAGAGTCCATTACACGCCACTAATGATCTCCCCCTCACACCATCTAACTCCTTCCAAAAGTCCACCTCCTCTAACTAGAATTCAACTCAAATAGAAGTAGCTAACCACTGTGAATGTGATCCCAGATCTTCGACAGCTGCTGAAATGGAAAATTCTCCAGCCCAACTCATAGAAACTTCCATCTGATGACATTCCTATAATAAAAAATTGCCACACGAGGAACCTGAGGCGTTGAGACAAACCCATCTAATATGTTTATCACCCCAAATCTCGTCCGCTAATTTATCAGACATATGCCTGATCTTGGATTCCTGGATCATAATAATGCTAGCTTTAAACTTACATAGAGCATCTTTTACAATGAACTTCCAATCTGAAGGCCCCAAACCCCTAACATTTTTCACACGATGATTTTTCATTTTGACACATAAGAGTTCCCCTGTATTCTCTTCCGTCGCCTTCCCTGTTGTAATTAATCACACACATTAAACTTCGAAGCTCCCTATCCTGTTCTATTATGCAACTCCCTTCCTTGAGTAGATTCCACTTATCCATGCATTCCATCCCCCTCTTAACATTTGCAGCTGAGATTCACACTACCTCCCCAAGTCAGATGATATTCTGTGGCAATCAATTAGAACCTGCTGATCGTTTGTTGGCCTGCTTTCCTCCCCCGCTTTGAAAACAAACATTCCTTCCCATTCAAAACCTCCTTTCCCTTGTATCTAATACAAGAGGCACCTACTTTATCCTTTGTTCTGGAGTAGGTAATGAGATCCTGTTATTGCCGATTGGAAAAGGAACTGCATCTGATGATTGTATTTAATTAACTGGAGGTGTCGACCTGAATTTTGGTTTCTACACAACTGAAACCCAACGAGTTTCTGCCCCCTCATATTTTTCATGCAAGGGGTCGTCTCCTTTCTCCCTGTTACTACAGAGGGATCCCCATCTGTAGCCCTCTTCATTTCAGGCAAACAAATCTCTCATTGGTTCGGCACCTCACCTTGGCTTTCCCATGGCCTATACCAATCACTGGAGATTGATGACTCCCTGCTGCCTGGAGTCTCTCTCTCTGGTGAAGACTGATGTCGAAGGAGACCTGCCACCCTCCCCTCTGCCAAGGATCAAGGAACCCTTTCCAGGTCTGAATGAACCAAAATCTTATTGTTGACTCTCAAAGCAATTGATTCGTTTGACTTTGATGAAAGTTCCTCGTCACTTAACGAACGAGAATGAGAAAGAGGAGGGAAAAGACGGGCTCTCCATTCTGTTTTGCTACAGTGGTGTCAGTCATCTGAAAACCCCTTCTTGAACAACTTTAGAACCTCCTTCTAAAGTTTGTCTAAGTCATGCCCATCTGGAAGCAAGCATTCTGCCTTGTCCCACACAGTGTTTATTATTTAGACAAAAAGAATGATGAGCTAGTATGTAAATGTTGAGGGCAAATGTGTTGAAGATTATCAGATTAAAGTCAAAATATATGGAGTGAAAGTTCAATGACAAGTTGGTCATCATCATCATCATCATCATCCAAGCCTTGTCCCAACTATGTTGGGGTCGGCTACACAAATTCTGTTTCTCCATTCCAATTTATTATGAGCCAAATCCTCATATAAGTTACACTTCTTTATATCTACTATTTTTACTACCTCCATCCTTGTCCTCTTTAGCCTTCAATGACAAGTTGGTAAAAACTGAAAATGACATAGTGCCACAATGTGATATTTGATAGGTAGGAGCAATTATAGAACAATACAGATTACAAAGGACTAAAGGATCTTGAGTTGGATGTAATAGATAGGATCAATGCAGGGTTGGAAAAGTGGAGGCAGGCTAGTGGATTATTGTGTGATTTTTTAGTGCAATTTAGATTAATGAGGAGCAAAGAAGATGGATATGGAGTTGAAAGAAAGGATAAAATTAGGAATGAGTAGGAAGGTGGAAATGCATTGGTGGTTCTAACAGAAGAGAACATAATGTAATGCCATTTGAGATGTTTTAGACGTATACGCAAAAGACCAGGAACTACTTTGTAGGTAGTAGTGAAAGGTTACAAGTTCAAGGAACTGGGTGGAGGGAGAGGCCAATAAAGATCTGGGTGAAGTAGTTAAGAAGGATATCATAAATGGGGCCAGAGTTAGATATGATAAATGGCTAGACTTACAGAGAACATGGTTTTAAATATGGTTGAGTAGAAGTGTAGGACTTACAAAGCAGACCTCAAATAGATAAGATACGGCTATGATGATGAAGGCGAGTCTATGATGCAGTGCAGTCCAAGAAGAAGAGGGCCCACTAATTGGCCCACCAAGGAACCTTCCACTGATTTGCTTTCCTTAAATAGTTTAGTAATTTTAATGATTTGATTTGATTTAAATTTCAGAGAGATTTTAGTGATTTGATGTAATCAGAGATTTTAGGGAGTGATTTTAGCAATCACTTAATAATTTGGTTTCCTTACTCAGATTGTTCCTCTATTATCTATAGAGTGAAGTTCTGGATGTAACACATGCTATTTGATAATAAAAATCCAAAGTATTCTTGTGATTGTTCTTGAGTATTTCTATCTTAGAGGCCTTAGGGCTTGAGTTTGAGGACTCGATCACACCATTGGAGGTGTTGATCTTTGGTAGATCATGGCTGGGCTGCACCAGTCTAAGATGCCCTTATTTAAAAAGGGGTATTCTTTGAAGGGTTGATTTAAGCAATTTCATAAACTGTTACTTTATTTTGTAAGTTTTCATGAGATCATTTAGGTTTTAGTATATGGTAGAAGATTAGACACTAGTACTAGCAAAGCATAATCAAAAGGTGCTCATCATTGCAAACCAAGAGGTTGTGGGTTACCTTTCATTAAAAAATGGAAAAACACAACAACAACAACAAAGAAAGAAACAAAAAGTCACTAGTATATGGTAGAAGATTAGACACTAGTACTAGCAAAGCATAATCAGAAGGTGCTCATCATTGCAAACCAAGAGGTTGTGGGTTACCTTTCATTTAAAAAAAAAAAAAAACAGCAACAACAAAGAAAGAAAAAAAAAATTCAAACGGGGCTTACAAACTATGTAGGCCTATGATGCATGGATACTTCAAAATGTGCAACATATCGTATTGTATCGTATCCAATACTTTACTTTTTATGTGTAAAATATGTATCCCTACTGTTTCTATGGCATGTGTCCTTGACATATCCATGCCGCATATTGGACATCATAGATGCAAGCTATATTGGAGAAACATAATTCAAGTAGCCAACCCCAACGTAGTTGGGACAAGGCTTTGATGATGATGATGATGATGATGAGATGCAAGCTATATTGAACTAGAAAATTAACTTCTTTAATCAAAGTTAGAGAAGTTAAACTGAAAATTGGCTACCCAAAAATTAACTAGATGACCCTACGCCAACGAATTGGTGAACTATGACAGGTACCACCATACCAGATTGCGAACTATGAATTATATGTGAATCAACCGAGCTGCAAATTGGGTAACTATGCGTCTCTATTTGTGGGTCTTTGTATTTTTTATTCACACATTCTTTTCGTGATTGTTCTTTGTTCTTGTCTGATGGAGTTATTCCGTATACTTCATTCTGTCTTCTATTACATTACGATTTTCCATTTTTTCCATCACCTTTATGTTAAAAGACTGATTTTATGTTTCTTTATAGATTATTATTATTTTAATTTCATCCAACATTCTCTGGATTAAATCTCTTCTTCAACTGTTGATGCAGACCCTAGGGTTAGGGCTTGCGTGGGAAGTGCTAACAGTATAATGGGTGCCGAAGCATTTGTCCGAAAAAACAATCAATCTCCGAAGAGACAATAAATGAGGACGCACCTCAATGGGAAAACCCAATTTCATTAATCAACTCTCTAAAAATAATCTTGTACAATGCCATATAAATAGTAAAAGAAGACTTGAGCCCAAAGAAACTTAATTAAACTAGGAAACTAAATAAATTGGAAATCTAATCCTAAATAGAATTCTTTAAACAAAATAAAAAACTAATGACATAATTAGTTAATAAAATATTCTAAATCTAAGTGGGCCATACACATGTTGCCATGAGGTCTAGCTACATCATTCTCCCCCACTTGAAAAAGTACTCGACCTCGAGTTCGGAAAATGTCCACCGAGATCAAAGATCAATATAACGAACTTCTGATTCATCGGTTGATCTACAACTTCCGTGTAGAGCTCCATGTATAATTGCTTTTGATGGCTGAAATTTGTGTTGATATGCAATCGAACCATTGGTTGGTTTACTTGTAGAATTTGCACCATCAAATCACAATATCTGACTAGCCGTTCTTGATCGCCCAATTGCCATTGGTGATCCATAAAGACAAAATCAATTTGAGAGCTTATGTGGGGAGTATCAACAACTTGCTCTTCATCACTTGGGGTTTGCACTTGGGGATTATTTGTACTCATAGGAGAAATTTCAAGGCCAACTGTAGATGTAGAATCATCGGTGTCTAACTCTGGCTGATCGGTCTACATATCCGCTGGCACTGGTTCCTCAACCCGGTCTATTACGTGAGATGACTTGTCTTCTTGAGGAGTAATATCCACTATATGAGACCTTTTAAGCATCCGTTCCACAGGAATCGCTTCCCAATATGACTCATGAATGGTCTTGCAGTCACACATTCTCTCCACTATGTTAGGTCTCAAGCCTCTTACAAAACTAACGAAATCATGTTCTTCATCATCTTCTAATCCACACTTGTCTTGGAGCCGTGAAAACATGTCACCATAGTGAAGAACAGATAATTCTCCTTGTCTCAAATCAAGAAAGGACCGAAAATAGACTTCGTTCTCATAATACCATATTCCATATTTAGTCGCATATTTGAGTCTTTGAAGATTATTGTAAAATCTACTGATATGGAATTTCATCTTGATTAGAAATTGGACTAACCTTAATTGTAGATTTGCTTTTCACGATTACAATGGCAAAAATGGATTTGAAATCTGACGGTAGATGTGCCTGATATCTTAAAAAAGAAGTCTCGGCCGTTGAATTTGGTCAAATTTTCATTTGACTGTTCCTGGGATGAGTTGGTATGTATATTCTACTTGTGGGCTTCTTCAATGGATCGGATTGACTAGACATTAACCAAAATCAACTTGGATATGGACCTGGCCCAACCTGTGAATGACCTGAATTGAACTCAAGCCCACTTGCTGGTAAGGGTCACACGTGTGACTCTGTTACTGAGGCTGGAACACAAGAAAAGAAAAGGGACTTGGCTTCCCCTTTCGTTGCTGGAAGGCGGGAGGCTCTGCAGACTGGCTTTGCTGACTTCGAAGATGGTGGCTGAAACTCACGACGACGACGATGGAGATAGTATTCGGCTATGTTGCTGATGAACCTGATGGCGATGTGCAGTAATAGAGCCAGGTACGCACTTTGTTTCTTTTTCTCTAGTTTGGCCGTTCTCCTCCTCAGCTCTTCTTCTTCTTCTTCTTCTCTTCTTTCTTCTTCTTTCTGCTTTGTCTTTTTTTTTTTTTTTTCCTATTCTGTGCTGAGATGTGGGCAAGAGATTGGGGTGGGGATTTTTGGGTTTGGTTGTGGCTGGGAGGAGTGGATGGTCGACGGGCTTGGAGTGGGCGACGAGTTCTGGATTCGGTGGAATGGGGATATCGCAAGGGTTTAGGGATTCGGCCTGCAGGGAGGGTTTGATTAGGGTTAGCAGGGTCTGGAGGAGCCAGGGCGATGGGCAGCGGGTGGGATCGACAGGGAGTGGTGATGACAGGGTTCCGGGAGGGCAATTTCTCTGAAGAGGGTGGGCTGCTGGTTGGGTTGAGGTATTAGCAGGGACGTGGATGGGGAACGGAAGGGAGGGATGGGATGGATGGATACATGTACACGCTAACGATCGGGGATCGTGCGGCTCTGATACCAATTGATGCAGACCCTAGGGTTAGGGCTTGCGTGGGAAGTGCTAAAAGCACTATGGGTGCCGAATCATGTGTCCGAAGAAACAATCAATCTCCAAAGAGACAATAAATGAGGACGCACCTCAATGGGAAAACCCAATTTCATTAATCAACTCTCTAAAAATAATCTTGTACAATGCCATATAAATAGTATAAGAAGACTTAAGCCCTAAGAAACCTAATTAAACTAGGAAACTAAATAAATTGGAAATCTAATCCAAAATAGAATTCTTTAAATAAAATCAGAAACTAATGACATAATTAGTTAATAAAATATTCTAAATCTAAGTGGGCCATACACATGTTGCCATGAGATCTACGCTGCATCAACTGTCTCCTTGTATGCATCTGCAACTCAACTTTTGACCCTCACCAATTCAACTTTATTGTCTCCCTTTAAGGAAGATACTACTGGTTTCATAAGTTACATATCTACCGTGTGGCTGTATAGTGTGCTGTTTAGTCCCAGCCATTTTCACCTTGAACATGGATTTGAATACCTTTTACCATCAATACTGTTCATATTGAAAGTTGTTGCAATTTTAATTCTGTTAGTTTATATTGTGCTTTCATGTTTTGGCTCAAGCTTGGGGAATTGGCTTCCTGCATTCTTTCTTAGTTTGGTTTTGTCTACAATATATGGTGGCGGATGTCAGTCCCCAATTTCTCAAAATGACCCTATTTGGCAGAATGGTGTGACACCATTGTTCAATTCTAAGGACATGGGAATCCTAGGAAAATGAAAATTGAAATAACTTAAACAACACCTCAATGTTTTACATCATCATCATCATATTGTCGTTGTCGTCATCGTCATCATCATTATTGCCTTGTCCCAACTATATTGGGGTCGGCTACATGAATTCTGTTTCTTCATTCCAGTCTATCTTGAGCACCTCAATGTTTTGTAGTTTGTTAGATTTCTTTTAATGATTAAAAGTTGTCGAGCCAAATTTTATGTTGTAAAGACCCATTGTCAGCATATATTTGTGTTAGTTTGTTAATGTTACTCCTTATCTTTTCAATCATGTTGTTTTATATTCTATTCGGAACAGGTTGGGATTGCATTTATGCTAATGGCTAATAACAAAGTCACAACAAACAACAAAACTTGGTATTGTGCTGGAAAACAATCACTTCTTCCTCCTAAAAGCCCCTTACCAAGCATATCCCCAGCACATACAGATTCTGGTTCATCATCAATAGGACCAAAAGGTATTCCAAAACCAAAAGAACATAGGCCTCGCCAGCGAACTCCCTCTGAGAGCTTTCTCTTGGAGGAGCAACCTTCCTGGCTTGATGACCTTCTTAATGACCCAGAGACGCCTGTGAGGAGAGGATCACATCGGCGCTCATCGAGTGACTCTTTCGCGTACTTGGAAGCATCTGGTAGTTCTTGTAACCTTGATATGGCTCCAGAGGATTTCAAATATAAAGGTCTAACGTCTGTACCTTCATGGGGCTCTTTGGACTTTGATCAGTTCAGAGATGGTCAACAGACTTCTTTCTATAAAGAGGATTCTTCAGGAGGACAGCATAGTAAGTCATCCTTGACTTCTCCGGCACATCCGAGCAGCTACTCATTTGCAAGGGATAACAGTACTATTCAAAGTTCAAGATCATCATGTACTCCTGGGGAAACCGATAGGGTGCCATCTACAGTCACTGAAAAGCAAGATCAAGAGGAATCTGGTCCACGTGATGGAAAAGGTTTTTTAGAAAGAAGGGATTCTGCAAAACCTGTTGCATCTGAGACAGATCCAAAGCGGATCAGACAGTAAGGAGTTTTCTTATATGGCAGTATTTTTGTTTTTCAATGTCAGGAATTAGTAGTTTTACAGTCTATCTAGTATTGATCCTTGTTAATCTTACCCGAGACATGCAAATTTACTGATTTTTCTGTTGTTGGTGACTTGCTGGTTTTTTTTTTTTTTTTTTTCTGAAGATAACTTGCTTGTGTATTTGTTAAATTAATTCCTTTAGATTCTTTCTTGATTAGTTTATAATTATTCTGTTCAGTATATTGTATTGACCACTGGCTTCTAATAGTTCATTTCTCAATAGGATTAATATATTTGATACTCCGCTCATTTTTTTGCATTTTTTTGTGTTTTGTTTGTTTTTAAAATTTGTAGAATTTGAAAGACAAATTTTAAAATCTGAAACATAAAATAGATTTTATGTTCAATGATGGCCTATTTATCAGAGTACATGAAATAGATTTTCTTTGTTTCTTCTTTTTGTTTGTTCGGTCTTTTTATTGTCTGCTAGGTAGATAACTCATCCTTCTATATTTATCATATTTGGATATATATGTAGATGTTAATAAAACATGTTAAGTAAACTAAAAAAAAAGGCAGGTATAAACCGAAGAGTACAAAACTTTCAATACGTTGTGTTAAATTTGTTACTTTGTATTGGATGCAAACTTATCATCATACAATATGATAAATCTTATTCTTCTTTTAGGATGGTGATTGATGTCTATCTGTTTTATTTTAACATTGAACCAAGGCTAATAGGAACCGAAAAGCATAATGTTAACATTATGGTCTTTCCCCTCAATCTATTGATTTACTTTCTTTCTTTTTAGTTGTTCTCTTCTATTGAAAACTGTTCAATTGCCATGTTTTGATTGAATTCGCTCTGGACTCTCGCTTTCTCTTAAGGCTACTTAATATTTAAAGAAACAACATTTATGATGGTATATGATGAAGGGAAATATTAGATTCTTGGTTAAAACTTTATTTCATGCTTTTGGTTTATACTTGAAAAAAAAAAAGTTTTTTTGTGGAAGATATTGATTCTTTGGCTGCACAAGAATCTTAGATGTTCACTAGCTCCTTTTAATACAAGTAGCCATTTTAAAAAAAAATTCTTAGACCTTCACCCAATAAAATAATGTTTGTTACTCATTGTTAGTGGTGCTCTGTTGCAAAGAGACATTGTAGAGGTTAAAATAATAGAGGAAAGGCTATGGGGGCTCTAGAGTCTTGATAGTTGGGGTTAATGATAAAACTTTTTTTTTTTTTAATGGTGGGGTTTATGTTAAAACTTAAAGTCAATATGGCCTGTTGGAAGGATTATCTTTTTTTCCCCAATTGATGGCATGCCTTGAATCTGCAAAATTGTGATAACTAGAACAAGCACCTCTCAACTGTGGATTGGGCTCATCTTAAATATATCCATATAGATCGTTTGCCCATATTATGGATCATGAAGTATGTCTCCTTTATTCAATTTGGAATTTGTGATAAAATTGGAAAGTGTATATGGCCCTGTAGTGGGATTATCTATGATAGTAAATACATCCATACAGGTCATTTCCCTGTTTTGGAGTATTAAGTATTTCTCCTTTATTCAATTTCTTGTTTACATGGTCTTCCCCAGCCGCTTCTCAATATAGCTCTTTTATATTGTATATCTTTTGATTAATACAAGTTACCATTTAAAAAATTAAATAGATAAATAAATGATTTATACAGTACTTATTGCCACTCTGATTTGCAGAATAAATGTTCCAAGTGGCTCCCATACTAGAGAGAATGTAGAAATTGGTAGCGTCATTTGAGATGGTTTGGAAATGCTCTTAGATCGGAGGAATTCTGCACAAAGAAATTAAGTGCTGCAATTCCAAGATACAAAGAGAATGGGGAGACCTATAAAGAATTGGAAAGAAGTAGTCTGAAGTGATATGTTAGGTTGGGGTGCAATAAAGAACTTAAAGCAAGAGAATGAGTGCAGAAGACTCGCAAAACTGACTCCCAATAGATGAAATAGTGCTTCGATTATGATGATGATAATTTGAAAGAACTGAATGCTTAGACAGTTGTAATTTTGGATAAGCCATGGAAGCATGATGGTATATCAGCTCGATATCTTACTGTTTCTACTTCCTATTTCAATAATCCACATGATGTCTTACTGTACCTACTTTAATAATTGGCATGCTCGCCATCTGGTAATTTGGAATCCACGCCCTTCACCCTAGAGCTGTCAGTGAGCAATGAAGGGCGATATTTGCATTACTAATATTATGAAAAATCATGAAATATTATTGAAATATTATTGTAGAAGGGGACTTTCTTGTGTTATGGGCGACTCAGTCTTCTTCACCTCCGTGGTATCTGGCAGACATTATAGAAGAGGTGCTTTAGTTGTCGGGTGGTTTGAATGTTTCATTCAATCACATTATGAGATCAGCAAATGCGGAGGCAACCCCAAGGGGTGGCTTAGTTGGCCTAGGACCACGGTTTGCACTCGGAGGTTGAGGGTTCGAAACTGCACTACCACACTGGGGCCATAGGGGATTTACCTGGCTCCCCCTGGGCCCTTAGGGATTGTTCTGGCCCAAAGGGCTAGGACACCCTACATTATAAAAAATAAAAATCAGCAAATGCAGAGGCGGATAAACTCGCCAAAGGGGGAGTTCTTAAACCTTCTTTGCTCATTTCTACCCCTACTTAATTTCTTTCTATTGTTGTTGTTGCCCGTTGTCTTGGGCCTTGAATATTTTTGTCCAGCTCTTCCCCGTGTTTTTGCAGGGACTTTTTGGTCGGTATAGCCCACTTATACTATACGGTCTTTGAGCAATGAAAAGTCACCATTTAAAAAAAGGAAGATATTGTTTTGGTGGCAAGAATCTATAATTCCCTTTTATATCATATATATATATACATATATATATATATTGTTGAAACATTTGTATCATATATTTATTAGATATACTTATTTATGTGTCATACTGTGAAACTATGAGAAAGTGTAACAAATCAAAGACTTAGACAAAAGACCAAGATATCTATAAATCAATATGGTTTCATGCCAGGAAGGTCAACTATGGAATCCATCTCCTCACTTTGACAACTGACAATTAATGAATGAAAAAAGAGGAAAAATCTTCATACAGTCTTCATCGATCTAGTGAAAGCCTACGACATTGTAGCTAGAGATTTGATTTGATTGATTTTAGATGAAAAGGGTATCCCAATAGGTTATATTGTCATTATTTAAGACATGTATCATTGAGTGGTAATTAGTATGTGAACTACTTGTAGATCCTGAGAGTTTCCGGTGGCCATATGTTTGCATTATGGGTCAACTTTAAGCTCGTATCTTTTTTCCATTGATTATCGATGCGTTAGCTCCTCATATTCAAAAGGAGGTACCTTGGTGGATGTTGTTTGCAGTCGATGTGAAACTTGAGAGATCGTGGGAGGATTTAGAACCCAAGGGCTTTAAAATAAGTCGTACAAAGACATAATGCATGAATTGCAACTTTAGTGCAGATGTGCAAAGGGGTGCAACTTCTGTGAGAATTGAAGATCAAGAGATACCACACAGAGATTCTTTTTGACACCTTGGTGCTATAATTATCAAAGATGGAGAGATTGAGGAGGATATCGAATATATGATAAGAGATGGATGGTTGAAGTGGAGACTTGCTTATATGTGGCAAAAGTAGGACAGATGGCATCAGAAATAAGTGCATTCGGGATCATATAGTGGTAGAATCAATGGTTACTAAATTGAGACTCGTTTGAGATGGTTTGGATATGTCCAATGTAGGCTAACAATAGTGTCGGTGAGGAAACTTTTTGCATGTAGATTAATGGCCCCGAAGGAAAAGGGATAGGCTAAGGAGGGACATGGATGGAAATAGCAAGGACAACCTATCCAAGGATTTGGCCCGGGATAGACTGGAATAAGAAACATAATACATGTAGCTGACCTCAACATAGTTGGGACAATGCTTTGATGATGGTGATGATCAACTTATTAGTTATGCAAGTAGTTCTACTTTGAATTTATTTTTAGTGATGCTAAAAATATTTAGGTTTTTCCCCAAGCCTTCTATCTGGGCTCCCTCCCTCGCTCCCTCCCTCCCTCTCCCTCTTTCTCTCACTTAATTATGGTGCTAGCTCGAGGGAAAGTCCATGACAGGTGGGAGTTTTTGGTTTGATCTGCAATGATGGGGGTGGTGATTCAGTACTTCTTGTGTCAGATTGGATTTCAGATCAATATCTTGGAGCTGTGGGTGTTGCACATCAGTGTGCAAAAGGCTGCTAGGAACTTCGGATGGCTCGATACCTGTTTATCATTTTTTATGCTTTTGGTTGGGTTGCTGGGAGGAACATGGTTCCTTGCTGGTCAGATCAGGATATTAATGAGCTGAAGACCTCTTAAGAAAGTCTATAACCTTATTATATTTTGTATTCTCTGGGTGCTAGTGGCGACGTACTCCTTGGCCAAAGGCAACATTCTGAGCTCCAAGATTGTTTGGAAATGTAGTACCCTTACTGGCTTCATGAGGCTTTACATGCTTGGGTTGTTTTGTTTGGTCTTGCTGGTCTTGTACTATTCCATTCTTTTAATTTTGCTAGGAGTGTGTGCATTCTGCGCATGGTGCTTTCCTATGAGCCCCGTGTTGCATCATATGTTCCTTTTTTCTAGTAAAATCTCAGTTACCTTGTTTTTTCATAAAATCAAGAACCTGTACCACACAATGCATTATAATGTTTCAGACTTTATTTTGAGTTGTTTTTTTCCCTTCTGTTTCAACTGAAATCTGTCCTCTTTGATGCCAGGCAATTTGCACAGAGGTCCCGAGTCCGCAAGCTACAATATATAGCTGAGCTGGAAAGAAATGTCCAAGCATTGCAGGCAAGTCTCAGTGAAGGCTAGAAGAAAGTGCTTCAAACTTCATGTTTGTTACATGTGGGGATCATGTCCTGAAACTGATAAAGTTTTGGGGCCTACCAGCCTATAGGGTATTGGTCCGCATGTGTTATCAGACAGATTATTCAGATTTCAGATTTGTTACACCGAGAATTAGGCATGACTGTCTAAGCAGTTAGCTGATTATCTGTTTTAATTTAAAAGAAAATTCTGCAGAATCTTTTTGCTGCCGGTGATATTTTATCCTCTTCTATATTGCTTGATAGGCGGAAGGGTTGAACGTTGCAGCTCAGCTGGAATTTATGGGTCAGCAGAATTTCGTATTGAGCATGCAGAATAAAGCATTGAAGCAACGATTGGACAGTTTGGAGCAGGAGAAACTTATAAAGCACTGTAAGTATTCTTATCTACTTGCTGCCCAGTCCTCTCTCTAATCATCTCTTGCTATTTAGCAACTATATATTCATATTATGAACTTGGAAGAAAAACAAAATGCATTTTTTTTTCAGCAGACATCTATTATGTTAGGAAAACTGTGTGGCCCGACTGCCATTGGGCCCATGCCAGATCGAGCCCGGCAGTTTGCCGCGGATGAACTCTCAACAAGTCTTGATCTGGTTGAGTTAGATAAGGATTGAACTCTTGGTGATAGAGTTTGGATCAAGGAGAAGTGGGATTCCAGGAGGGGTAGAGTCCGCAGTAGTTGTGACTCCTAGGGATTGCTCTATATAAGGGAGATGGGAACCCTTACTTGATTATCCAGTAGATCTGAGAGCATTTGCAGCGAGTTCGCAAGTCTACCTCACACTGGAACGCACAAGGTTCTCGGTGAGTTCGGTTCCGACACCCATCTGGGACCAACTAGTTTTATCAATTGGTATCAAAGCCTGCTCTACGTGCGTTTGACAATTCGGATCTTACGATAAGGCTGTGGATCAACAGGATCTACGGCTTCTTCTTGAGTTTTCTCTCAGGTTTTTAGTTATTTTTCTTCAGCAGAAGCAAACGGGATGAAGAAGACCATCTCTCGATTGACGAGGCACGAAAACGAGGAGTGAATTATTTTTTTTCGTTCACTGTTCGAAAGAAGGAAATCTCTCTTTGTAGTTAACATCGGGAGTTGCTTCAAGAGAAGAGAGCTTCGATCAATGTGTTTTTTTAAATTTTTGCTGATGTCTACCCTCGAGAAGCGCTAGAAGGAAGTGTCTTGGCTTCCGTTTTCAAGTATAGACCGTAGACCCGGCCCGGTTTTGAGTCTAGACGCAGAGACTTGCTTCAATGCAAGTACTGCACAGTGTGCGGTGACATCATCTACGACGTCAGCAACTGCAGAAAGCGACGCAGTCATCTGACACCTCCGGTCAAACGGCAACTTTGACCAGCCATAACTTTTTTCATCTGAATTTGGATGGACGAGCGGTTTGGTTCTGTGGATTCGTGGTGGCGAGCGCTACTCAGTAGCGTTGACAAATTTGGGATCCAATGGTCAGATATTTTTTGGACCAGATGTAGTCATCTTTGATACTTGAAATTTGTGGTGTGATATTTGGGTCATCTGAGCTCCGATGGATGATCCATTTGTGCGCCCGTGGACTCCTAGCAACGAGATCTATGCAAAGGTAGTGAGAGATTGACGATCCAACAGTTAAAAAAAAAAGTTCTTGGTTAGCGATCACGGTCAATGGTATCTTGGCTTTTCCTTTTATTTATGTGTTGGATATGTATTATAAAATCTACACTGCGTGATCTCACAAATAGCGATATCTTCAGCTAGAAGAACCCAATCCCGTGGAAATATCGGATGGGTGCCTTATGTAGGAATTGTGCATTTATTTGTTGTGATAAGATCCAACCTGTATTTTCTTTTGATAAAACCTTGACGACCACTGCGGTATCATCTAATGGTAATTTGTGTTTACCATGTGCAGTGGGGTGTAATAGTTGATCCGCTAAATATTTAATGTGCGGATCAAAGGGTCGAGGATTTGATAGAGAGAGGAATGTAAGCACAATTCAACGGCACAAGAGACATGATCTCTTGTTAGTGGTAAAATATTGATAAAAAACCACTAGATCTTGGATGAAAATAATCTATGATGCATGCATGTACTATTTAATTGCCTGATGGGTCCGTGATTGACCACTAGGTTGATCGGATCGATTATAAAAGTGTTGACCACGGTGGGGAAACTAATTGATTAAGGTGCTCAAATTCTATGTCTTTGTCATGGTCTGCCATTTCAGTGTGGGTGTATCTCTTAAGTCCCAAGCCTCTTAAATATTTAAATTTCAATGAAATTTGAGGCAAGAAATAATAATTAATTTATTTAAGTCAAGGGGGCATGAGAATATGACGGGATAGACAACCTAGTGGATTGGATGCAAAGGTTATGGTCATATAATGGTGGATCTGATGAAGGTGTAAGAACGGAACTGGTGGATCGATTTGTGGTTTTCCATGTGATTTCAAGGATGGAAATTGAATTTTTGAATTCATGAAAACAAAATTCAGAGATTGTAAGCATCTATAAATATGGAACAAATTTTGTGATATGTTTCAAAAATGACATTAGTCTAAATTATATTTGACTCTAAAAATCCAATTTGTTATATATTTTGGGGATGCTTTACTAATTACTACTGTGATGAGTAAAATGCGTTGCTCAACTGGTGATAGAATAGATTAAGGAAATCTGTTATGAGACAATATAGTTGTGAATTGCATGCATAGGAGATTGTTACCTTTTTATTATTATTATTATTATTATTTATTTATTTCTGAGATGATATTTTCTTGCTTGATATAGCTTGTACTGTATAAGTATTCTAGTTTTAATAATTATGTATGTGTTGGATGTGTGGGTTGGCACACTGATGGCATTAAGAATATGACACATCAATAAAGACAGAATATATGGATTGGTTGGAATGATACCTTTACCTGACCTTAGTATTATGAACCATGTCTGGGTGGAAAATGACCAAATACTCTTTTAACGGAATAACTAGAAGTATGGTTGAATGATATCATGCGCTCTAAAATATGTTGACCATTTTATTTGTCCAAATTTAAATGGGTGGGAGTGATTTGTTACTCCAATTGGTGACTTTAGCAAATACATTTAAATTTATCTGATTTGATATAAGCTTGAGGCACTGTAAAAATGCTTTGAGTGGTATGCTGCTAAGTCATGGACCAATAGGCCTGAAAAGTTAATGGATGAGATCCGTTAAGTGGGAAGTGTACCTATGAACGATTCAAGTATATTGTGCAGGGGGAGGATCATATATTTATATTTGATTCTGTACACTCCATAGCTAAAATGGTGTGGTTGGAAACTTTTTTTTTTTTTTGGATATATTAGATCCATGTTAACCACACGTATCTTCCCCCGTGTGCTGTAAGGGGGGGGATATTATTGAGTGCACAATATATATTGAGTTGAACAACTCCTAAAAATTTAGCTCAAAAGACCCATTTATGAATTATGGACTGGTGCCAAACCTAAAACTTGACCTATGACATTGTGGGGATGTGTACACAAACTATTGCGGGCCACAATTATAATACCAACTGCAAATGGAAACGAAGAAAATCATTCTTTCGTTGTAAAATTGAATTGTCCAAAGGGATATCGTGTGATCAATCACGAATATCGGACTATGACCATAGGTCGGAATGCATGCTTCCTTGTGGATCCCATGCAAATCCTAGAGATGCACTACAACATCTGAGGATAGAGGGTGTTGCGGAAAGTGAGAGTTTCAACGTTGGTAGCGTTGGAAGTGTAAGTCCTGGCCAGGGCCCACTTGACAATGAACAACCCGGGTTATTGGGAGTCCTGTAGGATTGATAACATTCGACGTGGCTGGGTGATTGGTGCAGTTATTTGGTAAAAATCGTGCAAGATCTTAATCTGTCATTCGTTGTGCGCTATATCGTGATTGACTGTATACTATAAAGGTGAATATAAAATAAGAACCGGGCATGGCAATTAGTCGATCCACCTTAGGATTGAAGGGCTATGGGTTCTTGGCAATAGAATGATAATGAAAGATTGGTAGATAAGCATGATGGGTGGCACAAGGATTTAGAAATGGAAGGATTTGGTTGCGTGGAGATTATCTCTCCGGGCGTAAATTCATATCCATGTGAATCCTAAGAGCAATGGTTGGTTGTAAGAATCTGTAGTTGCACCTGGTGGATGTAAATACTGAGTTCCTAAACGGCGAAAAGTAGGAAAAGCTTTACATGTAATCTACGGATTTGGTGGTGTAAAGATCATAAGGATATGTGTACAAATTATTTTAACATGGGAATTTCACAATGCCATACGTGAATTAAGTTTATCCCCGGCATATGAGATATGCATTTAGGTCAAAGCAGTAGGAGTAGTTATATATTTGTCATTGGATGGCATATTGATTGTTGGTGGCGAATTGGAAGCAATCTCAAAACAAGAATGTTGAAGTCTTGATTCGAGATGGAAAACATGGGTTGAAGCATGATGTACTGGGCATATGCAGCAACCATGTAAGCCGAATTTGGTATGGACTTTGTCACATGGGTCCGAGTAGAACGTTGTGTTAAAACAGTTGGATATGGCGATGTGCAAGCCAATCGAAACTCCCATTTACATGTGTATGAAATTGTCCAACCATCGGGAACCCATTAGTGAGAAGGACATGCTCATGACCGGAGACGGGCCTTACTCGAGGATAGTGGGAGGAGCATATTGCATGACATCCTCATCGTGCATAAGATAATGTAAAGCCGAACTTATGAGACCGGAAATGGATCGCCGTTGGTCTCATAATTAGATTCCTAAGTTATCCGGGTATGCCTGTTATGACAAGTGAATGAGAGGATTTGGGTACGTAAAAAACATTTGCTACACCGTTTTTTGTGGCACGGTTGTTGTCTTGGAATTGCATGGTTGTATGGTTGCCTCTTGGGATGGTGACTTGGACGAGAGGGAGTCCATGTCTGGTTATATTTTAACCCATTGGCAAAGGTCTTGATTTTCTGGTATAAAGAAAACAAACATGGTAGCTTTGTTGAGAACAGAAGCTGGGATACAACCTGCGATGCAATAAACTAAGTGGCCATCCGGTTGGATCTCTTTATGGATATTTGAAGTTGGTAAGAACAGATGAGTCGGAGTAAATGTTATGAGTCTGCCACCACATCGGTGAATGGAATCACAATTCCACAATCCCTCGAGATATTGAATTGTAATATCAGTGTATCTAGAATGTGGGTAAGCAAGATGAGATATCAATCTCGTAAATTCCACTAGTGGAATTGGTGTGTATTACTTTCATCAAGCCTTTTCCTTGGCTGGAGATGTATGTAGGGACTGGAGTATATGGTGATGTACGTTGGTACATTTGATTGACATGGCATTCGTGCCAATTGCAAGTTTGTTAGGAAAATTATGTGGCCTGACTGCCATTGAGCCCACGCTAGATCGAGCCCGGCCGTGTGCCATGGATGAACTCCTAACAAGTCTTGATCTGGTTGAGTCAGATAAGGATCAATGGGTAGAGTCACGTCAGACTCGGTTGGCAGAATTCCCATGCTGGTCAGGAGATGTGGGATTCCAGGAGGGGTAGAGTCTGCAGTAGTCGTGAATCCTAGGGATTGCTCTATATAAGGGAGATGGGAACCCTTGCTTGATTATCCAATAGATCTGAGAGCATTTGCAGCGAGTTCGCAGGTCTACCTCACACCGGAACGCACAAGGTTCTCGACGAGTTCAGTTCCGACACCCATCTGGGACCAACTAGTTCTATCATATTATATATAATATTTTTCTGCCATTCCAAAAAATTAGATAGATAAATAAATAATTGTTTCCCTAGGGCCCGTTTGGCAATTTACTACGTTAGTAAAAGTAATGTAAAGCCTCCATTTTTAACACAAGGGGTCACATGAAAAGTAGGGATCTTGAAGATTAAATATTGTTTGAATGAGTTGGTTAGTCTTGCAAGCCAGTAGGGTGCTACGCAATCATAGACTGCCACCTCGATTGAGGAGCCACCTCTATAAGACAACAGTTAGACTCGCTTTCTATATTGAGCTGAATGTTGGTTAATGAAGAAATGCGAATAGGTTACACTACAAGTAGCCAAGATGTGGATGCTGGGATGGATCATGGATGTATGGAGTAACAAGAAAAGGATATATTAAGGAATGAGGGCATTAGAGGAAACCTTTAGGTAGCTTCAATGATAAAAATAATAATAATAATAAGAAATATCAAAGATGGTTTTTTGGGCCTGTATCAGGGCCCATAGGACGTGTTGACCGAATATAGTAATTCAAGGTATCAGGAGGAGGAGACCTAGTAAGACCTTATGGTGAAGCAGTGAGGAAATATGTTGGACTTTGGTGTTATAGTCATGGTTTTGTAACATGGTATTGGAACATGGTTTTGGACACTGTATCAACCAATGCTGAAACTTTTATGTAGTGGCCCATACATCTGGTTGCGACAGATATTTTGTTTTGTTTAGGTCCTTTTTCTTTATGTTGATAATTTAAATATTCATAAAATAGAAAAAATTGTGAATATTCATTTTTAATTTCTTTGAGTGTTTAAATGTAAAGAAAATAACAAAAATGTGATTTAAAGGTGGTGAGAATAGAATTTAAAGCATTTTTGGTTTCAGATTCAATCCATAAAAATGGATGAAGCCTTTTATGTGTCAGATGATGCGGCTTGGTTTATGCCTTGGATAGGGTCAAATGGAAAAGGCAAAACTCACAAAGGCGACCTGAGATAATTTGGATTAGAGTCGCACAACCACACTTAAGTCTTTATTCCTCTTTGCCCACACATTCGTTCATGCTTGCGTGCCGGCATACATGCATCCAGTCTGTCTGTGTAGGCCCCTACCTGTGATTATCCATGGCCCAAAATCTTGCGTCAGATGGCATTTGCTTTTATTAAATAATATGATGCATAGCTTCTTCCTAAATGCCTACTGGCATGCCATTGATTAAAATTTTCAAATAGTCTAACTGGACTGATTTTGGGTCAGCCCAACCAAAATGTTTGTGTTTTTTTGTTAGAATACTAAAACTGTTACCTTTTTTTTTTTTTGTTTTTGTTTTTAAAGGAGAGCTTCTTCAAAATCATTAAAAATAAAGGAGAGCTTCAAATTGCAAGGGGATTGGTATAATCCTGCAAAAGCTGCAGCATAATAAGCTGTAAATACAATTAACTGGTTTCTCTCTCTTGTATCTCTGTGGGTGTCCTAATTTGGCCATCAAAAGGTGTCAGGCATGCTGCTGCATGTGGTGACTGGTGCTATCTTGCCTTGCTTCACAGAATGAATACCAACCATTTCCAAATCATGATTTGAAGAGGAGTATTTCTAGAATAAATAGAAATGAATTGAAACATTTGTAATATCAGTGTCCAAAATGAAGTATGCCACCCTTCTGCTGCGATCCATGGCCTTATAATAATTTCTTACCGGTTCCTACAATCCATGAAATGAGCACTTATTTTTGTTTTAAAAAAGAAAAAAGCGGATAGACTCTAAAATCTTCCAAGTTTCTGATGCAGTAGAGAAGGAGGTTCTGGAGAGAGAGATTGCTCGGCTTCAAGCACTGCCGTATCAGCATCTGCAGCAGCTGCAGTATCCACAACAGCAGCAGCAACTACCCCACTCATCACGACATAGACGCAGTAGCAGTAGGGACCTTGAATCCCAATTTGCCAATCTCTCCTTGAGGCAGAAGGAAGCCGGTTCTGGCAGTGAACCGGTCAGCAGCTCGCTTCACATTTGAAGTCTAAGCCTGATAAGATGGAGAAATCTTGCATCCATGCTACTACGATGGAACCACAGAAAGGAGAACAGCTTGTCTGGGTGGCACCCATTGTGATGATTCTACTATTGCACCAAAGGAAGGGGAATGATCTCTTAATGTTTTTCCTTAGTGCTTCTATATGCTATATGCACCTGGTGGTCATGTTGGAGATGCCACTTCTTCGGTTGGTGACTCATCAGAGGTGATAGTTGTAGCCCTTTGTTTCTTGCGCCGGTTGTGTTTGATTTAAATTCCTTCCATTTCCTTTTTTTCATAATAGTTGACGTGCTTTCTCATTCTGACAGAGTTGTTTTTCTTGCTCACTGCATCATTGTTGCTTCAGATCTGAACCCATGCATAAAAATCAGTTAAAAAACACAAGATTGCTCCAATATGTTTTTACACTTTACTGTAGTCAGACTCCTGCCTGACAAATATGTTCAGACACTATGAAGTAAATTCTTTAAAAAAAAATCCAGTGAGCTTAGTTGGTGAGGTTGATCAAGGTTTTTCTTTACTAGAAATATAGACAAAAAAAAAAAAAAAACCAACTCCTCAGATTACTGCACATCTTGGAGCTCCTGCCCCATTGAAAATGTGATGATGTGTGTATTCACCATTAAGCTGTCATCGTCCAATCTATTGAAGAGTAAATGAGGGAAATGTTGCAGTGAAGAAAGGCAAACTTGGATGAATTGCATTTATAGCATTGACATAACAAACTTAGATTATCCAATAACACGTCTATCTTTTCTGTACGTTATCCATTCACCCGTCCATGTTGGACGTTGTGTCTTGTCAGTAAAAGAGGGGAGCTTGTACCTAGAACAAGAGTTGCCAAGGTTGGCTCAAGCTTGGCTCACTTTGAAAAATAAAATACCTTTTGAAGCACCATGTGTCAGGCCAAAATTTGAGCCTGGGTTCTAGCCCAAAAGAGGGAGTCTGGTTCCCTTCTATAGAGGGAAGAGTTAAGTAACACTTTGGGATTGTTTGGCAAATTTTATCTACATGAAATAGATCTGCTTGTTTCAAATGTCCCAATTTGAAATAGTTGTATTAGAAATAAGACTGGTTAGCCAGAAAAACAGATTGAAATGGACTTTTAAATTCTTGGTGCATTATTTTTTTTCGTAAACTTCTCTATGTCCAAAAATGAAGCAGGGACGAATTCTTGACTCCCTGGTCGTTCTTAGTTTTTTCTAAGAGGACCAACGTATCAGATCTTGTAAATTTAGAAATTTAGGACCAAATGGGTCACTTGTTCTTTTCTTTTTTTTTTCTTTTTTTTTTTTCTACTTTTTTGTAAATATCTGAAGATCCATGAATGGCTGAAACTTGGTATGGTGGCCGGTCTTAGTCTTGTTAGGTTTGTATGGTTCAGATTATGGTTTATGTCCCCACGATTGAAAAAACGGTTGATTTCTGGAGATTTACAAGGAATCAAAGGCTAATTTTTTTACCCCATAGCTATTTTTGGCCACCCAAAGAGGATCAACTGTTTCAGATAGTGGTTATGGGGGCCTATAAAAGTCCAAAAGTTATGATCAATGGCTCTGCCTTTTCTCTTTTACAAATATATCAAGATGTGTAATAGACCATAATCTGTTTTTGGCCTTCTTAAAACTTTCAACGGTTTGGATCATTGTTTAGGGCGGAATTTGAAAAGGGAGGACGGTGATGGTAAAACTACCACTCCAGATACAGAAGTCTATTTGGATTCTTGCCATCTTTGGTTAGCCTCTGCGAGAGACGACCCGTGTCCCAAGCACCCCAAAACCGAGGCCCCATGAAGTGGTCAGGGAAATTAAGTAAGCATTATTGGGCCTGTTCGTTTCACCCAATGAATTCTTAGGAACTCAAGAGTACTATGAGTTCCAATAGGTGAGACATATACATGAAGGATAAAAGGGTTTTATTCATTTAACTATCTCCCCTTAATTCATTTTTCTATCAAAAAGAGTAATTTTACCTTTCCCCTCTAGAAACTTTGACTTGAGGAAACAGCTCCTCTTGGCCAATCAAAATGATATATTTAATCTGTTATTGAAAGACCTTATCCTTTCATACGCGAAAAGTCAGTTACTGAAAGACCTTATCCTTTCATACACGAAAAGTTCAGCAAACTACTTTAAGCTTGGGACCATGAATAGCAGTTATGAGATGATAGTGTGATCATCATCTTCAACAGCCATGATCGTAATAATTGCTTGGCTAATCAATTACGGTTCAGTTCAACCTTTTCTTCTCAGTCTGATAAAAGTTGTTTTTCTCCGTATTTCCTCAACCATCTGGATGGATGTGAGGTTTCTTAACATGATTTTTTTTTTAAAGCCAATTTCAAATATCTCAAACTTGGACATGAATAGATTTGTATTTTTACAAATAATTAAATCATGAACGTTTAAAAAATGTGGATTAATTTAAAATGGAAAGCAGGTCTTAACCAACCGGGTTATGTTGAAATACCGCTTCTAAAGTTTATGGAATGGATTCCTCCCTACCTGCTTTATTTTAAAACCCATGGTAAATCCCCAAGCGTAAAAGTATACATAACAAACAGCTTCTTAGTCGATGAAGTATTCGACATCATAGTAGCATATATCTCAGATGAAACTATTACGTGTAACTCTTCTTTTCTTACTTTGATAACGCGAGACACTAAACCTGCGATGTTGAACCGAAGAGAATTGCCAACGTCAAAATTTTAATAGAGAGAGCACAAGGGATTACCGAAAGAAAAAAAATCATTTTTATTAAATGGTCCCAATGGAGATCAGATCTGCTACCTTCATCTTATTATAAATAAAATAATAATCGTAAGAACAAAGTAAAGGAATAAAAGAATAGTGTTAAAAATAAACATTTTAAGGAAATATCTGTCCAACTCCTTTCCTCTGCATCAACCAAGACAACTTTTGTTGGACCTCCTCAAGTGATTTTCCTATGTCGATTTTTTCCAGAAAAGAAAAAATAGAGCCAAGTTCTGCAATCCTTAATTGTGTCCCGGCCCATGAACTGAATCCCAGCCGGCAACATTTATTTTTTTACTTTCTACTGGGAGGATGCAATGAGGCTGGTAATCTTTGCTCAAAAGCTTGATGTTCTCAACTTTTGGATATAGCGAAAATGATTGTTCAGAAGCATATAAATAAATAAACAAATATTTGTTTGGGAAATATTTGAAATCAGCCTCCCTCTAACTTTCTCTGCGTTTTTAAAATCAATTGTTTGCGCTTTATTTACATGCAATTCAAGTTACCTTAACCTAAATTACCTTAAATTAGTAAGATAAAAACTTTACAAAAATGGATGACAACAAATAAAAAAAATTTGAAAAAAGGAATTCACAATATCTATCATAACAAGAAAGATGACAATCATAAGAATTCTAGACCTTCTCAGACTCATATAAAAAACATACGATCCTTAAAAAACCCTAATAGATTAACCAATAGAAGAATAAATTTAGCAGATTTATATATATTATCTAATTCCATAATTTTCAAAACTAGATATATATATATTATCTCATTTCACAATTTTCAAAACTATAAGTGAATTTCAATTCTATTTATTTCAAAATTGCAATTGAATCTGGATGAGATTAAAACAAGAATCCTCATATCCCCGTAAAACCACAAAAAGGTTAGAAAAAGGCAAAAAAAAAAAAAAAAAAAAGAAGAAACACGCACACAATTCCAATTTTGAGTTTCGTATGGCCTAAAATCTGAAAAGGGAAGTGCTTATGTGAGAGACACTCTCACCAAGTTGGTGAGAGATGGGTGGGAACCCTCACATAAATATCAACTCTCATCAACTTAAATGCAAGGACCCCAAATATTTATATGAGGGCCCCCACCCATCTCTCACCAACTAGATGAGAGTGTCTCTCACATGAGCATTTTCCATCTAAAAATTACCTTATTATTTAGTTTTCTTCCAATATCTCAATGTTTCTTCAAATACTTTTCGAATTTATTTATAATTTCAGTACTTTGGAAATATTTGAACATGTTCTTATTAATGAAAGAAAATAGAATGACGTATTATATATGTTATTGTGCCATTATAATCATAAATTATATGTAAATGTGGTTTTTTCTAACCACAACAAACTTATGACACTTCCAATATAAAATGAATTTGGTCATGAGATACTCATTTTATGAATTCTCTATTATTAATTTAATAAAACGTGATAATGTAGATAGTACCACCCATCTCTCACCAACTAGGTGAGAGTATCTCTCACATGAGTATTTTCCATCTAAAAATTACCTTATTATTTAGTTTTCTTCCAATATCTCAATGATTCTTTATAATTTCAGTACTTTGGAAATATTTGAACATGTTCTTATTAATGAAAGAAAATAGAATGACGTATGATATATGTTATTGTGCCATTATAATAATAAATTATATGTAAATGTGGTTTTTTCTAACCACAACAAATTTATGACACTTCCAATATAAAATGAATTTGGTCATGAGATACTCATTTTATGAATTCTCTATTATTAATTTAATAAAACGTGATAATGTAGATAGTATCATGGTTTGATTGTTATAACTTGTCAAACTAATTTATGCAACCGTATTTAAGTTTCAAAACCTTTAAGGTCTAAATCCTATCTTTCAACCTGTTGGGCCATTTTTATCCAAGTTGCCTAACATGTATTTTGCCATATATATATATATATATATATATATATATATAGGGACCAGCTCTTTTAAGCTGAAGATTACCTTATCCTAAGCTGAAACAGTGCTAGTCCCACAAATCAAAGTTAATTATCGTTGTTTTTTACATGATGATCGTCTCCAAAATCAAGATAAATCCAATCAGAACTGGATTTTCCAGTTCCATCATGTAAGAAACAGATATAATTAATTTTGATTTGTGGGATCAGCACTATTCCAGCTTAGAATAAGGTAAGCTTCAGCTTAGGAGAGCCCTGCTCATATATATATATATATATATATATATGTGTGTGTGTGTGTGTGTGTGTGTGAATCCTCAAAAACTCCCCATTTTAAAAGCTCCACTTTTTGCTCCCCTATGTTTTAAGGGCGTGGAGCCCACCTTAAGCCAATCCAATCATTTCACACATACCATTCCTCATGAATTAGTATAATCCCAAATTTGACACTCATCCAACTTTTACTCATCGTTGGATTGAAATCACAAGAATGTGATGCCTCTAAAACCATTATACTTTGGGGTCATGGATAAAGGGGTTAGGATAATCTAATGTTGTTGAGAATTTTCACATAAGTAGATCTCATCTAGATTATTCCACCCTAGTTGCATTCCATGGTTGTCATACACCATAGTGGGCCCCATGGGGAGGGGCGTTACAATAGATAAAAGATATGATGATATTGATGTGGATGTGGATGTGGTTGGTTAAAAGATAAGATAAGTTGGGGAGTAGCGGACAACGTGCAAGATTTGAAAAGAAAAAAGAACAAGGTTAATTTGCCACAAGTCCCTAAGCACGGTCTTCTAAGGCATTTAGTCCAACAAAATTTTCTCTAATGTCTATAATCCATAAAGTTGGAGATATTTTGGTGAGAGGTCCCTAATATGCCACATCATATATTTTTATGACTAATTTGCCCCTTTCAATAGTTTCAGTATAACACCTTCCGTCTTATTCTCTGTTGTCCTGGAGAATCCCTTCCGTCTTCTTCTTTAGGAACGAGGGACTTCACCAGAGAGCTCTGCAAATCGAAGTCAGCCATCTCCAACTACACCAGCCATGATGGTGACGGCCCGACAATGGAAACGCGACTAGTCTGGGCCTTTTCCGGCGACGGGTTCTGTATAACACAAAAACTCGATGCTGTCTTTGCCTTTTCTTTCCTTTTTCCGTTTCATGTAAGTCTATCTCTTGCAATCATAGCAACAAAAAATTTTTTTGCCAAACAACTCAGACAGATTTGTTCAAAAACTCAATTAAAAATTTCAAAACGGAGATAAATTTATCAAAAGCTTAGATAAATTTTTAGGAAACTCAGATAAAGATAAATTTGCAAAACTCAGATAAATTTTTCATATACTCATATAAAGATAAATTTGCCAAAAACTCAGATAATTTATCTGAGCTTTTGTCCAGTTTATCAAAGTTTCTGTGAAATTTATCTGGATTCTAGATAAATTTATCTAAGTTTCTTAGAAACTCTGATAAATCATCTAAACTCTGAATGCTTTCCCTCTCTGCAGATACTTAACTTGATTGGGGTGGGCTTTATTAAATAGCCCAAGATTCGTCTCTTAAATCTTAAAACATGTCAATGGACAGTTTCCAATGCTCCACTCTCTCTGATTATAGATGCCCTTATTTGGTCAAATTGCAATTGAAATGTGTTCAACCAGAGTATCTTTTTCTCAAAGTGCCATTACTATCTGTTTTTTATTTTTCAGTTGAGAACACGATTGACGAAATTGAAATGCATAGGTTTCTTAATTTGAAGTCCTTTAGGACGGAGTCATCTGATCTTCGCAGCATTGTGGGGGTGTTTCTAGATTGTAGACAAGTTGAGCAGCTGGTGGTTGAGGAGGCTAAATGGAATGATGACTTTAGGGAAATGGTTGATTTCCAATTGTTGATGTGCTGTTTTCCCAATGTCAAGACCGTTGTTTTAGGGCCTTTAGTTTGTTTTGGTTGCAAAATCGTTTGAGTTGGAAAATCTATATTCCATTTTTGGTTGGAAAAGGTTGAAGAAACTCAGTGTATTTTCTATTGTCAGATATGAACACCACATCCTCCTTTATTTCCTTTAAGCATTGCAGTTTCTGATGTGTAGTTTTGAAGCGGTTTCGAACGTAGCACCTTTACTGACGTATAGAGGGGCATTTTTGTCTTTTTGCTTGCATCAGTTTTAAATGAACACTACAGCCACTACAAGAAAGTGTGATGGACCCTAGGCTATAAAACGGAATGTCAAGGGACCTGCCGCCAAGCGCCCAAAGCACCCCAAAAAAAAACTACCAATGTAACTTCAGGTCAAAATTGTAACTGACAATCCAAATTAAGATAGAAAACACTTTGCTATAATATACTATAATGGGGCAATATGGGCTGAGCTTGTTTTGCAACTACATAGTTGCCAAGTCTAGGCTTTGGCTATGAGTATCGAAGTCATGCTTAAAGCCTTGCCGTTGCAAAAACTGTCAACCTTGGAGGTCTAAGTGTAACCATTTAATATGTTCTCCATGTTTTTGTGAAATGTTAATATCTGCTTTTGTTTTGCCATCTCTTTTGGTCATTGAGAAAGTAGATGGGTTTCAAGATTCTGAGTTTTACACTGAAAAAAAATAGCAGTTGTGAGATTATTTGAATATACCAATGTAAGAGCTTAGTGGTAATTCTGGGTTTGGTTTATGATTGTTGACAGGTTGGTTGCTGGATTATCGTCATATAAAGCACGCCGGCGATTTCTTCTTTATGGGCTTTGATTTCAAGTCCACCTTGCTCCTAAGGGCCTCAATGTCAAACCAAAGCCCAATCCTTTAAGCTTGAAATAGGGGGTGTATAATAAACAAAGGGGAAAGTTAGTCATCTCTCCCACAAGTAAAATGAAATTAAATCACATAAAAACAATCTAAAGATTCAATTTACATATGAACTTCAGTTTGCCTGAAATTTCAAAAATTTATATTTGACGAAAAGAACTTTATTTTGACCGCAAAACTATAAAACTTCAAGGGCTGATTAAATATACAAATTGACAGGATTCTTTAAGAAAAGAAACGAGGTTGATATTTTTTCTATTACAACTTTTAGATGGTGTGAGATCTCACTTGTGTGGGCTTGCCCGCTTTGTTTGCTTGTTTACTTGTCTCTCAGGGGGCTTGTACCACACTAAGTCCTACATTGGAAATATCCAAGTCCCGACCTTAATTAGGCTTATAAGTTAACCCCCGTCTTAACTCAACATGACGTGTTTTAAAACCGTTCAGTCTTGGCTCTTATAAAAACTCCAGAGTTAAACGTACTCGGGCGGAAGTAGTATCGGGCTGGGTGAAACGGTCTTGGATTCCATAAAAGCTCTGGAGTCAATCATCAGTCTTGTAAAGAGAGTTAACAATTAAGGCTTTTTTCCATATAATTGTAGCTTTAGGCGCCCATGAAGTGATCAAAGCAATTGATGGGGAAGATACCTAGGCTTTAAAATCAATGTTTTTTTTTTTTTTTTTTAGATACTTTGAGTTTGTTTATGTGTTTTGAATCAATTAATTTCAAATATGTTCCCCGAAGCTAATAACCAGGCTGCTTATGATCTAGTTAATTTCTGTTTTAATTGAGGGATTGTGATAATTTATGGTCTTCAAGCTTTAATTAGAAATGTGTATTGAGGGATTAACAATATCCTCTTTCTGCTTGTACCTTTTTGATGGTCTAATCCATTGATGTGGCTTGTTAAAGTGTGGTCATCTCTCCTCTCTCAATTTTGGGTTTATAGGACTCAGTTTAGAAAATCTTATAAGAATATTTCACTTATCAAAGTGTAGATAGTTCGAAACTAGTTTGAAGGCCTCACTAGCAAGCTAAGGTTGCATGGGCAAGGCTAAGATTAGGCCTCAGACTCAAGTTTGTTAGTAAGTCCCGATTTGGATAGCTTGCCGGCTTGGCCTGTAAAATCTCTCTAGTTATATTGTATGCTTGTGGGCCTGGACCTTACACGCCCTGCCAATGTGTATGGGCCAATGCCTGAAAATTACTTTTATGATCCTAACCACCTAATTTGTAATTAGTAGCCTTCAAAAGGAGGATTGAAGTAAAAATAGGCGACGATGCTCATTGTAGAATGGTAAAGCATGGGAAAAGCTGCTGGGTCTGGGCTTTACAATTTTCGATGGGCTTCGAGGTATATGGTAGTCCTAAAAGTATGTCCTGAACACAAAGTGGGCTTGGGCTTGGGCTTGTGCTGTCCTCATCCTTGATAACTTCTCGAGCAAAGTACATTCTGGGACTTGGTTTAGTCTTGATAGAGTGCCGAAGGTCAATAAAATCTTGTGGAAATTTGACTGAGTCAATCGGCCCTTACCGAATGTTTGCCAACTAAATCAATTCTCAACTAAGTTAACCAGAGTTTGGCCAATACTAAAGGACAGAATTAGGGTTGTAAACGGGTTGGTTCTTATTCAGGTCCATGGTGAACCCAGAATCGGAGCCGGAACCGTTAAGGAGAAGGTGGAACCAGATCCGGACCCGGAACAATTTCAGAACCAGCTTCTTGGCTTTGGAATCGGAACCATAACCATATATAGAACAGGTCTGGATCCGGGTCCAGGTTTATGTAGAGAATGATATTTAAAAAATATGTTTTTTAGGAGAAATTTTCAAAAATTGAGGTAATATGTCAGGTCTCGGGTCCACAGGTCCGAACCAAGGTGGAACCGGACCTAGAATCATCTATTTATCGGGGCCTAAATAAGGACCTAGAACCAATTTTTAGTGGATCGGAATCATCGGGTAATCGGAGAATCGATGACCCATTTATATCCCTAAACTGAGTCCATCACTGAGTCCTCAGATTTTTTCTTAGTCTGAGTAACTTGGCTCAGTTTTGTCGAGTCTCATCGAGCTTTACAAATAACCCCTTGATGAAATCTAGGGCCACTGGTATAGTAAGCTATCAAGGTCCATTCATAATCAGGTTTGAAAGCTCAGGCCCTGGACTTGGAGACACAAATCAAGCCTAAAAGCAGGCTTGTCCTGTATGAAAATTGAAGCTGAGTTCGTTCATTTGTGATATTCTTTTAGGGCACGTTTGGCAACTGTCAACACCGTGGATTCCTACCCCAGTTTCCTTCATTGCGTGGAAAGCCCACGTTTGGTGAACTGCAGAAAACCGAAAAAAGGCTTTACACATTCCTCCAAAGCAATTATTTCACGCGTTAGACGCCCGCGGCCCCCTTCCACGCCCCCCCCCTCGAAAGGCGTTGCTACAGTGATGTACAGTGTTTTGGGACATTGGGTCACTGGTTTTTCTAATTTTTTTGTCTTTCGGGGTCCCACAATCAACATCTAGATCGTTCACCATCTGAAAAATCCCCAAAACAGCTGAGAGTCCAAATATCAGTCGTTGATTCCTTCTAGATGTTAAGATATTTGCAAAAAGGTCCAAAACGTTGGATTACAAAATTTGAAGTTTTGTGGGCCCATTTTGCAAAATCTGAACCGTTCATTATACTTAGAAAACAAACGGCTACTGTGGCCCCAAAATTGGATGCGTAATTCATCTGGGATCACGAGATACTGGCAAAAGAATTATAAATGTTGATTTGCCAGAGTGTTAAAACGAGATTTTTGGCAGAACGATTTATCTAATTTTTTTTGTTCATATGGTCTCCGAAATCATGATCCAAACCATGAATTATTTCCAGAAGGCCAAACACCATTACGACTTCAATTTTCAACCGTTGATCCTTCTTAAGTTTTGAGATATGTGTAAAAAAGTCTAAATTATAAAATATTAATTTGTTATTTTAGTGGGCCCCTTTTGAATGATCTGAACCGTTCAAATTATCTAGATGGACAACAACGGGTAAGGGATGAGATCAAAGGTCTAGATTTTTCAAGGATTTTGAGAAATTTACAAAAATATTACAACCATTGGGTCACATATCCTATGGATGGTAGGAATCCTCTCTTTTTATCAAACCTGAAACTTTCCACAAAAAGTCCTCTTTGAGGATGTCTTGATTCTAGTAGCCGGAGGGAATTCTCTAAATAGAGGATTCTTCTCTCATTGCCAAACGTGCCCTTAGTATTTCTCCTTTTAGATGCATCATGGCCTACAGTACAGTGGATTTTTATTTTTACCATCTCGCACAATCTGGATCGCCCACTTCTTAATTGTTAAATTATAGATATAGTTCTATCAAATAATTATTTAAAACAACCAAACCATCAACTAATGACCGCATAGCGCAGTGGATTAGCGCGTTTGACTTCGGATCAAAAGGTCGTGGGTTCGACTCCCACTGTGGTCGTTTTCCTTTTTCCTATTTCTTACCATTTCTGGGCCTTTGATGTATGTATGGGCCCGATTCAGGCCCATAGGCTTCTTTAATTTTTAATTTTGACTTTTTATCTTTTTATGATTTTTAAGCTGTCACCATCTGGGCTATTTTAGGACACATCTTTGGGAATGAAGCTGTAGATAAATAGACTTAAGCCTCAGGCCAGACCTGATCATATAGCCTGGGCCTCCCTTCTTATAGCCCACGTTAACCGACCCTTATTACCAGATCAAGTCAACAATTTTTTTTTTAACGGAATCAGGAAGGTTAATATCTAACTGAGTTTATTTATTTTAGGCCCATCACCAGATTGGCGCAGGAAAAATAAGGTCTTAAACCTTATGGGCCAGGTTTTCTACATGGTTTGGGTTGTCCCTACCCGCCATTAGCTACAAAGCAACTTTTAACACAAGTCCATTGCCACTTTCAACCGACTCCTTTGACCTATTTGCATACATAGGAAGGCCTAGCATAGAGCTAATATAATTCAAGTTAAACCAAGGAGGGACTTCTAGTAGGTTAATCTGGGTCAAGACATGAGCATCATCAAATAACCCAAGGAAAATTTTGGGTTGAGAAATGACCAGCGTTCGGATCTTGTCCCCAATTTTAGGCAGGTCGATGTACTTCTGATTACTTGGTTACTTTGAGAACCTGACCTGCAAAATTCAAGCATGGCCCAATTATAATATATTAAGTTGGAAGGTTTTGGATCTTATTTTTACTTTATATTTTAATTTTGACAAGAAGTTATTTTCAATTTCTACAACTATTAGCAATTTATTTTCGGTTTCTGCTAATATACTCTCCTTTCACTTTCCACTAATATACTTATCTTACTTATAGATTTTCATCTTCCTCCATTATAACATACATAGAATTCTATCTCTTCATGCATACGTGTGATTAGCACGGGTTTTATGCAACTATATTTCAAGCCCAATTGATAATTTCAAACCTGGCTCTCATTACACAAATACCCAAGTACTTTAATTATATAGCAAAAGTATCATATTAATATGACACACGAAAGCTCTAATTTCTAAAGAAGCTTTGAGTCTTAAAATAAGAGCTTATTTTTAGAGATTCAAAACACCCCCTAAGACTTTTTGGGACGGTCTTGAACTCTTTGGGCCAAGTCTGACCAACGATATCTATTAAAAGTTTCTATATCTGCTGGACCTGATCCATCGAGAGTCGAACCTTCCCCTAACGAAAATGATTCTGAGGTGTGATTTGTTACTAGTTTGCCACAAACCGCATTTTACGTGATCCATTGTCTGAATGTTTCAAAGCATGTTGAGATGGTCACCACCTTGGTTTCCCGGCAGCTCAGAAGCCCCCAAAAAACACCCATTTCTCACATGTTCCACCTTCCACCACCACCTCCAATGGTTAGCAACAGCATCCTTCTCAAGAATAAGAAAGAACGAGAGAGAAGAAAATAGATAGAGAGAGACGAATGCCTCATCTCTCTCTCTCCAACCTCTCTAGTTTTCACTCTTCTAAATAGCCCATGTCAAATACAGAGCAAAGGGCGAGCGACATTCGTATATGGATCCTCTCATTTCTCTTTCTCTTCTTCATCGTTTCCGGCGGCGCCTTCTTGTTCATGTATGTCACCTACACGGAGACCGACAACACTGCATGGTATCCAATTGCCGGCATGGTGTTGGTGGCAATCCCCTGGATCTTCTGGCTACTCACGTTTGTATATAGATGCTGTATAAAGGTAGAAGAAGGCGGTCGAGCTGGCGGGCCAATAGCATTCTCCACTAAGGCCAGTTTGGGGAAGCAGGCAGGTGGAGCTTCTGGGAGAACTGGTTCAAGCGCATCCAGGTCTGAGTCCATGCAGGGGGGTGCACCCCAAACCACACGGCAGGTAGGGGTCGAGCCCCAAGAGCAGAAGGCTAGCCAGATAGAGGGAGGGGGCTCTAACAATTCAAATGAGTCTGATAAGCCATTGGCTTTGTCATCTTGAAATAGTGGGGTGGGGATTTTTTGTGTCTACCAGTGATTCTTTGTGATCTAGTTGGATGTGATCGAGGTGATCTCTTGCTTATAGAGTCTAAATTAATTTTAACTGGGGTTCCATATCCTTTTGTAGGGTTTCTATGAACCTGTTTTCGATCTGATCACTCCCATGGATTCTCCACATCAAATGGATTCTTTCACATATCAAAGTTGGATCTCATCCAAGCTCAGATTAGGATCAGGGTGAATGATGGGGGATGCCTACATTCTAAAAATTCTCACGATTCTTTTGTATATCATCTGCACCAAATTATCTGTGCTAGTAATTTTTTTTCCTGTTTCCCTTTATCCTTTGTGGTGAGTGCAAATTGCTCCATGTCCGACTAGAATTCCTTAATCTTATGTAAGGAGATAACCCCATGCTAACATTAAAAAATAGAAGGATTTTTACTAGAATTCCTTAAACGAGTTTAGATCCCTTGTTTCGTAGAAACAGAGAGATACTGTTTCACCCAATCAAAGTTCGCCAACTGTGTAAAATCTCTTCATTGATTTTCTCATTCCAAAGAAGCAATTGAGAGGGTGCATTAGTTGGCATAAGATTTTATATTGTTGGTGAATTCTGATTGGGTGAAACAGTATCTCCATGTTTCTACAAAACAGGGGATCTGGACTCTTCCTTAATCTTTTGTAAGGAGAAAAGTACAAATCCCATATTTCTACGAAAGAGGGAGATATTGTTTCGTCTAGTAAGAATTAGCCAATTGTGTAAAATTTCTTCCTTGCTTTTCTCATTCCAAAGAAGCAATTGAGAAGGTGCATTAGTTGACATGAGATTTTACAATGTTGGAGAATCTTGATTGGATGAAACAATATCTCCCTGTTTCTACAAAACATGGGATCCAAACTCTTCCTTAATCTTATGTAAGGAGAAGGAGTACAGATCCCGGCATGTTTCTACGAAACAAGGAGATATTGTTTCGTCTAATAAAATCAACCAACTGTGTAAAATTTCTTCCTTGATTTTCTCATTCCAAAGAAGCAATTGAGATTGTGCATTAGTTTGAATGAGATTTTACATCAATACACTGTTAGCAAATTTTGATTGGGTGAGAAACAGGGAATCCGGACTCTTCCTTAATCTTATGTAAGGAGAAAGAGTACATATCCCATGTTTCTACGAAACACGGAGATACTGTTTCGTTCAATAAAAATTAGCCAACTGTGTAAAATTTCTTCCTTGATTCTCTCATTCCAAGGAAGCAATTGGGAATATGCATTAGCTTGTGTGAGATTTTACACAGTTGGCTAATTTCTATTGGACAAAACATCATCTCCCTGTTTTGTGGAAACAGGGGATCTGGACTCAAGGAGAAAATGCCATGCTAACATTCTTAACTCGGAAGGATTCTTCATTAGTTAGATTAATATCTATGCGAGTAATTTTCAGGCTTTCTCAATTTTGTTTTTCACGTCCTCTTGTGCTTCTTTTGTATCCCTAATGGCCTATTTGTTTGAATAAAATATATAGAAACTTATGATGAAATGAGCTTGACAAAGGATTATTAAAGAGGTTGAGGGGTGAAGGATACAACATGGAGATGTGGATGGGGTCTAGACGTTCCTGGGTATTGAATTTCAATTATGATGGTCGATTATTTATTTCTCATCTTCCCTTGATTCAATTTTCATTAAAGAAGAGTTTATTTGTTTGTCATTTTTAGATATTCACCTTTGATTCTTTATTTTTTAACATCTTTATGAAAATGCATATTCATTCACATGAAATAAACATGCCCTAATTTTATTCATTTTCCATCTTTACATTTTTAACAAGATTGTTGGATTCTTCATGTGTTGGATTCATGTATTTTGTTCTAACTTTCCGCATCCAAATGGTATCTAAATATTGTTGTTAGGTTGTAAGGGAAAATTCATGATCCTAAAAAACCCTTGTTATACCTAGAGTGTTAAAAGTATTTATGTTGCCTTCACTAATGCCTCAAGATTTTGGTAGGAATGGCTTATGATATGAGAGCCAACCGGTTGCGAGTTTGAATCTCAGATAATGACCTGGCATAGGAAAAAAATACATGTGTCACCAAAACTACGCTGACCGAGCTCCACATGAGGGAGGGTGTTGAGTAATGGAGTCCATCTAATGGGGAGTATTTAAAAGTGCTTATGTTGCCCCTACTAATGTCTTGAGGTTTTGATGGGACTGGTTAGGAGAGAAAATTTAATATAGAGAAATCAGTGGAGAAGAAAATCTTCATTGAAGAGTAGAACGGCGATGTCAAAGACAAATTCTTCTTTCTTTCATGCTTTTATTCAAAAAAGAGGCAAAGGCAAATGAAGAAGCTAGAGAGAAACAAATGAAAGTAGCTTCCATCTAACCTATCAGTATTTGTATCTTTTGCGCTGTAAATGTGTACACACCCAACTTCAAGAACAAGTTTAATTTAAGGATAGCAATGAATCTTGATTAGATTGGTTTGAATCACATGAAAAATGCCTGATGAATTTAAAAATTAAGAGTATTGTGGTTTCATTCTATACAAATGAAAGATATACATACATATATATATATATATATATATATATAAATGTATATGCATTCATAGCCATGCCAACTATAGAGCCATTAAGGTCACATTTATGTAGCCAATTTTCTAAGAATAATAGTGAGGATTATGTGTAGCCGCTTTTTCCTCACAAAAAGCATAAAAATGGGCGAAATTTCTTGTGATTCTAAGAAATCCATTTTCTGTGGCATACACACAAACGTACCTAAGACTCCTTAGTTATGCGACGAAACTTTAGAAGAGAATAGATCATAGAACAGCACCTAAGATGGCATTCTAGTATTTTCAATTTGGGCTTATATTAGGTTGATCCATTAAAAGTCATTTTCCTTATAGGAGAACTCAAGATCTACTTAACTCCTGATGCCATATGTTTGATGGTTAACTTTATTATGTTTGTTCACATATAACATGGAGCTAATTTGCCAAACAAGTGAACTGTAAGTTTGGAATTTGAACACGGCGGTGCTAATTGAAGTCCGATTACATTATGTTTTGTTTGTATTCATTCCAAAGAAACTATTCGATAACAACAACCTATGACATAGTGAAAGGTGATCACTATTGTAATCTTAAGGCTGTGAGTTCAATTCACGTTACTAAATTATTTTCTAGGTGTTTTTTTTTTTTTTGTTTTTTTTTATGAGAGGTAGAAGTACAATTTTGTGTTCTAATAATTTATGATAAAATGAGCATTAATTTATTTAGATGGTCAATATGGGGGCCAAAGATTGAAGGTTCCTTCACATAAGGAAATTAGAGGTCGATTTCTATGGAAATAGATTGGAACCATTTCATATTACTTGAAAGAGTACAAAGCCCCATGAAAGATATCGAGTTGCGCCATCATGTGAGATGGATGGAAGTCTCAAGGAATAGAAATCTAATTAGTTTTCCGGTCTAATACCCGCTCGGCTTGTACTTTATTTATTCAATTGATGCTTCAGAATTTATAACGAATGCATATAATTTATTTATATTATTGGATAAAGTGGTTGAAGAAGTAAGAGAAGGAAATGTGGTGTAAATAATAATGGGTGATATATCAAATTATAATGTAGTTGGAAAATTATTGGTGGATAAGAGAAAAAAAATTGTTTTGGACTCGACGTGAAGTGCAATGATCTCACGTTGGAATCTACAAGACATATTGGTTTACTTAATGTGTGGCTGTGGGGCCCACTTGGGACATGTGATCAATCCAACCACATCACAAATTACCGTCCTCCTGAATATCATGAATCCCATGTTTTTTTTTTTTTTTTTTTTAACTGGATTGGACTTATTAGAAGGGGTGCACAAAAAATCCGTCAATCCGTAAAACCGATCCGATCCGGAATTTTTAACCAATTCAAAAGCAAATGGATTGGTGACGGATTGAAAATCTTATAATCCGTTAGCAAAGGATCGGTAATGGATTTCACCTTTATCCTCGGATTCAATCCCATCTGATCCGTTGATATTAAATATAAATAAAAAAATCTAAGGGGTCTAAATATAAGTTAAGATGTCTAAATATAAAATAAGAAAAAAAATTTAAGGGGCCAAATATGAAATTTTTTACAACATGTTTGATTTCTTTCTTTTAACATTAGATTGAATGGATTGAACGAATTAATCCGATCCGATCTGGTCCTCCACGGATCGGGTCGGTTTTTAATAGCCACGAATTGGTGACGGATTCCAAATCCATCACTCCGTATGTAACGGATTGGTGACGGATCTAACCCAATCCGCACCAATCTGATCCGTGTACAATAATGCATCTTAAAACCATTAGATTTTAGAGCCATATATGTATGGGTTAAAATGATTGGACGGACTTGAAATTTTGCAGATATAGATGGGTCAATCCCCCCTAATTGGTGGGGCCCCAAGTGCTCCCTATGGGGCAATTTATCTATTTTTGCTTCAAGGAGGACTTGAACTCAAGTACTCCTCTCTCCCGCACTCACCTTAAAATTGGAGACACTTTGTGATAGACAAGACATGAATCTTATTTTCCCTTTAAGGGCTATAGAGGTATTTGACTTTGAGAGCCTCGGTTGTATATTTCTTTTGAGGACAATTAATTTGCCTGTACTTGTGTGAGCCCAATTCTTATCCTGGATGATCTCCAAATTTAGATATGTTTTCTCCCTTCAATTGTTGCTGGATTTGGATCTAGATTTGATGAATCCATTTAAAATTCAATCCAGGCCGAGACACTACTAATAAAAATAATATAAAAGGCCAAACTCCAATGACTTAATGATGGTTTAAATTCATATACATGTATGATGACAAATACAGAAGGACTTGCATGCATTCATCAATCCACCATACTCTACCATCATTTAAATAATTTCTCCAATGATTGTTAACTTGTAATTCTAATGGACTAATCATGTGGATTACCAAACCCATAAACAATTTCTGTACTCTAGACTGAAAATTGGTTGGGATCAGGTTGGATCTATGGTGTTTCTAGAACTGGATCGAAACTGTTAAAAGGAACCTGTATACATAGCCATACAGCCCCATACCCGACTACAAATTAAAGACCTAAGGCTGGACCCCAATAAAGGGCCTTACTGGACCTGAATCAAGACCCAAAAATAAAAGAGAAGGACCAGTGGGTTAAAGACCCAGATCGCAAATCTCAATTGGGCTTACAGTGAGACCCAAATTTAAAAATGGGCCCAAATCCTGGACCAGTAACCCATTTTTCCCATTAGAGAGTAAAAGGACTGCCATATTAGACAGTCTTCACATTCCCTCCATGTGATTGAAAGCAGTTTGTTCCAGCTACTGCTCTTCCCAAAAAGAACAAGGATAGAACTTGGACTGCAAAGGAATCTAGAGTAAAGACTAAAGCCACCTAACATGACCAGCACTAGAAAAATCACTGACTACAATGCCCCTACTCCGGAAATCCTGATATTCGAGAAGCATTGGAAACATACCATCAATGTTATAAGAAGTCAATTCCTTGGTTTGCCCCACCCCCAAAAAAAATAAAAAAAAAGGAAGTCAATTCCTTGGTTTGAAAATACGTTTACTTGAAAACCAGTAACCACCCACACCCATAGTATTGTTTCTTCCTGTGAGCACTACATTTTCCAATGGGCCATCTTCTTTTGTATGCTCTTTCTGTTAGTGGTTTCCCTGCTTCATATGACCAACTATACACCCTTTGAAAGATAAGAATTCTTGCATAAAGAAATACACAACAAGTAGATCCTCCGCTGAGACTACTACAGACTGGGACAAGAACACTAGACCCCCTTAAATCAAAGGACCTAGTTGGGAATAAATCAGCAATAACATCTCATTCACAACATGTATAGTTATTCCATCCAGTGTGCTGACTAAAAACCTGGGGAAGTTCACATGTGCAATAAGTTATGACATTAGAGCCCGTTTGCTTGCATAGAATGCATAAGAAATGGATATTCAGTTTTTATTGTCCCTTAATTTGATTTTCAATAAAGGAGAGGATATTACTTGTCATTTTTGGATATTTACATTTGATTCTTCATTTTTAACCACTTATGGAAATAAAGTTATAAGAATTTACTTACATGAAACGAATTGGCACGGTGTAACTCGCCGTAAAAACAAAATGCAAATCAATTTCTGATGTTCAATGGACAAAGAAAAACAAAAGGATAGAGAGAAGGGTTTAGTCAGTCATGTATCAAAAATGACATCATTTGACTTGTTTTTGTCATCAAATCCAAGACTCCAAGACTGAGACAGAAAACTATGATAAAATTATAAATCTTAAACCATCTATACTTCAAAATGAAAAGGGCCCTTGCCCACATTCAACTGACCAAAATCCTTTGACTAAAGCATTTTTGCTATTCTTGTGCTGCAGGTAACTATCTAATTTATCAATGTCTTGCTTGCAAATGAATGATTGGAAGAATCTGATATTATGGGTAAGAAGTACTCCAACTCAAATGGAAGCTTTTGTTTAATCCCTTCAAAGATGCCTACATTTCGGTTACTTTCTTAACCTCAGATGGAAGCTTTTGTTTAATCCCTCCAAAGACGCCTACATTCAGTAAGGTAGTTGCCTAAGTAACTTAGACAGTCAGACATCAACTGAAAAAAAAATATTAAAGAAGGGATTTTGACCATACACTTCCCTTTAAAATTAGATATGCCCTCTATCTTGTTCAATTTTAAATAACTCCCTAGAAGTATGCTGTATTTGTTGTATGTAGGAAAAAGGACTGGAATACCCTTCATTGTATGATGTTTGCAATACGTTGGATCAGCCTTTTGTATTTCCTTTTCTATATATAGTGCCCATTTCATATTTCTCTACTCCTCTTGAACAACTATATTTTTCGTTTTATAATCTCTCAAGGTGATGGATCCTTCCTTCTTTCTCTTTTTTTTTTTTTTTTTTTTCTTTTTTTTTTTTTGCTAGGAATGAAAAGTTAAAACCTATGAACCTTGACTTAATGTGTTCTTTTTCTCATCCAATTTTTGGAATAAGATAACTTAAATGGTAGTGTCTTTTGATGTAGGATTTTCTAAAAGGTTTACATTGTCGTTTGGATTTCTTTTCCATTTTTCCTTTTCTTTTTCTTTTTTTTTTTTTAAGTTCGAGTTTGAGGGCTCATTTTTTTTTCACACAATTCAAGTTTGAGGGCTCTATTTTCCACACATTTTAATGTGTTAATGATGAAAGGCGGATGTGGTGGACCATATAGGGTGATCTTGGTCATTAATCTAATGATAGAAAATGGTTGTGGCATTGGGTAGTTGGTTGAAATTGACTTTATAAAATTATAAATCTATATATTTTTTATTGAATGTGTTTTTTTTTTTTTTAAATTAGGGAAATTTTCAAATATGGCCTTAAGTTTTTGCCTTACTTCAAAAAAAGACTCAAGTTTTGAAACTTTTCAAATTCGTCCCTAAGCTTTCTAGTAAATTTTCAATTAAGGACATCCGGCCATTTAAAGGTATTTTCTGGTGACTTTTCCCTCAATATTTTGACAATACCCAAATTACCCTTCATTTAAAGCCATAACATAGTTTCGGCAGCCACTACATGCAGCCAATCGCTGTGGGAATACTGGGTGTCCTTGATCACCGTGAGGACGCCGAGGAGGGAAATGAGGAGAATATAGAGGAAATGAATGAGAGTTTTATTATAATGAAGGGTCATTTGGGTAATTTAAAAAAAAAAAGAAAAAAAGTTGCCAAAAAATAACTTTAAATAGACGGATGTCCTTAATTGAGAACTTCTTGAAAAACTTTGGGACTAATTTAAAAAGTTTCGAAACTTGTGTTCTTTTTTGAAATAAGGCCGAAACTTAAGGACTTTTTTGAAATACTCCCTTTAAATTAAGATTTCTAGCTTGATCAAACAAAAGCTCGATAAAAAGGGAACTCAACATAGAGAGATTCTATCCACTAGATTGGAGGCTCAAATCAATGACTACAAAAATATTATAACTAAAAATAATATTGGAAAGGAAAAATGATTCTACTAAAGAATTGGGTATAATAGAGCTGGACCCATTTTAAACATCATCATCCACTAACATGAACTCAAATAAAACATGCTTAAAAATCAAATAAAAAAGCAAAAAGTTACTCCAAGAGTTAATTGATTTATGGTCCTAGCCCAGGTCCTCAATTGGACATGGGTCAAAATATAGCACGTTTATTATCTTTAACACATGCCCAGTAAGATCGGATCACACCATGGACCGATGTTCAAACCAAACCTATTTTAGTCCCTTGATGGGACCAAACTATTTCCTTTTGAACATTTGCTTAGGAATCATCTCTGATTGGTGATCCACCCAATCAGTTCGGACGGGTCCTTAATATATACCTACCAATGTATCATTTCCTCTGTAAGTCTTTTATACACCATGAATCAAATCCTAATCGGGCCGGTTAAAACCATAAAAAGTCTCCTTATAAGAGGTTTCTATTTTAGATATAGTATATACTGTGCAATATCCCATAGTGAGGGGCATTTCAATCATTTTTCCTATAGACAATAAGTATAGCACACCTATGGAAAATTATTTAAAATTTGACAAGCTAGAAGGCATATCTAAATCTAAAGGCAAGTATACACTCAAAATACCATTAAAGAAGGATTACCTCAAATCATGGGTTATGTGTTTCCTCTTCTTAACTTAATTATAAGCGAAGAGACGTTTTACCAAAATAGTAATAACTTTTAAGTTGCCCCTATAATTCAACCTGTGCTAAAATGGGCCAAAGAAAAAAAAAAATTGCTTTTAGCCCACTAACTAGCATTTGGTCTTGTTTTTTTCATATTGTGTATTATTATTTTTATTATTTGCTATAAGGGTATTCGGCCTTTTTTAGAACCGACTATTTTTTAGAGCAAAAAAGTCTCTACTTCCCCCACATACCGGGTAAGCTAGGCTTTTGCATGCGCAAATAACCCAAGGAGATAACGCAAGTTTGAAACCACAACCTCCCATTCCTGAGTTGTGAGCCCAGCCAACTCCGCTACCCCTCGGGGTTGTGAGTACTGAATTAAAATTAGTGGCCAAAAAAAGATTTCCACTCCTAAAAAGGACTTTTTAGTGGCCGAAAAAACCACTATTAAAATTAATTTTTTTTCCATCTCTAAAAATCACTTTTCTTTTTATAGTGAAAGAAGGTAATTATCTTTGCCCAGTTTCACTGAAAGAAGATTAGCTAACTATAGTAGTACTGTGAATCACAGAGATATTTGTCTGGTCAATAGCCTCTGGTTAATAACCTTTGAATTTAATAGCTCAGCTATCACTGTACAAAGGAAGTGGGCTGTGCAATCAACAGTCCTTTGGCCGACAGGCTTTTGGTTAATGGGTGCAAATCAATGGCCTTCTTGTCCTTTTAAGCTTTAACCAAAGGCACAAGACTCCTCCGAATCTTCTTAATTTTGTGATAGAAGAAGACTGGAAATGATTGGACCATGCCTGACAAATACTAAGTGCAATAGACGGACCAGATGAAATCCAGCAGGATGAAAAGAATTTTAATAGGTAAAATCTACAAGGATGAAGATGTCACAGGGGCGGACCCACGTTAGGGATACCTGGGGCGACCGCCCCCATGTAAATTCTTGGACTTCCTTACAAGTGCATCAGCTGATGGCTTGATGCCCAATCCCGACTCGCCCCACCCCCTCGCACCTCGCCCCATGTATAAAAGTTTTCCCACCACACGTCCCCTCCCACTCATTATATTATATAAAGACAAAACCTTTTTTATTCTTTCTTTATTTCGGTTTTTCTAGACATTTAAGAAGGCATCTTTCCAATCATAACTTAAGCAGTGGCATGGAAAAAATGGAACCATAATATCAATAGCAAGCTTCGTAGATTAGTTTGGATGCGATGAAAACGCGAGAAAATGAAGGCACGGCTACTGAAGTGTTGCTACGTTTCATTATGCTTTGTTATTATCTATATGTAGAAATTGGGTTGTGACGCCCATAGAGAAAAGGATTGAACAGTAGAAAAAATTATGTTTAAAATCATGTCTTTCTTTCTATTTATCTATTATACCTATGTGAAGATCAAACAACTAACCCTTTGTGTTTTCTATGGTTAATGGGTTTATCTCATATTAACCTACTTTTTATTTAATCCGATTCTTTATCCCTCTCTGTCTTTTTTTTTTATTTTTTATTTTTTATTTTTATGAGATTTATCTAACCATTATCCACAGTTGGATTCTATTACCGGAACCAATGCATTAAAAAAAAAAATTTAACTTCTAGGTTTTAAAATGAGAGATTTGGTTATCTAACCAGAGGTAGATTGTACTATAATAATATTGCGGATGGAACAAAAGGAAATAACCAAAGACTTATTATTTTTGCATGATAATTTTTTTCATGGCTTGTATGATAATAATTAATATTTCCCTGGAGTTATCTAGGGTTTCTTTATTATCGTTGCAGTGTGATTGCTAATTTCATTTTCATCCCACTAATTTGAATAAAAAATTGTTTTCTTGATGAAAAATTGGTTTGTGTAGTTAAAAAGCTTACGTAGAAACTGAGTTAAATTTTATTTATCAAAATATAAAAAATAAGAATAATGTCTTTAAACCATATAATAAGTGGGGATTATTAGTAGTTGGTGTTAATTTTGACCTTTGCAATTGACCATTGTTAGCCCCACCTAATAAAAAATCCTGACCCGCCACTGTGAAGATGCAACGGTCCATTGCCGATAAGAAGTGAAAGAAGAAACTACAATGGTTGAAACTCGAAAGTGTATCATAAAAGAAATCCACACCAGCACCAAGTCACCAAATAGGGGGAGTGTTGAGGAGTTCCTTTGTTGTTATTGATCATAAAATAAACCACAAGTAGAGCTTAAGTGTTGATAACTATCATCGGTTCCACTCGATGACAGGGGAAGGACATATCTGAACAAACTAGACTTTATTTGGATGCAACTTTAATATAAGGAATAAAAACTGATCCTTAGCATATGCTTTCTCTTACACTATGTAGGCCCTACAAAAGTCCTCTTAAAAATTGGAAATGCGAATACAGGTTTTCATTATTCATATCGGCAGAAATGCAAATACAGGTTTTACCTGTCGGGTAGCCTTTCTCTTTCTCTCGTTTTCTCATAAATGGGCTCATGGGTTGAGGGTACTAAGCTCTACATGATAATGTACAAGCATAAAATTGTTTTTGAAACTATTCTTCCATGTTATGTCTGCCATTTTTTTTTTCTTTCCCATCTCATTCACTTTTCAAGATAAATTTTGAGAATATGAACAAAACAAAGAAAGAAACTATATGACGGTAAGTAGCAGTCTTTTTATAAAGCCCGTGATACTATTTTCTCAAAATGATTGAGAGAAATGGAGTGGGGAAGATAGAAAAATAGCTGAGAAAACAGGAAAAAAAAAAAAAAGAGGACGAAGAAACAAAGGAGTTCTATGTTTTAAGAAAATCGCGTAGTGATCGTTACTCCCCTTAGCATTAAAAAAATGGAGGAGGTCCTGACGGACCTTGTTTGTGTTGTAGAATATGCGGGGACACTTTGCGAGAAATAGCCAAATTCTAGGTTTTTTTTTCATAAAATCCTTAATAAATAAATAGAATTTTCACTATAGATCATGTTCCCCGCCCATTGTTGTCGCACAGTTTCACTTCAATTAATATAAGGTTCACTGTTGAAATACGAAGCTTTGCTTAAAACACAAAGGAAACACATTACTTGCAGATCTAACTGAGTCCCTATTTAAATTAGATGAAATTTGGTTCTTTATAAAATAGGAGGTGGGGATTTATTTTGAGCAGCTCAAAGATATGGATGGCTTATTCAAATCTGAAGAACCCCACCCAGATTTTTCATTAATTCTAAAAGAAACACTTCGACATTTAAAAATTCTATGAAAGCATGCACCTCCAACTGTATATTTTGAAAAATGCAAACTACACTTCAGCAGGTAAAAAATGCAAACTACTTGTCCTTTGATTTAGCCAAAAACAGAGAACAGACAACACCCTTGGTGCTCCTTCTCTGAATGAGAGTGATGTGGGAGTGGGACACCTTTTCTGAATAAAGAACAATGTTTTTGCTGTGGGCGACAAAGTGCCAACCTACGGATTGACCCAAAGACCAGATTTATCAATTCAAAGCAAATGACACCGTCCAATGGCCTACCCAATCCGATTTCTTTATTACCTAATCAGATTTCTTTATTCTCATAAGACTCCCAAGATCTATCGTGGGCTTGCATTATAAAACGCAACCAACCTTGCTGCAAACCAAGAACACCCTCACTTTCTTCTCCAACTACTAACACCACCCCACCAGCTTTCCTTACTTAACTTCATCTTCTTCAATGGCTATTCCTGTGATTGACTTTTCGAAGCTCGACAGCAATGAGAGGCCGGAGACTATGGCCCGGATCGCAAACGGCTGCGAAGAGTGGGGGTTCTTTCAGGTACTTACACTTCATATCTGTTTGTATTGTTATATAAATTTTTTTTTTTCATATAGATTTTTCTCGAGGAAGAGAGTGATGGCATTGTTGGTTTTTGGTGCAGTTGGTGAACCATGGGATACCAGCGGAGCTATTGGAGAGGGTTAAGAAGGTTGTGTCCCAGTGCTACAAGGTAGAGAGAGAGGATGGTTTTAAGGAGTCAGTGCCAGTGCAGCTGTTGAATGAGGTGATGGAAGGGAAGGTGGGGAGAGAAGGATTGGATAACTTGGATTGGGAGGATGTTTTTATCCTTCAAGATGACAATGAATGGCCATCACAGCCCAAAGAGTTCAAGTAAAATTCAAACTTCAAACAGATAGTGAAATTTTTACAATTTGGGTGTGTTTGGATGAGAGAAGGGGTAGAGAAAATGAAGGAGAGGAGAACTCCCCAGTTGTTTTCTCCACCTTCTTCATCTTCTTCTTTTCCTTTTTACACATCCAAACAACTCCATTTAAGTCTCTTTACATCTTGACCAAAAAAAAAAAAAAAGTCTCTTTACTTGTGACTTTTCCATCTCTTGCATATGCCTACTGTCCTTTTTGCTAATTATTAATAACTTCTAATGGTTTTATAATTGTAAATTCACCCTCGTCTTTTGTTAGAAGTGTTTTAAAACCCTCTTGACCATCAGTCAAACTATTCTTTATTCCATTTAAAGAGAATTCAGGCCTCTGTTTTACTAGAGCACCAAAATTGTCTTGTTTATTTCCAAAAGGGGGGCAACTACTTTCAAAAATGAAATATGTTAGTTGTAGTTCAATTAATCTAAGACCGCAGTTTACTTTTAGATGTTGAAGGTTCGAAGTTACACTATTACAACACTTGAGCCACGGGGATTTACCTGGCTCTCATTGGACCTGTAAGGATTAGTCTGTATCAAAGGATTGGGACACCCTTAATCGTAAAAAAAAAAAAAAAAAAAAAAGGAAGAAAAGATTGGCTTTCTAAAAATGTACGAATAAAATTATTATTATTACTTCCTCCTGCAACCATCAATTTCTTAGGCAGTTCTTTAGAAACAGAAGAAAGGCAGTGCCCATATAATTAAAGGGGGAATGAATTTCATCTAATTGGCCTACTTTCTTGCTTGTATGTGCCACAACAGGGAAACCATGATGGAGTACAGGAGAGAACTGAAGAAACTTGCCGAGAAGGTAGCAGAGATCATGGATGAAAACTTGGGCCTTGAGAAGGGATACATAAACAGGGCCATCCGCGGCGGTGATGGCCCAGATGACCACCCTTTCTTTGGGACCAAAGTGAGCCACTATCCACCCTGCCCACAGCCCGATCTAGTGAGTGGGCTCCGGGCCCACAACGACGCGGGTGGGATCATCCTTCTCTTCCAAGATGACAAAGTGAATGGCCTCCAAATCTTCAAGGATGGAGATTGGATCGACGTCCAACCGGTGGCCAATGCCATTGTCATCAATTTGGGTGATCAGATTGAAGTCCTGACCAACGGTCGATATAAGAGCGTGTGGCACCGCGTGTTGGCCACAGAAACTGGCAACAGGAAATCCATTGCAACCTTCTACAATCCATCTCTCAAGGCTACCATTGCTCCTGCACCTGAGCTGGTTGAACAAACAGATGCTCAGTCATATCCAAAGGTCATCTTTGGTGATTATATGGCACTTTATTCTAAGCAAAAGTTTCATCCCAAGGAGACCAGGTTCCAATTACTGATGTCCATGTGATCAAGAAGCGGATGTATGGCAAAGATGTTTTTATATAATTATATGTCCTCACCCTTCTATACCTAAAGAGAAGGATATATTAACTATCAGAACATGTAGTTGTTTTGAATCAATGTTGGTGGCAGTTGGTGTCCCTCAAAATGTATGAGGGCACTGGATATTAACATGTGTAGGGGTTTGTCTCGTAATTAGTAAATTAATAAAGTAGCAATAATGCATTGTTGGTGTTTTCTCTTCCTTTGTTTCTTTTCTTTTTTTTTTTTTTTCTTTTTCTTTTTGTGGCCATCTGCTTAGCAGAGCTGGGATTGGGTTGGGTCAGGCCTGGAGCAGTTGGGTTGACCTCTAACAGTAATGAGTATGAGCTCATTTTGAATCACTGTGAACCCTAACCACACTTTGTTTTTTTTTAATGGTAACAAAAGAGTTCATTAAAAATAAGCATCTAGTAAGAAATGCAGAAAGAACACAAAAAAGAGGAATGGAAAAGGTGCAAGAGACATGTAACACACTCAACCTAAAAAAATAAGACACCCAATTACATGATCACTCCTACCCAAGGAACAAGCCGATCAACCCTTTGCTTGGCTAGCACATCCGCCATGGAGATGGCGGATTTAAACTCATGATAGAAGGAGACTTCAATGCGAGCTGCTAGCTCCCAAATTTCATTGAAGTGGAGTTGAAGTTTCCATGGATTAGCTTTTTGTTTAGAGACCCAAGCAATTGCATTAGAAGAATTAAGGGTTGGATTGGATTGAAGTACAAGTAATCATATTGGGTCAAAGTTGGCAGGTTAAGTAGCATGCTTGGCCTCTACTTGAAGGCCTGAATTATGATCATAAGATGGAGACAGGATTGTCAGAAGAATAAGGCTTGGAAATGATCCTACACATTAGAATGATATTCACCCATGTGTACATTAGGGGCCGAAATGGGCCAGACTGGACTCAAGATTGTAAAAGTATAGGAGCCCAATCAGCTATTGTCAGATGAGCACATAAGCCTACAGGTTTGGCTCAGACTCAGCACCTAAGAAATGGGAAAGCCCCGACATGTGAAATAGAACAAACATATTGCATGGGTGTGTCCGAATCGAGAAAACTTTTCTGGAGGCAGGATCTTCCTCGGCCTGGGGACAATGTATTAGATCCATTTCTAGCATCCAGAGCTTTGAGGCCAATGTAGGAACGGACCAACGGCTTGATCCAAACCTAAAATGTGGTCTTAACTACAATGGTTTTGAGCCCACTCACCTCTTCCCAATTGTGTGGGCTCTCTTTCTCACATTGGACGATGTCTCCCCTCATGTGTGGCCTCTCCCTTCCTATGTTTGCCCGTGCTCTCTTCAATGCGTATGTATGTATGATTGGATGTATGTATTTATATACAAACTTCAGCAAGAATTTCTCTATGTGAATGTCCCAATCCGTATGATCAAGAGATGGGTCCCACCATGAAAAAAATATATTGAGACCCCTGCAAAATTCACAACAGCCGTCGTGACAACATGAACATGCTGGAACGTCTGCAAGATAAAATTCTCTGTAAATTGTATATCTAAAAAATCTAGCACACTATCATTTGCAAAGAAATCTCATTTCTCTAAGGTCCATTATGTTTGCATTCAAATACATGAAAATTGAATACATATTTTTTGTTAAAATTGAAGATAAATTGTGTATTTCCAGAAATGAAAATCAAATAAAAATTTCATTTAGGAAAATTAAAAAGAGGATTTCACGGGAAACAACCTCTTAGATGACCTGTACACTAAAAAAGACCCAGTAGTTCGAGTCACATAGAAAAGATCCTCTTGCAAGATTTTTAATTTTTTGGATTGTTTGACCATGCGATGATATCTTCACATAAACATGAATGAGTGATGGGGTACAATATCATCACCCATTGATTTCTCTTGCAAACCCCTAACTTCATATCATACACTTCCTTCACGTCTACGTTCTAAGGCGACTTTTTACCTTCATTGTATTGATTTATCAATTCTATTCGCTCTATTTTTTTTAATTTCTAATTTATTTATTTATCTTTCCATGCATCCATTGATCGGTTCTCTTCTTTCTCTTCCTAATATTTCTTTTTATTAATGCCAATTGGGTCAATCCTCATCAGGATATGTTGGAGAGAATTCTCAATCTCCGCATTATTTCAAATGTTTACATTCGATCCATAGCTCATGAGTCATGATGATTCCTAACAAAAGAATAAAAAGAAGAAGATCTAGATGCTTGCATATTCTTTAGTCTCTCCAAGCAGAAGACCCACACCATTCCTCTTCTGGAAATGCGCAGTAAGTGTTGTTGTGCGTCTTTTCAGAATGGGTGGTTGATGACTATAGACTTGGAGTTGGATATTTGTCTATTTCATCCCTAGTCTAAAAGAAAAATCGACCTCCCTAACCAGTAAAACACAAAACTATGAGAACAATCACTATGCCATGGAAATATATCCGTGACTGCGACATGTTGCAACTGGGGTTTTCTTTGTTCAAAAAACAAAGGGGAGAAAATCCAGTCGCGGGTTCTTTAAAGACCAACAGGCCTGTCTTTGTGCATGGCTGTTCCAATCACATTTTCTGAGAAAATCTGTGTGAGAGCAATCCCGTAACACCGAGATTATGCTAAGCTTCGGTAACAGTCCCGAATCAGTTTGTCTCGGTTTCGGTTATGTGCAACTTGGCATGTGACAACAGTGTCAGCTCGGAAGCTCAGCAATAGTGTCGGGTAGCGAGGCTACTCTCAGCTCAGTAACTGTACCGCTACTCTCGGCTCGGCAACAGTGCTAGTTGTATGAGCGTCTCGGCAACGGTGCCATGACGCATCCATCTTATGACTATTTCTGATCTCGGTACGAGTACTGAGCGCCAGTTACATATGATCATGCTCCTATGAAAAGTACAGATAAGTGCTGTCAGATAGGGTGACGCGTGATGAAAATAAGAAGTTGACTCTATCATGCGGTCATATCAACAGTCATAGGGAGAATGGAAAACCGTTCGATGAGACTCTCCCTTTTTACCTACCACCAAATGGTAGGGTAAGATCCGATGAGACTTTACCCCCACCTACCTCCACTCAGCAAGAGGCTTGATGAGACTTATATGTGCATGGGATTAGTTCCAGTGAGGTACTTGCGTACATACACCTACACACCCAATCTTGTATTTCTCCTCTCCACTCATTATTTACTTAGTTGCAGAACTAACTTAGGCATCGGAGTGCCTTCGACTGACAACAGCCAGGGCCTCTGACCTTTGTTTCTCTCATTCCCTTTCAGGTCTTAGGCGTTCGGTCTTTCTCTAAAGAGTTCTACATTCACCTAATTAAGTTCATGTCATTTTTGGCACCTACAAAATCCATTTATGTTGGTGAGATGGAGAAAGAAGAGGGAGATGAGGAAAAAGAAAGAGAAAGAGGATGGCGATGAAATAAAAAATGATATGGTCACTCCCCTCCAAATTGAAAAAAAAAGAAGAAGCAATTGGCCCCATGGGACCACATCCATGCATCAATATTTAGGAGGTTCTTTTCTCGTGCATGGGCCCATCTAAGATGTTTTTTCCTCTAAAATTCTAAAAAATAGATGGTATCTTATGGTCATTTTTAAAATTCATCTTTGATCTTTATTTTTAACCTCCTGTGTATTTAATTCCAATGTATTTAATGTAAATAAAGGGGAGCCTCGTAAAAGTGCTCAAATGGGCCCCACAAAGAAGAGAAGTTTCAATGAGATGCTCAATGGGCCCCACAAAGTGACCCAAAGCTAAGCCCACCCACACTTCTCAGTTATTCTGATTCCTCCCGACTTTGATTTTTACCTTTTAGGAAGCCCAGAAGAAGCAGCGGCATTTCCTTTCCATCATCATCTGTTACGAGAGAGAAATGTCGAGGAGGGGAAAGCGAAAGGATGAAGAGGAGCTGGGAAGTGACGGAGGTGACTCCGATGGATCCAAACAACCCAAGAAAAACCCCAAAAGATCTGCAGATGATGACGAAGACACTGATTCCATCACCATCTGCGATGTACACTTTGCCCCCTTTTTTTCTCCTTCATTTATGCTTCTTCTTTGCCCCCTTTTTCATTACACTGGGTGTTTTTGCAGATATCGAAGAATCGAAGAGTTTCTGTGAGAACCTGGCAAGGAAAAGCCGTAGTCGACATCCGTGAATTCTACATGAAAGATGGAAAGCAAATGCCTGGCAAGAAAGGTGGATTCTTTACTTGTCTCTCTATCTACGGGTGTATTTTTCAGGGGCATTAGGATTTTCATTTTTTTTTAGTGTTTTGGGTATTTGGGTTTTCACTATTTGAGCCTTTGTGTATTTGGGTTTTGCAAGTTTGGAGCTTTTGGGTGTTTGGGTTTTCATGGTTGAGTGTCTGGGTTTTTATTTGGATTCTCAATTTTCGAGTGTTTGGGTATTTTGGTTTCATGTAAGGAGATTTGGGTATGTGGGTTTATATTATGTGGGAGTTTGTGTATTTGGATTTTCATTTTTGGAGCATTTGGGTGTTTGGGCTTACATGTTTAGAGCGTTTGGGTGTGTGGTTTTTCATGTTTGGACGTAGTCAGCATTAGTTGATTCGTGTTGGGAATTTCATGCTTACATTTTTCCCTGTTTTCCTTTTCACATGTGTGGTCTTTTTAATGATTTGTTTGGCTGATTTTGATTGATGTTTTATGTTTGCTGATGATGGCCATGGCAACAGAAATTAGGGTTTGCAGACTAGGATGCTTTAGTGGGTGGTGTGCAAGAGAAGTGTTTTTCAGTAAAGGAGGATAATAATGAATTAGTAGGCAAGAGAACCTTATCGCTTATACGAAATAGGAGAATCATAAACTGGCAGGCAAGAATCATCATATTCAAGTGAAAGATTTGTGCAATCGTTACAAATAACTGTACCATAATTACCAAATTAGTATTGGAAATTTCACAAGGCATATACACTGGTTGCATTTCAACCATAATGTGTGAAATATATTTGAGAACTGGTGAATGAGGAACATAGATATCTTTTCCGCAAAATGAACTTCCCTGTGAAAATGATACAAACCATTTAAATGGCAATTTATTATGTAATACTGGTATCTTGTGGTTGGCTGCTACAATTTAAAGTTCACTCCAGCACAAACTTGTTCCATAGCATCTGATACATTGGCCTAGGAATGGACAGAATATGATGCTTATCATTTTGAGAAAATGAAGATATGCACTATCTTCTTAGCAACTATGAGGAGTGTGCAATTAGCTAATAACTTGTAATGTGTTTGTGCATGATTGCTAGTTCATAACTTGCAGTATTGCATTGCTTGGCTCCATGTTACTCTGATAAGATAGTAATAGGTTAATGTGGACTTCGATGAAGCATATGGGTGGTCCACTTCTTAGCATTATAACATATTAAACCATATTGTTGCTACATAGAGGATGGATATAGTAACATTATAGGAGTGTATTATTGTTATCAAGTGTATTACTGCAGTAAACCAGTGAAAAAGCTTGTGTGATTCGCAGAGATCCTGAGTGAAATGTTGTGTTGATGTGTTAGAGCAAGGGAAATGCAGTTCATCTTGTTCTTTTTCCATTATGTTGTGGGGATATGGAAGGAATGCAAAGATTTCCATTAATATTAGTCTAATACCAATAACAACGATGGATCATTTTTGAGATATTGGGAAGGGCAAAGTTTAGGTGTTCTTTACGGGTATATCAACTTTCCCGTTATCAAATGTGGGATGAAATCAAGGCTCTACTGCACAAAGGGTCTGAGCCAGGGTTTAAAAAAATGGCCGTTACGATATTTTGAAGTTAACTTTCATAACGTCACCCGGTCACCGTTACAAAAAAAAAAAAAAAAAGGCTAAAATATTGGCCCATCTCGAGTCTCGACCGATATGCTCAAAATAACAGGCAGCAAAATATTGGCCGATGGCACTTCAAACCCTAAAACCACAGTTGCAAATTTGGGGAAAAGAGAGATGGGTTATGCAATTGCAAAAATGGGGAGAAGAAAAAAAAAAAGAGAGAAAAAAAAGGAGATGGGGAAAAAAGACATTCGGCATACTTGGATGCATGGCATCAGAACCGGATAATCAAAGTCGACTGCACGTTTGCACCAGGTCAAGGTCCGGATGCTGCTGCTTCTTTTCCTTCTTCCTCTTCCACTGTCCCACTTCTTCTTCCCTCTCTTTCTTTCGCATCACTGCGCCTGCCACTGCTACTGTCTCTGGCTCCCTTCACATCGTCACCCCTGCATATTGCCTTCTCCTCTTCCCCTTCCTCTCCTGTCTTTACCTCTTCCTCTCCTCCTCTTTCCCTCTTCTTTTTCCTTTTCTCCCTTTTCTGTTTCGATTGCAGCAACCTGCCCTTTTAAGGGCTTGTTCTCATAGCCTCACACGGTCCATAAGAACCCATTTAGATTTGGGTTTTAAAGTCCTTGGGTCCCCCATTGTTTATCATTTTTGCTAAGACCCATTAGACATTTAATAGATGCGCTCAATGTTACTCCTTTTTTAAGCTCAATGTTACTCCTTTTTTAAAATTATAACTCTTAATATAATTGAAAAAAAAAATCATAACTTTTGATACACTTAAAGAAAATTTAAACCATTAAAAATACATGCCCCTTTCTCAAATGAGGCCTCACACAAACTTATTCCCTTAAAATAGAAAGTAATTATTGTTTTTGTTTACATTAATGATATTTGATTGTAAAAGTATTTGATAAACCTAGTTTCTTGTAAAAGACTAGATTATGAAGTCTCATTTTAATAGGCCAATGATTCTAATAATGTGGCATGGTTAATTTGACGGTGGGTCCAACTTTAATTAGAGTGAAACTTTTTACAAAGCTAATAGAATTTGTGATGATTGTTTTTGAGTGGTTTGGATTATAAATATGAATTACATCAATGGATATATAAATAATAAGGATGGGGCAAAATATTAAACAAGACATAGCATATCTAATAGTTAAAGATTAAATAGCAGTGATAAGAATGTTGTGATTTGAGGGGACTATTATTTTGTTTTATAGCGTGTACTAATGAAAAAGGACACTATTTTTTAACATATTCCAATATTCTGGTTTTTTCGGATATTTCTCAATTTTTTATTTTGGGGTAAAAGAAAAATTGCACTGCGATGGACCGCGAACTGCAACGCGATGCCGTTTCAGAATAGTTTTTGGGGTCGAATGTGATTTTGAACCATGGTATGAGCAACGATGTTCCATGCTTGGATAACCCCTTCAAAACCGTTGTTTGAAGTTTGACTTTATTGGCTTTAGCATAGCGTTTTAAAACTTAGTTGAGACTACTCGGCCTGAGCCATGACCGAGTCAGGTCGTTCCCGACTTGGCCGAGTCATCTTCTTCCTTTTCTCTTAAGTCCTTCCTCTCTCTCTCTCTCTCTCATGTATTCTAACACTTTCAACACCACACCCATGAAAGCCCTAAACCCTAAAACCATTTCTTGTTTTCTTGTACGCTACACCCATCAAAACCCCAAATCCTAAATCCCTTTCCAGTTTCTTTAGCCTTGTCTTCCAGAAGACCCTACCAAAAAATCATTGCTTCTTCCATGATTCTACCTCTCCCATGATTTTATCATTCTTCTTCTTCTCAGTTTTTTAATGACTTGTCAGTTTTTTAATGAAAACCCCCATCTCCCAAATCTTAATAAGAAAAACCCAATTCTCCTCCTCTCATGATGAAAAGGTTGCCTCCCTAAACATAATGTCTTGCTCTCCTAGTAGCTGCAGGATGCATGAACACATTTGATGATGAGAACTTTTATCACCTTGGCATGGTCTGAAGCATCTTGAGGAAGCTTTGAACTGACACTTGTGTATTGAAGGGACTTGATGGATGAGATTAGTTGGAAAAGGATTTTATCACCATCCACTATTGTTCTTTTCTGATTATTTAGAGATGCAATATAATTTAGTCATTTACAGATGGAGAGTTTTCAAATTCACAAGGAAGCAGATATCTGGCGGATCAATTAGCTTACTGAGGGGCTATGATGCCCAAATACGGATGGGATATGTTGTGGGCATGGATTTTACATTTAAAAAGTGAAGTATCGGATACGATATGACACAATACATTGCCTGTTTTGAAGTATCCGAGCATTATAGTTAAGGGGTTGAACGCTGGTCTGTAGCATGTCTTGTTGATGATATCATGCACCCATGACATACTTGGGAAATTTGTTTAAGAGACCATCTCAGTTTGGACTCCAAGCTAAAATGAAATGTTTCAGCTGATTCAGGATTCCGGCAAAACATTTCAGAGTTATGTTTCGTAAAAACATATATTTCAATAGAAAAATATATGACGAATATTAAAAATTAAAAATATGATTTGATACATTTAGTTTTTTCTACTAAATCAACTCTTAATATGGAATGTATGATCATGGACGTAAAAGGCGGCCGATACATAGCGTATTGGCCGCAAAATCGGGTGTAGACCGCTACACTTTTTCTACCAAATATCGCCGCTCACAACTGTAGCAGCCGCTACAATTCCATAGAGCCGCCATGTAGTGGCTGGGTTTTTAAATCGACCCCCCTCCTGCTTTCTTTCAGTGCTGCTTCCTTTTCAGGAAGAACAAAAAAAGGGAAAAATAAAATAGATAGATAGAGAGAGAGAGAGAGAGAGAGAGAGAGAGAGAGAGAGAGAGAGAGAGAGAGAGAGAGAGAGAGGAGGACATACCTGGCGGCAGCGGCCTCAGCAGTGACAGCGGCAGCGCCGCCTCCAGAGAATGCATGAAAACTCAGTCAGGGGTTAGTGGGTTACCAATGATTGGTGTTATTAGGGATTCAAGGCTCGGTTGTTTTGGGGAAACAGGTATTTTTGCAAGTAACTTAGGAAAGCAAAGTAGATTGCTTTTCTCTAATTTTTCAATGGTAATTATCGCATCTATTGAGAAAACTTCTTAGATTTTTCTTCCTGACATGGGTGTATGGGAAGTCTTGTTTGTCATAACTCTTTGATGTAACTTTTTTTCTTTTCATCTATCCTTTTCTTTGTCATCTCCTTTTTTACTTCATATTAACCCGTTTTCTAACTTCAAAAAAGAACGTATGCTTCTTATCTCTTATTCTGTTGTTGAGAGTCATTAGAAATTTATAAAACCCTAATAAAAACTATACAAATTTGAAAAAGATGCACAACCCATTGAAGTAAACATATGAGTCACAGTGTGAAACTATTGGAGAGAGTAATAGAGCAAATACTTGGATAGAGAGCAAGATATATGAAAATCAATTTTGTTTCATGCTAGGGAGGTCAACTATGGAAGCTATTTTCTCACTTTGTCAATTATTGGAAAATATCATGAGAAGAGGAAAAATCTTCATATTATCTTTATAAATCTAGAGAAAGCCTACGACTAAGTGTCTAGAGAATTGATTTGGCGGGTTTTAGATAAAAAGAATGTCCCACGAGGTTGGATTGACATCATTAGGACATGTATGAGGGAGCAGTAACTAGTGTGAAGACCACCTATATAGAGACAAGTGAGTTTTCATTGATTATACGGTTGCATCAAGGGTCAACTTTAAGCTCTTATCTTTTGGACTAATTGTGGATGATTTAACTGCTCATATTCAAGAGGAGGCACCTTGGTGTATTTTGTTTGCAAATGATTTAGATATAGTATTAGGGGATAAATTGAGAGATGGCGTGAATGTGAAACTTGAGAGATGCCATGGGGATTAGAATACAAGGGGTTTAAACAAGTCGTACAAAGACATAATACATGAATTGCAACTTTAGTGGGGATGTGCAAAGAGATCAAACTCCTGTGAGAATTGAAGTTTAAAAGATTCCCTTTGATACCTTGGCTTTATAATTGCTAGGATGGAGAGATTGAGGAGGATGTCAAACATTAAGAACTGAATGTTTGAAGTGGAGACTTGTTTTAGGAGTGCTTTGTGATTTGCGTTTACCAAAAAGATTGAAGGAAAATTTTTACAGGTTAACAACTGGACTAGCAATGACCTATGGTATAAAATGCTGGCCAAGCAAGATACAACACATGAAAAATGAGTGTAACAGAAAAGGAATGTTGAGATGTGTGTGGGGTAAAACCAGGAAAGATAATATAAGAGTGCATTCGAGGGCATTTAGGGGTAGCATCAATGGGTGATAAATTAAGAGAGACTCGTTTGAGATGGTTTGGGCATGTCCAACGTAGGTCGGCAACAAAGTCAATGAAGAGAACTTTTTCTATGCAAGTTGATGGCCAGCCAAGGAAAAGGTTTAGGCTGAAGGGGACATGGATGGAGGTAGTGATGATAGATCTGAAGAAGTGCAACCCATCAGAGGATTTTGGCCTTGGATGGTTTAGAATAGAGAAATAGAATTGACATAGCTAATTGCAACATAGTTGGAACAGGGCTTTCATGATGATAATGTGGTGGTGGTGGTAATGATGATGATTTTGGCCTAGGATAGACCGGAATGGAGAAACATAATTCATGTAGCTAACCCCAACATAGTTGGGACAAGGCGATAAGGATTTTGTCCTTTAGATAGAATGGAATGGAGAAACATGATTCCTGTAGCTGACCCCCAACGTATTTGTAATAGGGCTGCAAAGATGAAGATGATGAAGAAGATGATCTTGCAGTCCGTTGAAGCTATGGATAGTGGTAGCCTCAATACATTAATAATGAGTTTTCCTCAACATGGTTAGGTTTTTGAGCATTGGCTTTGGCAAGAGCATACACCTCATTCCAAACTCATGGCACTTGTGAAAAAGATACCTCTGTGAAGGATAGTGCAGTTATTACTTAAATGCAAGCCTCCAAGATCCCTTTGACTTCCATTGATCATTCCAAAGCGTTAACTGAATCACCTTCCACTACCATTGGAACCCAAAGAGGCTTTTTCTTTTTTTGGTTTTGAAAAAGAGAAGGCACTCTCTTGTAGCTAAAACTTTTGTTTGATGGTTCGAGCCTCTCTTCTGGGACAGGAGAAGGCTGAAATTATCTCCTCAAACCCAGAGGACTCATACTGCAACAAAAATGTCACCTATGTCGAGTTTTCATTGCCCATCCAAAGGGGAGTAAGATGATGAGACCAAAGTACCACATTTCACTCCCCAAGTAGAAGATAAGCATCTTTATCATTTGAACAAAAAAAGAATGTCTTAGTGTGGCAACCATTCTACCTTGATTAATTTTCTTTTTTTTGGCATATTTAACAAACCCAATAAGGTTTGCTTTAGCATGAGCTGTATATAAACAGAATCACCACAATTCAATTTAGTTGGATTTAACAGTCAGGTTTCCATTTTGTTGAACAATATTTGGTCAAGACTATTGACATTGATGTCTTCGCCTTGCAAAGGCATCGTGCTGCTTCAATTGTACCTCTATTAGATGCCTTGACATTTTTGGCACGTCACTATCAAATTCTCCTGCTTCAATTGTACCTCAATTATATGCCTTGACATTTTTGGCACATTACCGTCAAATTCTTATACTTCATAGTCCTCAAATAAACATGTTTTGTCATTCCCAATTTCAATGTACTTCTACTGAGTACATATAGATAATATATCACATGCACCCTTAGTGTGTTTTGCTTTAGCATCATTTTTGGCATCCTTTGTGTGTTTTGCTTTAGCATCATTTTTTCCTGTAACTTCTCTGCTGACGATTCTCAGTGAGTCAAAGTTTATTCTACATAAAATGGAAAAGAGGAAATGCGGTCTTGTAGCATTTGCATTGCGAATCAAACCACCTTGATAAAGTTTCTTTTTTCTTGACATATTTAACAAACCCATTAAGATTCGCTTTAGCATGAGCTGTATATAAATCAGAATCATCATTTTTCAGTTTAGTTGAATCTAACACTGGCAGCTTTGCATTTTGTTGAACAATATTTGGCTCAAGACTACTGACATTGATACCTTGACTTTGGTAAGGCATCACGCCACTTCAATTGTACCTTGAGGCGAATTGCTCCTGCTTGGATTGTAACTCATTTATATGCTCACTCCCTTTACATTTCTGACACATCACCATCAAATTCTCATGAATAATAATTCTCAAATAAACATCTTTTGTCATCCTCAAATTCAATATAAGTACATTGGTCTTCTGAGTAGAGAGAGATGTAACTTCACACGGACCCCAAATGATGTTTTCTTTTAGCATCATTTTGGCTGCAACTTTTCCATTGACCATTCTCAGGAACTCAAAGTTGATTATGCATAAGAATGGAATAGAGGAAATGCAGTCTTGTAGCAGCTTATTAGTAGTCCCTACTCCTTAGAAAGGGCTTGAATTAGTGGTACAGATGCCATATTATTGGGCTGTTTCCATATACTATTTGCATTTCGAATCAAACCACCGTGCATCCACAAAAAAAATAAAAATAAAAATAAAAATAAAATAAGCACACACAGGTTACCTACTGCACTCGCACGAAAGTGGAGCTTGAAAATTCCCGTCAGTGGTGGTCTCAATGTCGTAATAATTATAAGATTATGCTGACTATCTTCCAACAACTAACAATTTCACTATTACTCCATGAAAACGGCTTAGTTGTAACCACCAAAGATATTGCTCAATGGCGCATGGTTGCTAGTAGTGCTGGCATCTTAGCTGTTTTGTTATTGTATCATTGACCTTTTCGCCCTCTCCAAAGAGGCCAAAGTGCAGCCACTGAAGCAAGCCTCCATAGAGTTCTTTCAGAGCCCATACCTAGCATCCAAGATAGAAAGTGGTTCTCAGAGCAGTCTGGATTGTAGATACATACTGACCGATTCTTATAATCTTGTTCCATATTTGCTCAGGGCTCAGAGCTTGTCAACAGTGGGATCCTTTCCTGAAATCAGCGTGTCACAGTTTATGAATCTCGCTGAATTCAGTGTGCCACACTTCTTTTCAGTGAGAAGGAATAGTTGCAGCATTGATGGTGACTTCATCTATCCCTAACCGTTCACCAACAATGTTACCTAGATGCTAACCACCTTATTCTTTTTCAATTGAGAACACATGGGACCTGTTTGGTTGCTGGACAGGACCTGGCATAATTTTTGTTGTTTTGACCCTTTTGAGGAAAATGGTATCATTTTTTTAAAAAGGGTTGAACACCATATCTTTTAGCTGAACAGACTGAATTGTATACAAGAATTAGTTTGTAGGACAACCTGGACACACCCATCATAGGTGTAACACACCCTTTTGTCATAGTGTTGAATTGTGATACTCCAGTCGTAACTTCTATGATTTTGAGTGTTTCTGTAACATGTGAATCTCACCGGTGCTCCTATTTTATGCTTTGAAGGCGATAAGATATTGCATGGTAAGTTTCTTGATAATGCTTAAATACTGACATTCTTGCCCTTTTTTCTTCTTCACAGGGATATCACTTAGCATGGACCAGGTATTCTTGTTTTGTAGGATTATTATTATTATTATTATTATTCCCGCTTTTGATAGCTTCTGCAATTCCGTCATTTTGTTCACTCTTTCTTCTGTGTTTGATGAAGTGGAAGATACTGCGGGATCATGTGGATGAAATCGACCAGGTAGTGGCGGAGAACTCCTAGATTGCAGGCTTGCATTGCTAACACGGATGGCTGTAGTGAGGATTGTAAGGAAATCTTGTAAGGGTGAATATCGACTTCTGTGTATCATAACCCTCTGAACTAACTTTTTCCTAACTGAAGTTTTCCCGTGTACTTTTTTGTTGCTGTGGAATGTAAATGGTTCTTTTGCCTGGAAAGTTTGTGATGAGAATCTATTTTTGTTTTTGACGATGGTAGGGAACCTCTTCATATGCTGCACACCCATTACAAATCAAGAGGCCTTTTGTTTCTCAGCATGAATATGGGAATGTAGAAATGTGCAAGTAAACCAGGGTGCTGCTAGTTTTTTAGTGAGCTGCTGCATCTTGTTTTCTGTTTCTAACTGATCTGATGCATCCTACATGTTGCTATTTGGTTTGCTATTTTACCACCAGCTTGACATTTTAGGCCAAAAGACCTGCAATACCATACATAAGCAAGAATGAGGTTCGACAACTGGAACGGTAGGCAGCGATATGCTAAGCGACTCCTTGTAAACCTATCAGAAGGCCAAAATCAATTTGATGACCCTACAACTCTCTTCTTGCTACCATTCAGATTAACCACCATTTAACTTAACATGGTCTAACCTGAACTAAAGGTATAACCCCTAGTAACTGAGAGATAAATTCTTCTTCATAACCACAACGCAAATGAGATATAAATATTTCTTCTTCTTTTCATATCCCCTGGTAAGTTAGCACAAGTGAACGAGTGGAATCCATATATTGATCAACCTGAGAATGAAACCAAACCAGATGTGAGTGAGTTAGAATTACGTGCAATGTATTTCAAAAAAAAAGAAAAGAAAGGATCCTCTCCAATTAGAATCCCACCTGTACTGTACGTCTGTACCACTATACCAACTTAGAAAAAATAAATTAAAATGAAATGAAACTTAGAAGGTGTTCTTTTTTTCTTTTTTTTATTGTCCTTTTCTTTTCACCCCTGGGTCTCAATGCACATAGAAATCTGACTTGATTTGGACTTGGGCAAGACCAAGATGGCTAGAATAAGTTGACCTGTGTTGACTGGACTTTCGAACCATGATTAAGAAGAAGAAGAAGAAGAAATATTTCTCTTAGTGGAACCCTCCTAGATGCATGACAATCAAGGGACATCAAGGCATGAAAGGTGGGAACATAGGTGAGATTAATACAGTATATTAACCCAATTAAATTATCTTAATCCTTAGTTTTAATCCATCAAGTTCAATGGCAATACACCACACAACTTTTTTGTGATAAAATTTAATGGCCAATAATGTCTGAAAGAGTGGAATGTTTGTTCCAATTCATGGGATGGTAAGGTTGACTTGATTGAAGATGGCCCCCATGCCTCAAGAAATGCGGTTGGAAATGTAAGGTCCATCAATATGAGTGACACATGAAAGGACTACAACTGGGATGTGGGCCAAGTTCCATCCCTTCGTCATAGCCTCAGCGGTGGTTTTCATCAAATAACTACTTTAATGACTTAAACAAGTTGGTCCTAAACCACGAGACGAGATCCCGTGAATGGACATGGTCTGCTTGAAACCCAAATCCCTCAGCTTCACATTTGCATAACTAATGTATATCGTTTAGAAATTTCCCTTTAAAAATCTCCAAGTTAGCAACTTTCTAGCAAGATGTGCCCTTGCATGGGATGTGATTTTTTTTCTTCTTTTTTTTAATTTCACCGTGTTTTGGATGAAAAAAAACTGTAGTGGAGAAGTGGACCTGTGATGTGACACTAGCAAGGTTTGTTTAGGGGGGCCAAAGAAAAAAAAACTTAGTAAAATTATAAAATTTAGTAATAAAATACACAATAATTAAATTATTAAAGTTGTGATCGATGTTCTTTCATTGAGTCGAAATCATCTATTATGGTTTCAATAATAATTTTTCCTGCAATTCCTTTTTTAATATATAAAACTAAATAATTTACAAGAAATTCATCCTCCATTCTGTTGCGAAGTGAAGTTTTAACAAACTTCAGTCATCACCATATGCATTTGAGAACTGCTCCTGTAAATGTGGTAAAGAGTGGCGGTTCTCACCTAGCTGGTAAAGGTTTGAACACTGAGTTGTGTAGGCTCCCTTTCCACGTGTGGGCTACTTTTCCACTTGAGTTGGTTGTCTTTTCTTGTATACAGGCTCTCTCTTGAGTCCCAGTCTCCTTGGTTGGGGTACCCAAAAAATGTAAGAAAAAAATAAATCTCAAAATGGGTACACATCCGGTCCTTTCGTACACACGTAACTTGTAAGTTGCAACTTAAGACTTTATTATTTAAAAACTCAAAGAAAATTATTAATAACATCCCAAATCTAAAATGTAAATCATTCAAAAGCATGGTTCTGCCATATTTTATATCCTTAAATAAATTTCTTTAACCGAATTATTCTGACATGGATAATAATAATCAAAATAAAAAATACAACTATATTCCTTTATCGACGATGGATTACCCGATTGATCTAAAAATTAATGTAATAATAGAACACAAAATAGATGTTGATTTTAAGCAGATTATATTTTAATAAAAGCCAATGACATGTAGTAAAATTAGTGCATCTATACAATGCATGGTATAAAATATCGGTCAATATGAACCGGTATCATTCGATACCGGTCCGATATTTTGATGTGATACCAGTCTTGGTATCGCAGACCAAGATATCCTCAAAATATCGGTCAATCTCGGTCGATAGTTTTAAAAATATCGATTTAACTGATATATCGGCCAATATTTTGAAAATATCAGTCAAAATTTCGTCCGAGATGGAATAATGATAAAAAAAACCCTAAATTTCTTACTTTTTCCCTCATTCTTCCCCCACCGTCTTCCTCTCCCCTCATATCCTTAGAGCAACCCCTCCTCCATAGCTCACTCTCTTGCATATTTCCAGCACTATTTCTAAAAGAAATCATTTTATTTTGGTAAGAAAATCAACATAGCTCCCTTATTTTAACTATTATGTATTTTTTAACAATCCATACCGAATAAATGATGATGATATCGGGCCTAGGCGATACTCCACTTGGAATTAGGCTGTCATGCTCATCAATCTCTCTCTCTCTCTCTCTCTCTCTCTCTCTCTCTCTCTCTCTCTCTGTGTAGTCTCCCCTAAGTTCAGGTAAATCATAAACCATTTGATCCCCAAGTGCTTTTTGATTTTTGAATCTCACTATCATATTTCAAATCTTCATGGTCTTGGATTTCACAACTTATTTGATGATTGAGTTAGTATTAAATGATGATTGATATGTTATCTTTATTTTCTTATATTTTACACTAATAAATTGATCATGAGCCAAAATAATGGTTGCATTATATAAAATATTGGAGAAGACAGTGAGTCAATGACACAGACAGGATCCATGATTTATGGTGACCGATATTTTGATTTATTGTTATTACTAAAGGGAAGAAACATTGTTTTCCAGTATTTTCTAATATTAAAGGTTTTTTTGATATTTTTGTCAATTTTTTTGGATTAAAAAAAATTAATACCATGATGACCTTGACGGACTGATAACCGCGACCAATACCGATATGATATCGGTTTTTGGCCCCGGCCGATACTGCGATCAATACCGCAATTTTGATTCATGATACAATGTGAAAAAAAAAATCTATAAAAGGGAAAGTAGGTTTGTCGGTCTTCTTCTCCATACCTCAAAGTATTTGTAAGTATGCAACCTACAACTCTTTTCAAGATCTCCAACAAGAAAACGTACATTCTACTCTTCTTCTCTTGGATCAAAGATTTAGGGCAAATGTAGATAGGTTAAATTGAAAATTGAGAAATCTCCTCTCCAATCTCCATCAAGCCTTCCTTATTTATTCTCTTTTCTTTTCTTTTTCCTTTCTTTTTTTTTTTTCATTCAAAGTTTTTTCCAAAATAAAAAATATTTCTGTTTCCTTTTTCAAGAGTCAAAATCATGTTGAAAAAAGCCCAAAACAATGGAGGGGCCAAAGGATGGCTTTAAGGGAATTTTAAGATGCCACTAGTAACCTCACTGCTATGCTTGCCTTTTTATACAATAAAAAAGTGTGATAAATTAGGTATTGTAACCACTGACAAAACTTGGTTTTAATGGGCACTTCTTCTACCCAAAAAAGAGAAAAATGGCACTTCCTCCATCACCTATATTTTACCTGTACTATTAAGACAAGGATTTTAACACACACACCCCTTTACATTTTACTTTATTTTTACTTTTTGTATGACTTGACATTCGTATCTTTGCTTCATTGTATTTTTTAAAGTAGGGAAATTCTCAAAAACTCCCCATCTAAAATGGGGTGTTTTTGCCCCTTCAGACTTGTCCAATTTAATGATGCCACCTCGTGTTAATGATGCCACCTCACATTGGTCTACTTATTTTAAAGATGTATAATTTTAGGAGATATTCTCACACCCCTAATATCTCTCCTCTCTCTTTGTCCGTCCAATCCCTGTTTTCTCTCCACTTGTTTCCTCCTTCATATTTTATCATGCCCATGCACATCAAGATGATACTCCAAATCAGTACCATCATGTAATCTTTCTTAAATAAATAAATTTATTCGAGAAAAACATGGACAATTCTATGATTACAGGATGGTTGTCATCAAAGAATGTCATCGTAGGCTCACGTGTGGGGCCTATGATGATTGTCATCAAAGAAAATCCAACGGGTAACGCCTGACTTTATTCATGTCGTTGGGTTATGAATTATGACTACAATTCTCCATGTTATAAGGAGAAGATAAAAAAAGAGAGGATAGATTAGCTGGTTTTTAGGAGAATCAATTGGGAACCAAAAAAATCGCCCCTTTGTATGGACCATCACTCGGCCTTCCTTTCTATCTTTCTTTAATGTGTATATATATAGAGAGAAAGATAAGGGTATGATATTGATGACATGTGTCAAACTTTGATAAGCTAAAAAGGGGAGTTTTTCTTTGCAAGAAGCCAGGGGAGTTTTGTAGCGTTCCCCTTTAAAGTAACATGTTTTGCACGTATCTAATGTATTTAAAGTGACCTTCATATCTAATGTTTGATGCAAAAAAATAAATAAATAAATAAAAATCTCATACTCCATGCAATTCTCCCTTTTATTAAACTTTTGATCACATGAACAGATTTCAATCACATGGATCGTTGGCAAATAATACATAATGCAATTTCTTATTTATTTATTACATTACATTATCAATCGTATGGATTTGGATGTATGCATTCAACAAAACAAAAGTTAACTCTTAGATCAGAAGCGTACCTTGCATCATCGATCCAGATGATGAAGCTTGATGGTGATAGCCTTGGCCTTGCATTATGTCGAAAGTTTAGATCGAGAACCTTTAATCACTTATGTTCAAGATGAACAATTGTGATCGAATGAGACTCTTAACTTACTCCCTCGTAAACCTCACTTAATGCGTGAATAGTGATGGAATGTCACACAATTGTGTTGGTTAGAGAGAGTGACCGAGAGCCATGTATTTATAGGAGATATTGCCCTCACTCCATCAAAGAGACCCATAAGGATGATTGTACGTTTCCTTCTTTGGATTTAATTAGGTTCAATGCAAAATGCAATTAGAATTCATTGAATCCAAGTCAATTCCTTAAAACCGATGAAGATGAAAAGGGATGAAGATCAATGGGCATTCCTCTTGGTTTTTTCCAAATTAATGTGAAATACTCCAACACTCCCTTTTGCAAATATTATCATATATGGAAACTGTTAAGATATTTTCGAATGTAGGGTTTCTCTCAAGATATTATTGTGGAATAGGTTGTACAAAATAAGTTATTTTAAATACTATACAGTCTTAAAAATAAATCGACTTGTATGATTTTTACTACTTTAATTCGGATTGCATCTCATTTTTCTCATTATAATCTTAGTTTTCAAGTTATTTTGAAAATATCATAATGTAATTGAGAAATTATTATGCCATCATTCAAGTCATTATCTCTGGATAATATCATGATACTTCCTGGAAAAATAAAGACCCAATGGTTTAGGCCCTGCCTAAATAGGGCCGTTTGTGTAAACCAAGCACGGATAAGTCTTCAATTTTTTTGTTTATCACTTTTTCACTGTTCTATAAAATATTTATTCTTTTAGAAGAATATCATCTTAGATGTCCAGTGCACCAAAAAGGCTCTCATAGTTTATTTGTAACAGTAAAATCTCATCTGTTAAATTTCACTTTCGTTTGAGTGACAATATCATTGCTCATTTTTTTTATCTTTCTTCAACGGAAACAAGCAACAATATTATCATATAAACAAAAGTGAAAAACAGCGGGGGCATATACTGTTCTAGATAAACTATGAGGGCTTTTTTGTGGCACCGAACGACTAAGGTGGTTCTTTCCGATAATTTTCTCTTCTTTTACCAATATAAATTGGAATTAAAATAAAAAACTATTTGCTGGAGGATCAGAGACTTTATTTTCAGCACCTCAAGATTCTGGTGTTGCTTGCACAAATGGGTCTAATGAGGGACCCATAAGATTGATTTGAAGAAAGCTGGGCCCCACATGTTAAATCATGGTTAGCTATCAGCGGCTTGACACTGATGGAAGAACAGGATCATTTCTTGCAAGTAACATCCCACCTGGTTTGACCAGGATTGAGTGGGCCCATCACAGCATCCCAAAATGACTGTCCAACGCCAAATGAGGGTGAAGAAAATCGTGCGGTTCACATTAAAAGCAGGTGAGATCCTTATTCTCAATCTTCTCTATCATTATTAGACCTGCTGTTGTACATGCTTACTACAAAAATCAGCCTATCATCATCCACTGACCATGCCTACGATGCACACTAATTATAAAGTCTAGTGGGTGGCCCACTTCTTGATTAAATGGCTGTGATCATGGGATTAAATAGCAATTTAGGCCTTAAGCAATCCAGTCGGAGTTGGACCTACGTCAATCACAGTGCACACAAGTGTTTGTGGTGGGCTCCATAAGATGGGTGGAATTGCTACTTTTTTCTTGGGGCTGTTAGATTAGATGAGACAGGAAATGGGAAATACAAATTCTTGGAATCTAAGTTGGATTCTTCTTTCCAATACAGAAGTGCTGAAGATCATCTAGGTGTTCCAACTTATTTCAAGCTTTATTTGTCATCTTCATCTTCCTCAAAATAATGAAGATCATAGTTCGGCTTCACTGGATCCCTATATCATCCGATCTCCTCATCATAATATTTTTTGTTTCCATATCTCTTTCATGAATGATTAAGGGTAGAATGTGGGTAATTTTATGTTAGGTGCGGATTTGATTAGAGTTTAGAAATCGATTTAGCTAAAAAATAACACAGGGTTTTAAGGTTTCTTGAGTATAGGTAGATATTTGGGCAAGTACGGGGCCAATATAATTTTAGATGATGAATTAGGGTTAAAACACCAGATGTGATTGCGTTCGGGCTAAACTTAAGCCACCTCAAAAGTTTATTAGCCTTATATATATATTATTGAAAAGTATTTATGTTGTCTCGTTGAGATTTTATTAGTGAAGAATATCTAATATGTTATGAAAGCTAACCGATTGCGAGTTCGAATCCCAAGAGAAATAACTCTGTGCTAAAAAAATGTGCATGCCGCCAAAACTGTACCAATCGGGTTCCACCTGAGGGGGAATATTGAGAAAGATTTTCACCGCCTCTACTAATGCTTTGAGGTTTTGGTGGAAATGGTTAGCAGAGAGATTTTTAATCTTTTATATAATTAGGCCAAAACTAAGGTAACTTTTTAGAAGTTACCCCATCAATAATTATGGAATTCCAGATTAGATGTAGAGGCACCTTTTGATTTTTTTTTTGTTCGAACCGATCAGAATCTGTGCAACTATGCATTTGATACGAATACAAATCAGTCTCAGCTGTAATTTTTTAGTCCCTCTATAAGGTATAAAGGTTTGGAAATGTTGTGCGCACCCTTTTCTTATCAAACTCAATCCTTTCTCCTTTGCATGGGCGTGAGATGTAATCCCCATATACGTGACATGTGAAGAAGCTTATTCCATCTTAGCTAAAACACCACACCTGTCTAATCAATGTGCGCCCTACAGTTTATCCTGATAACTTGATTCTTATGCATCCTTACAGTTCAAACAGCATTAATGTCTTCGTGGGCGTGAGTGAGATTCTTGTTTCTTTGGGTTGGTTTTCTTTTGGATTCTTGAAATCTTCATGGGGGTGTTTTTGTGCGTGAAGGCCTGTTCTTTATTTGTTTAAATTCAATCTTTAATTTGATGTGAAAATTTCTACTCTTCGTCTCTAAGTTGATGCGTGCAGCAAAATTCTTGCTGATTTTATGACTTGCGGACTTCGTGCCTTCAAGATATGTTGAAAAGGTAATCTTATGGATGCCATGAACCACAGGTCCACAGGATCTTCATAATATAAAATAGAAGCCACAACGAATGAACCTTTAGAAATGTCTCATAGCTCACTCGAAGAGGTGTCTTGTCTGCAATCGTGAGAATTTTAGGAGGACTATACTTTAAGAGAATTTACCTTTTACTTTTTATTAGCGCAAACTTCTCAATTTATTTAAGAACGAAGAATCAAAAGAGAATAATTTCAAAGTTAAAACTAATGATTTTATCCCCAATATCTCTAACAAATTGATCCCAGTGCATAAACTCGATCGCCAGATGAAAGGTTCTCACTAACCCATGCAATCGCCCATAGTCGTGTGCTGACATTCCCTGTGGATCACAACACAAGTTCGGATCCTCTAGGCTATGACTTGGAAAGAATGGAACTCTATAGTGGGGAGATATATATCCTAAGTCGAAAAGAATGGAACTCTATAATGGTGCATGCCCACCTGTTGAAAACCTGGGCACTTCAAAATGAGTGCCTTTTCTTTGTATGGGGCTTCTTCAGATTTTACCAGAAGTAGAAGTTTGTCACGCTCTAGGATTGATTGTTTGATAAAATTGTGATCATAACACAATCACATGAACTATTCACTAATCAATTTTCTTATTTTTTTTTATGAAACTGACAATTCTATGGTGGGGCTAATTCCTGTTAGGGTAAATTCTAAAGATACCCTTTTAATAATGGTTCCTTTTTTTCTTTTTTTTTTTAACAGTTTAGATATTCAATAGATGCGTCCCACTATAGAGTTCCACTCTTGCAACTCAAGATTTCTCTAAGTCAAAGAATCTTAACTCTTAAAACATAGGCAAAAAAAAAAAAAAATGCATATATGAGGTCTTTGAGTGCTTTTTGTGGGTGGGTGGGTGGGTGGGGGGTGGTTTAACCATTCACGGCCCACTGGGCGAAAAACATGAGCAACCTGGTTAAAGTTCTACAAATCATTAAATAGAAAGAAACAAGATGAGATTTAGACAGTTCCAAAATATAAGGTTTCATACTTGAATTATCTGAGTGAGATAAACTCTTGAAATATTAATAGAACCAATTCCGCATAAGAATGATACACAATACTTAATTTCAAAACCACCTACCTAGTCCCATTATGATCAGGTTGTCTCCCTCACATCAAACCATCCTCATTTTCAAGAACTGACACGCACCCCATCTTGACACTATCCACCAGTTATATCAAAAATTAAAAAATAAAATATAATCTAACTTAAGCTTCCAAGAGACATCACAATGTGAAGGGGTACTTTGCAGTTTTTTGTTTTTTTTCTCCTTGATGAAGAAGAGCATGTACCAATCCTTGAAAAGATTTTTGGAAGCAGCTTTGGTTTCAGCATGGTAGAAAAGATTTCAATCTCCATAAAGGTGGCAATAAAATATAAGATGCTTTTTAGTGGCAGAGAGAAGATTGGGATGCATATTGCAGAGAGAAGATTGGGATGCATATTGCATATAAAGATTGGAGGTGGAAAAAATTCAGAGGAATTGTTTGTTTATGGCTATTGCTTTAGCAGTGCAGTGCTACTACCAACCCTAGGGCGGTCAACATGCTGTGGCAGTTTCACTCTATTGGTCTCGGCTCTGGATTCGAGCTTGACTTGTGAGCTAACCAGCCCAAGCTTGAGCTTAGCTCCATTAGCTAAAGAAGTGAACTTGACTAAGTTGCACTCAGCTCGACTCAATTAAGTTAATATTTATAAAAATATATGAGCCCGAGCCCGAGCTCAGCCACAAGCCCAACTCGTTAGTTTGCATAAAATGTATATAGGAGGAAGATAAGCTGAAGCCCATGACCAAGCTCGAGATCAACTCGCTTGGCATCGAGCTCAAGCTCATTCTTCAGCTAGCTAAAGTTCAGTAAAGCGAGGACAAGCCGAGCTCTCGGTCTCTTAATTTTGATTTGAGCTCAAGCAGAGCGTGTGGTGTGTGGATTAGTCAATTGGGTTTGGGGTCAAGCAGCCTAGCTGGACCTAGCTCGGCTCATTTACACCCTACCTAAGAGCTGGGAATTTGCCATTTCAGGTCGAGTCTGGATCAGTAAGACTCCTTACTGCTTGGGTTGGAAGTGTCAACCTTTATCCTACTCAAAAGTTGGAAGGGTAAGCTTAAATTCAAAATTGGCGGGTCAGGGGTTAATTAATCAGGTTGGGTTGGGATTGACTCTAGTTGGTGGCTCCATTTGCAAGAATAAGCCAATTCCATATATTAGTCCACTTGAAATGTTAAAGAAAGGAGTCAACTTGAACACTGATTACTAAGTCAAGTGAGGGTTGGGTCAAACATTGACACCACTAACCTAATTAACCAAGCACAACAGTCTAAGAAGAAATTGAAATAATATAATAGCTTGCCTCTTCAAGATTGGTTTAGGCCAAGTTCTCTGTAGTTTGTTTCTTTTGAGATTCTTGTGGTGTTTTCTTTCTTTGTTCTCTTGGTTTTTTTTAATGATATCCTCTCTTTTCTACCAAAATAATAAAAAAACAAAGTGGGCCAGAGTTGAGCAATTTAAATTGTTGATCCACTAGGCCTGGACATGGATGATGCATGCATGCACTAAATATCTCGCAGGTGGGACAATCCAGACCCTTGATCATAGCAAATTGACGGTTGAAAATATAGCAAATCGACGGTGTAAATTAGAAAAACAATAATTGAATGAATTACAAGAATGTGGGAGATTTTCCATTAGGCCCGTTACCAATCACAGATCCTTTCTCTAAAAGGATCATGTGATTGACGGAGGGATGTTAGAGATTTTATTTAAGGATAAGATTGGATTAGGTTGGTTTTGACTATGAGAGATAAAAAAGAGTTGTTAGAGATTTTAGGATTGAGTTTGAATTTGAATAACTCTTGTTACTGCCTCGTATAAATTGAGAGGATTTCCTCTCCTCGTGCTTACAGTGATTTTATGAAAATTATTTGAAAGTCTTTACATGGGTCGTCCACTTTGGCCCTCATTATGTGGACAGTTTGGGTCACTGATCAGCTAGCTCAGATGTCAACTGAAAAGCCTAGCAAAACCTTACATCCAAGGCCCGACCTTTTTCAAACTTTTCTTCTAAAATGGTGAGTATAAAAGAATGAAAAACAATATTAAAACATATAGGCAGAAGAACCTTTTGACTGGTATCTAATCCAATTTCCTCTTAAACAAACTTCTTAAACTAATCTAACAAACTTGAGTGTGTGACTGCATATGCTCCATGTTTTTCGTTTTCCTTTTCTTTTCTTTTAATTTTTTTAGCTTGTCAAAGGTCTTTTTTTCTTTTTTTAAATCTAAAGCATGTGATCCATGTTTGATACACTAGTGGGAATATTTAAAGAGATGGTTTTGGGCCTTTTTGTTGGCCCACTACTGAAAAAAGCAACTAGCTAGTGCCCACAGGTGGGACTGTTGGGCCCCACCTGCCCAATTGAGTTTTTTTTTTTTTTTTATATATATCAAATGGAAAAATAATAAAAAGTGGGTATAGTTAAAGGGGGGTTTTTAAACCTTTTGGTAGACCCACTATCCAAAAAAGCAAGTGGCTAGTGCCCACAAGTGGCACTTTTTGGGGCCCACCCGTGCAATGGAGGATTGATTTTCTTTTTGTTTTTGCTTCAAAATTGAAAGGGGAAAAATGCAAAAAATTCACTGTCCCAAAAAGCGCCACATTAAAGGTTCAAAACTTATTATAAATAGTAAGTTAAACAGAAAACTAAAATTTGATCCTCAAATGATGGGGTTTTTCAATGATGGAAAACTTGAATGGATAAAATTTATTTCCAATATTAATCATTTAGTCAAGAGCGTTCTGATTATATATCATTATAGTAAGTTTTACAGTCAAATCAAAAGTTACAGCCAATGAAAATTATAGCTTTAGACCTACCCATTTGATTTATTTTGATCTTGACACTCCATCTTATCCCACATCACAAAATCAGGTGGCTACAGTTTCCTCATTAGAATCATGTTCTCACAATTTCCCATTAGAAGAAAAATTCAACAGATAGTAGCTAAGAAAAAACACTGGTTATTTAAAACTCTATACATCTTAGCTTTGTTTCATCAATCCAAGATTGATTTTGATCTTGACACTCCATCTTATCCCGCATCACAAAATCAGGTGGCTACAGTTACCTCATTAGAATCATGTTCTCACAATTTCCCATTAGAAGAAAAATTCAACAGATGGTAGCTAAGAAAAAACTCTGGTTATTTAAAACTCTATATATCTTAGTTTTGTCTCATCAATCCAAGATCGAATTGAGTTCCACTCTACCTGGTGTGTTGGGTATTATTTCGATCTAGCTAGACTAGTCATTTTTCTATCAACTTCCTAATCAAAGTAGCCTCCTTATCTCATCTAAGTTTCAGTTGCTTAATTTTCCAAAAAAAAAGAAAAAGAAAAAGTTGCTTAAACTACAGAGCTCCTAACATTACTCGTCCTTCAGAGATGTTTTTTCTTTTTTGAAATCTTGCTAACAAGTTAAGCAGTAAAAGATAATGACATTGTAATAACCAAAGGAATTTATTTTCCACAGAAACATTGCATTTTTAAAAGATAATCTAGTTTTTTAGAGATTTTATGTGAAGTCCCTCAAAATTTTAACAAATATTCAAACAGTTACACACACACATATTTTAATATACCCATATATTAATTCATTTTTAGTTGAATTTAAAATAGTTTTATCTCAAAATTCATGTTTGGCATAGAATAGATCAGAGTAGAATAAAAGAATTCATGTAACCAACACAAACATCGTTGAAAAAAGGCTCTGATGATGATGATGATAATTTTAAAACACTATTTTTAACAATACCTTTTTTCCGAGATCTTCAACAGCATCTATTGAGTAATTCCAAGAGACCAGAAAATTATGAGAATTCCCAATAGTTTCCGAAGATTAGAAATTGCCAAGAGAGCGTTTTTTGGAAATCATGAAAGTATGGAATTAATGAAACCCAATAAGAAAAGGGGGCTAAGGTTGGTGTCATGAAAAGGGGTCTTATTATTTTAATATAAGCTCCTAACTTTCACATCAGGAAGAGAGTAAAAAATAATCATGAAAAAATGACTCCACGTCTCCACCTATAACATTGGGCCATTCTCAATAAACATATATTTCCTACATTTGTGGCAAAAGTAGTCAAACAATTACACATATGGGCTCCTAATGATTAATTACTTGTGGGGAAAATGCTCTACATTGGACGTTCCTGGTTCACCCGCGTGTACATTCCAAATCGACATAATCAATGGATCATTAGCATTATTAAATACTAACCAAAGATGAAGATCATTCAAACTTCAATGACACTCTGCAGCAAATACTCTCCAGAGTCTTTTGGAACCATTAACAAGAACATATCCCTGGTTTATATGCATATGGTTAAGATTTGCCTTTATATCCTAAAAGGAATGGTGGGTGTTTGCTTATTTTCATCCATATTTTGATACTCTAATAGGAACCCACCAAAGAGATTGCCATGTTCTTCTGATTTCCATGCATCTATAAAGAAAGGAAAGAAGACATAAAGACGAAAGATATTTGGTACATGTATTTTAGCCATTGGAATTTGGACATATATTAGAAAATTGATTTAGCGTACGCAGAGTACTTATTCTCTATATCAGTAAGGATGGTCACGAGGCCACACACGTGAGAATCGTAAGAAAAAGTGTGGTTATGAATTGAGAAAAATGTATTTTAGTACGGTTATCTTGCTATATAAATCAAAGGCCAAATGAAAGAAGACTGCAAGATTGGCAACACCCATCTCTTGTCATTACTCTGCCCGGCCCCTTTTCCCCTCAGTAAGCAGATAAGACGAGAGAGTGGTGAAGGAGAAAGGTAAGAAAGGTGGTATAGTTGCATGAGACAGCTTTATTGGTTTGCTTGTGAGTTGGGTTTGGTTTGTATTTACATTGAGCATGGCTTTGTATTTGTTTGTATTGCAAGAGTTGTTTTTTTAATAATCTACTTAAAAGTGATTTGGTTGAGAGAGAGAGAGAGAGAGAGAGAGAGAGAGATTTCTATCTTTGACTCCACTTCTCATTCATGATGGTGGGAGAGAAGTGTATGGAAATGGGTCGTTGACATGGGCTTCTTCTCTATTCTTCAGTCTCGTGGGTTGGCTACTTTTTCTTCACACACTTGTTATATATATTCCCACTCCTTCGATCAAGCAATTCATTGAGTCACAGAGCTCTTCAGAGTTCAGTCTTTTTTATCTCTCTCTCTCTCTCTCTCTCTCTCTCTCAGTTGGGTTTTTCTTGGTTAGGCCAGGATAGCTGTTGGGTATCACTAAGGTGGATAGCTGCCAAAACTTGAGTGTTCTTTGGATTTCTCGGGCTGTGTTGAGTCCAGGGAAGAGTGATTAATAAAGGGTCTTATACTCTTCATTCATAAGTTCTGGGGTTTTAGTTATATATACCATTCACAATTTGAAAGACACTACAAATGCTCCTTTCTTGACTTCCATTTCTTTGATTGACATTAACATTTAACACTCTCTTTGGCTTCTAAGATGGGGGAGATCATGAATGCCATAAACAACCGCCAAGTTGTCTACTTCCCTTCCCAAGAGGTCTCCCTAGCCGTCCATCAACAAGGGGCCTCCAAATGCTACGATGAGGATGGCCGGATCAAGAGAACAGGTAATGGAAGGACAACTACCCTTCCTCTCCTCCATTTTCAATAAGCATAGTTATGAATTTTCTTTAGCTTTTTAGTTGATGGGTTTTACATGTTCATGTGTAGGGACCATCTGGACTGCAAGTGCCCACATAATAACGGCTGTGATAGGCTCTGGCGTGCTTTCGCTTGCATGGGCCATTGCCCAGCTGGGTTGGATTGCTGGCCCTACTGTTATGTTCTTGTTCTCTTTTGTGATCTACTACACTTCATCTCTCCTCGCCGACTGCTATCGATCCGGTGACCCTGTTACTGGCAAGAGAAATTACACTTACATGGATGCAGTCCATGCCAATCTAGGTGACTAATTTTTCGCTGGATTTCAATGGAAACTGAAAGAAGAATCATCTGATCTGTACTTTGGTTTCTTCTCTTTAACTGAATCGGTTCCCCTTCAGGTGGAGTCAAGGTGAAGATATGTGGTTTTATTCAATATCTCAACCTGTTTGGTGTTGCCATTGGCTACACCATTGCGGCTTCAATAAGCATGATGTGAGATCAATTCTCAGATTCAATCTCTCTTACTCTCTTTGTTACACTTCCCTCTTCGTCTTCTAACAATCCAGCAATTCATCAATGCTGTGGTCAGGGCGATCAAGCGCTCTAATTGCTTCCATGAGAAGGGGGACAAGAACCCATGCCATGTGTCCAGCAATGCTTACATGATCATGTTCGGCGTCTCCGAAATCATTTTCTCTCAAATTCCAGACTTTGATCAGATATGGTGGCTATCCATTGTGGCTGCAGTCATGTCTTTCACTTACTCCTCCATAGGCCTCACCCTCGGAATCGCCAAAGTAGCAGGTTAGAATCAATTTTTATCATAAATGCACACCTTATTAGGACTACTCATTTGTCTTCTTAGCCTTATTCCTTCAAATTGGAGCCAACTTTAAGAGTTCTACCATTAAACCATATAACAAGCTATGAAGTCATAAATTCTAACTACTAGCTCGGGCTTATTAGTAGTAATGAACGAGTTGATTCTAACTTTCTCAAAATGAAAATTCTCTGTTCCATGAAACAGAGACGGGGAGTTTCAAAGGAAGTCTAACTGGAATTAGCATAGGCTCTGTCACCCAGACCCAAAAGATATGGAGAAGCTTCCAAGCATTTGGTGACATTGCCTTTGCCTACTCCTATTCTATTATCCTCATCGAAATTCAGGTACTTGTGCCGCTACTTGTCATCACAAGTTTGTAATTCATCGCTCTTCCTATCGATCAATGTCCAACTAAGTTCCTTAAAATGGTGTTTGAATTCCAATAGGACACCATCAAATCCCCACCATCAGAAGCAAAGACAATGAAGAGGGCCACCCTTTTGAGTGTTACAGTGACAACCGCCTTCTACATTCTCTGTGGCTGCATGGGCTATGCTGCTTTTGGCGACTTGGCACCCGGCAACCTCCTCACCGGATTCGGCTTCTACAACCCCTATTGGCTACTCGACATCGCCAATGCGGCCATCGTCATCCACCTTATTGGAGCTTACCAGGTCTACTGCCAACCTCTGTTTGCATTCATTGAGAAATCCGCAGTGGAGAGATGGCCCAAGAGTGAATTCATTACCAGTGAGATTATGATCCCAGTCCCAGGCTTCCGGCCTTACAAACTTAATCTATTCCGCCTGGTCTGGCGCTCGGCCTTTGTCACCACCACCACCCTCATTTCCATGCTCCTTCCCTTCTTTAATGATGTTGTGGGCATCCTCGGCGCCTTTGGGTTCTGGCCGCTGACTGTTTACTTCCCTGTGGAGATGTACATTGCCCAAAAGAGGATACCTAAGTGGAGTACTAGATGGATCTGTCTCCAGACCCTCAGCCTTGCCTGCCTCATCATCTCTATTGCCGCAGCTGCTGGCTCGGTGGCTGGTGTAGCCCTTGACCTCAAGAAATATAAGCCATTCAAGACCATCTACTAATGATCATATTTGTTGTCATCGTCTTAGCCTTATCTCATCAACCTGGGGTCGTTTGCTGATCAAATTTCAAAGGAAAAGAAATTAGATGTTCGTTGCTTTCCTTTATGTTGTTCTGGTAAGCAAGAAAATGCAAAAAAGATTTAGGTTGTTGTTTACCTCTGTTCATACCAAACATAGATTGTATGTGCAATCTTTTTCTTTTTCTTTCTACCTTGTCAAAAAAAGGCAGGGACTGGTTTGGACCCTCATGTGGTGTTCTTTTGTGTCTGTGTGTGTGAGGGTGAGAGAAGGTCATGCTGGGAGTGGATGCCTGTGGGGCTCACCTTGATGTGCCTATTCTTAAATGGGGAGCACTACACACCGCTTGGGTGTTTTTTAGGCCTCCTAATTGGGCCCACTCGAACGGATGATGACCATGGAAGTCTATTGGATGGAAGGATCCATATTAGGTCCACCCATATGCAAATTCTTGAGTCCATAAGATCATCCTAAAATTTTAATCCAATCCAACGGTGAGAAAAGTTGGATGAGTGTCAAATTTAGACTAGTGAGTATTCATGTGGGTAGTGTGTGTGAAAAGACTAAATTGATTCAACATGGGCCCCATGACAAAAAAAATAAAAATAGAAAAGCAGAAAAAGGGGCGTTTTTAAAATGGGGCGTTTTTTTTTTAGAATTTCCATTCTTAAATTGGGTAAGAATGGAAGATATTTGTATGGAGTAAAGGTGAATTGAGCTATTGTATGACATGGTGATCATAACTGTCTCTTTGGATGCTCATACTTTAACAACGTTTATTGTGAATGTAAACAATCATGATGGGATAAATGAACACCACAAAAACACAATTTCCTATCAAGGATGGATCACGATTGTATCCATGGATAGGGAGATGCGTCGCCGGTCACTACTGTGCTATCGGTGGATTGACACATCAACATTTAGGAAGCTAATATCTAGAGAAATCCAAAAGGCCAAAAATGACTTTTCAGATAAACGAAATTTTGAAATTCCATTTGATCAATTAGGGAGCTCCAGTGGCTCCATAAATGACAATGTTCTTGTCAAAATCCCAAAACTTGAAATAAGCATTAGAAGTTCCTCCAAACAAACAAATCCCTTTGTGAGGAGCCGGCAAACTTCATCCCCTTATGGTTCTGACTCGAGCATGGCCCGCAACTGGCCAAATGTGGGCTCCCATTTTAGGCTTGTTAGCTGAATTTGAGACTAATTTTGTTTCCAAATAATTATATGGGTTGGCCTAGGCCTATGTATGCCTTTAAAACCTTGGCCCGCCATGCCTATTTAACACAACGAGGTACATGCATTTTGCTATATTGGGAGAGAGCATAAAAAGAGAGGGGAAAATCTGAATGGGCCATTAGTCTGCATGGAACTGAAGTCCTAAAAATTCATGGTAAACTGTGTTGCGAAAAGGAATATTAAAGAGGTGAAAGGTGAAGGATATAAAGAGAAGATGTAGATGAATACCGACTCTTCTAAGATTTGATTTTACTGGGATGATGGTTGGATATTCATTTTCAACCAAGGGGAGTTATTTATTTTCGATATTTGAGGATCTTCACTTTTGCTTCCGCAATCTCAGCTAATACTTCTAGTGGTTCAATTTCATGCAAAACAAACCAGCTTACGTATAAAGAGAGTTTTATTATTACATAATTATGCGCACACAATACCGTGCTTGTTGCCATGCAAACTAGATTGTAGAGCCCACCTAAGGCTATGCCAATCATTAGGGAGGTGAAGGATGGAAACATCTCAATAAGGCCCAAGAGTGCGAAATATCAGCTTCATTAGATCAATTTAGCCCTCAATCTATGACACTCGGTTTAATGATTTCAGAAGACATTTTTTTTTTATCCAAAACAATAGTAATGGTTGGATTGGTGTCAAATTTGGGTTCATAGCAATTCACGAGTGGGTGCAAGGGGGATAACTTAATTATAGATGAGTAACTGGGCTAGTGAATGTTTCTCATTTAATTGATCATATGATTTTTAGCCAAAATCATATTCCAATGAGACTTTTCCAACACATTATTCTTCTAGGATAAGTGTGCATCCAAGTGGGCCTAGTAAGGGGTTTAGATTCTTACATCTCATGTAATCCATAAGAGGTATCTCTTAGCAAAATATGTATTACATGAAAGATTGCTTTCTTATTGCCATGTGGGATTCCTATGATCCATCCAACTTGCTACACTCACTAACCCTTATGAATTGGCATTCATCCTAATTTTACACTAACCCAAATTAAATTCATCGTTAGACTGAATTTCATAAGAAAGACTACTTAAGAAACTGTCAAATTTTAAGGCCTCTAAAACAATGGTTGTCATGATAACTTTTGTGTAAAATCATATCCACAATGAGACCTTTATGTCATACTATCCTCGCATGATTCACTCTCATCCCGGTGGGTCTCGCAAGGGGCTTAAAGTTTCACTCGATTCAACCCACTTACACTTGCTGTTGCGATCTAGGGCCTATGAGAAGAGATCAAGCACACACAAGAACACGGAGATTTACGTGGTTCGGCTTTTGGCCTACGTCCACGGGGAAGACAGGAGAATTCACTATGCAATCAGAAGAAGGTGTACATCATAGAGACCCTAAGTCTCTATTTATAATATCAGCCCAATACCCAGTTACACCCAAACACTACTTCTAATCACAGTAGACCTATGATAATAGACCTACTTCTAATCATAGTGGAACATGGGCAATACAGGGGCCCGGTTTATTTATAATTTATTCAATTGAGCCAAACAAATAACAAATCTCCACCTTGGCGAACATTGAAGCTGATCCTCATGCACTTAACACGTCTCACCGTCTCCACCTGCCCCTTAGGGCACTCAGGTACTGATCACATTAATCAAGTCCAAGCAATGCTTGAACTTGACTATTGGAATAGTCTTGGTCATCATGTCTGCTGGATTCTCCGCGTAGCAATCTTAATTATTGCAATAGCACCCTCGGCGATGACATCTCGAATGAAATGAGCCCTTACATCTATGTGCTTGGTCTTTTCATGATACTTTGGATTATGTGTCAGATCGATCGCACTCTGACTGTCGCAGAAAACAGTAACTAGCTTCTGTTCCAATCCCAGATCTCCAACCAAGCCTGTCAGCCAAATAGCTTCATTCACTGCCTCTGTAGCTGCCATATATTCTGCTTCAGTGGTAGACAAGACAGCTTTGGATTGCAATGCTGCCTTCCAACTAATGGCACCGCTAGCAAAAGTGAAGACATAACCTGTCAGGGACCTTCTTTTGTCTAAATCTCCAGCAAAATCTGAATCAACATATCCAATAACACTTCCAGAAGTGTTATTACTTCTGTCATAAATTATCCCAACATCAGTAGTACCTCTTAAGTAACGGAGTATCCATTTCACTGCTTGCCAATGGACCTTTCCGGGGTTATCCATGTATCTGCTAACTACACTAACCGCGTGTGAAATATCTGACCTTGTGCAAACCATGGCATACATGATACTCCCAACTGCACTAGCATAAGGAACACGAGACATGTGCTCATGGAGTATTCACAGGTTTGTGGTGACAAAGCAGCGGAAAGTTTGAAATGGGCTGCCAATGGAGTATTCACAGGTTTCGAACTTTGCATACCAAAGCGCTCCATAACCTTCTCAAGGTACCTCTTTTGTGACAAAGACAATTTGCCCGCTTTCCGATCCCTTTGAATCTCCATTCCAAGAATTTTCTTCGCAGCACCTAAGTCTTTCATCTCAAATTCACCACTCAACTGAGTTTTCAACCTGTTGATCTCAGACATGTCCTTTGCAGCAATCAACATGTCATCAACATATAGCAGCAAATAGACATACGAGCCATTGGAGTGCTTCTTGTGGTATACACAATTGTCGTATGCACTCCTGCAATAACCGTTTCCAACCATAAAGGTGTCGAAACGCTTGTACCACTGCCTAGGAGACTGCTTCAGACCATACAACGATTTCTTTAGCAAATAAACGTGGTCTTCCTTTCCATGAATTTCAAACCCCTCTGGTTGATGCATATAAATCTGTTCATCTAGCTCGCCATGTAAAAATGCAGTCTTGACATCAAGCTGCTCCAACTCTAAATTGAATTTAGCAACCATAGCAAGTAGCACCCTGATAGAACTATGCTTCACCACAGGAGAGAACACTTCATTGAAGTCAACACCCTTCCTCTGAGTATAGCCTTTTGCAACCAGTCGTGCTTTGAACCTAGTCTCTTCCACCCCTGGAGTTCCTTCCTTTTTTCTTGAAGACCCATTTGCATCCAACAATCTTCTGGCCTTTCGGAGGTTTTACCAACTCCCAAGTCTGATTCTTGTGAAGAGATTCAATCTTCTCACCCATGGCTACAGTCCATTTTACTGATTCTTTGCTAGTGATGGCATCCCGATATGTAACTGGCTCAGACTCAATACTCTCAGCTGTATTAAGAGCGTTGGCAACAATATCTTCATACCCGTATCTCTGAGGTTTCTTAATCTGCCTCCTTTCTCTGTCCCGAATAAGCATGTAATCATCCGGAACTGCACTTTCCTCGTTTGAGCTTTGCATCTCCTCTACATCTTGTTGAACTGGGACATCTGTTTGCACTTTATCCTGCAATTTTTCTGGAGCTTCCTTCTCAAGCCCCACCTGTTTACTGACACCGTTTTGATCCTCCACCTTTCCAGCATCTTGACACTCCTTCAGTTTCAACATAACAGACTCGTCAAAAGTCACATCTCTGCTTATAATGCATCTGGGAGATTTCCCATCTAGGCACCACAGCCTATATCCTTTAACACCATCTGCATACCCTAGAAATATGCACTTTCTTGCCCTTGGTTCAAGCTTTCCATCATTCACATGAGCATAGGCAGGACAACCAAATATCCGCAAGTTGGTGTAATCAGCAGGAGCTCCAGACCATACCTCTACAGGAGTTTTGCATTCTATAGCTGTTGATGGAGACTGGTTTATCAGATAACAAGCTGTGTTAACGGCTTCCGCCCAAAACTTTCTAGGTAACCCTGCATTAGAGAGAATGCACCGGGTCTTCTCTAGAATAGTCCTGTTCATCCGTTCTGCAACTCCGTTCTGTTGCGGTGTATTTCTGACTGTGCGATGTCTCACAATACCTTCATTCTTGCAGAACTCATTAAAAGCACTATTACAGAATTCCAAGCCATTGTCAGTTCTCAAGCCATTGCGATCTAGGGCCTATGAGAAGAGATCAAGCACACACAAGAACACGGAGATTTACGTGGTTCGGCTTTTGGTCTACGTCCACGGGAAAGACGGGAGAATTCACTATGCAATCAGAAGAAGGTGTACATCATAGAGACCCTAAGTCTCTATTTATAATATCAGCCCAATACCTAGTTACACCCAAACACTACTTCTAATCACAGTAGACCTATGATAATAGACCTACTTCTAATCATAATAGAACATGGGCAATACAGGGGCCCGGTTTATTTATAATTTATTCAATTGAGCCAAACAAATAACACTTGCTAACTCCCCCATGCCCTAATTTAACAATGTTGTACCCGGTGTTAAATTGAACCTAATAAAAAATGTAATTTTGGAAACTATAAAACTTTAAAGTCCGTAAATTAATGGTTAGGGTGATCTAATTGAGATGATACTTTACCTAAAATGATAGCCATAAGAAAACTTTTCATGACACCCCTTATGAGTGACATGAATCCGAGAGGTCCCATGAGGAGCTAGATTTTTGCCTCTTCCAAAATGACCAAGCATTCAAACATCAGATACACAGATACACAGTATGCTTATCCTAGAATTTTCTCTTACGAGTGGACTACATGTTCAGCATATATCTATGAGGATCACTTGGGCCCACCTTTGATCAATGCAACTTTTTTCACCCTCTCATCCCCCATGATCTAACACCATGCCCCAGTTTTATTCTCATCAAATCTTATTCATCGTTTGATTGAATCTCAGGGAAAAAAAAACTATGGTTAAAACACTATTGAACTTTAAGAATGTTAAATCAAGAGCTTGGATAGCCTAACGGAGCTAACTTTTTGCATAACCATTATCTGTAGAAGAGACATTTCCATCCATCCTTCCTCCGGTGATGAGAAAGCATCCAAGTGGGCTCCAAGGACTGGACCGCATAAACATATATGCAGTGTACTCGTAGGGAATCCTCACAAGGCATACAAGTACCAATATAGTCATCAATAGTGAGAGTGTAACTACAATCATTCTCCATTGATAAACACCATAAACAATTATGACCCATGACTTGAAGTGGTCATTGATATGCACCATCAACAGTGGATGAGTCACTACAGTCTAGAAATCTTTTGGTTCTGAGTACAGCACCCCCATCGAATCTTTAGCCCTTTTTTGGTCAGTGAATCTGAAACGTCCTATTCATTTTTTGTGTCAATGGAGTGAGATCATTAGCTCATGCTAACATAACATGGATGGATCCTATCAAAGCAGTTATGAGAAGTTTCTCTTCTACGGTGGAGCAATAGAAGCTTCATGCTGACTTTGGCCAAAGATATGGGCCTCTTTTGTTGGAAACAGAGAGATTGTGAAGAGGCACATCAGATGTGGTATGAGTGGACCCACCCAACCCAAGGAATGTAGGTTTGTGGGTCCTTTTGGTGCCCACCGCGGCACCACCAAGGTCATGAGACAAAGTGAGACTCAGTCATAGAAATTAGGTTTTTTTTTTTAATATAATTATATAGAGCCTGGTACACTCAGGAATGAAGCCCACCGAAGTGGGAAGAAAGCCCGGCACACCCGGGAAGAAAGCCCACCGAAGTGGGAAGAAAACCCGGCACACTTGGGAAGGAAGTCCACCAAGGTGGGAAGAAAGCCCGCATATACCCAACTCCTTACCAGTAGGGTAAAGAGCGGTTCTTCATAGAAATCAGGTTAAAATTATCATCCACCAAAATCATTCATCTTACTCAGCTTTAAACTCCATTCGGCAGAAGAGGAATAAAGACAAGACAGTGTGGAAAGGAAAAAGGATTTCCTCTATCTCTTGGTCAGACTCCCAACTCCAAAAAATTGGAGAAGTAGAACAATATGTTAAGGATGCGTTTGTCCAATGAGCGGATTCCCCACTAGAGGAAAATTATTTCAATTTTTCCATACAGCCCACTATTCTTTTGTTTGGTGGGACATATTTTCTTTGTGGATAAAAATGAATTAATTATCACGGATAGAGAGGATTCTGATTTTCTACATGAGTAGGAATGCCAAATTTTTCTTTATTGTGGAAATAAAAATCAGCGGAGTATGGAATTCTCTTCTTGCACAAACAATTCATTAGGGCCCTTTGTTTGCATGGAATTGAGTTCATAGGGGTTTTAAGAAATGTATTCTTAGAAGTGAGCTTTTTAGGTAAAATTCCTAAAAGTGATTAAAGTTGAAAAAACCATGGTGAAGATCCATTAATTACCCTCAAATAATCTCTCCATTGATAACCCTCCCTGTGATTGCTATGGGTCAGGTTGGATTTCGTAATGGGTGATTTTTTTTTTTATATTTTGAAATATAAAAAACTATTTGATGAATGGAATTGAAACCATGACGTAAAGACTACCACTTTTTCTATTATACTATATTAAAACCAAGCATTCTCAATCTAATTTGGACTATTGGTTACAATTTTGACCACAAGTTATTCTTCTCTCCTCCATTATCTTTTCTAAGTGCCCACTTCTAATTCCATGCAACACCCATTTTATCTCATATAACTACCCATGTCAATTCCCTACTTTTCCTCTTTTGTCTACATCTCCTATTCCATTTCTATATATTCTCCCTTTTTTTCTACCTCATTTCTCATATTCTCTTTCTACTCTACCTACTCTCAATTCTGAAAATAGGTACGGTCATATATTTTCTTCTTTATTTGATTTCTAAAAGTGAGATTTTCAAATAAGGCATCAAGTTTTTGCCTTATTTTAAAAAAGGACATAAATTTTGAAACTTTTCAAATTAGTCCTTAAGTTTTCTAATAAATTTTCAATTAAGGACATCTGACCATTTAAAGATATTTTTTTGCCATTTTTCCTCTCAATTCTTTAAAATACCCAAATTACCCTTCATTTAAAGCCATGACATGGTTTTAGTAGCTACTACGTCAAACCGATCGTCGTGGGGACACTAGTTGCCCTCGATCACCATGTAGACATCAATGAAGAAAGGAATGAGAATATAGAGGAACTAAAGGAAGGTTTTATTTCAATGAAGGGTAAAATGTGTAGTTTAAAAAAATTGAGGGGAAAATCCATCGGAAAATAGATTTAAATGGATGGATATCCTTAATTAAAAACTTCTTGAAAAATTTAGAGACTAATTTGAAAAGTTTTGCAACTTGTGACCTTTTTTAAATAAGGCAAAAGCTTAAGGTGTTATTTGGGATTTCCCTTTTCTAAAAAGCTACTACGTGCATTGTATTTAGGATGTCATTCAAGTCAACGCTTATTTTCTAATTGTATGAATTTTTGCATTATATGGACATACTCGTACTCAACACGGGTTATTATGCTAGTAATAATTTATTAAAGTGGAGGGTTTTTGTTTTAATTTTGATCGTCGGTTATGATTTTGACCGTAAGTTACATTGCTTTTTTTTAAAAAAAAAATCTTGCATATTCTCTCCCCACTCCTATCTCATGCAACTGCCTACTTTATTTCTTTATCAAAACCACTTATTTACTCTCCACTTTTATTCTTCTTTTGCAAAGACTATATCTTTATCTTAACTCTACCATTCCCTTTATACTCCAATTCTCCTATTTCCTTTATAGCCATTAGCTCTTGGACTACATAAATAGATAATCATAATCTTTTTTTCTTCTTTTGCTTTCTTTCTAAAACCTATAAGTTTTTTTAATACATGAATATTTAAATTGTAATGGTAGCCATATATGTGCTAAACACAGGTTAGTATGATAGTTGTAGTTATACATTGAGAATTTAAAAACAAAGTGGGCGTGGGTCAAGCACGCCTAAAATCAAAACCTGCCTTGACCCCGACTTGGCTCAAAGTCCAGCAATTCTTACCGGCCTCAAACCCAACCAACTCATTACCAAACCTGCCTGAGTAGATTGGGAGCAAATCCCCCTCGAAATAGGCCCCCTAAAGACAGCCCCTGTAGATAAACTTGAAACAATGAATAACGATAGCAGATAAATAAGGCATCTTACAAGTGATTAATGAACCCTACTTTGAATAAAAGTTTTAAATATTTTTCGCTATTAAAATCTATCACATTCATCAGAAATATTACACTTGAGGTTGTCAATCCGGCTATTCGATAAGGGGGCTCAGCTGGCCTGACCCACAAAAGCGTGCAAAATGAGAGCTTTTATTTTTTTCCTAATGCCCAAATAGGGTAGGACCCCAATTGTGAAAAGTCCTCATAGTAGAGGGCCAAGCTACAGCTTGACCAAGCCAAGCCTGGCCCAGCCCTCTTTCTAGTAATATGTATATATTTATGTATTATACACATATATGTTATAAACAATACACTAACAGCAATGATTTCTTTAGACGTAGCTGTATTCTTCTTTTAGATTTTCTACTCCCACTTGATAAAGATAATAATATCTTTTATCATTTTGAGAATACTATTGAAGAAAATCAGACCCTCAAGACTTATTTTCAAAACCAATATCTTACTTCCATGTTATTTCTCCTGAAACTATGACCCATATATACTATCTGATGTTGTTAATGGTCAAGGTTAATGTTTCGCCCTTGCAAGCAGCTATAGTTACAAGGATAGATTGCAGAATCGGTACCAAAAGTATAGTTTGGTCAGAATTGATTTTTTATTATGTTAGGATTTTTTAGGTGTGATGAAATGAAATAAAAAAAAAGTAAGTGCAGAAAAGTGTTTGCAATATAAAATAAAATTGCAATTAGTTTTCTCTATCTTCATTTTCTCCAACTTGTTTCTATATTTGAATAAATCTCTAAATTTATATAAAGTGAAAAATATAACATAAAGGTTTCTAAACTAGTTTCAATATATTTCACATTTTGGACTGAAATAATTATAGAAAATGTGCAAAATATAATTTGTGTGTATTAGATGATCATACATTACAGTTTTAGCCAAGTTTAAAATTTTAATTTATTTTATGTTTTATTTTATAAAAAAATTTTATCACACCACTTTCCCACCAATAAAAAAAAAAAACATATTTTGTAACGTTGACATATTGCCTTTTGCATTGCATTGCCAATCCTCCCATTATATATAAATGAGGAGGATTAACAAGAAGTTGAAAATCAATAGTGACGTAGGAAAAAAAATTATATATACATATATATATATATATTTAGAAAGTTTCTTTTCTTCCTTTTCTTCTGGCACTGCCCTTTAGGGTAGGATACGAGCCTTAGACATTATAGGCATGCCAAGGGCACTAAGGGCTTTGGCTTGACTGATGCCCACCCCGCATATTTGAGGGTAGAATAAGGGCTTACCCCAGTACGAATTACACTACCCAAGATTAGGTTTGTAAACGGGCCACTTCCGGTCCGGGTGGAACCAAAACCGTTGAGGAGAAGATAGAACCGAATCCGGACCCAGAACCATTTTGGAACCGGTTTCTTGGCTTCGGAACCGGAACCAAAATCATATATGGGACCGGTCTCGATCCGGGTCCTAGTTTAGGTAGAGAATGATATTGATAAAATATGATTTTTATGAGAGATTTTTTAAAATTGAGGTAATATGTCGGGTCTCGGGTCATGGGTCCAAGGGTCCGAACAAAGGTGGAACCAGACTCAGACTCATTTACTTATTGGGGCCTAAATAAGGACCCAAACTCGCGTTTTAACGCGTCGGAACCTCAGGTAATTAGAGCATCGGAGACCATTTACATCCCTACCCAGGATGGTGTGTACTTAAAACTCCACTTATATTGAAATTCCCAATCAAGTCTATCTATCTATAGGAATGTGGTTTGCCTTCGGTTAACCACAGGCCTCCAAACTACGAATGTTGATTTTAAAAATTACATCAAAACAGTTGTCAAAATCTCCTTCCATGCCAACCCTTCTCTCTCTCCACTATATCCTCTCTCTAGAGTAACTGCCCCATAGCTTCCTCAAAAAAAAAAAAAAAAAAAGCCACTTCCCATTATCATCTCTTCACACATGCCCAAACAGCTACAGATTGAAACTTCTGTAACATCTTATCATTTACTTAAATTGATCATGTGCATGTGGTGGGGCTAACTTTGATTGAAGTGAAATTTGGGCAAAAACTAATTCAGATAAAGACATTGATTTTGAATGGCATATATTTTATAAGGGGTCCACTATTTTTTGTAGTGACTAAATGGAAAACGAGAAAAGAAAAAAAAAAAGAGAGAGAGAAAGAGAGAATGATGTGTTTTGTGCATATTTTTAATTGGACTGGGCCCACCTGTTTTGGAGTAAGTTTTGGTCTAGGATGAGTATATGGGATAGTGACTTTGTATTGTTTGGATTCCTCATTTGGACTTTGGCCCCACCTTCTTTCTACGATTTGGCTCCCCTTGGTGTACACTTGCATTGAGTTTGGTTGTCATGGTAAATGTGTGGCCTATATGCAGATTTGAATGAGTGGGCCGCATGGGTAGGCCAGATTGTTAGTAGGGGAGATTTTTGAGAGGCAAAACTAATGAATCCGTTAGTTGGGCCCACCACTTAGACACAATCTATTTGAAATCATCATTACTTCTTTTATGAGGGTTGGACTGAATTAAAGTGGGGTCTACTTTCATTGGATCATATGTAAAATATGTAACTAAATGCAAAAACAAAAAAGAGAAGGAGGAAATATGTGCTTTTGTGCATAATTTTAATTAGGCTGGGTTACAGCCAAATTTCGACAACAAATGGGTTGAGAGTTTGGTCAAGTCTAGAGCTCTAATTGAGTAAAAAACCACCCAAAACACATAGATGTGGTGGGATGAACCACAGACTAAAAGAGAGTCCTAAATGGATTGAAAACTGGCTCAGCAAACTACTATGGAAAAGCTAAAAATCAGATCTGTGAATAGATTTAAAATTACTCAAGAGTTTGGCTACAAATAGGATTTAGATACAGTGGATTAGCTAAAAAAAAAAGGTTTTTAACTAATACAGGACTGAACTCTTAACCAAGCAGGCTAAAAAAAAGATGGCCAAATAAAAATGGGTTGATGTTAAAGACTCGACCCAAGTTTGTCCTTAGAAAACAGTTAAAATTAGCCTAAGTATGACTTTAAATGGGCCAATAAATGAGAGCTATAAATCTGTATCATGGGCCTAAGTGTGACTGGAAAGCAGCAGTACATAACCAAAGGTGGCTCTGCAAAGGTTAAATATGGTCTCAAATGGTGACTATAAATGGTTTCAGACCTAGCTTGAATGAGAGTTGGAAAGAAATCGGGTTACATCAGACATATATATTGGGCTTCACTAAACATGTACCGTAAACCCATAATCCTGATTCAATCAAAACATTAAATATATTGGGTTTTCAACAAATGTGTTGAATTTATCCAAGCAGAGAATGAATTTAGATTCTAGCTTGATTGTCTATATTGGTCTATGGTGGGATTACAGATGGGTTACAACTTAACCCAAATTGGCTTTTCTAAATGGGCTAAGACTTGACCCAAACTGTATTTTCTAAATGAGTCTCAGCTCAAATTGAAATTGCAAACTACCTCATTATTGGGTTACAATTTGCCTAGATTTTCCTTAGTAAACTCTCTCACTATTGGCCTGAAAGGAACTGAAATTGCTTAGAGTTTCAGCTCATTAATGACAACTATATTAGGTTTAATTCAGGCCAGATTTTGGACCTAAATAAAGTCGGATTTTGGGACTAATTCAAGACAGAATATTGGGTCTAAACCAGTCCAGATTTTTTGGTGTAAATCAGGCCAGATTTTGGGTCTAATTCAAGATAGAATATTGGGTCTAAACCAGGCCAGATTTTCTTGGTCTAAATCGGCCAGATTTGGGTCTAATTCAAGAAAGAATATTGGGTCTAATTCAGACCAAATTTTGGGTAAAAAATCAGGCCAGAATGACAGTCCAAATCAGGCAAAAATTATAGATTCTAGTCAGTTCAAAATTAATCCATACTTGTAATTTTAAATCAGTTTAGACTTATGGGTAAAAAAATAGGCTATAATTACAAGCCTAAATCATGCTAGAATGCAGCCTAATTTAGGCCAGAATGTGTCTTTTATTTTATTTATTTTTACACATGCCCGGACTTCATCAAACTTTATTTATACCTTACGTAAAAAATAAAATATGTGAAAAAATACATAAATATCAAATTAGCAACAAAATGTAGGACTAAAAAATTTACTAATTAATAAATTTAATAAAAATAATTAGCGATGGTCGTTCCTTATTCCGTGCAAAGCACGGGGTTTAACTAGTGTTATAAAAACAAATGGGATGATCTACGAGAGCCAAGGTAGCGGGAAAAGGGTAAACGAGAAAGGAATGGCGCCTCTTCTGCAGAGCTCTCAACCATGGGTCGAGAAATAGTTACTCATCTCTCTCTCTCGGTCTTCTTCTTCTTCTCAAAAACCATTCATCTCTCTAGCTTTGCAAACAACTATCTTCGTCGTCCTACTTTGTGATCTGATGAGATGGGTTTTTGTGTTTTTGATCAGCCGACCAAAGCAAGTGAAGGATGTGGCTCACCAGGAAGAGGTCGTTCGAGTCCTCACCAACACCCTCGAAACTTCAAATGTAACAACACCCCATTTCAGTTCTCTTGCATTTCATTATGACTATCATATCAAATCCTAAAGTGTAGTAGTAACAGTAGCAAGTATTTGTGTTGATTGGCAGTGCCCTCATATGCTTTTCTACGGCCCTCCTGGGACGGGCAAGACCACCACCGCGCTTGCTATTGCACACCAACTTTTTGGGTAATGTTCCAATCCGATTTTCTTCTTCTTTGATGTTTTAGGGCTTGTTTACTGCTGTTTTGTTTGCATTGAATTACATTTCTAGGAATTCTAAGCGATATATTCTTAGAAGTGGCTAAAATTGAAGAGATAAAGGGGGAATAAATCACTCCGAAGCCGCAACTGTTGAACATGTAACATGTTAACATCTCATGCCTAAAGTAGTAGGTTGAAGCAGAACATTTTTTTATTCTTTTTGTAGAAAAAAAAAAAAAAAACTCTATACATATATTTATATGTATATATATATATATATATATATTGAATTTGGTGGTTGAGCTCTTGCAGTTGGTACCTATTGGTGCCCTGGTGGAGGGTGATTCTACTTGAATTCCTAGGAATTCATGATAAAATGGGTTCTTTACCATGAAGGAAGGTTAAAGAGGTGAGGGGTGAAGGATATAAGGTGGATATGTAGATGTGTCATTGCCTTTCCTGAGATTTGATTTTCTTGGGGTGATGGATGGGTATTTGAATTCCTAGGAATTCATGGTAAAATGGGTTCTAACAAAGGAATGTTAAAGAAGTGAGGGGGTGAAGGATATAAGGTGGCGATGTAGATGGGTCACTGATTGTCCTAGGATTTGATTTTCGAGGTTGATGGCTGGGTATTCATTTTACATTGTAGGGAATATTATTTGATGGCCATTTGTGGGTCGTCATCTTTGTTTCTTTAATTATAGACACTCTAATTGGCATGCAATCCCTAGGAATTCAATTCCATGCGAACAAGTGGGCCCTTAGTAGAGGACGTTTGCAACTTGGTGTTCATGTTTAGTTTTCAGCATATTCAGCTTGAGGCAAATGTGTGCCAGATCAATTGGCCAAAGATGGTGAAGATCAATTTGTTTTGTTGTGTGAACTTTTGGTTCAATTTCAGTTTCCATCTGAGAAAAAGGATGGTCAGCCTGGATGGTTTAAGTTACTACCAATCTAGATGGTTAGATTTAGTGGCTTGGATGATTTAAGCTACTATTAGACTCTCAATTGTTAGATTAGTATTTGACTCCTTTCAGACCTTTTCCATGGCATATATTCTCTATGGTTGTTTACCGGGGATTTAATGTGCAAATCCATTTTTTTTCACAGGCCTGAACTGTACAAATCAAGGGTGCTAGAACTAAATGCAAGTGATGATCGTGGGATCAATGTTGTGCGAACTAAGATAAAGGATTTTGCAGCGGTTGCTGTAGGTTCTAGTAACCGCTCAGTGTATATATCTATCTGTACACTAAGAATATTTTCACTTACTGCGTGAATTTGTTTTATCTAAAGTTGTCATTTCTTATTCCTTTTCGCTTGCATGCTTTCTATTGTCAATGCTAGAGGCTACCCCTGTCCTCCCTTTAAGATTATCATCCTAGATGAGGCAGATTCAATGACCGAAGATGCTCAGGTATGTGTAAATTGTATGCATTTCACCTTTCCTTTATGTGTGTGCCTTGCATTGTTATGTTTCAATGAACAGAGAATTGTTAATATCGTGTAACTCTCATATATACATGTCTTCTGGATAGAATGCATTGAGGCGTACCATGGAGACATACTCCAAAGTTACAAGATTCTTCTTCATTTGTAATTACATTAGCAGGTTTATTCCTTCTGCTGCTTCTATCATTTCATTCCGTGTTGTAAAAGTTTATGTAGAGGTTATCAGCGCTATCGCTTTGTCTTATTATTATTCTTTTTGTCATTTTGCTTGCTTGTTCTAAATCATAGGATTATAGAGCCACTCGCTTCAAGGTGTGCAAAATTTAGGTTCAAGCCACTGTCTGAGGATATCATGAGCAGCCGTATATTGCACATATGTGGAGAAGAGGGCCTAAATTTAGATCCGGAGGTACTATAGCATATACATATACATACATACATATATATATATATATATATTACAAATTACTCTTTCTAGTCAATTGTCCATTTCAGTGTTCTGGCTTATGAAGCCTAGAGCAGACCAGGTTGGACAGGGACCAGCTGTTTGGGTTTGGTTGACTCTTGGCCCTACCCCGTCAGCATATATCTATTAATTATTGAGACCTAGGGTTGGGGAAAACTTCAACCCCATCACGTTATCCTTGTCCCTTGATCTATGACCCTCAAATGTTTAAGAGTTTTACCTCTTGCGCCTGATCAGAAGTGTCTGATTCAGTAATATGTAATCTAGTGTTGGGTTGATCTCCTAGTTGGATCAAACCGCCCACCAGCAGGGGCCAATGCCTGGTCCAGGGTTCAAAACCCAGATCTATTATGAAATTGACTTCTATGTAGCATCCACTTCTAATTCTAACATCTTTGTGGATGATGAATGCATTAATGTAGGCTCTTTCAACTTTAAGCTCCATCTCTCAAGGTGATCTCCGTCGGGCTATAACATACTTGCAGGTGTGAAACATTTATATCCGGATATATTTATTTATTTTTGAAGTTTATGATGCACTTTACCTTTTTTTTTCAGTTTCAAAAGACGACCTAGCCCAAAATTTTTACTTTTCAATACATCATTAGGCATCTTAGTTTTCAGATTCCCTTTGTATCTGCTTCCTTATTCCAGATATTTGAATGCAGAATTGAACGCTTTGATGGTTAATACTTAATTATGTTTTTATAACTCCAAATATAGTTATGGAGATCATCGTTTTAGAAAGCTGAGTGGAAATATTGATAATAATAGTTATTGTTCAATTTCAGACTATATCAGAAAGTATACAAGGTAACCAACTGATGATTCACCCAGTTGGGAATTGGGTGACTGGCGTAAGGCATGGATTTGCTACCCACGTCATGTATTCGAATCCCGCCTGAGACTTACCCGGTGCATATGTGTGTGGATTTCATGTGTGCGCCCAGAGGAATAGTCTTGTCGGGTCATCTACTATGGGAAACCCTCGTCATAAAAAAAGAAAAAAACACTAACTGCAGATTCTGGTTTTGGCATCTTCAGTATTACATAAGAAATTAGAAATTTGCTAAAAGTTTAAAGTTCTTCCAGCAGAATGTCTTGTTGGAAACAAATGTCCACATATTTCTCTCATCATTGGATCAAAACATGGTCATTTTCAAGTGTTCTAGGAGTCTTCTATCCTCGTATACATTAGTTGAAACATGAGATGCATAATTATCTTTCCATCTTTACAATATAGTCCATGGAGGTGATGTTTGCAGGAGAAGTGTCAACGAGAACCTGGCAATTGGGTTGAATTATACCCCATAACTCTGGCCATGTGAATGATCCTACCATCATAAAAGTAGATGAGTAATTCTTATCATTAAGTTCGACTGAAATGGTAGATTGATTCCAATTGAAGACAACCCCATTGTCAAAACACAATATTTGATGAAAAGCAGTTTACTTTATTCTTGAAATTGCCTCTGCGTTCAATTTCAATTCACCACCATCATCATCAGTTCTTTGTCCTCAACTATGTTGTGTAGCTACATAAATCTATGAGGTCCCACCTGCCTGGGCTTGCTGGCTTGCTTGTCTCCCACGGGGCTCAGACTACACTAAGTCCCACATTGGAAATATCTAAGTCCTGACCCCAGGCTTATAAGTCAAACCTCGTCTTAACTCAACATGATGCCTTTTAAAACCGTGCGGCCCCAGAAACCCTAAGAACTCTTGAGTTAAGTGTGCTCAGGCAGGAGTAGTAATAGGATGGGTGACCTTCTGGGAAGTCCTTGTGTGTGCAAGTGGGCCAAAGCGGACAATTTCAACTTGAGTTGGGTGGAGCTGTGAGGAATTCTGTTTTGTTATGCTAGTCTATTGTGGGCCAGAACCTCAGATAGGTTGTTCGTCAAAACGTTATGGCATTGGAATGAAACCTTGAACTACATGTGCAGTTGAGGATATGAACTAAAAATTGGAAATTTCTGATTTCTCTTTGATCACCCTACAACACTAAGGGCCTGTTTGTTTGCACTATAATACATAGGAATTGAATACATAGATTTCATGCCATAAGTGGTTAAAAATGAAGATCAAATGTGAGTTTTTGTAAATGTGCATCAAATAACCTTTCCTCTTAGGGAAATAGAATCAAAAGAAGATGAGAAATGAATAACCATCCATCACCCTAGCAGTTCATTTCCTATATTCTTTTGATCCTATTTCCCTAAAAGGAAAGATTAGTAGATGCTCATCTATGAAAATTAACTTTTGATCTTAAGTTTTAACTGCTAATGGTATGAATCTCATGTTTTTTATTGAAAACAAACAAGCCCTAAGGGGCTTTACAAGTTCAATTAGAAATCAAAGAAGGATGCAGATCTTATTCTTGTTACTGTTAACCATACAGATGTTGACATCATATCTATGGACTTGAAAGATTGATGCTCATTAACATTGAAAATATGTGGAAAAATGACCACATGCCTGTATTGAAATGACAGTTATATTCAAACATCCCTGTTAGATAATGTTATCTGCTGTTGAGTCAGTTTGATCTTGATCTTTAATGATGCGTGGAATCCTAGAGAACTCAATAGAGCTCTGGTACCTAGATAAAACTTGAAGATGGAGAAAGAACTGTTCTATTGCTCCATCAATTCCAATGTGGTTGCATATGATTGCATAGATATGAAAGTGGAAATAGTGCCCCTAACTAGCTGTGTTCATGATGAGATAATAATAGCAGAGAAAGTAAAAATTCATACAAACCGCATAAATTTATTTATTAACTTCGTATAACTTATTTTTAATGAACATTTACACATTAACAATCTAATGCAATACTGGTGCTTCTAAGAAATACTGACAATAGGACAGTTCAAGCACTTCTCTTCTATAGAAAAGATCAGTCCATGTTTGCATCAAGGTCTTTGGAAAGATGTTCAAAATATGCCAGTGTATGCCTATGGACGTGACTGATAACAGTGTCCAGTTCTGTTACATTTTGCATCCAATTGACAATTGGGGCCATATTTGGACTTGAATATCTGAATACCAAGTTTATCATGTTTTGTAATGTATAATTATGATATATATATATATATATTTATAATGTATCTTACATATCATTATATATTACATGAAATATACATTAATATAGTAACAATATATTGGAGAATGTTCTCCTACAGGCGGGCTGCATGTGCAGTCCTCTCAACTTCATTGAAAGCTATGATGCCCAGATACAACAGGGATACAGCAAGGACATTCCATGGATATCACAGGGACATGGATTTTATTCAAAAAGTGAAGTATCGTTTCCGATACTACATTGTCTATTTTGAAGTATCTGGGCATGAATCATGATAGGTTGAAAGCTGTGATTTTTGTAGCTCTGCTGTTATCATGTCATTCTTCAGTTCTTCATTCAAAGCCCTTCTCCTAATTCCTTGAATTGTAACTTGTAACCCTTAAAGATGACATATAGAGCCATTTCCAGTCTTCTGTGCACGTGCTATAACTATATGGAGAGTTCTAGTATTAGGAGAGATTTCCAAAGCTTGTCATATATTATAGTAATAAAACCCCATGTTCTTATTATCCCTTTTCTTACAATAACCATGGTCGATGAGGTATAAAATTTTGGTTGCTATTAAAGTTTATTGAAAATTTAATATTTTGGATTCTTTCAGGGTGCTGCTCGTCTGGTTGGATCAACTATTTCTGCCAAGGACCTGATTAATGTGTCGGGGGTAATTTCAATGTTATTCTTTTTCTACCATTCGTATTCTTTATTTTCTATAGAACTACTAGTTTTCAAAATTTTGTACTGTTTGAGCTGAAATGACCGAAAATTTTCATTTCGGTCAAGTGGCCGAAACGAGATTTCGCATAGAAATTTCAGTCGATTTCAGCCAAAATTTTGGATTTTGGTCAATTTTGGCCAAAATCCTGGATTTCAGACGAAAAATCACATTTCGTCCGAAATTATATTTTACATTAATTTATATATATATATTTTTAAAATTTTTATACATATATATTCTTTATATTTCTTATATTTCCTCAAAGTTTAATTCCAAAAAGTTTTACTATAATGGATTAAATCAATATTTATTGTTTAATTTTTTATTTTTTATTTGTCGACATAGATATTATTTTTTTTATTTCCCCTAAATGTAATTCCGAAAAGTTTTGCCGAAATTCCAAATTGGCCGAGACTTTTCATTTTGGAGACCAGACCAAAATGGGGTCCGAAACGATATTGACAACTATGTTAAGGGGAATTTATGGTTTTTATATATGTTGTGTGTGTGTGTGTGTGTATATATATACATATAGATGCCCCCATGCAATCACTGCTTATATGGACATTGTTACTAATATATCAAACCATGTTCTGCATAGTGCTACCTGTCGCCTTCTGTGGCGGTCTCTTGGAAGTGAACCACATAAATCTTCATGTTTTGTGTACAAGTTCTCTGTTTCTCTCTTTTTTTTTTCTGATGCAATTCTCATAACACTTTTTATTTTAGTAGGGGCCAAATACGTATCAACACTCATCTCATTCTGTCTCAAATTTTCAGGTGATTCCAGCAGCAGTGGTTCAGGCTCTATTTAATGCATGTAAAAGTGGCCAATTTGAATTAGCAAACAAGGAAGTCAATAATATAATTGCAGAGGGATATCCAGTTTCACAGATGCTTTCTCAGGTCTTCATGCAACCTTTATTTTTCCTCTCCATTCTCATCAAGTCACCATTGTCCTTGGATGTTGCCACTGATATGATGTTTTTCCCAGTTATTTGATGTGATCGTTGTAGCAGAAGAGATATCTGATGAACAGAAGGCAAGAATCTGTAAGAGATTGGCTGAAGCAGATAAGGTCCTTTTTCTATCATCATATCATCTTTTATAAACTGGTTGCATGTTCCTGGGAAGTGACTTCATGACTCTTCCATTAGCAACTGATGGCCTTTCTGCAGCATGACTTTATACTTGTGGGCTAGCATTCACACATGCATGCCCTTGTCCCTAACCAGCTGAGCTCCTAACGAGGACAGCTTTATACCTTATTTACTCTCTCTCAATAAAGGATTTGGTGTTTTTCAGATCTGTCCTAGATATGTGACTCTATCTTTGATCCAGATTGTTCATCTTCTGGGCTATGCCTGTTGGTACTTGGTAGGCTGTACCTCAAATGTCATGCTGTTTAGATGATCCTATGCCCGGACTGTTGGTTGAATTTTTAAGGATTTTAAATGGAGAGTTGGAAAGTAGCCAATGGTTTTTACTCAGCATATAAAAATCCTCTGGTCGGTGGTTAAGATCGTCCAGACTGATGTTGCTGTCACAAACCATTTTTTTCTGATGGCTCATAATCTGAACAGTCAAGATCTAGTACATTTGTGTGTCATGTTATGGAGCCATAGCTTGTGGGATTTAGAAAAAATTTCTAACAGTGGATACTTCCTCAGAAAATTTTAAAATTTTGTGGCAGGAAGCAAGACTATATTCTTATTATTCAACTTGTTTTTAAAGTTGTTTCTTCGGTGTAAACATGTGAGTGTTGGGTGGTTTTTCTTACTTGAGCGAGTTCTATGATTTTCAGTGTTTGGTTGATGGAGCAGATGAATATTTGCAACTTCTGGATGTCGCGAGCCATACAATGCAAGCTCTTTGTAACAGGACATAGCAGTCTTGCTAGAGCATCCTATTGGAGAGACATGATTACTTCAAAATCAAACTGTTTGGTATGTTGTGTCTAGCTCTTTAAGTTATTAATCATGATTGAACAACTTAAAAGAGTAATTATGAAGGAAAGAATACAACACGGCGTCGATGCCTTTATCTTGGTATCATGGGTGTTCCCCACTTCCCCCTTCTAGATGCTTGTCTCACCGATTCATGAGGGGCCCTTTTGCGATGTTCATGACCATAAGTATCCCTTTGTTCCCTTGTTCTTCCAATGGTTTGAATGTGACGCATGGCACTTGTCCAGGATGATCAAGGCCGGTTATCTTTTGAGTTGCTATGTTAATGGCTTGTTTTGTTTAATAGGCGATGGTTAACAGCTTCAGCCCTGCACATTGCAGGTTTCTGAGTTTTGTCCATGGCTAGAAATGGAAATTTTGAAGATAAAGCTACATTCAAGTGAATTTTTCAATCATTGGGGTGTTTGATGTGGCCATATATAAGGACTTTTTATGCTTTTGATTGTTAAAGAAGGCCAAAAGTTTATAAAAGCTAGTTTGAAAAATTCTAAAATGTATTTTTTTAAGAAGCAAATGTGAAATTTTTTGGGTTTTTGGCAAATTTGAAATCGATAGGCTTTTTGTTTTTTGGTAAATACTCTCACACGCCAAATCTCTACCATCAATGCTATAGGTAGGGATTGAAGTGAATGCGGAAATATGAGAGATACCAAAAATAGGGATTGAAGTGAATACGGGGAGAGGAGAGATACTAAAATGATGGCATTATACTCTCTTTTCTCCTTCCCTTTTACCTCTCCCATCTGCCATCCAACCTTTTTCTCTTCAACTTCAACCATCCTCTCCATCCAACCTCCATTACTCATTACTCATCATCATCCAGCCTCCGCCACTAGGCGGCGACCATTCAAAAGTAAAAAGATTTTCTTTTTTTACTAAATTTGACTTGGGCGGCGATATCGTTGCTTACCTGTGAAGAAGAAAAAACTAGTGAGGATATCCCTTCTTATATATGCAGGTGAGCAGAGATATCGCGGCTCGGCAAAACAACAAAAATAAAAAATTTTGAACAAAAAAGGGCCTTTGGGACTACCACGGTCAATTCATATCTTTTAGGTTCTTTTTGGTGTACAGTAAATCTGAGGAGATTTTTCCGGTAAAATCTTTAACGTTTTATCATGTCATGTGAAAGTCATAGCAGGGCACCACTGTAGGCTATCCGTTGATTGCCAAGGATTGTGACCACTATTGATGCATAGAAATAACATGGAGCGTCCTAGTTGATGGAAACAGTGGTGGGAGGAATCTACTTTTAAATTGTATAATGATGAAATCATGATGATTCTCGTCCTTTTTCAATCATTTAATTACGGCACTACCAAATTAACTTGATGATGTGAGGCATGGTAGGATGCAGAATCGCTGAAAGTGTGAGGTCAATTCACCTAATAAATATACGGTTAGGCACTGAGGCCCTGTTGATGATGAAATTGACTTGGTACCCCCTCAATGATAGTAAACTTGGTGCTTAAACTGACCCATTTTGGTCCCATCAAGCATCAAGTCTGGTTGATGATTGCACCGGGTTGGGTGTTTAACAGAACCTGGTCCTATTCACGCTTGGTCGTCTTCATGCCCACCCGTGGCAGGTGTATGTGGGTTCGATACTACGATATCTGGTGTCCTTTATTTTCACATCAAACAGAACAACTTGCAACCTAAACACTTTAAGCCCCAGGTCTAGCCCACATCCAGCGGCGAGGATATGCGGTACTCGCTCGGTCACGAGGACCTTAGCCTTTATTTACGTGCCACTGAGCCAGGCATGCGTTTTCCAAAAATGCTCGGCCGCTTAATCCTCGTCAGGATTTAAGAATCCCGGATATCTCTCAGCCATAATCATCTAACTACTTTTGTTTTTCGGACACAGACAGAACCAGATGCTTTCCTGCCGAAGCTGCAACCACTTCTGAAAATGCCAAACAGCACATAATAAAAAATTTTCATCTCTTTGAGTCTGAAATGATTTAGTCCGGCCCACCATAACATGTTTTTATCTCTGATCTGACTTCAACTCTTAGTGAATTGAATCTTCATTAGGGCCATATTTGCAGACATCCATTTCATGCAGTTTAAAAAAAAATTATAAATGAGCTCAACCCTTTTCTTTTCTTTTTTTTATGATATGGATAATCATGAGGTTTTTGAAAAAAAAAAAAACAGAGAGAGACGCTAATACCCTGGGTGCGCCTACTAAACCCATATAAACACATATTGAACAAATCTGATGCAGTTCAGATCATAAGAGGCGGAGTGCAAAACCACGCCACCCCACCCCACCAACTCTCCCGTGGTTAGCGTTATAACAGCTTTTTGAACCATTATTTCCAACTTTTGGGCAGTCCGCTTTTCTCACCGTTCCCTTACCAAAAGGCTTCCTTACCTCATCCGAGGTCTACTTCCATCACTAGAGGATTGGGTGCCAAACCCCTAAGCGGGGTAAAAAAAAAAAAAAAAATATTTAAAGAAGAAAAATGCTCCAATGAGAGCTAGTTCTCACCGTCTTACGGTGAGGGATATCATGATGGGGCCCACTAATCACGGGACTGGAAGAATGGAAGGAGTCATCCTTGATGGGCATAGATATCAAGTCTGGGTTCAATTTCATGCTTCTAACCCAATCCGTGGCACACAAGTTTAATGACTTATATTAAAGACAAGTTTTTAACCTTAGATCCAACGGTACATTCCATTCGTATGGGTGCAAATCCATGGGCTTCAGCAAAAGGGGGAGAAAATTTCTCGTATGTGGATGGTTGGAGTTGGTGATAGATAGGTCCATCATGACGTCTCTCACCGCAAGATGGTGCGAGCTAGCTCCCACAAGACAAGGAGCATCTATATACCTATTAGGATGTGCTAACACTACACTCAACCAGAGGCCTTGAAACATCAACTCCTTAATTCTTAAAAATCGTCAAAATAGGTGTCAAGCTCTATAATAACCAGACTGCCCAAACCACTCTCTCTCCACTACCCTCTCTCTCAACTGTCCACTTTGTAACTGATCTGCCTAACTGAATGAAACGGCTCCCTCCCTCCGATCTACATCACCAAAAACACAGAATATGAAAAGAGAAAAAACAAAAATAAAAGAGAAGGAGAAGAAGAAGGATAGACTGGAGAAGAGAAGATAAAGATAACTCACCGTTTCAAATCATCGATTACAATACACTTCATGTCAGTATCTCTCTCAAATGTTCATTTTCCTTCCAGTTATCTCGATTCTGTTTTTGTTTTTGTAGATTACATGAAATTCTTCTAACAATGATGGTTTGAGTCACCTACACAATGATGGTTTCAGAACAAAATAATCAATCAAACACAATTAACGAACGACCCTTCTCTCCCACTCCCTCTTTTTTCCCGTTTCATTCACTTACTGTGAAGAATTTGGGCAGTGACATTTCCTCTTCTGGACAAAAAAATTCAGGCATGAATCAACCACATTTATACCCCAGCTTGATGTTAGAGTGATAGAAGCAACCCATTACCTATAATCGATAGAGATAGAGAGAGACACAGAGTTGCCCATTGTTGTATTTGATAGAGATAGAGAGACAAAATTGTACATACAGCAAAATTAATCCCTTATTGTCAAATTAAAAAATGGTTTTTATAGACGAACCCATGAAAGCAGCAACACCATGAAAAGTAAAATAAAATAGATCTTTTACCTTATATCTACATAATCTCTGGAAGATAGAGAAACAAAGGCAGAGGACAGTGGTGAGTGCAAGAAAAATATACTCCATTTGAGGTTGGTAATTTTTGACAGGAAGGAAAACTGAATCGAGAGAAAAAAGAGAAAGAACCCAATTCCAGCCAACAAATGGTTCACCTCGTGAAGTCGGTGGGGAGAGCAGACTTTTTGGGTTCTGCTGTCAAAACATATACATGTGCAGTGTAGAACCCCTTGCCAAGGTAGGAAACTCTCCAAGGTAGGAAGCTGGTAGCAAGAGCAGACCAAATGGGTTTTGCTAGTAGAACCCATTACAAGTGTCAACGCAAGAAAAATCCAAACAATCCTTCATCTCCTGGTCAGATGAAGGGATCATAATCATCATTTGAATAAAACAGAACCCAGAAAATCAATTGCAGAACAAAAAAAAATCAAAACGAACAAGCAGACGTTGTCCGCCAAATCCCATTTCTGGAGAGATCGTCGTTGATCTTCTTCTTATATCTTCTCTAAATCATAATAAAAAAGCTAGATGCAGCAGGCCAAAAAAAAAACTGAGAGAGAGAGAGAGAGAGAGAAAGAGAGAGATGGAGAGAAAGGAGAATAAGAGGAAGGAAAAAAAGAGGGAAATATAAGTCGGTGTCGAATCCTCCCATTGACTGCTAACAAGGAAAAAAAAATCTCCACCGTCAACTCCACCAACTCCACTTCTCTCCGCCAGGTGTAGAAGACTAAGTCCATTGGCGGTCATAGTAGCTCTACCAACCTTATAAACTAGCTAAAAGTAACCCACTTGATGCACAATAGTACATACAGAGTAGATGGACTCTTAGATCATCGTCTGCCTCTGTGTAAGAATATATTTCTATTTGTTTATTATATTTTATGGTAAGTGTGACATTTAACCGTTGGATGAGGTAAACATTTCACTGCACATGTGTATGTGTTTCCTTCTTTTCAAATAAAAAAAAAATTATTTTAAGATAATCATTTTTCTAGCATTTGCCCCATCCAAGCAGCATGAGTGCAAGGATGGTGTGGGCGCACATGATCTCCAATTGAGAGGGAGAGAGGCATTATTAATAAGAAGTTTTAATAGATGTGTGGCTTAAATAACATGGTCAACTCTTCACTGTGTTAAATGATAGGGCAATCCTTTACTTATTTGACTACTTGGGTTGGGTACATAAACAGGCTAGAATTTCGCAGAATTCTAACTCAGGCTAGAAAGGCATTCCAAATCATGCCAGAATTGAAGATTTTTTTTCAGGCCATAATTAGTCACTAATTATAATTGAAGGTTGATAAGAAATAAAAATATAGATGAATAAGGGTGGGCCCCCATCCAATAGTTATATACAAAAAAAATGATAGCCTAAAAGGAAAAAATCTGAATGTTCATGATCATGACTTTCTGAAGAATTAAACACATTTCCTATTCTGAGCAGGAATATATTTCTTTTCGGTGACTTGACTGGAACTCAAATACGATTTTATTGAAGAAGCTCCTTGAAATCTCACTAAGGTATTTAATAACTATGTCTTGGCTGAAATGAAATTATGAAGATTTGTCACATTTTTTGGATCATGCGTTTTTGGGCATCTTTTCCTACGTTTAAGCATTAACGACTTATATTACATCTTCTTCAACAAGTTTGGGATGAGAACAATGATGTCCAATTTCAACATCATATTGGAATTTATGAAATCAAAGTATGAAGATTTGTCACATCTTATAGAACATGATGTCTCTTTTTTTCTTTTTCTTTTTTTTCTTAACATGTTCTTTTCTTCTTTTTTAATTTTAACACTAAGGTATTTAGTACTCTGCATGTGTTCGTGTTGAATTACATGTTAGCATCACCAAAGAATAACAACCAACCAAAATGCATTAATCGATAAAAAAAAAAAGGAAAAAATTATTGATTATAACTGTACAATGGCATAGGATTGAAAGACTTGACAGCTTAAACAACTTAAGAAATAGGGTACTACATCTAACTGCAATCCTGTGATGAATTAGAGAAAGGAGGCCTAATATTAGGCAAAGTAATTTATTTTTTGAGATTATAAAGTTAGTAAATTTTTTATTTTAAAGTAGATCACATTTTAAAAAGCTATCTCTATATGTGTTCGTGTTAAATTTTATGTTAGCATCTCGAAAAAAGAACAACCAGCCTTAATAGAGAAAAAAATTAAGCAACAACCATAATGAATTAATTATTGTTCATAAAGAAAAAATGACATAAAAATTAATGCCTTGCCAACTAAAAAAACTAAAGGAATTTGATACTGGGTCTAACTGCAAGACTTTGATGAGTTATAGACCCAGGCTTGATATTATGACCGGTAATTTATATTGTTAAATTTGATATTTAATATATTTTACTTTAAAATAAGACCACAAATTTCCTATATTATATATTCTTTTTACAGAAATTAACTATGATAGGTTTTCAACAAATATGTTGAATTTATCAAAGCAAATAATGAATTTCGATTCTAACTTACCCTAAAAAAAAGGCCAGATTAAGATCTAATTTAGTACAGAATATAGGGTCCAAACTAGGCCTGACTTTTTTTGTGAAAAAAATTACTGATTTTGGGTCTATTTCAAGACAGAATGTTAGGTATAAACCAGGGCATAATTAAGTACATAAATAAGGCCATATTGTACTTCTAATTAAAGACATATTGTTGGGTTTAAACCAGGGAATGCTTTCGGATCTAAATCAAGCCAAATTTGGGTATAATTCAAGACAAGATATTGGGCGTAATTGAAGCAATTTTTTGGGTACATAATCAGAATTTTGCAGAATTCTAACTCAGGCTAGAAAGGCATTCCAAATCATGTAAGAATTGAAGATTTTTTTCAGGCCAGAATTAGTCACTAATTATAATTGAAGGTTGATAAAAATATATATATAGATGAATAAAGGTGTGCCCCCATTCAATAGTTACGTACAAAAAAAATTATAGCCTAAAAGGAAAAAATCCGAATGTTCATGATCATTACTTTCTGAAGAATTAAATACATTTCCTATTCTGAGCAGGAATATATTTCTTTTCAGTGACTTGACTGCAATCCAAACACGAGTATGTTGAAGAAGCTCCTTGAAATCTCACTAAGGTATTTAATAACTGTGTCTTAGCTGAAATGAAATTATGAAGATTTGTAGCATTTTTCAGATCATGTGTTTTTGGGCATCTTTTCATATGTATAAGCATTAACGACTTATATTACATCTTCTTCAACAAGTTTGGGATGAGAGCAATGATGTCCAATTTCAACATCATTTGGAATTTATGAAATCAAAGTATGAAGATTTGTCACATCTTATGGAACATGATGTCTCTCCTTTTCTTTTCTTTTTTTTCTTAACATGTTCTTTTCTTCTTTTTTAATTTTAACACTAAGGTATTTAGTACTCTGTATGTGTTCGTGTTGAATTACATGTTAGCATCACCAAAGAATAACAACCAGCCTAAATGCATTAATCGATAAAAAAAAAAGGAAAAAATTATTGATTATAACTGTACAATGGCATAGGATTGAAAGACTTGACAGCTTAAACAACTTAAGGAATAGGGTACTACATCTAACTGCAATCCTATGATCAATTAGAGAAAAGAGGCATGATATTAGGCAAAGTAATTTACTTTTTGAAATTATTAAGTTAGTAAATTTTTTATTTTAAAGTAGATCACATTTTAAAAAGCTATCTTCAAACATAAACTTTACTTGGGGAAAAAAAAGTTGGCTACCTTCATATATGGACAAGGGCCTGGATTAAACCAATTTCAAATGCAATTAGGGGTTTACGTAGGTAATAGGGTATATAATTTTTTAATTTATTAACTTACTTTTTATGTCAGATATATTCTATGAAATTAAAAGTTAGAGGTTAGAAATGGATTTCGCTTTAGTGGATTGGCAAATAACTTAATCAATAACCCTGATTTATTTAGAACATTAACTGTTTGAATTTCTCTAAGTAAGTAATGAGTTTAAATTCTACCTTACCATGAACAAAAGACCATATTTTGGATCTAATTCAGGACAGAATGTTGAGTTAAACCAGGTCTTATTTTTTGGTGTAGATCATGACAAATGTCGGGTCTATTTCAAGACAGAAACCTACGTTCTAAATTCTTTATTTAAAAAATTTCTAATTTCAACTTAAACCGCATTTTATTGAGCTATCTTCAAACAGATGCTTAGCTCGGATTGAAAAAAAAAAAAAAACCTATCTTCAAATATGTACCGTGGCATGGACTAACAAATTTTCAAAAGCAGTAAGGGGGTTAGGTAGATAATTCAGCGCCAATATCTTTTCTTTGACTGACTTTTTTAAAGATATAATCTACAGTATCAGCATGTGCTTCTTTTCATTATGTAATTGATATTATGAAGCCATCTTTATTGTGATATCTATATATCTAAAGGAATGTGGTTGTTCTTCGATTAACTATAGGCCTTCAAACTCTCATCCCTCTATCTTCATTCATTCCCTCTCCTACATGGCAGCCTCATAAAAAATAGGATCCATTCCCACTTCTCATATCTTATTTTTCTAACCGAGCACTTCTTATTCCTTTAACTACTTGAGCAGTTACCAAAGGAGAAAATGAGAAATCCAAAGGAGGAGAGAGAAGCACAAAAATGATTTTAAAAAATGATCCCAAAAATGAACATAAAAAATAGGAAATTATTGAAAACTTAAATGACCGAGGCGAAAAAACAAGAGAAAAAAAATTAAAAAAAGAAAAAAATAAGCAAGACAAAAGATTCCAAACTTAAATAATAAACACAAAAGAGGACTATATTAAAATGACATTTGAAGGTGTCTTTCAAGGTTCTATAACAAAATAATAATAATAATAATATGAAAAATTAATGTCAGGTTGTAAGGTCCACAGAAAAAAAATGAAGATAGAATAATAATAAGAAAAAGAAAGTGACGAAGGCATCAATGATCTGGTGAAAAGAAAGTGATGAAGACATCAATGATCTGGTGAACAAAAACAAATTGAGGATAACGAAAAAAAAAGGGAGGGAAAGGACTAAAAAACACCACAATGAATAATAATGTAAAATATATGGGCCCATCTCCAGAAATGAACATAAAAAAATAAAATTCCTAAAATTAATGACCCAAGCCAAAAATTAAGAGAATAAATGGTTTTAGACCTAGCTTGAATGAGGGTTAAAAATAAATCGGGTTACATCAAACATGCAGGTTGGGCTTCACTAAACATATATCCTGAACCTATAACCTGGATTCAATCAGAACAGTAAATATATTAGGTTTTCAACAAATGAGTTGAATTTATCTAAGGAATTTAGATTCTAGCTTGATTGTCTACATTGATCTATGGTGGGATTACAAATGGGTTACAACTTGACCCAAATTGGTTTCTATAAATGGGCTAAGACTTGGCCCAAATTGGATTCTCTAAATGGGTTTCACCTCAAACTATAATTGCAAACTGTCTTATTATTGGGTTACAATTTGCCCAAATTTTCTTTAGTAAACTCTCTCATTATTGGTCTGAAAGGGATTGAAATTTGTTAGAGTTTCAGCTCATTCATGACAAAGATATTGGATCTAATTCATGCTAGATATCGGGCCTAAATGGGGCAAGATTTTGGGTCTAATTTAAGACAGAATATTGGGTATAAACCTTGCCAGATTTTAAGGTGTACATCGGACAAGAACTTGGGTCTAATTAAAGATAGAATATTGGGTCTAAACTAGGCCATATTTTTTGGTCTAAATCTGACCAGATTTGGGTCAAATTCAAGATAAAATATTTGGTATACTTCAAGCCAGATTTTGTGTAAAAGTTCAGGCCAGAATTTTAGGTCTAACTTAAGCCAGAATGGGAGTCCAAATCAGGCAAGAATTACAGATTCAAATCAGTCCAAAATTAGTCCATACTTATAATTCTAAACCAGTTTAGATTTATGGATAAAAAAACAGGCCAAGATTAGGCCCGAATTATAAGCCTAAATCAGGCCGCAGCCTAATTTAGGCCAGAATATGTCTTTTATTTTATTTTTTTACACTTGCCCGGGCTTTATCAAACTCCATTTACACCTTACGTAAAGAATAAAACATCTGAAAAAACGCATAAAAATCAAATTAGCAATAAAAAGAAGGGCTAAAATATATACTAATTAATAAATTTAATAAAATTAATGCGTTTAAGTCTGTGTATTTGGTGGTTCCGTGATCCGTGCAGAGCACGGGGTTTTGCTTGTTTCCCTCTAAAGAGAAGGCCCCACACAATGTAACGGATCCGGAGTGCGCACGCGGGAACGCCCAACGGAGAAAGTTGTGTCTTTTGACAAGTTTGAATCGCGCGAATCTAGAAATCCCGGATATATCACTAAATACAGCATTTGGTTTTCTACTTATTCTTTCGTCAAGCATCGAGCAAGGGATCTACAGATATTGAATCACAATGGCTTCTAGGGTTTGTTTCTGCAGTTTCATCTTCTTCTTCTTCTTCTTGTTCGCGTCGATCGTGGTGAGATCTGCATCTGCGGAGTTCGTTCTAACACTAGATGCAAGCAACTTCTCAGACACAGTAAACAAGCATTCCTTCATCGTCGTCGAGTTCTACGCTCCTTGGTATATTTATCATCCATCATTTCTACTATTTCTCTTCTTATCTCACTCCTTCTTCTTCTTTAGATTGCTTTACTATCCATGGATTAGATAGATAGATAGCTATTTAGAATCAAAGTGATTTTCAGGTCTCTACCATTTCATGGGGTAAGATCCTATTTGATAGTTTGGATTGATTATGTGTAAAGATGTTAGTATGTTTCACAGACATGATCAAGCCAGCAGTCTGATTGCTCAAACTGAGGTGGGATTTGGGCTTGTTCCTGTACTGAGGTATCACAATCCATGTGATGAGAGTGGGTTTTGATCACGCTTATGTGGGCCACACTAAGGATGAATCAGGTTTTAGCTTGTTCCTATACAGATGGATTACAATCCATGTGATTAGAGTGGCTTTTTATCACACTTATGTGGGGCCCACTAAGGATAAATCAGGTTTTAGCTTGTTCATATACAGTGGTATTACAATCCTTGTGATAAGAGTGGATTTAATCAAACTTATGTGGGCCCCACCGAGGATAAATTAGGCTCTAGCTTGTTCTTGTGCATTGGTATCATAATCCATGTGATAAGGGGTGGATATGGTCACACTTTTGTGAGCCCCCACTAAGAATAAATCAGATTCTCGCTTGTTCGTATACAGTGGTATTGTAAATTTATAATCCATGTGCTAAGAGTGGATTTTATCACAATTATGTGGGCCCACTAAGGATAAATCACGTTTTAGCTTGTTCCTATACATTGCTAGTACAATCCATGTGCTAAGAGTTTACTTTATCACAATTATGTGGCCCCCACTAAAGACAGATCAGGTTTTAGCTTGTTCCTATGCGTTGGTATTACAATTCATGCGATTAAGAGTGGATTTTATCACAATTATGTGGGCCTCACTAAGGACAAATCAGGTTTTAGCTGCCACTGGTATGATACTGGCAGTAAAATTGGGTCATTTCTCAATAATGGATACACCAGATAGATGGGGTACAGCTTTGATGATTGTTTTGAAACTGTGGAAGTGATGTTGGTTATTCATAATGATGAATGTAAATGTTTCACGCCTCACTGATCAATGTTAGTTTGGTTCTTGATTTTGATCTCTCATCTCTGTTTGACTCTTGGCAGGTGCGGGCATTGCAAGAGCCTTGCTCCTGAGGTATTGATTTCTCATTAAATTGCCTTCTTTCTTGACCCTTGTTTTCTTTGTTGTCAGCTTTCATACCTGGCAGATGTTAGATCATTTTTTTATGGGCAATTTGTTCCAAATTGTTACATTTAATTGGTTTTTCACTTGCAGTATGAGAAAGCTGCATCCATATTAAGCAACCATGATCCTCCAATCATTCTTGCCAAAGTTGATGCCGATGATGAAATAAACAAAGGGCTTGCAGGTGAGTTTAAGGTGAGGGGCTTCCCTACTATTAAGATTCTAAGAGATGGAGGAAAGTCTGTCCAAGAATATAAAGGTCCGCGTAATGCTGATGGTATAGTTGAATATTTGAAGAAACAAGTTGGACCTGCATCTTATGAAATAAAATCCTCAGAAGATGCCGGAAATCTTATCACTGAACAAAAGATTTTTGTAGTAAGTGCTCAACTTTCTCTCTTTTACTTAGTACTATTTGTTAATATTTTTAGTTTATGTTGGTTCCTTGGTAGTTCTGATATAGCTGAACTTCATATAGGTTGGGGTTTTCTCGGAACTCTCAGGAGAAGAATTTGCAAACTTCACAATATTAGCTGAGAAATTGCGTTCTGACTATGATTTTGGTCATACCTTGGATGCTAGACTACTTCCGCGTGGGGATTCAACAGTGAATCAACCAACAATTAGATTGTTCAAGCCATTTGATGAATTTGTTGTTGACTTTACGGTATAATCTACATGACTCTTGCACTACCCTTTTTGGTTGATAGAGGTTGGCTCATTGATGTGCATGTAAACTTCCCCTTTTTGATGAGTATCCTGCCAATGCAGGATTTTCATGTGGATGCTATGGAGAAGTTTGTTGAAGAAGCAAGTGTTCCTGTTCTTACTATCTTTAACAAAGATCCCGTTAATCGCCCTTTCGTTACAAAATTTTTCAATAATCCTAATGCCAAGGTAAAGTTCTTTTTGTTGGCTGTTTTGGTCGTGTATATTTTTTGCTGACAGTGGCAAGCTGCTGCTGCTGCATACTAACTAAATCAACAGTGTTCTGTGTGGATGTAAATTAATAAGCTTCTCATAAGTCATGACTAGCATTTGATATAGTGGGTAACATTTTCTTTTATAGAAACGGTAGAAGGCACTGCATCTTCCAATCAAATATGATACTGAAAGAGATCTGAATGTGTTGTCCTTCTAATATCCAGAATTTAAACATAAAAAGAACTTGTAACTTTGTTTGCATTTCACCTGTGATCTAGGGATGACCAACAGATTTGGTAAGCATTAGGGTAAGTCCATTTCCGCCTGACTCAAACCTGCCCTGTCACTTGCCTGACTGTGACGGACTGAGGTTATGCTATGGTAAATACCCACCCCATAGAGGTTTATACAGGTTATTCAGTACTTTTTTCCAATATGAGAGTATTAAACAATTAAGAAAACGTTTATTTCTATATATAAAAACTTCATTTCATTAATTTTCATCATCATCATCAAAGCCTTGTCCCAATTATGTTGGGGTCAGCTACATGAATTCTGTTTCTCCATTCCAATCTATCTTGAGCCAAATCCTCATATAAGTGTTGCTAGGGACTCACACTAAAAACCGGTGAAAAAAATACAGTTCATTAATAAATATATAAATATGTCATAAAAAGGGTGGTGGGTTGGGACAGCCGAAGCTCGAACCTGACTCCAATCAACACCTGTAAATCTGTGGCTGTTCTTTGCTTTTCAATTCATGGTGTATTCCAGTTTTTGTCGAATGATGTGCCTTTTTGTTATGCTGTTAATTAGATTTGTTAGACATATGACCTTTATTTTCTCTGAAATTCTTTTGCCATATCAGTCAATTTTTAGTCCACTGGAACTTGTAATCATGGTGTAGTCAATGTCACCAGATTCTGTAGAGAAAATGGTGTTGCAGTTTGTGCTGCATGTATTTGACATTGTAGCTAATAACTTGCTGATCTTGTGTCCAATGCTTGCAAGTTTATTCTATGTTGTACTTTCTAATCTTTTTATTAGAACTCTTATCTTTACCCTACAAAAAACAAGGGTTTCTTCTATATCTATGAAATGTTCCTTATGTTGGCAATTCTGGATGGCAGGCTATGCTCTTCATGAATTTCAACAGTGACAATTTTGAGGCTTTCAAGTCAAAATATCATGATGTTGCCAAGCATTACGAGGGAAAGAGCATAAGCTTTTTGCTGGGTGATCTTAAAGCCAGTCAGAGTACTTTTGAGGTCATTTTCCTTGGCCCCACATCAAGCTGGTCTCTGGAGTTTTACATTGCTCTGATTTTTCTGTGGTGCTTCACATTGCTCAGTTTTTTTTTTTTTTTTTTTTCAATTGATTTGGATGACAGTACTTTGGCCTTAAAGAAGATCAGGCGCCCGTTATCATTATACAGAAAACTGATGGGCAAAAATATCTTAAGCAGAAACTGGAACCAGATCATATTGCACCTTGGTTGAAGGAGTTCATGGTGATGTTTCTTCTTTCTTTTAAAAAATCTCGATTTTAATCATCTTGCATGTTTAAGTTTTAACAGTGTGTATTGTCGAAATTCAAGAAGTTCTCATGTGAATGTCTCTCAATAAATAAATTTTGTGCATACAAGATGAGTCAGATGTCGATAGAATCTTCAAGATTCCTACCCTTGTACCTGATACTACAATATTTTGAATTTATGGTGCAAGAAAATATTTTAAATTTTGAATATTTATTAGAATGGAGGGAAAATTATTACATGTTGGCTTGCCTTCCAATAAGGGAACTTCAGAAATATTCAGCCACTTGTCACTAAGAACTGAAACAAGTGGTGCATCCAACTGGAGCCTAACATTTCAGTTGAAGAAGAGGCTAGTTTGTGTCTTGATATATTAATTGTATGCGTACTTTGCAATGAGAAGTCTTATGACTTGATTCTAACATGTAGGATGGAGATGTTAAGCCGTACACCCAATCAGAACCCATTCCTGAGGTTAATGATGATCCTGTCAAGGTAGTTGTTGCTGACAGCCTCCATGATGTGGTTTTCAAATCGGGGAAAAATGGTGTGTACCCACTCATCTATATTTGTCAATTCCATTATTTAGTTGATACATTCTATGATTTATTATAATGAGCAGTTGAGCATTCCATACTCTGATCTGATGTTTCTTTCAACTTGCTCTAAGTCATTCCGTAACGTGTACAAATATTTAAGAGTTTGATTTGATTGATAAATGAAAATTATTGTAAATACTGAAATAGGTGCAAACTAGAAAGAATTTTGATAAAATAGAATTCTGATTTGATTGATAAATATCACAGTTTCAATTTGTTTAAGTAGTTTTTTATTCTATTGGTTCATTATGTCTAATTTTGTAATATGCCTGTGGATGTTTTTTTAATCGTATTATTGTGGACAATTGATGAGAAGTTTTGAAGATCATTAAAGAATTTGGCTTGAATTTTTTTCTACAGTTATGCTGGAGTTCTATGCACCATGGTGTGGACACTGCAAGAGATTAGCGCCAATCTTAGATGAAGTAGCTGTCTCATTTGGAAGTGTTGAAGATGTAGTCATTGCTAAATTAGTAAGCTTCTTCCTTGGCACATTACTGATTTTTGATGTTTCTTACTGCATGTATTACATTTCTCTTCATTGATATTGTCCATAAATATCATATTATTAAAAGTACAACCATTTTTTTGTTGAAGTTACTTTATTGTCTCAGAAGTTATGCTGATCAAACAATTTCTTTAAGTAGTGATTAAAGGGGTATAATATTTATTCATAGTCTACCTGATCAGGATGTAACAAGTAAATCCTAACTCAACCATGTTGCAATTGCTGTCTCCTTCTGAGAATAGGAATTATTGCTGCTATAATGGCTACATATTAGCAATTCCTGCTTTATGTCATCATGCTATATGCATATTCTTTTGTGTTAGGGTACATGTACATAGCAAAAGGATTCTATGATAGAGGAAATTATTTTGATTTCCCATGAAACCTGCTCTTCCGTCATTTGGTGCGACACTTTATCTTTGCAAAAAAGAAAATGAATAAATGAATTGATTTTCCTAAATACAGAGGATTTCTATTTCCTATGGGAGGGGTAGCAACATGGGATTTCTCTCTCCCACAGAAATGAAAATCTCTAGAGCATAGAATCCTAGGAATGCAAAATGGGTCGGGCTGCCCAGCCAACATACTGCAGCCCGACCTGGCACAAGCACGGCCCTCTCCAGCTCGGGCTGTGCTGGGCCGGGGTGCTGAGGCCTGTGGCACAACACCACAGCCCGGCCCATCTGCCAGGCCTGGCACGATGCAACTCATAGGCCCGCCTCCTTAGTTTTTTTAGCCCTAACCCATTTGTCTACCTTGGGCCAATAACTTTAATGTTTTTCTTGGCTATCACTGTCCTTTTTCTTTAATGTTCTCCTATTTTCAAGACCCTTGCATTTATTGTATGCTCAATTTTATCCCTCATATCCACGTGGTGGCCTCACTTGAACTCCCTAGCTGGTCCTCTTTAATGCTCTTTTCAAATTTCAATACTACTTTATAATTTTAAAAATTTTAAGGAAAGTTTGGCATGTGGGCCAGCCCAGTCCGGCCCTGCCCGTGGGAGTGCCTATGGGCCATGCTGGGCAAGGCCCTACCAGCCATGGCATGGCTCAGCCTGTGTCATGGCTGGGCCGCGAATTTTGATGGGCCATCCTATGCCATTTTGCATACCTATAGAATCCTCTGGTTACACAGTACACACAGCCCTAGTGTGTTGATTGATCAGAATAAGGTTAGGCATGGTTGAGTTGGCAGTTCGAAACATAAATAAAAGTATATATGAGAAATGATCCTTTGCTTTTGACCTTATGGGCGTGCCTTTGCTTTTGCTTAGGACTTTGGTTCCCCCTTGTGGGGCCTACCATTCTATCTAACCTGCTTATGCCACCTGCCCCCCCTATGATTAGGCACTGGCCCCAATTTTACTCTGAACTGAGTGATAAACTGTTGGATAAACCAATAAGTAACAATATGAGATTAACTTTGGTTATAATAAAATTTAATGCATGCTTGTTCATTGTGGGGTGAGTATTATGAATGGCTTCGATCAAGCGAAGGTGGTCTCTATATGGGTTAACTGGTCATAAGCATCAAGTTCCCATGTGCTCAGCAGCACTGGATTATTTCTTTAATATATCATTCAGGTTATCATTACCTTTTATCATCCTTGTGGTCAGCACCATTTTTTTTTGTTGCCCATTGTTAATGCCTGATTTGATTTTTTAGTTTTTCTGACAAATTTTGGATGCATCATTAATCTTGTTTGATGTTCCATTTTAAGAAAAAGGAAAGCAAAAATAGCATACTATTTTCAGTTAAAAAGAAGTCTACATTACTTTAAAGAACGTGAAATTACCATCTTCTCCCATATAGATGTTTAACAAGGTAAAGATAACAATGAAAAGACCTGTGCTCAGCGTTTATAATTGAATTCTTAAAAGTAATCCCGAATAATAATGAAAACATGGGAGCTGACTCTCTGCAAAAAGACCAGCACCCTTCTTCATGTGTGTGAGGACTCAGGAGAGCATCGATGGATCCAATGGCTTAGTTGTTAGTAGCTTTTTGTAGGTTCTCTTGATCCACTGTTGCCTCTCTAAATTTTTCTTTGATATATACATGCTTATACACCAATATTCAAGAATGGACTGCTTGGTAAGCAAGCAAATAACAGCCAGGCCTATGGGCACATGGCCCCTGCTAAGGTCAGTCCTACTCATTCACACTAATGAGCTTTGCGCTTACCCCCAATTGACACATCCAACTTTTGTCTAACCGAGACCCTTAAACTAAAGTTTAGACTTTGGCATTCCATATCCCCTCCTAATGTGATTGGCATGCAGCATCCAGCTGGGGCCAACAAGGCAGGCCTTATTTTGCTTTGGAATCACCTGATTGTTCTGTATTGCATTTACACTATATTTTTGCGTCTTTTCTCTATTTTGTTATTTACTTTGCTTCTAACTTGATTTTCTGTTTTGATCATTGCATAGGATGCCACTGCAAATGATATCCCAAGTGATATTTTTGTTGTTAAAGGTTACCCAACATTGTACTTTTCATCTGCGAGTGGCAAGATAGTGCAATATGATGGGAATAGGTCCAAAGAAGATATCATTGAGTTCATTCAAAAGAATAAGGACACAACTATTCAGAGTACTGAGTCTGTGAAAGATGAGCTATGAAGGTAGTTTTCCAACGTCTAATGTTTTTGTTATTGAGATGCAAGCTCATATTCTAGTGTTTTTAATTGGGAACAGCAAATAAAATTAAAGAGGAGAAAGGTTTACAACCATCCAAAATACCCCATCTTTGAGATATGGAGAACACAATGGTATAAAAGAATAATACCAGAACAAAAGAAACAACTAATTACGTGGTGAAAGCAACCAAATTAGAAAAACCAATGCACCTTGTTTGTCCGAACTGTCCACAAAACCATTATCCATTCTCCTCCCACATGCTGAAACTTCATTTGAAGCAAGGATGATAAGCACTTAATTTCATTGAAATGGAACTGGAATCTCTAAGGCAACCCATCAAAGGAAGACACCTAAGAAATAGCATTCATGGCAGTCAACTCACGAGTTCGAGTGACTTGGACTTGGTCATGGACGAGTCACACTCACTTCCCAATGGACTCTTCCGAGTCCTATGATATATCATTTTCTTTTTCTGTGAAGATTGAATAGAGGAGTAAAGAAGCAGCAGATTTTAAAGGAAAACTAAACTGAGAAAATTAGTTGAAAGCAACAAAAAGTTGTTGAGAGTTGAGAGTTGAAGGAACATAATGCACATGAGTCTAGATCCTCTTGCTTCAACTTGTAGAAATCCTGAATTTAATATGTGCAACCCCATAGTGGGGACTACCTATTGAAAATCTGAGCCACTCAACAATGAATGCCCTCCCAATTTAAGTGGTATCTCCAAATTTTACCTGGTAAGACCTAGAGTTTTGGGATATCTATTAAAATGGGAGGTTGTACATTTTGAGCGGCTTAGATTTTCAGTAGGTGGACCTCAGTGTGGAACTTCACTCCTTCAACTCAAGATTTTCCACAAGTCAACTGTCACAGCATCATAGGACCCAGACTTAATGCACGCATGCATTAATATCAACAACTAGATTCAAGTCTCATCACTGATCCTAGGTCAGTTGGTCCTCTCTTCGGCACTAGGAGATGCCTTTTCTATGGCATTTCCAGAAAAAAGAGTGTGGATTCTCTAAGCATCTCACTCAGGCTTCCACTTGAGACTCAGCCTAACTAGGCCAAGTTGCACCCGACATAACTTGACTTGACCCTTGTAATGTAGGGTTGATTCCAAGTTTTAAAACATTGATTCAAAGAGTTACTTTTCACAATCACACTAACTTGAAGAGACACTGAAGTAAAGATGTGACGCCTTTTAAAATAGCCACCGCCTCTGCCTCATTAGACTCAACACAACCCACATTCTTAGGGTGAGTTTATGCAGTGAGAGGATTCTACTCTTTGTGGATTTCCATTTCCGTGATAGAGAGGAAACCTACACTCCTGCCCATCACATAGGAAATCAGAATCCTCTCTATCAAAGAAAAACAATCCATTATTTTTTCTTCTCCTCATGGAAATTGCATCACACTAAACAATCAGAAAAGGACTTGCATGGAAAATCAAAACAATTTTCCTCTCTACCTTGGATTCCTCTCATTGAACAAACACACCCGTAGAAAACATAACCAAAACAACACCTTGACGGTTGCTAAGCACCCTACCTACTCCCTCTAGCCACGACTTCCGCAACCAACTCCATCGCCATTTAACTTCAGCTCTTGTATAGGGGGGAGCCCAAGACAGCAGTTTACTCTCCTCAGATTTCCCATGATACAAGGAGGCCTCCCAATTATGAAAGATACCATCAACACAAATTGTCAAATTCCCTCCACATAGAGACTCATATGCCTATCCGGACAAACATTGAGGACACCACCTTCTCCACAGAGATCAAAGACCCCATGAAAACTCTAGCACTCCTCTTTTTCCACGCAGACCATAATATGGCAAATGGAATAAGCCTCCAAAGAACCACACTACACCCATATAATGGAGACAACCTCCAAGCCTCGACTATACCCACCGATGACTTTGGAAAGCACCAATGAACACTACTCCACTCAGGAAACTTACACCACAAGCAATAGGAAAACACACAATGCTAGAATAGATGGTCAGCCATCTCCTCTCCTTCCCGCGGTGCAAACATAAATCTGAGATGGCCTCCAAAGACATGCCTCCTTTGCTGAGGTTGTTGACTGTAGAATCAAGGTCAGCAAAAAGTAAAAGCTCCAAAATCAGCCAGCTAGATGCTCCATGAAAGCAAGGTGTTTGAGACAACGTGTGTCAAAGTCTTTTAGGAGATGAGAACCCTGGGCGGTTGTAAGGCATATAGGGTCAATATTGAATATTCCTAAAGGATTCCTCCAAAATCATTTATCCCTTGAGAACTTTGGTGGGCTTTTAGGAAACAAAACTAGTTTGGAATATCTTTGATCTGTTGTAATCAAGATTCATGGTTATTAGGGGATTGTACCGTAGCTGGCCTCTTCATTCAATTTAAAATCAACAATGTCGTTAAGATGTGGGAGACATTATATATTCTTTCTCTGGCCTGGCTTGTTGTGCGGATAGACTATAGCATGAAGGTGAACTCTTGGCCATCAGGGAGGGATTGTGGATCTTTGATGATAGGGAACTCTTATTCTAGAAAGAAGTTTCTACAGTTCGATATCTTGGAACAAGATGCACCCTAGGCTTCATGGAAATTCCAGTTTATCATCAATGTGATCAAGGCATATAGGAGGTGGTTGGTGGTGTCTATTCAGCATACTTGAGAGGGGGAGTGGTGTAGATGATGCTCCTGTCAAGAGTGGAGTAGATATGGCCTCCATGCATGTTTAAGGCCATCACCTTTAGTTTTTTTTTTTTTCCTTCTCATCCAAACAGTAGAAAGTTCTCTCTATTTTGTCTTTAAACTTTAAAGAGCATCAGTCATGGTTGGATGTTAACTGGAACTTTCATTCTTGTTGCAGCTCATTTGATTCAAGTGGATACAGAGATGAGATGTTAGCTGACGCTTGATGCAAATGATATTTACTTCCCCTTTTTTGGAGAAAATATTAGAGAAATATATTCAGCCTATAGTTCCTTTTTTTTCTTTAAATAGATATCTAGAGTGTAGTTTCATTACAGGAATATGAGTTTGAATAAACTGAGTTCTTTCTCAATTGTATTATCTGCCTTGAGGGCCTGTTTTAGTGGCCCTTGTAGTTTTTCAAGGCAAATCATCTGGGCTGAATTTATTAAGTTGAGAGGGTTTTCTCGCAATGAAACTGCTTTGGTCTGTTTAGTCTCACCTTTCTGCATGTGGTTCTGTGGTTGTAAATCTGGCCAACTCATGTAGTGGACCTTGCGTGTGGCCCATATTGTAACATTGCGCTGATCAGGATTTATGATGCCCATCCATATTGACTATCAGAGAACACTTAGATCATGGATTGGTAGACCATGGATTGGAAATACCATATTTCCCTGCTTTGGTTTTTTCAGCGACCCGTGGTGCACCTTGAAATTTTAGTTTTTCTCTTTGGGCACCTTTAGTAATTCTTTAACTCCTATCTAGGACATAGATGAGATGAGCCAGCTTGATTAACTAGGTTGAACTTGAGGTTAACTTATGTGCTAATTGAGAAATGCTCCTCCAGTCCCAAGCTAAGCTCAAATTGGAGTTTATTCAGCTTGACTGAGTTCAGGCTGCACCTAACTCAAGCTTAGTTAACTTAAACATTATTTATGAGTTTCAAACCGATGACTGAGCCCAATTGGCTTTGTAATAATGGTAAATCCTGTGTTGAATGGATTTATGTATGCTAAAGAGCCAAGAGCTTGGGCTTGGGCTTATATGTGATGATATTGTAATTTAGCCGAGCTATAACTTGAGTAACTCATCCATGAGGAGCTTATGATTTGTGGGAGAATAGCCTCCTGCTCATAGTTCCCATGGGAACCGATGAACCGCATACAGGAGACATCTCAGGTGTTGGGTCCTACATATTTGATGTCTCTTGTGCATAGTTCCCATGTGAGCCATGGACAGGAGACCAAGTTCCATAATCTGTGATACACTAGATACGTTACCATCTAACTCTTGGGTGGCAATGGGTTGGGTTAAAACCTAAATAGTCCCTAATTCACCGGCCGCACCCCATGCCAAATTCATGGTAGGCTTATGATTTGTGATATACACCACCCCTTACCATATGACTCTTTCAAATGTCTTCAGTACACTAATATCTAAAGTAATTAAAATCAGGTGGGGCATGGCAGCCAAAAAAGCAAGAATCTACACCAAATTTCAGTCAAAATCTATGAACCTAATGAGTCAAAAAATCTATAAATGCATACCCACCCTAGACTCTAAAAACGACTAAAAAAACCCACCTCCATGACTCCCACAGGAGCAGGTCACCCATTTAACCCAAACCTATTGCCATCCCTAACATCATATGTAAATCCAACAGTGAGAATTACTTAGTTCCCTGTGCGTATACCATCACATATTGAGTGCAATATTTGAGCAGGTTGCTCCTAGCGAAGATGAGCAGAGCACTAAGTATCAATTCAGGCGGTTTCATAATATTGGCATATCTCATGCAGAGGAGATAATCCTACCTTTTCCTCCCCTTCAAGATAAAAATTTGTGGCATCGATCAAAATGATAAAGCAATGAAGATAGCGATTCCATTGACCTCCCATCAGACGATACAAATCATTCCATTGACCTCCCATCAGACGATACAAACCAATAAGTTGAATTTAGAGAATCATCTGCCATAAAATATTTATTTTATAATGGCAGGTGTCCCAAAGAATAATTCCTGCGGGATTGAGAGAGCAGGGTAAATCCCGTGTGGCCCCAATGTGGTAGTGTAGCTTTGAACCCTTAACATCCAAATGCAAACCGTAGTCCTCCGCAAATTGAGCTACCCCTCGACGTTTTGAACACTGAACTTAAAGTGTGCACCTCCTAGTATGGTTCACCCTATCACCCATCCAAATGGACTCGCCACCCCTGATAGTTACTTGTTGGCCAAGGAGAAGGTGTTGGGATGTGGGACCCATCTAGATCTTTCTATCGCACTTGGTTCCATTGGCTAGTGGGGCCCACAACAAGCTGCACATGGGTGCATAGGGTAAACCACTTATATGTATATTTGAAATCCTAAAAAATTTCCCATGTGAAGAACTACCCTTTTTGTTCCCCCTAATTTTCTTTTCTGGTGATCGAAAGACCACAAGGGAAGGAAAGAGATTTCTTAGATAACCCCAGAAATCAAGTATGAGGTCAATTCCATACCTCTAACCCAATTTATCCATGACCCAAAAATTTAACGGCTTGATATTAAAGAAGATAATTTGATCCTACATACAATGGTTCGCCCCATTCAATCGATCCAAACGCAATGCACTAATTCAAGGGATCTCATATGCGTGTGAATGAATTATATTGTTGATTGGTGGGTCCCGGCATGCTACCTTGCATGTGTGTGAAACGATCTTGAACTTCTTGAAGAAAGGGCTGACCCACATCACCACTTCGACTGTGGTCTTTTCCTGGTGTGTCTCCTCTTTCAACTTCAAGCCCTGATAAGTAAAAAAAGCATTCATTTCTTCTTCTTCATCTACAATTGTTTCTCAATGGCCAACCACTGGGTCGATCTTCCTCAAGATCTGTTGGTGATGATCTGCAATTTTTTGATTTCACCCGATTGTATAACATTGCAATCTGTTTGCAAGCCATGGCGAGCGACTTTGAAGAATAGCAGTAGCAGACTCCGTGAGCTGCCATGGCTGTTGATGCTTCCTAAAGACAAAGAAGAAGATCCCGATGCTTTCGATTTCTTTAGTCTCTCCAAGCGGAAGATATTCACCATCCGGCTTCCGGAGATGCGCGGCAAGCGCTGCTGCGGGTCTTTCCAGAACGGGTGGCTGATGACTGTGGACATAGATCTCAACATATCTCTCTTTCATCCCTGGTCTAAAAAGTCAGTACCACTCCCTCACCAGTCCACCTTCAAAGACCAGAACTACGTAGGCGTAGGCGTAGGCAACGTGGGAGCTTACACCATTGAAGAGATGCGGTACATGCAGATATCCAAGGCTGCAATTTCGGATGATGCCAACATGGTGGTGGTCATCTATGGACTTGGAGATTCTGCCTTTCGCAGGATTGGAGATAAGGTCTGGACTGAAATTAAGAGAAGGAGATTCATGGAGGATGTCGTATATCACAATGGACAGTTTTACGCGCTCAGTCCGTATGCAGGCATATACCTTGTCCGCACTGGCACTGAGGACGGCCTGAACGCCCCCTGCTCTGAAAAGCTCACTGAAGGCTTGGAACCCTATGGCCCTTCCTACTTGGTACCAGACATAGTTTCTGATACCATGTTTGTGATTATTAGAGATGAAGGGTATATCGAAGACACTCGTCCACACATATCGTGCAATTTTGAGATTTACAAGGCCCCTACCCCGGTGGGTGAGGGGGGCGCCCGATAAAGAATTGATTAAGGTGGAAAGCTTGGGCGATAGGATAGTGTTTCTGGGGTATAATTCTTCCATAATTGTCATGGCAAGCGAATACCCAAGCTTTAAAGGAAATCGCATATATTTTGGATACAACTGGTCGGAACTATATTTTCGCAGTCGACATGGATGTTGTGATTCAGGTGTTTTTAATGTGGAGGATGGGAAGGTCGAACGACTTTTTGCAGACAGATTTCATCCTCCCTCAGCACCTCCTCTATGGATTGCAACCCCGCCCTATTCCCTCCAGAAGGAACGATTACGGTGAAGAAAAGCTACACTTCACTTGGAAAGGCCATCGGCTTCTACTTAGCAGCAGTTAACAAATCTAATTTGCTTATAATTTAGAGTGTTTTAAGTGTTATGTCCTAATGCAGACAGAAAGATGCTTTTTGTTTATTTGTCTGCGTCTAAGTATAATGTCCAAATGCAAACAGAGAGATGCTTTTGTTATTTTGTCTTTCTCCACTATTTCCATTTGCAATTCTATTTAACATTTTTCCTTTATCCTCCTGTTTGTTTAGTTTACAAGAGGGATAGAGTAAGAGTGGATAAGTGTCACACTATGCATAGGGTTAAAGAGGAGTGAGTTGAAATAAAGTTAGCAGTGGGTTACTTTCCATGTGTTTTGGATGGTTGGTGTAAAGGAAAAAAAAAGAGTTTTAAATGAATAGGATGGAGTAAAAAGGCTTATTATTATAAATTTGTGAGAGCAACTCTGAGTAGAGTGAAGTGGAATAAAATAGGAATCCACATCAGCAGACATGTTTACTCCTCTTGTCTCCTCAGGGCCGTCCCAACACCTTAAAAAGTATAACTTCCTAATGTTGGGACCGATTCCACTCCGCTTTCACTTTGCTCAAGTGCAAACAAACATGCCATCATATCCCAGATTATTATTAAATATTCTAGATTGTTGAGCTTGTTTTTTTCATATACCTTCCAATGCTGAGCCTAATTGGTGTTCTGTGTTTGTTTCATTCTGGTCATGTTGTTGGTTTCTATTAATCTTGTTCGATGTTTCGTTTTAAGAAGGAAAACAAAAATAGCATACTATTTTCAGTTGGAGAGAAGTTTTACATTAAGGAACATTCTATTACCATCTTCTCTCAGATAGAAGTTTTAAGAAGGAAAAGATGTGTGTTATACAATTGAGTTCTTAAAAGTAATCCTGAATAATAATGAAAACATGGGAGCTGACTCTCTGCAAAAAGACCAGCACTGAGCACCCAATATAGCTTCTTGATTTGTGTGGACTGAGGAGAACATCAATGTATCCAATGGCTTAGTTGTTTAGTAGCTTTTCTTACTACTTAGGTATCCAATGGCTTAGTTGTGTCGTAGCTTTTCTTACTCCTTGGCTTTTTTTACCTTTTTTTCATAGACCTTGATGCACCAATATTCCAGAATTGACTGTCTGTTATTTAAGCAAATAAGGGTCCCACATGCCAAACAACAACCCCCCACCACCAATGATCAGTCCTACCACGCAGTCACACTAATGAGCTTCCAAACCACATGCAAATTAGTGCTCACCCCATTTGACCAATCCAAATTCTGTACGACTGAGACCCTTAAACTAAGGGTTAGAATGATCTCATGGTTCCCATATTTTTGCACACACCTAAGTTTGATATATACTTTGCCATCCCATATCCCCTCCTAATGTGATTGACATGCATCTAGGCGGGCCAACAAGGCAGGCCTTAGTTTGCTTTGGAATCACCTGTCCGTTCTGTATTGCATTTTCAATATATTTTTGTTATTTACTTCTAACTTGATTTACTCTTTTGATCATTGTGTAGGATGCCACTGCAAATGATATCCAAATGATATTTTTGATGTTAAAGTTTACCCAACATTATACTTCTCATCTGCGAGCGGCAAGCTAGTGCAATATGATGTGCATAGGTCCAAAGAAGATATCATTGGGTTCATTCAAAAGAATAAGGACACAACTATTCGAACTACTGAGTCCTCGGAAGATGAGCTATGAAGGTAGTTTTCCAACCTCTAATCTTTCTGTTATTGAGATGCCAACTCATATTCTAGTGTATACCGTCAACCGTGGCTTGCTAGTTGTCAATAATCCTTTTTTTTTATATCGATAACGGAAAATTAAATCAAAGAGGAGAAAGATTTACTTCAATCCAAAATACCCCATCTTGGAGATAGGGAGAACAGAATGGTATAAAAGAATTACGACAAAACAAAAGAAACAACTAACTACATTGTGAAAGCAAGCAAATGAGAAAATTAATGCACCTTGTTGGCCAAAGCATCCACAAAACCATTAGCCATCCTCCCCACTTGCTGAAACTTCACTTTAAGCAAGGACGATAAGAACTTAATTTTTTTGAAATAGAGTTGGAATCACTAAGTGTGCGTTTAGTTGCACTTTTCAAAGAACTTTTTTGACCTTATGCTTATGAAAAATTGAACAGCTATTAAAATTGTGTTTAGTCATTAGCATTTAAAGAGCACTTTCTATTAAGCAAATGTCAATTTTCACTTTTCTCACAAGCCAACCTCCAGCGACTTCACGTTAGGAAGCTGCTGCTTCACTTTTGCGGACAGCATTGCGCACGGAAACGGTAACTTGGTGGGAAACGAAAAACTAGTTTTCTTCTTCTTCATTGCATTGTTTCTTTTTCCCTTCTATTTCTGCTCTGTTGTTCCCAGGGTCTCCTGCAAGTCCGACGTTCACAGATGCAAGCAGTACGGGGCAATGGGAAGACAAAATAGTTGAACTAACTGCTGCTAATCCTTGCAGTGATTCCTGTGAACCTAGAAGGTCATTAACAAAAACCCATCTCTGGATTTGGGTTTCCCGGGGATCAGAGGTCAAAATAAGGATTTGACTGCAATTGTAGGATTGGCAGTGGTGGCAACGGAAGGCCTCATCCAATTCGGGTGTGAGATCTTAATGGCAGTTAAGGGAATGACGAAGATGGCAGAGAAAAAGAGTTCATGGAATTCGAACAGAAGGCTGAGAGCCCATTGAAGAGAGTTCAGATTATTCAATGAAAAATCTATGCACAGATTTGCAGCAGATGTCTGAGAAGGCCCAATTGATGAGGAAGGGGGTAGTGGATAGAGACGCAGAAGGAGTAGAGTTGGACTATTCGTCATATATGGATGGTAGAATTGAGGTTGAATGGGTTGGGGATGCATTGGATATGCAGGGGTTTTTTAATTGCCTGCGGTTCTTTGCTGGCATTATAAGAGGATCTAAAAGATATGAAGTATAATGCCATTTGGTTGTGGTGGAAAATGAGATGTGGAATACAGAAGCTTGGGAAGGGACTTCCATTTGAATGCGGATGGATAGTGTTAATGGCTACTATTAGTCACCGGGTTTGTGCTTTGGAATCCCATTAACAACAATATTGGATGCTAATCGTTCAAACTTCTCAATCCATATAGAATGCTGGCTCTCAGTGCTGATAACAACTTTTCGTGGAATAGGCAGAATAAAGCCTAACATAGTTTCTAACCTGTACACTTCCTCAAAACATTAAAAAATGGATAACCATCTATTATGTGAAATGTCTAACTCCCTATAGGTTATAGTACATCCAAATGAACCTTTGAGCCTCCATTTTAGTGTAGTATGCTAGGCAAAATAGATTTCTTCTTGTCATAGTTTATAAGACACTCTCACTTTCAAAAGTTTTGGAAGCAAATGATTATTTTGTTATTCTAACTATTATTATACATGCTGTATGTTTTAATCTGTTTATTTTTTCCTTCTTGAATCTAGATAGAGTGCTGTTTTAAAAAGATAATGGTAGGATTGGATTTGCTTTTCCTTTCTTCCTCTTCCTTTCTTTTCTTTTCTTTTTTGCTTTATGATTATAAATAATTTTTTTTTGATAACATTATGAATATAAATTATATGTTTAAGGTTTTATGAGGTGCTATTTTTTATTATAAGTTTTTAAAATATTATTTTTTATTAGTTGCTAACAGTTGTTTCTTTTCAATATCCTTACCAAACAACATTAGGTGCTTTTGCCTCTACAAAGCAGCTATAAAAGTTCCACTAATCAAACACAATTTTTTACCAAAAAGCTGCTTTAAGAAGTAACTTTTTTGTAGCTACTTTTAAAAAAGCACCATTAGCTTTTACAAAGTCCACCAAACACACCCTGAGGCAAAAGGCACTAAAGAAATAGCATTAAGAACAGCATTTTAAAACTCATCCTAGTCCGAGTAGACTTGGACATGGTCATGGACAGGTTGCTTCCTAATGGACTCAGTCGAGTCCTATGATATATCATTTTCATTTTCTGCGAGGATCATATAGAGGAGTAAAGAAGAAGCAGATTTTAAAGGAGAATTGAAATGAGAAAAGAAACAGTTGAAAGTAATAAAGGAGTGGTAGTGAGTTGAGACTTGAGACTCGAAGAAATGTAGTGCATATGAGTCCGGATCCTCTTGCTTCAACTTAAAGAAATCCCGAGTTAAATGAGTGGAAACCCACAGTCGGGCCCACCTATTGTAAATCCGGATCGCTCAAAATGAATACCCTCTCAGTTTATTGTATATCCCCAAATACTTTGTAGGAGTCGGTTTGCTGAAGTAAAATTTGGGGATTTACGACAAAATGGGTGGTCAGTCATTTTGAGAGGCACAAATTTTCAATACGCGGGCCACAATGTGGAATTCCACTCCTTCAATTCAAGATTTTTTAAGTCAATTGTCAAAGCATCAGAGGATCGAGACTCAATGCACACATGCATTAATATCAACAACTGGATTCTACTTTCTAGTCTCATCACTAATGCTAGGTCCTCTCTCTGGCAACTGGTAGTTGCTTTTCTATGGCATATCCACGAAAAGAGAGTGGATTCTCTAAGCACTTACCTCAGGCTTTCACTTGAGACTCAACCCGACACAACCAAGTTGCACCCAACTCAACTTGACCCACCATGATCGAGTCAGGCCTGAGTTCGGGTTTTAAAATACTGATTCAGATTCACTTTCCCCCATCAAATTAGCTTGAAGAGACGATGAATCAAAGATGTGAAGCCTGTTAAAATAGCCATTGCCTTTGCCTCATTAGACTCGATATAACCGACATTCTTAGGGCATGTTTGTGTAGTGAGAGGATTTTGTTCTCCGTGGATTTCTGTTTCCATGATATAGAGGAGGTCTCGCATTGCTACCCCTCACGTAGAAAATCAAAATCCTTTTCATTGAAAAAAGCAGGTTTTTTTTTTTTCTTTTTTCATGAGGAAAAAACATTGCTCCAAACAATTAAAATAAGTGGCTACATGGAAAATCAGAACAGTGCTCCTCTCTACCTTGGATTCCTCTCATCATACAAGCACACCCATAGAAAACCAAAATAACACCTTGACTGTTGCTAAGCACCCCCGACCTACTCCCGCCAGCCACTGCTTTCCCTAGCGACTCCTTTGACATTAAACTTCAACTTTCCTTAATGAGGTGGAGCCCAAGATACCACTTTACTCTCCTTAGATACAAGGAGGCATCTCAATCATGCCAGATACCATCAAGGCATCAACACTAAGATTGTCAAATTCCCTCCTAGTAGAGGCCCATTTGGCTATCTGCAAACACCAAGGGCACCACATATGTCACAAATCCCTTGAAAACTCTAGCATTCCTCTCTTTCCACACATACCATAATATGGAAAACAGGACAAGCATCCAAAGAACCGGACCACACCTATAGAATGGACACAACCTCCAAGCCTCAACCATACCCATCAACAATTTTGGAAAGCACTAATGGCATTGAACACAACTCCACACAAGAAACCGACACCACAAACAATAGGAAAACTCAATGCTAGAACAGATGGTCAGCCGTCTCCTCTTCTTCCCGTAGAGCAAATGTAAATCTGATATAGCCACCGAAGATATGCCTCTCTTTCTAAGGTTGTTGACCGCAGAATCCCTTCCCTAAGAGTGCAAGCTAGAAAGAAAGAAAAAAAAAAGGCCCTCCACTCTAGATGAACATGTCTAAACCAGGTAGGCTAGTCTGAGTTTATCATAGTTGCAGTTTTCAACTTTCTGATTTGGTTTTAGCTAACTGTTCTGAGATAATGGAAAAAGAGCAGGATTTGATGTCCACTAGGATTTCCATACCCTGACATTGTAATTTAATTCCTTGGTTGATCGTTTTATTCTGGACATAATTTTCTGGCTTGCCATAAACATGCTAATGCTGCCAAAGAATTTCACTTTCTTGAATGGAAAGCCAGTGCTAGAATGCTAGCATTTGATGTTTACTGGTCATACCTACCTTCAACTCTATGAGCACAATTTTTATATGTCTTACAACCATTATTGGTGAAATCAAATTTGGGATTAACAATACTTCTGAATTTAATTTGTTGCTTTGGTTATATCTATGTTGGGAAAAATTACACCCTTGTTTTCAGGGCTGGATCACACCTATAATTAGCTGCTTTTGTTTGGAATTTATTGAAAAAATGGTCATTATGCAAATGGTAGAGGTTTAGCCAGCTAAATGCTCCTTGAAGCAAGGTGTTCCAGACAATATGTACCGGAGGATTTTAGGGGCTGGGAACCCTGGGTGGGTTGTAAGGCATATTGGGTCAATATCCAAAATCAATTATCCCTTGAGAGGTTTGGGGGGCTTTTAGGAAACAAAACTAGTTTGGAATGTTTTTGATCTATTTTAGGGAAGATTCATGGTTAGAGGATTGTGCTATAGCTGGCCTCTTCCAAAAACTTTCATTCAATCTAAAAACCAACAATGTCGTTAACATATAGGAGAAACTCTCAATTCTTTCTCTGGTCTGGCATGTTGCAATTTAAGTGAAGTTCAACTCTTGGCCATCAGTGTGGCATTGTGGATCTTTGCTGAAGACTTCCCGGGAACTCTTATTCTAGAAAGAAATTTCTGCAGTTCGATATCTTTGGCGACGAATGCATCCTAAGCTTCATGGAAATTCCAGTTTATCATCAATGAGATCCAAGGCTTTTATGCAGGTGGTTGGTGGTGTCTTTTCCGCATACTTGAGAGGGTTTTCAATGTGAGTCTCTTCCATTCAACCCTTTCTGAAGCCACCGTATCAATACATACCCATCCAGACTCAGAAACCACTAACAAAACCACCTCCGACAGGAGCAGGTCACCCATTTAACAGGGCACATTTTCATCCCTAATTTCACTTGTAAGTCTAACAGTGAGTAACACTCCAGCTCCTATGCATGTACCGACACATATTGAATGTAATATATAAGCAGGTTGCAGCAAGGAGAGGTGAGCAGGTTGCATCAGTTATTAATTTCCTTTTTTCTATATAAGATAAAACATTGCGTCACCAATCAAAATTGCAGAGCATTAGAGATTGTCATTCCCTTGACCTACCATCGGGTGATACAGACCAATGAATAGAATCTCAAGACCTTGCCCTGAAGGTCAAAAATATATGTTATGTACATATATATAGTATTTTTAGAATATTAGGGGCTGATAGTTTTTCTTCTCCTTGGTCATTTACTCGCTTAAACAAGATTTAAACCAGTAAATCTCTGAGACTCAATATGCCAGCTAATGTGATGGGTTGGTTGGTAAATCATTTATTTGTTACCCTTTCCTTCAGTGACCATTGTAATTAGGTCCCTTACAATGCTAGTGTATCTTTTCTTTAAAAATAGTCACTAATCCGATGCAGCCATTTGTAACACAATAAAAGCTACTAAGTATGCACTTATTAATGGCTGCCTGAGGGCTCCTTCCCTCCCCCTTCCCTCTCCCGAGGTCTCTTTCCCTCACCCGAGGACTTAAAAAAACTACTAAGTGGTTTTAGTGTCTTAAAGATGGGGTCCATATCCCAAATTCACTAGACCCACCTTATACAGTGTAGGTTTATAAGTTAAAAAAAATAATAATAAAAAATTAAAAAATTAAAGGCTATTCAGTTTCATTTTGGGCTGGAGGAACGATGTTGCCAGAAGTATAGTGCTGAGGGCAACTATCTTCTTTTTTTTCTTTTTCCATGAGCATGTATCTATCTGAGCTATCCCTTTTGGACCCACCTTTGTGAACCAAAACGTGCCTATGTCACTAACTTCTAGACAGTGATTCACCCAAAGTTCACGCCCAATGGAGTGATACACTCCATCTGGATATTTTAAGCATGCATGAATTGAGTCATATCACTTAGGGTAGTGAGATTTTGAATAGTTTCAAGACTGACATTCGTGTGATAATATGAACAGGTTTGATCAGACAAAGGTAAGCACAAAAAAAGTGAAACCAGCTCTTAGCTGGCGTCGGCATAATACCCCAACCTACATGGGGTCATTTCTCCTCTAAGATCCCATAAGACTGTAGCGAAAGGCTCAGTTGTTTTACTAAATCTCAAACACCAGAATTTGCAGTGTGAAACGTACAATATTTTAAAATTCTTTAACACCCCATCATTCGGGATAGTGGCACTTATGGGACGGATTACTACGCCTGCTTTAAGTTCAAAAATCAGGCCATACCATCAAAGAGTAGACAATATACAGGCCAATGCATTTGTTGAAAGATTTAAAGCAGTGTTTCGCCTGAAGAAAATGAGGCCTTGTTTGCCACAACCTTTGAGTGGGAAATCAGAAAGGCTGGACAATGCCCCAGGTCAGACGGATTCAATGCCGCCTTCTGCCAAAACATACTCGACAGAAGTTAAAGAAGTCATTGGTTTTGTCCAATACTCTCTTCTTTTTTTTCTTTGTTTTGAGAAAGGATCTTTGGACAAAACTATCAATACCACTTAGGCCTAAGGTAAGGAGATCCTAATAGATCTTTTTTAACCACAAGAGGCCCGAGATCCTCTATCTCCATACTTGTTCTTAATGTACGATGAATCCCTTGCTAGGGCTGTGATGTATCTCTCTTGGATGAACCTAGGGTTACCCTTCTCCAATATAGAGATGGCTTATTAGTGTTATTCAATACTAAAAATCCAAATGCCCGTTGGGCTAAATTCCGTGTTCACCCAATTAATAAAAAAATGAGGCCTGGAGCTCTACTTTCGAGATTATAAGATAAACTAGATTTTTGGCATATGTGGATAGGCAAAAAAAGAGTAAAGTGAAGTTAAATGGGCCCTGATGGTTTAAATTTTCAATCGTATCCTGTTTGGATGAGTATGGTCCGACAGAAGAAGTATTGTCGTCGGCTTTCGACCCTAAGTACTCCTGTTGCTTTGAGTAAAAGTCGATTATACTTCAACCTTAACTACACACTATTAACTTCAATCCACTTCTACTCCACTTCACTTCTCATGTAAAATCTACTCCACTTCTCATTTATCCGAATAGTGAATCCGAATAGTGAAAATGGCCTCATTAAGAAACAAACCCCTAAACTCATCCTTTCTTTGGAGAGGGATGCTAAGAGGATAGAGTTGGGGCCACTGTGGCCTAGGCGAAAGTGATCAAACCAATTCATGAAGGGGGCCGTTGGTATTAGGGACATGTCAGTTCAAAATTTGGCCGCCATAGCTCACCCCATTTGGTTATCCTTATCCTAAGAATCTGTGTATTCGGTTAAGCTTACACTACCCTCATCAGTAAGCATATGATGTCAACTGAACATTGACCCTTCCCTTTTATTCGGGCCTGACCAACAATGATTGCAAATTGCAATAAGCAACGCACTGAAGTTATTTCTTTTTTATTTGATTGGCCAATGGCAGATTAGAAAATATTTATCTTGTAGAAATAATACACTTTCAAATGATACTACAGTTATAAAATAAAGAAAAATAGAATGGTTGAGCCAGAGCCTAGAGCCTGAACTGTTACGATTCCAGCACGGCCCTCAATAAAAAAAATTTTATCCAAGCTTAACTGGACTTTTGTTTTAAAAAAGAGTCCTCTTAGAGGGGCTAACATTTTGGAATTTCACCTTTTTGGAATTTGAGAATTCTGACTGCCATGAATATTGGGAATCCCATTAAAAGAATATTGAATTTTTAACAAGAATTCTTGAACCTATAGGCAGCCTAAATTCCTGTCAGAAATGCTTGTAAAGAAATAGGCTCATCAAGTTTGGTAATTTTACATGTAAAGTCATGTCAAGTAAAGTGCCTCTCCAACAGTCGGTAATTTCACTTGACCCTGTTTGGCTCCATCCGTTTGATTGCTTGTGGCCTACGATAAACTTTACAGCTGTGTTCACTATGGAACTTTACTAGATATGACATACTGCCACTTTCCCTCTTCCACGGCCTTCTTCACTACCATCTGTCTTAGAAGCCAAAAAGCAGCCAGGGAAGAGGAACTCCGTCAACGACGTCAGGATAAGAATGGATCGCCTGGACAGATTCGCTCGCAGCCCATCAACTCGGCGTGATAGGATTTCAAATCACTCCACTGCATAGTGCACACCCCGGTGAATCCGCTAGAGAGATCGCAAGTTCTTCCACCCAGGGTAGTTGGATCATTACCTCGCCATAAAATCTCTCCATCAAATCGACCAGTAAATCATAACTTCGCCCAACCACCTCTCCATCACAACGACTCCTTCTTCCAAGGAGAATCCGAATCCGCCTCACTTGCAAGTAGAGGCTCTTTCCCAACCCTTCATCAGTCTTCTCCACGGAACAGTCAAGCCCTCCGTATTAAAGAAACTGATTCACTCCAGATTGCAATCGATTTGCTAGAACAGATGATGCCAACATGTCACTGTATTATTGAAATAATGTAGCCGGTTCTTTGGAATAATTGAACACATATATAAAAATCCTACAGCCATTGGTACCTCATCAGATGTGTTTAGTTGTTTCTGTCTCTCCTTAATTGGGGTGTAACATGGGTGGGTCTGGAGGACATTTTGCCACATCTTGAACAATGGAAATTCGAACCAGACTGCATCCAACTCCTCCCTGAGGGGGCGGCCCACTGTCATACGAGAGTAAACCCAAATCTGCATATGGAAGACATTAAAATTTGATTTTGTATTCATTGGTAGATCTTGTTGAAAGCATGAAGGGCAATTCCATACTAGATCAAGTACTTGGAGTAACTATAGGGAACTGGTGATAGTCTTAAGGCTGTCCTTTATCTGTGTTGCACGGGGCATACCGCGATAAATACAGGCGAGACATGCAGGGCCCCATGCGTATCTTTTGAAGTCCTCAAAAAGAGTCAGCAAATATGCATGCCCATGCACTCCTGCATTATTTGTCCATAGCTATGATGCCACGAGACAAAACAAGTATGCTCTTCTGTGTCTGATTTCGTCAACGTCGAAAACTATCTTCCTCAGTTAATTGATTTTTTTTTGTACCCCGGGCAAGCTTAGTTGCCCACCCCTCAGATAGGCTAACGCATCTACCTTGACTCCAAGCAGTTTCATACATGTATCCATGGTTTAAAATCTCGGCCGATACCTGTTCATATCGGCCAATATGAACCAGTATCGGCCGATACCGCTACGATATTTTGCTGCGATACCGAGTCAGGCCGATATGGTCAAAATATCCCCAAAATATCGGTTCATCTAGGCCGATATGGTCAAAATATCGGTTTTACCGATATCTCACAGATATCTCGGCCGATATTTTCAAAATATCGGCCGAGATGGACTGCGATGGAATAATGGTAAAAAAAAGTAATTTTTTTAAACTTTTTCCCCTATTCTCCAATTTTCTTCTCCTCTCCCCTCATCTCCTTAGAGGAACCATGTCTCCATAACTCATTCTCTCATGTTTTCCGAATTCCAAAACTATTTTTTGAAGAAATCATTTTATTGAGTAAGAGAAAATCAAGTACTTAACTACCTTATTTTTACTATTATGTGTTTTTTATTTTTTATTTTTAGATAAAGCATAAAAATGAATGAAAAAATCATTTGCATGTCATTTTTTGGTTTGTGCTGTGTTCTTCACTTAGATCTACACACTTTTATGCTAGATCTACTTATAAATATGATTTTGGGTATAGAAAAATGGTGCTTTTTAAATCTTCTACTTAAAAAAAAAAATTTGTTGGAGTATTTATGCTACTAAATAGTAAATACTAATAGCTTATTAATAGTGTATAGATAATTTTTATATTATCTTTGTTTTCTTATATTTTATACTAATAAATTGATTATGAGCATCAATAATGGTTGCATTATATGAAATACTGGAGAAGACAGCGATCTGCGATACAAACATGGCTCATAACTTAAGGTGACCGAGATTTCTATTTATTGTTGTTACTAATAGAAAAAAATATTGTTTTCCACCATTTTCTAATATTCTGGATTTTTTGGATATTTTTGCGATTTTTTTTTATTAAAAAAAATTCACACCGCGACGACCGCGACGGACCGATATTCGCGACCGATACTGATATCATATCGGTTTTTCGACCCGGCCGAGACTGCGACGGATACCGCGATTTTAAACCATGCATGTATCCTCCAGTTTGTCCCTCATTGACCAAACATGGCCCGTCACCGGTTTTCCCTTGATTGGTAGGCTGTACAAGTATATGATACGTCCTGAAGGGTTACTATTGCCTCACCTTGTTGAAAATGGAAAGTGTTTGTTTTGGGCCTCCATCATTCGATTAGGGCATTGATCATTGCGTGGTCTATCTTTGCTTTCTTGAGCTCTGCCAGATGAAGTAATCCCACCTTCCGTACATACTCTTTCATCCTTGTGTTTGGCTTCCAGCATTGAGATCTTGGATTAGCTGAGATAAATCGTAGGGCTTCTACTTCCTGCAAAAGACGTAAAACTGCAGTTAATTTATCAGCCAATGCGTAATGCGTTTGTACTAACCAGAAATCTCAATGATATAGTGTGAAGATTTAGGGTGTTACAATACCTCTCCCAGTAGTAGTTGAGAAGATATATGGTTTTCCTCGTCATATAAGATATTATCATCCGGTGCCATTCTCCTGGGTTCTTCCATCCTCTACCAGGCGGAGTATAGCTGAACATGTAGAATTCTATTAGGTATTTACAGAATTTCCAAGCACTATATAGTTTATATGGATAAGTTGGTGCAACACAGGACACCTACGAATTCAGCAATTGTTAGCAACGGTCGATATAAAAGTATACACAGAATGGAGAAAGTTGGGGTGATATTGTGTCGCCCATGTTTCTCTACAAATTTGGAAGTGCTACATGAATTTAAAGGTGGTCTTCTAAATTACAATGATCAGCCATGCAATGGGCAGTACGCCGCGAATTATTAAAGTTACAGATAGCAAATTTACTTCTAGAAAACATGTATGTGGTTTACTGTCAAGCATGATACTCCACATTGTAATAATCTTGAATAATTCAACGAGTGTTTCCTCTCTTCTGATGGAAAAGTATACACAGAAACTACAAGGTTTAATACTGCTATGCCTTTGTTCCTATAGAATTCTAGAGGTGGTTGCATTCGCTAGTGGTTTCTAACAAACAATGTGTAAAAATTGTTGTTGCAGTACATTCCACATGAATGAAGTTAGCATTAAATTTCTTGTTGCAATGGGTTTTGGTGTGCTTGGCAGGCATGCATCATACTCACATTAACAGGCATCCCAATCATTGATTTCACTATATGGATGTTGGATAAATACTCTAATCCAGCATTCGATGCAACAAATAGGGCCACGTTGGAGTACACCATCTTTCCCCTAGCATTGTTATGGAGAAATATGTTTGTTGGAAGTATTCTCGTTACTCGTTCACATCCAATTTCGATTTTCCCCCCAATTTATAGAACACCACATGCCCAATTTATTGGTGATTTCAGTTCTTCCCACATGTACTGATTTTCGATCATGCAAGAGCAGTTGCATCTGGCAAACCAATCCAATGGCTGAAAGGGGTGAAGCAATCCTATTTTTTCTCCCAGCCAGACCTTTTACATCTGTACTAATTTGATGGCTACATGATAGAATAAATGGAAACATAGAATAACGCCTCGAGGAGATGAACTAGTGCAAACCCAGGGAACTGATTGTGTCAACCATCTGCGACATACGATGCTGAAACCCTGTGCAAGAGGAATACCTTTCACCGACGATCCAAGGGGCGATGTCCGTTGGAGAGACGATGCAGAAGGGCTTTATCTGAAACAGGGTAGTGTAGTTGCCGAAAGGAACAGAGAGGACAATCCAATGTGTAGCCAGGGGCGCTCTTGTGATTGAAGAGCGGATGCTGCGTCTGATCTTTTTCCTTCACCAGTTTCTACTCCCTTCTTTGGATGGAATAAACGACTTCTTTGTCACCTCCCAGTTTATGTGTCTAGTTTTGTGGGGCATCTCTCCACACTTGTTTCAACCGTCACTTGCAATGGCCCAGCTGCAGAAGATCTGGACCGAAGTCGTGGATACGTGCTGTGGTGTGGGCACTCTCTCATTCATCGTACTTTGCCGTACGATTGAACAACATTGGCATTTGCAAATTACCTTTGGACCAGATCCAAACAGGGTAAAGTCATATTTTCTTTACTTTACTAGACCTCTCAAACGATGATGGGTACTTTGGGTAAAGGTTGTACGTCACTCTTGATGTAAACCCAGGTGCCACGTTTTTACCCCATGGTGTGTCACTATACTTGACTACACTGTATTAGTTAATTGCCAACAGGAAAGAGATTTTTGAGGGCCTGCTGGGTCCCCTTGTCCAAGGGCCAATTGATAGGCCAAAGTGAGGCCTTATGATGACTCGGGCTCAGAAAAAAAAAAAAAAGTATAGGCATCATATGTGTATGGAATTGCATCAGTTATAAAGGGTCAAATTTACAAAATACATACATCAACGATTGAATCCATGTAATCTAGCCCTGTTGGGTCAAAGACGCCAGAAATACCCATGTCATAAAAAAATCAATCAATACGATCCAAAATAATAATAATAAAAAACCACGCAAATCCGGTACATACACCAAATAAAATCTAAACCAGTTAAACTTGATTGAATCATCAAAATGATCCATGATAGCAAATGGAATGGTCAAAATGCATCAATTCGGAAAACCAGCTAAATAAATCAAGATCAATTCCAAAGATCATCATGAGATGATGCAACATTCAATTTCAACTAATAAGACATTAGTATGACACATCAAAGATCACGATCAAATCTTGACACAATTCTCAAGAAATCAGGGTTTAACAAACCACAATTGTCAAATTGGAACCATTTCCGTAAAACAAATGATTTTTCAGCACCTTGGATTATGGAGACCGCATCACGGCGACCTCTTCCTGCGAAGAAAACGAAAAGGAGACAACAATAAAAGGCACTTTCTGGTCTCGGTCCGGTCGTGATCGTCGTGGTGTAAATTTTTTTTATCTTAATTTAAAAAAAAAATATTAAAAAAATTCAGAATATTATAAAATATTAAAAAATGATATTTTATCCACTAATAATAAATAAAAATCAAAATATCGGTCTCCCTAAGTTATAATATTTTGTATCCCAGTTTAATTTTTAGTTGTTAAAATATGTCAATTTCAAATGTTTTATGTCTGTGCTCATCCTTATAATTTATAAATTCATTTGTAACCATATCTAAAATCCAAACCATTAAAAATACCTATCACCTGCTATATTGAATTTGTAAAATAAAATCACTCACATTGGAGTTGGGCCCGTAATTGAATTGGTTATGCTGTATAGCTAAAATCACTAATTTATCGTACATATAACTTTAGAATCTAGCCATCTAAGTCCAGGACCGAGCCCTTGGTTCGGATTGACCACATTTAATTTTGTATTGGTACTTTATCAACATGATTTACAAGTTGTTGAAATGGGCCAAAACTCTCACTTGATTAAAATTAGGTGAGGACCATTGAGATTAGTGCATTAGCTTTTGAGTAGTGGGGTCCATTTACAAAAATCTAGACCACTCAAAGAAACTTATCTCCTCTTATTTGGACTTTGGAGAATTTTATTTTAATAAGAGATGTGCTAGGACTAGGACCGTTTTTTTAAGAGTTTTTTTTTTTTTTTTTTTTTTTTTTTTGTATATAACGCCTTAAGGTTTGTAGGATTTGTAAATAGACCCCTAAGGTTTTAGTATTTGTAAATAGGCCCCTGTTTTTTCTTTTTAATACCTTTCATGTCCATAAAATCAATATTCCCAACAACAATAGCCAGCCACGATGAGATTTGTATTGTTTTTATATAAATGACAGCTTTACCTTTACATCTATTATTTTATCTCAAGTCCTAATGGTTTCTCTCAATAACTCTCTCATGCACATGATCTGGGGTGGACCCAGGTACAAGGGCCTGATGACTAAATCCCCCACCCATATCTGAGAAACGTTTAAAACTCCCTCCCCCCTACAAATTCTAAAAAATTAAAAAATATATTTTTTTACATTTGCCCTTTTCCCCCAATATTTCTTTTACATAGAGCCAAACATCACCCCCCTTGCAAATTCAAAAAATTAATATATTTTTTCACATTTGCATGTTCTCCCAATATTTCTTTTACACCTATACACATGAAGCATAATCATGTATTTTAAAACTTTCATCAATCTAACGGTCGGTCATGTATGGATTGGATAAATCATAACCAGTTATAAGTACAGGTGTTGATTGTTGTCATGATCGATTTAGATTTAATGAAATGAGCCCTGAATTGATAAAAATAAATAAATTTTTTTGAGGTTATTTTCTTCCACTAATTGCAATTGTTAATGTTAAATGCTTTATAAAAAAAATTTGAGTACAAGCTTTTGAAATTATGCATATAAGGATAAAAGAGATAGACAAAAATATCATTTCGCTCTAAAAACTTATGGTGGTTGGAAGACTATTGATTTTGGGAACACAAAAGGTATTGAAATGAAAATACATGGGCCTATTTGCAAATACTAAAACCTCAGGGGCCTATTTACAAATCCTACAAATCTTATGGGGTATATATAAAATGCTCTTTTTTTTTTAGTTGATTAACTGATAGTTCGAAAATGTAGTACCACAGTGGGATCCAGGAGATTTACCCAGCTCCCCTGGGCTCATAGGGATTAGCCCAGCCCAAATGGCTCCCAGGTTTTGCCCTTTAAAATACCTATCTACTAAAGTGCCAAAAGGACTTTATGTAGAGGGGTTGGGTTTAAGAAATCGAGAAGATAGAAAAGGGGAAAGGGTATGGAGAGAACTATAAGTACATTTGAAATCCCAAAAAATGCCCCATGTAAAGAACGACCCTTTTTGCACCCCTATTCTTCTTTTAAGGTGATCAAAGGACCACGGGGATGGAAAGAGATATCATGGATAGCCCCAGGTATCAAGTATGGGGTCAATTCCATGCCTCTAACCCAAATCATCCATGACCCACAAGTTTAACGACTTTACATTGAAGAAATATAATTTGACCCTCGATCCAAAATGGTTCGCCCCATTCGAATCGATCCAAACACAATGCACCCATGTAATTCAAGGGGTCTCATGTGTGTGAATGAATTATATTGTTGATTGATGGGTCCCGGCATGCTACCCTGTATGTGTGTGAAATGATCTTGAACATCTTCAAGGGACATATCAGCTGTTGGAGCCTACTCGGGACCCCATGTATTATGGGGTGAATGATCTAAGTTGACCGCCCTAGATGTCAAATCTGAAGTCAATTAAATGTCTCTAACCCTTCATCCGTGGCCCACAGGTTTTACATAGTTAATTTTTTCTTCAATTGGCCGATGGAAAATCAGAAAATATTTATTTTGGAAAAAGTGATATAAATAATAATTCCAAATGATATTACACTTCAAATCTTAATGATTTACTCCTTTTAATATATGTAGAAAAAATCATCTAATGCATCACTATTAATTTATTGCTGTTAATTGACTCTTACAAGGGTATTTTAGTACCACTGTAATATATATAAATATATATATATATATATATATAAAATAAAAGGAAGAACGGTTGGACCCGGGTGGGCCCTAAAAAAATTCTATCCAAAGCCTGGCCATCAGAGTTTTTCTGAAAACAAAATCCCTCGTTTTTAAGGGCTTTTTGAGGGCGGGTCCTCACCTGGCGGGCTGCCTTGTCTAAACCGCGGAATGGCCGGCTTAAGTTAACATCACACTTGGACGGGAGTCTGTCAACTTCTTTCAACTTCAAGCCCTAATAAGTAATAAGTATTCCCTCCTCCTCCTCCTTCTTCTTCTTCTTCATCTACAATTATTTCTCAATGGCCAACAACTGGGTCGATCCTTCTCAAGACCTCTTGGAGATGATTTGCGATAATTTGATTTCACCCGATTGTATAACATTGCAATCTGTTTGTAAGTCATGGCGAGCGACTTTGAAGAATAGCAGTAGCAGACTCCGCGAGCTGCCATGGCTGTTGATGCTTCCTAAAGACAAAGAAGAAGATCCCGATGCTTTCGAGTTCTTTAGTCTCTCCAAGCAGAAGATATTCTCCATTCGGCTTCCGGAGGTGCGAGGCAAGCGCTGCTGCGGGTCCTTCCAGAACGGGTGGCTGATGGCTGTGGACATAGATCTCAACATATCTCTCTTTCATCCCTGGTCTAAAAAGACATTACAACTCCCTCACCAGTCCACCTTCAAACACCAGAACTATGTAGACGAGAAGTGAACGTACACCATTGAAGAGATCCGTGACATGCACATATGCAAGGCTGCACTTTCGGATGATGCCAACATGGTGGTGGTCATCTATGGACTTGGACATTCTACCTTTTGCAGGATTGGAGATAAGGTATGGAATGAAATTGAGGACAGCACATTTATGGAAGATGTCATATATCACAATGGACAGTTTTACTCACTCAGTCAGTCAATATGCCTACACCTTCTCCGCATTGAGGATGGCGTCAATCCGTGGTGGGAAGATCTCACTGAACACTTGCAACGTCCTGGTGTTTTCTACTTGGTACCAGACATATTTACTGATAGCATGTTTATGATTATTAGACGTATGAGCTATATGGACGAGAAAGATGATGAAGAGGACGAAGAGGACAGTGATGAAGAGGATGAAGAGAATGAAGAGTACTCCAAGAGTCCCCCGAGTCGGCATATAACTAACCATTTTGAAATTTACAAGACCCCTGTGGGAGAGGAGGCGCCTAATAAAAAGTTGAAGAACAAGATGACAAAGGTGGAAAGCTTGGAAGATATGATAGTGTTTTTGGGGTATAACTCTTCCATGATTTTCTTGGCGAGTGAATTCCCGGCTGGGCTTCAAAGGAAATCACATTTATTTTGGAGACAACCTCGTGGAACAGTATTATGAAAGTCCATTTGGATGTTGTGATTCGGGTGTTTTTAATGTCGAGGATGGGACTGTTGTTCAACAACTTTTTATAGACAGATTTCATCCTATGTCATCGCCGCCTCATTGGATTGCAACCCCGCCTTATTCCTTCCAGATGGATTTTGAGAAAAGCTGCGCTTAGAATGACCGTCGGTATCTACTTGGCAGTTATGATTTCTAATTTGGTTAGAGTGTTTTAGTATTATGTCCAAATGCAATTCCAAACAGACAGGTGCTTATATTTGCTTTAGTGTTTTACTTGCTTTCATTTGTTTCTCTTTCTCCACTGTTTCCATTTGCGATTCTATTTAATATTTTTTTTGTTTAAGGCGTTACGATCATATCCTAGATTATTTTTGAATGTCCTGGATTGTTGAACTTGTTTGTTTCATATGCCCTCCTTCAATGCCGAGTCTAATTGTAATTGGTGCTTTGTGCTTGTCAGTTGGCTTATTACTCTTCCTACCTTTTGTTGTTTGACTTGGTTTTTTCCAGTTCTGTGTGATACTAGTTTTCCGTTTCTGCCTTGGTTTAGTGGTGATTGATGGTTATGTAGATTTGAAAAACCATATGTGTGCATCGTATGCATTTTTATTACCTTGTAGACTTCAGTGGCAGACCCAGGATTTTTGTTTTGGTTGGGGTGGGGTGGGGGGAGGGGGGGATGAAAAAAAAAAGGGGCTGCAACTAAGAAAGAAGACAGATGGTCATACAATACGAGAGTCGCTATCCAAACTAAAAACAAAGCAAAAGCAGAAAAGAAGCAATTTCTAACATAAACTACTTGCAATATTTGTGCAATTTCCTATTTTCTGCATGACGTCATTTTAATATATGATGATGATGATACCAAGATACAGATACTGATATGGACTAGAGCATGGCACATGTTGGCAAGAGCCCATTTCCTAGAATTTAGGGCATCTTTTGCATGAGGGTATGGCATGCTATTTAGTGTTTGTTTTATGCTCTATTTACTTCGAAAGCTTTATTGTTTTTTTTTTTTTTTTTTCTAGTTTTAGCGACCAAACTATCATTTCTTAGTTTGTTTAGATACTAAATTGAATGAAACTATTTATGCCTGCATTCTCTTTAATATTATAAATCCTTCTAGAGCCTAGTATATATTTTCTCATGACCATGTCAAAAATAGCAGAAATTTATAAACAAAATCAGTATCACCCAATACAACTGGATCCATTCTGGGAAAGAGAACAAACGACAACCTGATCCATTCCAGACACATGTTGTACTGGGTTTCTGTCCATTAATTCCTCTGCGTACGTCATTGTGGCCATGTGTTGGTCCCAAGCCCAGATAAAAAGGAGTGTTTGGAAGGCTGGAAGCTGACTAAATATTTGTTGAAAGATGTTTCAAATCTGCTTTAAATAAATGCATTGACCTACCCTTGTAGTGGGGAAGGATTATAATGGATTTGATTCTAAGTATGATTGTGTAGATAATATTTAGGGAACTCTTTACTGTCAAATAAATGACATTATTCTAAAATAGAAGGCAGTGGAAGGACCAAAAGTTCTCAGGCGTACATGAAAGGTGGCAGATGAAGATCATTTATTGGCATGTAAGGGGTGTGGGGAGTGCAGATAGGAGGTGATTGCAAGGAAATTGTTTGAAAATTCAAAGTGGATATAGCTCTTTTCAAGGATACTAAAATTCAAAATGTGGACAACCTTGTTAAAGAATTGTGGTGTAGCAAGCATTTCAGGCTCATTCTCATTTTTTTTTCATGATAGAAGATATGGAAAGTCATAAAGAATGATCATTTGGGAAAGATGGGATGGGGCTTGGTGGTATTTGTGGTTATTGAATTGCCATTAGATATCTAGAGGAGAGATTGTGGGGTTCTGGCCGACTCCACATATGAGGGCCTTTCCGGGAAAGAGTAGCCACTTCCCTTGAGTTGACCGTAATGTTGTTGAGAGAGTGGATGCAGAATTCGTCAAGGATAGCAGTGCAAGATGCTATGTAAAATTTCATTCTTTCTATGATTTCTTCGGCTGAAGTGGCAATTCCTTCAAAGTACCTATTGTTTCTTCTTTCTTCAAAAGTATCTACTTAGGAGTTATGATTTGTAATTTGGTTAGAGCATTTAAGTATTATGTCCAAATGCAATTCCAAACAGACAGATGCTTTACTTTAATTTATTTTACTTTATTTTTTGACTTGCTTTCCTTTATTTTTCTTTCTCCACTGTTTCCATTTGCAATCCTATTTAATATTTTTTTGGTTAAGGCGTTACGATCATATCCTAGATTATTATTGAATGTCCTGGATTGTCGAACTTGTTTGTTTCATATGCTTTCTTTCAATGCTGAGCCTAAATGTAATTGGTGCTTTGTACTCTACCTACCTTTTGTTGTTTTACTTGGGTTTTTTTCCAGTTCTGTATGGTACTAGTTTTCCGTTTCTGGCTTGGTTTAGTGGTGATTGATGGTTATGTAGATATGAAAAACTACACGTGTTTCATATACATTTTTGTTTTGTTGGGGGGAGTGGGGGAAGGCTGAAACTAAGAAAGAAGACAGATGCTCATACAATACAAGTGTAGCCATCCAAACTAAAAACAAAACAAAGACAGAAAAGAAGCAATTTCTAACATGAACTTTAAGAACAATAAGTGAACAATTAAAAGATAAAAGAAAGAAAACAGCAGGCCTTCTAGAAATTCAACACCATCAGCTCATTGTAGATGGAAAAGAAGAACGCACAGACTAAAATTTCGAGTTCTACTTAAATAAGTTTCAATGTCAAGTAATAGAGAGAAGACTTCAAGTTAAGATAGACCATTATCAAAATAATAGATTGATCAAGACATTGAATAATGTCATTGTTGATTACTACTTCATATCCAATTGTAAAAGCTCACAACAACACTCCTTTTCCTGAATATGCCAATATTTAACCCAAGGATCATTGGAATTGTCAGAATGGACTCAATTACAAAATTTTCACTATAATCATAATTGTAGATCTCAGTTATAACAAGCAGCAGGCAGGTGGTAACTAGCAAGGCAAGTTTGGATGTCTCCATTTGAGTAGGTGTTTGCCTCTCACTATCTCACATCACATATCAATATCTTAAATAGTTCTAAGTTTAATAAATGTATGATATATGACAACGAACAGAACTACTCTAATCTAAGTCCCCTTTCCATTTTCATCAGTTAAACAATGGAGAAAGAGACAGACCCCATGTGAGTATGATTGGGATGGAATCATTGAAAGGTAGACAACATCAAAAGACACAGGAAACCAAGACATCTCTTACCAAATCTTGGGCATTGCTATTATTTGAGATGCTCTTTCTTGTATTTAGGGTTGGGATTATGATGTAGGGATTTAGGTTTGGTTAGTTGAGAGAGAGAGAGAGAGGAATACCTAGTGTGTGAGGAGAGAAGAGGATTTCTTGAGGGCGGGGTTTGAGAGAGGGAGCAGACTCGAAGAGAGGTTTTCGTTGAATGAGGTCCCCAGGGTGGGGGGTGTGGGGGGTGTGGTGTGGTTTCCTCGATCCGTCATGACTCGGGATCATGGGTCAGACGGCCCAAGGCTTCCTTATGGGCCTTTTCCAGATCGGAGGAGCCCCATCTGCTAATACATGGGTCTGCCCCTTGTAGACATCATCTCAACCATTGTGAAATCTTTTTTTTCCCTTCTAGTTTGTCAATTTCATTCCCGTTATCATAGCTGAGAGCACAATATACATGTCATGTTGCACCTGCTTCTAGTTTTTACCATTAATCACTTATTATCATAAAAGTAAACATTCCACTATTTGATTTCTCTTTTGGTTTGAAAGAAGGAGAATTATATCATATAATCATCAATCTGAGTTTTTTTTTTCTTCTTTCCGTCCTAGACTTGTTAGGGTATATATTCACCGACTGCGGAGTCTATGAATTCATTTGATGGAACTAAGACAGAGCCAACTGTGTTACTGGTTATAATTTCTCCTCTAGAGAGAGCAAACTTAATGTAGTTCATAACAGCTGAGTAGAAGTGTAGAACAATGTTTTTAAAGTTGGACCATATGTTTAATACTTGATTGGACAATTCAGTCCAGGTCAATTCAACCTGTGGTTCAATTTGAACTAATTGCTTGATGTCTTAATTAAACATACTAAATTAGTTTGAAATCAGAATTCTCAGATTGGTTAACAGGCAAATACTGTAGGTTCATACTGGTTTGACTGAGGTCCTTAATCAGTTCTGTTCTTCTCTAAATATAATCTTCAACATAATGTTATCATCATTCATATTTTTCTCTCTTTTTTCAGTGGAGAGGGTTCTGATTATACAGGGATTTAATATGTGGGCAAGAGTGCCCATTTTGTGACATCTCCCATTGTCTGCATGGTGACATTCATGTGAAAATAGTATGCAAAGCTCATCATTGATATCGTACATAAATGTCAAGTGAAATTCTTAACTCTTCTTGAGTCTTGACAATCCTTCATATTTTTTAAGTTACACCTGGCGAAGCCTCAAGTTTTGATTGAAATAATATTACTACATATTCAAGGCTGCCCTCTCGGATGATGTCAACATGGTGGTGGTCATCTATGGACTCGGACATATGGTCTTTTGCAGAATTGGAGATAAGGTCTGGACTGAAATTGAGGATAGCACATTCATGGAAGATGTCATATATCACAATGGACAGTTTTACACACTCAGTCAGGGAATAGGCTTGTACCTTCTCCGCATTGAGGATGGCGTCAATCCGTGTTGGGAAACTCTCACTGAAAACCAGTATATTTCTCTTTTACTGCTTGCTTTAGCTAATGAAAGTAACAATTCAAAAAAAAAAAAAAATGAAAAAACTCTCACTGAGGAACGCCCTGGCGTTTTCTACTTGGTATCAGACATATTTACTGATACCATGTCTGTGAATTAGACATACAAGGTATATAGATGAGGAAGATGATAAAAAGGATGAAGAGACAATGATGAAAAGGATGAAGAATACTCCAAGAGTCGGCATATAACGACCGATTTTGAAATTTACTAGACAACTGTGGGAGAGGAGGCTCCCATTAAAAAGTTGAACAAGTTGATGAAGGTGGAAAGCTTGTATGAGAGGATAGTGTTTTTGGGGTATAATTCTTCCATGATTGTCATGGACTCATGGTGAGCGAATTCCCAGGCTTCAAAGGAAATTACATATATTCCACATGGATGTTGTGGTTCGGGTGTTCTTAATGTCAAGGATGGGACTATGGAACAACTTTTTACAGACAGATTTCTTCCTATTTCGTCGCCACATCTTTGGATTGCAACCCCACCTTATTCCTTCTAGAGGGATTTTGGAGAAAAGCTACGCTTGGAATGACCATCAGTATCTACTTAGCAGTTAACATTTCTAATTTGGTTAGAGAGTTTAAAGTATTATGCCTAAATGCAATTCCAAACAGACAGATGCTTTTATTTATTTGATTTTACTTAGTATTTTTTACTTACTTTTCTTTATTTGTCTTTCTCCACTGCTTTCATTTGTAATTCTATTTTATATTTTTCCTTTAGCGTGTTTGTTTACCAGAGGGATAGAGTAAGAGTGGAACAAGTGTCACATTATGCATAAAGCTAAAGAGGAGTTGGTTGAAATAAAATGAGTAGTGGGTTACTTTGCATGTGTTTCTATGGTTGGCAGAAAGTGAAAATAAATAAATAAATAAATGGTTTTAAATGAAGAGGATGGAGTAAAAGACACTTTATTATATATTGTGGGAGTAACTCTGAGTAGAGTGAAGTGGAATAAAATAGGAATCCACATTAGCAGACATGTTTCCTCTTGTCTCCTTGGGGCCATCCAAAGTCCAAATGCATTTAGAAGTAGAATTTCCTACTATAGGGACCAATTCCACTCCACTTTCACTTCTCTCAAGTGCAAACAAGCAGGCCTTGTATTAGGTGTTAGGATCATATCCCACATTATTATTGAATGTCCTAGACTGTTGAAGTTTGTTTTTTTTCATATGTTCCCTTCCAATGCTGAGCCTAATTGGTGTTTTGTGTTTGTTCCATTCCGGTCATGTTGTTGGTTTCTATTAATCTTTATTGATGTTTTGTTTTAAGAAGAAGGAAAACAAAAATAGCGTACTGTTTTCAGTAGAAGAGAATTTAGTATTACTTTAAAGAACATTCTATAACTTTTTTCTCCGAGATAAGAGTTTAACAAGGAAAAGATGTGTGTTCACTGCCTCCTGTGAGTAAAGTATATTTTTCATCTTTTTACAGCTTTACCAGACAACTTTCATTGCAGTAAATCTCAAGAGTTTTATTTGTCAAGTATTACACAGTCTATGGTTGTCCTGTGCACTCAAACATCTCTTACGTAGTGTTCTCTCGCCTCGTGTGGAGCGTGGTGCCTGCAACGAAGCAGCTCTATTTTGTCTTTTATATGAGTCAAGACTATATGTAAACTTGAACTTCCTTCTTGTTGCAGCTCATTTGGTTAAAGTGAATATGGAGATTTTGTGTTAGCTCATGCTTGATGCAAATGACATGCTCCGGAGAACATATTAAGAGAAATATATTTTATCCTATAGTTCCTATTTTATAGCCAGATAAGTATTAAGAGTGTAGTTTCATCACAATCATTTGAGTTTGAATAAACTGAGTAATTTCTCCATTGTATTATCATTCCTTGAGGCCCCCTCCTAGTTTTTCTCGGATCAATCATGGTAGTTGAATTTGTAAGTTGAGGAGGGTTTTCTCACAATGAATCGGCTTTGGCCGGTTTTGTCTTACCTTTCTGCATGTGGCTCTGTGGCTGTAAATCTGGACAACTTGTATGGTGGGTCTTGTGTGGCCCATACTGTACAATCTCGCTGATTGCAATTACTTTGCTCAATCAAATTGACCATTAGAGTTGAACATTTTTTTAACTATAACTTACGCCATGTATTGGAAATAGCATGATTCCTTTTGGTTTGATTTTCTTGGGCGATCTGTGGCAGTGCCCACCAAAAGTGCAGCTTTAGATTATCTGTCATTGCATTTTATTGTTATCATTGATCATCATGAATATCAAAAAATTATTCCTTCTATGTTGTGTCTTTGTTGTGAGTCTCTTGCATTCAAATTCTATCTGAATCCACTCTGGGGTATATATGTCAACCGACCTCACTTGTGAAAAATAACATGTGTTAATATTCGACCTTGCATTTTTGTCTCCATGGACAGAATCTATGTTGGGAAAGTTGGGAAAGTAAAAGATCGAAGTTTACTACGTAGTAATCTCATAAAAATGGTCATTGCCTTGAGTAATGGACATTTTTATCCATTGACCATGTTATTATCTGCCCAAACCTAATCTTCTAATACAAGTCGTAAAAGGCATTTGGAACTTCTTTTTTTTTTCCTTAGATTGGGATATTGGTCCAGGAGTTATACTTTTAACTTCGAGGAACTAGAAATGTATCCATTGGCATGTGTGTAACTTAAGGTGCCAACACAGCTCAATAATGAATGTATTGGCTTGAGCATATTTGGATATATAAAAAAAGGACAGGAAAATAGAGAATGATATTTGAGAGAATATAATTCTTAACTGTCTAAAGTGACTGAGCTTGTTTGGCAATCCAAGAGAAGGATGGGAAAGATGTGGCAATCAACTGTAAAATTGGAGTTAAGTTTTGAAAACAAACTCTATCCAAATTGTGATTCATGTCACTCCTGTTGTACCCCACACTGGAGAGATTTCACCTTGACGAGGGGTTCAATTTGAAGACGTTGGGATTTTCAACAAATTGGGCTCACGTTTTGTTCTCTCTCTCCTCTCTCCTGAACCGGGAGTGAGGCTAAGGAGGATATTAACTCAATGGGTGATGAAGAACCGCTCTTTACCTCACTGGTAAGGAGTTGGGTTCTTATTAGGGAGGTCAGAGGTTCAACCCCCTCCTCCTTTTTATATGTTCCTGGGTGTGTATATGCGGGCTTTCTGCCCACCTCGGTGGGCTTCCTTCCTAGGTGTACCGGCTTTCTTCTTACTTCGATGGGCTTTCTTTCCCGGTATGTTGGACTTTCTTCCCACTTCTTAGGGCTTCCTTCCTGGGTGTACCAGGCTCTATATAATTATATTAAAAAAAAAAGGGGGGGTCCCAGCCACTAAAGTTGGGGTACCAAAAAAAAAATCCCTCTAATTAGCAATTAATGATAGAGAGCTAATATTTTGTCAAACAATAATAACCAAATTATTACTTTTCAAAAAAACTTATTAACTTAAAGAAAATAATAATAATAATAATAATAATCAAATCTTAGGTGAACTTTTTTATGGATATCCTCATAGACCACAATATCGCCACCTATGTTTGATTCTATGTTTGCCCAACATAAACATATTCTTCAATGAAAAGAAAATTTAAGTTGTCATCGACTAAATTGATTTTCATCATTCATGTAAATCATTGTTGTCAATTCCGTTTTGGCCGTCATTTCGGTCTGGTCTCATAGATGGAATATTTCTATATTTCGAAGTTTCAGCAAAACTTTTCTCAGTAACTTTTTGGACTAATAAAAATTAAGAATATATATGTAAAAAGCATAAAAATAAAATATAAAATATAAATTATGCATGTTTCTTGATATGCATATTGAGGAAAAAAATATAAAATAAAAATAGTAAAAATTGTGCTATAAACCTAAGTGGACAAGAATGGACAATCAAAATAGACCGGAATCCTTTTTTTTTTTTTTACCCCCATTCCATTTTGGCCAAAGGACAAGAACGAAAAATCTTGGCCATTCCGGTCGAAATGAAACGGAATTGACTACTATGATGTAAATTGCTGAAGTGTCAGAGTCCAAATGGATGGCCATCAACATTGTCATTGAGCGGGGTTGAGCTTTAGCCACTAGCCACTAATCGTTGCTAATTTCTTTTTATCACTTTACTTTTATTATTGTTGTTTTATTCAATTGAGTGGCTCTCTAGAATTGTAACCAAAGGTCCCCCACTGCTAGCCGTGGTGAGTCTACAACTAGTCGTAACTCTCAAAAAAGCCATAGAGCCTATTTGGATAGGCAAAAAATAGAGTAAAGTGAAGTTAAATGAGCTCTAACAGTCTAAAATTTTAACTCTACCATGTTTGGATCAGCCTGGCCCGATATATGAAGTAATGTTGTCAGCCACATGTACTCCATTTCACTTCAACTCTAATCATTTCCTTGAGTAAAAGTGGATTCTACTCCAAACATTAACTTTACAATGAGCATCCAAATGTAGTGCAGTGAAGTACTCTACTATAACTTCAACCTACTTCTCCTCCACTTCACTCATGTGAAATATACTTTATTTTACTCCACTCCTCATTTAACTAAACATGCCCTTAGTGAGAGTAGAATTGGGCTTGATGCCATATCGTGGAATGAAAAGACTATCCATGGGTTGCAATGATGAAAGGTGGGCCTAAAGGGGCCTCATAGAGCTGGAATGCACTAGCAGTTGCCTGTGGAACATTTTTTATAGTGCAATTAGTTGCGTTTTGGTCTAGCTCAAGTTAAGTAATGGGTAAAATAGCAAGGACGGACTCAAATCTATAGTTCACCTATTTATTTATTTATTTTTATCAGCAATGGTAAAATTATATTAATAGAAGAAGGCTCAAATGACAAAAATAAAAGCATACAACAAAACCAAGCTTGGGTATAAGAGTATTATATCAACTGCAAACAACTACCAACTGCAAACAACTAAAAAAGAGATGCTTCCAAAAGAACAACTCTATCTACCTCTTGAAAAAGCAAATCAACTTAGAAAAAGAAGATGGAAGAAATAAAATTAAGCTCCTCTAGGAAAGAACTTTAAAACACACAAAGAGCTTAAGGGCATATTTGTGTAACACTTTTCTACAGAGAAGTGACAGTTTTCCACGGAAAGCTTATTTTTCATGCATTTGGTGCGGAACAATTCCACGAAAATACTTACTTACCTTGTCAGCATTTTCCTTGCTAATGCTGGAAATGGATTTCCTATGGGGGTATGGGAATCCCAGTTCCTTGGAGAACTTCTCCTTCCTATATAATCTTATTTCCTCACTCTTTTCCAACTCAACCCAAAACCTATCTTCGTCGACCATTGCATTACGATTTTTTTTTCTTTGATTAGTTGGGTGTTTGCATGATGATTATTTTTGTGATGCGAATTGTTTCTGTGATGAATCATCTAATTTTCAAAAAGGAATCCACAGTTGCACCAAACAACATTGAAAGTTTATGGTACAAGATTTCTAGATTTGTCCACTCAATAAATCAGCCCAATAGTATGCTAAATCAAATAACTAAGCAACGAAAAATAAACTCAATAAGCACACACAATAAGGATACCAGATTTAGCGTGGAAAACCCTAACTGGGTGAAAATTCACGAATCCGAACTGGATCAACAATCAAGCACTATGAATCTCGCAATTACAAGAAACTCAAATCTCCTTCCCAAATATCCCCTACCTAAGAACTGAAGTTACCTTATATCGCTTCACGCTTTAACAACTTTACATCATTGATTGCACCAAACTCAATCATGCGCTTGACTTCTCAAATCTTCTACGCAGGAAGATGATCTTCTACAAGGGATGTAGAAGAAACTTGCTTTCTAGAGAACTTAGCATTACAACTCTTCAATAAATCTCTAGAGAAGATTTCTTTCAATTAGATACCTAATTCAGAACTTGAGAGATAATCTGTGTCTCTATCTCTAACGCAATTTTGGTCTTACAAACATTATCACCAATTCAACAAGGAAAAATATTCACACCAAACATGAATTTCTAAATTCTATTGAAATTCCTTTCCAAGGTTTTCATTTCTGTGGAATTTGCTGACGTGGCAGTTTCCTCTTTCTACAGAAAGGGTGTGTACACAAACGTGCCCTAAAAAATGGCTAATACTTTTACTTCATTAGAACCCTTCACCCCCACATACTTGGAAATTATGAAAAAAGCATCTCAAAGAACTCCTCCTATCCTTGCCGACTCGATTTCCGTATTTATTATTGTCTGGATTTGTAATGTCAACTCTCACCCAACCCAAAAAATGAAAAAGTTTAGTGTATGGTTTGCCCATGCCTCTCCGAAGAAATGCAAGCACACACGTTTTGTGTAACCTTATCACTAACCCAAACGCAGAAACGAGTAAACAGGACAATTTTGAACTTCTGCTTTACCTAGAACCTGGACCAGTGGGTCTGCACCCAGTTTTTGACCAAGGGTTGGTTAGGGTTTGTTTGGTAAAAACATTTGTAGGGTGAAGTGAAATGAAGTGAATATTGAAGAGATAATAAAAATATTAGGGTGTCTAATCATAGTATGATGAAAATTTATTTTTAGTGCCTTGGTAAGGAATCTTTTTGACCTTTTTGATAAAAAGTAGATGGATTTTTGTCTTTTAGTAGCATGAGAATGTTGTTTATTTATTTTATTTTTTTTAAATGAAGGAGGGAATTTTGAAATTTTGTATTTCTAATATGACCCCGAGTCTTTTTTTTGTCTGGTGAAAGGAGGTTTTACTTCACTCCACATTACTAATGAAGTGGCCAAAAGGGAATACAAATTAAGGTAATATACTTATCATTATCACTGGAGCTTTATCCTATCAATCTCGAGTCGACTAAAGGGAATACAGGGTAGAATTGTGCAAAAATCATTTTACACTGGTATAATGAATACGCAAATGGAAAGGCATTTGGGCCTCCAAGTATATTACATTAAGATTGGATTACTCCCACCCATAGATCAAGTGATATCTTTCCTTCTCCAGATGGCAATCCGTGACTGAGGCAACTTCTTCAAACAATATATTTCTGATCACGCAAGCAGTGTTAAACTTAGAAATCTTTCTTTCTTCCATACATGAGGAGTGAAGTGGATGAGAAGTGGGTTGAAGTTAAAATAGAGTACTTTACTTCACTCTATTTGGATGCTTGGTGTGAAGTAAAATCTAAAATTATTTTGGACTAGAATCGACTTTTACTGAAGGCAACATGAGCATTTATGGTTGAAATCAAATGAATATACACGTGGGCCAATGAAAAAAACTTCAGTTTTCAATGCAGACTATCTAAATGGGGTAGGATTGAAATTTTAAACCATTATAGCCCATTTAACTCATGGAAGACTTAAGTGGTAGAGGCATTGAACAACAGTTTTCTTTTTTTTTTTTTGTACCTCAACATTAGTGGCTGGGACTTTTTTTTTTATTTAAAGTTATATAGAGCTCGGTACACCCGGGAAGGAAGTTCACCGAAGTGGGAAGAAAGCCCGGACTCAGGAAGGAAGCCCACCGAGGTGGAAAGAAAGCTCGTATATACACATGCAGGAATATATAAAAAGGAGGTGGGAGTTGGACCCCTGACCTCCCCAATAAGAACCCAACTCCTTACCAGTGGGGTAAGGAGCGGTTCTTATTGGTTAGGTCAATGGTACTATATCACTCATCAAATGTAGTTTAAAAAAAAAAAAACACCCTACCAAGGTGCCATATGGAATTGGAGGTATTAGATTTGGTCGATCAAATGGAAGACCCAAAAATCAAAATGAATGAGATGGAGAAAATAAGTAGATGTTTAACACTGCTTACATGAATAGAAACATATTTATTACTTGAAAAAGCTGCCAAAAAACTTTTGTGCCTTTTTCAATATCATGAAATCATTGGACCCTTTCTTGATATTAAGCTAAAACTTAGAAGGCCCACATGTAATTTCCTCTTCTTAAATGGGCGGGCAGTGATCATTGCACCATAAACCCTTCACATCTCTCTCTCAGAAGAGGCTTCTCGATTTGCTTCAGCTTTCTCTTTCGATAAACCCTAGCAATTGATTCAAGGTTCGAATATCTCTCCCTCTTCTGTGACTAGTTGAAACACCCGATTTCTGTTTCTCCTTGTACATGGTTTTATTTCTTTCATGGTTCTGATCTGAACTGGGTTTTTTGAGGATGACGAGTTGCACGCTACCTGTTTGTTTAAATGCCCAAAAGAACACGTGCATTTGCTACATACATGTGGTTGGTGCATTGTGACCACAATCACTGCAGTTTCTGCTGATTTCGCAGAGCCTTTCGATTCTATGAGTTATTCCCCTTGTATTTTGCCAATCTGATCATGAGTTATTCCCCTTATTTGCAGATACTGAAAAATTGGTGAAAGGTGTACGTACTGTTTGGAGCTGAGAAGTTCATTTGTCATATTGAAATTAAAAAAAAAAAAATGGTCTTCGGCCAAGTAGTTATCGGCCCACCAGGCTCTGGAAAAACAACTTACTGCAATGGCATGTCACAGTTCCTAAAACTAGTTGGGAGGTACTTCTGTTTGTGTCTTTGAAATGGTACTTTGTTTCCTTGACATTCTTTGAAATGCCTATCTATCCATCATCAAAGCATTACCTATCTCTCTGTATGTGTACCTATGTATTATATGAGAATGTGGGGACTCACATACCTGGATAACTTTGAATCAGCTCTTACATGAGCATGCAGATCCACACACACATCTACCCACCCACCCACCCACCTTCATGCACGCGACATTTATAATCAGCAATGCAGCTATTCAGGTTGATCTGTATGAGACAGTGTCCAGTACTTTCTCACAATAAAGCATCCCGTTAATTTTATCCAACTGATATAGTTGTTGGTAGCCTGCAGTCTGGACCTTTAACCTCACTTTTGTTCTGTATTATAGCTAAAGTCCTCAGACGGTATATACACAAGATTTTTTTATTTATAATCAATGGTTGATAGTAAGTTTCAACTATTTGCAGCATAATGTGGCAAAAGATCTAGATGGACATGTAAAATTGCAAACTAGGAATGGATACTCTAATAAAATTAATTGCCATTGGAATTGGTTCCAAATAAATTATATTCATTTAATATTTAATGAAATAAGATGTGTTTGCTCCTTGCCATAATGGGAGTAGAGATTCTATTCCCTTTATTTTCCTGCTAAAATTCCTGAAATCAGGTGATTATTTTCTCCATTTCCCAATGACGAGGAGCAAAACAAAGCCTTAAGCCTAATTATGCTCCCGTGACTAATATTTTCTGCTCTTCAGGAAAGTAGCGGTTATCAATCTGGATCCAGCAAATGATGCATTGCCGTATCCTTTCACTTTGTAATTCGGTGTTCTTCTTGTTGATCCCACTCTTTAAGTAGTTGTCAGGAAATAATTGCAACCATCTGAAAGGTTTTCCTTCCAGTATCTGTTGGTCTCCCTTAACATGAAATATAGGTATGAGTGTGCTGTGAATATCGAGGATCTCATAAAACTAAGTGATGTAATGATTGAACATTCTCTCGGTCCTAATGGAGGTAAGTTCTGACATTATCCCTGATATCACTGAGATTGTGTTCGGCAAGTGTTTCAGTAAAATTTTCTGCATGATGCTAATTGATGTTTTTCTTACATTTTCACCTAGGCCTTGTGTATTGTATGGATTACTTGGAGAAGAACGTTGACTGGTTAGAGTCTAAATTGGAGCCTCTCCTGAACGGTGAGATTGTTTAATTTTTTTAAAAATTTTACTCTCTTTTTTTCTTCTGGTAAATACTCGCACTCCTACACTCACATGTTGACTCTCAAGCCTCTGACCATCAGTGCTATAGCTAGAGGTTGATCCTTGGTTGTTTTTGTGGAAGAGAGGTGCCTACACGCAAGGCCCCCTTTCCAGTTGGGATGTGGGAAATTTTTTTCTAGCTTTATCATAGGAACTTCTTGCATGAATTTGCCTACAATATGCTCTCATGACATTGTACTTCCAAATACAGTATTTACTTTTCAACGTGACTATAGTGCATCATTTATATTCTGAAATCTATTTTGACGCGGATGTTGACATAGGCACAGTTCTGTAATCCTTGGGTGTAGTAAACAGAACTTGACAATTTAGAAATTATCCAGCACTTAACTCATCAAAGTATTATCCTTGGCAAATTTTATGCTGCCTTTGATTGTTCAATGTGTTTTGTTTATGATAATTGGATTATTTGCTTACACCTAATGACTTCTTTTGGAGTTTGATGAATCTCTCTTGTTTTTTTTACTTTTATCTTCTTTTCCTTTGGTATTGCATTTTTAATATGTTTGCTCTCTCTCTCACACACACACACAAATGATGATAATATTACTGAGAATTTTCTCCTAAACTTTTAAGACATTATATCAAGGATAATCTAATGGGGCTGATTTTTTGCAAGAACCTTATCCATATTTCCAACCTCCAGTGATAGGAATGCAACCAAGTGGGCCCTACTAGATGGACCACATAAGCACAGTTTATGTTCTGCTTGTAGGTGTAGATTTTCCATGATTTAAGTTGCATTTTTTTTTATTAGATGGAAATGCTGGTGAAAATATTGAAGCCACTATTTTTCCCTATAACTACTCTAGATTGTGTAATACATGCAGTGCTCTAACCTTGCAGATCACTACCTTCTGTTTGACTTTCCTGGCCAAGTTGAACTATTCTTCCTTCATTCAAATGCAAAGAAAGTCATCACTAAGCTCATAAAGAACCTGAACCTGAGGGTATGATATGCAGATGAAGTTTTGACGGTGGTTGTGCTAATTCAACAAGAATTTGAGACCTTCAGTCTTGACTATCTTACCACATATTATGGTTCTTAATTATTAGAATCTCAATGAATGTGTTCATGCTGTGCAGCTGACTGTCATACACTTAGTTGATGCCCATCTTTGCAGTGATCCTGGAAAATATGTGAGCGCACTGCTTCTCTCACTGTCAACTATGTTACATCTAGAACTCCCACACATCAATGTCTTATCTAAGATTGATCTTATTGAGAGCTACGGGAAGCTAGGTAGGCATTGAATCACAAAACATTGTAGTTTGGTATTAGCTGTCCACATATTCCAGAAACTTTGAAGTAACATGGTTTGTATTCTATACAGCTTTCAACCTTGACTTCTATACAGATGTCCAAGATCTATCATATTTACAGTTTCATCTAGATCAGGATCCATGCTCAGCCAAGTACAGGTATGATCGAAGTTTTTGATACCAAGTTATGTGGATTGGAGCCGCACAAATAATATTCTTATACGAGTTGTATGTTGACATCTATGCTGTTTCTCAGACTGTTGATGGCATTCTACATGTGGAGAAAACTTTTTGCTTCCTGTTGCAGTTGCTGCAAACTGCTAACTGTTTGATGTTTATGAATTACTTGTATAACCATTTCCACTATTTCTTTGTGTCACTCTTTTGCGGTTTAACTGCTTCATATCTTATATTTGGAATAATATTCCTATATGAGTTGTATGTTGACACCTATGCTGTTTCTCAGACTGTTGATAGCATTTTACATGTGGAGAAACTTTTTGCTTCCTGTTGCAGTTGACTGCTGACTGTTTGATGTTTATGGATTACTTGTATAACCATTTCCACTATTTCTTCGTGTTACTCTTTTTCGGTTTAACTGCTTCATATCCGATATTTGGGTTAGTCTTGTTTATGTGAGCGTTGTTGAAAATCGAAGTTCCATGGGCACCATGTTATTGTCATCACGCTTTTCTTTTTGATATTTAATATAACTACATTCTAAGTGGAGAAGTTTTCTATTTTACTTGACTGTTTGGTCCATTTTGCTAGATATGTTACTGATTACAACTTTACAACTGGAATCTCTAATTTTTCTGCAGGAAGCTTACAAAGGAGCTATGTGACGTCGTAGAAGATTATAGTCTGGTCAACTTCACGACATTAGACATTCAGGCACGTTGGTTTCTCCGCCTTCGTACTGCATTTCCAATCTCAGTTTTGGCACATTTTCTCTTTCAAATTATAGCTCATCTGTCTTTTGTGTTCAGGACAAAGAGAGTGTAGGAAATCTAGTGAAGCTTATAGACAAAAGCAATGGGTATATATTTGCTGGAATAGAAGGAAGCGTTGTTGAGTTCAGTAAGATTGCAGCTGCTCCTCTTGACTGGGATTACTACAGATATCCTTCACCGTTATCCTGTTATATATACATAGAAATGATCACCTTCAACCAATCACATGTAAGCTTGCATGCAAGCCCCTGTGTGGGACTTGAAATGATCACTTCAAACCAATCACATGTAAGTTTGCATGCAAGCCCCTTTGTGGGGCCTACTTTGGACTAGATGCACCCATCATTTCTACCATTGGTAGTAGTACCTAACTAATTATACTCGGTTGCAGAATGGGTGCATCCATATAGATTGGTGTGCATGTCATCTGGACATATACCCCTGCCCATGCTCACATGCACGACATACACTAGCATGAAGAGTACATATGCATATTCTAGGACAAGTTGATAGCTTTTCCTTTAACAAGTCATACAGCAGCAGCAGTGCAAGAGAAGTACATGAAGGATGATGATGATTTTCTAGACTGATGACGGAAAAGGTATGTGAGGATTAATTTGATTGACATCCTCTTTCTTGGAGATTCCGGCACGGAATAGGAAATATGACTATTCAACTTTTGTTGTGGGTAAAAAGCTCAAAATGAGTATATAGAAGGATTTGTTCAGCAGGTGGGTTTGATTGGTACCTATAGAATTTACATCTTTCAAGTGCATTGGGCTGTGTATTGTGTACTCTTTGATGGTATGGCCTGATCTGAATGTAACAGTTGGCTGCTTTGGAGTTTTGACTCAGAGCAGGCCTCGGGATCCGCTTGCTTAAGTGACTGTTCTGAATGATTGATATTAAATTAAAGAATTTTTAAAATAATATATGGTTCACACTGCAAATTCTCAGGCTTTTGCTTGAGTCTTATGGGATCTCAGAGAGGGGTAATGACCCCATGCAGGTGGCAGCTAATATCTGGTTTCACTTTTCTGGCGCTTACCTATGATCAAATCCCTTTATATCACATGAACACCGGTCTCGAAACTATTCAAAACTCCACTACTATAAGTGATATGACTGTGGATTCATCATTTATAAAGTATATACTTATAGGTATCCAGTCATGACTCTATTCACTGGTGTGTAGCACTCCATTGATAGTGAACTTTGGGCGAGTTACAATCTAGGAGTGAGCAGATTTTGATTCTCAAAGGTGGGTCGAGAAGGGAGAAATCAGATAGATTGTGATCAGCACCGTACTGCTGGTAGCATAGGGTCGTTTCCCTGCTGCCCAAAAAGAAAGTGATCAGATATTTTTTCAGTTATAAACCCACACTGTACAAGGTGGGTCTAGTCAATTTGGGGTATGGGCTCCATCTTAAAGACGGCGACACCACTCAGTAGCTTTTATTGTGTTGCTAGTGGCTGCTGGTGAAATCGCGATTAGTGACTATTTCTAAAGCCAAAAAAAAATGCAACAGCAGATAATTTGTAGGGGCTCAAGGAAAACAAAAAACAAAAAAAGAATTTGCAAGGGACCCAATTTTACAATGGAGGAGAGGGCTTGAACAAATAAATGATTTACCAAACACGTACCACATTAGCTGGCATACTGAGTTTGTAAGCTGTACTGTTCTTAAGTCTTGTTTAAAGTGAATGGCAATCTACGGTGCTCTGTAATTTTTATTGATGGCCTCTCATGCATGGGAGATGCCAGTGTTATGTAGCCACCTTGATTGATCCATAGGCCATACTTTTGCTAGCTCCAAATGCGCTCATATATTACACTCAATATGTGTTGATATATGCACAGGGAGCTGGTGTGATACTGTTGGATTTACATATGATATTAGGGATGAGATTAAATGGGCGGGCGGGCTACTGGTTTTTCGACTTCAGGGTGCATATGGATTTATAGATTTTTTTGACCCAGTGGATTTATAGATTCTTAATTACTTTAGATATTAGTGTAGTGAGGTTTGGTATGCATCATAAATCATAAGCCTAGCATGAGTTCGGTATTGGGTGCAGCTGGTGTTGGGGCTCCAAAACGTACCTATTGCCACCCAAGGGTTATTATATAGCAAGGATTGTGCATATTACAAATCATAAGCTTGTTAAGAGTCTGATTTATGGTGTTGGGTATGAAAGGTTTTAGGTTTGACCCAACTCCTACCAAATCCAGCCCATTGCCATCCCTATATGAAATATATAGCTACGTTTTATACTCCATCAATCCGGGTGGAGTGGGTTAGGGTGAGCCTTACGTAAGTCAAACAGGCGGTCGGTCCATACATGATAGTCTTGATATTTAGTACGCGAGCCAAGCTGGGCAATGAGATCGAGCTCGATAGCGTCATTGACTCAACTTATAGCTTGGCTCAATTAAATTAGTGTTACATATTAGCCCAAGCTTGGCTCATTAGTATATATACTCAGATCCGTTTAAGCTTTGATGGAATTTGCAAAAGACGAGTTTCATGTTGTGGATTCCGCACACATCGCATAATCTAATGTCTCAGTTAAATTTGGGCTAAACTGGAGCCTATGAATCAGTACTGTTAAAAAAAAGGGCCCCCCAGAGTCCGAATCTTCCGAGGAGAATGAGGCCCACCTCCAGAATTCTATTGGGTCAATCCCAAATCAATTAATTGAAATGTTCTTTCAAATCCAAACTATTGAAAATCAACAGGGACAATTTTCTCCAATGCACTACACATCAGTGCTGTTTGTAGCCGGTACCTACTGAAATTAGGTGCCGGCTGTCTGGATGCGTGTGCAGGAGAAAATTTTCCGCTCAGGCTTTGCGGGCTAATTTCAACTCTAATTAGATTTTCAAACTGACTGATTTAAACTAAATTGCAAAATAAGTTAACTACTATGATTGTTCCCATATCTTCATAGAAACTCACAAGATTAAACAGCCTCGATCATCCTGGACAAGTGCCACACGTATCGCACATTCAAACCATTGGAAGAAGGGAGCAGAAATGCTACTTTATGGTCATGAACATAGCAAAAAGGCCCCTTGCTGAATGGATGGGGTAAGCATTTATAAGGAGTACATCCATCATACCAAGATATAGGCATTGTGCTGTATTATATTCATTACCTCACAATTAAGCTGTTCAATTATGATGAATAATAACTCAAGAGTTAGGCGCAAAATAACAAATTGCATGGTCTAGCAAAGCTGCTGTGTCCTGTTATGAAGAGCTTGCATTGTATGGCTTGCAACATCCATTAGTCGCAAATATTCATTCGCTCCATCAGCCAAACACTGAAAATCATAAAACTAACTCGAGTAAGAAAAATCACACAACACTCACATGTTAAAGCCAAAAGAAGCATCTTGAAAAAGAGTTGAATAGTAAGAATGTCGTCTTTCTTCCTGTCACAAAATTTTAAAAATTTCTAAGCAAGTATCTGTTGTTAGACATTTTTTCTAGTATCTCACAACTTACTGACTCCATAGCATGACAAATGTACCAGATCTTGACTCTTCATATTATGGGCCATCAGAGAAAATTGGTTCGAAGGATCAGCCTAGATAATCTTAAACCAACAACTGGAGGATTTTTATCTGCTGAATGTAGACCATTGGCTGGATTTCCAATTCTCCATTTACAATCCTCAACCAAAAGTCCAGGGACAAGAAGCAAAGCTCTTTCAATCTACTGTTAGGAACTTGGGATCATCTATACAGCATGACATTTTGAGGTACGTCCTACCAAAGGGCAGAGCCCAGAAGATGAACAATCTAGATCTAAGATTGACATATCTGAGACAGATATGACAAACACCAAATCCTTTATGAATACAGAGCAAATATGATACAAAGTCGTACCGTGGCTGTAGCTCAGCAGGTTAGGGACGTGTGTGCTCGTGTGCTTGAGTTTCATGAAGCCAAAAGAAGTATAAAGTCATGCTGCAGAATGGTCATCAGCTGAAGAAGAATGGAGTGGCAAAAAGGTTGCATGATGACCTGCAAAAGGATCTGTGAAACGCAATTATGTTACCGACTTCCTTGTTTGCTAATTCAAAATGACCACTTTCACATGCAGTAAATAGAGCGTGAACCACTTCTGCTGGAATCACCTGAAAATTCAGACGTGTAATGAGATGGTGCTGATACCTATTTGGCCACCACTAATGTAAACGGTGTTAATGAGAATTGCACCAGAAGAAGGCAGAGAAACAGAGAAATTTATATACAAAACATTCAGATTTATGCAGTTCACTTCCAAGAGAAGGCTACAGAAGGTGACAGGTAGCGCTCTGCAGAACATGGTTCAAAATATTCATAATGGTGGCCGCCAGCAGCCAGACCCGCCACTGGTTTATGAATTATTAAATACTGGTGATTGGCTGCATCCAACAGTGTGGCATTTTTTTAAGCTTCAAAATATATGAAAAGAATAATATTGAAAACAAAACTTTGAAAACTGATGGATATCTTGATCTTTTATTATTATTTTTCAGGTAAATAACGTATGTGGAGGAACTCCTAAATGTCATACATGTCCTGTTGCGCTATTGGATAAAATCTGTGAAGGTGCCCATAGTATTCAAGTTAAATGATTGAAGCAAGTAAAACCTGTGACAAAAAAAGGATTTGTGAACTGTGGACTTAACCTTGTCCAAATATTAGTGCGAAGCTTCTTTTTTTCGAATGGTAACATGACATGAATCTGCAACCTCATGATTGCAACAACGAACACCTTCCAAATGTGCTATGGAATCTTGTCTACTTTGTACTAAACTGATAAAGGAAATTCATTTGTCCCCTCTGAATGTTGCAAAAACGGTTTGAAACTATGCAGTACAATTTGTTTGGATCACTATAAATGCTGAGTATAGAACCAGAGAAAACAAGAGTGAAAATATCAGTGGAAGTTCCTTTTGGATTGAGCATGAATAAATAACATACTGTGTTGCCAAGCAAGGACTTCACAGAGTATATACAATCAATAAACAAATCTGCTATCTAAATATAGCACAGCCAATCTCCTAAAATTGGCAACTAAATTACACACCAATGTGAGTCTGGGTCATCGGCCTGGGTCATGTGGACCTCTGATGATGACCCACTTATACACTCCCCTTCAAAGTGATGCAAGGTAGGACGAATCATCAATTTGGTTAATTGAAAAGTACAGAAAGCTCCATCGAGTCCTAAATCTATAAGAGAATTTGAATTAATATAGTCTGAAAAGGCCCTCATAGACAGAGTCAGCCAAAACCCCACATTCTCTCCTCTATATATCTAATGGCATTTCAATCACCCCAAATACACCAAGCCCCATCCAATCTTTGCCTGAATGATTCATTCTTTATGACTTTCCATATCTTCTGTCACGGTAGAAAATGAGAGAGAGCCTGAAATGCTTGCTACACAACAATTCTGATAACAAGATGGTCCACATTTTGAATTTTAGCCTCCTTGAAAAGAGCTATATCAACTTTGAATTTTCAAACAATTTCCTTTGCAATGACCTCCTATCTACACTCCCCATACCCCTTACATTCCAAGAAATGATCTTCATCTGCAACTTTTCATGTACGCCTGAAAACTGTTGGTCCTTCCACTGCCTTCTATTTTAGAATAATGTCATTTGTTTGACAGTAAAGAGCTTCCTGAATATTATCTACACAATCATGCTTCCCCACTGCAAGGGTGGGTCAAAGCATTTATTCAAAGCAGATTTGGAACATCTTTCAGCAAATTTTTATAGTCAGCTTCCAGCCTTTCAAACACTCTTTGCCAACTGGGCTTGGGACCAACACATGCCCACGCATGACATAAGGCAGAGGAATTAATAGGATCCCGGTATGGCAGGTTTTTGGACTGGATCCGGTTGTTTTTTGTTCTCTTTGCGATAATGGATCCAGATGTATTAGGTGATACTGATTCTGTTTAGAAACATCTTCTGTTTTTGACATGGTCGTCAGAAAATATATACTAGGCTCTAGAAGGGTTTATAATATTAAAGAGAATGCAAGGATTAATAGTTTTGTCCAATTTAGTATGTAAACAAACCAAGAAATGATAATTTGGTCAAATAAACTAGAAAAGAATAAACAAATAATTAAAGCTTTTGAAGTATATCGAGCATAAAACAAACATTAAATAGAATATCAATAACCCCATGCAATACATGGCCTAAATTCTAGGAAGTGGACTCTTACCTACATGTGCCACATGCTCTACTCCATATATCAGTATCATCAATTTCAAATAATTAAATACCATCATGCCTCTGTTACAACAGAACTAGCAATCTGAGTGGTTTTGGATTGTTGTTCATATGAATCATATCCAGGGGAGTCCATATTGGACAAAATAATAAAGAAGGAAATCCTTCAGGATAATTTTTCGTTCCCCTTAATTGAGGATGATTCTGTTGCCATGGTGAAAATAATTTTGCAATGGGCTCTGGAAGAATTTGAATTGTAGGGCCAAATTTTCCCTACCATGCAAAAAACCAATTAGGAAAACCAAATTTGGTTGATTCAGGACATAGGCATATAAACCATGAGTGTTTATGCTGAGGATTTTGGTAGAAGGTATTCTTCCATGCAGAAATATAACCCCAATAATTGTAGGATTGTCCAGAAGTCAGTCGACGAGATGTATTCAAGTCTTGATACAGGTCTAGATTTATACTTATATGTCTTTCTTTATCTTATAGAGAAGTGATTTCTCTTCTGCTATTCTTTCGTTGTTTCTTGAGTTTCTAGATCATTTTCTCTTAAAATTTCGATCATAGCAGAGGTTTTGGTATGCAATTTTTGTGATTTCTCTAATCTTTTGTCGAGATTTTCTGCACCTAAACTAAACGATTCATGAATTGTTTCATTTGATTTTTTTTTTTTTTTTGTGTGTGTGTTTAATAGCATAATTTTCTGTCTACCTTATGAGGTGTTTGGAAATGATCTCTCGTATGTGGCACTTTGCTATATTATCATTTATGCTTGGATCTCTCGTAATAGCATTTATGCTTGGATTTCTCATACGTGGCACTTTACTATATTATCTCTTACTTTAGAATATGATCTACACACCTAAAATTAGGTTTTTAGATAACTTGGAAAATATCCTACAATAACTGACTTTCTTGTATATTAGAATATTCAAGTTTATGCGGTGTAAAATAGTCGTTCATTAAGAAAGCTGCCCAAAACAAGGGGCAAGAGTTTTTTCAAACAAGAGTGGAAGATCATGTGAAATTACTAGCATGGTGACCCAATCTGTCTCTTTGCATATGGATAGATATATTACTTTTGAGAAAATGTTTATATATATATATATATATTTCTCTCATAACTCTATGTCATGACCCTAAGTTTCTGCTGCTTTTTATTTTCAGGTTTTGAAATGGAAATCGATGAAGAGATGCATAGAAGCTTTGCTGACAATTTTGTGTGCATAATGTGTCATAAAAAAGAGCCAAATCGAACTCCAAAAAGTTTTCCCGATGCTAAGCATTTGTGCCACCACAACGACGGAGCACATAAGAAGATTAAGATAAAGTGTGCACAACATGTGAACAAGTTTTTGCTTAACAAAACGGAAAAAAAAAAAAACCGACGACCTCATGCACGAGGTATATGGAATTACCATTAAATTTTACAAATACCTACCAATATTATTATTTTTTAAAATGTTTGTGATGTACTAACTGCTATAATGAATCAGTCCCATGTTGGGGAATGAATCAGTCTCATATTTGGGAATGTTGTCATGTAACTGTTACATATTGGGACTGCTATTACGATTTAGTCCCAATGTTGTCATGTAACTGTTACATATTGGGACTGCTATTACGATTTAGTCTCATATTGGGACTGCTAGAATGCAACAGTCACTTATATACATATATTAGTGACTGTTATCTTGTAGCAGGAATATACCAATGACTGCTGCCCTATATCAGTTGTCATACCACCCAGCACTTTATCTTAATCTTCTTATGTGCTCCGTCGTTGTGGTGGCACAAGCGCTTAGCATAGGGAAAACTCTTTGGAGTTCGATTTAGCTCTTTTTTATGACACATTATGCACACAAAATTGTTAGCAAAGCTTCTAAGCATCTCTTCATCGATTTCCATTTCAAAACCTGAAAATAAAAAGAAGCAGAAACTTAGGGTTATGACATAGAGTTATGAGAGAAATATATATATATATATAAACATTTTTTCAAAAGTAAGATATCTATCCATATGCAAAGAGACAGATTGGGTCACCATGCTAGTAATTTCGCATGATCTTCCACTCTTGTTTGAAAAAACTCTTGCCCCTTGTTTTGGGCAGCTTTCTTAATGAACGACTATTTTACACCGCATAAACTTGAATATTCTAATATACAAGAAAGTCAGTTATTGTAGGATATTTTCCAAGTTATCCAAAAACCTAATTTTAGGTGTGTAGATCATATTCTAAAGTAAGAGATAATATAGTAAAGTGCCACGTATGAGAAATCCAAGCATAAATGCTATTACGAGAGATCCAAGCATAAATGATAATATAGCAAAGTGCCACATACGAGAGATCATTTTCAAACACCTCCTAATGTAGACACAGAAAATTATGCTATTAAACACACAAAAAATATATATCAAATGAAACAAATTCATGAATCGTCAAGTTTAGGTGCAGAAAATCTATTGACCAGAGATTAGATAAATCACAAAAACTGCATACCAAAACCTCCGTTGTGATCAAAACTTTAAGAGAAAATGATGTGCAAACTCAAGAAACAACGAAAGAATAGCAGAAGTGATTTCTCTATAAGATAAAGAAAGACATATAAGTATAAATCGAGCCCTGTATCAAGTGTTACATATGATAGATCCAATCATAAATGCATCACTCAGTGAACTGATAGCATTTTACTTCAACACAGAACACATACTTTTATCTGCTCATTTGGCATGCAACAGAGAAGGATTAGAGAGGCAGAAAAAAAGACAATCTCCCATATAGCTAGATTCTAGAATACAGTGTGCATTTGCCACACAATCCACCGGCATGCAGCCTACATGCACCTCAATCCGAACCATCCACCACACAGGCCACACTATAATCGATCAAAGGCCAAAATCATTCAAAACACATGTCGATGATCATAGATTGCACGATTAAGCTCATTTTTACAGAGCAATCCGAATTTGAACAGTCTAGAACTACAAAAAGAAAATGCAAGCAGATAATCTCCTCGTGCAAAACCAGATTTCGCCACAATCTATCAAAATCTTAGCAGAAACAAAGAAATAAAAGATCGGAATCGAACACCTATCAGCTAAGAAATCATAGAAACCCTAACTTTTTCTAGATAAGAAGGTGATCCATCGATCTTTGACGAAAAACAAACCAGAGAAATTCTACAAAAAGCTCTAGAATCGGAGAACAGAACTGGAAATTACAATAAGAAAAGAAATTATTTCGAAGAATCTCTCGTTACCTCGTGACGAGAGCGGGAAATCTCGAAGCAAATGATCCAAGAAACCAAAACCGCCAAACGAGAGAGAGAGAGAGAGAGAGAGAGAGAGAGAGAGAGTACCTGAGCTGAGAGTGAGGAGGTCAGCCTTTTGCGGGGGCGGACGCAATTTTCGAAAAGGTCGATTGGAAACCAAGTTTGGGTCCGGATGTGGGACACGTGGAGGGAAGGTAAGCCGGGAAAAATTGCAAAAAGGCGGCTTGGAAAGTGAGTGTGGGTCCGGAGACGGGACACGTGGAGGGACGGTGCTCATGGGCCGGGGCTTGGACTTAGATAGATTGGGGACAATCAGTTCTATGCTGGGCTTGGAATAAGTTTTAGAAAGTCCAAAGCCCGACCCAGCCCACCTAATGAATATGCCTGTAATTTAGTGTATATTTCCCAAGGAATTGGTAGAATGCCTGGTATGGCCCAGCCCGGTTGATTAAATGGGCGGACTTGGGCCAGAATTTGCCAGGCCAAGTGCCAGGCTGAGCCCATCTTTATATAGTTAGGTGGGGCCAGGATTTGCCTCGGCCCATGAAATGAACACCCCTAATTTTGAATCAGGAAAGAGTGGCAATTCCACTCACAAAGTTTTATAGGTAACGATTTCGTCGTTGTGTTATCTGGGTTCAACATGTGCGGTCATGCATACACTCCCAAGGGAATAGTTATTGCTTGTCAAAATCGGGTCACACCCGGGTCAGAGGCCAAACGTCGTGGGTCATTAAAAAAATTTGTCAAACTAGTCCACATGAATGAGTGTGATGGGCTTAAAGTGAGATCTCTAATTGCTTCATTGAGTACAACAACGATTGATTGGTGAACAAGCTCCCACTCACCATAAAACGGTGAGGGACATACGCATGTGAACAGTTTCATACATAGATAGATACATGCTGTGTGTGCGCGCGCGTATAGTTGAATAATTAAACAACCAGTCACTAACACTAAGCATGGTTATGCAGTGTTGCATAAAAAAGACCCCTTGTTTCCTCTTCCACGGCTTTGAAGTCCAACCCAAGGACGTATGATCTCTGGATTCCCTTTGGCATGGAAAAGTTGCCAAAAACTTGGACGTAGGTGAGGAATCATTGCTGCACCAAATAATGATGAAGATCTGGCGCCATATGCCCTTTGGTTTCCGTAGCGATATCCCTTACACAAACGCAAGAAGGACTTAAATTATGTTTGGTCCTATGCTTAGAATTATTAGTTGCTGAGGCTTTTCCGGTGGTGTCATATCCCCCTTGGTTTCCGCAGCGATATCCCTTACACAAACGCAGGAAGGACTTAAGTTATCTTTGGTCCTATGCTTAGAATTACTAGTTGCTAAGGCTGATTGGAAAAGTTCTTTTTGGCAAGCTCGGCAAGTTCTCCCCCATGGACAATAACAAGCACATCTAAGGAGATTTGCTTCCTACTATACTTGGTGGATAGGGTTCTCAAACGGTTGGGCCATGGTAAGCCCTCATCCTACCCTCATTTACACGGGCCAAGCCCAAGTTGAACCAAAGCTTTCAGAGCCCTTGGTAGGCCTATAATACCAAAGCCTTTACCCTACTCTCAACTATTAAGGGCCAGGCCCCCAAAAAATGACTTTTTTTTTAATATTATTATATCGTAATTTTCCTGTACCACGATGCTAACTTCCTTTGCTCAAGCGAAGGACTTATGTAATGCAAAAGTCAATCTTTTTGTGCCACTTCTAAAAGAATGCACGAAATAAGTTACTTAATCATCATAAAAAATATTGTTAATGGTTAAATGTGCTTGGTTTTGTTTATCGCAAGCTATTAATAAGATTGTTGTAGTTGAAGTTCTTCTAGTTGTACCTTTTTTACTAGTTCATGGACTAGATTTTCTTTATAAAGGAATAATATGGACCATCAAAGCCTGCTTGACAAATCTCATATGGAACAATTGTATTTATTTCAAATTGGCATTAAACCTTTTCCATTAAATTAATAGAGCATTCGATGACAAGTCCCTAAATATTTCACTTTCTAACCTTACATCCACGATCTTTTTCATAGTGTGGTAGGTTCGTTTTCCAAATTTGAGGACCTAAAATGTTCAAGTTAACCTTTCTTTAAAAATTCATATTTATTTAAAGATAAATCATATCCTATGATTAGTGGGAAATGCCATTAATAGAGGTCAACTACCATTTAATTGGCCACAATTAATGAACGTAAATAAATTTCAAAAGACGCAAATAAATTTCAAAAGACTCAAATAAATTTCAAAAAATGTAAATAAATTTCAAAAGAAGCAAATAAATTTCAAAAGACGTATATAAAATTCAAAAACGCAAATATATTTGCCAAAACTAAGATAAACCAAATTTCCAAATTTCAGAAAAATTTGCCAAAAGTTCAAGTATTTTTTCCAAAACTCAGTTAAATTTATTTATAAAAAAAATGCAAATAAACTTAAAAAATTGAAAATAAATTTTAAAAACTCAGTTAAAATTTTTAAAATTGATATAAATTTGTCAGAAGCTCAGATATATTTGCCAAAAACTCAGATAATTTTTCCAAAAACTTGGATAGATTTGTCAAAAACTCAAATAAATTTTTCAAAAATTCAATTAAATTTGCCAAAAACTCAAATAGATTTAAAAAAAAAAAACTCAGATAAATTTGACAAGAACTCAGATAGATTTGATAAAGACTCAGATAAAATTTCCAAAATTGATACAAATTTTTCAGAAGCTCAGAGATATTTTTCAAAAACTCAGATAAATTTGCTAAAAACTTAGGTAGATTTGTCAAAAACTCAAATAATTTTTTCAAAAATTCAATTAAATTTGCCAAAAACTCAAATTGATTTAAAAAAAAAAAGTCAGATAAATTTGACAAGAACTCAGATAGATTTGATAAAGACTCAGATAAATTTGACAAAACTCAGATAAATTTAACTAAAACTAACCCAAAACTGGGTTCTCTTCTTCAACTGGGTTCTATAATAGAACTGAGCAGCAGCAGCTCTGATGCTTTCTCCTTCAGCGACGGCACGGTGCGGCAACACATGTAACAATCCTCCTTCTTCGGCGACATGCGGCGGCAACGGCGTCTCCGGCGATGATGGTGGAGCAGTAGAGGCTGTGGCGATGGCTGATTTCCGTTCAACTAAGAACCTAGGAGCAAACGAATGGCAAATCCGATCTGCAACTAGAATCAACTTTCCAAATTTCTGGCACTAAAGAAGAAAACAATTTGTCTTTCCTTTATACTCACAGAAGCCAAAACAAAAAACTTGGTGGTTTTTCTTAGTAATGTGCAACAGGCTTCCTCTTCCTGATTTGATTTTGAATTCTGCAATGAAACACAAGTAGTGCCCTGCTGCTGCGCCCTGGATTCCGCATATCAAAGTGCAACCCACCTCGAGATTCTATTACGCTCTACAAATTGAGACTATGCAAGATCCAATCTACACCAAACAGAGAACCTCTTCAAGATCTGTTGATCGCGTACCAACAATGGTGTAATGAGAGAGAACCTTGCCCGAAGAATGAGGGATAATTGGAGATTTGAATTTTTAAAATTCAAAATTTCATGCCTAAATAGTTGAGAGGGCAAATCAGTCATTAAAAATGTCTGATGTGGCGGATCTAAGGACCTCTCGCCAAAATATGCCCGATTGTATGTATTATAGGCTTTAGAGAAAAAGTTGTTGGACTGGAGGCCTTACAAAATTGTGCTGAGGGGGTAAATTGTTTGACCACTCTTAAATTAGCATTAATCCTAACTTTTAATTCTTTGAAACGTCACCATTAGATTTTATAACAAAGTAATTAAGCTTTGACCACCTAAGGTGAATGATGAATATGATTTAATACATCTGAATATAGGCAAGAGTCAAAGACTTTAACTCAAGATTTGGGCTTCAATTGAATAAAACAACAATAATAGAAGTAAAGTGATAAAAACAAATTAGTATCGATTAGTGGCCAGTGGCCAAAGCTCAACCCTGCTCAATGATGATGTTGATGGCCATCCATCTAGTCTTTAAAACTTTAGTAGTTTATATCATAGCAGTAAATTCCGTTTCATTTCGAATGGAATGGTCATGATTTTTCTTTCTTGTCCTTCAGGCAAAACGGAATGTGGGTAAAAAAAATTCGGTTTGAATTCCGGTTTATTTTGGCTGTCCATTTCATTCCATTTCGGTTGTCCATTCGGGCCCACTTAGGTTTGTAGCACAAATTTTACTATTTTTTATTTTTTCCTCAACATGCATATCAAGAAACATGCATAATTTATATTTCATTTTTTATATTATATATATATTTCTTAATTTTTATTATTCCAAAAAGTTACTGAGAAAAGTTTTGTCGAAACTTCGAAATACCCAAATATTCCATCTAGGAGACTTAACCGAAATGACAACCGAAACAGGATTGACAACAATGGTTTACATTAATGATGAAAATCAATTTAATCAATGACAACTTAAATTTCATTTTCATTGAAGAATATGTTTATGTTGGTTAAACATAGAATCAAACATAGGTGGCGATATTGTGATCTAATAGGATATCCATAAAAAAGTTCACCTAAGATTTTATTATTATTATTATTTTCTTAAAGGTAATAAGTTTTTTTGAAAGGTAATAGTTTGGCTATTATTGTTTGATAAAATATTAACTCTCTATCATTAATTGCTAATTAGAGGGACTCTTCCTATATATATATATATAAAATGTATTTTCTATGTTAATATTCAAAGGGCCGGACTGGGCCCCCTTGGGGCAGCTAAGTCAGGCCTAGCTCAGCCCTCAAGGCTGCAGGCTTTATAAGATTGGGCCCTATCCTACCCTCGGACAAAAAAGAAAAGCCCTCGGTTTGGGGGCTTTTGCGGACCAAGTCAAGCAGGGCCCCTCATCAAAGGGCCGGATTGACAATGTAACGACCCGACCTATCTAGCATAATATTGTTCACTTTGGGGCCCTACTGGCGTACCTGTATAGCTTTGTTTCTGGGCCCCCATTGGGTAACCAAAACGCATTATGTTGGATAAAGGCCCAATCCCCTATATCAGCCAAGTCTTGGACACTCACGTGATCCCCACACCCTCAGAGGAGAACCGTCATCGGCTTTAATACCAAATGTAACAACCCGGCTTATCCAACATAAGCTTTTGGGCCCCCATTGGCACGACTTTGTTTCTGGGCCTGCTTCTAGGCCCCCATTGGGTACCCAAAATGCGTTACGCTAGATAAACGCCCGATCCTCTATATCAGCCCGGTCTTGGGCACTCACATGAGCGCCGTGGGACTTTACATATCGGTGGATGGTTCATTTGCTCGTATTCCTAACAAGTGGAATAAATAGGCAAATTCACTTGCAAAATCATAGGTGTTAATATCCGTAGCTTTTTTGTTTAGAACGTCTGCAAGTCAATAGCTCATTGAACTTCTCCAACACGGTTGACAAGTAATTCTACAACTAGAATTAATGAAATCGGTGGAAACTTGTCTCTGCTCTGATAAGATCCTTGTGAACAAATGAACCGAGTTTCCACCCCCTCAATTCTGAACTTGGAATTGGTACGGAACATGGAACGATATTAGTTGTTCCTTTTGCAACCAAGACTTCCAAATCTTGGATTCCGGTAAACCGATGGTAGATTAGATTGTTTGAACAGTATGTGGTCTTCCCTATGGCTCTAAGGGGCATTTGATGTGGACGTCTTGGATTCAAGCAATTCATGGTGGCACTCTGCTATGTATATATTGAAGATCATTTGTTGGGGCTTATGCTGCATCCTGTTTTCAATTTTATATGCGAATGCTATGGGTGCCAATTACAAAGACACTAGTCATATCTTTCTTGTAGCAGTCATTGATGGTGTTACCGTTCTCCGTGTGCAGACGAGTACGGTACTACTTAAGTAAAAAAGAAAAGATGAATAGGGTCTATAAAAGTGGGAGATTTTCAATGTATCTGCATGTTAGGCCCACCAGATGTTTATTTACCCTTGATCATCCACTGAACAATGAGCCACATATTGTACAACAAAGGTACACTATTTATACAGAATTTTCTTATGTGAACTTGGGCTGTCAGGAATCTCAAGTTTTCATCAGAAACTGTTGGATGATAACCGTGTTTGATGGGAAGAATTCCAATAATTGAATCCATAATGCCACAAAGAACTGGCTTTTTCGACCTTGGATTTCTCTAAATTGCAGAGCTTGAAATGCTAATGAGAGTTGACATCCAGGAATTCCAAGCAGTGGAATCAGCTGGATTTAGGAGGTTCGAATTCACCCCTCTTGAGTTATCTACTCTACCAATTGGATAGGCTATTAGTTACGTACCATTGTTCAAAATCGCCGTATTTGCTAACCCCAAAAACTGATACGGTATTGGTATCGGCCACGGTTCGCGGTCCATCGCAATCATCGCCACGGGAATTTCTTTTTAGTAGCTTTTTTTAATTATCCAAAAAATCTAAAATATTATTAAATGCTAGAAAATAATTTTTTTTTCCATTAGTAACAAGTAATAATCAAATTATTGGTCTCCCAAAGTCATGACATCCTATATTGTTATCTTATCTGAAATTATATAAATTTTATTTATAAAATGCAACTATAATTATAACTTATGAGCTCTCTGTTAATGTGAAATTTAAGAAAATAAAGCTTGTACTCATCACTCAAACATCAAGTAAGTTGTGATTTCAAGAGTATAAAGATAACATATTTTCTTTATGATAATATGATAAAGCACTAAGCAGTTGGGCATTTATGATTCTCTTAAAATGATGACAAATCTGAGTAGCTATTTTACAAATATCTACAAGATCTCAATGCAAAACCTAATTTATAAAACCTCAAATTGTAGATCTAGCCTCAAGATATATAGATTAAAAATAATGACAGGTACCAACAACAAAAAGAGCATGCAATAATAATTTCTAAGCTATATCTAAACAATTTTATTAAAGAATTGCAAAGAAGAAAAAATACAAAATGCTAATCTCGGTAGAATTGTATATGATTTCTCATAACTAAATCGACAAAATATGGGTATTTTTTATGGCTTGGAAGTGAAATAGGTGTTGGAGAAAAAGAAGGGCAGCATCTAGTGTATTTGAAAGAAGGAAGAAAGAAGCATAATAGGAGAAATGAAAAAAAAAAAAAAAAAAGGGATTTCACCAAAAAAAAATCCCCTTAAAGTGGTTGAAGACCAAAAAGGCCCTTAAACTTCAATATAGACCATAAAGGCCCTCCCACCATTTTTTTTATATTATTTTGCTGAGCAGCAATATCATTGCTCTTGTATAACGTGAGCAATGATATCACTGCTTGTGTCATCTTCTTCTTCGCTTGCGTCCAAGGCCGCTGCCAGGCTCTAACGAGATTGATTCGTTCCCAGGGCTTCGGATTGTTCAAATTCTTTTCTAAAGATGAATATCTCATACTGAAACAAAAACCATCATCGAATTTGATAGGAATAGAAATGGAAAAAGAGTAGAATCTTTACAAATTTCACCAGCTTCTCATTGAATTCATAAGTAACTTGAGAAGATCCGACTGGATTGAATCAAGTTCTTCCCAGATCTTTCAAAGTCTCGATAAGGGTTAAGACTTTCAAAGTCTTTCAAAGCTTTCAAAGTCGAAGTAGGAGCATTGGTTCAAATTTGCAGAAACCATAGGGGGTTGAAAGATGATGAATGCTGGTTGGTGTTTGTAGGTGGGCGTTTGGCAGTGGTGACCGGGTTGCAAGTGGGTCGGTCAAGTTTGTTTAGTTGCTTAATTTGCAGTTTTGGAGATGATTTAAGAAAACTAGGTAGGTCCTTACTCAGCTAAATGGGTGAAGAGTAAACATGGAAAGTGGAGAAGGTGTTTGGAGATGATTAGAGAAAATTAATAAGGTGGATCCTTACTCGGCTGAATGGGTGCAGAGTGAACATTAAAAGTGGAGAAAAAGGTGATGCAGTGAGCAGCAATATCGTTGCTTGGTACAGAAAAAAGAAAGAAAAAAACTTGAAAAGAACCTTTGGGACCAGTTCGGTGCATAAAAAACTTTGAGAACCATTTTAGTCTCCACCGGGTTTAAGGGGATTTGTTTGGTAAAATCCTTTAAAAAAACTTTAAATGTAGTCAATTGATTCAAAATATTGGCTGATAATATCCGATATTTTGGGAATATTTTGATATGGCGACACTGAAACCAATACGCATCAAATTATTGTACCTAAACTATGATTACAGAGTATACCTCGGATATATACTTTTTGATACCTCAGTTATCTATTTTTTGACCTTTTTCTTCTACAACCCATCTACAAAGATAAAAGGAACCAGGATATAAAAAAAAAAAAAAAGGGATGTGCTCAAGGGGCCAGTTTGTTTGCATTAGGTTATGTAGCAATACAAGGTCAAATGATCTCCAAGAAGGACTATTTAAGAGATGTGTCGTAGATTGAGGTGTAGATGAGCCCTTATATTTGAGGATCGAATTACTAGGGTTGGGCATTAAGTTCCCACCTTCCGTTGATTCCATTTCCATTAAGGGGGGAGGTTCTTTGAAGGACATTTTTTTTATATTTCCTTTCGGTCTTTATTTTTAACCACTTACATATGAATTATTCCAATTGGGCAATTCCTATGTATTCTAACCTTCATATACAAATAAATGGGTCGCATAACTTACCATTGTTTGACCATACAAGACCTGATCTTACCGATCCTCAAAGAAATATAAAGGTGCATGTTATCTCTGTTGCCCTGTATTCAACCAAATACTCCACAATTTTCAGATACACCGATGGTACCCATTTAGTCTTCAAAAGAAGAGATGTGTCTATGCAAATGAGTACAAACATCAGGGCTTGAGCCTGTGGCAGGGGCGGATCTAAAGGGGGGCTAGCAGGGGCCATGGCCCCCCAAAAGATCTAGAAACCATTATATATTGATATGTGGCCCTTTCATATGATGGCTTCCCATTAATGGATGGCCCCTCCTTTTTAAAAAAAATATTTTAACCGAATTTTGAGTCTCACAAAATGGAAACAAAAAACATTGCTGAATTTGAGGAAAACTTAAAATGAAAGAAGGAAAGGAAAAGAAAGGAAAGAAAATGAGGGAAAGGAGACCGAATCGGGATCATCTAAGGATTTCCCCCACGATGACCGTGAGTGAACCAATCATGGTCTGCCACATCACCGTGGGTAGCCCTGCCCAGATGTATGCTAGGCTGCCCGCGTGCATGGCAGGCAAACCGCGGTGACGTAGTGGACCTTGATTGGTTCACTCACGGTTATCACGGGGGAAATCCTCAGAGGATCCTGACTACATAAAAAAGGCATGATTGATGTTAGAGAATAAATTTCTTAATCCAGACCTATCAAGATTTACCACCCCTAAATCTTGTGGTGATGAGAGCACTGCTTTGGGCTAACTTGTTTCAGACTTGAAGAATTTTTCAGTTGCAAAAGTCAGGTACACCTAAAGAAGAGAAAGAAAGGAACCCACTTCTCTTTTTACAAAGTTTATTTCTTACATTGGGTGGATGTACAATTCAACTATAAGTCATTATGTATGTTTAATATTTATGCCTCATATTGAAATCAAATCAATTTCTATTGTGTACTGTTATTGCATAAATTTTCAACTAAATCGGAGTTTTACCCATCATGGATAAAGAAATTGTATTTTGATTATTATTACCCATTTCAAAATAAATCGGATTGAAGAAATTTATTTTAAAGAGATATAAACTACCGTCATTGTACTTTTGAATGATTTAGATTTTAGATATGGGATTAGTACAATCATTAGTTTTCTATATGCTTTTGAATAATGAAATTTCAAGTTGCATCTTAATAGTTATATGTATAAGAAAGGACTTTGGACCTATCTGGAACATTTCTTTTATATACCTTAGTATATATTTGCATATGTTAGATGTACTAATCCATCGTATATCATTTTTTTATTCAATCATCAGGGCATATACTTAAGATCTAATCCACTCAAGATCACTTCATTTTTCTCCACTATTACATAATTTTTTATCTAATCAAACTTTATCTACCGTGAATAATTATAAAAAGCTAATCTTCTTATGATTATCTATGTAAGAAAAAACTTGATTGAAGAGAATTCTTCGATGGAGATAGAAACTATTGTGATCATGCTTTTGAACAGTTTAGATTTTAAATCCGGATCCTGCTTTTATCTATATATATATATATATTTCATTGAAATAATAAGTGGTGATTTAAGCTCAATGAAAGAATGTCGCCACAACTTAAATAATTTATTTATTTTATATTTTATTATTAAAATTTATAAATTTTTTTTTTTTTCTTTGGCCCCTCCTAAACAAAATTCCTAGTTCCGCCCCAGTGGTGTGGTGAGATTGCTAATGCATTATGGAACATTGTCAACAGTAGATACTCCAGGCAATAGAAGTAGCAGATGTTCCCTATCACTGGATTTCACCGCAGCCCTACAACAGAAAGAGGTCCAAGATCAGGCCTAACAGGACAGTCTAAATTGTGGACAGCTTCTTGAATAAATTCCAGAGAGTCAACCAAGGAAATTCTTCTTTCATTTCCAAGAGATAAACATGTCACCATCTTCAAGTCGGTAAACTTAGATGTCACCATCTTCAGGTCGGTAAATTTCAGCATGTGCGAAGATCTGCTATTGAGATGATGGATTCTTTCACCACGAAGGGAGTGGAAAGCAATATACCATCTCACTATAATCATCTGTGTTTTGTTGTGTACTTCTCTTCTTAATCTGAATAAGATTTACCAGTCCCAAATCAAAAGGAAAGAAAAAAAATCATAACCAACAAATAGAAACTAAGTCATAACTTTTTCACGTTTTAAATTTCTAATCCAACGTCCTAACCTAACCAAGAAGATACTAACTTACTAAAATTGAAAGTTGTCCATTGGTGACTTACAGCAAGAACTGGTTTCTCCATGAATAAAGGCCCCAAGTTGTGGTACCCCCTTTAGTCGAGTGCATCAACATATGATATGAAAAACTCTTCAAAACTTGTAGCTGATAATGGCTTCCGGCTAAGGAGGGTTTTGCTAATAAAAGAGTGTGCGGAGGTATCAAAGTAGGCTTTGGGCAACGGATCAGTCTCGCTTAGAAGCACTTGCTTATGATTGGACATGAAAGGAGGATAACAGAGCTTTCAGCAAATTGAAATCAGTATCATTAAATTGATTTCTTGAAGCACTTCTGGCTTAAAGCTTTGCATTTGAGATGAGTTAATAGCATCAGATTGGAGCTTCATCAAATGGAGAGTGTGCTTCAACAAGAAAGAGAGGAAGACGAGAGCTGTGGGAACAGAGCACGAGCTTGAACTAAAAACAAATGCACACACTGGACTCGGCAAACATCCATAAAATTAAGAATGAGAACATAAGAGGAAGTCTTTAGTAGTTCCAGTGGAAGAGAGAGAAAAACAAGAAATGTCGAGAGCTATTTTGGACGCAGAAGATCAGAAACAAACTCCATACACATAATTTTTTTTTTTTTATCAGTAACAAGAATATTCATTAAAAGGAGACAAACAAAATACAAAGGAAAGCTGGGAAAGAAAAAGGAGAAAAACAAAAAACAGAGAAAAGCAAGGGAAGAGAAACAAGAGGGAATGAGAGAATTGGACCCCACCCTAACCCTTACAAAACCATACCGACCCAAGGAGAGAAACACCCCCCCCCCCCCCCCCCCCCAGCTAAAAAGTCAACCATTGAATTAGCCGATCTAACCTCATGATGGAACTCAACATTAAGAGAAGAAGAAAGCTCCTTAATTTCATTAAAATGAAATTGAAATTTTCATGGGAAGGTCTTCCTATTAGACACCCAAGCAATTGCATTAGAAGAATCGCTTTCAACAATGAGAGCCTCAAAACAATCCCTTGGAAACAAATGGAAAGCCTCCAAAATAGCCAACACTTCCACTTCATTAGAGTCACAAATTCTAATGTGCTTAGAGAACATAATTAAGACTTTGCCCTTAAAATTGCGAAGCACTCCACCAATACATGCCGGCCCAGGCTTGCCGCTAGACGTACGCTCCATCCACATTAAATTTCAGGACCCCAATAGGAGGAGGAGACCAAGGAATGGATCTCCTCACCTTGGAAAAGCCACACCCCATACAAGCCTCCCAGTTAAGGAGAATATCATTCAGGCTGAAATTAGAGAACTCCTTTCTAACCAAAGCCCATTCAACAATCCTCAAAGTAATCCTTGAAACCAAATCTGTTAGCGACAAAGAAGATCTCTTGAAAATTCTATCATTCATTTCCTTCCAAATATACCACAATATAGCAAACGGGGTATTCCTCCATAATATTCGTCCACAACCAGCAAAAGAGGCACCCGCTCAAGACTCTGCTGCATTCGCAATATCTTTCGGGCAACACCAATCAATGCCACACCTCTGAAGAAAGGAACTCCAAACACTGACAACCACCTCACAATGAAGAAAGAGATGATTAATTGTCTCCTACTCCTTTTCGCACATCACACATGTATTAGAGATGTTGGCGGAAGTCAACCCTCTTCTCCTTAGATTGTCCGCTGTAGAGACCTTTGTTGTAATAGCGAGCCAACAAAAAACCTTTACCTTTACAGGAACTAGCCCCATCCAAACCAAAGCAGAAGAGGGTCTGGGAGAAAGGTTCCCCACCAAAGCCGAGTAGAAAGATTTCGCCGAGAACTCCTCGGAGCTGGAAACCTTCCAAATCTTGGAATCCTTACAATTGCTGCATAAAAACACATTAGAAAGAATATTCAACAACTCTCCATAAAGGATCCCCTCTGAAGGACGAAGACTCCTTCTGAAATGAACATCCCAGAAAGTACTACCTCCCCTCACCTCCACATACTCTGAAATAGAAGTCTCCTTATTGACCGCTAATCTAAAGAGTCTGGGAAATATCCCACACAAAGGCCCCTTCCCTACCCAATCATCCATCCAAAACCTGACATCACTCCCATCCCCCACAACAAAACCCACCCCTTTTTTTTAACACTTCCCCCCCTCACAGAAGACACATCACCAACCGCTACAATACACCCCCCCCCCCCCTCCCACCAAAGGCTTGATCTACGATAAATAGGACCGGGATTAGGCCACCACCCCTACTCGTCCTCTCCATACTTAGAAGCAATCAATCTTCGCCAAAGAGCCTCCTTTTTTTCCCCAAATCTCCACCGCCATTTAGCGAACAAAGCCCATTTTTTTTCTAGGTTGGCAATACCAAGGCCCCCATTCTTTTTGGGTTTAATCACCTCACTCCACTTTACTAAAAGTAATCTCTTCTTGTTGCCTTGTCCCTCCCATAGAAAATCCCTACGAAGACAATCCAATCTTTCGATCACCATCTTTGGCATCCTGAATAGTGACATGTAATAAACCGGAAGATTACTCAAGCATGAGTTAATTAGAGTAATTCTCCCACCCAGAGACAAATATTGCTTCTTCCAAGAAGATAACTTCCTCTCAAAATTGGCAATCACCGGGTCCCACACCAACTTAGATCTCTGCTTTGCTCCAATGGGAAGGCCAAGATAGAGAATAGGGAGCCGCCCAGCTTTGCATCCAATAATATCAGCTAACTCCTTAGTGGACTCCTTAGAACACCCAATCCCAACCAAGAGACTCTTAGAGATGTTGACCTTCAACCTTGACACTAGCTGTAAGCAACAAAGAATTCTCCTCAGAGCCAAAATTTCTCCTCTATTGGAAGAAGTAAAAAGAATAGTGTCATTTGCAAACTGAAGATGAGTAATTGCCTCCCCATTGTGACCAATCTCAAACCCACTGATTATCCCCAGCTCCTTTGCTTTTAACAAAAGCAAACTCAGGGCCTCCACCACAATAGTAAATAAAAAGGGAGAGAGGGGGTCCCCCTGTCGAATACCTCTAGAAGCTTTGAATAATTTGGAAGGAGAGCCATTAACCAGCATAGAAAAGGAGGTAGTAGAGATACACTCGTGAATCCAACCTTGCCAAGTCTCCCCAAAATTCAATCAAAACAACATGTAGTCGACAAACCCCCAATCCACATGGTCATAAGCTTTCTCTAGGTCAATTTTAAAAATAACCCCTTCTTTCTTTGACCTCTTCCTGGAGTCAATGAGCTCGTTAGCAACCAACACCCCATCAAGGTTCTGTCTTCCTGCAACAAATGCCCCTTGAAAAGGGCTAATAATAGAAGGAAGAGCCTTCTTCAGACAGTTTGCCAAAATCTTAGCCAACAGTTTATACAAACACCCCACAAGGGTAATGGGTCTATAATCCTTTTAACTCGATCTGGTTTGGTACTTTAGGAATAAGAGTTAGAAAGGTTGCGTTCATCTCCTTGCTAATTCTTCCTCGTAGATGAAATTCTGAAAGCATGCTTTTATAGTCCTCTTCAAGAAACCCCCACCCTGCCTTGATGAAAGAGAAATTAAAACCGTCTGGACCTGGCGCCATATCCCCACCACATTCCTCCAAGGCTCTCAAAACTTCCTCCTCCTCAAAAGCCCTCTCCAACCAACTTCGATCTTCCAAAGAGATGGAAGGGAAAGAGAGTCCCTCGAGCTTTGGCCTTGCACCAAAATCGTCCGTGTAAAGAGTCTCGAAAATCCGAGCAACTTCCCCGTTGACTTCATGGGGGCTCTCCAAAATTCTACTACATTTCCCTATTCTTCCCACAAAGTTGATCCTGCTCCTCGAACTCACCATCCAGTGAAAGAATCTAGTATTTTTATCTCCTTCCTTAAGCCAGCTAACTCTGGACTTTTGCCTCCATGAGATTTCTTCCATATGATTGAGATCCCAAATCCTCCTCAATGCATCTTTCATGTGCTCCACTTCTTCCGGAGAAAGCTCTCGTCTTTCCCCTTCCAAATCAAGGTTCTCCACAAATTTAGACAAAGCCTCTCTAGATTCGTCGATCCGCCCAAACACTTCTCTATTCCACTTTTTGATATTTAATTTAAGAGCCAGAAGCTTCGAATACAATTTGAAACCTGCATAACCACTGACCTCAACTTGGCTCCACCATGACTTGACCATCTCCAAAAAACCTTTATGTTGCAACCAACAATTTTCAAACCGAAATGGCTTAGGTCCCCAATCAATGGAGTTAGAACACAACTTGATAGAACAATGATCAGAGATCAACCTTGGAAGTGCTACTTGTATAATTCCCCCAAAATGATCCTCCCACTCCCTGGATAGAAGAAATCTATCAATCCTACTCAAAGCTGGTCGCTCCCTATTATTAGACCAAGTGAATCTCCTCCCTTGTAGAGGCAAGTCCACTAGATCATTGGCATTAATGAAATCTGAAAATAACTCCATAAATCGAGTAATAGATGTCCCCCCCTTTTTCTCAAAAGGATACCTAACCATATTGAAGTCCCCTAAAAAAACCCAATGAACATTCCACTGTGATTTAAAATCTGCCATTTGATCCAAGAAAGTAGGTCTATCTGTCAATGACAATAATTTTAAAGCCTGTTCAAAAATGGGATTGAAAATGGGGCAGAACATGACCAGCACGTCCGGCTCAACCGGGCCCACCCACATGTCTTATTTCACAAATTTGTAAATTCATCTTATAAATTTCTCATCATGCTTACAACTTCTTATACTAATTAGTAATGACCCTATAATCTTCCACTACTTTCAACATGTATGGCATGTGTCTGAAATATATACTCCATTTGCATCTCTACTTATTGATATGATTCCAACAAAAAAGAGCACAACTCTAGACCTCATCGGGTTTCTCCATTTTGATACTCCGTCTCTTATATCTATAAAACTTAGATCACGCTAAAGCTTTTATCTAATTAAGTGCATGTTTGGTATCTTTATTTTTCACCTCTATTTGTCTATTTGTCTAAATCGGATAGAGGTTAGAAAAATTAGAGCGTTTGGTAGATGACTTTATCCTCTTCCTATTTTAGAGGAGTAGAAGCAAATCCTCTAAAATTGAAATGTTCACTTTCTGGGCATGTGAAAAATAGAGGCATAGGTTCAAAAAAACGTAAAGGCAAATCCTCTAAAATTGAAATGCCCTCTTTTTTTTATAGCTCTTTTTTTAATGGCTCTATTTTAAATGGTCTATCAGAAAAAGAGTAGAGATGCCAAACATGGCCTAAGTCAAATGATATGATATAACCCTTCATCTAGCACTCATGTCCACAAATATTTACTGATCGTAGTCCCAAGTGCAAGGCTGCAATTGTAGTAATAACTAGTGAAACTGGGTCAATCCACGGAGAGTTATTTATCGCAACACCTGTCCTAATGAAAAACTAGTTCTAGCCTAAAAAAAAACTATACAAACCAAATGTCCTACGTTAAAAAAATATTAATTACAAGTCTGAAAATTTAATTATAACTAAAGAAACTTAAAATCCTAATCTAGAAACCTAATCTAACCACTGCATCACCATAAGAACTATTAGTCCAACCAATTGCAATAATTGTTAAGATGTATAAAATAAAATCAGAGAATAAAAAAATAGATTTTAATTCTAAAACTTTGCAATAATTACTTTGCTTGATGCCATCAAGAAAAATCAAGACCACCGCACCAAGTGCGCACTGTCACTACACACAAAAATTCGATGTTGACCCATTGGTGAAGACCAAGACCCCATAAACTTGATTTATTAATGAAAGACCCATTACAAGCAAATAACCATTACAAAATTATTTTTTTAATAAAAATAACGTGCATCCAACCTTACCATAGACACATGAAACACTAAACGGAGGAGAGGGACTCGCGGTGTCGAACGACGATCCAACCGGCTCTCGTTTCGCGATCTGAAATCCAAGTAAGGGAAGGTGATTTCAGGGATGATCCGATGGTGGAGTGACGATAGCAACGGCGGCGGCGCGACAGCACAGAAATCCAAGTGGTGGTGTGCCTTAGGGAAGGCCTTGGATGAAATATTGATGGAAGAAGGAGAGATGAAAAAAAAGTGATGGAAAGGGGGGGAAATAGCTGCTGGTTGTCCAAGGGGATAGGGGGAGATGAAATGCACGTCCAGCCACTTTTTGGGTCTTTTTATATTTTTTTGGTTACTTGGGTTGCAAGGTTTTGATTTGGGTAAGGATTAGTAGTGTGGGGTCCAACTTGCATAAGTTGGATTAGGATTAGGAGGGTTTTTGAGAGAGTTTCTAGGGGTTGGCCCACAATCCTAGTGAAAATAGGATTGTTCTTATCTCATGCAACTTCCTCTCTTGGGTCCCACTTTGGTTAAGAATCAATTCAAATATGAAATTTCAGATTTGAAACAAATTTGGATGCTTGTGGTCCCCCTCACAGACATGTGAAATTATGGATGGAGTTGTTGGATGTGTGAATGCTTATTAGGAAGAATCTTGGGTTGCAAACTTTCAAAATTTTGAGGCCTATCCATTTGGAGTTTAAGTGCTAAAATCTTGGATTCTTTGAATTTGTTATATTGCTTTTTTTCATAAGCAAGAACTTTTGGGACGATCCAAGCCATTTTCCAAAATAATAAATTATTTTATTAATTTTTTAACTAAAAAAGAAAATTTAAGAAAATATTAAATTTAAGTGTATTTCTAGTTTAATGTTAAAGTAAATGGAAAGGCTTGCTTGGATGGATTGGGTACACACGCAGCTTTACCGCTGCTTGCATTGTTGGTAAAGTGGCATTTGCCAGATTTCCTCCTTTCTGAGAGAGGAAAACTGCATCTGTAGCTATACCGCTGCTTGTATCCGCAGTAAAGTAGCATTTGTAAGATTTCCTCCACTCGGAGAGGAGGAAAACGGGCATTTGCAGCTATACCACCGACCCATACAACGGTAATATGTAATTTTCAAGATTTCCTTCCCTCTAAGCGGAGGAAAACTTGCGAACGGATTCTTTTGCCTTTTTTTACATCTTGGTTGGGTCACGGGTCCGGGCTTTGGTCCACACAATGACAGATGGGCATGTATAATTAATGTTTAAACGATATCCTATCAAATCACACAGTAAATCACTTGTTTGGTCAATCTACTTTACTGGTGAAGTAAAGTGAATGGTTAAATGCAAAGAGAGAACAAAAGTAAAGGTTTGAAAAAAATCAAAAGGCAAGAGAGTAGCTTTTTGAAAATTTTTTTTGAGAAGAGTTCTGTTTTGTAAGGGTGATCGTGGACTGGGCCGGCCCGCGTTGGTTCGGGTATGAGGTTTGGTTATAATAGATGGGCCGTGCTTAGAATTTTTTTATTTGGACTCGATGGTTGAGATTCGAAATCCTTGCCCGGGCCAAATATTTAAATATAATTGTAAGAGAGGGAGTAGTGATGGGGGGACTCAAACCCATGACCTCTCATATAGGGTGATATGACAAGGCTAGTTGAACTACAACCTAGGACATTATCAGAATATTTTTTTCTTTTTTTTGTTATAATATAAGTTAAACTCAGGATATGCTAGGGCTTCATGATTTACGGGCATGCCGATCTTGGGAAAGCAACTTCAAGCCCGACCTGGGCTTAAGCTGGGGTCAGGCTTCTAATTTAGAAGTCGGGCCGGGCGTGGAAATTCCTCGGCCCAAACCAGCCCGTCACATGTACAACCCAGTTTTTTTTTTTTTTTGTCATTTAGTGGCATGAGAGAGTTTCTTTTTAACTTTTTTTTTTTTTTTTGTTAAAAGGATGAGGCGATTTTTAAAATTTAGTATCGTTTGATGTGATCCATTTCTTTTTATTGTCTTTCGAATTAACCCTTTACGTGACATCACTGGTAAAGTAAGTTTACCAAATATGAAATAGTTAGTGAGTGAGAAGTGAACACACAGGGTGGGGTCCACACTTGATTAAATCTGACTGTAAAAAATCAATATCATCTCGACTTTTGTGTTCGATTCCTTGCACATGAAAAGTTATTTTCATTATCGAATAGGTAGGGGGAATGGGCTCTCTAAAACCAAGTAGAAGATGAACTCAACATGAAGAATTGATACTGTACATGCCTGCGTACCTCAGTTTAGGTTGAGTATGGGCTAACCTCATTAATCTAGTCCAGCCTTGACCACTTTCCATCTGGGTTAGATTGCTGAGGTACTTCATTGCAAGACCTCTACATTGACAATCATGATAGATTTGGATTTACTTACTTACCTTCCAAGATAGAAAAACAATAAAATAAATGTTTTTCTTGGTCGAGAGGATTTCTATTTCATAATATATATATGGTATATATCCTACATAAGTGATATTAGGTCCACTCCCTGATATGACATAAGATCCAAAGTATTCTGAGTGGGCCCCATAGATATTCTCAATGGGCTATTGTATGACTTATAAGCCATGTGGATTGGAAAAAAAGATCCAATGAGGCAACCTGTTATTTAATCTCCCACGCAAAAGTCAGTGTTTATGTGTCGTGACCCCGGACTGAGATCCGGGCCCGCGAATGAGGATAAACCTACATTTAACAATGATCATACATTTGGATATACACTCACTTAATTTCCCACAGGTTTCCGCGGTGAGGATTTCACACACACTCACAAACACAATCACCGTTTCAGCAGTCCGAACCTCAACTTCTCTTCTCTTTAAAACCCCATTCAAACAATATTTATGGCCATCCTTCTACACACTTCAACCACATCAAGTCCTCCAACAACCATCCACATAAGAATCAAGAATCCTATTAATTCCTCATGATTCCCACTTCATTCAATGCAAGAGACAGCCCACATAAATGAAGATGTAAAAAGTAACAAAATGACCTTTAACCAAAAGCAATGCACTCATTTATCCCCAAGAGACTAAATAGAAGGAGATGCCCATCAAAACATTCATTTGCATGCTTGTATAAACCATGGAACATAAATGAAAACAATAATAAAGATTCAAATAAAACATGAAATCATCAAAATACTCTATTCATCCACTTGCCTTGGTCTCCGATTAAGCTAAACAAGCTCCTATTCACCACTCTTCAAGCCAAAATCAAGATCTACACCAAAACCCCCAAAATAACATCCATCACAAACCCTAGAATGGAAAAACAAGAAATAGGAAGAGAGAGCTTCCAATAATGGAAATGAAGACTCTCTAAGGCTAAAAGAACACAAATCTAAGAGATAAAAGGAAGAGCCTACATGGAAGATTCTCAAATGGGAGAAGGTAGATCAAAACCAACTCTAGAGAAGGTGGATTTCTTCACAAATTGTATCAATGGAGAGCTCTCAAGGTGGGGAATAAGATTGTAGCCTCCATTTCTCCTTTAGCAAGAGTTTGAGAGTGATTGAGAGATGAAGAAGCAAGAAGAAGAGCAAGGAAAACCCTAGGCTGAAACCTCCTCTATCTCAGTGGAAATTGCAAGAAAGGGGAAAGTGAAAAAGACTCCTCTTTTATACGAAGTGGGAATGGGTCCCACCACTAAAGGATCTAATTGAGCTTAAAACATCGTTTTCCGAGCTTCGGATGGATTCAACGAAGAAGGAAGAATTGTTCGTCGAAATTTCTAGTTTCCAAAAAGTATATATTTTACGAGTTTCAGAGATATTGAAAATAGTGTCCAGATTTTATGCAAAAAGACTGATTTACCCCTATCATTAGCATAGTAAGGTCTAGAGGTCTCGAGTGGAAACGGGCCAATTACGAAAGTTGACGGGAATAATAAAATAGATCAAACGGAGCAAAATACAGATTTTTCCGATTATAACACAAATCCCAAAATCATACAAAACACGATAAAGGAACTTCCAAAGGGTCCCACTAAATCAACAGAGTTCCCAAAATAACCCAAAGCTATGAAAAGCTATTCTAATCCACACTTCATCAAATTTCACTAATCTCACTTATAACTAAAGCACGTTTTAATTAACACTAATCGGAAACTCTTGGGGAAGGGTCTTACATTATGGAGTCCAAAATGGTCTATACTTTGATTTTTTTGGATACGAGTCCTTTGGGTAAGTAAGGTGGGGTCCGAGTAATGTGGACACCATCTGTTATTAAATATATATATTCTTTTATTTTATTTTTTTCATTCATGTTGTTACACATTACTTTTCCCTATTAACAAAAGATTTTCTTTATTTATTCCCATATTGCCTCTTTTCATAAGCACGAACTTTTGGGTCGACCCGAGCCATTTTCAAAAATAATAAATTCTTTTATTAATTTTTTTAACTATAAATGAAATTTTAAGAAAATATTAAATTTGAGAAAATATTAAATTTAAGTGTGTTTCTAGTTTAATGTTAAAGTAAATGGAAAGGCTTGCTTGGAACGGATTTGGATTTGGGTGCACATGCAACTTTACTGCTTCTTGTACTGGGCCGGCCCGCGTTGGTTCGGCAATAGGGTTTGGGTTATAATTGATAGGCCGTGCTGGGAATTTTTTTATTTGGACTTGGTGGTTGAGATTTGAAATCCTTGCCCTACCCAAATATTTAAATATAATTGTAAGAGAGGGAGTAGTGATGGGGGGACTCAAACCCATGACCTCTCATATAGGGTGATATGACAAGGCTAGTTCATGAGCTATAACCTAGGACATTATCAGAACATTTTTTTCTTTTTTTTTGTTATAATATAAGTTAAACTCAGGATATGCTAGGGCTTCATGATTTACGGGCGTGCCGGTCTTGGGCAAGCACCTTCCAGCCCAACCTGGGCTTAAGTCGAGGTCAGTCTTCTAATTTAGAAGTCGGGCCGGGCGTGGAAATTCCTCGGCCTAGACCAGCCTGTCACATGTACAACCCTAGTTTTTTTTTTTTTTTTTTTTGCCATTTAGTGGCGTGAGAGAGTTTCTTTTTAACTTTTTTTTTGTTTTTTGTTAAAAGGATGAGGTGATTTTTAAAATTTGGTATCGTTTGATGTGATCCGTTTCTTCTTATTGTCTCTCGAATTAACCCTTTACTTGACATCACTGGTAAAGTAAGTTTACCAAATAGGAAATAGTTTGTGAGTGAGAAGTGAACACACAGGGTGGGGTCCACACTTGATTAAAACCTACCGTAAAAAATCAATATCATCTCGCTTTTTGGGTTCGATTCCTTGCACATGAAAAGTTATTTTCTTTATCAAATAGGTAGGGGGAATGGGCTCTCTAAAACCAAGTAGAAGATGAACTCAACATTGAGAATTGATACGGTACGTGCCTGCGTACCTCAGTTTATGTTGAGTATGGGCTAACCTCATTGATCCAGTCCGGCCTTGACCACTTTCCATCTGGGTTGGATTGGTGAGGTACTTCATTGCTAGACCTCTACATTGACAATCATGATAGATTTGGATTTACATACTTGCCTTCCAAGATAGAAAAACAATAAAATAAAATGTTTTTCTTGGTCGAGAGGATTTCTATTTCATAATATATATATATATATAGTATATATCCTACAAAAGTGATATTAGGTTCACTCCCTGATATGATATAAGATCCAAAGTATTCTGAGTGGGCCCCATAGATATTCTCAGTGGGCGATCGTATGACTTATAAGCCATGTGGATGGAAAAAAAAGGTCCAATGAGGCAACCTGTTATTTAATCTCCCACCCAAAAGTCAGTGTTTATGGAGTCCAAAATGGTCTGTACTTTGATATTTTTGGATTCAGGTCCTTTGGGTGAGTAAGGTAGGGTCCAGAGTAATGTGGACACCATTTGGTATTAAATATATATATTCTTTTATTTTATTTTTTTCATTCATGTTGTTACACATTACTTTTCCCTATTAAGAAAATATTTTCTTTATTTATTCCCATATTGCTTCTTTTCATTAGCACGAACTTTTGGGACAACCCAAGCCATTTTCCAAAATAATAAATTCTTTTATTAATTTTTTTAACTATAAATGAAAATTTAAGAAAATATTAAATTTAAGTGTGTTTCTAGTTATATATATTAAAGGAAAGGAAGAGGTGGGTTGTGAGGGGTGCCACGTCATCCCTAGAAAGTCTCTCCTTCCGGATAAATACAAAAGAAAACATGAGGGCTTTCCATTGGAGGAACGATGAGATTTGTGTGAGGTTTGGATACTCTCAAGTGGCCCCTTCTCAATCTCCTACAATCTCTCTCTGTCTCTCTCTTGAATTAAGAGATAACGATCGATCAATCCCCGATTTGAGTCCTAAAAAATCTCTAATTTCAATGACCAATGCTCCCAGCAATCACAAACCATTCTTTACGCCAATCTTTCATCCCTCCATCTCCACGCAGAACCCATCTCCCTGACAATGTTACGCTCATGCCACTCCCATCATCCTGCAGGGACCCATCTCCATCGCCTCCCATCAGTGCAGAACCCCTCTCCTTCCCCTGCCGCAATCCTCCATCTTCATTTCCCTGCCAGTCTCACGTAGCACTAGCCCCTCGCATCTCCATCAACCACCCACCAGGTACGCTCTCTCCCCTGTCTCCTCCTTGCATCACCATCTGTCCTGCACACCCATCTCCACCTGCAACGCCACCCACCGTTCCTTTCCTCCTCTTCATCTTCTTCCCCTGCACCCCCACCCGCCTGCACAACTTCTTCTTCCTTCTCCTTCCTTCTCCTTCTTTTCTTTTCTTTTTTCTCTTTATTCTCTTCCTCTTCTCCCCCATCTTCTTCTGCCTCGCTTCACTATTGCACCCACCTGCTGCATACCCTCTCTCTTCCTCCATCACTTCACTCCATCTCCCTGCAGCTTTCCCTTCCACAATCCTCCATCTTCATCTCCCTGCCAGTCTCACGCAGCAGCAGCATCTCGCATCTCCATCAACCATCCACCAAGTACGCTCTCTCCCCTGTCTCCTCCCTGCATCACCGTCTGTCCTGCACACCCATCTCCACCTGCAGCGCCACCTACCGTTCCTTTCCTCCTCTTCCTCTTCTTCCCCTGCACCCCCACCCGCCTACACACCTTCTTCTTCCTTCTAATTTTTTTTTCTCTTTATTCTCTTCCTCTTCTCCCCCATCTTCTTCTGCCTCGCTTCACTGTTGCACCCACTTTCTGCATACCATCTCTCTTCCTCCATCACTTCACTCCATCTCCCTGCAGCTTCCCCTGCCGCAGTCCTCCATCTTCATCTCCCTGCCAGTCTCACGCATCAGCAGCATCTCACGTCTCCATCAACCACCCACCAGGTACGCTCTCTCCCCTGTCTCCTCCCTGCATCACCGTTTGTCCTGCACACCCATCTCCACCTGCAGCGCCACCCACCTTCTTTTCCTCCGTTCCTTTCCTCCTCTTCCTCTTCTTCCCCTGCATCCCCACCCGCCTGCACACCTTCTTCTTCCTTCCCCTTCTTTTCGTTTTTTTTTTCTCTTTATTCTCTTCCTCTTCTCCCCCATCTTCTTCTGCCTCGCTTCACTGTTGCACCCACCTGCTGCATACCCTGTCTCTTCCTCCATCACTTCACTCCATCTCCCTGCACACAACCCGTCTGCAACACCCAATACTTCTTCTTTCCCTTCTCTCACTACACTCCGCCACCTGCGCACCCACTGCACCTCTCCTTTTCTTTCTTTTTTATTTCTTCTCTTCCTCTTCTTCCCCATCTTCTCCTCCCTCACCTGCACGCAGCACCACAGTACCCTTTCTTCTTCCTCCACTACATTCCGCCTGCACACCCTCTGAACCACCCCCTTTCGTTCTTCTTCTTTCCTTCTCTTCTTCTTCTCCTCCCCTGCGCACACCTCCATCTCTGTGCATCTCACTTGCACTACACCCCACCTGTTGCACACCCTCGCTGCCTCACCTGCACTACTGTCGCCGGATTCACCATGATTCTCAGAGTCTCATTATTTTCAGGAGAGGACCTCTCTGATTTCAAGATAGGAATTATGTTCTCAGATTCTCAGGAAAAAGTAACAAACATGTTCTTCGTTGACTACTGACGCAAAGATTTGAGAACATAATTCCATCTGCTCCAACGCGGGCGGCCACGATCCATGCTTTGCTTGCCAAACTCATCTTCTTAACCTTAGGGCTTTATGGTGATGGAATGAATGATTTGGGTTATGTAGCGTAGAGTTTGTTTTATGAAAACAGGGATACCTCTTTCAAACATTCCAGTGGTTTTAAAACCACTATTCCTTAAATGTGGGTCAATCTTCTGGTGATGCTTTTGTGGGGTATACCTATTAAAATCTATAAGTTGTTTGAGATTTAAATAAGTTTGATCAATTGTTGCATAGGTGAGCTTCTCTTTAAATATGCTTTCAGGAACAACCAAACCAAAGCACAAGAGGCAGAGGAAATCCAGAGGGGAAAAAAAACAGTGGAAAGAGGGTAGGAATCTATAAAGTTGATTTCAGAGAGGTTCTCTCCAAGTGTCTTTTGGAACTTTGCTGTGGGTGTAAATCAAACTCCCCATTTGACTGAAGGCTGTGTTCAACGTATTTCATAAGCTTTTTTTGGCTGTTTGTCTATGATTTACTCATATAGGTCTACATCCAGATAACACTTTTTCAATGACTTACAGCTCAATGGCAACTCCAACCCAATAACAATATTGGATTCATCTGTATCCAAACAAAAGTGATGTAATGATGGGCCACGTTGGCCAATCTTTCATTAATCTAAATGGTTGACATAATATGGTCCACCCTACAATATAGTTTCTTCTTCAATTACAAAATCTTTAATATGGAAGAATTGTAAGGTTCAAAACCTAACCGAAAATATGCAGCTGCAAAATTTAACAATCAATGATGATATGGCACAGTTTGCAAGATGGGCATTAAGTATTGGAGATGGAGAATGCAACTCTCCCAGTGATGATGATGATGATGATGACAACTTGGTTGAGATACCATCTGATTTAAGAATTGATACATACAATGATGAGATTCTGCTACTCATAAATTTTGTTTATGAGAACATAGATAAGAATTATCAAGATCCATCTTATCTGAGGGATAGAGCCATCTTAACACCACTAAATGATTATGTTGACAAGATTAATGCTGTTGTTCTCTCAATGATTCCTACGAAAGGGCAAACATATTTAAGCGCCGATACAAAGGTAGAGGCTGATAGCAATGAAAGTAATCAAGGAATCTTGTACACTACAAAATTCCTCAATACATTAAATGTTAGTGGATTGCCAAATCACCTTCTGGACCCCAAAATTGGAACTCCGATAATGCTACTTCGCAATCTCAATCAGTCTATTGGGTTATGCAATGGGACGAGGCTTATTATCAAGGAATTGAGACATAAGGTAATAGACGTAGAGATAATTACAGGAACTAATACAGGAGAACGTGTCTTCATCCCACGCATTATAATGTCAACGGTTGATACAGAATGGCCATTCATACTAAAGAGAAGACAGTTTCCAATAAAAGTTGCATTTGCTATGACAATTAATAAAAGTCAAGGTCAAACGCTACAAAAAATAGGCCTCTATCTCCCTAAACCCGTCTTTTCTCACGGCCAACTGTATGTAGCTATATCGAGAGTCACAAAAAAATCTAGACTGAAAATATTACTAAAGAAAAATGACGGTATCCCTCTTGGCTATACAAGAAATGTTGTATACAAGGAAGTCTTGAATGAGGTCAAAAGGCATCCCACAAACTCATAATAAAGGTAATTGTTTTTACTTTAACCCCTATAAAAAATGTGATCATAATTCATATAATGCTTTTCATTGAAAATGGATTCATATGACTACAAGATCTGAAATTCATTCAATCATTGTGTGGGTAAAACATCGTAATGACGAAGTTAAGCGAGGATTACGGTTAGACTCGCCAATCACCTCGGCCTCCGCGGTAAATCCCTCAGCTCGGTAGCTCGGTCAAAACCGTCCCAGCGCGGCACAGTGATCCGGCAGCTCGGATCAGGTTCCAGCTCGGCACAGGTTCCAGCTCGGCATGTAGTCGCACCACGGCCTAGCCGTCCATGGTTTCAGACTAGAATGCTAGAGTCAGAGCTGGCTGCCACCCCCCTCCTGGAAATACGGCGCGCTCAGACAGATATGAGCATTCATTTATGGCGATAGGATCGCTCATTTATGGCGATAAGAGGCTTGCTTTATCAGCCCTGTACGTCAACTGACTGAAGGCATGGAAAGTGAGGATGGGACGTTGCCCACTTTACCCACTGCAGCCAGCCAGGGTAAGGACCGATGGGACCTCACCTCACCTACCCCCACTCACAGAGAGAATGAACAAGGAACACTCGCTTATATATACGCATGGGATTGGTCCCATAAAAGGTACGCAATACGCATCATACAGCTCTGAATACTAGACACTGTTTCATTCTCTTCTTCCTCCTCCTGTTTAGTCTCCTCAGAACTAACTCAGGCATCGGAGTGCCTTCGGCTCACGGCAGCCAGGGGCTCTGACGTTAGCCTTTCTCCTTCCGTTTCAGGTTCCAGGCGTTCGGCATTTCCCTGTCCTAACAAGTCTACCCCGATCTCATCTCAATCTAAGTAGGTGTCGTTTTTACCGCCTATAATCATAAATGTCGTCCAAGAGATATCATCGCCTAGAAGAACTCCACTCTTTTAGTGATAGATGGCATATCAAGGTAAGGCTTAGTAGAGTACTTGAAGATAGAGAGTATCATACGAGAAAGGGATCAGGAAGAATAAATAAACTTATTCTTATTGATGAAAAGGTAAAACATTGTTTACATAAATTTGTTATTACATAAAATGTTTAATATTACAGCTAATTTCATTTATGTTTGCTATTTTAAAATTACAGGCCGATCAAATTCTTATTACGTTATTTAATGATGAGATCCCAAAATTCAGCAACAACTTATGTGAGGGTACCTATTACACCATAAGGAATATTCGGGTTAAACCGGCGCCGGATGCATACAACGTTGTCAAGCATGATTATCAGCTTTCATTGACAAGAGATTCCATTATCGAACAAATAACTGAGCATGCCATGAAATTTCATTTCTCAAGTTTTACTTTGTTCCAATTGATAAACTTCTATCTCTGCTAAACAAAGTCAAATTTCTTCCAGGTATTGACTTCTACCATGCCAAATTTTAACTTTAAGGAAAATAATTGCCTATGTAAATTATTATTAATTGCATTGTTTCTTATTATATAGATATCATCGGAATTATAGAAGATGTAACAGGCATATCTTATATAAGAAAACAAGATGGAACAGAACTAGCAAAACTAGATGTTACATTATATGATGAAAGGTATTTCTTCTTTACAACTTACAAAATTATTTAAAATATTCTATTTGATGAATATACTAATTTCTCATTTTCTCCTCTATTCTTGTAGTTTGAAAAAAAATTGAATCTAACATTATGGGGAGATTTGGCATCATACCACTTTTATTCTTTAACATCAAATGTTGGGAGGGTCCTCTTGACTACATCAATCGTGGTTAAGGAATACAATGGTAATTAATTAAACTTTCTTCTATTAATTTCATTGTATGGTTTAACGCTAATGTTAAAAATAAGTGTAGGCAATATTTATCTAAGCACATCATTCGCTACAAGGATAATTATGAACCCAAATATTCCAGAGGCAACGTCTTTATTAATGTGGTAAGATTATCATCGTTTCAAATTTACTAATCACATAATAAAATAAATCATTCTAATAGGTGTTTGAAACGTTAAACACAGGAACGAAGGCCACATTGGTGATTCAATGAATAACAGAATTTTATTGGAAGATTTAGTTTCAATAGTGGAGAATGGAGTAACTGAAGTAAATTACTTATCATCACATCTTTTCATTATTACTGTCTACATTTTTTATTTATATTTTTATTGTATGAAATAAAATTATAAATTTTATTTCTACATGTTTATAGGTGAAATATGTTGCAATCAAAGCTACCGTTGCAATGTTACACATGGATAGACCATTATCATTCCTATCTTGTAGTAGGTGTGATAAAAAAAATTGATCCAGGTGTAAATAATGGTCAATGCAATCATTGCACTTTCTCCACGCGAACAAACAAAATAAGGTAAGAAATTAATAATGCACAACGTTCATGTGATATGTTAGATATATAAATTAAATAAAATTATTAGAAATTTGTAATTCATAACTTATATAACTGTAGATATATTGCAACAATAACAGTCATGGATCACACTGGAAGTGCAACATTTTTGCTCTAAGACAATGTCGTTTAGAAATTCATGAATACATCAGAAGAAAATTTTGAAGTAAATGCAGCTAAGGTAATGACACAGTGTTTGTCTGTTTCTATTCTTTTGAATATAATCCTATCATGTAAAATAAATCTAAATTGCACTTATGTAATTCTTTATCTTATAAATTTATTGTTATCACATTTGGCAGGATGATTGGTATACCCATTTTGGACCTCAAATCCAAAAGGCACTATGGCAAGAATAATTGTTCCATCTCAAGATAGGATCGAACATGAGCAAATCTACTTTGGATAGTGGAGTTCCAATTAAAAAAATAGAACACATAAACGTCAATCATGAGGGAAAGTTGTTACTGTCAGAAATAGGACATTGTGAGCATCTAAATTTAAGTTTTAATAAGATTTATTATTTTTGAAAGATTGTTTTATTTCACTAACTTATTTTCAATTATGTGAACAGCATTGAAGACGAAAGATAACATCAACCCTACAGCCATTGGGAAAAGTAATGCACCTGCTCAATTGGAAAGTAAAGTGACAACCTCAGTGACGGATGTTGAAACAAGTGGATAAACAAGTGGATGAATTGCGCAATCTTCTTATTCTTCAAAAATTAGAATTTTTTTTATTATTCAACATCATGTTTGAAGCAAAATTCATTATTTATTATTTTAGATAAACATATTTATTGCATAAACTTTTAGTTTATAGATTCGTTCATATATTAAATTATAATGGTATAACAGCTATGTGCAACTACACTTGTGGACCGGTGTCTATATGATACTCTCTGTTTAAATTAAATAATATATTTCCTCTTACTTTAATACTAAATATATTCTCAGCTTTGGGCCTGGGCTTAGCATGGGCCTTTGTTGCTAGTTTAATGTTTAAGTAAATGGAAAGGCCTGCTTGGAACGGATTTGGATTTGGGTGCACATGCAGATTTACCGCTTCTTGTATCGGCGGTAAAGTGGCATTTGCCAGATTTCCCCCTCTTAGAGAGGAGGAAAACTGGCATTTGCAGCTATACCGCTGTTTCTATCGGCGGTAAAGTAGCATTTGCAAGGCTTCCTCCTCTCGGAGAGGAGGAAAACTAGTATTTGCAGTTATACTGCCGATCCATACGGCGGTAATATGTAATTTTCAAGATTTCCTTCCCTCAAAGCGGAGGAAAACCTGCGAACGGATTCTTTTGCCTTTTTTTACATCTTGGTTGGGTCACAGGTCCGGGCTTTGGTCCACACAATGACGGATGGGCATGTATAATTAACATTTAAACGATATACTATCAAATCACACAGTAAATCACTTGTTTGGTCAATCTACTTTATTGGTAACGTAAAGTGAATGGCTAAATGCAAAGAGAGAACAAAAGTAAAGGTTGAAAAAATCAAAAGGCAAGAGAGTAGCTCTTTGAAATTTTATTTTCAGAAGAGTTTTTTTTGTAAGGGTCATCATGGACTGGGCCAGCCCGCGTTGGTTCGGCAGTGGGGTTTGGGTTATAATAGATCGGCCGTGCTTAGAATTGTTTTATTTCGACTCGGTGATTGAGATTCGAAATCCTTGCCCGGCCCAAATATTTAAATATAATTGTAAGAGAGGGAGTAGTGATGGGGGGACTCAAACCCATGACCTCTCATATAGGGTGATATGACAAGGCTAGTTGAGCTACATCCTAGGACATTATCAGAACATTTTTTTCTTTTTTTTTTTTTGTTCAAATATAAGTTAAACTCAGGATATGCTAGGGCTTCATGATTTACGGGCGTCTCGGTCTTGGGCAAGCAACTTCCGGCCCGACCTAGACTTAAGCCTGGGTCAAACTTCTAATTTAGAAGTTGGGCCGAGCGTGGAAATTCCTTGGCCCAGACCAGCCCGTCAATTGTACAACCCTAGTTTTTTTTTTTTTTTTTTTTTTTTTTTTTTTTTTTTTTTTTTTTTTTTTTGCCATTTAGTGGCATGAGAGAGTTTCTTTTTAACTTTTTTTTTTTTGTTAAAAGGATGAGGTGATTTTAAAAATTTAGTATAGTTTGATGTGATCCATTTCTTCTTATTGTCTCTCGAATTAACCCTTTACTTGACATCACTGGTAAAGTAAGTTTTCCAAATAGGAAATAGTTACTGAGTGAGAAGTGAACAAACAAGCTGGGGTCCACACATGATTAAAATCTACTGTAAAAAATCAATATCATCTCGCTTTTTGGGTTCGATTCCCGGCACCTGAAAAGTTATTTTCTTTATCGAATAGGTAGGGGGAATAGGCTCTCTAAAACCAAGTAGAAGATGAACTCAACATGAAGAATTGATATGGTACGTGCCTGCGTACCTTAGTTTTGGTTAAGTATGGGCTAACCTCATTGATCCAGTGCGGCCTTGACCACTTTCCATCTGGGTTGGATTAGTGAGGTACTTCATTGCAAGACCTCTACATTGACAATCATGATAGCTTTGGATTTACTTACTTGCCTTCCAAGATAGAAAAACAATAAAATAAAACGTTTTTCTTGGTCCATAGGATTTCTATTTCATAATATATATATATATATAGTATATATCCTACAAAAGTGATATTAGGTCCACTCCCTGATATGATATAAGATCCAAGGTATTCTGAGTGGGCCCCATAGATATTCACAGTGGGTGATCGTATGACTTATAAGCCATGTCGTTGGAAAAAAAAAGGTCCAATGAGGCAACCTGTTATTTAATCTCGCACCCAAAAGTCAGTGTTTATGTAGTCCAAAATGGTCTATACTTTGATTTTTTTGGATTCGAGTCCTTAGGGCAAGTAAGGTGGGGTCCAAAGTAATGTGGAAACCATCTGTTATTAAATATATATATTCTTTTCTTTTATTTTTTTCGTTCATGTTGTTACACATTACTTTTCCCAATTAAGAAAAGATTTTCTTTATTTATTCCCATATTCCTAATTTTCATAAGCACGAACTTTTGGGACGACCCAAGCCATTTTCCAAAATAATAAATTCTTTTATTATTTTTTTTAACTATAAATGAGAATTTAAGAAAATATTAAATTTAAGTGTGTTTCTAGTTTAATGTTAAAGTAAATGGAAAGGCCTGCTTGGAACGGAATTGAATATGGGTGCACATGCAGCTTTACCGCTGCTAGTATTGGCGGTAAAGTTGCATTTGCCAGATTTCCTCCTCTTAGAGAGGAGGAAAACTGGCATTTGCAGCTATACCGCTGCTTCTATCGGCGGTAAAGACGCATTTTCCAGATTTCCTCCTCTCGGAGAGGAGGAAAGCTGGCATCCACAGCTATACCGCCGATCCATACAGCGGTAATATGTAATTTTAAAGATTTCCTTCCCTCTAAGAGGAGGAAGACCTGCGAACGAATTCCTTTGCCTTTTTTTTACATCTTGGCTGGGTCACGGGTCCGGGCCTTGGTCCACACAATGACGGATGGGCATGTATAATTAACGTTTAAACGATATACTATCAAATCACACAGTAAATCACTTGTTTGGTCAATCTACTTTACTGGTGAAGTAAAGTGAATGGTTAAATACAAAGAGAGAACAAAAGTAAAGGTTTGAAAAAATCAAAAGGCAAGAGAGTAGCTCTTTGAAATTTTATTTTGAGAAGAGTTTTGTTTTGTAAGGGTGATCGTGGACTGGGCCGGCCCGCGTTGGTTTGGCAATGGGGTTTGGGTTATAATAGATGGGCCGTGCTTAGAATTTTTTTATTTAGACTCGGTGGTTGAGATTCGAAATCCTTGCCCGGCCCAAATATTTAAATATAATTGTAAGAGAGGGTGTAGTGATGAGGGGACTCAAACCCATGACCTCTCATATAGGGTGATATGACAAGGCTAGTTGTGCTTAGGGATGTCAATCGGGTCGTGTTAACGAATTCGGGTTGCGGGTCAAACGAATTTGGGTTAGAATCACCTCAACCCAAACACGACCCATTTAGAAAACGGGTCAGAAAACAAAACGCAAACCCAATTCATTTATTTAACGGGTCATACGACACGACCCGTTAACCCGTTAATTTTGAAAAAAATATTCACTACACTTAAAAAGTATCTCTTTTCTAAATCATGGAGCCATACTTTATGTTTTAAGGCTAGGCCCATTTTCTAAGTAAATGTCGTATCTCTTCTGATTAAGTGCAACTTCCACTGAACAAAAGTCATGTCACCCACACTTTGATTTTTTGCATGATAATGTGATGCACACTTGGCGGCATGGCTTTTTGGCGGGTTGTATCGGGTCGTAATGGGTTACCGGGTTTATTCGTTAACGACCCATTAATTTAACGGGTTAACGGGTCCGACCCATTAGCGACCCGAACCCATTAAGGGGTGACCCGAACCCGTTAATATCGTGTGGGTTCGTGTCGTGTTAACGGGTCGTGTGACATTTTGACGGCCCTAGTTGTGCTACAACCTAGGACATTATCGGAATATTTTTTTCTTTTTCTTTTTTTTCTTTTTTTTTGTTATAATATGAGTTAAACTCAGGAAATGCCAGGGCTTCACGATTTACAGGCATGCCGGTCTTGGCAAGCAACTTCCGGCCCGACTTGGGCTTAAGCTGGGGTCAGGCTTCTAATTTAGAAGTCGGGCCGGGCGTGGAAATTCCTCGGCCCAGACCAGCCCGTCACATGTACAACCCTGGGTTTTTTTTTTTTTTCCATTTAGTGGCATGAGGGAGTTTCTTTTTAACTTTTTTTTTTGGTTAAAAGGATGAGGTGATTTTTAAAACTTAGTATCGTTTGATGTGATCCGTTTCTTCTTATTCTCTCTCGAAATAACCCTTTACTTGACATCACTGGTAGAGTAAGTTTTCCAAATGGGAAATAGTTAGTGAGTGAGAACTGAACACACAAGCTGGGGTCCACACTTGATTAAAACCTACTGTAAAAAATCAATATCATCTCGCTTTTTGGGTTCGATTCCCTGCACATGAAAAGTTATTTTCTTTATCGAATAGGTAGGGGGAATGGGCTCTCTAAATCCAAGTAGAAGATGAACTCAACATGAAGAATTGATATGGTACGTGCCTGCGTACCTCAGTTTAGGTTGAGTATGGGCTAACCTCATTGTTCCAGTGCAGCCTTGACCACTTTCCATCTGGGTTGGATTGGTGAGGTACTCCATTGCAAGACCTCAACATTGACAATCATGATAGATTTGGATTTACTTACTTTCCTTCCAAGATAGAAAAACAATAAAATAAAATGTTTTTCTCGGCCAAGAGGATTTCTATTTCATAATACTTATATGTAGTATATATCCTACAGAAGTGATATTAGGTCCACTCCCTGATATGATATAAGATCCAAAGTATTTTGAGTGGGCCCCGTAGATATTCTCAGTGGGCGAACGTGTGATTTATAAGCCATGTGGTTGGGAAAAAAGGTCCAATGAGGAAACCTGTTATTTAATCACCCACCCAAAAGTCAGTGTTTATGTAGTCCAAAATGGTCGATACTTTGATTTTTTGGATTCGAGTCCTTAGGGTAAGTAAGGTGGGGTCCAGAGTAATGTGAACACCATCTGTTATTAAATATATATATAAATATATATTCTTTTATTTTATTTTTTTCGTTCGTGTTGTCACACATTACTTTTCCCTGTTAAGAAAAGATTTTCTTTATTTATTCCCATATTCCTTATTTTCATAAGCACGAACTTTTGAGACGACCCAAGCCATTTTCCAAAATAATAAATTCTTTTATTATTTTTTTTAACTATAAATGAGAATTTAAGAAAATATTAAATTTAAGTGTGTTTCTAGTTTAATGTTAAAGTAAATGGAAAGGCCTGCTTGGAACGGATTTGGATATGGGTGCACATGCAGCTTTACCGCTGCTAGTATCGGCGGTAAAGTTGCATTTGCCAGATTTCCTCCTCTTACAGAGGAGGAAAGCTGGCATTTGCAGCTATACCGCTGCTTCTATCGGCGGTAAAGACGCATTTTTCCAGATTTCCTCCGCTCGGAGAGGAGGAAAGCTGGCATCCGCAGCTATACCGCCGATCCATACAGCGGTAATATGTAATTTTAAAGATTTCCTTCCCTCTAAGAGGAGGAAGACCTGCGAACGAATTCCTTTGCCTTTTTTTTACATCTTGGCTGGGTCACGGGTCCGGGCCTTGGTCCACACAATGACGGATGGGCATGTATAATTAACGTTTAAACGATATACTATCAAATCACACAGTAAATCACTTGTTTGGTCAATCTACTTTACTGGTGAAGTAAAGTGAATGGTTAAATACAAAGAGAGAACAAAAGTAAAGGTTTGAAAAAATCAAAAGGCAAGAGAGTAGCTCTTTGAAATTTTATTTTGAGAAGAGTTTTGTTTTGTAAGGGTGATCGTGGACTGGGCCGGCCCGCGTTGGTTCGGCAATGGGGTTTGGGTTATAATAGATGGGCCGTGCTTAGAATTTTTTTATTTAGACTCGGTGGTTGAGATTCAAAATCCTTGCCCGGCCCAAATATTTAAATATAATTGTAAGAGAGGGTGTAGTGATGAGGGGACTCAAACCCATGACCTCTCATATAGGGTGATATGACAAGGCCAGTTGTGCTTAGGGATGTCAATCGGGTCGTGTTAACGAATTCGGGTTGCGGGTCAAACGAATTTGGGTTAGAATCACCTCAACCCAAACACGACCCATTTAGAAAACGGGTCAGAAAACAAAACGCAAACCCAATTCATTTATTTAACGGGTCATACGACACGACCCGTTAACCCGTTAATTTTGAAAAAAATATTCACTACACTTAAAAAGTATCTCTTTTCTAAATCATGGAGCCATACTTTATGTTTTAAGGCTAGGCCCATTTTCTAAGTAAATGTCGTATCTCTTCTGATTAAGTGCAACTTCCACTGAACAAAAGTCATGTCACCCACACTTTGATTTTTTGCATGATAATGTGATGCACACTTGGCGGCATGGCTTTTTGGCGGGTTGTATCGGGTCGTAATGGGTTACCGGGTTTATTCGTTAACGACCCATTAATTTAACGGGTTAACGGGTCCGACCCATTAGCGACCCGAACCCATTAAGGGGTGACCCGAACCCGTTAATATCGTGTGGGTTCGTGTCGTGTTAACGGGTCGTGTGACATTTTGACGGCCCTAGTTGTGCTACAACCTAGGACATTATCGGAATATTTTTTTCTTTTTCTTTTTTTTCTTTTTTTTTGTTATAATATGAGTTAAACTCAGGAAATGCCAGGGCTTCACGATTTACAGGCATGCCGGTCTTGGCAAGCAACTTCCGGCCCGACTTGGGCTTAAGCTGGGGTCAGGCTTCTAATTTAGAAGTCGGGCCGGGCGTGGAAATTCCTCGGCCCAGACCAGCCCGTCACATGTACAACCCTGGGTTTTTTTTTTTTTTTTTCCATTTAGTTGCATGAGGGAGTTTCTTTTTAACTTTTTTTTTTGGTTAAAAGGATGAGGTGATTTTTAAAACTTAGTATCGTTTGATGTGATCCGTTTCTTCTTATTCTCTCTCGAAATAACCCTTTACTTGACATCACTGGTAGAGTAAGTTTTCCAAATGGGAAATAGTTAGTGAGTGAGAACTGAACACACAAGCTGGGGTCCACACTTGATTAAAACCTACTGTAAAAAATCAATATCATCTCGCTTTTTGGGTTCGATTCCCTGCACATGAAAAGTTATTTTCTTTATCGAATAGGTAGGGGGAATGGGCTCTCTAAAACCAAGTAGAGGATGAACTCAACATGAAGAATTGATATGGTACGTGCCTGCGTACCTCAGTTTAGGTTGAGTATGGGCTAACCTCATTGTTCCAGTGCAGCCTTGACCACTTTCCATCTGGGTTGGATTGGTGAGGTACTCCATTGCAAGACCTCAACATTGACAATCATGATAGATTTGGATTTACTTACTTTCCTTCCAAGATAGAAAAACAATAAAATAAAATGTTTTTCTCGGCCAAGAGGATTTCTATTTCATAATACTTATATGTAGTATATATCCTACAGAAGTGATATTAGGTCCACTCCCTGATATGATATAAGATCCAAAGTATTTTGAGTGGGCCCCGTAGATATTCTCAGTGGGCGAACGTGTGATTTATAAGCCATGTGGTTGGGAAAAAAGGTCCAATGAGGAAACCTGTTATTTAATCACCCACCCAAAAGTCAGTGTTTATGTAGTCCAAAATGGTCGATACTTTGATTTTTTGGATTCGAGTCCTTAGGGTAAGTAAGGTGGGGTCCAGAGTAATGTGAACACCATCTGTTATTAAATATATATATAAATATATATTCTTTTATTTTATTTTTTTCGTTCGTGTTGTCACACATTACTTTTCCCTGTTAAGAAAAGATTTTCTTTATTTATTCCCATATTCCTTATTTTCATAAGCACGAACTTTTGAGACGACCCAAGCCATTTTCCAAAATAATAAATTCTTTTATTATTTTTTTTAACTATAAATGAGAATTTAAGAAAATATTAAATTTAAGTGTGTTTCAAGTTTAATGTTAAAGTAAATGGAAAGGCCTGCTTGGAACGGATTTGGATATGGGTGCACATGCAGCTTTACCGCTGCTAGTATCGGCGGTAAAGTTGCATTTGCCAGATTTCCTCCTCTTAGAGAGGAGGAAAGCTGGCATTTGCAGCTATACCGCTGCTTCTATCGGCGGTAAAGACGCATTTTCCAGATTTCCTCCGCTCGGAGAGGAGGAAAGCTGGCATCCGCAGCTATACCGCCGATCCATACAGCGGTAATATGTAATTTTAAAGATTTCCTTCCCTCTAAGAGGAGGAAGACCTGCGAACGAATTCCTTTGCCTTTTTTTTACATCTTGGCTGGGTCACGGGTCCGGGCCTTGGTCCACACAATGACGGATGGGCATGTATAATTAACGTTTAAACGATATACTATCAAATCACACAGTAAATCACTTGTTTGGTCAATCTACTTTACTGGTGAAGTAAAGTGAATGGTTAAATACAAAGAGAGAACAAAAGTAAAGGTTTGAAAAAATCAAAAGGCAAGAGAGTAGCTCTTTGAAATTTTATTTTGAGAAGAGTTTTGTTTTGTAAGGGTGATCGTGGACTGGGCCGGCCCGCGTTGGTTCGGCAATGGGGTTTGGGTTATAATAGATGGGCCGTGCTTAGAATTTTTTTATTTAGACTCGGTGGTTGAGATTCGAAATCCTTGCCCGGCCCAAATATTTAAATATAATTGTAAGAGAGGGTGTAGTGATGAGGGGACTCAAACCCATGACCTCTCATATAGGGTGATATGACAAGGCTAGTTGTGCTTAGGGATGTCAATCGGGTCGTGTTAACGAATTCGGGTTGCGGGTCAAACGAATTTGGGTTAGAATCACCTCAACCCAAACACGACCCATTTAGAAAACGGGTCAGAAAACAAAACGCAAACCCAATTCATTTATTTAACGGGTCATACGACACGACCCGTTAACCCGTTAATTTTGAAAAAAATATTCACTACACTTAAAAAGTATCTCTTTTCTAAATCATGGAGCCATACTTTATGTTTTAAGGCTAGGCCCATTTTCTAAGTAAATGTCGTATCTCTTCTGATTAAGTGCAACTTCCACTGAACAAAAGTCATGTCACCCACACTTTGATTTTTTGCATGATAATGTGATGCACACTTGGCGGCATGGCTTTTTGGCGGGTTGTATCGGGTCGTAATGGGTTACCGGGTTTATTCGTTAACGACCCATTAATTTAACGGGTTAACGGGTCCGACCCATTAGCGACCCGAACCCATTAAGGGGTGACCCGAACCCGTTAATATCGTGTGGGTTCGTGTCGTGTTAACGGGTCGTGTGACATTTTGACGGCCCTAGTTGTGCTACAACCTAGGACATTATCGGAATATTTTTTTCTTTTTCTTTTTTTTCTTTTTTTTTGTTATAATATGAGTTAAACTCAGGAAATGCCAGGGCTTCACGATTTACAGGCATGCCGGTCTTGGCAAGCAACTTCCGGCCCGACTTGGGCTTAAGCTGGGGTCAGGCTTCTAATTTAGAAGTCGGGCCGGGCGTGGAAATTCCTCGGCCCAGACCAGCCCGTCACATGTACAACCCTGGGTTTTTTTTTTTTTTCCATTTAGTGGCATGAGGGAGTTTCTTTTTAACTTTTTTTTTTGGTTAAAAGGATGAGGTGATTTTTAAAACTTAGTATCGTTTGATGTGATCCGTTTCTTCTTATTCTCTCTCGAAATAACCCTTTACTTGACATCACTGGTAGAGTAAGTTTTCCAAATGGGAAATAGTTAGTGAGTGAGAACTGAACACACAAGCTGGGGTCCACACTTGATTAAAACCTACTGTAAAAAATCAATATCATCTCGCTTTTTGGGTTCGATTCCCTGCACATGAAAAGTTATTTTCTTTATCGAATAGGTAGGGGGAATGGGCTCTCTAAAACCAAGTAGAGGATGAACTCAACATGAAGAATTGATATGGTACGTGCCTGCGTACCTCAGTTTAGGTTGAGTATGGGCTAACCTCATTGTTCCAGTGCAGCCTTGACCACTTTCCATCTGGGTTGGATTGGTGAGGTACTCCATTGCAAGACCTCAACATTGACAATCATGATAGATTTGGATTTACTTACTTTCCTTCCAAGATAGAAAAACAATAAAATAAAATGTTTTTCTCGGCCAAGAGGATTTCTATTTCATAATACTTATATGTAGTATATATCCTACAGAAGTGATATTAGGTCCACTCCCTGATATGATATAAGATCCAAAGTATTTTGAGTGGGCCCCGTAGATATTCTCAGTGGGCGAACGTGTGATTTATAAGCCATGTGGTTGGGAAAAAAGGTCCAATGAGGAAACCTGTTATTTAATCACCCACCCAAAAGTCAGTGTTTATGTAGTCCAAAATGGTCGATACTTTGATTTTTTGGATTCGAGTCCTTAGGGTAAGTAAGGTGGGGTCCAGAGTAATGTGAACACCATCTGTTATTAAATATATATATAAATATATATTCTTTTATTTTATTTTTTTCGTTCGTGTTGTCACACATTACTTTTCCCTGTTAAGAAAAGATTTTCTTTATTTATTCCCATATTCCTTATTTTCATAAGCACGAACTTTTGAGACGACCCAAGCCATTTTCCAAAATAATAAATTCTTTTATTATTTTTTTTAACTATAAATGAGAATTTAAGAAAATATTAAATTTAAGTGTGTTTCAAGTTTAATGTTAAAGTAAATGGAAAGGCCTGCTTGGAACGGATTTGGATATGGGTGCACATGCAGCTTTACCGCTGCTAGTATCGGCGGTAAAGTTGCATTTGCCAGATTTCCTCCTCTTAGAGAGGAGGAAAACTGGCATTTGCAGCTATACCGCTGCTTCTATCGGCGGTAAAGACGCATTTTCCAGATTTCCTCCGCTCGGAGAGGAGGAAAGCTGGCATCCGCAGCTATACCGCCGATCCATACAGCGGTAATATGTAATTTTAAAGATTTCCTTCCCTCTAAGAGGAGGAAGACCTGCGAACGAATTCCTTTGCCTTTTTTTTACATCTTGGCTGGGTCACGGGTCCGGGCCTTGGTCCACACAATGACGGATGGGCATGTATAATTAACGTTTAAACGATATACTATCAAATCACACAGTAAATCACTTGTTTGGTCAATCTACTTTACTGGTGAAGTAAAGTGAATGGTTAAATACAAAGAGAGAACAAAAGTAAAGGTTTGAAAAAATCAAAAGGCAAGAGAGTAGCTCTTTGAAATTTTATTTTGAGAAGAGTTTTGTTTTGTAAGGGTGATCGTGGACTGGGCCGGCCCGCGTTGGTTCGGCAATGGGGTTTGGGTTATAATAGATGGGCCGTGCTTAGAATTTTTTTATTTAGACTCGGTGGTTGAGATTCGAAATCCTTGCCCGGCCCAAATATTTAAATATAATTGTAAGAGAGGGTGTAGTGATGAGGGGACTCAAACCCATGACCTCTCATATAGGGTGATATGACAAGGCTAGTTGTGCTTAGGGATGTCAATCGGGTCGTGTTAACGAATTCGGGTTGCGGGTCAAACGAATTTGGGTTAGAATCACCTCAACCCAAACACGACCCATTTAGAAAACGGGTCAGAAAACAAAACGCAAACCCAATTCATTTATTTAACGGGTCATACGACACGACCCGTTAACCCGTTAATTTTGAAAAAAATATTCACTACACTTAAAAAGTATCTCTTTTCTAAATCATGGAGCCATACTTTATGTTTTAAGGCTAGGCCCATTTTCTAAGTAAATGTCGTATCTCTTCTGATTAAGTGCAACTTCCACTGAACAAAAGTCATGTCACCCACACTTTGATTTTTTGCATGATAATGTGATGCACACTTGGCGGCATGGCTTTTTGGCGGGTTGTATCGGGTCGTAATGGGTTACCGGGTTTATTCGTTAACGACCCATTAATTTAACGGGTTAACGGGTCCGACCCATTAGCGACCCGAACCCATTAAGGGGTGACCCGAACCCGTTAATATCGTGTGGGTTCGTGTCGTGTTAACGGGTCGTGTGACATTTTGACGGCCCTAGTTGTGCTACAACCTAGGACATTATCGGAATATTTTTTTCTTTTTCTTTTTTTTCTTTTTTTTTGTTATAATATGAGTTAAACTCAGGAAATGCCAGGGCTTCACGATTTACAGGCATGCCGGTCTTGGCAAGCAACTTCCGGCCCGACTTGGGCTTAAGCTGGGGTCAGGCTTCTAATTTAGAAGTCGGGCCGGGTGTGGAAATTCCTCGGCCCAGACCAGCCCGTCACATGTACAACCCTGGGTTTTTTTTTTTTTTTCCATTTAGTTGCATGAGGGAGTTTCTTTTTAACTTTTTTTTTTGGTTAAAAGGATGAGGTGATTTTTAAAACTTAGTATCGTTTGATGTGATCCGTTTCTTCTTATTCTCTCTCGAAATAACCCTTTACTTGACATCACTGGTAGAGTAAGTTTTCCAAATGGGAAATAGTTAGTGAGTGAGAACTGAACACACAAGCTGGGGTCCACACTTGATTAAAACCTACTGTAAAAAATCAATATCATCTCGCTTTTTGGGTTCGATTCCCTGCACATGAAAAGTTATTTTCTTTATCGAATAGGTAGGGGGAATGGGCTCTCTAAAACCAAGTAGAGGATGAACTCAACATGAAGAATTGATATGGTACGTGCCTGCGTACCTCAGTTTAGGTTGAGTATGGGCTAACCTCATTGTTCCAGTGCAGCCTTGACCACTTTCCATCTGGGTTGGATTGGTGAGGTACTCCATTGCAAGACCTCAACATTGACAATCATGATAGATTTGGATTTACTTACTTTCCTTCCAAGATAGAAAAACAATAAAATAAAATGTTTTTCTCGGCCAAGAGGATTTCTATTTCATAATACTTATATGTAGTATATATCCTACAGAAGTGATATTAGGTCCACTCCCTGATATGATATAAGATCCAAAGTATTTTGAGTGGGCCCCGTAGATATTCTCAGTGGGCGAACGTGTGATTTATAAGCCATGTGGTTGGGAAAAAAGGTCCAATGAGGAAACCTGTTATTTAATCACCCACCCAAAAGTCAGTGTTTATGTAGTCCAAAATGGTCGATACTTTGATTTTTTGGATTCGAGTCCTTAGGGTAAGTAAGGTGGGGTCCAGAGTAATGTGAACACCATCTGTTATTAAATATATATATAAATATATATTCTTTTATTTTATTTTTTTCGTTCGTGTTGTCACACATTACTTTTCCCTGTTAAGAAAAGATTTTCTTTATTTATTCCCATATTCCTTATTTTCATAAGCACGAACTTTTGAGACGACCCAAGCCATTTTCCAAAATAATAAATTCTTTTATTATTTTTTTTAACTATAAATGAGAATTTAAGAAAATATTAAATTTAAGTGTGTTTCAAGTTTAATGTTAAAGTAAATGGAAAGGCCTGTTTGGAACGGATTTGGATATGGGTGCACATGCAGCTTTACCGCTGCTAGTATCGGCGGTAAAGTTGCATTTGCCAGATTTCCTCCTCTTAGAGAGGAGGAAAACTGGCATTTGCAGCTATACCGCTGCTTCTATCGGCGGTAAAGACGCATTTTCCAGATTTCCTCCGCTCGGAGAGGAGGAAAGCTGGCATCCGCAGCTATACCGCCGATCCATACAGCGGTAATATGTAATTTTAAAGATTTCCTTCCCTCTAAGAGGAGGAAGACCTGCGAACGAATTCCTTTGCCTTTTTTTTACATCTTGGCTGGGTCACGGGTCCGGGCCTTGGTCCACACAATGACGGATGGGCATGTATAATTAACGTTTAAACGATATACTATCAAATCACACAGTAAATCACTTGTTTGGTCAATCTACTTTACTGGTGAAGTAAAGTGAATGGTTAAATACAAAGAGAGAACAAAAGTAAAGGTTTGAAAAAATCAAAAGGCAAGAGAGTAGCTCTTTGAAATTTTATTTTGAGAAGAGTTTTGTTTTGTAAGGGTGATCGTGGACTGGGCCGGCCCGCGTTGGTTCGGCAATGGGGTTTGGGTTATAATAGATGGGCCGTGCTTAGAATTTTTTTATTTAGACTCGGTGGTTGAGATTCGAAATCCTTGCCCGGCCCAAATATTTAAATATAATTGTAAGAGAGGGTGTAGTGATGAGGGGACTCAAACCCATGACCTCTCATATAGGGTGATATGACAAGGCTAGTTGTGCTTAGGGATGTCAATCGGGTCGTGTTAACGAATTCGGGTTGCGGGTCAAACGAATTTGGGTTAGAATCACCTCAACCCAAACACGACCCATTTAGAAAACGGGTCAGAAAACAAAACGCAAACCCAATTCATTTATTTAACGGGTCATACGACACGACCCGTTAACCCGTTAATTTTGAAAAAAATATTCACTACACTTAAAAAGTATCTCTTTTCTAAATCATGGAGCCATACTTTATGTTTTAAGGCTAGGCCCATTTTCTAAGTAAATGTCGTATCTCTTCTGATTAAGTGCAACTTCCACTGAACAAAAGTCATGTCACCCACACTTTGATTTTTTGCATGATAATGTGATGCACACTTGGCGGCATGGCTTTTTGGCGGGTTGTATCGGGTCGTAATGGGTTACCGGGTTTATTCGTTAACGACCCATTAATTTAACGGGTTAACGGGTCCGACCCATTAGCGACCCGAACCCATTAAGGGGTGACCCGAACCCGTTAATATCGTGTGGGTTCGTGTCGTGTTAACGGGTCGTGTGACATTTTGACGGCCCTAGTTGTGCTACAACCTAGGACATTATCGGAATATTTTTTTCTTTTTCTTTTTTTTCTTTTTTTTGTTATAATATGAGTTAAACTCAGGAAATGCCAGGGCTTCACGATTTACAGGCATGCCGGTCTTGGCAAGCAACTTCCGGCCCGACTTGGGCTTAAGCTGGGGTCAGGCTTCTAATTTAGAAGTCGGGCCGGGCGTGGAAATTCCTCGGCCCAGACCAGCCCGTCACATGTACAACCCTGGGTTTTTTTTTTTTTTCCATTTAGTGGCATGAGGGAGTTTCTTTTTAACTTTTTTTTTGGTTAAAAGGATGAGGTGATTTTTAAAACTTAGTATCGTTTGATGTGATCCGTTTCTTCTTATTCTCTCTCGAAATAACCCTTTACTTGACATCACTGGTAGAGTAAGTTTTCCAAATGGGAAATAGTTAGTGAGTGAGAACTGAACACACAAGCTGGGGTCCACACTTGATTAAAACCTACTGTAAAAAATCAATATCATCTCGCTTTTTGGGTTCGATTCCCTGCACATGAAAAGTTATTTTCTTTATCGAATAGGTAGGGGGAATGGGCTCTCTAAAACCAAGTAGAGGATGAACTCAACATGAAGAATTGATATGGTACGTGCCTGCGTACCTCAGTTTAGGTTGAGTATGGGCTAACCTCATTGTTCCAGTGCAGCCTTGACCACTTTCCATCTGGGTTGGATTGGTGAGGTACTCCATTGCAAGACCTCAACATTGACAATCATGATAGATTTGGATTTACTTACTTTCCTTCCAAGATAGAAAAACAATAAAATAAAATGTTTTTCTCGGCCAAGAGGATTTCTATTTCATAATACTTATATGTAGTATATATCCTACAGAAGTGATATTAGGTCCACTCCCTGATATGATATAAGATCCAAAGTATTTTGAGTGGGCCCCGTAGATATTCTCAGTGGGCGAACGTGTGATTTATAAGCCATGTGGTTGGGAAAAAAGGTCCAATGAGGAAACCTGTTATTTAATCACCCACCCAAAAGTCAGTGTTTATGTAGTCCAAAATGGTCGATACTTTGATTTTTTGGATTCGAGTCCTTAGGGTAAGTAAGGTGGGGTCCAGAGTAATGTGAACACCATCTGTTATTAAATATATATATAAATATATATTCTTTTATTTTATTTTTTTCGTTCGTGTTGTCACACATTACTTTTCCCTATTAAGAAAAGATTTTCTTTATTTATTCCCATATTCCTTATTTTCATAAGCACGAACTTTTGAGACGACCCAAGCCATTTTCCAAAATAATAAATTCTTTTATTATTTTTTTTAACTATAAATGAGAATTTAAGAAAATATTAAATTTAAGTGTGTTTCAAGTTTAATGTTAAAGTAAATGGAAAGGCCTGCTTGGAACGGATTTGGATATGGGTGCACATGCAGCTTTACCGCTGCTAGTATCGGCGGTAAAGTTGCATTTGCCAGATTTCCTCCTCTTAGAGAGGAGGAAAACTGGCATTTGCAGCTATACCGCTGCTTCTATCGGCGGTAAAGACGCAATTTCCAGATTTCCTCCGCTCGGAGAGGAGGAAAGCTGGCATCCGCAGCTATACCGCCGATCCATACAGCGGTAATATGTAATTTTAAAGATTTCCTTCCCTCTAAGAGGAGGAAGACCTGCGAACGAATTCCTTTGCCTTTTTTTTACATCTTGGCTGGGTCACGGGTCCGGGCCTTGGTCCACACAATGACGGATGGGCATGTATAATTAACGTTTAAACGATATACTATCAAATCACACAGTAAATCACTTGTTTGGTCAATCTACTTTACTGGTGAAGTAAAGTGAATGGTTAAATACAAAGAGAGAACAAAAGTAAAGGTTTGAAAAAATCAAAAGGCAAGAGAGTAGCTCTTTGAAATTTTATTTTGAGAAGAGTTTTGTTTTGTAAGGGTGATCGTGGACTGGGCCGGCCCGCGTTGGTTCGGCAATGGGGTTTGGGTTATAATAGATGGGCCGTGCTTAGAATTTTTTTATTTAGACTCGGTGGTTGAGATTCGAAATCCTTGCCCGGCCCAAATATTTAAATATAATTGTAAGAGAGGGTGTAGTGATGAGGGGACTCAAACCCATGACCTCTCATATAGGGTGATATGACAAGGCTAGTTGTGCTTAGGGATGTCAATCGGGTCGTGTTAACGAATTCGGGTTGCGGGTCAAACGAATTTGGGTTAGAATCACCTCAACCCAAACACGACCCATTTAGAAAACGGGTCAGAAAACAAAACGCAAACCCAATTCATTTATTTAACGGGTCATACGACACGACCCGTTAACCCGTTAATTTTGAAAAAAATATTCACTACACTTAAAAAGTATCTCTTTTCTAAATCATGGAGCCATACTTTATGTTTTAAGGCTAGGCCCATTTTCTAAGTAAATGTCGTATCTCTTCTGATTAAGTGCAACTTCCACTGAACAAAAGTCATGTCACCCACACTTTGATTTTTTGCATGATAATGTGATGCACACTTGGCGGCATGGCTTTTTGGCGGGTTGTATCGGGTCGTAATGGGTTACCGGGTTTATTCGTTAACGACCCATTAATTTAACGGGTTAACGGGTCCGACCCATTAGCGACCCGAACCCATTAAGGGGTGACCCGAACCCGTTAATATCGTGTGGGTTCGTGTCGTGTTAACGGGTCGTGTGACATTTTGACGGCCCTAGTTGTGCTACAACCTAGGACATTATCGGAATATTTTTTTCTTTTTCTTTTTTTTCTTTTTTTTTGTTATAATATGAGTTAAACTCAGGAAATGCCAGGGCTTCACGATTTACAGGCATGCCGGTCTTGGCAAGCAACTTCCGGCCCGACTTGGGCTTAAGCTGGGGTCAGGCTTCTAATTTAGAAGTCGGGCCGGGCGTGGAAATTCCTCGGCCCAGACCAGCCCGTCACATGTACAACCCTGGGTTTTTTTTTTTTTTTCCATTTAGTTGCATGAGGGAGTTTCTTTTTAACTTTTTTTTTTGGTTAAAAGGATGAGGTGATTTTTAAAACTTAGTATCGTTTGATGTGATCCGTTTCTTCTTATTCTCTCTCGAAATAACCCTTTACTTGACATCACTGGTAGAGTAAGTTTTCCAAATGGGAAATAGTTAGTGAGTGAGAACTGAACACACAAGCTGGGGTCCACACTTGATTAAAACCTACTGTAAAAAATCAATATCATCTCGCTTTTTGGGTTCGATTCCCTGCACATGAAAAGTTATTTTCTTTATCGAATAGGTAGGGGGAATGGGCTCTCTAAAACCAAGTAGAGGATGAACTCAACATGAAGAATTGATATGGTACGTGCCTGCGTACCTCAGTTTAGGTTGAGTATGGGCTAACCTCATTGTTCCAGTGCAGCCTTGACCACTTTCCATCTGGGTTGGATTGGTGAGGTACTCCATTGCAAGACCTCAACATTGACAATCATGATAGATTTGGATTTACTTACTTTCCTTCCAAGATAGAAAAACAATAAAATAAAATGTTTTTCTCGGCCAAGAGGATTTCTATTTCATAATACTTATATGTAGTATATATCCTACAGAAGTGATATTAGGTCCACTCCCTGATATGATATAAGATCCAAAGTATTTTGAGTGGGCCCTGTAGATATTCTCAGTGGGCGAACGTGTGATTTATAAGCCATGTGGTTGGGAAAAAAGGTCCAATGAGGAAACCTGTTATTTAATCACCCACCCAAAAGTCAGTGTTTATGTAGTCCAAAATGGTCGATACTTTGATTTTTTGGATTCGAGTCCTTAGGGTAAGTAAGGTGGGGTCCAGAGTAATGTGAACACCATCTGTTATTAAATATATATATAAATATATATTCTTTTATTTTATTTTTTTCGTTCGTGTTGTCACACATTACTTTTCCCTGTTAAGAAAAGATTTTCTTTATTTATTCCCATATTCCTTATTTTCATAAGCACGAACTTTTGAGACGACCCAAGCCATTTTCCAAAATAATAAATTCTTTTATTATTTTTTTTAACTATAAATGAGAATTTAAGAAAATATTAAATTTAAGTGTGTTTCAAGTTTAATGTTAAAGTAAATGGAAAGGCCTGCTTGGAACGGATTTGGATATGGGTGCACATGCAGCTTTACCGCTGCTAGTATCGGCGGTAAAGTTGCATTTGCCAGATTTCCTCCTCTTAGAGAGGAGGAAAACTGGCATTTGCAGCTATACCGCTGCTTCTATCGGCGGTAAAGACGCATTTTCCAGATTTCCTCCGCTCGGAGAGGAGGAAAGCTGGCATCCGCAGCTATACCGCCGATCCATACAGCGGTAATATGTAATTTTAAAGATTTCCTTCCCTCTAAGAGGAGGAAGACCTGCGAACGAATTCCTTTGCCTTTTTTTTACATCTTGGCTGGGTCACGGGTCCGGGCCTTGGTCCACACAATGACGGATGGGCATGTATAATTAACGTTTAAACGATATACTATCAAATCACACAGTAAATCACTTGTTTGGTCAATCTACTTTACTGGTGAAGTAAAGTGAATGGTTAAATACAAAGAGAGAACAAAAGTAAAGGTTTGAAAAAATCAAAAGGCAAGAGAGTAGCTCTTTGAAATTTTATTTTGAGAAGAGTTTTGTTTTGTAAGGGTGATCGTGGACTGGGCCGGCCCGCGTTGGTTCGGCAATGGGGTTTGGGTTATAATAGATGGGCCGTGCTTAGAATTTTTTTATTTAGACTCGGTGGTTGAGATTCGAAATCCTTGCCCGGCCCAAATATTTAAATATAATTGTAAGAGAGGGTGTAGTGATGAGGGGACTCAAACCCATGACCTCTCATATAGGGTGATATGACAAGGCTAGTTGTGCTTAGGGATGTCAATCGGGTCGTGTTAACGAATTCGGGTTGCGGGTCAAACGAATTTGGGTTAGAATCACCTCAACCCAAACACGACCCATTTAGAAAACGGGTCAGAAAACAAAACGCAAACCCAATTCATTTATTTAACGGGTCATACGACACGACCCGTTAACCCGTTAATTTTGAAAAAAATATTCACTACACTTAAAAAGTATCTCTTTTCTAAATCATGGAGCCATACTTTATGTTTTAAGGCTAGGCCCATTTTCTAAGTAAATGTCGTATCTCTTCTGATTAAGTGCAACTTCCACTGAACAAAAGTCATGTCACCCACACTTTGATTTTTTGCATGATAATGTGATGCACACTTGGCGGCATGGCTTTTTGGCGGGTTGTATCGGGTCGTAATGGGTTACCGGGTTTATTCGTTAACGACCCATTAATTTAACGGGTTAACGGGTCCGACCCATTAGCGACCCGAACCCATTAAGGGGTGACCCGAACCCGTTAATATCGTGTGGGTTCGTGTCGTGTTAACGGGTCGTGTGACATTTTGACGGCCCTAGTTGTGCTACAACCTAGGACATTATCGGAATATTTTTTTCTTTTTCTTTTTTTTCTTTTTTTTTGTTATAATATGAGTTAAACTCAGGAAATGCCAGGGCTTCACGATTTACAGGCATGCCGGTCTTGGCAAGCAACTTCCGGCCCGACTTGGGCTTAAGCTGGGGTCAGGCTTCTAATTTAGAAGTCGGGCCGGGCGTGGAAATTCCTCGGCCCAGACCAGCCCGTCACATGTACAACCCTGGGTTTTTTTTTTTTTTCCATTTAGTGGCATGAGGGAGTTTCTTTTTAACTTTTTTTTTTGGTTAAAAGGATGAGGTGATTTTTAAAACTTAGTATCGTTTGATGTGATCCGTTTCTTCTTATTCTCTCTCGAAATAACCCTTTACTTGACATCACTGGTAGAGTAAGTTTTCCAAATGGGAAATAGTTAGTGAGTGAGAACTGAACACACAAGCTGGGGTCCACACTTGATTAAAACCTACTGTAAAAAATCAATATCATCTCGCTTTTTGGGTTCGATTCCCTGCACATGAAAAGTTATTTTCTTTATCGAATAGGTAGGGGGAATGGGCTCTCTAAAACCAAGTAGAGGATGAACTCAACATGAAGAATTGATATGGTACGTGCCTGCGTACCTCAGTTTAGGTTGAGTATGGGCTAACCTCATTGTTCCAGTGCAGCCTTGACCACTTTCCATCTGGGTTGGATTGGTGAGGTACCCCATTGCAAGACCTCAACATTGACAATCATGATAGATTTGGATTCACTTACTTTCCTTCCAAGATAGAAAAAAAATAAAATAAAATGTTTTTCTCGGCCAAGAGGATTTCTATTTCATAATACTTATATGTAGTATATATCCTACAGAAGTGATATTAGGTCCACTCCCTGATATGATATAAGATCCAAAGTATTTTGAGTGGGCCCCGTAGATATTCTCAGTGGGCGAACGTGTGATTTATAAGCCATGTGGTTGGGAAAAAAGGTCCAATGAGGAAACCTGTTATTTAATCACCCACCCAAAAGTCAGTGTTTATGTAGTCCAAAATGGTCGATACTTTGATTTTTTGGATTCGAGTCCTTAGGGTAAGTAAGGTGGGGTCCAGAGTAATGTGAACACCATCTGTTATTAAATATATATATAAATATATATTCTTTTATTTTATTTTTTTCGTTCGTGTTGTCACACATTACTTTTCCCTGTTAAGAAAAGATTTTCTTTATTTATTCCCATATTCCTTATTTTCATAAGCACGAACTTTTGAGACGACCCAAGCCATTTTCCAAAATAATAAATTCTTTTATTATTTTTTTTAACTATAAATGAGAATTTAAGAAAATATTAAATTTAAGTGTGTTTCAAGTTTAATGTTAAAGTAAATGGAAAGGCCTGCTTGGAACGGATTTGGATATGGGTGCACATGCAGCTTTACCGCTGCTAGTATCGGCGGTAAAGTTGCATTTGCCAGATTTCCTCCTCTTAGAGAGGAGGAAAACTGGCATTTGCAGCTATACCGCTGCTTCTATCGGCGGTAAAGACGCATTTTCCAGATTTCCTCCGCTCGGAGAGGAGGAAAGCTGGCATCCGCAGCTATACCGCCGATCCATACAGCGGTAATATGTAATTTTAAAGATTTCCTTCCCTCTAAGAGGAGGAAGACCTGCGAACGAATTCCTTTGCCTTTTTTTTACATCTTGGCTGGGTCACGGGTCCGGGCCTTGGTCCACACAATGACGGATGGGCATGTATAATTAACGTTTAAACGATATACTATCAAATCACACAGTAAATCACTTGTTTGGTCAATCTACTTTACTGGTGAAGTAAAGTGAATGGTTAAATACAAAGAGAGAACAAAAGTAAAGGTTTGAAAAAATCAAAAGGCAAGAGAGTAGCTCTTTGAAATTTTATTTTGAGAAGAGTTTTGTTTTGTAAGGGTGATCGTGGACTGGGCCGGCCCGCGTTGGTTCGGCAATGGGGTTTGGGTTATAATAGATGGGCCGTGCTTAGAATTTTTTTATTTAGACTCGGTGGTTGAGATTCGAAATCCTTGCCCGGCCCAAATATTTAAATATAATTGTAAGAGAGGGTGTAGTGATGAGGGGACTCAAACCCATGACCTCTCATATAGGGTGATATGACAAGGCTAGTTGTGCTTAGGGATGTCAATCGGGTCGTGTTAACGAATTCGGGTTGCGGGTCAAACGAATTTGGGTTAGAATCACCTCAACCCAAACACGACCCATTTAGAAAACGGGTCAGAAAACAAAACGCAAACCCAATTCATTTATTTAACGGGTCATACGACACGACCCGTTAACCCGTTAATTTTGAAAAAAATATTCACTACACTTAAAAAGTATCTCTTTTCTAAATCATGGAGCCATACTTTATGTTTTAAGGCTAGGCCCATTTTCTAAGTAAATGTCGTATCTCTTCTGATTAAGTGCAACTTCCACTGAACAAAAGTCATGTCACCCACACTTTGATTTTTTGCATGATAATGTGATGCACACTTGGCGGCATGGCTTTTTGGCGGGTTGTATCGGGTCGTAATGGGTTACCGGGTTTATTCGTTAACGACCCATTAATTTAACGGGTTAACGGGTCCGACCCATTAGCGACCCGAACCCATTAAGGGGTGACCCGAACCCGTTAATATCGTGTGGGTTCGTGTCGTGTTAACGGGTCGTGTGACATTTTGACGGCCCTAGTTGTGCTACAACCTAGGACATTATCGGAATATTTTTTTCTTTTTCTTTTTTTTCTTTTTTTTTGTTATAATATGAGTTAAACTCAGGAAATGCCAGGGCTTCACGATTTACAGGCATGCCGGTCTTGGCAAGCAACTTCCGGCCCGACTTGGGCTTAAGCTGGGGTCAGGCTTCTAATTTAGAAGTCGGGCCGGGCGTGGAAATTCCTCGGCCCAGACCAGCCCGTCACATGTACAACCCTGGGTTTTTTTTTTTTTTCCATTTAGTGGCATGAGGGAGTTTCTTTTTAACTTTTTTTTTTGGTTAAAAGGATGAGGTGATTTTTAAAACTTAGTATCGTTTGATGTGATCCGTTTCTTCTTATTCTCTCTCGAAATAACCCTTTACTTGACATCACTGGTAGAGTAAGTTTTCCAAATGGGAAATAGTTAGTGAGTGAGAACTGAACACACAAGCTGGGGTCCACACTTGATTAAAACCTACTGTAAAAAATCAATATCATCTCGCTTTTTGGGTTCGATTCCCTGCACATGAAAAGTTATTTTCTTTATCGAATAGGTAGGGGGAATGGGCTCTCTAAAACCAAGTAGAGGATGAACTCAACATGAAGAATTGATATGGTACGTGCCTGCGTACCTCAGTTTAGGTTGAGTATGGGCTAACCTCATTGTTCCAGTGCAGCCTTGACCACTTTCCATCTGGGTTGGATTGGTGAGGTACCCCATTGCAAGACCTCAACATTGACAATCATGATAGATTTGGATTCACTTACTTTCCTTCCAAGATAGAAAAAAAATAAAATAAAATGTTTTTCTCGGCCAAGAGGATTTCTATTTCATAATACTTATATGTAGTATATATCCTACAGAAGTGATATTAGGTCCACTCCCTGATATGATATAAGATCCAAAGTATTTTGAGTGGGCCCCGTAGATATTCTCAGTGGGCGAACGTGTGATTTATAAGCCATGTGGTTGGGAAAAAAGGTCCAATGAGGAAACCTGTTATTTAATCACCCACCCAAAAGTCAGTGTTTATGTAGTCCAAAATGGTCGATACTTTGATTTTTTGGATTCGAGTCCTTAGGGTAAGTAAGGTGGGGTCCAGAGTAATGTGAACACCATCTGTTATTAAATATATATATAAATATATATTCTTTTATTTTATTTTTTTCGTTCGTGTTGTCACACATTACTTTTCCCTGTTAAGAAAAGATTTTCTTTATTTATTCCCATATTCCTTATTTTCATAAGCACGAACTTTTGAGACGACCCAAGCCATTTTCCAAAATAATAAATTCTTTTATTATTTTTTTTAACTATAAATGAGAATTTAAGAAAATATTAAATTTAAGTGTGTTTCAAGTTTAATGTTAAAGTAAATGGAAAGGCCTGCTTGGAACGGATTTGGATATGGGTGCACATGCAGCTTTACCGCTGCTAGTATCGGCGGTAAAGTTGCATTTGCCAGATTTCCTCCTCTTAGAGAGGAGGAAAACTGGCATTTGCAGCTATACCGCTGCTTCTATCGGCGGTAAAGACGCATTTTCCAGATTTCCTCCGCTCGGAGAGGAGGAAAGCTGGCATCCGCAGCTATACCGCCGATCCATACAGCGGTAATATGTAATTTTAAAGATTTCCTTCCCTCTAAGAGGAGGAAGACCTGCGAACGAATTCCTTTGCCTTTTTTTTACATCTTGGCTGGGTCACGGGTCCGGGCCTTGGTCCACACAATGACGGATGGGCATGTATAATTAACGTTTAAACGATATACTATCAAATCACACAGTAAATCACTTGTTTGGTCAATCTACTTTACTGGTGAAGTAAAGTGAATGGTTAAATACAAAGAGAGAACAAAAGTAAAGGTTTGAAAAAATCAAAAGGCAAGAGAGTAGCTCTTTGAAATTTTATTTTGAGAAGAGTTTTGTTTTGTAAGGGTGATCGTGGACTGGGCCGGCCCGCGTTGGTTCGGCAATGGGGTTTGGGTTATAATAGATGGGCCGTGCTTAGAATTTTTTTATTTAGACTCGGTGGTTGAGATTCGAAATCCTTGCCCGGCCCAAATATTTAAATATAATTGTAAGAGAGGGTGTAGTGATGAGGGGACTCAAACCCATGACCTCTCATATAGGGTGATATGACAAGGCTAGTTGTGCTTAGGGATGTCAATCGGGTCGTGTTAACGAATTCGGGTTGCGGGTCAAACGAATTTGGGTTAGAATCACCTCAACCCAAACACGACCCATTTAGAAAACGGGTCAGAAAACAAAACGCAAACCCAATTCATTTATTTAACGGGTCATACGACACGACCCGTTAACCCGTTAATTTTGAAAAAAATATTCACTACACTTAAAAAGTATCTCTTTTCTAAATCATGGAGCCATACTTTATGTTTTAAGGCTAGGCCCATTTTCTAAGTAAATGTCGTATCTCTTCTGATTAAGTGCAACTTCCACTGAACAAAAGTCATGTCACCCACACTTTGATTTTTTGCATGATAATGTGATGCACACTTGGCGGCATGGCTTTTTGGCGGGTTGTATCGGGTCGTAATGGGTTACCGGGTTTATTCGTTAACGACCCATTAATTTAACGGGTTAACGGGTCCGACCCATTAGCGACCCGAACCCATTAAGGGGTGACCCGAACCCGTTAATATCGTGTGGGTTCGTGTCGTGTTAACGGGTCGTGTGACATTTTGACGGCCCTAGTTGTGCTACAACCTAGGACATTATCGGAATATTTTTTTCTTTTTCTTTTTTTTCTTTTTTTTGTTATAATATGAGTTAAACTCAGGAAATGCCAGGGCTTCACGATTTACAGGCATGCCGGTCTTGGCAAGCAACTTCCGGCCCGACTTGGGCTTAAGCTGGGGTCAGGCTTCTAATTTAGAAGTCGGGCCGGGCGTGGAAATTCCTCGGCCCAGACCAGCCCGTCACATGTACAACCCTGGGTTTTTTTTTTTTTCCATTTAGTGGCATGAGGGAGTTTCTTTTTAACTTTTTTTTTGGTTAAAAGGATGAGGTGATTTTTAAAACTTAGTATCGTTTGATGTGATCCGTTTCTTCTTATTCTCTCTCGAAATAACCCTTTACTTGACATCACTGGTAGAGTAAGTTTTCCAAATGGGAAATAGTTAGTGAGTGAGAACTGAACACACAAGCTGGGGTCCACACTTGATTAAAACCTACTGTAAAAAATCAATATCATCTCGCTTTTTGGGTTCGATTCCCAGCACATGAAAAGTTATTTTCTTTATCGAATAGGTAGGGGGAATGGGCTCTCTAAAACCAAGTAGAAGATGAACTCAACATGAAGAATTGATATGGTACGTGCCTGCGTACCTCAGTTTAGGTTGAGTATGGGCTAACCTCATTGTTCCAGTGCAGCCTTGACCACTTTCCATCTGGGTTGGATTGGTGAGGTACCCCATTGCAAGACCTCAACATTGACAATCATGATAGATTTGGATTCACTTACTTTCCTTCCAAGATAGAAAAAAAATAAAATAAAATGTTTTTCTCGGCCAAGAGGATTTCTATTTCATAATACTTATATGTAGTATATATCCTACAGAAGTGATATTAGGTCCACTCCCTGATATGATATAAGATCCAAAGTATTTTGAGTGGGCCCCGTAGATATTCTCAGTGGGCGAACGTGTGATTTATAAGCCATGTGGTTGGGAAAAAAGGTCCAATGAGGAAACCTGTTATTTAATCACCCACCCAAAAGTCAGTGTTTATGTAGTCCAAAATGGTCGATACTTTGATTTTTTGGATTCGAGTCCTTAGGGTAAGTAAGGTGGGGTCCAGAGTAATGTGAACACCATCTGTTATTAAATATATATATAAATATATATTCTTTTATTTTATTTTTTTCGTTCGTGTTGTCACACATTACTTTTCCCTGTTAAGAAAAGATTTTCTTTATTTATTCCCATATTCCTTATTTTCATAAGCACGAACTTTTGAGACGACCCAAGCCATTTTCCAAAATAATAAATTCTTTTATTATTTTTTTTAACTATAAATGAGAATTTAAGAAAATATTAAATTTAAGTGTGTTTCAAGTTTAATGTTAAAGTAAATGGAAAGGCCTGCTTGGAACGGATTTGGATATGGGTGCACATGCAGCTTTACCGCTGCTAGTATCGGCGGTAAAGTTGCATTTGCCAGATTTCCTCCTCTTAGAGAGGAGGAAAACTGGCATTTGCAGCTATACCGCTGCTTCTATCGGCGGTAAAGACGCATTTTCCAGATTTCCTCCGCTCGGAGAGGAGGAAAGCTGGCATCCGCAGCTATACCGCCGATCCATACAGCGGTAATATGTAATTTTAAAGATTTCCTTCCCTCTAAGAGGAGGAAGACCTGCGAACGAATTCCTTTGCCTTTTTTTTACATCTTGGCTGGGTCACGGGTCCGGGCCTTGGTCCACACAATGACGGATGGGCATGTATAATTAACGTTTAAACGATATACTATCAAATCACACAGTAAATCACTTGTTTGGTCAATCTACTTTACTGGTGAAGTAAAGTGAATGGTTAAATACAAAGAGAGAACAAAAGTAAAGGTTTGAAAAAATCAAAAGGCAAGAGAGTAGCTCTTTGAAATTTTATTTTGAGAAGAGTTTTGTTTTGTAAGGGTGATCGTGGACTGGGCCGGCCCGCGTTGGTTCGGCAATGGGGTTTGGGTTATAATAGATGGGCCGTGCTTAGAATTTTTTTATTTAGACTCGGTGGTTGAGATTCGAAATCCTTGCCCGGCCCAAATATTTAAATATAATTGTAAGAGAGGGTGTAGTGATGAGGGGACTCAAACCCATGACCTCTCATATAGGGTGATATGACAAGGCTAGTTGTGCTTAGGGATGTCAATCGGGTCGTGTTAACGAATTCGGGTTGCGGGTCAAACGAATTTGGGTTAGAATCACCTCAACCCAAACACGACCCATTTAGAAAACGGGTCAGAAAACAAAACGCAAACCCAATTCATTTATTTAACGGGTCATACGACACGACCCGTTAACCCGTTAATTTTGAAAAAAATATTCACTACACTTAAAAAGTATCTCTTTTCTAAATCATGGAGCCATACTTTATGTTTTAAGGCTAGGCCCATTTTCTAAGTAAATGTCGTATCTCTTCTGATTAAGTGCAACTTCCACTGAACAAAAGTCATGTCACCCACACTTTGATTTTTTGCATGATAATGTGATGCACACTTGGCGGCATGGCTTTTTGGCGGGTTGTATCGGGTCGTAATGGGTTACCGGGTTTATTCGTTAACGACCCATTAATTTAACGGGTTAACGGGTCCGACCCATTAGCGACCCGAACCCATTAAGGGGTGACCCGAACCCGTTAATATCGTGTGGGTTCGTGTCGTGTTAACGGGTCGTGTGACATTTTGACGGCCCTAGTTGTGCTACAACCTAGGACATTATCGGAATATTTTTTTCTTTTTCTTTTTTTTCTTTTTTTTGTTATAATATGAGTTAAACTCAGGAAATGCCAGGGCTTCACGATTTACAGGCATGCCGGTCTTGGCAAGCAACTTCCGGCCCGACTTGGGCTTAAGCTGGGGTCAGGCTTCTAATTTAGAAGTCGGGCCGGGCGTGGAAATTCCTCGGCCCAGACCAGCCCGTCACATGTACAACCCTGGGTTTTTTTTTTTTTTCCATTTAGTGGCATGAGGGAGTTTCTTTTTAACTTTTTTTTTTGGTTAAAAGGATGAGGTGATTTTTAAAACTTAGTATCGTTTGATGTGATCCGTTTCTTCTTATTCTCTCTCGAAATAACCCTTTACTTGACATCACTGGTAGAGTAAGTTTTCCAAATGGGAAATAGTTAGTGAGTGAGAACTGAACACACAAGCTGGGGTCCACACTTGATTAAAACCTACTGTAAAAAATCAATATCATCTCGCTTTTTGGGTTCGATTCCCTGCACATGAAAAGTTATTTTCTTTATCGAATAGGTAGGGGGAATGGGCTCTCTAAAACCAAGTAGAGGATGAACTCAACATGAAGAATTGATATGGTACGTGCCTGCGTACCTCAGTTTAGGTTGAGTATGGGCTAACCTCATTGTTCCAGTGCAGCCTTGACCACTTTCCATCTGGGTTGGATTGGTGAGGTACTCCATTGCAAGACCTCAACATTGACAATCATGATAGATTTGGATTTACTTACTTTCCTTCCAAGATAGAAAAACAATAAAATAAAATGTTTTTCTCGGCCAAGAGGATTTCTATTTCATAATACTTATATGTAGTATATATGCTACAGAAGTGATATTAGGTCCACTCCCTGATATGATATAAGATCCAAAGTATTTTGAGTGGGCCCCGTAGATATTCTCAGTGGGCGAACGTGTGATTTATAAGCCATGTGGTTGGGAAAAAAGGTCCAATGAGGAAACCTGTTATTTAATCACCCACCCAAAAGTCAGTGTTTATGTAGTCCAAAATGGTCGATACTTTGATTTTTTGGATTCGAGTCCTTAGGGTAAGTAAGGTGGGGTCCAGAGTAATGTGAACACCATCTGTTATTAAATATATATATAAATATATATTCTTTTATTTTATTTTTTTCGTTCGTGTTGTCACACATTACTTTTCCCTGTTAAGAAAAGATTTTCTTTATTTATTCCCATATTCCTTATTTTCATAAGCACGAACTTTTGAGACGACCCAAGCCATTTTCCAAAATAATAAATTCTTTTATTATTTTTTTTAACTATAAATGAGAATTTAAGAAAATATTAAATTTAAGTGTGTTTCAAGTTTAATGTTAAAGTAAATGGAAAGGCCTGCTTGGAACGGATTTGGATATGGGTGCACATGCAGCTTTACCGCTGCTAGTATCGGCGGTAAAGTTGCATTTGCCAGATTTCCTCCTCTTAGAGAGGAGGAAAACTGGCATTTGCAGCTATACCGCTGCTTCTATCGGCGGTAAAGACGCATTTTCCAGATTTCCTCCGCTCGGAGAGGAGGAAAGCTGGCATCCGCAGCTATACCGCCGATCCATACAGCGGTAATATGTAATTTTAAAGATTTCCTTCCCTCTAAGAGGAGGAAGACCTGCGAACGAATTCCTTTGCCTTTTTTTTACATCTTGGCTGGGTCACGGGTCCGGGCCTTGGTCCACACAATGACGGATGGGCATGTATAATTAACGTTTAAACGATATACTATCAAATCACACAGTAAATCACTTGTTTGGTCAATCTACTTTACTGGTGAAGTAAAGTGAATGGTTAAATACAAAGAGAGAACAAAAGTAAAGGTTTGAAAAAATCAAAAGGCAAGAGAGTAGCTCTTTGAAATTTTATTTTGAGAAGAGTTTTGTTTTGTAAGGGTGATCGTGGACTGGGCCGGCCCGCGTTGGTTCGGCAATGGGGTTTGGGTTATAATAGATGGGCCGTGCTTAGAATTTTTTTATTTAGACTCGGTGGTTGAGATTCGAAATCCTTGCCCGGCCCAAATATTTAAATATAATTGTAAGAGAGGGTGTAGTGATGAGGGGACTCAAACCCATGACCTCTCATATAGGGTGATATGACAAGGCTAGTTGTGCTTAGGGATGTCAATCGGGTCGTGTTAACGAATTCGGGTTGCGGGTCAAACGAATTTGGGTTAGAATCACCTCAACCCAAACACGACCCATTTAGAAAACGGGTCAGAAAACAAAACGCAAACCCAATTCATTTATTTAACGGGTCATACGACACGACCCGTTAACCCGTTAATTTTGAAAAAAATATTCACTACACTTAAAAAGTATCTCTTTTCTAAATCATGGAGCCATACTTTATGTTTTAAGGCTAGGCCCATTTTCTAAGTAAATGTCGTATCTCTTCTGATTAAGTGCAACTTCCACTGAACAAAAGTCATGTCACCCACACTTTGATTTTTTGCATGATAATGTGATGCACACTTGGCGGCATGGCTTTTTGGCGAGTTGTATCGGGTCGTAATGGGTTACCGGGTTTATTCGTTAACGACCCATTAATTTAACGGGTTAACGGGTCCGACCCATTAGCGACCCGAACCCATTAAGGGGTGACCCGAACCCGTTAATATCGTGTGGGTTCGTGTCGTGTTAACGGGTCGTGTGACATTTTGACGGCCCTAGTTGTGCTACAACCTAGGACATTATCGGAATATTTTTTTCTTTTTCTTTTTTTTCTTTTTTTTGTTATAATATGAGTTAAACTCAGGAAATGCCAGGGCTTCACGATTTACAGGCATGCCGGTCTTGGCAAGCAACTTCCGGCCCGACTTGGGCTTAAGCTGGGGTCAGGCTTCTAATTTAGAAGTCGGGCCGGGCGTGGAAATTCCTCGGCCCAGACCAGCCCGTCACATGTACAACCCTGGGTTTTTTTTTTTTTCCATTTAGTGGCATGAGGGAGTTTCTTTTTAACTTTTTTTTTGGTTAAAAGGATGAGGTGATTTTTAAAACTTAGTATCGTTTGATGTGATCCGTTTCTTCTTATTCTCTCTCGAAATAACCCTTTACTTGACATCACTGGTAGAGTAAGTTTTCCAAATGGGAAATAGTTAGTGAGTGAGAACTGAACACACAAGCTGGGGTCCACACTTGATTAAAACCTACTGTAAAAAATCAATATCATCTCGCTTTTTGGGTTCGATTCCCAGCACATGAAAAGTTATTTTCTTTATCGAATAGGTAGGGGGAATGGGCTCTCTAAAACCAAGTAGAAGATGAACTCAACATGAAGAATTGATATGGTACGTGCCTGCGTACCTCAGTTTAGGTTGAGTATGGGCTAACCTCATTGTTCCAGTGCAGCCTTGACCACTTTCCATCTGGGTTGGATTGGTGAGGTACCCCATTGCAAGACCTCAACATTGACAATCATGATAGATTTGGATTCACTTACTTTCCTTCCAAGATAGAAAAAAAATAAAATAAAATGTTTTTCTCGGCCAAGAGGATTTCTATTTCATAATACTTATATGTAGTATATATCCTACAGAAGTGATATTAGGTCCACTCCCTGATATGATATAAGATCCAAAGTATTTTGAGTGGGCCCCGTAGATATTCTCAGTGGGCGAACGTGTGATTTATAAGCCATGTGGTTGGGAAAAAAGGTCCAATGAGGAAACCTGTTATTTAATCACCCACCCAAAAGTCAGTGTTTATGTAGTCCAAAATGGTCGATACTTTGATTTTTTGGATTCGAGTCCTTAGGGTAAGTAAGGTGGGGTCCAGAGTAATGTGAACACCATCTGTTATTAAATATATATATAAATATATATTCTTTTATTTTATTTTTTTCGTTCGTGTTGTCACACATTACTTTTCCCTGTTAAGAAAAGATTTTCTTTATTTATTCCCATATTCCTTATTTTCATAAGCACGAACTTTTGGGACGACCCAAGCCATTTTCCAAAATAATAAATTCTTTTATTATTTTTTTTAACTATAAATGAGAATTTAAGAAAATATTAAATTTAAGTGTGTTTCTAGTTTAATGTTAAAGTAAATGGAAAGGCCTGCTTGGAACGGATTTGGATATGGGTGCACATGCAGCTTTACCGCTGCTAGTATCGGCGGTAAAGTTGCATTTGCCAGATTTCCTCCTCTTAGAGAGGAGGAAAACTGGCATTTGCAGCTATACCGCTGCTTCTATCGGCGGTAAAGACGCATTTTCCAGATTTCCTCCGCTCGGAGAGGAGGAAAGCTGGCATCCGCAGCTATACCGCCGATCCATACAGCGGTAATATGTAATTTTAAAGATTTCCTTCCCTCTAAGAGGAGGAAGACCTGCGAACGAATTCCTTTGCCTTTTTTTTACATCTTGGCTGGGTCACGGGTCCGGGCCTTGGTCCACACAATGACGGATGGGCATGTATAATTAACGTTTAAACGATATACTATCAAATCACACAGTAAATCACTTGTTTGGTCAATCTACTTTACTGGTGAAGTAAAGTGAATGGTTAAATACAAAGAGAGAACAAAAGTAAAGGTTTGAAAAAATCAAAAGGCAAGAGAGTAGCTCTTTGAAATTTTATTTTGAGAAGAGTTTTGTTTTGTAAGGGTGATCGTGGACTGGGCCGGCCCGCGTTGGTTCGGCAATGGGGTTTGGGTTATAATAGATGGGCCGTGCTTAGAATTTTTTTATTTAGACTCGGTGGTTGAGATTCGAAATCCTTGCCCGGCCCAAATATTTAAATATAATTGTAAGAGAGGGTGTAGTGATGAGGGGACTCAAACCCATGACCTCTCATATAGGGTGATATGACAAGGCTAGTTGTGCTTAGGGATGTCAATCGGGTCGTGTTAACGAATTCGGGTTGCGGGTCAAACGAATTTGGGTTAGAATCACCTCAACCCAAACACGACCCATTTAGAAAACGGGTCAGAAAACAAAACGCAAACCCAATTCATTTATTTAACGGGTCATACGACACGACCCGTTAACCCGTTAATTTTGAAAAAAATATTCACTACACTTAAAAAGTATCTCTTTTCTAAATCATGGAGCCATACTCTATGTTTTAAGGCTAGGCCCATTTTCTAAGTAAATGTCGTATCTCTTCTGATTAATTGCAACTTCCACTGAACAAAAGTCATGTCACCCACACTTTGATTTTTTGCATGATAATGTGATGCATACTTGGCGGCATGGCTTTTTGGCGGGGTGTATCGGGTCGTAATGGGTTACCGGGTTTATTCGTTAACGACCCATTAATTTAACGGGTTAACGGGTCCGACCCATTAGCGACCCGAACCCATTAAGGGGTGACCCGAACCCGTTAATATCGTGTGGGTTCGTGTCGTGTTAACGGGTCGTGTGACATTTTGACGGCCCTAGTTGTGCTACAACCTAGGACATTATCGGAATATTTTTTTCTTTTTCTTTTTTTTCTTTTTTTTGTTATAATATGAGTTAAACTCAGGAAATGCCAGGGCTTCACGATTTACAGGCATGCCGGTCTTGGCAAGCAACTTCCGGCCCGACTTGGGCTTAAGCTGGGGTCAGGCTTCTAATTTAGAAGTCGGGCCGGGCGTGGAAATTCCTCGGCCCAGACCAGCCCGTCACATGTACAACCCTGGGTTTTTTTTTTTTTTTCCATTTAGTGGCATGAGGGAGTTTCTTTTTAACTTTTTTTTTGGTTAAAAGGATGAGGTGATTTTTAAAACTTAGTATCGTTTGATGTGATCCGTTTCTTCTTATTCTCTCTCGAAATAACCCTTTACTTGACATCACTGGTAGAGTAAGTTTTCCAAATGGGAAATAGTTAGTGAGTGAGAACTGAACACACAAGCTGGGGTCCACACTTGATTAAAACCTACTGTAAAAAATCAATATCATCTCGCTTTTTGGGTTCGATTCCCTGCACATGAAAAGTTATTTTCTTTATCGAATAGGTAGGGGGAATGGGCTCTCTAAAACCAAGTAGAGGATGAACTCAACATGAAGAATTGATATGGTACGTGCCTGCGTACCTCAGTTTAGGTTGAGTATGGGCTAACCTCATTGTTCCAGTGCAGCCTTGACCACTTTCCATCTGGGTTGGATTGGTGAGGTACTCCATTGCAAGACCTCAACATTGACAATCATGATAGATTTGGATTTACTTACTTTCCTTCCAAGATAGAAAAACAATAAAATAAAATGTTTTTCTCGGCCAAGAGGATTTCTATTTCATAATACTTATATGTAGTATATATCCTACAGAAGTGATATTAGGTCCACTCCCTGATATGATATAAGATCCAAAGTATTTTGAGTGGGCCCCGTAGATATTCTCAGTGGGCGAACGTGTGATTTATAAGCCATGTGGTTGGGAAAAAAGGTCCAATGAGGAAACCTGTTATTTAATCACCCACCCAAAAGTCAGTGTTTATGTAGTCCAAAATGGTCGATACTTTGATTTTTTGGATTCGAGTCCTTAGGGTAAGTAAGGTGGGGTCCAGAGTAATGTGAACACCATCTGTTATTAAATATATATATAAATATATATTCTTTTATTTTATTTTTTTCGTTCGTGTTGTCACACATTACTTTTCCCTGTTAAGAAAAGATTTTCTTTATTTATTCCCATATTCCTTATTTTCATAAGCACGAACTTTTGAGACGACCCAAGCCATTTTCCAAAATAATAAATTCTTTTATTATTTTTTTTAACTATAAATGAGAATTTAAGAAAATATTAAATTTAAGTGTGTTTCAAGTTTAATGTTAAAGTAAATGGAAAAGCCTGCTTGGAACGGATTTGGATATGGGTGCACATGCAGCTTTACCGCTGCTAGTATCGACGGTAAAGTTGCATTTGCCAGATTTCCTCCTCTTAGAGAGGAGGAAAACTGGCATTTGCAGCTATACCGCTGCTTCTATCGGCGGTAAAGACGCATTTTCCAGATTTCCTCCGCTCGGAGAGGAGGAAAGCTGGCATCCGCAGCTATACCGCCGATCCATACAGCGGTAATATGTAATTTTAAAGATTTCCTTCCCTCTAAGAGGAGGAAGACCTGCGAACGAATTCCTTTGCCTTTTTTTTACATCTTGGCTGGGTCACGGGTCCGGGCCTTGGTCCACACAATGACGGATGGGCATGTATAATTAACGTTTAAACGATATACTATCAAATCACACAGTAAATCACTTGTTTGGTCAATCTACTTTACTGGTGAAGTAAAGTGAATGGTTAAATACAAAGAGAGAACAAAAGTAAAGGTTTGAAAAAATCAAAAGGCAAGAGAGTAGCTCTTTGAAATTTTATTTTGAGAAGAGTTTTGTTTTGTAAGGGTGATCGTGGACTGGGCCGGCCCGCGTTGGTTCGGCAATGGGGTTTGGGTTATAATAGATGGGCCGTGCTTAGAATTTTTTTATTTAGACTCGGTGGTTGAGATTCGAAATCCTTGCCCGGCCCAAATATTTAAATATAATTGAAAGAGGGGGTGTAGTGATGAGGGGACTCAAACCCATGACTTCTCATATAGGGTGATATGACAAGGCTAGTTGTGCTTAGGGATGTCAATCGGGTCGTGTTAACGAATTCGGGTTGCGGGTCAAACGAATTTGGGTTAGAATCACCTCAACCCAAACACGACCCATTTAGAAAACGGGTCAGAAAACAAAACGCAAACCCAATTCATTTATTTAACGGGTCATACGACACGACCCGTTAACCCGTTAATTTTGAAAAAAATATTCACTACACTTAAAAAGTATCTCTTTTCTAAATCATGGAGCCATACTTTATGTTTTAAGGCTAGGCCCATTTTCTAAGTAAATGTCGTATCTCTTCTGATTAAGTGCAACTTCCACTGAACAAAAGTCATGTCACCCACACTTTGATTTTTTGCATGATAATGTGATGCACACTTGGCGGCATGGCTTTTTGGCGGGTTGTATCGGGTCGTAATGGGTTACCGGGTTTATTCGTTAACGACCCATTAATTTAACGGGTTAACGGGTCCGACCCATTAGCGACCCGAACCCATTAAGGGGTGACCCGAACCCGTTAATATCGTGTGGGTTCGTGTCGTGTTAACGGGTCGTGTGACATTTTGACGGCCCTAGTTGTGCTACAACCTAGGACATTATCGGAATATTTTTTTCTTTTTCTTTTTTTTCTTTTTTTTGTTATAATATGAGTTAATCTCAGGAAATGCCAGGGCTTCACGATTTACAGGCATGCCGGTCTTGGCAAGCAACTTCCGGCCCGACTTGGGCTTAAGCTGGGGTCAGGCTTCTAATTTAGAAGTCGGGCCGGGCGTGGAAATTCCTCGGCCCAGACCAGCCCGTCACATGTACAACCCTGGGTTTTTTTTTTTTTTTTTCCATTTAGTGGCATGAGGGAGTTTCTTTTTAACTTTTTTTTTGGTTAAAAGGATGAGGTGATTTTTAAAACTTAGTATCGTTTGATGTGATCCGTTTCTTCTTATTCTCTCTCGAAATAACCCTTTACTTGACATCACTGGTAGAGTAAGTTTTCCAAATGGGAAATAGTTAGTGACTGAGAACTGAACACACAAGCTGGGGTCCACACTTGATTAAAACCTACTGTAAAAAATCAATATCATCTCGCTTTTTGGGTTCGATTCCCTGCACATGAAAAGTTATTTTCTTTATCGAATAGGTAGGGGGAATGGGCTCTCTAAAACCAAGTAGAAGATGAACTCAACATGAAGAATTGATATGGTACGTGCCTGCGTACCACAGTTTAGGTTGAGTATGGGCTAACCTCATTGTTCCAGTGCAGCCTTGACCACTTTCCATCTGGGTTGGATTGGTGAGGTACTCCATTGCAAGACCTCAACATTGACAATCATGATAGATTTGGATTCACTTACTTTCCTTCCAAGATAGAAAAACAATAAAATAAAATGTTTTTCTCGGCCAAGAGGATTTCTATTTCATAATACTTATATGTAGTATATATCCTACAGAAGTGATATTAGGTCCACTCCCTGATATGATATAAGATCCAAAGTATTTTGAGTGGGCCCCGTAGATATTCTCAGTGGGCGAACGTGTGATTTATAAGCCATGTGGTTGGGAAAAAAGGTCCAATGAGGAAACCTGTTATTTAATCACCCACCCAAAAGTCAGTGTTTATGTAGTCCAAAATGGTCGATACTTTGATTTTTTGGATTCGAGTCCTTAGGGTAAGTAAGGTGGGGTCCAGAGTAATGTGAACACCATCTGTTATTAAATATATATATAAATATATATTCTTTTATTTTATTTTTTTCGTTCGTGTTGTCACACATTACTTTTCCCTGTTAAGAAAAGATTTTCTTTATTTATTCCCATATTCCTTATTTTCATAAGCACGAACTTTTGGGACGACCCAAGCCATTTTCCAAAATAATAAATTCTTTTATTATTTTTTTTAACTATAAATGAGAATTTAAGAAAATATTAAATTTAAGTGTGTTTCTAGTTTAATGTTAAAGTAAATGGAAAGGCCTGCTTGGAACGGATTTGGATATGGGTGCACATGCAGCTTTACCGCTGCTAGTGTCGGCGGTAAAGTTGCATTTGCCAGATTTCCTCCTCTTAGAGAGGAGGAAAACTGGCATTTGCAGCTATACCGCTGCTTCTATCGGCGGTAAAGACGCATTTTCCAGATTTCCTCCGCTCGGAGAGGAGGAAAGCTGGCATCCGCAGCTATACCGCCGATCCATACAGCGGTAATATGTAATTTTAAAGATTTCCTTCCCTCTAAGAGGAGGAAGACCTGCGAACGAATTCCTTTGCCTTTTTTTTACATCTTGGCTGGGTCACGGGTCCGGGCCTTGGTCCACACAATGACGGATGGGCATGTATAATTAACGTTTAAACGATATACTATCAAATCACACAGTAAATCACTTGTTTGGTCAATCTACTTTACTGGTGAAGTAAAGTGAATGGTTAAATACAAAGAGAGAACAAAAGTAAAGGTTTGAAAAAATCAAAAGGCAAGAGAGTAGCTCTTTGAAATTTTATTTTGAGAAGAGTTTTGTTTTGTAAGGGTGATCGTGGACTGGGCCGGCCCGCGTTGGTTCGGCAATGGGGTTTGGGTTATAATAGATGGGCCGTGCTTAGAATTTTTTTATTTAGACTCGGTGGTTGAGATTCGAAATCCTTGCCCGGCCCAAATATTTAAATATAATTGAAAGAGGGGGTGTAGTGATGAGGGGACTCAAACCCATGACCTCTCATATAGGGTGATATGACAAGGCTAGTTGTGCTTAGGGATGTCAATCGGGTCGTGTTAACGAATTCGGGTTGCGGGTCAAACGAATTTGGGTTAGAATCACCTCAACCCAAACACGACCCATTTAGAAAACGGGTCAGAAAACAAAACGCAAACCCAATTCATTTATTTAACGGGTCATACGACACGACCCGTTAACCCGTTAATTTTGAAAAAAATATTCACTACACTTAAAAAGTATCTCTTTTCTAAATCATGGAGCCATACTTTATGTTTTAAGGCTAGGCCCATTTTCTAAGTAAATGTCGTATCTCTTCTGATTAAGTGCAACTTCCACTGAACAAAAGTCATGTCACCCACACTTTGATTTTTTGCATGATAATGTGATGCACACTTGGCGGCATGGCTTTTTGGCGGGTTGTATCGGGTCGTAATGGGTTACCGGGTTTATTCGTTAACGACCCATTAATTTAACGGGTTAACGGGTCCGACCCATTAGCGACCCGAACCCATTAAGGGGTGACCCGAACCCGTTAATATCGTGTGGGTTCGTGTCGTGTTAACGGGTCGTGTGACATTTTGACGGCCCTAGTTGTGCTACAACCTAGGACATTATCGGAATATTTTTTTCTTTTTCTTTTTTTTCTTTTTTTTGTTATAATATGAGTTAAACTCAGGAAATGCCAGGGCTTCACGATTTACAGGCATGCCGGTCTTGGCAAGCAACTTCCGGCCCGACTTGGGCTTAAGCTGGGGTCAGGCTTCTAATTTAGAAGTCGGGCCGGGCGTGGAAATTCCTCGGCCCAGACCAGCCCGTCACATGTACAACCCTGGGTTTTTTTTTTTTTTTCCATTTAGTGGCATGAGGGAGTTTCTTTTTAACTTTTTTTTTGGTTAAAAGGATGAGGTGATTTTTAAAACTTAGTATCGTTTGATGTGATCCGTTTCTTCTTATTCTCTCTCGAAATAACCCTTTACTTGACATCACTGGTAGAGTAAGTTTTCCAAATGGGAAATAGTTAGTGAGTGAGAACTGAACACACAAGCTGGGGTCCACACTTGATTAAAACCTACTGTAAAAAATCAATATCATCTCGCTTTTTGGGTTCGATTCCCTGCACATGAAAAGTTATTTTCTTTATCGAATAGGTAGGGGGAATGGGCTCTCTAAAACCAAGTAGAAGATGAACTCAACATGAAGAATTGATATGGTACGTGCCTGCGTACCTCAGTTTAGGTTGAGTATGGGCTAACCTCATTGTTCCAGTGCAGCCTTGACCACTTTCCATCTGGGTTGGATTGGTGAGGTACTCCATTGCAAGACCTCAACATTGACAATCATGATAGATTTGGATTTACTTACTTTCCTTCCAAGATAGAAAAACAATAAAATAAAATGTTTTTCTCGGCCAAGAGGATTTCTATTTCATAATACTTATATGTAGTATATATCCTACAGAAGTGATATTAGGTCCACTCCCTGATATGATATAAGATCCAAAGTATTTTGAGTGGGCCCCGTAGATATTCTCAGTGGGCGAACGTGTGATTTATAAGCCATGTGGTTGGGAAAAAAGGTTTAATGAGGAAACCTGTTATTTAATCACCCACCCAAAAGTCAGTGTTTATGTAGTCCAAAATGGTCGATACTTTGATTTTTTGGATTCGAGTCCTTAGGGTAAGTAAGGTGGGGTCCAGAGTAATGTGAACACCATCTGTTATTAAATATATATATAAATATATATTCTTTTATTTTATTTTTTTCGTTCGTGTTGTCACACATTACTTTTCCCTGTTAAGAAAAGATTTTCTTTATTTATTCCCATATTCCTTATTTTCATAAGCACGAACTTTTGGGACGACCCAAGCCATTTTCCAAAATAATAAATTCTTTTATTATTTTTTTTAACTATAAATGAGAATTTAAGAAAATATTAAATTTAAGTGTGTTTCTAGTTTAATGTTAAAGTAAATGGAAAGGCCTGCTTGGAACGGATTTGGATATGGGTGCACATGCAGCTTTACCGCTGCTAGTATCGGCGGTAAAGTTGCATTTGCCAGATTTCCTCCTCTTAGAGAGGAGGAAAACTGGCATTTGCAGCTATACCGCTGCTTCTATCGGCGGTAAAGACGCATTTTCCAGATTTCCTCCGCTCGGAGAGGAGGAAAGCTGGCATCCGCAGCTATACCGCCGATCCATACAGCGGTAATATGTAATTTTAAAGATTTCCTTCCCTCTAAGAGGAGGAAGACCTGCGAACGAATTCCTTTGCCTTTTTTTTACATCTTGGCTGGGTCACGGGTCCGGGCCTTGGTCCACACAATGACGGATGGGCATGTATAATTAACGTTTAAACGATATACTATCAAATCACACAGTAAATCACTTGTTTGGTCAATCTACTTTACTGGTGAAGTAAAGTGAATGGTTAAATACAAAGAGAGAACAAAAGTAAAGGTTTGAAAAAATCAAAAGGCAAGAGAGTAGCTCTTTGAAATTTTATTTTGAGAAGAGTTTTGTTTTGTAAGGGTGATCGTGGACTGGGCCGGCCCGCGTTGGTTCGGCAATGGGGTTTGGGTTATAATAGATGGGCCGTGCTTAGAATTTTTTTATTTAGACTCGGTGGTTGAGATTCGAAATCCTTGCCCGGCCCAAATATTTAAATATAATTGTAAGAGAGGGTGTAGTGATGAGGGGACTCAAACCCATGACCTCTCATATAGGGTGATATGACAAGGCTAGTTGTGCTTAGGGATGTCAATCGGGTCGTGTTAACGAATTCGGGTTGCGGGTCAAACGAATTCGGGTTAGAATCACCTCAACCCAAACACGACCCATTTAGAAAACGGGTCAGAAAACAAAACGCAAACCCAATTCATTTATTTAACGGGTCATACGACACGACCCGTTAACCCGTTAATTTTGAAAAAAATATTCACTACACTTAAAAAGTATCTCTTTTCTAAATCATGGAGCCATACTTTATGTTTTAAGGCTAGGCCCATTTTCTAAGTAAATGTCGTATCTCTTCTGATTAAGTGCAACTTCCACTGAACAAAAGTCATGTCACCCACACTTTGATTTTTTGCATGATAATGTGATGCACACTTGGCGGCATGGCTTTTTGGCGGGTTGTATCGGGTCGTAATGGGTTACCGGGTTTATTCGTTAACGACCCATTAATTTAACGGGTTAACGGGTCCGACCCATTAGCGACCCGAACCCATTAAGGGGTGACCCGAACCCGTTAATATCGTGTGGGTTCGTGTCGTGTTAACGGGTCGTGTGACATTTTGACGGCCCTAGTTGTGCTACAACCTAGGACATTATCGGAATATTTTTTTCTTTTTCTTTTTTTTCTTTTTTTTGTTATAATATGAGTTAAACTCAGGAAATGCCAGGGCTTCACGATTTACAGGCATGCCGGTCTTGGCAAGCAACTTCCGGCCCGACTTGGGCTTAAGCTGGGGTCAGGCTTCTAATTTAGAAGTCGGGCCGGGCGTGGAAATTCCTCGGCCCAGACCAGCCCGTCACATGTACAACCCTGGGTTTTTTTTTTTTTTTCCATTTAGTGGCATGAGGGAGTTTCTTTTTAACTTTTTTTTTGGTTAAAAGGATGAGGTGATTTTTAAAACTTAGTATCGTTTGATGTGATCCGTTTCTTCTTATTCTCTCTCGAAATAACCCTTTACTTGACATCACTGGTAGAGTAAGTTTTCCAAATGGGAAATAGTTAGTGAGTGAGAACTGAACACACAAGCTGGGGTCCACACTTGATTAAAACCTACTGTAAAAAATCAATATCATCTCGCTTTTTGGGTTCGATTCCCTGCACATGAAAAGTTATTTTCTTTATCGAATAGGTAGGGGGAATGGGCTCTCTAAAACCAAGTAGAAGATGAACTCAACATGAAGAATTGATATGGTACGTGCCTGCGTACCTCAGTTTAGGTTGAGTATGGGCTAACCTCATTGTTCCAGTGCAGCCTTGACCACTTTCCATCTGGGTTGGATTGGTGAGGTACTCCATTGCAAGACCTCAACATTGACAATCATGATAGATTTGGATTTACTTACTTTCCTTCCAAGATAGAAAAACAATAAAATAAAATGTTTTTCTCGGCCAAGAGGATTTCTATTTCATAATACTTATATGTAGTATATATCCTACAGAAGTGATATTAGGTCCACTCCCTGATATGATATAAGATCCAAAGTATTTTGAGTGGGCCCCGTAGATATTCTCAGTGGGCGAACGTGTGATTTATAAGCCATGTGGTTGGGAAAAAAGGTTTAATGAGGAAACCTGTTATTTAATCACCCACCCAAAAGTCAGTGTTTATGTAGTCCAAAATGGTCGATACTTTGATTTTTTGGATTCGAGTCCTTAGGGTAAGTAAGGTGGGGTCCAGAGTAATGTGAACACCATCTGTTATTAAATATATATATAAATATATATTCTTTTATTTTATTTTTTTCGTTCGTGTTGTCACACATTACTTTTCCCTGTTAAGAAAAGATTTTCTTTATTTATTCCCATATTCCTTATTTTCATAAGCACGAACTTTTGGGACGACCCAAGCCATTTTCCAAAATAATAAATTCTTTTATTATTTTTTTTAACTATAAATGAGAATTTAAGAAAATATTAAATTTAAGTGTGTTTCTAGTTTAATGTTAAAGTAAATGGAAAGGCCTGCTTGGAACGGATTTGGATATGGGTGCACATGCAGCTTTACCGCTGCTAGTATCGGCGGTAAAGTTGCATTTGCCAGATTTCCTCCTCTTAGAGAGGAGGAAAACTGGCATTTGCAGCTATACCGCTGCTTCTATCGGCGGTAAAGACGCATTTTCCAGATTTCCTCCGCTCGGAGAGGAGGAAAGCTGGCATCCGCAGCTATACCGCCGATCCATACAGCGGTAATATGTAATTTTAAAGATTTCCTTCCCTCTAAGAGGAGGAAGACCTGCGAACGAATTCCTTTGCCTTTTTTTTACATCTTGGCTGGGTCACGGGTCCGGGCCTTGGTCCACACAATGACGGATGGGCATGTATAATTAACGTTTAAACGATATACTATCAAATCACACAGTAAATCACTTGTTTGGTCAATCTACTTTACTGGTGAAGTAAAGTGAATGGTTAAATACAAAGAGAGAACAAAAGTAAAGGTTTGAAAAAATCAAAAGGCAAGAGAGTAGCTCTTTGAAATTTTATTTTGAGAAGAGTTTTGTTTTGTAAGGGTGATCGTGGACTGGGCCGGCCCGCGTTGGTTCGGCAATGGGGTTTGGGTTATAATAGATGGGCCGTGCTTAGAATTTTTTTATTTAGACTCGGTGGTTGAGATTCGAAATCCTTGCCCGGCCCAAATATTTAAATATAATTGTAAGAGAGGGTGTAGTGATGAGGGGACTCAAACCCATGACCTCTCATATAGGGTGATATGACAAGGCTAGTTGTGCTTAGGGATGTCAATCGGGTCGTGTTAACGAATTCGGGTTGCGGGTCAAACGAATTCGGGTTAGAATCACCTCAACCCAAACACGACCCATTTAGAAAACGGGTCAGAAAACAAAACGCAAACCCAATTCATTTATTTAACGGGTCATACGACACGACCCGTTAACCCGTTAATTTTGAAAAAAATATTCACTACACTTAAAAAGTATCTCTTTTCTAAATCATGGAGCCATACTTTATGTTTTAAGGCTAGGCCCATTTTCTAAGTAAATGTCGTATCTCTTCTGATTAAGTGCAACTTCCACTGAACAAAAGTCATGTCACCCACACTTTGATTTTTTGCATGATAATGTGATGCACACTTGGCGGCATGGCTTTTTGGCGGGTTGTATCGGGTCGTAATGGGTTACTGGGTTTATTCGTTAACGACCCATTAATTTAACGGGTTAACGGGTCCGACCCATTAGCGACCCGAACCCATTAAGGGGTGACCCGAACCCGTTAATATCGTGTGGGTTCGTGTCGTGTTAACGGGTCGTGTGACATTTTGACGGCCCTAGTTGTGCTACAACCTAGGACATTATCGGAATATTTTTTTCTTTTTCTTTTTTTTCTTTTTTTTGTTATAATATGAGTTAAACTCAGGAAATGCCAGGGCTTCACGATTTACAGGCATGCCGGTCTTGGCAAGCAACTTCCGGCCCGACTTGGGCTTAAGCTGGGGTCAGGCTTCTAATTTAGAAGTCGGGCCGGGCGTGGAAATTCCTCGGCCCAGACCAGCCCGTCACATGTACAACCCTGGGTTTTTTTTTTTTTTTTCCATTTAGTGGCATGAGGGAGTTTCTTTTTAACTTTTTTTTTGGTTAAAAGGATGAGGTGATTTTTAAAACTTAGTATCGTTTGATGTGATCCGTTTCTTCTTATTCTCTCTCGAAATAACCCTTTACTTGACATCACTGGTAGAGTAAGTTTTCCAAATGGGAAATAGTTAGTGAGTGAGAACTGAACACACAAGCTGGGGTCCACACTTGATTAAAACCTACTGTAAAAAATCAATATCATCTCGCTTTTTGGGTTCGATTCCCTGCACATGAAAAGTTATTTTCTTTATCGAATAGGTAGGGGGAATGGGCTCTCTAAAACCAAGTAGAAGATGAACTCAACATGAAGAATTGATATGGTACGTGCCTGCGTACCTCAGTTTAGGTTGAGTATGGGCTAACCTCATTGTTCCAGTGCAGCCTTGACCACTTTCCATCTGGGTTGGATTGGTGAGGTACTCCATTGCAAGACCTCAACATTGACAATCATGATAGATTTGGATTTACTTACTTTCCTTCCAAGATAGAAAAACAATAAAATAAAATGTTTTTCTCGGCCAAGAGGATTTCTATTTCATAATACTTATATGTAGTATATATCCTACAGAAGTGATATTAGGTCCACTCCCTGATATGATATAAGATCCAAAGTATTTTGAGTGGGCCCCGTAGATATTCTCAGTGGGCGAACGTGTGATTTATAAGCCATGTGGTTGGGAAAAAAGGTTTAATGAGGAAACCTGTTATTTAATCACCCACCCAAAAGTCAGTGTTTATGTAGTCCAAAATGGTCGATACTTTGATTTTTTGGATTCGAGTCCTTAGGGTAAGTAAGGTGGGGTCCAGAGTAATGTGAACACCATCTGTTATTAAATATATATATAAATATATATTCTTTTATTTTATTTTTTTCGTTCGTGTTGTCACACATTACTTTTCCCTGTTAAGAAAAGATTTTCTTTATTTATTCCCATATTCCTTATTTTCATAAGCACGAACTTTTGGGACGACCCAAGCCATTTTCCAAAATAATAAATTCTTTTATTATTTTTTTTAACTATAAATGAGAATTTAAGAAAATATTAAATTTAAGTGTGTTTCTAGTTTAATGTTAAAGTAAATGGAAAGGCCTGCTTGGAACGGATTTGGATATGGGTGCACATGCAGCTTTACCGCTGCTAGTATCGGCGGTAAAGTTGCATTTGCCAGATTTCCTCCTCTTAGAGAGGAGGAAAACTGGCATTTGCAGCTATACCGCTGCTTCTATCGGCGGTAAAGACGCATTTTCCAGATTTCCTCCGCTCGGAGAGGAGGAAAGCTGGCATCCGCAGCTATACCGCCGATCCATACAGCGGTAATATGTAATTTTAAAGATTTCCTTCCCTCTAAGAGGAGGAAGACCTGCGAACGAATTCCTTTGCCTTTTTTTTACATCTTGGCTGGGTCACGGGTCCGGGCCTTGGTCCACACAATGACGGATGGGCATGTATAATTAACGTTTAAACGATATACTATCAAATCACACAGTAAATCACTTGTTTGGTCAATCTACTTTACTGGTGAAGTAAAGTGAATGGTTAAATACAAAGAGAGAACAAAAGTAAAGGTTTGAAAAAATCAAAAGGCAAGAGAGTAGCTCTTTGAAATTTTATTTTGAGAAGAGTTTTGTTTTGTAAGGGTGATCGTGGACTGGGCCGGCCCGCGTTGGTTCGGCAATGGGGTTTGGGTTATAATAGATGGGCCGTGCTTAGAATTTTTTTATTTAGACTCGGTGGTTGAGATTCGAAATCCTTGCCCGGCCCAAATATTTAAATATAATTGTAAGAGAGGGTGTAGTGATGAGGGGACTCAAACCCATGACCTCTCATATAGGGTGATATGACAAGGCTAGTTGTGCTTAGGGATGTCAATCGGGTCGTGTTAACGAATTCGGGTTGCGGGTCAAACGAATTTGGGTTAGAATCACCTCAACCCAAACACGACCCATTTAGAAAACGGGTCAGAAAACAAAACGCAAACCCAATTCATTTATTTAACGGGTCATACGACACGACCCGTTAACCCGTTAATTTTGAAAAAAATATTCACTACACTTAAAAAGTATCTCTTTTCTAAATCATGGAGCCATACTTTATGTTTTAAGGCTAGGCCCATTTTCTAAGTAAATGTCGTATCTCTTCTGATTAAGTGCAACTTCCACTGAACAAAAGTCATGTCACCCACACTTTGATTTTTTGCATGATAATGTGATGCACACTTGGCGGCATGGCTTTTTGGCGGGTTGTATCGGGTCGTAATGGGTTACCGGGTTTATTCGTTAACGACCCATTAATTTAACGGGTTAACGGGTCCGACCCATTAGCGACCCGAACCCATTAAGGGGTGACCCGAACCCGTTAATATCGTGTGGGTTCGTGTCGTGTTAACGGGTCGTGTGACATTTTGACGGCCCTAGTTGTGCTACAACCTAGGACATTATCGGAATATTTTTTTCTTTTTCTTTTTTTTCTTTTTTTTGTTATAATATGAGTTAAACTCAGGAAATGCCAGGGCTTCACGATTTACAGGCATGCCGGTCTTGGCAAGCAACTTCCGGCCCGACTTGGGCTTAAGCTGGGGTCAGGCTTCTAATTTAGAAGTCGGGCCGGGCGTGGAAATTCCTCGGCCCAGACCAGCCCGTCACATGTACAACCCTGGGTTTTTTTTTTTTTTTCCATTTAGTGGCATGAGGGAGTTTCTTTTTAACTTTTTTTTTGGTTAAAAGGATGAGGTGATTTTTAAAACTTAGTATCGTTTGATGTGATCCGTTTCTTCTTATTCTCTCTCGAAATAACCCTTTACTTGACATCACTGGTAGAGTAAGTTTTCCAAATGGGAAATAGTTAGTGAGTGAGAACTGAACACACAAGCTGGGGTCCACACTTGATTAAAACCTACTGTAAAAAATCAATATCATCTCGCTTTTTGGGTTCGATTCCCTGCACATGAAAAGTTATTTTCTTTATCGAATAGGTAGGGGGAATGGGCTCTCTAAAACCAAGTAGAAGATGAACTCAACATGAAGAATTGATATGGTACGTGCCTGCGTACCTCAGTTTAGGTTGAGTATGGGCTAACCTCATTGTTCCAGTGCAGCCTTGACCACTTTCCATCTGGGTTGGATTGGTGAGGTACTCCATTGCAAGACCTCAACATTGACAATCATGATAGATTTGGATTTACTTACTTTCCTTCCAAGATAGAAAAACAATAAAATAAAATGTTTTTCTCGGCCAAGAGGATTTCTATTTCATAATACTTATATGTAGTATATATCCTACAGAAGTGATATTAGGTCCACTCCCTGATATGATATAAGATCCAAAGTATTTTGAGTGGGCCCCGTAGATATTCTCAGTGGGCGAACGTGTGATTTATAAGCCATGTGGTTGGGAAAAAAGGTTTAATGAGGAAACCTGTTATTTAATCACCCACCCAAAAGTCAGTGTTTATGTAGTCCAAAATGGTCGATACTTTGATTTTTTGGATTCGAGTCCTTAGGGTAAGTAAGGTGGGGTCCAGAGTAATGTGAACACCATCTGTTATTAAATATATATATAAATATATATTCTTTTATTTTATTTTTTTCGTTCGTGTTGTCACACATTACTTTTCCCTGTTAAGAAAAGATTTTCTTTATTTATTCCCATATTCCTTATTTTCATAAGCACGAACTTTTGGGACGACCCAAGCCATTTTCCAAAATAATAAATTCTTTTATTATTTTTTTTAACTATAAATGAGAATTTAAGAAAATATTAAATTTAAGTGTGTTTCTAGTTTAATGTTAAAGTAAATGGAAAGGCCTGCTTGGAACGGATTTGGATATGGGTGCACATGCAGCTTTACCGCTGCTAGTATCGGCGGTAAAGTTGCATTTGCCAGATTTCCTCCTCTTAGAGAGGAGGAAAACTGGCATTTGCAGCTATACCGCTGCTTCTATCGGCGGTAAAGACGCATTTTCCAGATTTCCTCCGCTCGGAGAGGAGGAAAGCTGGCATCCGCAGCTATACCGCCGATCCATACAGCGGTAATATGTAATTTTAAAGATTTCCTTCCCTCTAAGAGGAGGAAGACCTGCGAACGAATTCCTTTGCCTTTTTTTTACATCTTGGCTGGGTCACGGGTCCGGGCCTTGGTCCACACAATGACGGATGGGCATGTATAATTAACGTTTAAACGATATACTATCAAATCACACAGTAAATCACTTGTTTGGTCAATCTACTTTACTGGTGAAGTAAAGTGAATGGTTAAATACAAAGAGAGAACAAAAGTAAAGGTTTGAAAAAATCAAAAGGCAAGAGAGTAGCTCTTTGAAATTTTATTTTGAGAAGAGTTTTGTTTTGTAAGGGTGATCGTGGACTGGGCCGGCCCGCGTTGGTTCGGCAATGGGGTTTGGGTTATAATAGATGGGCCGTGCTTAGAATTTTTTTATTTAGACTCGGTGGTTGAGATTCGAAATCCTTGCCCGGCCCAAATATTTAAATATAATTGTAAGAGAGGGTGTAGTGATGAGGGGACTCAAACCCATGACCTCTCATATAGGGTGATATGACAAGGCTAGTTGTGCTTAGGGATGTCAATCGGGTCGTGTTAACGAATTCGGGTTGCGGGTCAAACGAATTTGGGTTAGAATCACCTCAACCCAAACACGACCCATTTAGAAAACGGGTCAGAAAACAAAACGCAAACCCAATTCATTTATTTAACGGGTCATACGACACGACCCGTTAACCCGTTAATTTTGAAAAAAATATTCACTACACTTAAAAAGTATCTCTTTTCTAAATCATGGAGCCATACTTTATGTTTTAAGGCTAGGCCCATTTTCTAAGTAAATGTCGTATCTCTTCTGATTAAGTGCAACTTCCACTGAACAAAAGTCATGTCACCCACACTTTGATTTTTTGCATGATAATGTGATGCACACTTGGCGGCATGGCTTTTTGGCGGGTTGTATCGGGTCGTAATGGGTTACCGGGTTTATTCGTTAACGACCCATTAATTTAACGGGTTAACGGGTCCGACCCATTAGCGACCCGAACCCATTAAGGGGTGACCCGAACCCGTTAATATCGTGTGGGTTCGTGTCGTGTTAACGGGTCGTGTGACATTTTGACGGCCCTAGTTGTGCTACAACCTAGGACATTATCGGAATATTTTTTTCTTTTTCTTTTTTTTCTTTTTTTTGTTATAATATGAGTTAAACTCAGGAAATGCCAGGGCTTCACGATTTACAGGCATGCCGGTCTTGGCAAGCAACTTCCGGCCCGACTTGGGCTTAAGCTGGGGTCAGGCTTCTAATTTAGAAGTCGGGCCGGGCGTGGAAATTCCTCGGCCCAGACCAGCCCGTCACATGTACAACCCTGGGTTTTTTTTTTTTTTTCCATTTAGTGGCATGAGGGAGTTTCTTTTTAACTTTTTTTTTGGTTAAAAGGATGAGGTGATTTTTAAAACTTAGTATCGTTTGATGTGATCCGTTTCTTCTTATTCTCTCTCGAAATAACCCTTTACTTGACATCACTGGTAGAGTAAGTTTTCCAAATGGGAAATAGTTAGTGAGTGAGAACTGAACACACAAGCTGGGGTCCACACTTGATTAAAACCTACTGTAAAAAATCAATATCATCTCGCTTTTTGGGTTCGATTCCCTGCACATGAAAAGTTATTTTCTTTATCGAATAGGTAGGGGGAATGGGCTCTCTAAAACCAAGTAGAAGATGAACTCAACATGAAGAATTGATATGGTACGTGCCTGCGTACCTCAGTTTAGGTTGAGTATGGGCTAACCTCATTGTTCCAGTGCAGCCTTGACCACTTTCCATCTGGGTTGGATTGGTGAGGTACTCCATTGCAAGACCTCAACATTGACAATCATGATAGATTTGGATTTACTTACTTTCCTTCCAAGATAGAAAAACAATAAAATAAAATGTTTTTCTCGGCCAAGAGGATTTCTATTTCATAATACTTATATGTAGTATATATCCTACAGAAGTGATATTAGGTCCACTCCCTGATATGATATAAGATCCAAAGTATTTTGAGTGGGCCCCGTAGATATTCTCAGTGGGCGAACGTGTGATTTATAAGCCATGTGGTTGGGAAAAAAGGTTTAATGAGGAAACCTGTTATTTAATCACCCACCCAAAAGTCAGTGTTTATGTAGTCCAAAATGGTCGATACTTTGATTTTTTGGATTCGAGTCCTTAGGGTAAGTAAGGTGGGGTCCAGAGTAATGTGAACACCATCTGTTATTAAATATATATATAAATATATATTCTTTATTTTATTTTTTTCGTTCGTGTTGTCACACATTACTTTTCCCTGTTAAGAAAAGATTTTCTTTATTTATTCCCATATTCCTTATTTTCATAAGCACGAACTTTTGGGACGACCCAAGCCATTTTCCAAAATAATAAATTCTTTTATTATTTTTTTTAACTATAAATGAGAATTTAAGAAAATATTAAATTTAAGTGTGTTTCTAGTTTAATGTTAAAGTAAATGGAAAGGCCTGCTTGGAACGGATTTGGATATGGGTGCACATGCAGCTTTACCGCTGCTAGTATCGGCGGTAAAGTTGCATTTGCCAGATTTCCTCCTCTTAGAGAGGAGGAAAACTGGCATTTGCAGCTATACCGCTGCTTCTATCGGCGGTAAAGACGCATTTTCCAGATTTCCTCCGCTCGGAGAGGAGGAAAGCTGGCATCCGCAGCTATACCGCCGATCCATACAGCGGTAATATGTAATTTTAAAGATTTCCTTCCCTCTAAGAGGAGGAAGACCTGCGAACGAATTCCTTTGCCTTTTTTTTACATCTTGGCTGGGTCACGGGTCCGGGCCTTGGTCCACACAATGACGGATGGGCATGTATAATTAACGTTTAAACGATATACTATCAAATCACACAGTAAATCACTTGTTTGGTCAATCTACTTTACTGGTGAAGTAAAGTGAATGGTTAAATACAAAGAGAGAACAAAAGTAAAGGTTTGAAAAAATCAAAAGGCAAGAGAGTAGCTCTTTGAAATTTTATTTTGAGAAGAGTTTTGTTTTGTAAGGGTGATCGTGGACTGGGCCGGCCCGCGTTGGTTCGGCAATGGGGTTTGGGTTATAATAGATGGGCCGTGCTTAGAATTTTTTTATTTAGACTCGGTGGTTGAGATTCGAAATCCTTGCCCGGCCCAAATATTTAAATATAATTGTAAGAGAGGGTGTAGTGATGAGGGGACTCAAACCCATGACCTCTCATATAGGGTGATATGACAAGGCTAGTTGTGCTTAGGGATGTCAATCGGGTCGTGTTAACGAATTCGGGTTGCGGGTCAAACGAATTTGGGTTAGAATCACCTCAACCCAAACACGACCCATTTAGAAAACGGGTCAGAAAACAAAACGCAAACCCAATTCATTTATTTAACGGGTCATACGACACGACCCGTTAACCCGTTAATTTTGAAAAAAATATTCACTACACTTAAAAAGTATCTCTTTTCTAAATCATGGAGCCATACTTTATGTTTTAAGGCTAGGCCCATTTTCTAAGTAAATGTCGTATCTCTTCTGATTAAGTGCAACTTCCACTGAACAAAAGTCATGTCACCCACACTTTGATTTTTTGCATGATAATGTGATGCACACTTGGCGGCATGGCTTTTTGGCGGGTTGTATCGGGTCGTAATGGGTTACCGGGTTTATTCGTTAACGACCCATTAATTTAACGGGTTAACGGGTCCGACCCATTAGCGACCCGAACCCATTAAGGGGTGACCCGAACCCGTTAATATCGTGTGGGTTCGTGTCGTGTTAACGGGTCGTGTGACATTTTGACGGCCCTAGTTGTGCTACAACCTAGGACATTATCGGAATATTTTTTTCTTTTTCTTTTTTTTCTTTTTTTTGTTATAATATGAGTTAAACTCAGGAAATGCCAGGGCTTCACGATTTACAGGCATGCCGGTCTTGGCAAGCAACTTCCGGCCCGACTTGGGCTTAAGCTGGGGTCAGGCTTCTAATTTAGAAGTCGGGCCGGGCGTCGAAATTCCTCGGCCCAGACCAGCCCGTCACATGTACAACCCTGGGTTTTTTTTTTTTTTTCCATTTAGTGGCATGAGGGAGTTTCTTTTTAACTTTTTTTTTGGTTAAAAGGATGAGGTGATTTTTAAAACTTAGTATCGTTTGATGTGATCCGTTTCTTCTTATTCTCTCTCGAAATAACCCTTTACTTGACATCACTGGTAGAGTAAGTTTTCCAAATGGGAAATAGTTAGTGAGTGAGAACTGAACACACAAGCTGGGGTCCACACTTGATTAAAACCTACTGTAAAAAATCAATATCATCTCGCTTTTTGGGTTCGATTCCCTGCACATGAAAAGTTATTTTCTTTATCGAATAGGTAGGGGGAATGGGCTCTCTAAAACCAAGTAGAAGATGAACTCAACATGAAGAATTGATATGGTACGTGCCTGCGTACCTCAGTTTAGGTTGAGTATGGGCTAACCTCATTGTTCCAGTGCAGCCTTGACCACTTTCCATCTGGGTTGGATTGGTGAGGTACTCCATTGCAAGACCTCAACATTGACAATCATGATAGATTTGGATTTACTTACTTTCCTTCCAAGATAGAAAAACAATAAAATAAAATGTTTTTCTCGGCCAAGAGGATTTCTATTTCATAATACTTATATGTAGTATATATCCTACAGAAGTGATATTAGGTCCACTCCCTGATATGATATAAGATCCAAAGTATTTTGAGTGGGCCCCGTAGATATTCTCAGTGGGCGAACGTGTGATTTATAAGCCATGTGGTTGGGAAAAAAGGTCCAATGAGGAAACCTGTTATTTAATCACCCACCCAAAAGTCAGTGTTTATGTAGTCCAAAATGGTCGATACTTTGATTTTTTGGATTCGAGTCCTTAGGGTAAGTAAGGTGGGGTCCAGAGTAATGTGAACACCATCTGTTATTAAATATATATATAAATATATATTCTTTTATTTTATTTTTTTCGTTCGTGTTGTCACACATTACTTTTCCCTGTTAAGAAAAGATTTTCTTTATTTATTCCCATATTCCATATTTTCATAAGCACGAACTTTTGGGACGACCCAAGCCATTTTCCAAAATAATAAATTCTTTTATTATTTTTTTTAACTATAAATGAGAATTTAAGAAAATATTAAATTTAAGTGTGTTTCTAGTTTAATGTTAAAGTAAATGGAAAGGCCTGCTTGGAACGGATTTGGATATGGGTGCACATGCAGCTTTACCGCTGCTAGTATCGGCGGTAAAGTTGCATTTGCCAGATTTCCTCCTCTTAGAGAGGAGGAAAACTGGCATTTGCAGCTATACCGCTGCTTCTATCGGCGGTAAAGACGCATTTTCCAGATTTCCTCCGCTCGGAGAGGAGGAAAGCTGGCATCCGCAGCTATACCGCCGATCCATACAGCGGTAATATGTAATTTTAAAGATTTCCTTCCCTCTAAGAGGAGGAAGACCTGCGAACGAATTCCTTTGCCTTTTTTTTACATCTTGGCTGGGTCACGGGTCCGGGCCTTGGTCCACACAATGACGGATGGGCATGTATAATTAACGTTTAAACGATATACTATCAAATCACACAGTAAATCACTTGTTTGGTCAATCTACTTTACTGGTGAAGTAAAGTGAATGGTTAAATACAAAGAGAGAACAAAAGTAAAGGTTTGAAAAAATCAAAAGGCAAGAGAGTAGCTCTTTGAAATTTTATTTTGAGAAGAGTTTTGTTTTGTAAGGGTGATCGTGGACTGGGCCGGCCCGCGTTGGTTCGGCAATGGGGTTTGGGTTATAATAGATGGGCCGTGCTTAGAATTTTTTTATTTAGACTCGGTGGTTGAGATTCGAAATCCTTGCCCGGCCCAAATATTTAAATATAATTGTAAGAGAGGGTGTAGTGATGAGGGGACTCAAACCCATGACCTCTCATATAGGGTGATATGACAAGGCTAGTTGTGCTTAGGGATGTCAATCGGGTCGTGTTAACGAATTCGGGTTGCGGGTCAAACGAATTTGGGTTAGAATCACCTCAACCCAAACACGACCCATTTAGAAAACGGGTCAGAAAACAAAACGCAAACCCAATTCATTTATTTAACGGGTCATACGACACGACCCGTTAACCCGTTAATTTTGAAAAAAATATTCACTACACTTAAAAAGTATCTCTTTTCTAAATCATGGAGCCATACTTTATGTTTTAAGGCTAGGCCCATTTTCTAAGTAAATGTCGTATCTCTTCTGATTAAGTGCAACTTCCACTGAACAAAAGTCATGTCACCCACACTTTGATTTTTTGCATGATAATGTGATGCACACTTGGCGGCATGGCTTTTTGGCGGGTTGTATCGGGTCGTAATGGGTTACCGGGTTTATTCGTTAACGACCCATTAATTTAACGGGTTAACGGGTCCGACCCATTAGCGACCCGAACCCATTAAGGGGTGACCCGAACCCGTTAATATCGTGTGGGTTCGTGTCGTGTTAACGGGTCGTGTGACATTTTGACGGCCCTAGTTGTGCTACAACCTAGGACATTATCGGAATATTTTTTTCTTTTTCTTTTTTTTCTTTTTTTTGTTATAATATGAGTTAAACTCAGGAAATGCCAGGGCTTCACGATTTACAGGCATGCCGGTCTTGGCAAGCAACTTCCGGCCCGACTTGGGCTTAAGCTGGGGTCAGGCTTCTAATTTAGAAGTCGGGCCGGGCGTGGAAATTCCTCGGCCCAGACCAGCCCGTCACATGTACAACCCTGGGTTTTTTTTTTTTTTTTCCATTTAGTGGCATGAGGGAGTTTCTTTTTAACTTTTTTTTTGGTTAAAAGGATGAGGTGATTTTTAAAACTTAGTATCGTTTGATGTGATCCGTTTCTTCTTATTCTCTCTCGAAATAACCCTTTACTTGACATCACTGGTAGAGTAAGTTTTCCAAATGGGAAATAGTTAGTGAGTGAGAACTGAACACACAAGCTGGGGTCCACACTTGATTAAAACCTACTGTAAAAAATCAATATCATCTCGCTTTTTGGGTTCGATTCCCTGCACATGAAAAGTTATTTTCTTTATCGAATAGGTAGGGGGAATGGGCTCTCTAAAACCAAGTAGAAGATGAACTCAACATGAAGAATTGATATGGTACGTGCCTGCGTACCTCAGTTTAGGTTGAGTATGGGCTAACCTCATTGTTCCAGTGCAGCCTTGACCACTTTCCATCTGGGTTGGATTGGTGAGGTACTCCATTGCAAGACCTCAACATTGACAATCATGATAGATTTGGATTTACTTACTTTCCTTCCAAGATAGAAAAACAATAAAATAAAATGTTTTTCTCGGCCAAGAGGATTTCTATTTCATAATACTTATATGTAGTATATATCCTACAGAAGTGATATTAGGTCCACTCCCTGATATGATATAAGATCCAAAGTATTTTGAGTGGGCCCCGTAGATATTCTCAGTGGGCGAACGTGTGATTTATAAGCCATGTGGTTGGGAAAAAAGGTTTAATGAGGAAACCTGTTATTTAATCACCCACCCAAAAGTCAGTGTTTATGTAGTCCAAAATGGTCGATACTTTGATTTTTTGGATTCGAGTCCTTAGGGTAAGTAAGGTGGGGTCCAGAGTAATGTGAACACCATCTGTTATTAAATATATATATAAATATATATTCTTTTATTTTATTTTTTTCGTTCGTGTTGTCACACATTACTTTTCCCTGTTAAGAAAAGATTTTCTTTATTTATTCCCATATTCCTTATTTTCATAAGCACGAACTTTTGGGACGACCCAAGCCATTTTCCAAAATAATAAATTCTTTTATTATTTTTTTTAACTATAAATGAGAATTTAAGAAAATATTAAATTTAAGTGTGTTTCTAGTTTAATGTTAAAGTAAATGGAAAGGCCTGCTTGGAACGGATTTGGATATGGGTGCACATGCAGCTTTACCGCTGCTAGTATCGGCGGTAAAGTTGCATTTGCCAGATTTCCTCCTCTTAGAGAGGAGGAAAACTGGCATTTGCAGCTATACCGCTGCTTCTATCGGCGGTAAAGACGCATTTTCCAGATTTCCTCCGCTCGGAGAGGAGGAAAGCTGGCATCCGCAGCTATACCGCCGATCCATACAGCGGTAATATGTAATTTTAAAGATTTCCTTCCCTCTAAGAGGAGGAAGACCTGCGAACGAATTCCTTTGCCTTTTTTTTACATCTTGGCTGGGTCACGGGTCCGGGCCTTGGTCCACACAATGACGGATGGGCATGTATAATTAACGTTTAAACGATATACTATCAAATCACACAGTAAATCACTTGTTTGGTCAATCTACTTTACTGGTGAAGTAAAGTGAATGGTTAAATACAAAGAGAGAACAAAAGTAAAGGTTTGAAAAAATCAAAAGGCAAGAGAGTAGCTCTTTGAAATTTTATTTTGAGAAGAGTTTTGTTTTGTAAGGGTGATCGTGGACTGGGCCGGCCCGCGTTGGTTCGGCAATGGGGTTTGGGTTATAATAGATGGGCCGTGCTTAGAATTTTTTTATTTAGACTCGGTGGTTGAGATTCGAAATCCTTGCCCGGCCCAAATATTTAAATATAATTGTAAGAGAGGGTGTAGTGATGAGGGGACTCAAACCCATGACCTCTCATATAGGGTGATATGACAAGGCTAGTTGTGCTTAGGGATGTCAATCGGGTCGTGTTAACGAATTCGGGTTGCGGGTCAAACGAATTTGGGTTAGAATCACCTCAACCCAAACACGACCCATTTAGAAAACGGGTCAGAAAACAAAACGCAAACCCAATTCATTTATTTAACGGGTCATACGACACGACCCGTTAACCCGTTAATTTTGAAAAAAATATTCACTACACTTAAAAAGTATCTCTTTTCTAAATCATGGAGCCATACTTTATGTTTTAAGGCTAGGCCCATTTTCTAAGTAAATGTCGTATCTCTTCTGATTAAGTGCAACTTCCACTGAACAAAAGTCATGTCACCCACACTTTGATTTTTTGCATGATAATGTGATGCACACTTGGCGGCATGGCTTTTTGGCGGGTTGTATCGGGTCGTAATGGGTTACCGGGTTTATTCGTTAACGACCCATTAATTTAACGGGTTAACGGGTCCGACCCATTAGCGACCCGAACCCATTAAGGGGTGACCCGAACCCGTTAATATCGTGTGGGTTCGTGTCGTGTTAACGGGTCGTGTGACATTTTGACGGCCCTAGTTGTGCTACAACCTAGGACATTATCGGAATATTTTTTTCTTTTTCTTTTTTTTCTTTTTTTTGTTATAATATGAGTTAAACTCAGGAAATGCCAGGGCTTCACGATTTACAGGCATGCCGGTCTTGGCAAGCAACTTCCGGCCCGACTTGGGCTTAAGCTGGGGTCAGGCTTCTAATTTAGAAGTCGGGCCGGGCGTGGAAATTCCTCGGCCCAGACCAGCCCGTCACATGTACAGCCCTGGGTTTTTTTTTTTTTTTTCCATTTAGTGGCATGAGGGAGTTTCTTTTTAACTTTTTTTTTGGTTAAAAGGATGAGGTGATTTTTAAAACTTAGTATCGTTTGATGTGATCCGTTTCTTCTTATTCTCTCTCGAAATAACCCTTTACTTGACATCACTGGTAGAGTAAGTTTTCCAAATGGGAAATAGTTAGTGAGTGAGAACTGAACACACAAGCTGGGGTCCACACTTGATTAAAACCTACTGTAAAAAATCAATATCATCTCGCTTTTTGGGTTCGATTCCCTGCACATGAAAAGTTATTTTCTTTATCGAATAGGTAGGGGGAATGGGCTCTCTAAAACCAAGTAGAAGATGAACTCAACATGAAGAATTGATATGGTACGTGCCTGCGTACCTCAGTTTAGGTTGAGTATGGGCTAACCTCATTGTTCCAGTGCAGCCTTGACCACTTTCCATCTGGGTTGGATTGGTGAGGTACTCCATTGCAAGACCTCAACATTGACAATCATGATAGATTTGGATTTACTTACTTTCCTTCCAAGATAGAAAAACAATAAAATAAAATGTTTTTCTCGGCCAAGAGGATTTCTATTTCATAATACTTATATGTAGTATATATCCTACAGAAGTGATATTAGGTCCACTCCCTGATATGATATAAGATCCAAAGTATTTTGAGTGGGCCCCGTAGATATTCTCAGTGGGCGAACGTGTGATTTATAAGCCATGTGGTTGGGAAAAATGGTTTAATGAGGAAACCTGTTATTTAATCACCCACCCAAAAGTCAGTGTTTATGTAGTCCAAAATGGTCGATACTTTGATTTTTTGGATTCGAGTCCTTAGGGTAAGTAAGGTGGGGTCCAGAGTAATGTGAACACCATCTGTTATTAAATATATATATATAAATATATATTCTTTTATTTTATTTTTTTCGTTCGTGTTGTCACACATTACTTTTCCCTGTTAAGAAAAGATTTTCTTTATTTATTCCCATATTCCTTATTTTCATAAGCACGAACTTTTGGGACGACCCAAGCCATTTTCCAAAATAATAAATTCTTTTATTATTTTTTTTAACTATAAATGAGAATTTAAGAAAATATTAAATTTAAGTGTGTTTCTAGTTTAATGTTAAAGTAAATGGAAAGGCCTGCTTGGAACGGATTTGGATATGGGTGCACATGCAGCTTTACCGCTGCTAGTATCGGCGGTAAAGTTGCATTTGCCAGATTTCCTCCTCTTACAGAGGAGGAAAACTGGCATTTGCAGCTATACCGCTGCTTCTATCGGCGGTAAAGACGCATTTTCCAGATTTCCTCCGCTCGGAGAGGAGGAAAGCTGGCATCCGCAGCTATACCGCCGATCCATACAGCGGTAATATGTAATTTTAAAGATTTCCTTCCCTCTAAGAGGAGGAAGACCTGCGAACGAATTCCTTTGCCTTTTTTTTACATCTTGGCTGGGTCACGGGTCCGGGCCTTGGTCCACACAATGACGGATGGGCATGTATAATTAACGTTTAAACGATATACTATCAAATCACACAGTAAATCACTTGTTTGGTCAATCTACTTTACTGGTGAAGTAAAGTGAATGGTTAAATACAAAGAGAGAACAAAAGTAAAGGTTTGAAAAAATCAAAAGGCAAGAGAGTAGCTCTTTGAAATTTTATTTTGAGAAGAGTTTTGTTTTGTAAGGGTGATCGTGGACTGGGCCGGCCCGCGTTGGTTCGGCAATGGGGTTTGGGTTATAATAGATGGGCCGTGCTTAGAATTTTTTTATTTAGACTCGGTGGTTGAGATTCGAAATCCTTGCCCGGCCCAAATATTTAAATATAATTGTAAGAGAGGGTGTAGTGATGAGGGGACTCAAACCCATGACCTCTCATATAGGGTGATATGACAAGGCTAGTTGTGCTTAGGGATGTCAATCGGGTCGTGTTAACGAATTCGGGTTGCGGGTCAAACGAATTTGGGTTAGAATCACCTCAACCCAAACACGACCCATTTAGAAAACGGGTCAGAAAACAAAACGCAAACCCAATTCATTTATTTAACGGGTCATACGACACGACCCGTTAACCCGTTAATTTTGAAAAAAATATTCACTACACTTAAAAAGTATCTCTTTTCTAAATCATGGAGCCATACTTTATGTTTTAAGGCTAGGCCCATTTTCTAAGTAAATGTCGTATCTCTTCTGATTAAGTGCAACTTCCACTGAACAAAAGTCATGTCACCCACACTTTGATTTTTTGCATGATAATGTGATGCACACTTGGCGGCATGGCTTTTTGGCGGGTTGTATCGGGTCGTAATGGGTTACCGGGTTTATTCGTTAACGACCCATTAATTTAACGGGTTAACGGGTCCGACCCATTAGCGACCCGAACCCATTAAGGGGTGACCCGAACCCGTTAATATCGTGTGGGTTCGTGTCGTGTTAACGGGTCGTGTGACATTTTGACGGCCCTAGTTGTGCTACAACCTAGGACATTATCGGAATATTTTTTTCTTTTTCTTTTTTTTCTTTTTTTTGTTATAATATGAGTTAAACTCAGGAAATGCCAGGGCTTCACGATTTACAGGCATGCCGGTCTTGGCAAGCAACTTCCGGCCCGACTTGGGCTTAAGCTGGGGTCAGGCTTCTAATTTAGAAGTCGGGCCGGGCGTGGAAATTCCTCGGCCCAGACCAGCCCGTCACATGTACAACCCTGGGTTTTTTTTTTTTTTTCCATTTAGTGGCATGAGGGAGTTTCTTTTTAACTTTTTTTTTGGTTAAAAGGATGAGGTGATTTTTAAAACTTAGTATCGTTTGATGTGATCCGTTTCTTCTTATTCTCTCTCGAAATAACCCTTTACTTGACATCACTGGTAGAGTAAGTTTTCCAAATGGGAAATAGTTAGTGAGTGAGAACTGAACACACAAGCTGGGGTCCACACTTGATTAAAACCTACTGTAAAAAATCAATATCATCTCGCTTTTTGGGTTCGATTCCCTGCACATGAAAAGTTATTTTCTTTATCGAATAGGTAGGGGGAATGGGCTCTCTAAAACCAAGTAGAAGATGAACTCAACATGAAGAATTGATATGGTACGTGCCTGCGTACCTCAGTTTAGGTTGAGTATGGGCTAACCTCATTGTTCCAGTGCAGCCTTGACCACTTTCCATCTGGGTTGGATTGGTGAGGTACTCCATTGCAAGACCTCAACATTGACAATCATGATAGATTTGGATTCACTTACTTTCCTTCCAAGATAGAAAAACAATAAAATAAAATGTTTTTCTCGGCCAAGAGGATTTCTATTTCATAATACTTATATGTAGTATATATCCTACAGAAGTGATATTAGGTCCACTCCCTGATATGATATAAGATCCAAAGTATTTTGAGTGGGCCCCGTAGATATTCTCAGTGGGCGAACGTGTGATTTATAAGCCATGTGGTTGGGAAAAAAGGTCCAATGAGGAAACCTGTTATTTAATCACCCACCCAAAAGTCAGTGTTTATGTAGTCCAAAATGGTCGATACTTTGATTTTTTGGATTCGAGTCCTTAGGGTAAGTAAGGTGGGGTCCAGAGTAATGTGAACACCATCTGTTATTAAATATATATATAAATATATATTCTTTTATTTTATTTTTTTCGTTCGTGTTGTCACACATTACTTTTCCCTGTTAAGAAAAGATTTTCTTTATTTATTCCCATATTCCATATTTTCATAAGCACGAACTTTTGGGACGACCCAAGCCATTTTCCAAAATAATAAATTCTTTTATTATTTTTTTTAACTATAAATGAGAATTTAAGAAAATATTAAATTTAAGTGTGTTTCTAGTTTAATGTTAAAGTAAATGGAAAGGCCTGCTTGGAACGGATTTGGATATGGGTGCACATGCAGCTTTACCGCTGCTAGTATCGGCGGTAAAGTTGCATTTGCCAGATTTCCTCCTCTTAGAGAGGAGGAAAACTGGCATTTGCAGCTATACCGCTGCTTCTATCGGCGGTAAAGACGCATTTTCCAGATTTCCTCCGCTCGGAGAGGAGGAAAGCTGGCATCCGCAGCTATACCGCCGATCCATACAGCGGTAATATGTAATTTTAAAGATTTCCTTCCCTCTAAGAGGAGGAAGACCTGCGAACGAATTCCTTTGCCTTTTTTTTACATCTTGGCTGGGTCACGGGTCCGGGCCTTGGTCCACACAATGACGGATGGGCATGTATAATTAACGTTTAAACGATATACTATCAAATCACACAGTAAATCACTTGTTTGGTCAATCTACTTTACTGGTGAAGTAAAGTGAATGGTTAAATACAAAGAGAGAACAAAAGTAAAGGTTTGAAAAAATCAAAAGGCAAGAGAGTAGCTCTTTGAAATTTTATTTTGAGAAGAGTTTTGTTTTGTAAGGGTGATCGTGGACTGGGCCGGCCCGCGTTGGTTCGGCAATGGGGTTTGGGTTATAATAGATGGGCCGTGCTTAGAATTTTTTTATTTAGACTCGGTGGTTGAGATTCGAAATCCTTGCCCGGCCCAAATATTTAAATATAATTGTAAGAGAGGGTGTAGTGATGAGGGGACTCAAACCCATGACCTCTCATATAGGGTGATATGACAAGGCTAGTTGTGCTTAGGGATGTCAATCGGGTCGTGTTAACGAATTCGGGTTGCGGGTCAAACGAATTTGGGTTAGAATCACCTCAACCCAAACACGACCCATTTAGAAAACGGGTCAGAAAACAAAACGCAAACCCAATTCATTTATTTAACGGGTCATACGACACGACCCGTTAACCCGTTAATTTTGAAAAAAATATTCACTACACTTAAAAAGTATCTCTTTTCTAAATCATGGAGCCATACTTTATGTTTTAAGGCTAGGCCCATTTTCTAAGTAAATGTCGTATCTCTTCTGATTAAGTGCAACTTCCACTGAACAAAAGTCATGTCACCCACACTTTGATTTTTTGCATGATAATGTGATGCACACTTGGCGGCATGGCTTTTTGGCGGGTTGTATCGGGTCGTAATGGGTTACCGGGTTTATTCGTTAACGACCCATTAATTTAACGGGTTAACGGGTCCGACCCATTAGCGACCCGAACCCATTAAGGGGTGACCCGAACCCGTTAATATCGTGTGGGTTCGTGTCGTGTTAACGGGTCGTGTGACATTTTGACGGCCCTAGTTGTGCTACAACCTAGGACATTATCGGAATATTTTTTTCTTTTTCTTTTTTTTCTTTTTTTTGTTATAATATGAGTTAAACTCAGGAAATGCCAGGGCTTCACGATTTACAGGCATGCCGGTCTTGGCAAGCAACTTCCGGCCCGACTTGGGCTTAAGCTGGGGTCAGGCTTCTAATTTAGAAGTCGGGCCGGGCGTGGAAATTCCTCGGCCCAGACCAGCCCGTCACATGTACAACCCTGGGTTTTTTTTTTTTTTTCCATTTAGTGGCATGAGGGAGTTTCTTTTTAACTTTTTTTTTGGTTAAAAGGATGAGGTGATTTTTAAAACTTAGTATCGTTTGATGTGATCCGTTTCTTCTTATTCTCTCTCGAAATAACCCTTTACTTGACATCACTGGTAGAGTAAGTTTTCCAAATGGGAAATAGTTAGTGAGTGAGAACTGAACACACAAGCTGGGGTCCACACTTGATTAAAACCTACTGTAAAAAATCAATATCATCTCGCTTTTTGGGTTCGATTCCCTGCACATGAAAAGTTATTTTCTTTATCGAATAGGTAGGGGGAATGGGCTCTCTAAAACCAAGTAGAAGATGAACTCAACATGAAGAATTGATATGGTACGTGCCTGCGTACCTCAGTTTAGGTTGAGTATGGGCTAACCTCATTGTTCCAGTGCAGCCTTGACCACTTTCCATCTGGGTTGGATTGGTGAGGTACTCCATTGCAAGACCTCAACATTGACAATCATGATAGATTTGGATTCACTTACTTTCCTTCCAAGATAGAAAAACAATAAAATAAAATGTTTTTCTCGGCCAAGAGGATTTCTATTTCATAATACTTATATGTAGTATATATCCTACAGAAGTGATATTAGGTCCACTCCCTGATATGATATAAGATCCAAAGTATTTTGAGTGGGCCCCGTAGATATTCTCAGTGGGCGAACGTGTGATTTATAAGCCATGTGGTTGGGAAAAAAGGTCCAATGAGGAAACCTGTTATTTAATCACCCACCCAAAAGTCAGTGTTTATGTAGTCCAAAATGGTCGATACTTTGATTTTTTGGATTCGAGTCCTTAGGGTAAGTAAGGTGGGGTCCAGAGTAATGTGAACACCATCTGTTATTAAATATATATATAAATATATATTCTTTTATTTTATTTTTTTCGTTCGTGTTGTCACACATTACTTTTCCCTGTTAAGAAAAGATTTTCTTTATTTATTCCCATATTCCATATTTTCATAAGCACGAACTTTTGGGACGACCCAAGCCATTTTCCAAAATAATAAATTCTTTTATTATTTTTTTTAACTATAAATGAGAATTTAAGAAAATATTAAATTTAAGTGTGTTTCTAGTTTAATGTTAAAGTAAATGGAAAGGCCTGCTTGGAACGGATTTGGATATGGGTGCACATGCAGCTTTACCGCTGCTAGTATCGGCGGTAAAGTTGCATTTGCCAGATTTCCTCCTCTTAGAGAGGAGGAAAACTGGCATTTGCAGCTATACCGCTGCTTCTATCGGCGGTAAAGACGCATTTTCCAGATTTCCTCCGCTCGGAGAGGAGGAAAGCTGGCATCCGCAGCTATACCGCCGATCCATACAGCGGTAATATGTAATTTTAAAGATTTCCTTCCCTCTAAGAGGAGGAAGACCTGCGAACGAATTCCTTTGCCTTTTTTTTACATCTTGGCTGGGTCACGGGTCCGGGCCTTGGTCCACACAATGACGGATGGGCATGTATAATTAACGTTTAAACGATATACTATCAAATCACACAGTAAATCACTTGTTTGGTCAATCTACTTTACTGGTGAAGTAAAGTGAATGGTTAAATACAAAGAGAGAACAAAAGTAAAGGTTTGAAAAAATCAAAAGGCAAGAGAGTAGCTCTTTGAAATTTTATTTTGAGAAGAGTTTTGTTTTGTAAGGGTGATCGTGGACTGGGCCGGCCCGCGTTGGTTCGGCAATGGGGTTTGGGTTATAATAGATGGGCCGTGCTTAGAATTTTTTTATTTAGACTCGGTGGTTGAGATTCGAAATCCTTGCCCGGCCCAAATATTTAAATATAATTGTAAGAGAGGGTGTAGTGATGAGGGGACTCAAACCCATGACCTCTCATATAGGGTGATATGACAAGGCTAGTTGTGCTTAGGGATGTCAATCGGGTCGTGTTAACGAATTCGGGTTGCGGGTCAAACGAATTTGGGTTAGAATCACCTCAACCCAAACACGACCCATTTAGAAAACGGGTCAGAAAACAAAACGCAAACCCAATTCATTTATTTAACGGGTCATACGACACGACCCGTTAACCCGTTAATTTTGAAAAAAATATTCACTACACTTAAAAAGTATCTCTTTTCTAAATCATGGAGCCATACTTTATGTTTTAAGGCTAGGCCCATTTTCTAAGTAAATGTCGTATCTCTTCTGATTAAGTGCAACTTCCACTGAACAAAAGTCATGTCACCCACACTTTGATTTTTTGCATGATAATGTGATGCACACTTGGCGGCATGGCTTTTTGGCGGGTTGTATCGGGTCGTAATGGGTTACCGGGTTTATTCGTTAACGACCCATTAATTTAACGGGTTAACGGGTCCGACCCATTAGCGACCCGAACCCATTAAGGGGTGACCCGAACCCGTTAATATCGTGTGGGTTCGTGTCGTGTTAACGGGTCGTGTGACATTTTGACGGCCCTAGTTGTGCTACAACCTAGGACATTATCGGAATATTTTTTTCTTTTTCTTTTTTTTCTTTTTTTTGTTATAATATGAGTTAAACTCAGGAAATGCCAGGGCTTCACGATTTACAGGCATGCCGGTCTTGGCAAGCAACTTCCGGCCCGACTTGGGCTTAAGCTGGGGTCAGGCTTCTAATTTAGAAGTCGGGCCGGGCGTGGAAATTCCTCGGCCCAGACCAGCCCGTCACATGTACAACCCTGGGTTTTTTTTTTTTTTTCCATTTAGTGGCATGAGGGAGTTTCTTTTTAACTTTTTTTTTGGTTAAAAGGATGAGGTGATTTTTAAAACTTAGTATCGTTTGATGTGATCCGTTTCTTCTTATTCTCTCTCGAAATAACCCTTTACTTGACATCACTGGTAGAGTAAGTTTTCCAAATGGGAAATAGTTAGTGAGTGAGAACTGAACACACAAGCTGGGGTCCACACTTGATTAAAACCTACTGTAAAAAATCAATATCATCTCGCTTTTTGGGTTCGATTCCCTGCACATGAAAAGTTATTTTCTTTATCGAATAGGTAGGGGGAATGGGCTCTCTAAAACCAAGTAGAAGATGAACTCAACATGAAGAATTGATATGGTACGTGCCTGCGTACCTCAGTTTAGGTTGAGTATGGGCTAACCTCATTGTTCCAGTGCAGCCTTGACCACTTTCCATCTGGGTTGGATTGGTGAGGTACTCCATTGCAAGACCTCAACATTGACAATCATGATAGATTTGGATTCACTTACTTTCCTTCCAAGATAGAAAAACAATAAAATAAAATGTTTTTCTCGGCCAAGAGGATTTCTATTTCATAATACTTATATGTAGTATATATCCTACAGAAGTGATATTAGGTCCACTCCCTGATATGATATAAGATCCAAAGTATTTTGAGTGGGCCCCGTAGATATTCTCAGTGGGCGAACGTGTGATTTATAAGCCATGTGGTTGGGAAAAAAGGTCCAATGAGGAAACCTGTTATTTAATCACCCACCCAAAAGTCAGTGTTTATGTAGTCCAAAATGGTCGATACTTTGATTTTTTGGATTCGAGTCCTTAGGGTAAGTAAGGTGGGGTCCAGAGTAATGTGAACACCATCTGTTATTAAATATATATATAAATATATATTCTTTTATTTTATTTTTTTCGTTCGTGTTGTCACACATTACTTTTCCCTGTTAAGAAAAGATTTTCTTTATTTATTCCCATATTCCATATTTTCATAAGCACGAACTTTTGGGACGACCCAAGCCATTTTCCAAAATAATAAATTCTTTTATTATTTTTTTTAACTATAAATGAGAATTTAAGAAAATATTAAATTTAAGTGTGTTTCTAGTTTAATGTTAAAGTAAATGGAAAGGCCTGCTTGGAACGGATTTGGATATGGGTGCACATGCAGCTTTACCGCTGCTAGTATCGGCGGTAAAGTTGCATTTGCCAGATTTCCTCCTCTTAGAGAGGAGGAAAACTGGCATTTGCAGCTATACCGCTGCTTCTATCGGCGGTAAAGACGCATTTTCCAGATTTCCTCCGCTCGGAGAGGAGGAAAGCTGGCATCCGCAGCTATACCGCCGATCCATACAGCGGTAATATGTAATTTTAAAGATTTCCTTCCCTCTAAGAGGAGGAAGACCTGCGAACGAATTCCTTTGCCTTTTTTTTACATCTTGGCTGGGTCACGGGTCCGGGCCTTGGTCCACACAATGACGGATGGGCATGTATAATTAACGTTTAAACGATATACTATCAAATCACACAGTAAATCACTTGTTTGGTCAATCTACTTTACTGGTGAAGTAAAGTGAATGGTTAAATACAAAGAGAGAACAAAAGTAAAGGTTTGAAAAAATCAAAAGGCAAGAGAGTAGCTCTTTGAAATTTTATTTTGAGAAGAGTTTTGTTTTGTAAGGGTGATCGTGGACTGGGCCGGCCCGCGTTGGTTCGGCAATGGGGTTTGGGTTATAATAGATGGGCCGTGCTTAGAATTTTTTTATTTAGACTCGGTGGTTGAGATTCGAAATCCTTGCCCGGCCCAAATATTTAAATATAATTGTAAGAGAGGGTGTAGTGATGAGGGGACTCAAACCCATGACCTCTCATATAGGGTGATATGACAAGGCTAGTTGTGCTTAGGGATGTCAATCGGGTCGTGTTAACGAATTCGGGTTGCGGGTCAAACGAATTTGGGTTAGAATCACCTCAACCCAAACACGACCCATTTAGAAAACGGGTCAGAAAACAAAACGCAAACCCAATTCATTTATTTAACGGGTCATACGACACGACCCGTTAACCCGTTAATTTTGAAAAAAATATTCACTACACTTAAAAAGTATCTCTTTTCTAAATCATGGAGCCATACTTTATGTTTTAAGGCTAGGCCCATTTTCTAAGTAAATGTCGTATCTCTTCTGATTAAGTGCAACTTCCACTGAACAAAAGTCATGTCACCCACACTTTGATTTTTTGCATGATAATGTGATGCACACTTGGCGGCATGGCTTTTTGGCGGGTTGTATCGGGTCGTAATGGGTTACCGGGTTTATTCGTTAACGACCCATTAATTTAACGGGTTAACGGGTCCGACCCATTAGCGACCCGAACCCATTAAGGGGTGACCCGAACCCGTTAATATCGTGTGGGTTCGTGTCGTGTTAACGGGTCGTGTGACATTTTGACGGCCCTAGTTGTGCTACAACCTAGGACATTATCGGAATATTTTTTTCTTTTTCTTTTTTTTCTTTTTTTTGTTATAATATGAGTTAAACTCAGGAAATGCCAGGGCTTCACGATTTACAGGCATGCCGGTCTTGGCAAGCAACTTCCGGCCCGACTTGGGCTTAAGCTGGGGTCAGGCTTCTAATTTAGAAGTCGGGCCGGGCGTGGAAATTCCTCGGCCCAGACCAGCCCGTCACATGTACAACCCTGGGTTTTTTTTTTTTTTTTCCATTTAGTGGCATGAGGGAGTTTCTTTTTAACTTTTTTTTTGGTTAAAAGGATGAGGTGATTTTTAAAACTTAGTATCGTTTGATGTGATCCGTTTCTTCTTATTCTCTCTCGAAATAACCCTTTACTTGACATCACTGGTAGAGTAAGTTTTCCAAATGGGAAATAGTTAGTGAGTGAGAACTGAACACACAAGCTGGGGTCCACACTTGATTAAAACCTACTGTAAAAAATCAATATCATCTCGCTTTTTGGGTTCGATTCCCTGCACATGAAAAGTTATTTTCTTTATCGAATAGGTAGGGGGAATGGGCTCTCTAAAACCAAGTAGAAGATGAACTCAACATGAAGAATTGATATGGTACGTGCCTGCGTACCTCAGTTTAGGTTGAGTATGGGCTAACCTCATTGTTCCAGTGCAGCCTTGACCACTTTCCATCTGGGTTGGATTGGTGAGGTACTCCATTGCAAGACCTCAACATTGACAATCATGATAGATTTGGATTCACTTACTTTCCTTCCAAGATAGAAAAACAATAAAATAAAATGTTTTTCTCGGCCAAGAGGATTTCTATTTCATAATACTTATATGTAGTATATATCCTACAGAAGTGATATTAGGTCCACTCCCTGATATGATATAAGATCCAAAGTATTTTGAGTGGGCCCCGTAGATATTCTCAGTGGGCGAACGTGTGATTTATAAGCCATGTGGTTGGGAAAAAAGGTCCAATGAGGAAACCTGTTATTTAATCACCCACCCAAAAGTCAGTGTTTATGTAGTCCAAAATGGTCGATACTTTGATTTTTTGGATTCGAGTCCTTAGGGTAAGTAAGGTGGGGTCCAGAGTAATGTGAACACCATCTGTTATTAAATATATATATAAATATATATTCTTTTATTTTATTTTTTTCGTTCGTGTTGTCACACATTACTTTTCCCTGTTAAGAAAAGATTTTCTTTATTTATTCCCATATTCCATATTTTCATAAGCACGAACTTTTGGGACGACCCAAGCCATTTTCCAAAATAATAAATTCTTTTATTATTTTTTTTAACTATAAATGAGAATTTAAGAAAATATTAAATTTAAGTGTGTTTCTAGTTTAATGTTAAAGTAAATGGAAAGGCCTGCTTGGAACGGATTTGGATATGGGTGCACATGCAGCTTTACCGCTGCTAGTATCGGCGGTAAAGTTGCATTTGCCAGATTTCCTCCTCTTAGAGAGGAGGAAAACTGGCATTTGCAGCTATACCGCTGCTTCTATCGGCGGTAAAGACGCATTTTCCAGATTTCCTCCGCTCGGAGAGGAGGAAAGCTGGCATCCGCAGCTATACCGCCGATCCATACAGCGGTAATATGTAATTTTAAAGATTTCCTTCCCTCTAAGAGGAGGAAGACCTGCGAACGAATTCCTTTGCCTTTTTTTTACATCTTGGCTGGGTCACGGGTCCGGGCCTTGGTCCACACAATGACGGATGGGCATGTATAATTAACGTTTAAACGATATACTATCAAATCACACAGTAAATCACTTGTTTGGTCAATCTACTTTACTGGTGAAGTAAAGTGAATGGTTAAATACAAAGAGAGAACAAAAGTAAAGGTTTGAAAAAATCAAAAGGCAAGAGAGTAGCTCTTTGAAATTTTATTTTGAGAAGAGTTTTGTTTTGTAAGGGTGATCGTGGACTGGGCCGGCCCGCGTTGGTTCGGCAATGGGGTTTGGGTTATAATAGATGGGCCGTGCTTAGAATTTTTTTATTTAGACTCGGTGGTTGAGATTCGAAATCCTTGCCCGGCCCAAATATTTAAATATAATTGTAAGAGAGGGTGTAGTGATGAGGGGACTCAAACCCATGACCTCTCATATAGGGTGATATGACAAGGCTAGTTGTGCTTAGGGATGTCAATCGGGTCGTGTTAACGAATTCGGGTTGCGGGTCAAACGAATTTGGGTTAGAATCACCTCAACCCAAACACGACCCATTTAGAAAACGGGTCAGAAAACAAAACGCAAACCCAATTCATTTATTTAACGGGTCATACGACACGACCCGTTAACCCGTTAATTTTGAAAAAAATATTCACTACACTTAAAAAGTATCTCTTTTCTAAATCATGGAGCCATACTTTATGTTTTAAGGCTAGGCCCATTTTCTAAGTAAATGTCGTATCTCTTCTGATTAAGTGCAACTTCCACTGAACAAAAGTCATGTCACCCACACTTTGATTTTTTGCATGATAATGTGATGCACACTTGGCGGCATGGCTTTTTGGCGGGTTGTATCGGGTCGTAATGGGTTACCGGGTTTATTCGTTAACGACCCATTAATTTAACGGGTTAACGGGTCCGACCCATTAGCGACCCGAACCCATTAAGGGGTGACCCGAACCCGTTAATATCGTGTGGGTTCGTGTCGTGTTAACGGGTCGTGTGACATTTTGACGGCCCTAGTTGTGCTACAACCTAGGACATTATCGGAATATTTTTTTCTTTTTCTTTTTTTTCTTTTTTTTGTTATAATATGAGTTAAACTCAGGAAATGCCAGGGCTTCACGATTTACAGGCATGCCGGTCTTGGCAAGCAACTTCCGGCCCGACTTGGGCTTAAGCTGGGGTCAGGCTTCTAATTTAGAAGTCGGGCCGGGCGTGGAAATTCCTCGGCCCAGACCAGCCCGTCACATGTACAACCCTGGGTTTTTTTTTTTTTTTCCATTTAGTGGCATGAGGGAGTTTCTTTTTAACTTTTTTTTTGGTTAAAAGGATGAGGTGATTTTTAAAACTTAGTATCGTTTGATGTGATCCGTTTCTTCTTATTCTCTCTCGAAATAACCCTTTACTTGACATCACTGGTAGAGTAAGTTTTCCAAATGGGAAATAGTTAGTGAGTGAGAACTGAACACACAAGCTGGGGTCCACACTTGATTAAAACCTACTGTAAAAAATCAATATCATCTCGCTTTTTGGGTTCGATTCCCTGCACATGAAAAGTTATTTTCTTTATCGAATAGGTAGGGGGAATGGGCTCTCTAAAACCAAGTAGAAGATGAACTCAACATGAAGAATTGATATGGTACGTGCCTGCGTACCTCAGTTTAGGTTGAGTATGGGCTAACCTCATTGTTCCAGTGCAGCCTTGACCACTTTCCATCTGGGTTGGATTGGTGAGGTACTCCATTGCAAGACCTCAACATTGACAATCATGATAGATTTGGATTCACTTACTTTCCTTCCAAGATAGAAAAACAATAAAATAAAATGTTTTTCTCGGCCAAGAGGATTTCTATTTCATAATACTTATATGTAGTATATATCCTACAGAAGTGATATTAGGTCCACTCCCTGATATGATATAAGATCCAAAGTATTTTGAGTGGGCCCCGTAGATATTCTCAGTGGGCGAACGTGTGATTTATAAGCCATGTGGTTGGGAAAAAAGGTCCAATGAGGAAACCTGTTATTTAATCACCCACCCAAAAGTCAGTGTTTATGTAGTCCAAAATGGTCGATACTTTGATTTTTTGGATTCGAGTCCTTAGGGTAAGTAAGGTGGGGTCCAGAGTAATGTGAACACCATCTGTTATTAAATATATATATAAATATATATTCTTTTATTTTATTTTTTTCGTTCGTGTTGTCACACATTACTTTTCCCTGTTAAGAAAAGATTTTCTTTATTTATTCCCATATTCCATATTTTCATAAGCACGAACTTTTGGGACGACCCAAGCCATTTTCCAAAATAATAAATTCTTTTATTATTTTTTTTAACTATAAATGAGAATTTAAGAAAATATTAAATTTAAGTGTGTTTCTAGTTTAATGTTAAAGTAAATGGAAAGGCCTGCTTGGAACGGATTTGGATATGGGTGCACATGCAGCTTTACCGCTGCTAGTATCGGCGGTAAAGTTGCATTTGCCAGATTTCCTCCTCTTAGAGAGGAGGAAAACTGGCATTTGCAGCTATACCGCTGCTTCTATCGGCGGTAAAGACGCATTTTCCAGATTTCCTCCGCTCGGAGAGGAGGAAAGCTGGCATCCGCAGCTATACCGCCGATCCATACAGCGGTAATATGTAATTTTAAAGATTTCCTTCCCTCTAAGAGGAGGAAGACCTGCGAACGAATTCCTTTGCCTTTTTTTTACATCTTGGCTGGGTCACGGGTCCGGGCCTTGGTCCACACAATGACGGATGGGCATGTATAATTAACGTTTAAACGATATACTATCAAATCACACAGTAAATCACTTGTTTGGTCAATCTACTTTACTGGTGAAGTAAAGTGAATGGTTAAATACAAAGAGAGAACAAAAGTAAAGGTTTGAAAAAATCAAAAGGCAAGAGAGTAGCTCTTTGAAATTTTATTTTGAGAAGAGTTTTGTTTTGTAAGGGTGATCGTGGACTGGGCCGGCCCGCGTTGGTTCGGCAATGGGGTTTGGGTTATAATAGATGGGCCGTGCTTAGAATTTTTTTATTTAGACTCGGTGGTTGAGATTCGAAATCCTTGCCCGGCCCAAATATTTAAATATAATTGTAAGAGAGGGTGTAGTGATGAGGGGACTCAAACCCATGACCTCTCATATAGGGTGATATGACAAGGCTAGTTGTGCTTAGGGATGTCAATCGGGTCGTGTTAACGAATTCGGGTTGCGGGTCAAACGAATTTGGGTTAGAATCACCTCAACCCAAACACGACCCATTTAGAAAACGGGTCAGAAAACAAAACGCAAACCCAATTCATTTATTTAACGGGTCATACGACACGACCCGTTAACCCGTTAATTTTGAAAAAAATATTCACTACACTTAAAAAGTATCTCTTTTCTAAATCATGGAGCCATACTTTATGTTTTAAGGCTAGGCCCATTTTCTAAGTAAATGTCGTATCTCTTCTGATTAAGTGCAACTTCCACTGAACAAAAGTCATGTCACCCACACTTTGATTTTTTGCATGATAATGTGATGCACACTTGGCGGCATGGCTTTTTGGCGGGTTGTATCGGGTCGTAATGGGTTACCGGGTTTATTCGTTAACGACCCATTAATTTAACGGGTTAACGGGTCCGACCCATTAGCGACCCGAACCCATTAAGGGGTGACCCGAACCCGTTAATATCGTGTGGGTTCGTGTCGTGTTAACGGGTCGTGTGACATTTTGACGGCCCTAGTTGTGCTACAACCTAGGACATTATCGGAATATTTTTTTCTTTTTCTTTTTTTTCTTTTTTTTGTTATAATATGAGTTAAACTCAGGAAATGCCAGGGCTTCACGATTTACAGGCATGCCGGTCTTGGCAAGCAACTTCCGGCCCGACTTGGGCTTAAGCTGGGGTCAGGCTTCTAATTTAGAAGTCGGGCCGGGCGTGGAAATTCCTCGGCCCAGACCAGCCCGTCACATGTACAACCCTGGGTTTTTTTTTTTTTTTCCATTTAGTGGCATGAGGGAGTTTCTTTTTAACTTTTTTTTTGGTTAAAAGGATGAGGTGATTTTTAAAACTTAGTATCGTTTGATGTGATCCGTTTCTTCTTATTCTCTCTCGAAATAACCCTTTACTTGACATCACTGGTAGAGTAAGTTTTCCAAATGGGAAATAGTTAGTGAGTGAGAACTGAACACACAAGCTGGGGTCCACACTTGATTAAAACCTACTGTAAAAAATCAATATCATCTCGCTTTTTGGGTTCGATTCCCTGCACATGAAAAGTTATTTTCTTTATCGAATAGGTAGGGGGAATGGGCTCTCTAAAACCAAGTAGAAGATGAACTCAACATGAAGAATTGATATGGTACGTGCCTGCGTACCTCAGTTTAGGTTGAGTATGGGCTAACCTCATTGTTCCAGTGCAGCCTTGACCACTTTCCATCTGGGTTGGATTGGTGAGGTACTCCATTGCAAGACCTCAACATTGACAATCATGATAGATTTGGATTCACTTACTTTCCTTCCAAGATAGAAAAACAATAAAATAAAATGTTTTTCTCGGCCAAGAGGATTTCTATTTCATAATACTTATATGTAGTATATATCCTACAGAAGTGATATTAGGTCCACTCCCTGATATGATATAAGATCCAAAGTATTTTGAGTGGGCCCCGTAGATATTCTCAGTGGGCGAACGTGTGATTTATAAGCCATGTGGTTGGGAAAAAAGGTCCAATGAGGAAACCTGTTATTTAATCACCCACCCAAAAGTCAGTGTTTATGTAGTCCAAAATGGTCGATACTTTGATTTTTTGGATTCGAGTCCTTAGGGTAAGTAAGGTGGGGTCCAGAGTAATGTGAACACCATCTGTTATTAAATATATATATAAATATATATTCTTTTATTTTATTTTTTTCGTTCGTGTTGTCACACATTACTTTTCCCTGTTAAGAAAAGATTTTCTTTATTTATTCCCATATTCCATATTTTCATAAGCACGAACTTTTGGGACGACCCAAGCCATTTTCCAAAATAATAAATTCTTTTATTATTTTTTTTAACTATAAATGAGAATTTAAGAAAATATTAAATTTAAGTGTGTTTCTAGTTTAATGTTAAAGTAAATGGAAAGGCCTGCTTGGAACGGATTTGGATATGGGTGCACATGCAGCTTTACCGCTGCTAGTATCGGCGGTAAAGTTGCATTTGCCAGATTTCCTCCTCTTAGAGAGGAGGAAAACTGGCATTTGCAGCTATACCGCTGCTTCTATCGGCGGTAAAGACGCATTTTCCAGATTTCCTCCGCTCGGAGAGGAGGAAAGCTGGCATCCGCAGCTATACCGCCGATCCATACAGCGGTAATATGTAATTTTAAAGATTTCCTTCCCTCTAAGAGGAGGAAGACCTGCGAACGAATTCCTTTGCCTTTTTTTTACATCTTGGCTGGGTCACGGGTCCGGGCCTTGGTCCACACAATGACGGATGGGCATGTATAATTAACGTTTAAACGATATACTATCAAATCACACAGTAAATCACTTGTTTGGTCAATCTACTTTACTGGTGAAGTAAAGTGAATGGTTAAATACAAAGAGAGAACAAAAGTAAAGGTTTGAAAAAATCAAAAGGCAAGAGAGTAGCTCTTTGAAATTTTATTTTGAGAAGAGTTTTGTTTTGTAAGCGTGATCGTGGACTGGGCCGGCCCGCGTTGGTTCGGCAATGGGGTTTGGGTTATAATAGATGGGCCGTGCTTAGAATTTTTTTATTTAGACTCGGTGGTTGAGATTCGAAATCCTTGCCCGGCCCAAATATTTAAATATAATTGAAAGAGAGGGTGTAGTGATGAGGGGACTCAAACCCATGACCTCTCATATAGGGTGATATGACAAGGCTAGTTGTGCTTAGGGATGTCAATCGGGTCGTGTTAACGAATTCGGGTTGCGGGTCAAACGAATTTGGGTTAGAATCACCTCAACCCAAACACGACCCATTTAGAAAACGGGTCAGAAAACAAAACGCAAACCCAATTCATTTATTTAACGGGTCATACGACACGACCCGTTAACCCGTTAATTTTGAAAAAAATATTCACTACACTTAAAAAGTATCTCTTTTCTAAATCATGGAGCCATACTTTATGTTTTAAGGCTAGGCCCATTTTCTAAGTAAATGTCGTATCTCTTCTGATTAAGTGCAACTTCCACTGAACAAAAGTCATGTCACCCACACTTTGATTTTTTGCATGATAATGTGATGCACACTTGGCGGCATGGCTTTTTGGCGGGTTGTATCGGGTCGTAATGGGTTACCGGGTTTATTCGTTAACGACCCATTAATTTAACGGGTTAACGGGTCCGACCCATTAGCGACCCGAACCCATTAAGGGGTGACCCGAACCCGTTAATATCGTGTGGGTTCGTGTCGTGTTAACGGGTCGTGTGACATTTTGACGGCCCTAGTTGTGCTACAACCTAGGACATTATCGGAATATTTTTTTCTTTTTCTTTTTTTTCTTTTTTTTGTTATAATATGAGTTAAACTCAGGAAATGCCAGGGCTTCACGATTTACAGGCATGCCGGTCTTGGCAAGCAACTTCCGGCCCGACTTGGGCTTAAGCTGGGGTCAGGCTTCTAATTTAGAAGTCGGGCCGGGCGTGGAAATTCCTCGGCCCAGACCAGCCCGTCACATGTACAACCCTGGGTTTTTTTTTTTTTTTCCATTTAGTGGCATGAGGGAGTTTCTTTTTAACTTTTTTTTTGGTTAAAAGGATGAGGTGATTTTTAAAACTTAGTATCGTTTGATGTGATCCGTTTCTTCTTATTCTCTCTCGAAATAACCCTTTACTTGACATCACTGGTAGAGTAAGTTTTCCAAATGGGAAATAGTTAGTGAGTGAGAACTGAACACACAAGCTGGGGTCCACACTTGATTAAAACCTACTGTAAAAAATCAATATCATCTCGCTTTTTGGGTTCGATTCCCTGCACATGAAAAGTTATTTTCTTTATCGAATAGGTAGGGGGAATGGGCTCTCTAAAACCAAGTAGAAGATGAACTCAACATGAAGAATTGATATGGTACGTGCCTGCGTACCTCAGTTTAGGTTGAGTATGGGCTAACCTCATTGTTCCAGTGCAGCCTTGACCACTTTCCATCTGGGTTGGATTGGTGAGGTACTCCATTGCAAGACCTCAACATTGACAATCATGATAGATTTGGATTCACTTACTTTCCTTCCAAGATAGAAAAACAATAAAATAAAATGTTTTTCTCGGCCAAGAGGATTTCTATTTCATAATACTTATATGTAGTATATATCCTACAGAAGTGATATTAGGTCCACTCCCTGATATGATATAAGATCCAAAGTATTTTGAGTGGGCCCCGTAGATATTCTCAGTGGGCGAACGTGTGATTTATAAGCCATGTGGTTGGGAAAAAAGGTCCAATGAGGAAACCTGTTATTTAATCACCCACCCAAAAGTCAGTGTTTATGTAGTCCAAAATGGTCGATACTTTGATTTTTTGGATTCGAGTCCTTAGGGTAAGTAAGGTGGGGTCCAGAGTAATGTGAACACCATCTGTTATTAAATATATATATAAATATATATTCTTTTATTTTATTTTTTTCGTTCGTGTTGTCACACATTACTTTTCCCTGTTAAGAAAAGATTTTCTTTATTTATTCCCATATTCCATATTTTCATAAGCACGAACTTTTGGGACGACCCAAGCCATTTTCCAAAATAATAAATTCTTTTATTATTTTTTTTAACTATAAATGAGAATTTAAGAAAATATTAAATTTAAGTGTGTTTCTAGTTTAATGTTAAAGTAAATGGAAAGGCCTGCTTGGAACGGATTTGGATATGGGTGCACATGCAGCTTTACCGCTGCTAGTATCGGCGGTAAAGTTGCATTTGCCAGATTTCCTCCTCTTAGAGAGGAGGAAAACTGGCATTTGCAGCTATACCGCTGCTTCTATCGGCGGTAAAGACGCATTTTCCAGATTTCCTCCGCTCGGAGAGGAGGAAAGCTGGCATCCGCAGCTATACCGCCGATCCATACAGCGGTAATATGTAATTTTAAAGATTTCCTTCCCTCTAAGAGGAGGAAGACCTGCGAACGAATTCCTTTGCCTTTTTTTTACATCTTGGCTGGGTCACGGGTCCGGGCCTTGGTCCACACAATGACGGATGGGCATGTATAATTAACGTTTAAACGATATACTATCAAATCACACAGTAAATCACTTGTTTGGTCAATCTACTTTACTGGTGAAGTAAAGTGAATGGTTAAATACAAAGAGAGAACAAAAGTAAAGGTTTGAAAAAATCAAAAGGCAAGAGAGTAGCTCTTTGAAATTTTATTTTGAGAAGAGTTTTGTTTTGTAAGCGTGATCGTGGACTGGGCCGGCCCGCGTTGGTTCGGCAATGGGGTTTGGGTTATAATAGATGGGCCGTGCTTAGAATTTTTTTATTTAGACTCGGTGGTTGAGATTCGAAATCCTTGCCCGGCCCAAATATTTAAATATAATTGAAAGAGAGGGTGTAGTGATGAGGGGACTCAAACCCATGACCTCTCATATAGGGTGATATGACAAGGCTAGTTGTGCTTAGGGATGTCAATCGGGTCGTGTTAACGAATTCGGGTTGCGGGTCAAACGAATTTGGGTTAGAATCACCTCAACCCAAACACGACCCATTTAGAAAACGGGTCAGAAAACAAAACGCAAACCCAATTCATTTATTTAACGGGTCATACGACACGACCCGTTAACCCGTTAATTTTGAAAAAAATATTCACTACACTTAAAAAGTATCTCTTTTCTAAATCATGGAGCCATACTTTATGTTTTAAGGCTAGGCCCATTTTCTAAGTAAATGTCGTATCTCTTCTGATTAAGTGCAACTTCCACTGAACAAAAGTCATGTCACCCACACTTTGATTTTTTGCATGATAATGTGATGCACACTTGGCGGCATGGCTTTTTGGCGGGTTGTATCGGGTCGTAATGGGTTACCGGGTTTATTCGTTAACGACCCATTAATTTAACGGGTTAACGGGTCCGACCCATTAGCGACCCGAACCCATTAAGGGGTGACCCGAACCCGTTAATATCGTGTGGGTTCGTGTCGTGTTAACGGGTCGTGTGACATTTTGACGGCCCTAGTTGTGCTACAACCTAGGACATTATCGGAATATTTTTTTCTTTTTCTTTTTTTTCTTTTTTTTGTTATAATATGAGTTAAACTCAGGAAATGCCAGGGCTTCACGATTTACAGGCATGCCGGTCTTGGCAAGCAACTTCCGGCCCGACTTGGGCTTAAGCTGGGGTCAGGCTTCTAATTTAGAAGTCGGGCCGGGCGTGGAAATTCCTCGGCCCAGACCAGCCCGTCACATGTACAACCCTGGGTTTTTTTTTTTTTTTCCATTTAGTGGCATGAGGGAGTTTCTTTTTAACTTTTTTTTTGGTTAAAAGGATGAGGTGATTTTTAAAACTTAGTATCGTTTGATGTGATCCGTTTCTTCTTATTCTCTCTCGAAATAACCCTTTACTTGACATCACTGGTAGAGTAAGTTTTCCAAATGGGAAATAGTTAGTGAGTGAGAACTGAACACACAAGCTGGGGTCCACACTTGATTAAAACCTACTGTAAAAAATCAATATCATCTCGCTTTTTGGGTTCGATTCCCTGCACATGAAAAGTTATTTTCTTTATCGAATAGGTAGGGGGAATGGGCTCTCTAAAACCAAGTAGAAGATGAACTCAACATGAAGAATTGATATGGTACGTGCCTGCGTACCTCAGTTTAGGTTGAGTATGGGCTAACCTCATTGTTCCAGTGCAGCCTTGACCACTTTCCATCTGGGTTGGATTGGTGAGGTACTCCATTGCAAGACCTCAACATTGACAATCATGATAGATTTGGATTCACTTACTTTCCTTCCAAGATAGAAAAACAATAAAATAAAATGTTTTTCTCGGCCAAGAGGATTTCTATTTCATAATACTTATATGTAGTATATATCCTACAGAAGTGATATTAGGTCCACTCCCTGATATGATATAAGATCCAAAGTATTTTGAGTGGGCCCCGTAGATATTCTCAGTGGGCGAACGTGTGATTTATAAGCCATGTGGTTGGGAAAAAAGGTCCAATGAGGAAACCTGTTATTTAATCACCCACCCAAAAGTCAGTGTTTATGTAGTCCAAAATGGTCGATACTTTGATTTTTTGGATTCGAGTCCTTAGGGTAAGTAAGGTGGGGTCCAGAGTAATGTGAACACCATCTGTTATTAAATATATATATAAATATATATTCTTTTATTTTATTTTTTTCGTTCGTGTTGTCACACATTACTTTTCCCTGTTAAGAAAAGATTTTCTTTATTTATTCCCATATTCCATATTTTCATAAGCACGAACTTTTGGGACGACCCAAGCCATTTTCCAAAATAATAAATTCTTTTATTATTTTTTTTAACTATAAATGAGAATTTAAGAAAATATTAAATTTAAGTGTGTTTCTAGTTTAATGTTAAAGTAAATGGAAAGGCCTGCTTGGAACGGATTTGGATATGGGTGCACATGCAGCTTTACCGCTGCTAGTATCGGCGGTAAAGTTGCATTTGCCAGATTTCCTCCTCTTAGAGAGGAGGAAAACTGGCATTTGCAGCTATACCGCTGCTTCTATCGGCGGTAAAGACGCATTTTCCAGATTTCCTCCGCTCGGAGAGGAGGAAAGCTGGCATCCGCAGCTATACCGCCGATCCATACAGCGGTAATATGTAATTTTAAAGATTTCCTTCCCTCTAAGAGGAGGAAGACCTGCGAACGAATTCCTTTGCCTTTTTTTTACATCTTGGCTGGGTCACGGGTCCGGGCCTTGGTCCACACAATGACGGATGGGCATGTATAATTAACGTTTAAACGATATACTATCAAATCACACAGTAAATCACTTGTTTGGTCAATCTACTTTACTGGTGAAGTAAAGTGAATGGTTAAATACAAAGAGAGAACAAAAGTAAAGGTTTGAAAAAATCAAAAGGCAAGAGAGTAGCTCTTTGAAATTTTATTTTGAGAAGAGTTTTGTTTTGTAAGGGTGATCGTGGACTGGGCCGGCCCGCGTTGGTTCGGCAATGGGGTTTGGGTTATAATAGATGGGCCGTGCTTAGAATTTTTTTATTTAGACTCGGTGGTTGAGATTCGAAATCCTTGCCCGGCCCAAATATTTAAATATAATTGTAAGAGAGGGTGTAGTGATGAGGGGACTCAAACCCATGACCTCTCATATAGGGTGATATGACAAGGCTAGTTGTGCTTAGGGATGTCAATCGGGTCGTGTTAACGAATTCGGGTTGCGGGTCAAACGAATTTGGGTTAGAATCACCTCAACCCAAACACGACCCATTTAGAAAACGGGTCAGAAAACAAAACGCAAACCCAATTCATTTATTTAACGGGTCATACGACACGACCCGTTAACCCGTTAATTTTGAAAAAAATATTCACTACACTTAAAAAGTATCTCTTTTCTAAATCATGGAGCCATACTTTATGTTTTAAGGCTAGGCCCATTTTCTAAGTAAATGTCGTATCTCTTCTGATTAAGTGCAACTTCCACTGAACAAAAGTCATGTCACCCACACTTTGATTTTTTGCATGATAATGTGATGCACACTTGGCGGCATGGCTTTTTGGCGGGTTGTATCGGGTCGTAATGGGTTACCGGGTTTATTCGTTAACGACCCATTAATTTAACGGGTTAACGGGTCCGACCCATTAGCGACCCGAACCCATTAAGGGGTGACCCGAACCCGTTAATATCGTGTGGGTTCGTGTCGTGTTAACGGGTCGTGTGACATTTTGACGGCCCTAGTTGTGCTACAACCTAGGACATTATCGGAATATTTTTTTCTTTTTCTTTTTTTTCTTTTTTTTGTTATAATATGAGTTAAACTCAGGAAATGCCAGGGCTTCACGATTTACAGGCATGCCGGTCTTGGCAAGCAACTTCCGGCCCGACTTGGGCTTAAGCTGGGGTCAGGCTTCTAATTTAGAAGTCGGGCCGGGCGTGGAAATTCCTCGGCCCAGACCAGCCCGTCACATGTACAACCCTGGGTTTTTTTTTTTTTTTCCATTTAGTGGCATGAGGGAGTTTCTTTTTAACTTTTTTTTTGGTTAAAAGGATGAGGTGATTTTTAAAACTTAGTATCGTTTGATGTGATCCGTTTCTTCTTATTCTCTCTCGAAATAACCCTTTACTTGACATCACTGGTAGAGTAAGTTTTCCAAATGGGAAATAGTTAGTGAGTGAGAACTGAACACACAAGCTGGGGTCCACACTTGATTAAAACCTACTGTAAAAAATCAATATCATCTCGCTTTTTGGGTTCGATTCCCTGCACATGAAAAGTTATTTTCTTTATCGAATAGGTAGGGGGAATGGGCTCTCTAAAACCAAGTAGAAGATGAACTCAACATGAAGAATTGATATGGTACGTGCCTGCGTACCTCAGTTTAGGTTGAGTATGGGCTAACCTCATTGTTCCAGTGCAGCCTTGACCACTTTCCATCTGGGTTGGATTGGTGAGGTACTCCATTGCAAGACCTCAACATTGACAATCATGATAGATTTGGATTCACTTACTTTCCTTCCAAGATAGAAAAACAATAAAATAAAATGTTTTTCTCGGCCAAGAGGATTTCTATTTCATAATACTTATATGTAGTATATATCCTACAGAAGTGATATTAGGTCCACTCCCTGATATGATATAAGATCCAAAGTATTTTGAGTGGCCCCCGTAGATATTCTCAGTGGGCGAACGTGTGATTTATAAGCCATGTGGTTGGGAAAAAAGGTCCAATGAGGAAACCTGTTATTTAATCACCCACCCAAAAGTCAGTGTTTATGTAGTCCAAAATGGTCGATACTTTGATTTTTTGGATTCGAGTCCTTAGGGTAAGTAAGGTGGGGTCCAGAGTAATGTGAACACCATCTGTTATTAAATATATATATAAATATATATTCTTTTATTTTATTTTTTTCGTTCGTGTTGTCACACATTACTTTTCCCTGTTAAGAAAAGATTTTCTTTATTTATTCCCATATTCCATATTTTCATAAGCACGAACTTTTGGGACGACCCAAGCCATTTTCCAAAATAATAAATTCTTTTATTATTTTTTTTAACTATAAATGAGAATTTAAGAAAATATTAAATTTAAGTGTGTTTCTAGTTTAATGTTAAAGTAAATGGAAAGGCCTGCTTGGAACGGATTTGGATATGGGTGCACATGCAGCTTTACCGCTGCTAGTATCGGCGGTAAAGTTGCATTTGCCAGATTTCCTCCTCTTAGAGAGGAGGAAAACTGGCATTTGCAGCTATACCGCTGCTTCTATCGGCGGTAAAGACGCATTTTCCAGATTTCCTCCGCTCGGAGAGGAGGAAAGCTGGCATCCGCAGCTATACCGCCGATCCATACAGCGGTAATATGTAATTTTAAAGATTTCCTTCCCTCTAAGAGGAGGAAGACCTGCGAACGAATTCCTTTGCCTTTTTTTTACATCTTGGCTGGGTCACGGGTCCGGGCCTTGGTCCACACAATGACGGATGGGCATGTATAATTAACGTTTAAACGATATACTATCAAATCACACAGTAAATCACTTGTTTGGTCAATCTACTTTACTGGTGAAGTAAAGTGAATGGTTAAATACAAAGAGAGAACAAAAGTAAAGGTTTGAAAAAATCAAAAGGCAAGAGAGTAGCTCTTTGAAATTTTATTTTGAGAAGAGTTTTGTTTTGTAAGCGTGATCGTGGACTGGGCCGGCCCGCGTTGGTTCGGCAATGGGGTTTGGGTTATAATAGATGGGCCGTGCTTAGAATTTTTTTATTTAGACTCGGTGGTTGAGATTCGAAATCCTTGCCCGGCCCAAATATTTAAATATAATTGAAAGAGAGGGTGTAGTGATGAGGGGACTCAAACCCATGACCTCTCATATAGGGTGATATGACAAGGCTAGTTGTGCTTAGGGATGTCAATCGGGTCGTGTTAACGAATTCGGGTTGCGGGTCAAACGAATTTGGGTTAGAATCACCTCAACCCAAACACGACCCATTTAGAAAACGGGTCAGAAAACAAAACGCAAACCCAATTCATTTATTTAACGGGTCATACGACACGACCCGTTAACCCGTTAATTTTGAAAAAAATATTCACTACACTTAAAAAGTATCTCTTTTCTAAATCATGGAGCCATACTTTATGTTTTAAGGCTAGGCCCATTTTCTAAGTAAATGTCGTATCTCTTCTGATTAAGTGCAACTTCCACTGAACAAAAGTCATGTCACCCACACTTTGATTTTTTGCATGATAATGTGATGCACACTTGGCGGCATGGCTTTTTGGCGGGTTGTATCGGGTCGTAATGGGTTACCGGGTTTATTCGTTAACGACCCATTAATTTAACGGGTTAACGGGTCCGACCCATTAGCGACCCGAACCCATTAAGGGGTGACCCGAACCCGTTAATATCGTGTGGGTTCGTGTCGTGTTAACGGGTCGTGTGACATTTTGACGGCCCTAGTTGTGCTACAACCTAGGACATTATCGGAATATTTTTTTCTTTTTCTTTTTTTTCTTTTTTTTGTTAGAATATGAGTTAAACTCAGGAAATGCCAGGGCTTCACGATTTACAGGCATGCCGGTCTTGGCAAGCAACTTCCGGCCCGACTTGGGCTTAAGCTGGGGTCAGGCTTCTAATTTAGAAGTCGGGCCGGGCGTGGAAATTCCTCGGCCCAGACCAGCCCGTCACATGTACAACCCTGGGTTTTTTTTTTTTTTTCCATTTAGTGGCATGAGGGAGTTTCTTTTTAACTTTTTTTTTGGTTAAAAGGATGAGGTGATTTTTAAAACTTAGTATCGTTTGATGTGATCCGTTTCTTCTTATTCTCTCTCGAAATAACCCTTTACTTGACATCACTGGTAGAGTAAGTTTTCCAAATGGGAAATAGTTAGTGAGTGAGAACTGAACACACAAGCTGGGGTCCACACTTGATTAAAACCTACTGTAAAAAATCAATATCATCTCGCTTTTTGGGTTCGATTCCCTGCACATGAAAAGTTATTTTCTTTATCGAATAGGTAGGGGGAATGGGCTCTCTAAAACCAAGTAGAAGATGAACTCAACATGAAGAATTGATATGGTACGTGCCTGCGTACCTCAGTTTAGGTTGAGTATGGGCTAACCTCATTGTTCCAGTGCAGCCTTGACCACTTTCCATCTGGGTTGGATTGGTGAGGTACTCCATTGCAAGACCTCAACATTGACAATCATGATAGATTTGGATTCACTTACTTTCCTTCCAAGATAGAAAAACAATAAAATAAAATGTTTTTCTCGGCCAAGAGGATTTCTATTTCATAATACTTATATGTAGTATATATCCTACAGAAGTGATATTAGGTCCACTCCCTGATATGATATAAGATCCAAAGTATTTTGAGTGGGCCCCGTAGATATTCTCAGTGGGCGAACGTGTGATTTATAAGCCATGTGGTTGGGAAAAAAGGTCCAATGAGGAAACCTGTTATTTAATCACCCACCCAAAAGTCAGTGTTTATGTAGTCCAAAATGGTCGATACTTTGATTTTTTGGATTCGAGTCCTTAGGGTAAGTAAGGTGGGGTCCAGAGTAATGTGAACACCATCTGTTATTAAATATATATATAAATATATATTCTTTTATTTTATTTTTTTCGTTCGTGTTGTCACACATTACTTTTCCCTGTTAAGAAAAGATTTTCTTTATTTATTCCCATATTCCATATTTTCATAAGCACGAACTTTTGGGACGACCCAAGCCATTTTCCAAAATAATAAATTCTTTTATTATTTTTTTTAACTATAAATGAGAATTTAAGAAAATATTAAATTTAAGTGTGTTTCTAGTTTAATGTTAAAGTAAATGGAAAGGCCTGCTTGGAACGGATTTGGATATGGGTGCACATGCAGCTTTACCGCTGCTAGTATCGGCGGTAAAGTTGCATTTGCCAGATTTCCTCCTCTTAGAGAGGAGGAAAACTGGCATTTGCAGCTATACCGCTGCTTCTATCGGCGGTAAAGACGCATTTTCCAGATTTCCTCCGCTCGGAGAGGAGGAAAGCTGGCATCCGCAGCTATACCGCCGATCCATACAGCGGTAATATGTAATTTTAAAGATTTCCTTCCCTCTAAGAGGAGGAAGACCTGCGAACGAATTCCTTTGCCTTTTTTTTACATCTTGGCTGGGTCACGGGTCCGGGCCTTGGTCCACACAATGACGGATGGGCATGTATAATTAACGTTTAAACGATATACTATCAAATCACACAGTAAATCACTTGTTTGGTCAATCTACTTTACTGGTGAAGTAAAGTGAATGGTTAAATACAAAGAGAGAACAAAAGTAAAGGTTTGAAAAAATCAAAAGGCAAGAGAGTAGCTCTTTGAAATTTTATTTTGAGAAGAGTTTTGTTTTGTAAGCGTGATCGTGGACTGGGCCGGCCCGCGTTGGTTCGGCAATGGGGTTTGGGTTATAATAGATGGGCCGTGCTTAGAATTTTTTTATTTAGACTCGGTGGTTGAGATTCGAAATCCTTGCCCGGCCCAAATATTTAAATATAATTGAAAGAGAGGGTGTAGTGATGAGGGGACTCAAACCCATGACCTCTCATATAGGGTGATATGACAAGGCTAGTTGTGCTTAGGGATGTCAATCGGGTCGTGTTAACGAATTCGGGTTGCGGGTCAAACGAATTTGGGTTAGAATCACCTCAACCCAAACACGACCCATTTAGAAAACGGGTCAGAAAACAAAACGCAAACCCAATTCATTTATTTAACGGGTCATACGACACGACCCGTTAACCCGTTAATTTTGAAAAAAATATTCACTACACTTAAAAAGTATCTCTTTTCTAAATCATGGAGCCATACTTTATGTTTTAAGGCTAGGCCCATTTTCTAAGTAAATGTCGTATCTCTTCTGATTAAGTGCAACTTCCACTGAACAAAAGTCATGTCACCCACACTTTGATTTTTTGCATGATAATGTGATGCACACTTGGCGGCATGGCTTTTTGGCGGGTTGTATCGGGTCGTAATGGGTTACCGGGTTTATTCGTTAACGACCCATTAATTTAACGGGTTAACGGGTCCGACCCATTAGCGACCCGAACCCATTAAGGGGTGACCCGAACCCGTTAATATCGTGTGGGTTCGTGTCGTGTTAACGGGTCGTGTGACATTTTGACGGCCCTAGTTGTGCTACAACCTAGGACATTATCGGAATATTTTTTTCTTTTTCTTTTTTTTCTTTTTTTTGTTAGAATATGAGTTAAACTCAGGAAATGCCAGGGCTTCACGATTTACAGGCATGCCGGTCTTGGCAAGCAACTTCCGGCCCGACTTGGGCTTAAGCTGGGGTCAGGCTTCTAATTTAGAAGTCGGGCCGGGCGTGGAAATTCCTCGGCCCAGACCAGCCCGTCACATGTACAACCCTGGGTTTTTTTTTTTTTTTCCATTTAGTGGCATGAGGGAGTTTCTTTTTAACTTTTTTTTTGGTTAAAAGGATGAGGTGATTTTTAAAACTTAGTATCGTTTGATGTGATCCGTTTCTTCTTATTCTCTCTCGAAATAACCCTTTACTTGACATCACTGGTAGAGTAAGTTTTCCAAATGGGAAATAGTTAGTGAGTGAGAACTGAACACACAAGCTGGGGTCCACACTTGATTAAAACCTACTGTAAAAAATCAATATCATCTCGCTTTTTGGGTTCGATTCCCTGCACATGAAAAGTTATTTTCTTTATCGAATAGGTAGGGGGAATGGGCTCTCTAAAACCAAGTAGAAGATGAACTCAACATGAAGAATTGATATGGTACGTGCCTGCGTACCTCAGTTTAGGTTGAGTATGGGCTAACCTCATTGTTCCAGTGCAGCCTTGACCACTTTCCATCTGGGTTGGATTGGTGAGGTACTCCATTGCAAGACCTCAACATTGACAATCATGATAGATTTGGATTCACTTACTTTCCTTCCAAGATAGAAAAACAATAAAATAAAATGTTTTTCTCGGCCAAGAGGATTTCTATTTCATAATACTTATATGTAGTATATATCCTACAGAAGTGATATTAGGTCCACTCCCTGATATGATATAAGATCCAAAGTATTTTGAGTGGGCCCCGTAGATATTCTCAGTGGGCGAACGTGTGATTTATAAGCCATGTGGTTGGGAAAAAAGGTCCAATGAGGAAACCTGTTATTTAATCACCCACCCAAAAGTCAGTGTTTATGTAGTCCAAAATGGTCGATACTTTGATTTTTTGGATTCGAGTCCTTAGGGTAAGTAAGGTGGGGTCCAGAGTAATGTGAACACCATCTGTTATTAAATATATATATAAATATATATTCTTTTATTTTATTTTTTTTCGTTCGTGTTGTCACACATTACTTTTCCCTGTTAAGAAAAGATTTTCTTTATTTATTCCCATATTCCTTATTTTCATAAGCACGAACTTTTGAGACGACCCAAGCCATTTTCCAAAATAATAAATTCTTTTATTATTTTTTTTAACTATAAATGATTATTTAAGAAAATATTAAATTTAAGTGTGTTTCTAGTTTAATGTTAAAGTAAATGGAAAGGCCTGCTTGGAACGGATTTGGATATGGGTGCACATGCGGCTTTACCGCTGCTAGTATCGGCGGTAAAGTTGCATTTGCCAGATTTCTCCTCTTAGAGAGGAGGAAAACTGGCATTTGCAGCTATACCGCTGCTTCTATCGGCGGTAAAGACGCATTTTCCAGATTTCCTACGCTCGGAGAGGAGGAAAGCTGGCATCCGCAGCTATACCGCCGATCCATACAGCGGTAATATGTAATTTTAAAGATTTCCTTCCCTCTAAGAGGAGGAAGACCTGCGAACGAATTCCTTTGCCTTTTTTTTATATCTTGGCTGGGTCACGGGTCCGGGCCTTGGTCCACACAATGACGGATGGGCATGTATAATTAACGTTTAAACGATATACTATCAAATCACACAGTAAATCACTTGTTTGGTCAATCTACTTTACTGGTGAAGTAAAGTGAATGGTTAAATACAAAGAGAGAACAAAAGTAAAGGTTTGAAAAAATCAAAAGGCAAGAGAGTAGCTCTTTGAAATTTTATTTTGAGAAGAGTTTTGTTTTGTAAGGGTGATCGTGGACTGGGCCGGCCCGCGTTGGTTCGGCAATGGGGTTTGGGTTATAATAGATGGGCCGTGCTTAGAATTTTTTTATTTAGACTCGGTGGTTGAGATTCGAAATCCTTGCCCGGCCCAAATATTTAAATATAATTGTAAGAGAGGGTGTAGTGATGAGGGGACTCAAACCCATGACCTCTCATATAGGGTGATATGACAAGGCTAGTTGTGCTTAGGGATGTCAATCGGGTCGTGTTAACGAATTCGGGTTGCGGGTCAAACGAATTTGGGTTAGAATCACCTCAACCCAAACACGACCCATTTAGAAAACGGGTCAGAAAACAAAACGCAAACCCAATTCATTTATTTAACGGGTCATACGACACGACCCGTTAACCCGTTAATTTTGAAAAAAATATTCACTACACTTAAAAAGTATCTCTTTTCTAAATCATGGAGCCATACTTTATGTTTTTTAAGGCTAGGCCCATTTTCTAAGTAAATGTCGTATCTCTTCTGATTAAGTGCAACTTCCACTGAACAAAAGTCATGTCACCCACACTTTGATTTTTTGCATGATAATGTGATGCACACTTGGCGGCATGGCTTTTTGGCGGGTTGTATCGGGTCGTAATGGGTTACCGGGTTTATTCGTTAACGACCCATTAATTTAACGGGTTAACGGGTCCGACCCATTAGCGACCCGAACCCATTAAGGGGTGACCCGAACCCGTTAATATCGTGTGGGTTCGTGTCGTGTTAACGGGTCGTGTGACATTTTGACGGCCCTAGTTGTGCTACAACCTAGGACATTATCGGAATATTTTTTTTCTTTTTCTTTTTTTTCTTTTTTTTGTTATAATATGAGTTAAACTCAGGAAATGCCAGGGCTTCACGATTTACAGGCATGCCGGTCTTGGCAAGCAACTTCCGGCCCGACTTGGGCTTAAGCTGGGGTCAGGCTTCTAATTTAGAAGTCGGGCCGGGCGTGGAAATTCCTCGGCCCAGACCAGCCCGTCACATGTACAACCCTGGGTTTTTTTTTTTTTCCATTTAGTGGCATGAGGGAGTTTCTTTTTAACTTTTTTTTTGGTTAAAAGGATGAGGTGATTTTTAAAACTTAGTATCGTTTGATGTGATCCGTTTCTTCTTATTCTCTCTCGAAATAACCCTTTACTTGACATCACTGGTAGAGTAAGTTTTCCAAATGGGAAATAGTTAGTGAGTGAGAACTGAACACACAAGCTGGGGTCCACACTTGATTAAAACCTACTGTAAAAAATCAATATCATCTCGCTTTTTGGGTTCGATTCCCTGCACATGAAAAGTTATTTTCTTTATCGAATAGGTAGGGGGAATGGGCTCTCTAAAACCAAGTAGAAGATGAACTCAACATGAAGAATTGATATGGTACGTGCCTGCGTACCTCAGTTTAGGTTGAGTATGGGCTAACCTCATTGTTCCAGTGCAGCCTTGACCACTTTCCATCTGGGTTGGATTGGTGAGGTACTCCATTGCAAGACCTCAACATTGACATTCATGATAGATTTGGATTTACTTACTTTCCTTCCAAGATAGAAAAACAATAAAATAAAATGTTTTTCTCGGCCAAGAGGATTTCTATTTCATAATACTTATATGTAGTATATATCCTACAGAAGTGATATTAGGTCCACTCCCTGATATGATATAAGATCCAAAGTATTTTGAGTGGGCCCCGTAGATATTCTCAGTGGGCGAACGTGTGATTTATAAGCCATGTGGTTGGGAAAAAAGGTCCAATGAGGAAACCTGTTATTTAATCACCCACCCAAAAGTCAGTGTTTATGTAGTCCAAAATGGTCGATACTTTGATTTTTTGGATTCGAGTCCTTAGGGTAAGTAAGGTGGGGTCCAGAGTAATGTGAACACCATCTGTTATTAAATATATATATAAATATATATTCTTTTATTTTATTTTTTTTCGTTCGTGTTGTCACACATTACTTTTCCCTGTTAAGAAAAGATTTTCTTTATTTATTCCCATATTCCTTATTTTCATAAGCACGAACTTTTGAGACGACCCAAGCCATTTTCCAAAATAATAAATTCTTTTATTATTTTTTTTAACTATAAATGAGAATTTAAGAAAATATTAAATTTAAGTGTGTTTCTAGTTTAATGTTAAAGTAAATGGAAAGGCCTGCTTGGAACGGATTTGGATATGGGTGCACATGCGGCTTTACCGCTGCTAGTATCGGCGGTAAAGTTGCATTTGCCAGATTTCCTCCTCTTAGAGAGGAGGAAAGCTGGCATTTGCAGCTATACCGCTGCTTCTATCGGCGGTAAAGACGCATTTTCCAGATTTCCTCCGCTCGGAGAGGAGGAAAGCTGGCATCCGCAGCTATACCGCCGATCCATACAGCGGTAATATGTAATTTTAAAGATTTCCTTCCCTCTAAGAGGAGGAAGACCTGCGAACGAATTCCTTTGCCTTTTTTTTACATCTTGGCTGGGTCACGGGTCCGGGCCTTGGTCCACACAATGACGGATGGGCATGTATAATTAACGTTTAAACGATATACTATCAAATCACACAGTAAATCACTTGTTTGGTCAATCTACTTTACTGTTGAAGTAAAGTGAATGGTTAAATACAAAGAGAGAACAAAAGTAAAGGTTTGAAAAAATCAAAAGGCAAGAGAGTAGCTCTTTGAAATTTTATTTTGAGAAGAGTTTTGTTTTGTAAGGGTGATCGTGGACTGGGCCGGCCCGCGTTGGTTCGGCAATGGGGTTTGGGTTATAATAGATGGGCCGTGCTTAGAATTTTTTTATTTAGACTCGGTGGTTGAGATTGGAAATCCTTGCCCGGCCCAAATATTTAAATATAATTGTAAGAGAGGGTGTAGTGATGAGGGCACTCAAACCCATGACCTCTCATATAGGGTGATATGACAAGGCTAGTTGTGCTTAGGGATGTCAATCGGGTCGTGTTAACGAATTCGGGTTGCGGGTCAAACGAATTTGGGTTAGAATCACCTCAACCCAAACACGACCCATTTAGAAAACGGGTCAGAAAACAAAACGCAAACCCAATTCATTTATTTAACGGGTCATACGACACGACCCGTTAACCCGTTAATTTTGAAAAAAATATTCACTACACTTAAAAAGTATCTCTTTTCTAAATCATGGAGCCATACTTTATGTTTTTTAAGGCTAGGCCCATTTTCTAAGTAAATGTCGTATCTCTTCTGATTAAGTGCAACTTCCACTGAACAAAAGTCATGTCACCCACACTTTGATTTTTTGCATGATAATGTGATGCACACTTGGCGGCATGGCTTTTTGGCGGGTTGTATCGGGTCGTAATGGGTTACCGGGTTTATTCGTTAACGACCCATTAATTTAACGGGTTAACGGGTCCGACCCATTAGCGACCCGAACCCATTAAGGGGTGACCCGAACCCGTTAATATCGTGTGGGTTCGTGTCGTGTTAACGGGTCGTGTGACATTTTGACGGCCCTAGTTGTGCTACAACCTAGGACATTATCGGAATATTTTTTTCTTTTTCTTTTTTTTCTTTTTTTTGTTATAATATGAGTTAAACTCAGGAAATGCCAGGGCTTCACGATTTACAGGCATGCCGGTCTTGGCAAGCAACTTCCGGCCCGACTTGGGCTTAAGCTGGGGTCAGGCTTCTAATTTAGAAGTCGGGCCGGGCGTGGAAATTCCTCGGCCCAGACCAGCCCGTCACATGTACAACCCTGGGTTTTTTTTTTTTTCCATTTAGTGGCATGAGGGAGTTTCTTTTTAACTTTTTGTTTGGTTAAAAGGATGAGGTGATTTTTAAAACTTAGTATCGTTTGATGTGATCCGTTTCTTCTTATTCTCTCTCGAAATAACCCTTTACTTGACATCACTGGTAGAGTAAGTTTTCCAAATGGGAAATAGTTAGTGAGTGAGAACTGAACACACAAGCTGGGGTCCACACTTGATTAAAACCTACTGTAAAAAATCAATATCATCTCGCTTTTTGGGTTCGATTCCCTGCACATGAAAAGTTATTTTCTTTATCGAATAGGTAGGGGGAATGGGCTCTCTAAAACCAAGTAGAAGATGAACTCAACATGAAGAATTGATATGGTACGTGCCTGCGTACCTCAGTTTAGGTTGAGTATGGGCTAACCTCATTGTTCCAGTGCAGCCTTGACCACTTTCCATCTGGGTTGGATTGGTGAGGTACTCCATTGCAAGACCTCAACATTGACAATCATGATAGATTTGGATTTACTTACTTTCCTTCCAAGATAGAAAAACAATAAAATAAAATGTTTTTCTCGGCCAAGAGGATTTCTATTTCATAATACTTATATGTAGTATATATCCTACAGAAGTGATATTAGGTCCACTCCCTGATATGATATAAGATCCAAAGTATTTTGAGTGGGCCCCGTAGATATTCTCAGTGGGCGAACGTGTGATTTATAAGCCATGTGGTTGGGAAAAAAGGTCCAATGAGGAAACCTGTTATTTAATCACCCACCCAAAAGTCAGTGTTTATGTAGTCCAAAATGGTCGATACTTTGATTTTTTGGATTCGAGTCCTTAGGGTAAGTAAGGTGGGGTCCAGAGTAATGTGAACACCATCTGTTATTAAATATATATATAAATATATATTCTTTTATTTTATTTTTTTTCGTTCGTGTTGTCACACATTACTTTTCCCTGTTAAGAAAAGATTTTCTTTATTTATTCCCATATTCCTTATTTTCATAAGCACGAACTTTTGAGACGACCCAAGCCATTTTCCAAAATAATAAATTCTTTTATTATTTTTTTTAACTATAAATGAGAATTTAAGAAAATATTAAATTTAAGTGTGTTTCTAGTTTAATGTTAAAGTAAATGGAAAGGCCTGCTTGGAACGGATTTGGATATGGGTGCACATGCGGCTTTACCGCTGCTAGTATCGGCGGTAAAGTTGCATTTGCCAGATTTCCTCCTCTTAGAGAGGAGGAAAGCTGGCATTTGCAGCTATACCGCTGCTTCTATCGGCGGTAAAGACGCATTTTCCAGATTTCCTCCGCTCGGAGAGGAGGAAAGCTGGCATCCGCAGCTATACCGCCGATCCATACAGCGGTAATATGTAATTTTAAAGATTTCCTTCCCTCTAAGAGGAGGAAGACCTGCGAACGAATTCCTTTGCCTTTTTTTTACATCTTGGCTGGGTCACGGGTCCGGGCCTTGGTCCACACAATGACGGATGGGCATGTATAATTAACGTTTAAACGATATACTATCAAATCACACAGTAAATCACTTGTTTGGTCAATCTACTTTACTGTTGAAGTAAAGTGAATGGTTAAATACAAAGAGAGAACAAAAGTAAAGGTTTGAAAAAATCAAAAGGCAAGAGAGTAGCTCTTTGAAATTTTATTTTGAGAAGAGTTTTGTTTTGTAAGGGTGATCGTGGACTGGGCCGGCCCGCGTTGGTTCGGCAATGGGGTTTGGGTTATAATAGATGGGCCGTGCTTAGAATTTTTTTATTTAGACTCGGTGGTTGAGATTCGAAATCCTTGCCCGGCCCAAATATTTAAATATAATTGTAAGAGAGGGTGTAGTGATGAGGGGACTCAAACCCATGACCTCTCATATAGGGTGATATGACAAGGCTAGTTGTGCTTAGGGATGTCAATCGGGTCGTGTTAACGAATTCGGGTTGCGGGTCAAACGAATTTGGGTTAGAATCACCTCAACCCAAACACGACCCATTTAGAAAACGGGTCAGAAAACAAAACGCAAACCCAATTCATTTATTTAACGGGTCATACGACACGACCCGTTAACCCGTTAATTTTGAAAAAAATATTCACTACACTTAAAAAGTATCTCTTTTCTAAATCATGGAGCCATACTTTATGTTTTTTAAGGCTAGGCCCATTTTCTAAGTAAATGTCGTATCTCTTCTGATTAAGTGCAACTTCCACTGAACAAAAGTCATGTCACCCACACTTTGATTTTTTGCATGATAATGTGATGCACACTTGGCGGCATGGCTTTTTGGCGGGTTGTATCGGGTCGTAATGGGTTACCGGGTTTATTCGTTAACGACCCATTAATTTAACGGGTTAACGGGTCCGACCCATTAGCGACCCGAACCCATTAAGGGGTGACCCGAACCCGTTAATATCGTGTGGGTTCGTGTCGTGTTAACGGGTCGTGTGACATTTTGACGGCCCTAGTTGTGCTACAACCTAGGACATTATCGGAATATTTTTTTCTTTTTCTTTTTTTTCTTTTTTTTGTTATAATATGAGTTAAACTCAGGAAATGCCAGGGCTTCACGATTTACAGGCATGCCGGTCTTGGCAAGCAACTTCCGGCCCGACTTGGGCTTAAGCTGGGGTCAGGCTTCTAATTTAGAAGTCGGGCCGGGCGTGGAAATTCCTCGGCCCAGACCAGCCCGTCACATGTACAACCCTGGGTTTTTTTTTTTTTCCATTTAGTGGCATGAGGGAGTTTCTTTTTAACTTTTTTTTTGGTTAAAAGGATGAGGTGATTTTTAAAACTTAGTATCGTTTGATGTGATCCGTTTCTTCTTATTCTCTCTCGAAATAACCCTTTACTTGACATCACTGGTAGAGTAAGTTTTCCAAATGGGAAATAGTTAGTGAGTGAGAACTGAACACACAAGCTGGGGTCCACACTTGATTAAAACCTACTGTAAAAAATCAATATCATCTCGCTTTTTGGGTTCGATTCCCTGCACATGAAAAGTTATTTTCTTTATCGAATAGGTAGGGGGAATGGGCTCTCTAAAACCAAGTAGAAGATGAACTCAACATGAAGAATTGATATGGTACGTGCCTGCGTACCTCAGTTTAGGTTGAGTATGGGCTAACCTCATTGTTCCAGTGCAGCCTTGACCACTTTCCATCTGGGTTGGATTGGTGAGGTACTCCATTGCAAGACCTCAACATTGACAATCTTGATAGATTTGGATTTACTTACTTTCCTTCCAAGATAGAAAAACAATAAAATAAAATGTTTTTCTCGGCCAAGAGGATTTCTATTTCATAATACTTATATGTAGTATATATCCTACAGAAGTGATATTAGGTCCACTCCCTGATATGATATAAGATCCAAAGTATTTTGAGTGGGCCCCGTAGATATTCTCAGTGGGCGAACGTGTGATTTATAAGCCATGTGGTTGGGAAAAAAGGTCCAATGAGGAAACCTGTTATTTAATCACCCACCCAAAAGTCAGTGTTTATGTAGTCCAAAATGGTCGATACTTTGATTTTTTGGATTCGAGTCCTTAGGGTAAGTAAGGTGGGGTCCAGAGTAATGTGAACACCATCTGTTATTAAATATATATATAAATATATATTCTTTTATTTTATTTTTTTTCGTTCGTGTTGTCACACATTACTTTTCCCTGTTAAGAAAAGATTTTCTTTATTTATTCCCATATTCCTTATTTTCATAAGCACGAACTTTTGAGACGACCCAAGCCATTTTCCAAAATAATAAATTCTTTTATTATTTTTTTTAACTATAAATGAGAATTTAAGAAAATATTAAATTTAAGTGTGTTTCTAGTTTAATGTTAAAGTAAATGGAAAGGCCTGCTTGGAACGGATTTGGATATGGGTGCACATGCGGCTTTACCGCTGCTAGTATCGGCGGTAAAGTTGCATTTGCCTTTCCAGCTATACCGCTGCTTCTATCGGCGGTAAAGACGCATTTTCCAGATTTCCTCCGCTCGGAGAGGAGGAAAGCTGGCATCCGCAGCTATACCGCCGATCCATACAGCGGTAATATGTAATTTTAAAGATTTCCTTCCCTCTAAGAGGAGGAAGACCTGCGAACGAATTCCTTTGCCTATTTTTTACATCTTGGCTGGGTCACGGGTCCGGGCCTTGGTCCACACAATGACGGATGGGCATGTATAATTAACGTTTAAACGATATACTATCAAATCACACAGTAAATCACTTGTTTGGTCAATCTACTTTACTGTTGAAGTAAAGTGAATGGTTAAATACAAAGAGAGAACAAAAGTAAAGGTTTGAAAAAATCAAAAGGCAAGAGAGTAGCTCTTTGAAATTTTATTTTGAGAAGAGTTTTGTTTAGTAAGGGTGATCGTGGACTGGGCCGGCCCGCGTTGGTTCGGCAATGGGGTTTGGGTTATAATAGATGGGCCGTGCTTAGAATTTTTTTATTTAGACTCGGTGGTTGAGATTCGAAATCCTTGCCCGGCCCAAATATTTAAATATAATTGTAAGAGAGGGTGTAGTGATGAGGGGACTCAAACCCATGACCTCTCATATAGGGTGATATGACAAGGCTAGTTGTGCTTAGGGATGTCAATCGGGTCGTGTTAACGAATTCGGGTTGCGGGTCAAACGAATTTGGGTTAGAATCACCTCAACCCAAACACGACCCATTTAGAAAACGGGTCAGAAAACAAAACGCAAACCCAATTCATTTATTTAACGGGTCATACGACACGACCCGTTAACCCGTTAATTTTGAAAAAAATATTCACTACACTTAAAAAGTATCTCTTTTCTAAATCATGGAGCCATACTTTATGTTTTTTAAGGCTAGGCCCATTTTCTAAGTAAATGTCGTATCTCTTCTGATTAAGTGCAACTTCCACTGAACAAAAGTCATGTCACCCACACTTTGATTTTTTGCATGATAATGTGATGCACACTTGGCGGCATGGCTTTTTGGCGGGTTGTATCGGGTCGTAATGGGTTACCGGGTTTATTCGTTAACGACCCAATAATTTAACGGGTTAACGGGTCCGACCCATTAGCGACCCGAACCCATTAAGGGGTGACCCGAACCCGTTAATATCGTGTGGGTTCGTGTCGTGTTAACGGGTCGTGTGACATTTTGACGGCCCTAGTTGTGCTACAACCTAGGACATTATCGGAATATTTTTTTCTTTTTCTTTTTTTTCTTTTTTTTGTTATAATATGAGTTAAACTCAGGAAATGCCAGGGCTTCACGATTTACAGGCATGCCGGTCTTGGCAAGCAACTTCCGGCCCGACTTGGGCTTAAGCTGGGGTCAGGCTTCTAATTTAGAAGTCGGGCCGGGCGTGGAAATTCCTCGGCCCAGACCAGCCCGTCACATGTACAACCCTGGGTTTTTTTTGTTTTTCCATTTAGTGGCATGAGGGAGTTTCTTTTTAACTTTTTTTTTGGTTAAAAGGATGAGGTGATTTTTAAAACTTAGTATCGTTTGATGTGATCCGTTTCTTCTTATTCTCTCTCGAAATAACCCTTTACTTGACATCACTGGTAGAGTAAGTTTTCCAAATGGGAAATAGTTAGTGAGTGAGAACTGAACACACAAGCTGGGGTCCACACTTGATTAAAACCTACTGTAAAAAATCAATATCATCTCGCTTTTTGGGTTCGATTCCCTGCACATGAAAAGTTATTTTCTTTATCGAATAGGTAGGGGGAATGGGCTCTCTAAAACCAAGTAGAAGATGAACTCAACATGAAGAATTGATATGGTACGTGCCTGCGTACCTCAGTTTAGGTTGAGTATGGGCTAACCTCATTGTTCCAGTGCAGCCTTGACCACTTTCCATCTGGGTTGGATTGGTGAGGTACTCCATTGCAAGACCTCAACATTGACAATCATGATAGATTTGGATTTACTTACTTTCCTTCCAAGATAGAAAAACAATAAAATAAAATGTTTTTCTCGGCCAAGAGGATTTCTATTTCATAATACTTATATGTAGTATATATCCTACAGAAGTGATATTAGGTCCACTCCCTGATATGATATAAGATCCAAAGTATTTTGAGTGGGCCCCGTAGATATTCTCAGTGGGCGAACGTGTGATTTATAAGCCATGTGGTTGGGAAAAAAGGTCCAATGAGGAAACCTGTTATTTAATCACCCACCCAAAAGTCAGTGTTTATGTAGTCCAAAATGGTCGATACTTTGATTTTTTGGATTCGAGTCCTTAGGGTAAGTAAGGTGGGGTCCAGAGTAATGTGAACACCATCTGTTATTAAATATATATATAAATATATATTCTTTTATTTTATTTTTTTTCGTTCGTGTTGTCACACATTACTTTTCCCTGTTAAGAAAAGATTTTCTTTATTTATTCCCATATTCCTTATTTTCATAAGCACGAACTTTTGAGACGACCCAAGCCATTTTCCAAAATAATAAATTCTTTTATTATTTTTTTTAACTATAAATGAGAATTTAAGAAAATATTAAATTTAAGTGTGTTTCTAGTTTAATGTTAAAGTAAATGGAAAGGCCTGCTTGGAACGGATTTGGATATGGGTGCACATGCGGCTTTACCGCTGCTAGTATCGGCGGTAAAGTTGCATTTGCCAGATTTCCTCCTCTTAGAGAGGAGGAAAGCTGGCATTTGCAGCTATACCGCTGCTTCTATCGGCGGTAAAGACGCATTTTCCAGATTTCCTCCGCTCGGAGAGGAGGAAAGCTGGCATCCGCAGCTATACCGCCGATCCATACAGCGGTAATATGTAATTTTAAAGATTTCCTTCCCTCTAAGAGGAGGAAGACCTGCGAACGAATTCCTTTGCCTTTTTTTTACATCTTGGCTGGGTCACGGGTCCGGGCCTTGGTCCACACAATGACGGATGGGCATGTATAATTAACGTTTAAACGATATACTATCAAATCACACAGTAAATCACTTGTTTGGTCAATCTACTTTACTGGTGAAGTAAAGTGAATGGTTAAATACAAAGAGAGAACAAAAGTAAAGGTTTGAAAAAATCAAAAGGCAAGAGAGTAGCTCTTTGAAATTTTATTTTGAGAAGAGTTTTGTTTTGTAAGGGTGATCGTGGACTGGGCCGGCCCGCGTTGGTTCGGCAATGGGGTTTGGGTTATAATAGATGGGCCGTGCTTAGAATTTTTTTGTTTAGACTCGGTGGTTGAGATTCGAAATCCTTGCCCGGCCCAAATATTTAAATATAATTGTAAGAGAGGGTGTAGTGATGAGGGGACTCAAACCCATGACCTCTCATATAGGGTGATATGACAAGGCTAGTTGTGCTTAGGGATGTCAATCGGGTCGTGTTAACGAATTCGGGTTGCGGGTCAAACGAATTTGGGTTAGAATCACCTCAACCCAAACACGACCCATTTAGAAAACGGGTCAGAAAACAAAACGCAAACCCAATTCATTTATTTAACGGGTCATACGACACGACCCGTTAACCCGTTAATTTTGAAAAAAATATTCACTACACTTAAAAAGTATCTCTTTTCTAAATCATGGAGCCATACTTTATGTTTTAAGGCTAGGCCCATTTTCTAAGTAAATGTCGTATCTCTTCTGATTAAGTGCAACTTCCACTGAACAAAAGTCATGTCACCCACACTTTGATTTTTTGCATGATAATGTGATGCACACTTGGCGGCATGGCTTTTTGGCGGGTTGTATCGGGTCGTAATGGGTTACCGGGTTTATTCGTTAACGACCCATTAATTTAACGGGTTAACGGGTCCGACCCATTAGCGACCCGAACCCATTAAGGGGTGACCCGAACCCGTTAATATCGTGTGGGTTCGTGTCGTGTTAACGGGTCGTGTGACATTTTGACGGCCCTAGTTGTGCTACAACCTAGGACATTATCGGAATATTTTTTTCTTTTTCTTTTTTTTCTTTTTTTTGTTATAATATGAGTTAAACTCAGGAAATGCCAGGGCTTCACGATTTACAGGCATGCCGGTCTTGGCAAGCAACTTCCGGCCCGACTTGGGCTTAAGCTGGGGTCAGGCTTCTAATTTAGAAGTCGGGCCGGGCGTGGAAATTCCTCGGCCCAGACCAGCCCGTCACATGTACAACCCTGGGTTTTTTTTTTTTTTCCATTTAGTGGCATGAGGGAGTTTCTTTTTAACTTTTTTTTTGGTTAAAAGGATGAGGTGATTTTTAAAACTTAGTATCGTTTGATGTGATCCGTTTCTTCTTATTCTCTCTCGAAATAACCCTTTACTTGACATCACTGGTAGAGTAAGTTTTCCAAATGGGAAATAGTTAGTGAGTGAGAACTGAACACACAAGCTGGGGTCCACACTTGATTAAAACCTACTGTAAAAAATCAATATCATCTCGCTTTTTGGGTTCGATTCCCTGCACATGAAAAGTTATTTTCTTTATCGAATAGGTAGGGGGAATGGGCTCTCTAAAACCAAGTAGAAGATGAACTCAACATGAAGAATTGATATGGTACGTGCCTGCGTACCTCAGTTTAGGTTGAGTATGGGCTAACCTCATTGTTCCAGTGCAGCCTTGACCACTTTCCATCTGGGTTGGATTGGTGAGGTACTCCATTGCAAGACCTCAACATTGACAATCATGATAGATTTGGATTTACTTACTTTCCTTCCAAGATAGAAAAACAATAAAATAAAATGTTTTTCTCGGCCAAGAGGATTTCTATTTCATAATACTTATATGTAGTATATATCCTACAGAAGTGATATTAGGTCCACTCCCTGATATGATATAAGATCCAAAGTATTTTGAGTGGGCCCCGTAGATATTCTCAGTGGGCGAACGTGTGATTTATAAGCCATGTGGTTGGGAAAAAAGGTCCAATGAGGAAACCTGTTATTTAATCACCCACCCAAAAGTCAGTGTTTATGTAGTCCAAAATGGTCGATACTTTGATTTTTTGGATTCGAGTCCTTAGGGTAAGTAAGGTGGGGTCCAGAGTAATGTGAACACCATCTGTTATTAAATATATATATAAATATATATTCTTTTATTTTATTTTTTTTCGTTCGTGTTGTCACACATTACTTTTCCCTGTTAAGAAAAGATTTTCTTTATTTATTCCCATATTCCTTATTTTCATAAGCACGAACTTTTGAGACGACCCAAGCCATTTTCCAAAATAATAAATTCTTTTATTATTTTTTTTAACTATAAATGAGAATTTAAGAAAATATTAAATTTAAGTGTGTTTCTAGTTTAATGTTAAAGTAAATGGAAAGGCCTGCTTGGAACGGATTTGGATATGGGTGCACATGCGGCTTTACCGCTGCTAGTATCGGCGGTAAAGTTGCATTTGCCAGATTTCCTCCTCTTAGAGAGGAGGAAAGCTGGTATTTGCAGCTATACCGCTGCTTCTATCGGCGGTAAAGACGCATTTTCCAGATTTCCTCCGCTCGGAGAGGAGGAAAGCTGGCATCCGCAGCTATACCGCCGATCCATACAGCGGTAATATGTAATTTTAAAGATTTCCTTCCCTCTAAGAGGAGGAAGACCTGCGAACGAATTCCTTTGCCTTTTTTTTACATCTTGGCTGGGTCACGGGTCCGGGCCTTGGTCCACACAATGACGGATGGGCATGTATAATTAACGTTTAAACGATATACTATCAAATCACACAGTAAATCACTTGTTTGGTCAATCTACTTTACTGGTGAAGTAAAGTGAATGGTTAAATACAAAGAGAGAACAAAAGTAAAGGTTTGAAAAAATCAAAAGGCAAGAGAGTAGCTCTTTGAAATTTTATTTTGAGAAGAGTTTTGTTTTGTAAGGGTGATCGTGGACTGGGCCGGCCCGCGTTGGTTCGGCAATGGGGTTTGGGTTATAATAGATGGGCCGTGCTTAGAATTTTTTTGTTTAGACTCGGTGGTTGAGATTCGAAATCCTTGCCCGGCCCAAATATTTAAATATAATTGTAAGAGAGGGTGTAGTGATGAGGGGACTCAAACCCATGACCTCTCATATAGGGTGATATGACAAGGCTAGTTGTGCTTAGGGATGTCAATCGGGTCGTGTTAACGAATTCGGGTTGCGGGTCAAACGAATTTGGGTTAGAATCACCTCAACCCAAACACGACCCATTTAGAAAACGGGTCAGAAAACAAAACGCAAACCCAATTCATTTATTTAACGGGTCATACGACACGACCCGTTAACCCGTTAATTTTGAAAAAAATATTCACTACACTTAAAAAGTATCTCCTTTCTAAATCATGGAGCCATACTTTATGTTTTAAGGCTAGGCCCATTTTCTAAGTAAATGTCGTATCTCTTCTGATTAAGTGCAACTTCCACTGAACAAAAGTCATGTCACCCACACTTTGATTTTTTGCATGATAATGTGATGCACACTTGGCGGCATGGCTTTTTGGCGGGTTGTATCGGGTCGTAATGGGTTACCGGGTTTATTCGTTAACGACCCATTAATTTAACGGGTTAACGGGTCCGACCCATTAGCGACCCGAACCCATTAAGGGGTGACCCGAACCCGTTAATATCGTGTGGGTTCGTGTCGTGTTAACGGGTCGTGTGACATTTTGACGGCCCTAGTTGTGCTACAACCTAGGACATTATCGGAATATTTTTTTCTTTTTCTTTTTTTTCTTTTTTTTGTTATAATATGAGTTAAACTCAGGAAATGCCAGGGCTTCACGATTTACAGGCATGCCGGTCTTGGCAAGCAACTTCCGGCCCGACTTGGGCTTAAGCTGGGGTCAGGCTTCTAATTTAGAAGTCGGGCCGGGCGTGGAAATTCCTCGGCCCAGACCAGCCCGTCACATGTACAACCCTGGGTTTTTTTTTTTTTTCATTTAGTGGCATGAGGGAGTTTCTTTTTAACTTTTTTTTTGGTTAAAAGGATGAGGTGATTTTTAAAACTTAGTATCGTTTGATGTGATCCGTTTCTTCTTATTCTCTCTCGAAATAACCCTTTACTTGACATCACTGGTAGAGTAAGTTTTCCAAATGGGAAATAGTTAGTGAGTGAGAACTGAACACACAAGCTGGGGTCCACACTTGATTAAAACCTACTGTAAAAAATCAATATCATCTCGCTTTTTGGGTTCGATTCCCTGCAAATGAAAAGTTATTTTCTTTATCGAATAGGTAGGGGGAATGGGCTCTCTAAAACCAAGTAGAAGATGAACTCAACATGAAGAATTGATATGGTACGTGCCTGCGTACCTCAGTTTAGGTTGAGTATGGGCTAACCTCATTGTTCCAGTGCAGCCTTGACCACTTTCCATCTGGGTTGGATTGGTGAGGTACTCCATTGCAAGACCTCAACATTGACAATCATGATAGATTTGGATTTACTTACTTTCCTTCCAAGATAGAAAAACAATAAAATAAAATGTTTTTCTCGGCCAAGAGGATTTCTATTTCATAATACTTATATGTAGTATATATCCTACAGAAGTGATATTAGGTCCACTCCCTGATATGATATAAGATCCAAAGTATTTTGAGTGGGCCCCGTAGATATTCTCAGTGGGCGAACGTGTGATTTATAAGCCATGTGGTTGGGAAAAAAGGTCCAATGAGGAAACCTGTTATTTAATCACCCACCCAAAAGTCAGTGTTTATGTAGTCCAAAATGGTCGATACTTTGATTTTTTGGATTCGAGTCCTTAGGGTAAGTAAGGTGGGGTCCAGAGTAATGTGAACACCATCTGTTATTAAATATATATATAAATATATATTCTTTTATTTTATTTTTTTCGTTCGTGTTGTCACACATTACTTTTCCCTGTTAAGAAAAGATTTTCTTTATTTATTCCCATATTCCTTATTTTCATAAGCACGAACTTTTGGGACGACCCATGCCATTTTCCAAAATAATAAATTCTTTTATTATTTTTTTTAAATATAAATGAGAATTTAAGAAAATATTAAATTTAAGTGTGTTTCTAGTTTAATGTTAAAGTAAATGGAAAGGCCTGCTTGGAACGGATTTGGATATGGGTGCACATGCAGCTTTACCGCTGCTAGTATCGGCGGTAAAGTTGCATTTGCCAGATTTCCTCCTCTTAGAGAGGAGGAAAGCTGGCATTTGCAGCTATACCGCTGCTTCTATCGGCGGTAAAGACGCATTTTTCAGATTTCCTCCGCTCGGAGAGGAGGAAAGCTGGCATCCGCAGCTATACCGCCGATCCATACAGCGGTAATATGTAATTTTAAAGATTTCCTTCCCTCTAAGAGGAGGAAGACCTGCGAACGAATTCCTTTGCCTTTTTTTTACATCTTGGCTGGGTCACGGGTCCGGGCCTTGGTCCACACAATGACGGATGGGCATGTATAATTAACGTTTAAACGATATACTATCAAATCACACAGTAAATCACTTGTTTGGTCAATCTACTTTACTGGTGAAGTAAAGTGAATGGTTAAATACAAAGAGAGAACAAAAGTAAAGGTTTGAAAAAATCAAAAGGCAAGAGAGTAGCTCTTTGAAATTTTATTTTGAGAAGAGTTTTGTTTTGTAAGGGTGATCGTGGACTGGGCCGGCCCGCGTTGGTTCGGCAATGGGGTTTGGGTTATAATAGATGGGCCGTGCTTAGAATTTTTTTGTTTAGACTCGGTGGTTGAGATTCGAAATCCTTGCCCGGCCCAAATATTTAAATATAATTGTAAGAGAGGGTGTAGTGATGAGGGGACTCAAACCCATGACCTCTCATATAGGGTGATATGACAAGGCTAGTTGTGCTTAGGGATGTCAATCGGGTCGTGTTAACGAATTCGGGTTGCGGGTCAAACGAATTTGGGTTAGAATCACCTCAACCCAAACACGACCCATTTAGAAAACGGGTCAGAAAACAAAACGCAAACCCAATTCATTTATTTAACGGGTCATACGACACGACCCGTTAACCCGTTAATTTTGAAAAAAATATTCACTACACTTAAAAAGTATCTCTTTTCTAAATCATGGAGCCATACTTTATGTTTTAAGGCTAGGCCCATTTTCTAAGTAAATGTCGTATCTCTTCTGATTAAGTGCAACTTCCACTGAACAAAAGTCATGTCACCCACACTTTGATTTTTTGCATGATAATGTGATGCACACTTGGCGGCATGGCTTTTTGGCGGGTTGTATCGGGTCGTAATGGGTTACCGGGTTTATTCGTTAACGACCCATTAATTTAACGGGTTAACGGGTCCGACCCATTAGCGACCCGAACCCATTAAGGGGTGACCCGAACCCGTTAAGATCGTGTGGGTTCGTGTCGTGTTAACGGGTCGTGTGACATTTTGACGGCCCTAGTTGTGCTACAACCTAGGACATTATCGGAATATTTTTTTCTTTTTTCTTTTTTTTCTTTTTTTTGTTATAATATGAGTTAAACTCAGGAAATGCCAGGGCTTCACGATTTACAGGCATGCCGGTCTTGGCAAGCAACTTCCGGCCCGACTTGGGCTTAAGCTGGGGTCAGGCTTCTAATTTAGAAGTCGGGCCGGGCGTGGAAATTCCTCGGCCCAGACCAGCCCGTCACATGTACAACCCTGGGTTTTTTTTTTTTTCCATTTAGTGGCATGAGGGAGTTTCTTTTTAACTTTTTTTTTTGTTAAAAGGATGAGGTGATTTTTAAAACTTAGTATCGTTTGATGTGATCCGTTTCTTCTTATTCTCTCTCGAAATAACCCTTTACTTGACATCACTGGTAGAGTAAGTTTTCCAAATGGGAAATAGTTAGTGAGTGAGAACTGAACACACAAGCTGGGGTCCACACTTGATTAAAACCTACTGTAAAAAATCAATATCATCTCGCTTTTTGGGTTCGATTCCCTGCACATGAAAAGTTATTTTCTTTATCGAATAGGTAGGGGGAATGGGCTCTCTAAAACCAAGTAGAAGATGAACTCAACATGAAGAATTGATATGGTACGTGCCTGCGTACCTCAGTTTAGGTTGAGTATGGGCTAACCTCATTGTTCCAGTGCAGCCTTGACCACTTTCCATCTGGGTTGGATTGGTGAGGTACTCCATTGCAAGACCTCAACATTGACAATCATGATAGATTTGGATTTACTTACTTTCCTTCCAAGATAGAAAAACAATAAAATAAAATGTTTTTCTCGGCCAAGAGGATTTCTATTTCATAATACTTATATGTAGTATATATCCTACAGAAGTGATATTAGGTCCACTCCCTGATATGATATAAGATCCAAAGTATTTTGAGTGGGCCCCGTAGATATTCTCAGTGGGCGAACGTGTGATTTATAAGCCATGTGGTTGGGAAAAAAGGTCCAATGAGGAAACCTGTTATTTAATCACCCACCCAAAAGTCAGTGTTTATGTAGTCCAAAATGGTCGATACTTTGATTTTTTGGATTCGAGTCCTTAGGGTAAGTAAGGTGGGGTCCAGAGTAATGTGAACACCATCTGTTATTAAATATATATATAAATATATATTCTTTTATTTTATTTTTTTCGTTCGTGTTGTCACACATTACTTTTCCCTGTTAAGAAAAGATTTTCTTTATTTATTCCCATATTCCTTATTTTCATAAGCACGAACTTTTGGGACGACCCATGCCATTTTCCAAAATAATAAATTCTTTTATTATTTTTTTTAAATATAAATGAGAATTTAAGAAAATATTAAATTTAAGTGTGTTTCTAGTTTAATGTTAAAGTAAATGGAAAGGCCTGCTTGGAACGGATTTGGATATGGGTGCACATGCAGCTTTACCGCTGCTAGTATCGGCGGTAAAGTTGCATTTGCCAGATTTCCTCCTCTTAGAGAGGAGGAAAGCTGGCATTTGCAGCTATACCGCTGCTTCTATCGGCGGTAAAGACGCATTTTTCAGATTTCCTCCGCTCGGAGAGGAGGAAAGCTGGCATCCGCAGCTATACCGCCGATCCATACAGCGGTAATATGTAATTTTAAAGATTTCCTTCCCTCTAAGAGGAGGAAGACCTGCGAACGAATTCCTTTGCCTTTTTTTTACATCTTGGCTGGGTCACGGGTCCGGGCCTTGGTCCACACAATGACGGATGGGCATGTATAATTAACGTTTAAACGATATACTATCAAATCACACAGTAAATCACTTGTTTGGTCAATCTACTTTACTGGTGAAGTAAAGTGAATGGTTAAATACAAAGAGAGAACAAAAGTAAAGGTTTGAAAAAATCAAAAGGCAAGAGAGTAGCTCTTTGAAATTTTATTTTGAGAAGAGTTTTGTTTTGTAAGGGTGATCGTGGACTGGGCCGGCCCGCGTTGGTTCGGCAATGGGGTTTGGGTTATAATAGATGGGCCGTGCTTAGAATTTTTTTGTTTAGACTCGGTGGTTGAGATTCGAAATCCTTGCCCGGCCCAAATATTTAAATATAATTGTAAGAGAGGGTGTAGTGATGAGGGGACTCAAACCCATGACCTCTCATATAGGGTGATATGACAAGGCTAGTTGTGCTTAGGGATGTCAATCGGGTCGTGTTAACGAATTCGGGTTGCGGGTCAAACGAATTTGGGTTAGAATCACCTCAACCCAAACACGACCCATTTAGAAAACGGGTCAGAAAACAAAACGCAAACCCAATTCATTTATTTAACGGGTCATACGACACGACCCGTTAACCCGTTAATTTTGAAAAAAATATTCACTACACTTAAAAAGTATCTCTTTTCTAAATCATGGAGCCATACTTTATGTTTTAAGGCTAGGCCCATTTTCTAAGTAAATGTCGTATCTCTTCTGATTAAGTGCAACTTCCACTGAACAAAAGTCATGTCACCCACACTTTGATTTTTTGCATGATAATGTGATGCACACTTGGCGGCATGGCTTTTTGGCGGGTTGTATCGGGTCGTAATGGGTTACCGGGTTTATTCGTTAACGACCCATTAATTTAACGGGTTAACGGGTCCGACCCATTAGCGACCCGAACCCATTAAGGGGTGACCCGAACCCGTTAATATCGTGTGGGTTCGTGTCGTGTTAACGGGTCGTGTGACATTTTGACGGCCCTAGTTGTGCTACAACCTAGGACATTATCGGAATATTTTTTTCTTTTTCTTTTTTTTCTTTTTTTTGTTATAATATGAGTTAAACTCAGGAAATGCCAGGGCTTCACGATTTACAGGCATGCCGGTCTTGGCAAGCAACTTCCGGCCCGACTTGGGCTTAAGCTGGGGTCAGGCTTCTAATTTAGAAGTCGGGCCGGGCGTGGAAATTCCTCGGCCCAGACCAGCCCGTCACATGTACAACCCTGGGTTTTTTTTTTTTTTCATTTAGTGGCATGAGGGAGTTTCTTTTTAACTTTTTTTTTGGTTAAAAGGATGAGGTGATTTTTAAAACTTAGTATCGTTTGATGTGATCCGTTTCTTCTTATTCTCTCTCGAAATAACCCTTTACTTGACATCACTGGTAGAGTAAGTTTTCCAAATGGGAAATAGTTAGTGAGTGAGAACTGAACACACAAGCTGGGGTCCACACTTGATTAAAACCTACTGTAAAAAATCAATATCATCTCGCTTTTTGGGTTCGATTCCCTGCAAATGAAAAGTTATTTTCTTTATCGAATAGGTAGGGGGAATGGGCTCTCTAAAACCAAGTAGAAGATGAACTCAACATGAAGAATTGATATGGTACGTGCCTGCGTACCTCAGTTTAGGTTGAGTATGGGCTAACCTCATTGTTCCAGTGCAGCCTTGACCACTTTCCATCTGGGTTGGATTGGTGAGGTACTCCATTGCAAGACCTCAACATTGACAATCATGATAGATTTGGATTTACTTACTTTCCTTCCAAGATAGAAAAACAATAAAATAAAATGTTTTTCTCGGCCAAGAGGATTTCTATTTCATAATACTTATATGTAGTATATATCCTACAGAAGTGATATTAGGTCCACTCCCTGATATGATATAAGATCCAAAGTATTTTGAGTGGGCCCCGTAGATATTCTCAGTGGGCGAACGTGTGATTTATAAGCCATGTGGTTGGGAAAAAAGGTCCAATGAGGAAACCTGTTATTTAATCACCCACCCAAAAGTCAGTGTTTATGTAGTCCAAAATGGTCGATACTTTGATTTTTTGGATTCGAGTCCTTAGGGTAAGTAAGGTGGGGTCCAGAGTAATGTGAACACCATCTGTTATTAAATATATATATAAATATATATTCTTTTATTTTATTTTTTTCGTTCGTGTTGTCACACATTACTTTTCCCTGTTAAGAAAAGATTTTCTTTATTTATTCCCATATTCCTTATTTTCATAAGCACGAACTTTTGGGACGACCCATGCCATTTTCCAAAATAATAAATTCTTTTATTATTTTTTTTAAATATAAATGAGAATTTAAGAAAATATTAAATTTAAGTGTGTTTCTAGTTTAATGTTAAAGTAAATGGAAAGGCCTGCTTGGAACGGATTTGGATATGGGTGCACATGCAGCTTTACCGCTGCTAGTATCGGCGGTAAAGTTGCATTTGCCAGATTTCCTCCTCTTAGAGAGGAGGAAAGCTGGCATTTGCAGCTATACCGCTGCTTCTATCGGCGGTAAAGACGCATTTTTCAGATTTCCTCCGCTCGGAGAGGAGGAAAGCTGGCATCCGCAGCTATACCGCCGATCCATACAGCGGTAATATGTAATTTTAAAGATTTCCTTCCCTCTAAGAGGAGGAAGACCTGCGAACGAATTCCTTTGCCTTTTTTTTACATCTTGGCTGGGTCACGGGTCCGGGCCTTGGTCCACACAATGACGGATGGGCATGTATAATTAACGTTTAAACGATATACTATCAAATCACACAGTAAATCACTTGTTTGGTCAATCTACTTTACTGGTGAAGTAAAGTGAATGGTTAAATACAAAGAGAGAACAAAAGTAAAGGTTTGAAAAAATCAAAAGGCAAGAGAGTAGCTCTTTGAAATTTTATTTTGAGAAGAGTTTTGTTTTGTAAGGGTGATCGTGGACTGGGCCGGCCCGCGTTGGTTCGGCAATGGGGTTTGGGTTATAATAGATGGGCCGTGCTTAGAATTTTTTTGTTTAGACTCGGTGGTTGAGATTCGAAATCCTTGCCCGGCCCAAATATTTAAATATAATTGTAAGAGAGGGTGTAGTGATGAGGGGACTCAAACCCATGACCTCTCATATAGGGTGATATGACAAGGCTAGTTGTGCTTAGGGATGTCAATCGGGTCGTGTTAACGAATTCGGGTTGCGGGTCAAACGAATTTGGGTTAGAATCACCTCAACCCAAACACGACCCATTTAGAAAACGGGTCAGAAAACAAAACGCAAACCCAATTCATTTATTTAACGGGTCATACGACACGACCCGTTAACCCGTTAATTTTGAAAAAAATATTCACTACACTTAAAAAGTATCTCTTTTCTAAATCATGGAGCCATACTTTATGTTTTAAGGCTAGGCCCATTTTCTAAGTAAATGTCGTATCTCTTCTGATTAAGTGCAACTTCCACTGAACAAAAGTCATGTCACCCACACTTTGATTTTTTGCATGATAATGTGATGCACACTTGGCGGCATGGCTTTTTGGCGGGTTGTATCGGGTCGTAATGGGTTACCGGGTTTATTCGTTAACGACCCATTAATTTAACGGGTTAACGGGTCCGACCCATTAGCGACCCGAACCCATTAAGGGGTGACCCGAACCCGTTAATATCGTGTGGGTTCGTGTCGTGTTAACGGGTCGTGTGACATTTTGACGGCCCTAGTTGTGCTACAACCTAGGACATTATCGGAATATTTTTTTCTTTTTCTTTTTTTTCTTTTTTTTGTTATAATATGAGTTAAACTCAGGAAATGCCAGGGCTTCACGATTTACAGGCATGCCGGTCTTGGCAAGCAACTTCCGGCCCGACTTGGGCTTAAGCTGGGGTCAGGCTTCTAATTTAGAAGTCGGGCCGGGCGTGGAAATTCCTCGGCCCAGACCAGCCCGTCACATGTACAACCCTGGGTTTTTTTTTTTTTTCATTTAGTGGCATGAGGGAGTTTCTTTTTAACTTTTTTTTTGGTTAAAAGGATGAGGTGATTTTTAAAACTTAGTATCGTTTGATGTGATCCGTTTCTTCTTATTCTCTCTCGAAATAACCCTTTACTTGACATCACTGGTAGAGTAAGTTTTCCAAATGGGAAATAGTTAGTGAGTGAGAACTGAACACACAAGCTGGGGTCCACACTTGATTAAAACCTACTGTAAAAAATCAATATCATCTCGCTTTTTGGGTTCGATTCCCTGCAAATGAAAAGTTATTTTCTTTATCGAATAGGTAGGGGGAATGGGCTCTCTAAAACCAAGTAGAAGATGAACTCAACATGAAGAATTGATATGGTACGTGCCTGCGTACCTCAGTTTAGGTTGAGTATGGGCTAACCTCATTGTTCCAGTGCAGCCTTGACCACTTTCCATCTGGGTTGGATTGGTGAGGTACTCCATTGCAAGACCTCAACATTGACAATCATGATAGATTTGGATTTACTTACTTTCCTTCCAAGATAGAAAAACAATAAAATAAAATGTTTTTCTCGGCCAAGAGGATTTCTATTTCATAATACTTATATGTAGTATATATCCTACAGAAGTGATATTAGGTCCACTCCCTGATATGATATAAGATCCAAAGTATTTTGAGTGGGCCCCGTAGATATTCTCAGTGGGCGAACGTGTGATTTATAAGCCATGTGGTTGGGAAAAAAGGTCCAATGAGGAAACCTGTTATTTAATCACCCACCCAAAAGTCAGTGTTTATGTAGTCCAAAATGGTCGATACTTTGATTTTTTGGATTCGAGTCCTTAGGGTAAGTAAGGTGGGGTCCAGAGTAATGTGAACACCATCTGTTATTAAATATATATATAAATATATATTCTTTTATTTTATTTTTTTCGTTCGTGTTGTCACACATTACTTTTCCCTGTTAAGAAAAGATTTTCTTTATTTATTCCCATATTCCTTATTTTCATAAGCACGAACTTTTGGGACGACCCATGCCATTTTCCAAAATAATAAATTCTTTTATTATTTTTTTTAAATATAAATGAGAATTTAAGAAAATATTAAATTTAAGTGTGTTTCTAGTTTAATGTTAAAGTAAATGGAAAGGCCTGCTTGGAACGGATTTGGATATGGGTGCACATGCAGCTTTACCGCTGCTAGTATCGGCGGTAAAGTTGCATTTGCCAGATTTCCTCCTCTTAGAGAGGAGGAAAGCTGGCATTTGCAGCTATACCGCTGCTTCTATCGGCGGTAAAGACGCATTTTTCAGATTTCCTCCGCTCGGAGAGGAGGAAAGCTGGCATCCGCAGCTATACCGCCGATCCATACAGCGGTAATATGTAATTTTAAAGATTTCCTTCCCTCTAAGAGGAGGAAGACCTGCGAACGAATTCCTTTGCCTTTTTTTTACATCTTGGCTGGGTCACGGGTCCGGGCCTTGGTCCACACAATGACGGATGGGCATGTATAATTAACGTTTAAACGATATACTATCAAATCACACAGTAAATCACTTGTTTGGTCAATCTACTTTACTGGTGAAGTAAAGTGAATGGTTAAATACAAAGAGAGAACAAAAGTAAAGGTTTGAAAAAATCAAAAGGCAAGAGAGTAGCTCTTTGAAATTTTATTTTGAGAAGAGTTTTGTTTTGTAAGGGTGATCGTGGACTGGGCCGGCCCGCGTTGGTTCGGCAATGGGGTTTGGGTTATAATAGATGGGCCGTGCTTAGAATTTTTTTGTTTAGACTCGGTGGTTGAGATTCGAAATCCTTGCCCGGCCCAAATATTTAAATATAATTGTAAGAGAGGGTGTAGTGATGAGGGGACTCAAACCCATGACCTCTCATATAGGGTGATATGACAAGGCTAGTTGTGCTTAGGGATGTCAATCGGGTCGTGTTAACGAATTCGGGTTGCGGGTCAAACGAATTTGGGTTAGAATCACCTCAACCCAAACACGACCCATTTAGAAAACGGGTCAGAAAACAAAACGCAAACCCAATTCATTTATTTAACGGGTCATACGACACGACCCGTTAACCCGTTAATTTTGAAAAAAATATTCACTACACTTAAAAAGTATCTCTTTTCTAAATCATGGAGCCATACTTTATGTTTTAAGGCTAGGCCCATTTTCTAAGTAAATGTCGTATCTCTTCTGATTAAGTGCAACTTCCACTGAACAAAAGTCATGTCACCCACACTTTGATTTTTTGCATGATAATGTGATGCACACTTGGCGGCATGGCTTTTTGGCGGGTTGTATCGGGTCGTAATGGGTTACCGGGTTTATTCGTTAACGACCCATTAATTTAACGGGTTAACGGGTCCGACCCATTAGCGACCCGAACCCATTAAGGGGTGACCCGAACCCGTTAATATCGTGTGGGTTCGTGTCGTGTTAACGGGTCGTGTGACATTTTGACGGCCCTAGTTGTGCTACAACCTAGGACATTATCGGAATATTTTTTTCTTTTTCTTTTTTTTCTTTTTTTTGTTATAATATGAGTTAAACTCAGGAAATGCCAGGGCTTCACGATTTACAGGCATGCCGGTCTTGGCAAGCAACTTCCGGCCCGACTTGGGCTTAAGCTGGGGTCAGGCTTCTAATTTAGAAGTCGGGCCGGGCGTGGAAATTCCTCGGCCCAGACCAGCCCGTCACATGTACAACCCTGGGTTTTTTTTTTTTTCCATTTAGTGGCATGAGGGAGTTTCTTTTTAACTTTTTTTTTGGTTAAAAGGATGAGGTGATTTTTAAAACTTAGTATCGTTTGATGTGATCCGTTTCTTCTTATTCTCTCTCGAAATAACCCTTTACTTGACATCACTGGTAGAGTAAGTTTTCCAAATGGGAAATAGTTAGTGAGTGAGAACTGAACACACAAGCTGGGGTCCACACTTGATTAAAACCTACTGTAAAAAATCAATATCATCTCGCTTTTTGGGTTCGATTCCCTGCACATGAAAAGTTATTTTCTTTATCGAATAGGTAGGGGGAATGGGCTCTCTAAAACCAAGTAGAAGATGAACTCAACATGAAGAATTGATATGGTACGTGCCTGCGTACCTCAGTTTAGGTTGAGTATGGGCTAACCTCATTGTTCCAGTGCAGCCTTGACCACTTTCCATCTGGGTTGGATTGGTGAGGTACTCCATTGCAAGACCTCAACATTGACAATCATGATAGATTTGGATTTACTTACTTTCCTTCCAAGATAGAAAAACAATAAAATAAAATGTTTTTCTCGGCCAAGAGGATTTCTATTTCATAATACTTATATGTAGTATATATCCTACAGAAGTGATATTAGGTCCACTCCCTGATATGATATAAGATCCAAAGTATTTTGAGTGGGCCCCGTAGATATTCTCAGTGGGCGAACGTGTGATTTATAAGCCATGTGGTTGGGAAAAAAGGTCCAATGAGGAAACCTGTTATTTAATCACCCACCCAAAAGTCAGTGTTTATGTAGTCCAAAATGGTCGATACTTTGATTTTTTGGATTCGAGTCCTTAGGGTAAGTAAGGTGGGGTCCAGAGTAATGTGAACACCATCTGTTATTAAATATATATATAAATATATATTCTTTTATTTTATTTTTTTCGTTCGTGTTGTCACACATTACTTTTCCCTGTTAAGAAAAGATTTTCTTTATTTATTCCCATATTCCTTATTTTCATAAGCACGAACTTTTGGGACGACCCATGCCATTTTCCAAAATAATAAATTCTTTTATTATTTTTTTTAAATATAAATGAGAATTTAAGAAAATATTAAATTTAAGTGTGTTTCTAGTTTAATGTTAAAGTAAATGGAAAGGCCTGCTTGGAACGGATTTGGATATGGGTGCACATGCAGCTTTACCGCTGCTAGTATCGGCGGTAAAGTTGCATTTGCCAGATTTCCTCCTCTTAGAGAGGAGGAAAGCTGGCATTTGCAGCTATACCGCTGCTTCTATCGGCGGTAAAGACGCATTTTTCAGATTTCCTCCGCTCGGAGAGGAGGAAAGCTGGCATCCGCAGCTATACCGCCGATCCATACAGCGGTAATATGTAATTTTAAAGATTTCCTTCCCTCTAAGAGGAGGAAGACCTGCGAACGAATTCCTTTGCCTTTTTTTTACATCTTGGCTGGGTCACGGGTCCGGGCCTTGGTCCACACAATGACGGATGGGCATGTATAATTAACGTTTAAACGATATACTATCAAATCACACAGTAAATCACTTGTTTGGTCAATCTACTTTACTGGTGAAGTAAAGTGAATGGTTAAATACAAAGAGAGAACAAAAGTAAAGGTTTGAAAAAATCAAAAGGCAAGAGAGTAGCTCTTTGAAATTTTATTTTGAGAAGAGTTTTGTTTTGTAAGGGTGATCGTGGACTGGGCCGGCCCGCGTTGGTTCGGCAATGGGGTTTGGGTTATAATAGATGGGCCGTGCTTAGAATTTTTTTGTTTAGACTCGGTGGTTGAGATTCGAAATCCTTGCCCGGCCCAAATATTTAAATATAATTGTAAGAGAGGGTGTAGTGATGAGGGGACTCAAACCCATGACCTCTCATATAGGGTGATATGACAAGGCTAGTTGTGCTTAGGGATGTCAATCGGGTCGTGTTAACGAATTCGGGTTGCGGGTCAAACGAATTTGGGTTAGAATCACCTCAACCCAAACACGACCCATTTAGAAAACGGGTCAGAAAACAAAACGCAAACCCAATTCATTTATTTAACGGGTCATACGACACGACCCGTTAACCCGTTAATTTTGAAAAAAATATTCACTACACTTAAAAAGTATCTCTTTTCTAAATCATGGAGCCATACTTTATGTTTTAAGGCTAGGCCCATTTTCTAAGTAAATGTCGTATCTCTTCTGATTAAGTGCAACTTCCACTGAACAAAAGTCATGTCACCCACACTTTGATTTTTTGCATGATAATGTGATGCACACTTGGCGGCATGGCTTTTTGGCGGGTTGTATCGGGTCGTAATGGGTTACCGGGTTTATTCGTTAACGACCCATTAATTTAACGGGTTAACGGGTCCGACCCATTAGCGACCCGAACCCATTAAGGGGTGACCCGAACCCGTTAAGATCGTGTGGGTTCGTGTCGTGTTAACGGGTCGTGTGACATTTTGACGGCCCTAGTTGTGCTACAACCTAGGACATTATCGGAATATTTTTTTCTTTTTCTTTTTTTTCTTTTTTTTGTTATAATATGAGTTAAACTCAGGAAATGCCAGGGCTTCACGATTTACAGGCATGCCGGTCTTGGCAAGCAACTTCCGGCCCGACTTGGGCTTAAGCTGGGGTCAGGCTTCTAATTTAGAAGTCGGGCCGGGCGTGGAAATTCCTCGGCCCAGACCAGCCCGTCACATGTACAACCCTGGGTTTTTTTTTTTTTTTCCATTTAGTGGCATGAGGGAGTTTCTTTTTAACTTTTTTTTTGGTTAAAAGGATGAGGTGATTTTTAAAACTTAGTATCGTTTGATGTGATCCGTTTCTTCTTATTCTCTCTCGAAATAACCCTTTACTTGACATCACTGGTAGAGTAAGTTTTCCAAATGGGAAATAGTTAGTGAGTGAGAACTGAACACACAAGCTGGGGTCCACACTTGATTAAAACCTACTGTAAAAAATCAATATCATCTCGCTTTTTGGGTTCGATTCCCTGCACATGAAAAGTTATTTTCTTTATCGAATAGGTAGGGGGAATGGGCTCTCTAAAACCAAGTAGAAGATGAACTCAACATGAAGAATTGATATGGTACGTGCCTGCGTACCTCAGTTTAGGTTGAGTATGGGCTAACCTCATTGTTCCAGTGCAGCCTTGACCACTTTCCATCTGGGTTGGATTGGTGAGGTACTCCATTGCAAGACCTCAACATTGACAATCATGATAGATTTGGATTTACTTACTTTCCTTCCAAGATAGAAAAACAATAAAATAAAATGTTTTTCTCGGCCAAGAGGATTTCTATTTCATAATACTTATATGTAGTATATATCCTACAGAAGTGATATTAGGTCCACTCCCTGATATGATATAAGATCCAAAGTATTTTGAGTGGGCCCCGTAGATATTCTCAGTGGGCGAACGTGTGATTTATAAGCCATGTGGTTGGGAAAAAAGGTCCAATGAGGAAACCTGTTATTTAATCACCCACCCAAAAGTCAGTGTTTATGTAGTCCAAAATGGTCGATACTTTGATTTTTTGGATTCGAGTCCTTAGGGTAAGTAAGGTGGGGTCCAGAGTAATGTGAACACCATCTGTTATTAAATATATATATATAAATATATATTCTTTTATTTTATTTTTTTCGTTCGTGTTGTCACACATTACTTTTCCCTGTTAAGAAAAGATTTTCTTTATTTATTCCCATATTCCTTATTTTCATAAGCACGAACTTTTGAGACGACCCAAGCCATTTTCCAAAATAATAAATTCTTTTATTATTTTTTTTAAATATAAATGAGAATTTAAGAAAATATTAAATTTAAGTGTGTTTCTAGTTTAATGTTAAAGTAAATGGAAAGGCCTGCTTGGAACGGATTTGGATATGGGTGCACATGCAGCTTTACCGCTGCTAGTATCGGCGGTAAAGTTGCATTTGCCAGATTTCCTCCTCTTAGAGAGGAGGAAAGCTGGCATTTGCAGCTATACCGCTGCTTCTATCGGCGGTAAAGACGCATTTTTCAGATTTCCTCCGCTCGGAGAGGAGGAAAGCTGGCATCCGCAGCTATACCGCCGATCCATACAGCGGTAATATGTAATTTTAAAGATTTCCTTCCCTCTAAGAGGAGGAAGACCTGCGAACGAATTCCTTTGCCTTTTTTTTACATCTTGGCTGGGTCACGGGTCCGGGCCTTGGTCCACACAATGACGGATGGGCATGTATAATTAACGTTTAAACGATATACTATCAAATCACACAGTAAATCACTTGTTTGGTCAATCTACTTTACTGGTGAAGTAAAGTGAATGGTTAAATACAAAGAGAGAACAAAAGTAAAGGTTTGAAAAAATCAAAAGGCAAGAGAGTAGCTCTTTGAAATTTTATTTTGAGAAGAGTTTTGTTTTGTAAGGGTGATCGTGGACTGGGCCGGCCCGCGTTGGTTCGGCAATGGGGTTTGGGTTATAATAGATGGGCCGTGCTTAGAATTTTTTTGTTTAGACTCGGTGGTTGAGATTCGAAATCCTTGCCCGGCCCAAATATTTAAATATAATTGTAAGAGAGGGTGTAGTGATGAGGGGACTCAAACCCATGACCTCTCATATAGGGTGATATGACAAGGCTAGTTGTGCTTAGGGATGTCAATCGGGTCGTGTTAACGAATTCGGGTTGCGGGTCAAACGAATTTGGGTTAGAATCACCTCAACCCAAACACGACCCATTTAGAAAACGGGTCAGAAAACAAAACGCAAACCCAATTCATTTATTTAACGGGTCATACGACACGACCCGTTAACCCGTTAATTTTGAAAAAAATATTCACTACACTTAAAAAGTATCTCTTTTCTAAATCATGGAGCCATACTTTATGTTTTAAGGCTAGGCCCATTTTCTAAGTAAATGTCGTATCTCTTCTGATTAAGTGCAACTTCCACTGAACAAAAGTCATGTCACCCACACTTTGATTTTTTGCATGATAATGTGATGCACACTTGGCGGCATGGCTTTTTGGCGGGTTGTATCGGGTCGTAATGGGTTACCGGGTTTATTCGTTAACGACCCATTAATTTAACGGGTTAACGGGTCCGACCCATTAGCGACCCGAACCCATTAAGGGGTGACCCGAACCCGTTAAGATCGTGTGGGTTCGTGTCGTGTTAACGGGTCGTGTGACATTTTGACGGCCCTAGTTGTGCTACAACCTAGGACATTATCGGAATATTTTTTTCTTTTTCTTTTTTTTCTTTTTTTTGTTATAATATGAGTTAAACTCAGGAAATGCCAGGGCTTCACGATTTACAGGCATGCCGGTCTTGGCAAGCAACTTCCGGCCCGACTTGGGCTTAAGCTGGGGTCAGGCTTCTAATTTAGAAGTCGGGCCGGGCGTGGAAATTCCTCGGCCCAGACCAGCCCGTCACATGTACAACCCTGGGTTTTTTTTTTTTTTTTCCATTTAGTGGCATGAGGGAGTTTCTTTTTAACTTTTTTTTTGGTTAAAAGGATGAGGTGATTTTTAAAACTTAGTATCGTTTGATGTGATCCGTTTCTTCTTATTCTCTCTCGAAATAACCCTTTACTTGACATCACTGGTAGAGTAAGTTTTCCAAATGGGAAATAGTTAGTGAGTGAGAACTGAACACACAAGCTGGGGTCCACACTTGATTAAAACCTACTGTAAAAAATCAATATCATCTCGCTTTTTGGGTTCGATTCCCTGCACATGAAAAGTTATTTTCTTTATCGAATAGGTAGGGGGAATGGGCTCTCTAAAACCAAGTAGAAGATGAACTCAACATGAAGAATTGATATGGTACGTGCCTGCGTACCTCAGTTTAGGTTGAGTATGGGCTAACCTCATTGTTCCAGTGCAGCCTTGACCACTTTCCATCTGGGTTGGATTGGTGAGGTACTCCATTGCAAGACCTCAACATTGACAATCATGATAGATTTGGATTTACTTACTTTCCTTCCAAGATAGAAAAACAATAAAATAAAATGTTTTTCTCGGCCAAGAGGATTTCTATTTCATAATACTTATATGTAGTATATATCCTACAGAAGTGATATTAGGTCCACTCCCTGATATGATATAAGATCCAAAGTATTTTGAGTGGGCCCCGTAGATATTCTCAGTGGGCGAACGTGTGATTTATAAGCCATGTGGTTGGGAAAAAAGGTCCAATGAGGAAACCTGTTATTTAATCACCCACCCAAAAGTCAGTGTTTATGTAGTCCAAAATGGTCGATACTTTGATTTTTTGGATTCGAGTCCTTAGGGTAAGTAAGGTGGGGTCCAGAGTAATGTGAACACCATCTGTTATTAAATATATATATAAATATATATTCTTTTATTTTATTTTTTTCGTTCGTGTTGTCACACATTACTTTTCCCTGTTAAGAAAAGATTTTCTTTATTTATTCCCATATTCCTTATTTTCATAAGCACGAACTTTTGGGACGACCCAAGCCATTTTCCAAAATAATAAATTCTTTTATTATTTTTTTTAACTATAAATGAGAATTTAAGAAAATATTAAATTTAAGTGTGTTTCTAGTTTAATGTTAAAGTAAATGGAAAGGCCTGCTTGGAACGGATTTGGATATGGGTGCACATGCAGCTTTACCGCTGCTAGTATCGGCGGTAAAGTTGCATTTGCCAGATTTCCTCCTCTTAGAGAGGAGGAAAGCTGGCATTTGCAGCTATACCGCTGCTTCTATCGGCGGTAAAGACGCATTTTCCAGATTTCCTCCGCTCGGAGAGGAGGAAAGCTGGCATCCGCAGCTATACCGCCGATCCATACAGCGGTAATATGTAATTTTAAAGATTTCCTTCCCTCTAAGAGGAGGAAGACCTGCGAACGAATTCCTTTGCCTTTTTTTTACATCTTGGCTGGGTCACGGGTCCGGGCCTTGGTCCACACAATGACGGATGGGCATGTATAATTAACGTTTAAACGATATACTATCAAATCACACAGTAAATCACTTGTTTGGTCAATCTACTTTACTGGTGAAGTAAAGTGAATGGTTAAATACAAAGAGAGAACAAAAGTAAAGGTTTGAAAAAATCAAAAGGCAAGAGAGTAGCTCTTTGAAATTTTATTTTGAGAAGAGTTTTGTTTTGTAAGGGTGATCGTGGACTGGGCCGGCCCGCGTTGGTTCGGCAATGGGGTTTGGGTTATAATAGATGGGCCGTGCTTAGAATTTTTTTGTTTAGACTCGGTGGTTGAGATTCGAAATCCTTGCCCGGCCCAAATATTTAAATATAATTGTAAGAGAGGGTGTAGTGATTAGGGGACTCAAACCCATGACCTCTCATATAGGGTGATATGACAAGGCTAGTTGTGCTTAGGGATGTCAATCGGGTCGTGTTAACGAATTCGGGTTGCGGGTCAAACGAATTTGGGTTAGAATCACCTCAACCCAAACACGACCCATTTAGAAAACGGGTCAGAAAACAAAACGCAAACCCAATTCATTTATTTAACGGGTCATACGACACGACCCGTTAACCCGTTAATTTTGAAAAAAATATTCACTACACTTAAAAAGTATCTCTTTTCTAAATCATGGAGCCATACTTTATGTTTTAAGGCTAGGCCCATTTTCTAAGTAAATGTCGTATCTCTTCTGATTAAGTGCAACTTCCACTGAACAAAAGTCATGTCACCCACACTTTGATTTTTTGCATGATAATGTGATGCACACTTGGCGGCATGGCTTTTTGGCGGGTTGTATCGGGTCGTAATGGGTTACCGGGTTTATTCGTTAACGACCCATTAATTTAACGGGTTAACGGGTCCGACCCATTAGCGACCCGAACCCATTAAGGGGTGACCCGAACCCGTTAATATCGTGTGGGTTCGTGTCGTGTTAACGGGTCGTGTGACATTTTGACGGCCCTAGTTGTGCTACAACCTAGGACATTATCGGAATATTTTTTTCTTTTTTCTTTTTTTTCTTTTTTTTGTTATAATATGAGTTAAACTCAGGAAATGCCAGGGCTTCACGATTTACAGGCATGCCGGTCTTGGCAAGCAACTTCCGGCCCGACTTGGGCTTAAGCTGGGGTCAGGCTTCTAATTTAGAAGTCGGGCCGGGCGTGGAAATTCCTCGGCCCAGACCAGCCCGTCACATGTACAACCCTGGGTTTTTTTTTTTTTTTCCATTTAGTGGCATGAGGGAGTTTCTTTTTAACTTTTTTTTTTGTTAAAAGGATGAGGTGATTTTTAAAACTTAGTATCGTTTGATGTGATCCGTTTCTTCTTATTCTCTCTCGAAATAACCCTTTACTTGACATCACTGGTAGAGTAAGTTTTCCAAATGGGAAATAGTTAGTGAGTGAGAACTGAACACACAAGCTGGGGTCCACACTTGATTAAAACCTACTGTAAAAAATCAATATCATCTCGCTTTTTGGGTTCGATTCCCTGCACATGAAAAGTTATTTTCTTTATCGAATAGGTAGGGGGAATGGGCTCTCTAAAACCAAGTAGAAGATGAACTCAACATGAAGAATTGATATGGTACGTGCCTGCGTACCTCAGTTTAGGTTGAGTATGGGCTAACCTCATTGTTCCAGTGCAGCCTTGACCACTTTCCATCTGGGTTGGATTGGTGAGGTACTCCATTGCAAGACCTCAACATTGACAATCATGATAGATTTGGATTTACTTACTTTCCTTCCAAGATAGAAAAACAATAAAATAAAATGTTTTTCTCGGCCAAGAGGATTTCTATTTCATAATACTTATATGTAGTATATATCCTACAGAAGTGATATTAGGTCCACTCCCTGATATGATATAAGATCCAAAGTATTTTGAGTGGGCCCCGTAGATATTCTCAGTGGGCGAACGTGTGATTTATAAGCCATGTGGTTGGGAAAAAAGGTCCAATGAGGAAACCTGTTATTTAATCACCCACCCAAAAGTCAGTGTTTATGTAGTCCAAAATGGTCGATACTTTGATTTTTTGGATTCGAGTCCTTAGGGTAAGTAAGGTGGGGTCCAGAGTAATGTGAACACCATCTGTTATTAAATATATATATAAATATATATTCTTTTATTTTATTTTTTTCGTTCGTGTTGTCACACATTACTTTTCCCTGTTAAGAAAAGATTTTCTTTATTTATTCCCATATTCCTTATTTTCATAAGCACGAACTTTTGGGACGACCCAAGCCATTTTCCAAAATAATAAATTCTTTTATTATTTTTTTTAACTATAAATGAGAATTTAAGAAAATATTAAATTTAAGTGTGTTTCTAGTTTAATGTTAAAGTAAATGGAAAGGCCTGCTTGGAACGGATTTGGATATGGGTGCACATGCAGCTTTACCGCTGCTAGTATCGGCGGTAAAGTTGCATTTGCCAGATTTCCTCCTCTTAGAGAGGAGGAAAGCTGGCATTTGCAGCTATACCGCTGCTTCTATCGGCGGTAAAGACGCATTTTCCAGATTTCCTCCGCTCGGAGAGGAGGAAAGCTGGCATCCGCAGCTATACCGCCGATCCATACAGCGGTAATATGTAATTTTAAAGATTTCCTTCCCTCTAAGAGGAGGAAGACCTGCGAACGAATTCCTTTGCCTTTTTTTTACATCTTGGCTGGGTCACGGGTCCGGGCCTTGGTCCACACAATGACGGATGGGCATGTATAATTAACGTTTAAACGATATACTATCAAATCACACAGTAAATCACTTGTTTGGTCAATCTACTTTACTGGTGAAGTAAAGTGAATGGTTAAATACAAAGAGAGAACAAAAGTAAAGGTTTGAAAAAATCAAAAGGCAAGAGAGTAGCTCTTTGAAATTTTATTTTGAGAAGAGTTTTGTTTTGTAAGGGTGATCGTGGACTGGGCCGGCCCGCGTTGGTTCGGCAATGGGGTTTGGGTTATAATAGATGGGCCGTGCTTAGAATTTTTTTGTTTAGACTCGGTGGTTGAGATTCGAAATCCTTGCCCGGCCCAAATATTTAAATATAATTGTAAGAGAGGGTGTAGTGATGAGGGGACTCAAACCCATGACCTCTCATATAGGGTGATATGACAAGGCTAGTTGTGCTTAGGGATGTCAATCGGGTCGTGTTAACGAATTCGGGTTGCGGGTCAAACGAATTTGGGTTAGAATCACCTCAACCCAAACACGACCCATTTAGAAAACGGGTCAGAAAACAAAACGCAAACCCAATTCATTTATTTAACGGGTCATACGACACGACCCGTTAACCCGTTAATTTTGAAAAAAATATTCACTACACTTAAAAAGTATCTCTTTTCTAAATCATGGAGCCATACTTTATGTTTTAAGGCTAGGCCCATTTTCTAAGTAAATGTCGTATCTCTTCTGATTAAGTGCAACTTCCACTGAACAAAAGTCATGTCACCCACACTTTGATTTTTTGCATGATAATGTGATGCACACTTGGCGGCATGGCTTTTTGGCGGGTTGTATCGGGTCGTAATGGGTTACCGGGTTTATTCGTTAATGACCCATTAATTTAACGGGTTAACGGGTCCGACCCATTAGCGACCCGAACCCATTAAGGGGTGACCCGAACCCGTTAATATCGTGTGGGTTCGTGTCGTGTTAACGGGTCGTGTGACATTTTGACGGCCCTAGTTGTGCTACAACCTAGGACATTATCGGAATATTTTTTTCTTTTTCTTTTTTTTCTTTTTTTTGTTATAATATGAGTTAAACTCAGGAAATGCCAGGGCTTCACGATTTACAGGCATGCCGGTCTTGGCAAGCAACTTCCGGCCCGACTTGGGCTTAAGCTGGGGTCAGGCTTCTAATTTAGAAGTCGGGCCGGGCGTGGAAATTCCTCGGCCCAGACCAGCCCGTCACATGTACAACCCTGGGTTTTTTTTTTTTTTTCCATTTAGTGGCATGAGGGAGTTTCTTTTTAACTTTTTTTTTGGTTAAAAGGATGAGGTGATTTTTAAAACTTAGTATCGTTTGATGTGATCCGTTTCTTCTTATTCTCTCTCGAAATAACCCTTTACTTGACATCACTGGTAGAGTAAGTTTTCCAAATGGGAAATAGTTAGTGAGTGAGAACTGAACACACAAGCTGGGGTCCACACTTGATTAAAACCTACTGTAAAAAATCAATATCATCTCGCTTTTTGGGTTCGATTCCCTGCACATGAAAAGTTATTTTCTTTATCGAATAGGTAGGGGGAATGGGCTCTCTAAAACCAAGTAGAAGATGAACTCAACATGAAGAATTGATATGGTACGTGCCTGCGTACCTCAGTTTAGGTTGAGTATGGGCTAACCTCATTGTTCCAGTGCAGCCTTGACCACTTTCCATCTGGGTTGGATTGGTGAGGTACTCCATTGCAAGACCTCAACATTGACAATCATGATAGATTTGGATTTACTTACTTTCCTTCCAAGATAGAAAAACAATAAAATAAAATGTTTTTCTCGGCCAAGAGGATTTCTATTTCATAATACTTATATGTAGTATATATCCTACAGAAGTGATATTAGGTCCACTCCCTGATATGATATAAGATCCAAAGTATTTTGAGTGGGCCCCGTAGATATTCTCAGTGGGCGAACGTGTGATTTATAAGCCATGTGGTTGGGAAAAAAGGTCCAATGAGGAAACCTGTTATTTAATCACCCACCCAAAAGTCAGTGTTTATGTAGTCCAAAATGGTCGATACTTTGATTTTTTGGATTCGAGTCCTTAGGGTAAGTAAGGTGGGGTCCAGAGTAATGTGAACACCATCTGTTATTAAATATATATATAAATATATATTCTTTTATTTTATTTTTTTCGTTCGTGTTGTCACACATTACTTTTCCCTGTTAAGAAAAGATTTTCTTTATTTATTCCCATATTCCTTATTTTCATAAGCACGAACTTTTGGGACGACCCAAGCCATTTTCCAAAATAATAAATTCTTTTATTATTTTTTTTAACTATAAATGAGAATTTAAGAAAATATTAAATTTAAGTGTGTTTCTAGTTTAATGTTAAAGTAAATGGAAAGGCCTGCTTGGAACGGATTTGGATATGGGTGCACATGCAGCTTTACCGCTGCTAGTATCGGCGGTAAAGTTGCATTTGCCAGATTTCCTCCTCTTAGAGAGGAGGAAAGCTGGCATTTGCAGCTATACCGCTGCTTCTATCGGCGGTAAAGACGCATTTTCCAGATTTCCTCCGCTCGGAGAGGAGGAAAGCTGGCATCCGCAGCTATACCGCCGATCCATACAGCGGTAATATGTAATTTTAAAGATTTCCTTCCCTCTAAGAGGAGGAAGACCTGCGAACGAATTCCTTTGCCTTTTTTTTACATCTTGGCTGGGTCACGGGTCCGGGCCTTGGTCCACACAATGACGGATGGGCATGTATAATTAACGTTTAAACGATATACTATCAAATCACACAGTAAATCACTTGTTTGGTCAATCTACTTTACTGGTGAAGTAAAGTGAATGGTTAAATACAAAGAGAGAACAAAAGTAAAGGTTTGAAAAAATCAAAAGGCAAGAGAGTAGCTCTTTGAAATTTTATTTTGAGAAGAGTTTTGTTTTGTAAGGGTGATCGTGGACTGGGCCGGCCCGCGTTGGTTCGGCAATGGGGTTTGGGTTATAATAGATGGGCCGTGCTTAGAATTTTTTTATTTAGACTCGGTGGTTGAGATTCGAAATCCTTGCCCGGCCCAAATATTTAAATATAATTGTAAGAGAGGGTGTAGTGATGAGGGGACTCAAACCCATGACCTCTCATATAGGGTGATATGACAAGGCTAGTTGTGCTTAGGGATGTCAATCGGGTCGTGTTAACGAATTCGGGTTGCGGGTCAAACGAATTTGGGTTAGAATCACCTCAACCCAAACACGACCCATTTAGAAAACGGGTCAGAAAACAAAACGCAAACCCAATTCATTTATTTAACGGGTCATACGACACGACCCGTTAACCCGTTAATTTTGAAAAAAATATTCACTACACTTAAAAAGTATCTCTTTTCTAAATCATGGAGCCATACTTTATGTTTTAAGGCTAGGCCCATTTTCTAAGTAAATGTCGTATCTCTTCTGATTAAGTGCAACTTCCACTGAACAAAAGTCATGTCACCCACACTTTGATTTTTTGCATGATAATGTGATGCACACTTGGCGGCATGGCTTTTTGGCGGGTTGTATCGGGTCGTAATGGGTTACCGGGTTTATTCGTTAACGACCCATTAATTTAACGGGTTAACGGGTCCGACCCATTAGCGACCCGAACCCATTAAGGGGTGACCCGAACCCGTTAATATCGTGTGGGTTCGTGTCGTGTTAACGGGTCGTGTGACATTTTGACGGCCCTAGTTGTGCTACAACCTAGGACATTATCGGAATATTTTTTTCTTTTTCTTTTTTTTCTTTTTTTTGTTATAATATGAGTTAAACTCAGGAAATGCCAGGGCTTCACGATTTACAGGCATGCCGGTCTTGGCAAGCAACTTCCGGCCCGACTTGGGCTTAAGCTGGGGTCAGGCTTCTAATTTAGAAGTCGGGCCGGGCGTGGAAATTCCTCGGCCCAGACCAGCCCGTCACATGTACAACCCTGGGTTTTTTTTTTTTTTTTCCATTTAGTGGCATGAGGGAGTTTCTTTTTAACTTTTTTTTTGGTTAAAAGGATGAGGTGATTTTTAAAACTTAGTATCGTTTGATGTGATCCGTTTCTTCTTATTCTCTCTCGAAATAACCCTTTACTTGACATCACTGGTAGAGTAAGTTTTCCAAATGGGAAATAGTTAGTGAGTGAGAACTGAACACACAAGCTGGGGTCCACACTTGATTAAAACCTACTGTAAAAAATCAATATCATCTCGCTTTTTGGGTTCGATTCCCTGCACATGAAAAGTTATTTTCTTTATCGAATAGGTAGGGGGAATGGGCTCTCTAAAACCAAGTAGAAGATGAACTCAACATGAAGAATTGATATGGTACGTGCCTGCGTACCTCAGTTTAGGTTGAGTATGGGCTAACCTCATTGTTCCAGTGCAGCCTTGACCACTTTCCATCTGGGTTGGATTGGTGAGGTACTCCATTGCAAGACCTCAACATTGACAATCATGATAGATTTGGATTTACTTACTTTCCTTCCAAGATAGAAAAACAATAAAATAAAATGTTTTTCTCGGCCAAGAGGATTTCTATTTCATAATACTTATATGTAGTATATATCCTACAGAAGTGATATTAGGTCCACTCCCTGATATGATATAAGATCCAAAGTATTTTGAGTGGGCCCCGTAGATATTCTCAGTGGGCGAACGTGTGATTTATAAGCCATGTGGTTGGGAAAAAAGGTCCAATGAGGAAACCTGTTATTTAATCACCCACCCAAAAGTCAGTGTTTATGTAGTCCAAAATGGTCGATACTTTGATTTTTTGGATTCGAGTCCTTAGGGTAAGTAAGGTGGGGTCCAGAGTAATGTGAACACCATCTGTTATTAAATATATATATAAATATATATTCTTTTATTTTATTTTTTTCGTTCGTGTTGTCACACATTACTTTTCCCTGTTAAGAAAAGATTTTCTTTATTTATTCCCATATTCCTTATTTTCATAAGCACGAACTTTTGGGACGACCCAAGCCATTTTCCAAAATAATAAATTCTTTTATTATTTTTTTAACTATAAATGAGAATTTAAGAAAATATTAAATTTAAGTGTGTTTCTAGTTTAATGTTAAAGTAAATGGAAAGGCCTGCTTGGAACGGATTTGGATATGGGTGCACATGCAGCTTTACCGCTGCTAGTATCGGCGGTAAAGTTGCATTTGCCAGATTTCCTCCTCTTAGAGAGGAGGAAAGCTGGCATTTGCAGCTATACCGCTGCTTCTATCGGCGGTAAAGACGCATTTTCCAGATTTCCTCCGCTCGGAGAGGAGGAAAGCTGGCATCCGCAGCTATACCGCCGATCCATACAGCGGTAATATGTAATTTTAAAGATTTCCTTCCCTCTAAGAGGAGGAAGACCTGCGAACGAATTCCTTTGCCTTTTTTTTACATCTTGGCTGGGTCACGGGTCCGGGCCTTGGTCCACACAATGACGGATGGGCATGTATAATTAACGTTTAAACGATATACTATCAAATCACACAGTAAATCACTTGTTTGGTCAATCTACTTTACTGGTGAAGTAAAGTGAATGGTTAAATACAAAGAGAGAACAAAAGTAAAGGTTTGAAAAAATCAAAAGGCAAGAGAGTAGCTCTTTGAAATTTTATTTTGAGAAGAGTTTTGTTTTGTAAGGGTGATCGTGGACTGGGCCGGCCCGCGTTGGTTCGGCAATGGGGTTTGGGTTATAATAGATGGGCCGTGCTTAGAATTTTTTTATTTAGACTCGGTGGTTGAGATTCGAAATCCTTGCCCGGCCCAAATATTTAAATATAATTGTAAGAGAGGGTGTAGTGATGAGGGGACTCAAACCCATGACCTCTCATATAGGGTGATATGACAAGGCTAGTTGTGCTTAGGGATGTCAATCGGGTCGTGTTAACGAATTCGGGTTGCGGGTCAAACGAATTTGGGTTAGAATCACCTCAACCCAAACACGACCCATTTAGAAAACGGGTCAGAAAACAAAACGCAAACCCAATTCATTTATTTAACGGGTCATACGACACGACCCGTTAACCCGTTAATTTTGAAAAAAATATTCACTACACTTAAAAAGTATCTCTTTTCTAAATCATGGAGCCATACTTTATGTTTTAAGGCTAGGCCCATTTTCTAAGTAAATGTCGTATCTCTTCTGATTAAGTGCAACTTCCACTGAACAAAAGTCATGTCACCCACACTTTGATTTTTTGCATGATAATGTGATGCACACTTGGCGGCATGGCTTTTTGGCGGGTTGTATCGGGTCGTAATGGGTTACCGGGTTTATTCGTTAACGACCCATTAATTTAACGGGTTAACGGGTCCGACCCATTAGCGACCCGAACCCATTAAGGGGTGACCCGAACCCGTTAATATCGTGTGGGTTCGTGTCGTGTTAACGGGTCGTGTGACATTTTGACGGCCCTAGTTGTGCTACAACCTAGGACATTATCGGAATATTTTTTTCTTTTTCTTTTTTTTCTTTTTTTTGTTAGAATATGAGTTAAACTCAGGAAATGCCAGGGCTTCACGATTTACAGGCATGCCGGTCTTGGCAAGCAACTTCCGGCCCGACTTGGGCTTAAGCTGGGGTCAGGCTTCTAATTTAGAAGTCGGGCCGGGCGTGGAAATTCCTCGGCCCAGACCAGCCCGTCACATGTACAACCCTGGGTTTTTTTTTTTTTTTCCATTTAGTGGCATGAGGGAGTTTCTTTTTAACTTTTTTTTTGGTTAAAAGGATGAGGTGATTTTTAAAACTTAGTATCGTTTGATGTGATCCGTTTCTTCTTATTCTCTCTCGAAATAACCCTTTACTTGACATCACTGGTAGAGTAAGTTTTCCAAATGGGAAATAGTTAGTGAGTGAGAACTGAACACACAAGCTGGGGTCCACACTTGATTAAAACCTACTGTAAAAAATCAATATCATCTCGCTTTTTGGGTTCGATTCCCTGCACATGAAAAGTTATTTTCTTTATCGAATAGGTAGGGGGAATGGGCTCTCTAAAACCAAGTAGAAGATGAACTCAACATGAAGAATTGATATGGTACGTGCCTGCGTACCTCAGTTTAGGTTGAGTATGGGCTAACCTCATTGTTCCAGTGCAGCCTTGACCACTTTCCATCTGGGTTGGATTGGTGAGGTACTCCATTGCAAGACCTCAACATTGACAATCATGATAGATTTGGATTTACTTACTTTCCTTCCAAGATAGAAAAACAATAAAATAAAATGTTTTTCTCGGCCAAGAGGATTTCTATTTCATAATACTTATATGTAGTATATATCCTACAGAAGTGATATTAGGTCCACTCCCTGATATGATATAAGATCCAAAGTATTTTGAGTGGGCCCCGTAGATATTCTCAGTGGGCGAACGTGTGATTTATAAGCCATGTGGTTGGGAAAAAAGGTCCAATGAGGAAACCTGTTATTTAATCACCCACCCAAAAGTCAGTGTTTATGTAGTCCAAAATGGTCGATACTTTGATTTTTTGGATTCGAGTCCTTAGGGTAAGTAAGGTGGGGTCCAGAGTAATGTGAACACCATCTGTTATTAAATATATATATAAATATATATTCTTTTATTTTATTTTTTTCGTTCGTGTTGTCACACATTACTTTTCCCTGTTAAGAAAAGATTTTCTTTATTTATTCCCATATTCCTTATTTTCATAAGCACGAACTTTTGGGACGACCCAAGCCATTTTCCAAAATAATAAATTCTTTTATTATTTTTTTAACTATAAATGAGAATTTAAGAAAATATTAAATTTAAGTGTGTTTCTAGTTTAATGTTAAAGTAAATGGAAAGGCCTGCTTGGAACGGATTTGGATATGGGTGCACATGCAGCTTTACCGCTGCTAGTATCGGCGGTAAAGTTGCATTTGCCAGATTTCCTCCTCTTAGAGAGGAGGAAAGCTGGCATTTGCAGCTATACCGCTGCTTCTATCGGCGGTAAAGACGCATTTTCCAGATTTCCTCCGCTCGGAGAGGAGGAAAGCTGGCATCCGCAGCTATACCGCCGATCCATACAGCGGTAATATGTAATTTTAAAGATTTCCTTCCCTCTAAGAGGAGGAAGACCTGCGAACGAATTCCTTTGCCTTTTTTTTACATCTTGGCTGGGTCACGGGTCCGGGCCTTGGTCCACACAATGACGGATGGGCATGTATAATTAACGTTTAAACGATATACTATCAAATCACACAGTAAATCACTTGTTTGGTCAATCTACTTTACTGGTGAAGTAAAGTGAATGGTTAAATACAAAGAGAGAACAAAAGTAAAGGTTTGAAAAAATCAAAAGGCAAGAGAGTAGCTCTTTGAAATTTTATTTTGAGAAGAGTTTTGTTTTGTAAGGGTGATCGTGGACTGGGCCGGCCCGCGTTGGTTCGGCAATGGGGTTTGGGTTATAATAGATGGGCCGTGCTTAGAATTTTTTTGTTTAGACTCGGTGGTTGAGATTCGAAATCCTTGCCCGGCCCAAATATTTAAATATAATTGTAAGAGAGGGTGTAGTGATGAGGGGACTCAAACCCATGACCTCTCATATAGGGTGATATGACAAGGCTAGTTGTGCTTAGGGATGTCAATCGGGTCGTGTTAACGAATTCGGGTTGCGGGTCAAACGAATTTGGGTTAGAATCACCTCAACCCAAACACGACCCATTTAGAAAACGGGTCAGAAAACAAAACGCAAACCCAATTCATTTATTTAACGGGTCATACGACACGACCCGTTAACCCGTTAATTTTGAAAAAAATATTCACTACACTTAAAAAGTATCTCTTTTCTAAATCATGGAGCCATACTTTATGTTTTAAGGCTAGGCCCATTTTCTAAGTAAATGTCGTATCTCTTCTGATTAAGTGCAACTTCCACTGAACAAAAGTCATGTCACCCACACTTTGATTTTTTGCATGATAATGTGATGCACACTTGGCGGCATGGCTTTTTGGCGGGTTGTATCGGGTCGTAATGGGTTACCGGGTTTATTCGTTAACGACCCATTAATTTAACGGGTTAACGGGTCCGACCCATTAGCGACCCGAACCCATTAAGGGGTGACCCGAACCCGTTAATATCGTGTGGGTTCGTGTCGTGTTAACGGGTCGTGTGACATTTTGACGGCCCTAGTTGTGCTACAACCTAGGACATTATCGGAATATTTTTTTCTTTTTCTTTTTTTTCTTTTTTTTGTTATAATATGAGTTAAACTCAGGAAATGCCAGGGCTTCACGATTTACAGGCATGCCGGTCTTGGCAAGCAACTTCCGGCCCGACTTGGGCTTAAGCTGGGGTCAGGCTTCTAATTTAGAAGTCGGGCCGGGCGTGGAAATTCCTCGGCCCAGACCAGCCCGTCACATGTACAACCCTGGGTTTTTTTTTTTTTTTCCATTTAGTGGCATGAGGGAGTTTCTTTTTAACTTTTTTTTTGGTTAAAAGGATGAGGTGATTTTTAAAACTTAGTATCGTTTGATGTGATCCGTTTCTTCTTATTCTCTCTCGAAATAACCCTTTACTTGACATCACTGGTAGAGTAAGTTTTCCAAATGGGAAATAGTTAGTGAGTGAGAACTGAACACACAAGCTGGGGTCCACACTTGATTAAAACCTACTGTAAAAAATCAATATCATCTCGCTTTTTGGGTTCGATTCCCTGCACATGAAAAGTTATTTTCTTTATCGAATAGGTAGGGGGAATGGGCTCTCTAAAACCAAGTAGAAGATGAACTCAACATGAAGAATTGATATGGTACGTGCCTGCGTACCTCAGTTTAGGTTGAGTATGGGCTAACCTCATTGTTCCAGTGCAGCCTTGACCACTTTCCATCTGGGTTGGATTGGTGAGGTACTCCATTGCAAGACCTCAACATTGACAATCATGATAGATTTGGATTTACTTACTTTCCTTCCAAGATAGAAAAACAATAAAATAAAATGTTTTTCTCGGCCAAGAGGATTTCTATTTCATAATACTTATATGTAGTATATATCCTACAGAAGTGATATTAGGTCCACTCCCTGATATGATATAAGATCCAAAGTATTTTGAGTGGGCCCCGTAGATATTCTCAGTGGGCGAACGTGTGATTTATAAGCCATGTGGTTGGGAAAAAAGGTCCAATGAGGAAACCTGTTATTTAATCACCCACCCAAAAGTCAGTGTTTATGTAGTCCAAAATGGTCGATACTTTGATTTTTTGGATTCGAGTCCTTAGGGTAAGTAAGGTGGGGTCCAGAGTAATGTGAACACCATCTGTTATTAAATATATATATAAATATATATTCTTTTATTTTATTTTTTTCGTTCGTGTTGTCACACATTACTTTTCCCTGTTAAGAAAAGATTTTCTTTATTTATTCCCATATTCCTTATTTTCATAAGCACGAACTTTTGGGACGACCCAAGCCATTTTCCAAAATAATAAATTCTTTTATTATTTTTTTTAACTATAAATGAGAATTTAAGAAAATATTAAATTTAAGTGTGTTTCTAGTTTAATGTTAAAGTAAATGGAAAGGCCTGCTTGGAACGGATTTGGATATGGGTGCACATGCAGCTTTACCGCTGCTAGTATCGGCGGTAAAGTTGCATTTGCCAGATTTCCTCCTCTTAGAGAGGAGGAAAGCTGGCATTTGCAGCTATACCGCTGCTTCTATCGGCGGTAAAGACGCATTTTCCAGATTTCCTCCGCTCGGAGAGGAGGAAAGCTGGCATCCGCAGCTATACCGCCGATCCATACAGCGGTAATATGTAATTTTAAAGATTTCCTTCCCTCTAAGAGGAGGAAGACCTGCGAACGAATTCCTTTGCCTTTTTTTTACATCTTGGCTGGGTCACGGGTCCGGGCCTTGGTCCACACAATGACGGATGGGCATGTATAATTAACGTTTAAACGATATACTATCAAATCACACAGTAAATCACTTGTTTGGTCAATCTACTTTACTGGTGAAGTAAAGTGAATGGTTAAATACAAAGAGAGAACAAAAGTAAAGGTTTGAAAAAATCAAAAGGCAAGAGAGTAGCTCTTTGAAATTTTATTTTGAGAAGAGTTTTGTTTTGTAAGGGTGATCGTGGACTGGGCCGGCCCGCGTTGGTTCGGCAATGGGGTTTGGGTTATAATAGATGGGCCGTGCTTAGAATTTTTTTATTTAGACTCGGTGGTTGAGATTCGAAATCCTTGCCCGGCCCAAATATTTAAATATAATTGTAAGAGAGGGTGTAGTGATGAGGGGACTCAAACCCATGACCTCTCATATAGGGTGATATGACAAGGCTAGTTGTGCTTAGGGATGTCAATCGGGTCGTGTTAACGAATTCGGGTTGCGGGTCAAACGAATTTGGGTTAGAATCACCTCAACCCAAACACGACCCATTTAGAAAACGGGTCAGAAAACAAAACGCAAACCCAATTCATTTATTTAACGGGTCATACGACACGACCCGTTAACCCGTTAATTTTGAAAAAAATATTCACTACACTTAAAAAGTATCTCTTTTCTAAATCATGGAGCCATACTTTATGTTTTAAGGCTAGGCCCATTTTCTAAGTAAATGTCGTATCTCTTCTGATTAAGTGCAACTTCCACTGAACAAAAGTCATGTCACCCACACTTTGATTTTTTGCATGATAATGTGATGCACACTTGGCGGCATGGCTTTTTGGCGGGTTGTATCGGGTCGTAATGGGTTACCGGGTTTATTCGTTAACGACCCATTAATTTAACGGGTTAACGGGTCCGACCCATTAGCGACCCGAACCCATTAAGGGGTGACCCGAACCCGTTAATATCGTGTGGGTTCGTGTCGTGTTAACGGGTCGTGTGACATTTTGACGGCCCTAGTTGTGCTACAACCTAGGACATTATCGGAATATTTTTTTCTTTTTCTTTTTTTTCTTTTTTTTGTTATAATATGAGTTAAACTCAGGAAATGCCAGGGCTTCACGATTTACAGGCATGCCGGTCTTGGCAAGCAACTTCCGGCCCGACTTGGGCTTAAGCTGGGGTCAGGCTTCTAATTTAGAAGTCGGGCCGGGCGTGGAAATTCCTCGGCCCAGACCAGCCCGTCACATGTACAACCCTGGGTTTTTTTTTTTTTTTCCATTTAGTGGCATGAGGGAGTTTCTTTTTAACTTTTTTTTTGGTTAAAAGGATGAGGTGATTTTTAAAACTTAGTATCGTTTGATGTGATCCGTTTCTTCTTATTCTCTCTCGAAATAACCCTTTACTTGACATCACTGGTAGAGTAAGTTTTCCAAATGGGAAATAGTTAGTGAGTGAGAACTGAACACACAAGCTGGGGTCCACACTTGATTAAAACCTACTGTAAAAAATCAATATCATCTCGCTTTTTGGGTTCGATTCCCTGCACATGAAAAGTTATTTTCTTTATCGAATAGGTAGGGGGAATGGGCTCTCTAAAACCAAGTAGAAGATGAACTCAACATGAAGAATTGATATGGTACGTGCCTGCGTACCTCAGTTTAGGTTGAGTATGGGCTAACCTCATTGTTCCAGTGCAGCCTTGACCACTTTCCATCTGGGTTGGATTGGTGAGGTACTCCATTGCAAGACCTCAACATTGACAATCATGATAGATTTGGATTTACTTACTTTCCTTCCAAGATAGAAAAACAATAAAATAAAATGTTTTTCTCGGCCAAGAGGATTTCTATTTCATAATACTTATATGTAGTATATATCCTACAGAAGTGATATTAGGTCCACTCCCTGATATGATATAAGATCCAAAGTATTTTGAGTGGGCCCCGTAGATATTCTCAGTGGGCGAACGTGTGATTTATAAGCCATGTGGTTGGGAAAAAAGGTCCAATGAGGAAACCTGTTATTTAATCACCCACCCAAAAGTCAGTGTTTATGTAGTCCAAAATGGTCGATACTTTGATTTTTTGGATTCGAGTCCTTAGGGTAAGTAAGGTGGGGTCCAGAGTAATGTGAACACCATCTGTTATTAAATATATATATAAATATATATTCTTTTATTTTATTTTTTTCGTTCGTGTTGTCACACATTACTTTTCCCTGTTAAGAAAAGATTTTCTTTATTTATTCCCATATTCCTTATTTTCATAAGCACGAACTTTTGGGACGACCCAAGCCATTTTCCAAAATAATAAATTCTTTTATTATTTTTTTTAACTATAAATGAGAATTTAAGAAAATATTAAATTTAAGTGTGTTTCTAGTTTAATGTTAAAGTAAATGGAAAGGCCTGCTTGGAACGGATTTGGATATGGGTGCACATGCAGCTTTACCGCTGCTAGTATCGGCGGTAAAGGTGCATTTGCCAGATTTCCTCCTCTTAGAGAGGAGGAAAGCTGGCATTTGCAGCTATACCGCTGCTTCTATCGGCGGTAAAGACGCATTTTCCAGATTTCCTCCGCTCGGAGAGGAGGAAAGCTGGCATCCGCAGCTATACCGCCGATCCATACAGCGGTAATATGTAATTTTAAAGATTTCCTTCCCTCTAAGAGGAGGAAGACCTGCGAACGAATTCCTTTGCCTTTTTTTTACATCTTGGCTGGGTCACGGGTCCGGGCCTTGGTCCACACAATGACGGATGGGCATGTATAATTAACGTTTAAACGATATACTATCAAATCACACAGTAAATCACTTGTTTGGTCAATCTACTTTACTGGTGAAGTAAAGTGAATGGTTAAATACAAAGAGAGAACAAAAGTAAAGGTTTGAAAAAATCAAAAGGCAAGAGAGTAGCTCTTTGAAATTTTATTTTGAGAAGAGTTTTGTTTTGTAAGGGTGATCGTGGACTGGGCCGGCCCGCGTTGGTTCGGCAATGGGGTTTGGGTTATAATAGATGGGCCGTGCTTAGAATTTTTTTATTTAGACTCGGTGGTTGAGATTCGAAATCCTTGCCCGGCCCAAATATTTAAATATAATTGTAAGAGAGGGTGTAGTGATGAGGGGACTCAAACCCATGACCTCTCATATAGGGTGATATGACAAGGCTAGTTGTGCTTAGGGATGTCAATCGGGTCGTGTTAACGAATTCGGGTTGCGGGTCAAACGAATTTGGGTTAGAATCACCTCAACCCAAACACGACCCATTTAGAAAACGGGTCAGAAAACAAAACGCAAACCCAATTCATTTATTTAACGGGTCATACGACACGACCCGTTAACCCGTTAATTTTGAAAAAAATATTCACTACACTTAAAAAGTATCTCTTTTCTAAATCATGGAGCCATACTTTATGTTTTAAGGCTAGGCCCATTTTCTAAGTAAATGTCGTATCTCTTCTGATTAAGTGCAACTTCCACTGAACAAAAGTCATGTCACCCACACTTTGATTTTTTGCATGATAATGTGATGCACACTTGGCGGCATGGCTTTTTGGCGGGTTGTATCGGGTCGTAATGGGTTACCGGGTTTATTCGTTAACGACCCATTAATTTAACGGGTTAACGGGTCCGACCCATTAGCGACCCGAACCCATTAAGGGGTGACCCGAACCCGTTAATATCGTGTGGGTTCGTGTCGTGTTAACGGGTCGTGTGACATTTTGACGGCCCTAGTTGTGCTACAACCTAGGACATTATCGGAATATTTTTTTCTTTTTCTTTTTTTTCTTTTTTTTGTTATAATATGAGTTAAACTCAGGAAATGCCAGGGCTTCACGATTTACAGGCATGCCGGTCTTGGCAAGCAACTTCCGGCCCGACTTGGGCTTAAGCTGGGGTCAGGCTTCTAATTTAGAAGTCGGGCCGGGCGTGGAAATTCCTCGGCCCAGACCAGCCCGTCACATGTACAACCCTGGGTTTTTTTTTTTTTTTCCATTTAGTGGCATGAGGGAGTTTCTTTTTAACTTTTTTTTTGGTTAAAAGGATGAGGTGATTTTTAAAACTTAGTATCGTTTGATGTGATCCGTTTCTTCTTATTCTCTCTCGAAATAACCCTTTACTTGACATCACTGGTAGAGTAAGTTTTCCAAATGGGAAATAGTTAGTGAGTGAGAACTGAACACACAAGCTGGGGTCCACACTTGATTAAAACCTACTGTAAAAAATCAATATCATCTCGCTTTTTGGGTTCGATTCCCTGCACATGAAAAGTTATTTTCTTTATCGAATAGGTAGGGGGAATGGGCTCTCTAAAACCAAGTAGAAGATGAACTCAACATGAAGAATTGATATGGTACGTGCCTGCGTACCTCAGTTTAGGTTGAGTATGGGCTAACCTCATTGTTCCAGTGCAGCCTTGACCACTTTCCATCTGGGTTGGATTGGTGAGGTACTCCATTGCAAGACCTCAACATTGACAATCATGATAGATTTGGATTCACTTACTTTCCTTCCAAGATAGAAAAACAATAAAATAAAATGTTTTTCTCGGCCAAGAGGATTTCTATTTCATAATACTTATATGTAGTATATATCCTACAGAAGTGATATTAGGTCCACTCCCTGATATGATATAAGATCCAAAGTATTTTGAGTGGGCCCCGTAGATATTCTCAGTGGGCGAACGTGTGATTTATAAGCCATGTGGTTGGGAAAAAAGGTCCAATGAGGAAACCTGTTATTTAATCACCCACCCAAAAGTCAGTGTTTATGTAGTCCAAAATGGTCGATACTTTGATTTTTTGGATTCGAGTCCTTAGGGTAAGTAAGGTGGGGTCCAGAGTAATGTGAACACCATCTGTTATTAAATATATATATAAATATATATTCTTTTATTTTATTTTTTTCGTTCGTGTTGTCACACATTACTTTTCCCTGTTAAGAAAAGATTTTCTTTATTTATTCCCATATTCCATATTTTCATAAGCACGAACTTTTGGGACGACCCAAGCCATTTTCCAAAATAATAAATTCTTTTATTATTTTTTTTAACTATAAATGAGAATTTAAGAAAATATTAAATTTAAGTGTGTTTCTAGTTTAATGTTAAAGTAAATGGAAAGGCCTGCTTGGAACGGATTTGGATATGGGTGCACATGCGGCTTTACCGCTGCTAGTATCGGCGGTAAAGTTGCATTTGCCAGATTTCCTCCTCTTAGAGAGGAGGAAAACTGGCATTTGCAGCTATACCGCTGCTTCTATCGGCGGTAAAGACGCATTTTCCAGATTTCCTCCGCTCGGAGAGGAGGAAAGCTGGCATCCGCAGCTATACCGCCGATCCATACAGCGGTAATATGTAATTTTAAAGATTTCCTTCCCTCTAAGAGGAGGAAGACCTGCGAACGAATTCCTTTGCCTTTTTTTTACATCTTGGCTGGGTCACGGGTCCGGGCCTTGGTCCACACAATGACGGATGGGCATGTATAATTAACGTTTAAACGATATACTATCAAATCACACAGTAAATCACTTGTTTGGTCAATCTACTTTACTGGTGAAGTAAAGTGAATGGTTAAATACAAAGAGAGAACAAAAGTAAAGGTTTGAAAAAATCAAAAGGCAAGAGAGTAGCTCTTTGAAATTTTATTTTGAGAAGAGTTTTGTTTTGTAAGCGTGATCGTGGACTGGGCCGGCCCGCGTTGGTTCGGCAATGGGGTTTGGGTTATAATAGATGGGCCGTGCTTAGAATTTTTTTATTTAGACTCGGTGGTTGAGATTCGAAATCCTTGCCCGGCCCAAATATTTAAATATAATTGAAAGAGAGGGTGTAGTGATGAGGGGACTCAAACCCATGACCTCTCATATAGGGTGATATGACAAGGCTAGTTGTGCTTAGGGATGTCAATCGGGTCGTGTTAACGAATTCGGGTTGCGGGTCAAACGAATTTGGGTTAGAATCACCTCAACCCAAACACGACCCATTTAGAAAACGGGTCAGAAAACAAAACGCAAACCCAATTCATTTATTTAACGGGTCATACGACACGACCCGTTAACCCGTTAATTTTGAAAAAAATATTCACTACACTTAAAAAGTATCTCTTTTCTAAATCATGGAGCCATACTTTATGTTTTAAGGCTAGGCCCATTTTCTAAGTAAATGTCGTATCTCTTCTGATTAAGTGCAACTTCCACTGAACAAAAGTCATGTCACCCACACTTTGATTTTTTGCATGATAATGTGATGCACACTTGGCGGCATGGCTTTTTGGCGGGTTGTATCGGGTCGTAATGGGTTACCGGGTTTATTCGTTAACGACCCATTAATTTAACGGGTTAACGGGTCCGACCCATTAGCGACCCGAACCCATTAAGGGGTGACCCGAACCCGTTAATATCGTGTGGGTTCGTGTCGTGTTAACGGGTCGTGTGACATTTTGACGGCCCTAGTTGTGCTACAACCTAGGACATTATCGGAATATTTTTTTCTTTTTCTTTTTTTTCTTTTTTTTGTTAGAATATGAGTTAAACTCAGGAAATGCCAGGGCTTCACGATTTACAGGCATGCCGGTCTTGGCAAGCAACTTCCGGCCCGACTTGGGCTTAAGCTGGGGTCAGGCTTCTAATTTAGAAGTCGGGCCGGGCGTGGAAATTCCTCGGCCCAGACCAGCCCGTCACATGTACAACCCTGGGTTTTTTTTTTTTTTTCCATTTAGTGGCATGAGGGAGTTTCTTTTTAACTTTTTTTTTGGTTAAAAGGATGAGGTGATTTTTAAAACTTAGTATCGTTTGATGTGATCCGTTTCTTCTTATTCTCTCTCGAAATAACCCTTTACTTGACATCACTGGTAGAGTAAGTTTTCCAAATGGGAAATAGTTAGTGAGTGAGAACTGAACACACAAGCTGGGGTCCACACTTGATTAAAACCTACTGTAAAAAATCAATATCATCTCGCTTTTTGGGTTCGATTCCCTGCACATGAAAAGTTATTTTCTTTATCGAATAGGTAGGGGGAATGGGCTCTCTAAAACCAAGTAGAAGATGAACTCAACATGAAGAATTGATATGGTACGTGCCTGCGTACCTCAGTTTAGGTTGAGTATGGGCTAACCTCATTGTTCCAGTGCAGCCTTGACCACTTTCCATCTGGGTTGGATTGGTGAGGTACTCCATTGCAAGACCTCAACATTGACAATCATGATAGATTTGGATTTACTTACTTTCCTTCCAAGATAGAAAAACAATAAAATAAAATGTTTTTCTCGGCCAAGAGGATTTCTATTTCATAATACTTATATGTAGTATATATCCTACAGAAGTGATATTAGGTCCACTCCCTGATATGATATAAGATCCAAAGTATTTTGAGTGGGCCCCGTAGATATTCTCAGTGGGCGAACGTGTGATTTATAAGCCATGTGGTTGGGAAAAAAGGTCCAATGAGGAAACCTGTTATTTAATCACCCACCCAAAAGTCAGTGTTTATGTAGTCCAAAATGGTCGATACTTTGATTTTTTGGATTCGAGTCCTTAGGGTAAGTAAGGTGGGGTCCAGAGTAATGTGAACACCATCTGTTATTAAATATATATATAAATATATATTCTTTTATTTTATTTTTTTTCGTTCGTGTTGTCACACATTACTTTTCCCTGTTAAGAAAAGATTTTCTTTATTTATTCCCATATTCCTTATTTTCATAAGCACGAACTTTTGAGAGGACCCAAGCCATTTTCCAAAATAATAAATTCTTTTATTATTTTTTTTAACTATAAATGATTATTTAAGAAAATATTAAATTTAAGTGTGTTTCTAGTTTAATGTTAAAGTAAATGGAAAGGCCTGCTTGGAACGGATTTGGATATGGGTGCACATGCGGCTTTACCGCTGCTAGTATCGGCGGTAAAGTTGCATTTGCCAGATTTCTCCTCTTAGAGAGGAGGAAAACTGGCATTTGCAGCTATACCGCTGCTTCTATCGGCGGTAAAGACGCATTTTCCAGATTTCCTACGCTCGGAGAGGAGGAAAGCTGGCATCCGCAGCTATACCGCCGATCCATACAGCGGTAATATGTAATTTTAAAGATTTCCTTCCCTCTAAGAGGAGGAAGACCTGCGAACGAATTCCTTTGCCTTTTTTTTATATCTTGGCTGGGTCACGGGTCCGGGCCTTGGTCCACACAATGACGGATGGGCATGTATAATTAACGTTTAAACGATATACTATCAAATCACACAGTAAATCACTTGTTTGGTCAATCTACTTTACTGGTGAAGTAAAGTGAATGGTTAAATACAAAGAGAGAACAAAAGTAAAGGTTTGAAAAAATCAAAAGGCAAGAGAGTAGCTCTTTGAAATTTTATTTTGAGAAGAGTTTTGTTTTGTAAGGGTGATCGTGGACTGGGCCGGCCCGCGTTGGTTCGGCAATGGGGTTTGGGTTATAATAGATGGGCCGTGCTTAGAATTTTTTTATTTAGACTCGGTGGTTGAGATTCGAAATCCTTGCCCGGCCCAAATATTTAAATATAATTGTAAGAGAGGGTGTAGTGATGAGGGGACTCAAACCCATGACCTCTCATATAGGGTGATATGACAAGGCTAGTTGTGCTTAGGGATGTCAATCGGGTCGTGTTAACGAATTCGGGTTGCGGGTCAAACGAATTTGGGTTAGAATCACCTCAACCCAAACACGACCCATTTAGAAAACGGGTCAGAAAACAAAACGCAAACCCAATTCATTTATTTAACGGGTCATACGACACGACCCGTTAACCCGTTAATTTTGAAAAAAATATTCACTACACTTAAAAAGTATCTCTTTTCTAAATCATGGAGCCATACTTTATGTTTTTTAAGGCTAGGCCCATTTTCTAAGTAAATGTCGTATCTCTTCTGATTAAGTGCAACTTCCACTGAACAAAAGTCATGTCACCCACACTTTGATTTTTTGCATGATAATGTGATGCACACTTGGCGGCATGGCTTTTTGGCGGGTTGTATCGGGTCGTAATGGGTTACCGGGTTTATTCGTTAACGACCCATTAATTTAACGGGTTAACGGGTCCGACCCATTAGCGACCCGAACCCATTAAGGGGTGACCCGAACCCGTTAATATCGTGTGGGTTCGTGTCGTGTTAACGGGTCGTGTGACATTTTGACGGCCCTAGTTGTGCTACAACCTAGGACATTATCGGAATATTTTTTTTCTTTTTCTTTTTTTTCTTTTTTTTGTTATAATATGAGTTAAACTCAGGAAATGCCAGGGCTTCACGATTTACAGGCATGCCGGTCTTGGCAAGCAACTTCCGGCCCGACTTGGGCTTAAGCTGGGGTCAGGCTTCTAATTTAGAAGTCGGGCCGGGCGTGGAAATTCCTCGGCCCAGACCAGCCCGTCACATGTACAACCCTGGGTTTTTTTTTTTTTCCATTTAGTGGCATGAGGGAGTTTCTTTTTAACTTTTTTTTTGGTTAAAAGGATGAGGTGATTTTTAAAACTTAGTATCGTTTGATGTGATCCGTTTCTTCTTATTCTCTCTCGAAATAACCCTTTACTTGACATCACTGGTAGAGTAAGTTTTCCAAATGGGAAATAGTTAGTGAGTGAGAACTGAACACACAAGCTGGGGTCCACACTTGATTAAAACCTACTGTAAAAAATCAATATCATCTCGCTTTTTGGGTTCGATTCCCTGCACATGAAAAGTTATTTTCTTTATCGAATAGGTAGGGGGAATGGGCTCTCTAAAACCAAGTAGAAGATGAACTCAACATGAAGAATTGATATGGTACGTGCCTGCGTACCTCAGTTTAGGTTGAGTATGGGCTAACCTCATTGTTCCAGTGCAGCCTTGACCACTTTCCATCTGGGTTGGATTGGTGAGGTACTCCATTGCAAGACCTCAACATTGACATTCATGATAGATTTGGATTTACTTACTTTCCTTCCAAGATAGAAAAACAATAAAATAAAATGTTTTTCTCGGCCAAGAGGATTTCTATTTCATAATACTTATATGTAGTATATATCCTACAGAAGTGATATTAGGTCCACTCCCTGATATGATATAAGATCCAAAGTATTTTGAGTGGGCCCCGTAGATATTCTCAGTGGGCGAACGTGTGATTTATAAGCCATGTGGTTGGGAAAAAAGGTCCAATGAGGAAACCTGTTATTTAATCACCCACCCAAAAGTCAGTGTTTATGTAGTCCAAAATGGTCGATACTTTGATTTTTTGGATTCGAGTCCTTAGGGTAAGTAAGGTGGGGTCCAGAGTAATGTGAACACCATCTGTTATTAAATATATATATAAATATATATTCTTTTATTTTATTTTTTTTCGTTCGTGTTGTCACACATTACTTTTCCCTGTTAAGAAAAGATTTTCTTTATTTATTCCCATATTCCTTATTTTCATAAGCACGAACTTTTGAGACGACCCAAGCCATTTTCCAAAATAATAAATTCTTTTATTATTTTTTTTAACTATAAATGAGAATTTAAGAAAATATTAAATTTAAGTGTGTTTCTAGTTTAATGTTAAAGTAAATGGACAGGCCTGCTTGGAACGGATTTGGATATGGGTGCACATGCGGCTTTACCGCTGCTAGTATCGGCGGTAAAGTTGCATTTGCCAGATTTCCTCCTCTTAGAGAGGAGGAAAGCTGGCATTTGCAGCTATACCGCTGCTTCTATCGGCGGTAAAGACGCATTTTCCAGATTTCCTCCGCTCGGAGAGGAGGAAAGCTGGCATCCGCAGCTATACCGCCGATCCATACAGCGGTAATATGTAATTTTAAAGATTTCCTTCCCTCTAAGAGGAGGAAGACCTGCGAACGAATTCCTTTGCCTTTTTTTTACATCTTGGCTGGGTCACGGGTCCGGGCCTTGGTCCACACAATGACGGATGGGCATGTATAATTAACGTTTAAACGATATACTATCAAATCACACAGTAAATCACTTGTTTGGTCAATCTACTTTACTGTTGAAGTAAAGTGAATGGTTAAATACAAAGAGAGAACAAAAGTAAAGGTTTGAAAAAATCAAAAGGCAAGAGAGTAGCTCTTTGAAATTTTATTTTGAGAAGAGTTTTGTTTTGTAAGGGTGATCGTGGACTGGGCCGGCCCGCGTTGGTTCGGCAATGGGGTTTGGGTTATAATAGATGGGCCGTGCTTAGAATTTTTTTATTTAGACTCGGTGGTTGAGATTCGAAATCCTTGCCCGGCCCAAATATTTAAATATAATTGTAAGAGAGGGTGTAGTGATGAGGGGACTCAAACCCATGACCTCTCATATAGGGTGATATGACAAGGCTAGTTGTGCTTAGGGATGTCAATCGGGTCGTGTTAACGAATTCGGGTTGCGGGTCAAACGAATTTGGGTTAGAATCACCTCAACCCAAACACGACCCATTTAGAAAACGGGTCAGAAAACAAAACGCAAACCCAATTCATTTATTTAACGGGTCATACGACACGACCCGTTAACCCGTTAATTTTGAAAAAAATATTCACTACACTTAAAAAGTATCTCTTTTCTAAATCATGGAGCCATACTTTATGTTTTTTAAGGCTAGGCCCATTTTCTAAGTAAATGTCGTATCTCTTCTGATTAAGTGCAACTTCCACTGAACAAAAGTCATGTCACCCACACTTTGATTTTTTGCATGATAATGTGATGCACACTTGGCGGCATGGCTTTTTGGCGGGTTGTATCGGGTCGTAATGGGTTACCGGGTTTATTCGTTAACGACCCATTAATTTAACGGGTTAACGGGTCCGACCCATTAGCGACCCGAACCCATTAAGGGGTGACCCGAACCCGTTAATATCGTGTGGGTTCGTGTCGTGTTAACGGGTCGTGTGACATTTTGACGGCCCTAGTTGTGCTACAACCTAGGACATTATCGGAATATTTTTTTCTTTTTCTTTTTTTTCTTTTTTTTGTTATAATATGAGTTAAACTCAGGAAATGCCAGGGCTTCACGATTTACAGGCATGCCGGTCTTGGCAAGCAACTTCCGGCCCGACTTGGGCTTAAGCTGGGGTCAGGCTTCTAATTTAGAAGTCGGGCCGGGCGTGGAAATTCCTCGGCCCAGACCAGCCCGTCACATGTACAACCCTGGGTTTTTTTTTTTTTCCATTTAGTGGCATGAGGGAGTTTCTTTTTAACTTTTTTTTTGGTTAAAAGGATGAGGTGATTTTTAAAACTTAGTATCGTTTGATGTGATCCGTTTCTTCTTATTCTCTCTCGAAATAACCCTTTACTTGACATCACTGGTAGAGTAAGTTTTCCAAATGGGAAATAGTTAGTGAGTGAGAACTGAACACACAAGCTGGGGTCCACACTTGATTAAAACCTACTGTAAAAAATCAATATCATCTCGCTTTTTGGGTTCGATTCCCTGCACATGAAAAGTTATTTTCTTTATCGAATAGGTAGGGGGAATGGGCTCTCTAAAACCAAGTAGAAGATGAACTCAACATGAAGAATTGATATGGTACGTGCCTGCGTACCTCAGTTTAGGTTGAGTATGGGCTAACCTCATTGTTCCAGTGCAGCCTTGACCACTTTCCATCTGGGTTGGATTGGTGAGGTACTCCATTGCAAGACCTCAACATTGACAATCATGATAGATTTGGATTTACTTACTTTCCTTCCAAGATAGAAAAACAATAAAATAAAATGTTTTTCTCGGCCAAGAGGATTTCTATTTCATAATACTTATATGTAGTATATATCCTACAGAAGTGATATTAGGTCCACTCCCTGATATGATATAAGATCCAAAGTATTTTGAGTGGGCCCCGTAGATATTCTCAGTGGGCGAACGTGTGATTTATAAGCCATGTGGTTGGGAAAAAAGGTCCAATGAGGAAACCTGTTATTTAATCACCCACCCAAAAGTCAGTGTTTATGTAGTCCAAAATGGTCGATACTTTGATTTTTTGGATTCGAGTCCTTAGGGTAAGTAAGGTGGGGTCCAGAGTAATGTGAACACCATCTGTTATTAAATATATATATAAATATATATTCTTTTATTTTATTTTTTTTCGTTCGTGTTGTCACACATTACTTTTCCCTGTTAAGAAAAGATTTTCTTTATTTATTCCCATATTCCTTATTTTCATAAGCACGAACTTTTGAGACGACCCAAGCCATTTTCCAAAATAATAAATTCTTTTATTATTTTTTTTAACTATAAATGAGAATTTAAGAAAATATTAAATTTAAGTGTGTTTCTAGTTTAATGTTAAAGTAAATGGAAAGGCCTGCTTGGAACGGATTTGGATATGGGTGCACATGCGGCTTTACCGCTGCTAGTATCGGCGGTAAAGTTGCATTTGCCTTTCCAGCTATACCGCTGCTTCTATCGGCGGTAAAGACGCATTTTCCAGATTTCCTCCGCTCGGAGAGGAGGAAAGCTGGCATCCGCAGCTATACCGCCGATCCATACAGCGGTAATATGTAATTTTAAAGATTTCCTTCCCTCTAAGAGGAGGAAGACCTGCGAACGAATTCCTTTGCCTATTTTTTACATCTTGGCTGGGTCACGGGTCCGGGCCTTGGTCCACACAATGACGGATGGGCATGTATAATTAACGTTTAAACGATATACTATCAAATCACACAGTAAATCACTTGTTTGGTCAATCTACTTTACTGTTGAAGTAAAGTGAATGGTTAAATACAAAGAGAGAACAAAAGTAAAGGTTTGAAAAAATCAAAAGGCAAGAGAGTAGCTCTTTGAAATTTTATTTTTAGAAGAGTTTTGTTTTGTAAGGGTGATCGTGGACTGGGCCGGCCCGCGTTGGTTCGGCAATGGGGTTTGGGTTATAATAGATGGGCCGTGCTTAGAATTTTTTTATTTAGACTCGGTGGTTGAGATTCGAAATCCTTGCCCGGCCCAAATATTTAAATATAATTGTAAGAGAGGGTGTAGTGATGAGGGGACTCAAACCCATGACCTCTCATATAGGGTGATATGACAAGGCTAGTTGTGCTTAGGGATGTCAATCGGGTCGTGTTAACGAATTCGGGTTGCGGGTCAAACGAATTTGGGTTAGAATCACCTCAACCCAAACACGACCCATTTAGAAAACGGGTCAGAAAACAAAACGCAAACCCAATTCATTTATTTAACGGGTCATACGACACGACCCGTTAACCCGTTAATTTTGAAAAAAATATTCACTACACTTAAAAAGTATCTCTTTTCTAAATCATGGAGCCATACTTTATGTTTTTTAAGGCTAGGCCCATTTTCTAAGTAAATGTCGTATCTCTTCTGATTAAGTGCAACTTCCACTGAACAAAAGTCATGTCACCCACACTTTGATTTTTTGCATGATAATGTGATGCACACTTGGCGGCATGGCTTTTTGGCGGGTTGTATCGGGTCGTAATGGGTTACCGGGTTTATTCGTTAACGACCCATTAATTTAACGGGTTAACGGGTCCGACCCATTAGCGACCCGAACCCATTAAGGGGTGACCCGAACCCGTTAATATCGTGTGGGTTCGTGTCGTGTTAACGGGTCGTGTGACATTTTGACGGCCCTAGTTGTGCTACAACCTAGGACATTATCGGAATATTTTTTTCTTTTTCTTTTTTTTCTTTTTTTTGTTATAATATGAGTTAAACTCAGGAAATGCCAGGGCTTCACGATTTACAGGCATGCCGGTCTTGGCAAGCAACTTCCGGCCCGACTTGGGCTTAAGCTGGGGTCAGGCTTCTAATTTAGAAGTCGGGCCGGGCGTGGAAATTCCTCGGCCCAGACCAGCCCGTCACATGTACAACCCTGGGTTTTTTTTTTTTTTTCCATTTAGTGGCATGAGGGAGTTTCTTTTTAACTTTTTTTTTGGTTAAAAGGATGAGGTGATTTTTAAAACTTAGTATCGTTTGATGTGATCCGTTTCTTCTTATTCTCTCTCGAAATAACCCTTTACTTGACATCACTGGTAGAGTAAGTTTTCCAAATGGGAAATAGTTAGTGAGTGAGAACTGAACACACAAGCTGGGGTCCACACTTGATTAAAACCTACTGTAAAAAATCAATATCATCTCGCTTTTTGGGTTCGATTCCCTGCACATGAAAAGTTATTTTCTTTATCGAATAGGTAGGGGGAATGGGCTCTCTAAAACCAAGTAGAAGATGAACTCAACATGAAGAATTGATATGGTACGTGCCTGCGTACCTCAGTTTAGGTTGAGTATGGGCTAACCTCATTGTTCCAGTGCAGCCTTGACCACTTTCCATCTGGGTTGGATTGGTGAGGTACTCCATTGCAAGACCTCAACATTGACAATCATGATAGATTTGGATTTACTTACTTTCCTTCCAAGATAGAAAAACAATAAAATAAAATGTTTTTCTCGGCCAAGAGGATTTCTATTTCATAATACTTATATGTAGTATATATCCTACAGAAGTGATATTAGGTCCACTCCCTGATATGATATAAGATCCAAAGTATTTTGAGTGGGCCCCGTAGATATTCTCAGTGGGCGAACGTGTGATTTATAAGCCATGTGGTTGGGAAAAAAGGTCCAATGAGGAAACCTGTTATTTAATCACCCACCCAAAAGTCAGTGTTTATGTAGTCCAAAATGGTCGATACTTTGATTTTTTGGATTCGAGTCCTTAGGGTAAGTAAGGTGGGGTCCAGAGTAATGTGAACACCATCTGTTATTAAATATATATATAAATATATATTCTTTTATTTTATTTTTTTTCGTTCGTGTTGTCACACATTACTTTTCCCTGTTAAGAAAAGATTTTCTTTATTTATTCCCATATTCCTTATTTTCATAAGCACGAACTTGTGAGACGACCCAAGCCATTTTCCAAAATAATAAATTCTTTTATTATTTTTTTTAACTATAAATGAGAATTTAAGAAAATATTAAATTTAAGTGTGTTTCTAGTTTAATGTTAAAGTAAATGGAAAGGCCTGCTTGGAACGGATTTGGATATGGGTGCACATGCGGCTTTACCGCTGCTAGTATCGGCGGTAAAGTTGCATTTGCCTTTCCAGCTATACCGCTGCTTCTATCGGCGGTAAAGACGCATTTTCCAGATTTCCTCCGCTCGGAGAGGAGGAAAGCTGGCATCCGCAGTTATACCGCCGATCCATACAGCGGTAATATGTAATTTTAAAGATTTCCTTCCCTCTAAGAGGAGGAAGACCTGCGAACGAATTCCTTTGCCTATTTTTTACATCTTGGCTGGGTCACGGGTCCGGGCCTTGGTCCACACAATGACGGATGGGCATGTATAATTAACGTTTAAACGATATACTATCAAATCACACAGTAAATCACTTGTTTGGTCAATCTACTTTACTGTTGAAGTAAAGTGAATGGTTAAATACAAAGAGAGAACAAAAGTAAAGGTTTGAAAAAATCAAAAGGCAAGAGAGTAGCTCTTTGAAATTTTATTTTGAGAAGAGTTTTGTTTAGTAAGGGTGATCGTGGACTGGGCCGGCCCGCGTTGGTTCGGCAATGGGGTTTGGGTTATAATAGATGGGCCGTGCTTAGAATTTTTTTATTTAGACTCGGTGGTTGAGATTCGAAATCCTTGCCCGGCCCAAATATTTAAATATAATTGTAAGAGAGGGTGTAGTGATGAGGGGACTCAAACCCATGACCTCTCATATAGGGTGATATGACAAGGCTAGTTGTGCTTAGGGATGTCAATCGGGTCGTGTTAACGAATTCGGGTTGCGGGTCAAACGAATTTGGGTTAGAATCACCTCAACCCAAACACGACCCATTTAGAAAACGGGTCAGAAAACAAAACGCAAACCCAATTCATTTATTTAACGGGTCATACGACACGACCCGTTAACCCGTTAATTTTGAAAAAAATATTCACTACACTTAAAAAGTATCTCTTTTCTAAATCATGGAGCCATACTTTATGTTTTTTAAGGCTAGGCCCATTTTCTAAGTAAATGTCGTATCTCTTCTGATTAAGTGCAACTTCCACTGAACAAAAGTCATGTCACCCACACTTTGATTTTTTGCATGATAATGTGATGCACACTTGGCGGCATGGCTTTTTGGCGGGTTGTATCGGGTCGTAATGGGTTACCGGGTTTATTCGTTAACGACCCATTAATTTAACGGGTTAACGGGTCCGACCCATTAGCGACCCGAACCCATTAAGGGGTGACCCGAACCCGTTAATATCGTGTGGGTTCGTGTCGTGTTAACGGGTCGTGTGACATTTTGACGGCCCTAGTTGTGCTACAACCTAGGACATTATCGGAATATTTTTTTCTTTTTCTTTTTTTTCTTTTTTTTGTTATAATATGAGTTAAACTCAGGAAATGCCAGGGCTTCACGATTTACAGGCATGCCGGTCTTGGCAAGCAACTTCCGGCCCGACTTGGGCTTAAGCTGGGGTCAGGCTTCTAATTTAGAAGTCGGGCCGGGCGTGGAAATTCCTCGGCCCAGACCAGCCCGTCACATGTACAACCCTGGGTTTTTTTTTTTTTTCCATTTAGTGGCATGAGGGAGTTTCTTTTTAACTTTTTTTTTGGTTAAAAGGATGAGGTGATTTTTAAAACTTAGTATCGTTTGATGTGATCCGTTTCTTCTTATTCTCTCTCGAAATAACCCTTTACTTGACATCACTGGTAGAGTAAGTTTTCCAAATGGGAAATAGTTAGTGAGTGAGAACTGAACACACAAGCTGGGGTCCACACTTGATTAAAACCTACTGTAAAAAATCAATATCATCTCGCTTTTTGGGTTCGATTCCCTGCACATGAAAAGTTATTTTCTTTATCGAATAGGTAGGGGGAATGGGCTCTCTAAAACCAAGTAGAAGATGAACTCAACATGAAGAATTGATATGGTACGTGCCTGCGTACCTCAGTTTAGGTTGAGTATGGGCTAACCTCATTGTTCCAGTGCAGCCTTGACCACTTTCCATCTGGGTTGGATTGGTGAGGTACTCCATTGCAAGACCTCAACATTGACAATCATGATAGATTTGGATTTACTTACTTTCCTTCCAAGATAGAAAAACAATAAAATAAAATGTTTTTCTCGGCCAAGAGGATTTCTATTTCATAATACTTATATGTAGTATATATCCTACAGAAGTGATATTAGGTCCACTCCCTGATATGATATAAGATCCAAAGTATTTTGAGTGGGCCCCGTAGATATTCTCAGTGGGCGAACGTGTGATTTATAAGCCATGTGGTTGGGAAAAAAGGTCCAATGAGGAAACCTGTTATTTAATCACCCACCCAAAAGTCAGTGTTTATGTAGTCCAAAATGGTCGATACTTTGATTTTTTGGATTCGAGTCCTTAGGGTAAGTAAGGTGGGGTCCAGAGTAATGTGAACACCATCTGTTATTAAATATATATATAAATATATATTCTTTTATTTTATTTTTTTTCGTTCGTGTTGTCACACATTACTTTTCCCTGTTAAGAAAAGATTTTCTTTATTTATTCCCATATTCCTTATTTTCATAAGCACGAACTTTTGAGACGACCCAAGCCATTTTCCAAAATAATAAATTCTTTTATTATTTTTTTTAACTATAAATGAGAATTTAAGAAAATATTAAATTTAAGTGTGTTTCTAGTTTAATGTTAAAGTAAATGGAAAGGCCTGCTTGGAACGGATTTGGATATGGGTGCACATGCAGCTTTACCGCTGCTAGTATCGGCGGTAAAGTTGCATTTGCCAGATTTCCTCCTCTTAGAGAGGAGGAAAGCTGGCATTTGCAGCTATACCGCTGCTTCTATCGGCGGTAAAGACGCATTTTCCAGATTTCCTCCGCTCGGAGAGGAGGAAAGCTGGCATCCGCAGCTATACCGCCGATCCATACAGCGGTAATATGTAATTTTAAAGATTTCCTTCCCTCTAAGAGGAGGAAGACCTGCGAACGAATTCCTTTGCCTTTTTTTTACATCTTGGCTGGGTCACGGGTCCGGGCCTTGGTCCACACAATGACGGATGGGCATGTATAATTAACGTTTAAACGATATACTATCAAATCACACAGTAAATCACTTGTTTGGTCAATCTACTTTACTGTTGAAGTAAAGTGAATGGTTAAATACAAAGAGAGAACAAAAGTAAAGGTTTGAAAAAATCAAAAGGCAAGAGAGTAGCTCTTTGAAATTTTATTTTGAGAAGAGTTTTGTTTTGTAAGGGTGATCGTGGACTGGGCCGGCCCGCGTTGGTTCGGCAATGGGGTTTGGGTTATAATAGATGGGCCGTGCTTAGAATTTTTTTGTTTAGACTCGGTGGTTGAGATTCGAAATCCTTGCCCGGCCCAAATATTTAAATATAATTGTAAGAGAGGGTGTAGTGATGAGGGGACTCAAACCCATGACCTCTCATATAGGGTGATATGACAAGGCTAGTTGTGCTTAGGGATGTCAATCGGGTCGTGTTAACGAATTCGGGTTGCGGGTCAAACGAATTTGGGTTAGAATCACCTCAACCCAAACACGACCCATTTAGAAAACGGGTCAGAAAACAAAACGCAAACCCAATTCATTTATTTAACGGGTCATACGACACGACCCGTTAACCCGTTAATTTTGAAAAAAATATTCACTACACTTAAAAAGTATCTCTTTTCTAAATCATGGAGCCATACTTTATGTTTTAAGGCTAGGCCCATTTTCTAAGTAAATGTCGTATCTCTTCTGATTAAGTGCAACTTCCACTGAACAAAAGTCATGTCACCCACACTTTGATTTTTTGCATGATAATGTGATGCACACTTGGCGGCATGGCTTTTTGGCGGGTTGTATCGGGTCGTAATGGGTTACCGGGTTTATTCGTTAACGACCCATTAATTTAACGGGTTAACGGGTCCGACCCATTAGCGACCCGAACCCATTAAGGGGTGACCCGAACCCGTTAATATCGTGTGGGTTCGTGTCGTGTTAACGGGTCGTGTGACATTTTGACGGCCCTAGTTGTGCTACAACCTAGGACATTATCGGAATATTTTTTTCTTTTTCTTTTTTTTCTTTTTTTTGTTATAATATGAGTTAAACTCAGGAAATGCCAGGGCTTCACGATTTACAGGCATGCCGGTCTTGGCAAGCAACTTCCGGCCCGACTTGGGCTTAAGCTGGGGTCAGGCTTCTAATTTAGAAGTCGGGCCGGGCGTGGAAATTCCTCGGCCCAGACCAGCCCGTCACATGTACAACCCTGGGTTTTTTTTTTTTTTCCATTTAGTGGCATGAGGGAGTTTCTTTTTAACTTTTTTTTTGGTTAAAAGGATGAGGTGATTTTTAAAACTTAGTATCGTTTGATGTGATCCGTTTCTTCTTATTCTCTCTCGAAATAACCCTTTACTTGACATCACTGGTAGAGTAAGTTTTCCAAATGGGAAATAGTTAGTGAGTGAGAACTGAACACACAAGCTGGGGTCCACACTTGATTAAAACCTACTGTAAAAAATCAATATCATCTCGCTTTTTGGGTTCGATTCCCTGCACATGAAAAGTTATTTTCTTTATCGAATAGGTAGGGGGAATGGGCTCTCTAAAACCAAGTAGAAGATGAACTCAACATGAAGAATTGATATGGTACGTGCCTGCGTACCTCAGTTTAGGTTGAGTATGGGCTAACCTCATTGTTCCAGTGCAGCCTTGACCACTTTCCATCTGGGTTGGATTGGTGAGGTACTCCATTGCAAGACCTCAACATTGACAATCATGATAGATTTGGATTTACTTACTTTCCTTCCAAGATAGAAAAACAATAAAATAAAATGTTTTTCTCGGCCAAGAGGATTTCTATTTCATAATACTTATATGTAGTATATATCCTACAGAAGTGATATTAGGTCCACTCCCTGATATGATATAAGATCCAAAGTATTTTGAGTGGGCCCCGTAGATATTCTCAGTGGGCGAACGTGTGATTTATAAGCCATGTGGTTGGGAAAAAAGGTCCAATGAGGAAACCTGTTATTTAATCACCCACCCAAAAGTCAGTGTTTATGTAGTCCAAAATGGTCGATACTTTGATTTTTTGGATTCGAGTCCTTAGGGTAAGTAAGGTGGGGTCCAGAGTAATGTGAACACCATCTGTTATTAAATATATATATAAATATATATTCTTTTATTTTATTTTTTTTCGTTCGTGTTGTCACACATTACTTTTCCCTGTTAAGAAAAGATTTTCTTTATTTATTCCCATATTCCTTATTTTCATAAGCACGAACTTTTGAGACGACCCAAGCCATTTTCCAAAATAATAAATTCTTTTATTATTTTTTTTAACTATAAATGAGAATTTAAGAAAATATTAAATTTAAGTGTGTTTCTAGTTTAATGTTAAAGTAAATGGAAAGGCCTGCTTGGAACGGATTTGGATATGGGTGCACATGCGGCTTTACCGCTGCTAGTATCGGCGGTAAAGTTGCATTTGCCAGATTTCCTCCTCTTAGAGAGGAGGAAAGCTGGCATTTGCAGCTATACCGCTGCTTCTATCGGCGGTAAAGACGCATTTTCCAGATTTCCTCCGCTCGGAGAGGAGGAAAGCTGGCATCCGCAGCTATACCGCCGATCCATACAGCGGTAATATGTAATTTTAAAGATTTCCTTCCCTCTAAGAGGAGGAAGACCTGCGAACGAATTCCTTTGCCTTTTTTTTACATCTTGGCTGGGTCACGGGTCCGGGCCTTGGTCCACACAATGACGGATGGGCATGTATAATTAACGTTTAAACGATATACTATCAAATCACACAGTAAATCACTTGTTTGGTCAATCTACTTTACTGGTGAAGTAAAGTGAATGGTTAAATACAAAGAGAGAACAAAAGTAAAGGTTTGAAAAAATCAAAAGGCAAGAGAGTAGCTCTTTGAAATTTTATTTTGAGAAGAGTTTTGTTTTGTAAGGGTGATCGTGGACTGGGCCGGCCCGCGTTGGTTCGGCAATGGGGTTTGGGTTATAATAGATGGGCCGTGCTTAGAATTTTTTTGTTTAGACTCGGTGGTTGAGATTCGAAATCCTTGCCCGGCCCAAATATTTAAATATAATTGTAAGAGAGGGTGTAGTGATGAGGGGACTCAAACCCATGACCTCTCATATAGGGTGATATGACAAGGCTAGTTGTGCTTAGGGATGTCAATCGGGTCGTGTTAACGAATTCGGGTTGCGGGTCAAACGAATTTGGGTTAGAATCACCTCAACCCAAACACGACCCATTTAGAAAACGGGTCAGAAAACAAAACGCAAACCCAATTCATTTATTTAACGGGTCATACGACACGACCCGTTAACCCGTTAATTTTGAAAAAAATATTCACTACACTTAAAAAGTATCTCTTTTCTAAATCATGGAGCCATACTTTATGTTTTAAGGCTAGGCCCATTTTCTAAGTAAATGTCGTATCTCTTCTGATTAAGTGCAACTTCCACTGAACAAAAGTCATGTCACCCACACTTTGATTTTTTGCATGATAATGTGATGCACACTTGGCGGCATGGCTTTTTGGCGGGTTGTATCGGGTCGTAATGGGTTACCGGGTTTATTCGTTAACGACCCATTAATTTAACGGGTTAACGGGTCCGACCCATTAGCGACCCGAACCCATTAAGGGGTGACCCGAACCCGTTAATATCGTGTGGGTTCGTGTCGTGTTAACGGGTCGTGTGACATTTTGACGGCCCTAGTTGTGCTACAACCTAGGACATTATCGGAATATTTTTTTCTTTTTCTTTTTTTTCTTTTTTTTGTTATAATATGAGTTAAACTCAGGAAATGCCAGGGCTTCACGATTTACAGGCATGCCGGTCTTGGCAAGCAACTTCCGGCCCGACTTGGGCTTAAGCTGGGGTCAGGCTTCTAATTTAGAAGTCGGGCCGGGCGTGGAAATTCCTCGGCCCAGACCAGCCCGTCACATGTACAACCCTGGGTTTTTTTTGTTTTTCCATTTAGTGGCATGAGGGAGTTTCTTTTTAACTTTTTTTTTGGTTAAAAGGATGAGGTGATTTTTAAAACTTAGTATCGTTTGATGTGATCCGTTTCTTCTTATTCTCTCTCGAAATAACCCTTTACTTGACATCACTGGTAGAGTAAGTTTTCCAAATGGGAAATAGTTAGTGAGTGAGAACTGAACACACAAGCTGGGGTCCACACTTGATTAAAACCTACTGTAAAAAATCAATATCATCTCGCTTTTTGGGTTCGATTCCCTGCACATGAAAAGTTATTTTCTTTATCGAATAGGTAGGGGGAATGGGCTCTCTAAAACCAAGTAGAAGATGAACTCAACATGAAGAATTGATATGGTACGTGCCTGCGTACCTCAGTTTAGGTTGAGTATGGGCTAACCTCATTGTTCCAGTGCAGCCTTGACCACTTTCCATCTGGGTTGGATTGGTGAGGTACTCCATTGCAAGACCTCAACATTGACAATCATGATAGATTTGGATTTACTTACTTTCCTTCCAAGATAGAAAAACAATAAAATAAAATGTTTTTCTCGGCCAAGAGGATTTCTATTTCATAATACTTATATGTAGTATATATCCTACAGAAGTGATATTAGGTCCACTCCCTGATATGATATAAGATCCAAAGTATTTTGAGTGGGCCCCGTAGATATTCTCAGTGGGCGAACGTGTGATTTATAAGCCATGTGGTTGGGAAAAAAGGTCCAATGAGGAAACCTGTTATTTAATCACCCACCCAAAAGTCAGTGTTTATGTAGTCCAAAATGGTCGATACTTTGATTTTTTGGATTCGAGTCCTTAGGGTAAGTAAGGTGGGGTCCAGAGTAATGTGAACACCATCTGTTATTAAATATATATATAAATATATATTCTTTTATTTTATTTTTTTTCGTTCGTGTTGTCACACATTACTTTTCCCTGTTAAGAAAAGATTTTCTTTATTTATTCCCATATTCCTTATTTTCATAAGCACGAACTTTTGAGACGACCCAAGCCATTTTCCAAAATAATAAATTCTTTTATTATTTTTTTTAACTATAAATGAGAATTTAAGAAAATATTAAATTTAAGTGTGTTTCTAGTTTAATGTTAAAGTAAATGGAAAGGCCTGCTTGGAACGGATTTGGATATGGGTGCACATGCGGCTTTACCGCTGCTAGTATCGGCGGTAAAGTTGCATTTGCCAGATTTCCTCCTCTTAGAGAGGAGGAAAGCTGGCATTTGCAGCTATACCGCTGCTTCTATCGGCGGTAAAGACGCATTTTCCAGATTTCCTCCGCTCGGAGAGGAGGAAAGCTGGCATCCGCAGCTATACCGCCGATCCATACAGCGGTAATATGTAATTTTAAAGATTTCCTTCCCTCTAAGAGGAGGAAGACCTGCGAACGAATTCCTTTGCCTTTTTTTTACATCTTGGCTGGGTCACGGGTCCGGGCCTTGGTCCACACAATGACGGATGGGCATGTATAATTAACGTTTAAACGATATACTATCAAATCACACAGTAAATCACTTGTTTGGTCAATCTACTTTACTGGTGAAGTAAAGTGAATGGTTAAATACAAAGAGAGAACAAAAGTAAAGGTTTGAAAAAATCAAAAGGCAAGAGAGTAGCTCTTTGAAATTTTATTTTGAGAAGAGTTTTGTTTTGTAAGGGTGATCGTGGACTGGGCCGGCCCGCGTTGGTTCGGCAATGGGGTTTGGGTTATAATAGATGGGCCGTGCTTAGAATTTTTTTGTTTAGACTCGGTGGTTGAGATTCGAAATCCTTGCCCGGCCCAAATATTTAAATATAATTGTAAGAGAGGGTGTAGTGATGAGGGGACTCAAACCCATGACCTCTCATATAGGGTGATATGACAAGGCTAGTTGTGCTTAGGGATGTCAATCGGGTCGTGTTAACGAATTCGGGTTGCGGGTCAAACGAATTTGGGTTAGAATCACCTCAACCCAAACACGACCCATTTAGAAAACGGGTCAGAAAACAAAACGCAAACCCAATTCATTTATTTAACGGGTCATACGACACGACCCGTTAACCCGTTAATTTTGAAAAAAATATTCACTACACTTAAAAAGTATCTCCTTTCTAAATCATGGAGCCATACTTTATGTTTTAAGGCTAGGCCCATTTTCTAAGTAAATGTCGTATCTCTTCTGATTAAGTGCAACTTCCACTGAACAAAAGTCATGTCACCCACACTTTGATTTTTTGCATGATAATGTGATGCACACTTGGCGGCATGGCTTTTTGGCTGGTTGTATCGGGTCGTAATGGGTTACCGGGTTTATTCGTTAACGACCCATTAATTTAACGGGTTAACGGGTCCGACCCATTAGCGACCCGAACCCATTAAGGGGTGACCCGAACCCGTTAATATCGTGTGGGTTCGTGTCGTGTTAACGGGTCGTGTGACATTTTGACGGCCCTAGTTGTGCTACAACCTAGGACATTATCGGAATATTTTTTTCTTTTTCTTTTTTTTCTTTTTTTTGTTATAATATGAGTTAAACTCAGGAAATGCCAGGGCTTCACGATTTACAGGCATGCCGGTCTTGGCAAGCAACTTCCGGCCCGACTTGGGCTTAAGCTGGGGTCAGGCTTCTAATTTAGAAGTCGGGCCGGGCGTGGAAATTCCTCGGCCCAGACCAGCCCGTCACATGTACAACCCTGGGTTTTTTTTTTTTTTCATTTAGTGGCATGAGGGAGTTTCTTTTTAACTTTTTTTTTGGTTAAAAGGATGAGGTGATTTTTAAAACTTAGTATCGTTTGATGTGATCCGTTTCTTCTTATTCTCTCTCGAAATAACCCTTTACTTGACATCACTGGTAGAGTAAGTTTTCCAAATGGGAAATAGTTAGTGAGTGAGAACTGAACACACAAGCTGGGGTCCACACTTGATTAAAACCTACTGTAAAAAATCAATATCATCTCGCTTTTTGGGTTCGATTCCCTGCAAATGAAAAGTTATTTTCTTTATCGAATAGGTAGGGGGAATGGGCTCTCTAAAACCAAGTAGAAGATGAACTCAACATGAAGAATTGATATGGTACGTGCCTGCGTACCTCAGTTTAGGTTGAGTATGGGCTAACCTCATTGTTCCAGTGCAGCCTTGACCACTTTCCATCTGGGTTGGATTGGTGAGGTACTCCATTGCAAGACCTCAACATTGACAATCATGATAGATTTGGATTTACTTACTTTCCTTCCAAGATAGAAAAACAATAAAATAAAATGTTTTTCTCGGCCAAGAGGATTTCTATTTCATAATACTTATATGTAGTATATATCCTACAGAAGTGATATTAGGTCCACTCCCTGATATGATATAAGATCCAAAGTATTTTGAGTGGGCCCCGTAGATATTCTCAGTGGGCGAACGTGTGATTTATAAGCCATGTGGTTGGGAAAAAAGGTCCAATGAGGAAACCTGTTATTTAATCACCCACCCAAAAGTCAGTGTTTATGTAGTCCAAAATGGTCGATACTTTGATTTTTTGGATTCGAGTCCTTAGGGTAAGTAAGGTGGGGTCCAGAGTAATGTGAACACCATCTGTTATTAAATATATATATAAATATATATTCTTTTATTTTATTTTTTTCGTTCGTGTTGTCACACATTACTTTTCCCTGTTAAGAAAAGATTTTCTTTATTTATTCCCATATTCCTTATTTTCATAAGCACGAACTTTTGGGACGACCCATGCCATTTTCCAAAATAATAAATTCTTTTATTATTTTTTTTAAATATAAATGAGAATTTAAGAAAATATTAAATTTAAGTGTGTTTCTAGTTTAATGTTAAAGTAAATGGAAAGGCCTGCTTGGAACGGATTTGGATATGGGTGCACATGCAGCTTTACCGCTGCTAGTATCGGCGGTAAAGTTGCATTTGCCAGATTTCCTCCTCTTAGAGAGGAGGAAAGCTGGCATTTGCAGCTATACCGCTGCTTCTATCGGCGGTAAAGACGCATTTTTCAGATTTCCTCCGCTCGGAGAGGAGGAAAGCTGGCATCCGCAGCTATACCGCCGATCCATACAGCGGTAATATGTAATTTTAAAGATTTCCTTCCCTCTAAGAGGAGGAAGACCTGCGAACGAATTCCTTTGCCTTTTTTTTACATCTTGGCTGGGTCACGGGTCCGGGCCTTGGTCCACACAATGACGGATGGGCATGTATAATTAACGTTTAAACGATATACTATCAAATCACACAGTAAATCACTTGTTTGGTCAATCTACTTTACTGGTGAAGTAAAGTGAATGGTTAAATACAAAGAGAGAACAAAAGTAAAGGTTTGAAAAAATCAAAAGGCAAGAGAGTAGCTCTTTGAAATTTTATTTTGAGAAGAGTTTTGTTTTGTAAGGGTGATCGTGGACTGGGCCGGCCCGCGTTGGTTCGGCAATGGGGTTTGGGTTATAATAGATGGGCCGTGCTTAGAATTTTTTTGTTTAGACTCGGTGGTTGAGATTCGAAATCCTTGCCCGGCCCAAATATTTAAATATAATTGTAAGAGAGGGTGTAGTGATGAGGGGACTCAAACCCATGACCTCTCATATAGGGTGATATGACAAGGCTAGTTGTGCTTAGGGATGTCAATCGGGTCGTGTTAACGAATTCGGGTTGCGGGTCAAACGAATTTGGGTTAGAATCACCTCAACCCAAACACGACCCATTTAGAAAACGGGTCAGAAAACAAAACGCAAACCCAATTCATTTATTTAACGGGTCATACGACACGACCCGTTAACCCGTTAATTTTGAAAAAAATATTCACTACACTTAAAAAGTATCTCTTTTCTAAATCATGGAGCCATACTTTATGTTTTAAGGCTAGGCCCATTTTCTAAGTAAATGTCGTATCTCTTCTGATTAAGTGCAACTTCCACTGAACAAAAGTCATGTCACCCACACTTTGATTTTTTGCATGATAATGTGATGCACACTTGGCGGCATGGCTTTTTGGCGGGTTGTATCGGGTCGTAATGGGTTACCGGGTTTATTCGTTAACGACCCATTAATTTAACGGGTTAACGGGTCCGACCCATTAGCGACCCGAACCCATTAAGGGGTGACCCGAACCCGTTAATATCGTGTGGGTTCGTGTCGTGTTAACGGGTCGTGTGACATTTTGACGGCCCTAGTTGTGCTACAACCTAGGACATTATCGGAATATTTTTTTCTTTTTCTTTTTTTTCTTTTTTTTGTTATAATATGAGTTAAACTCAGGAAATGCCAGGGCTTCACGATTTACAGGCATGCCGGTCTTGGCAAGCAACTTCCGGCCCGACTTGGGCTTAAGCTGGGGTCAGGCTTCTAATTTAGAAGTCGGGCCGGGCGTGGAAATTCCTCGGCCCAGACCAGCCCGTCACATGTACAACCCTGGGTTTTTTTTTTTTTCCATTTAGTGGCATGAGGGAGTTTCTTTTTAACTTTTTTTTTGGTTAAAAGGATGAGGTGATTTTTAAAACTTAGTATCGTTTGATGTGATCCGTTTCTTCTTATTCTCTCTCGAAATAACCCTTTACTTGACATCACTGGTAGAGTAAGTTTTCCAAATGGGAAATAGTTAGTGAGTGAGAACTGAACACACAAGCTGGGGTCCACACTTGATTAAAACCTACTGTAAAAAATCAATATCATCTCGCTTTTTGGGTTCGATTCCCTGCACATGAAAAGTTATTTTCTTTATCGAATAGGTAGGGGGAATGGGCTCTCTAAAACCAAGTAGAAGATGAACTCAACATGAAGAATTGATATGGTACGTGCCTGCGTACCTCAGTTTAGGTTGAGTATGGGCTAACCTCATTGTTCCAGTGCAGCCTTGACCACTTTCCATCTGGGTTGGATTGGTGAGGTACTCCATTGCAAGACCTCAACATTGACAATCATGATAGATTTGGATTTACTTACTTTCCTTCCAAGATAGAAAAACAATAAAATAAAATGTTTTTCTCGGCCAAGAGGATTTCTATTTCATAATACTTATATGTAGTATATATCCTACAGAAGTGATATTAGGTCCACTCCCTGATATGATATAAGATCCAAAGTATTTTGAGTGGGCCCCGTAGATATTCTCAGTGGGCGAACGTGTGATTTATAAGCCATGTGGTTGGGAAAAAAGGTCCAATGAGGAAACCTGTTATTTAATCACCCACCCAAAAGTCAGTGTTTATGTAGTCCAAAATGGTCGATACTTTGATTTTTTGGATTCGAGTCCTTAGGGTAAGTAAGGTGGGGTCCAGAGTAATGTGAACACCATCTGTTATTAAATATATATATAAATATATATTCTTTTATTTTATTTTTTTCGTTCGTGTTGTCACACATTACTTTTCCCTGTTAAGAAAAGATTTTCTTTATTTATTCCCATATTCCTTATTTTCATAAGCACGAACTTTTGGGACGACCCATGCCATTTTCCAAAATAATAAATTCTTTTATTATTTTTTTTAAATATAAATGAGAATTTAAGAAAATATTAAATTTAAGTGTGTTTCTAGTTTAATGTTAAAGTAAATGGAAAGGCCTGCTTGGAACGGATTTGGATATGGGTGCACATGCAGCTTTACCGCTGCTAGTATCGGCGGTAAAGTTGCATTTGCCAGATTTCCTCCTCTTAGAGAGGAGGAAAGCTGGCATTTGCAGCTATACCGCTGCTTCTATCGGCGGTAAAGACGCATTTTTCAGATTTCCTCCGCTCGGAGAGGAGGAAAGCTGGCATCCGCAGCTATACCGCCGATCCATACAGCGGTAATATGTAATTTTAAAGATTTCCTTCCCTCTAAGAGGAGGAAGACCTGCGAACGAATTCCTTTGCCTTTTTTTTACATCTTGGCTGGGTCACGGGTCCGGGCCTTGGTCCACACAATGACGGATGGGCATGTATAATTAACGTTTAAACGATATACTATCAAATCACACAGTAAATCACTTGTTTGGTCAATCTACTTTACTGGTGAAGTAAAGTGAATGGTTAAATACAAAGAGAGAACAAAAGTAAAGGTTTGAAAAAATCAAAAGGCAAGAGAGTAGCTCTTTGAAATTTTATTTTGAGAAGAGTTTTGTTTTGTAAGGGTGATCGTGGACTGGGCCGGCCCGCGTTGGTTCGGCAATGGGGTTTGGGTTATAATAGATGGGCCGTGCTTAGAATTTTTTTGTTTAGACTCGGTGGTTGAGATTCGAAATCCTTGCCCGGCCCAAATATTTAAATATAATTGTAAGAGAGGGTGTAGTGATGAGGGGACTCAAACCCATGACCTCTCATATAGGGTGATATGACAAGGCTAGTTGTGCTTAGGGATGTCAATCGGGTCGTGTTAACGAATTCGGGTTGCGGGTCAAACGAATTTGGGTTAGAATCACCTCAACCCAAACACGACCCATTTAGAAAACGGGTCAGAAAACAAAACGCAAACCCAATTCATTTATTTAACGGGTCATACGACACGACCCGTTAACCCGTTAATTTTGAAAAAAATATTCACTACACTTAAAAAGTATCTCTTTTCTAAATCATGGAGCCATACTTTATGTTTTAAGGCTAGGCCCATTTTCTAAGTAAATGTCGTATCTCTTCTGATTAAGTGCAACTTCCACTGAACAAAAGTCATGTCACCCACACTTTGATTTTTTGCATGATAATGTGATGCACACTTGGCGGCATGGCTTTTTGGCGGGTTGTATCGGGTCGTAATGGGTTACCGGGTTTATTCGTTAACGACCCATTAATTTAACGGGTTAACGGGTCCGACCCATTAGCGACCCGAACCCATTAAGGGGTGACCCGAACCCGTTAAGATCGTGTGGGTTCGTGTCGTGTTAACGGGTCGTGTGACATTTTGACGGCCCTAGTTGTGCTACAACCTAGGACATTATCGGAATATTTTTTTCTTTTTCTTTTTTTTCTTTTTTTTGTTATAATATGAGTTAAACTCAGGAAATGCCAGGGCTTCACGATTTACAGGCATGCCGGTCTTGGCAAGCAACTTCCGGCCCGACTTGGGCTTAAGCTGGGGTCAGGCTTCTAATTTAGAAGTCGGGCCGGGCGTGGAAATTCCTCGGCCCAGACCAGCCCGTCACATGTACAACCCTGGGTTTTTTTTTTTTTTTCCATTTAGTGGCATGAGGGAGTTTCTTTTTAACTTTTTTTTTGGTTAAAAGGATGAGGTGATTTTTAAAACTTAGTATCGTTTGATGTGATCCGTTTCTTCTTATTCTCTCTCGAAATAACCCTTTACTTGACATCACTGGTAGAGTAAGTTTTCCAAATGGGAAATAGTTAGTGAGTGAGAACTGAACACACAAGCTGGGGTCCACACTTGATTAAAACCTACTGTAAAAAATCAATATCATCTCGCTTTTTGGGTTCGATTCCCTGCACATGAAAAGTTATTTTCTTTATCGAATAGGTAGGGGGAATGGGCTCTCTAAAACCAAGTAGAAGATGAACTCAACATGAAGAATTGATATGGTACGTGCCTGCGTACCTCAGTTTAGGTTGAGTATGGGCTAACCTCATTGTTCCAGTGCAGCCTTGACCACTTTCCATCTGGGTTGGATTGGTGAGGTACTCCATTGCAAGACCTCAACATTGACAATCATGATAGATTTGGATTTACTTACTTTCCTTCCAAGATAGAAAAACAATAAAATAAAATGTTTTTCTCGGCCAAGAGGATTTCTATTTCATAATACTTATATGTAGTATATATCCTACAGAAGTGATATTAGGTCCACTCCCTGATATGATATAAGATCCAAAGTATTTTGAGTGGGCCCCGTAGATATTCTCAGTGGGCGAACGTGTGATTTATAAGCCATGTGGTTGGGAAAAAAGGTCCAATGAGGAAACCTGTTATTTAATCACCCACCCAAAAGTCAGTGTTTATGTAGTCCAAAATGGTCGATACTTTGATTTTTTGGATTCGAGTCCTTAGGGTAAGTAAGGTGGGGTCCAGAGTAATGTGAACACCATCTGTTATTAAATATATATATAAATATATATTCTTTTATTTTATTTTTTTCGTTCGTGTTGTCACACATTACTTTTCCCTGTTAAGAAAAGATTTTCTTTATTTATTCCCATATTCCTTATTTTCATAAGCACGAACTTTTGGGACGACCCAAGCCATTTTCCAAAATAATAAATTCTTTTATTATTTTTTTTAACTATAAATGAGAATTTAAGAAAATATTAAATTTAAGTGTGTTTCTAGTTTAATGTTAAAGTAAATGGAAAGGCCTGCTTGGAACGGATTTGGATATGGGTGCACATGCAGCTTTACCGCTGCTAGTATCGGCGGTAAAGTTGCATTTGCCAGATTTCCTCCTCTTAGAGAGGAGGAAAGCTGGCATTTGCAGCTATACCGCTGCTTCTATCGGCGGTAAAGACGCATTTTCCAGATTTCCTCCGCTCGGAGAGGAGGAAAGCTGGCATCCGCAGCTATACCGCCGATCCATACAGCGGTAATATGTAATTTTAAAGATTTCCTTCCCTCTAAGAGGAGGAAGACCTGCGAACGAATTCCTTTGCCTTTTTTTTACATCTTGGCTGGGTCACGGGTCCGGGCCTTGGTCCACACAATGACGGATGGGCATGTATAATTAACGTTTAAACGATATACTATCAAATCACACAGTAAATCACTTGTTTGGTCAATCTACTTTACTGGTGAAGTAAAGTGAATGGTTAAATACAAAGAGAGAACAAAAGTAAAGGTTTGAAAAAATCAAAAGGCAAGAGAGTAGCTCTTTGAAATTTTATTTTGAGAAGAGTTTTGTTTTGTAAGGGTGATCGTGGACTGGGCCGGCCCGCGTTGGTTCGGCAATGGGGTTTGGGTTATAATAGATGGGCCGTGCTTAGAATTTTTTTGTTTAGACTCGGTGGTTGAGATTCGAAATCCTTGCCCGGCCCAAATATTTAAATATAATTGTAAGAGAGGGTGTAGTGATGAGGGGACTCAAACCCATGACCTCTCATATAGGGTGATATGACAAGGCTAGTTGTGCTTAGGGATGTCAATCGGGTCGTGTTAACGAATTCGGGTTGCGGGTCAAACGAATTTGGGTTAGAATCACCTCAACCCAAACACGACCCATTTAGAAAACGGGTCAGAAAACAAAACGCAAACCCAATTCATTTATTTAACGGGTCATACGACACGACCCGTTAACCCGTTAATTTTGAAAAAAATATTCACTACACTTAAAAAGTATCTCTTTTCTAAATCATGGAGCCATACTTTATGTTTTAAGGCTAGGCCCATTTTCTAAGTAAATGTCGTATCTCTTCTGATTAAGTGCAACTTCCACTGAACAAAAGTCATGTCACCCACACTTTGATTTTTTGCATGATAATGTGATGCACACTTGGCGGCATGGCTTTTTGGCGGGTTGTATCGGGTCGTAATGGGTTACCGGGTTTATTCGTTAACGACCCATTAATTTAACGGGTTAACGGGTCCGACCCATTAGCGACCCGAACCCATTAAGGGGTGACCCGAACCCGTTAATATCGTGTGGGTTCGTGTCGTGTTAACGGGTCGTGTGACATTTTGACGGCCCTAGTTGTGCTACAACCTAGGACATTATCGGAATATTTTTTTCTTTTTTCTTTTTTTTCTTTTTTTTGTTATAATATGAGTTAAACTCAGGAAATGCCAGGGCTTCACGATTTACAGGCATGCCGGTCTTGGCAAGCAACTTCCGGCCCGACTTGGGCTTAAGCTGGGGTCAGGCTTCTAATTTAGAAGTCGGGCCGGGCGTGGAAATTCCTCGGCCCAGACCAGCCCGTCACATGTACAACCCTGGGTTTTTTTTTTTTTTCCATTTAGTGGCATGAGGGAGTTTCTTTTTAACTTTTTTTTTTGTTAAAAGGATGAGGTGATTTTTAAAACTTAGTATCGTTTGATGTGATCCGTTTCTTCTTATTCTCTCTCGAAATAACCCTTTACTTGACATCACTGGTAGAGTAAGTTTTCCAAATGGGAAATAGTTAGTGAGTGAGAACTGAACACACAAGCTGGGGTCCACACTTGATTAAAACCTACTGTAAAAAATCAATATCATCTCGCTTTTTGGGTTCGATTCCCTGCACATGAAAAGTTATTTTCTTTATCGAATAGGTAGGGGGAATGGGCTCTCTAAAACCAAGTAGAAGATGAACTCAACATGAAGAATTGATATGGTACGTGCCTGCGTACCTCAGTTTAGGTTGAGTATGGGCTAACCTCATTGTTCCAGTGCAGCCTTGACCACTTTCCATCTGGGTTGGATTGGTGAGGTACTCCATTGCAAGACCTCAACATTGACAATCATGATAGATTTGGATTTACTTACTTTCCTTCCAAGATAGAAAAACAATAAAATAAAATGTTTTTCTCGGCCAAGAGGATTTCTATTTCATAATACTTATATGTAGTATATATCCTACAGAAGTGATATTAGGTCCACTCCCTGATATGATATAAGATCCAAAGTATTTTGAGTGGGCCCCGTAGATATTCTCAGTGGGCGAACGTGTGATTTATAAGCCATGTGGTTGGGAAAAAAGGTCCAATGAGGAAACCTGTTATTTAATCACCCACCCAAAAGTCAGTGTTTATGTAGTCCAAAATGGTCGATACTTTGATTTTTTGGATTCGAGTCCTTAGGGTAAGTAAGGTGGGGTCCAGAGTAATGTGAACACCATCTGTTATTAAATATATATATAAATATATATTCTTTTATTTTATTTTTTTCGTTCGTGTTGTCACACATTACTTTTCCCTGTTAAGAAAAGATTTTCTTTATTTATTCCCATATTCCTTATTTTCATAAGCACGAACTTTTGGGACGACCCAAGCCATTTTCCAAAATAATAAATTCTTTTATTATTTTTTTTAACTATAAATGAGAATTTAAGAAAATATTAAATTTAAGTGTGTTTCTAGTTTAATGTTAAAGTAAATGGAAAGGCCTGCTTGGAACGGATTTGGATATGGGTGCACATGCAGCTTTACCGCTGCTAGTATCGGCGGTAAAGTTGCATTTGCCAGATTTCCTCCTCTTAGAGAGGAGGAAAGCTGGCATTTGCAGCTATACCGCTGCTTCTATCGGCGGTAAAGACGCATTTTCCAGATTTCCTCCGCTCGGAGAGGAGGAAAGCTGGCATCCGCAGCTATACCGCCGATCCATACAGCGGTAATATGTAATTTTAAAGATTTCCTTCCCTCTAAGAGGAGGAAGACCTGCGAACGAATTCCTTTGCCTTTTTTTTACATCTTGGCTGGGTCACGGGTCCGGGCCTTGGTCCACACAATGACGGATGGGCATGTATAATTAACGTTTAAACGATATACTATCAAATCACACAGTAAATCACTTGTTTGGTCAATCTACTTTACTGGTGAAGTAAAGTGAATGGTTAAATACAAAGAGAGAACAAAAGTAAAGGTTTGAAAAAATCAAAAGGCAAGAGAGTAGCTCTTTGAAATTTTATTTTGAGAAGAGTTTTGTTTTGTAAGGGTGATCGTGGACTGGGCCGGCCCGCGTTGGTTCGGCAATGGGGTTTGGGTTATAATAGATGGGCCGTGCTTAGAATTTTTTTGTTTAGACTCGGTGGTTGAGATTCGAAATCCTTGCCCGGCCCAAATATTTAAATATAATTGTAAGAGAGGGTGTAGTGATGAGGGGACTCAAACCCATGACCTCTCATATAGGGTGATATGACAAGGCTAGTTGTGCTTAGGGATGTCAATCGGGTCGTGTTAACGAATTCGGGTTGCGGGTCAAACGAATTTGGGTTAGAATCACCTCAACCCAAACACGACCCATTTAGAAAACGGGTCAGAAAACAAAACGCAAACCCAATTCATTTATTTAACGGGTCATACGACACGACCCGTTAACCCGTTAATTTTGAAAAAAATATTCACTACACTTAAAAAGTATCTCTTTTCTAAATCATGGAGCCATACTTTATGTTTTAAGGCTAGGCCCATTTTCTAAGTAAATGTCGTATCTCTTCTGATTAAGTGCAACTTCCACTGAACAAAAGTCATGTCACCCACACTTTGATTTTTTGCATGATAATGTGATGCACACTTGGCGGCATGGCTTTTTGGCGGGTTGTATCGGGTCGTAATGGGTTACCGGGTTTATTCGTTAACGACCCATTAATTTAACGGGTTAACGGGTCCGACCCATTAGCGACCCGAACCCATTAAGGGGTGACCCGAACCCGTTAATATCGTGTGGGTTCGTGTCGTGTTAACGGGTCGTGTGACATTTTGACGGCCCTAGTTGTGCTACAACCTAGGACATTATCGGAATATTTTTTTCTTTTTTCTTTTTTTTCTTTTTTTTGTTATAATATGAGTTAAACTCAGGAAATGCCAGGGCTTCACGATTTACAGGCATGCCGGTCTTGGCAAGCAACTTCCGGCCCGACTTGGGCTTAAGCTGGGGTCAGGCTTCTAATTTAGAAGTCGGGCCGGGCGTGGAAATTCCTCGGCCCAGACCAGCCCGTCACATGTACAACCCTGGGTTTTTTTTTTTTTTCCATTTAGTGGCATGAGGGAGTTTCTTTTTAACTTTTTTTTTTGTTAAAAGGATGAGGTGATTTTTAAAACTTAGTATCGTTTGATGTGATCCGTTTCTTCTTATTCTCTCTCGAAATAACCCTTTACTTGACATCACTGGTAGAGTAAGTTTTCCAAATGGGAAATAGTTAGTGAGTGAGAACTGAACACACAAGCTGGGGTCCACACTTGATTAAAACCTACTGTAAAAAATCAATATCATCTCGCTTTTTGGGTTCGATTCCCTGCACATGAAAAGTTATTTTCTTTATCGAATAGGTAGGGGGAATGGGCTCTCTAAAACCAAGTAGAAGATGAACTCAACATGAAGAATTGATATGGTACGTGCCTGCGTACCTCAGTTTAGGTTGAGTATGGGCTAACCTCATTGTTCCAGTGCAGCCTTGACCACTTTCCATCTGGGTTGGATTGGTGAGGTACTCCATTGCAAGACCTCAACATTGACAATCATGATAGATTTGGATTTACTTACTTTCCTTCCAAGATAGAAAAACAATAAAATAAAATGTTTTTCTCGGCCAAGAGGATTTCTATTTCATAATACTTATATGTAGTATATATCCTACAGAAGTGATATTAGGTCCACTCCCTGATATGATATAAGATCCAAAGTATTTTGAGTGGGCCCCGTAGATATTCTCAGTGGGCGAACGTGTGATTTATAAGCCATGTGGTTGGGAAAAAAGGTCCAATGAGGAAACCTGTTATTTAATCACCCACCCAAAAGTCAGTGTTTATGTAGTCCAAAATGGTCGATACTTTGATTTTTTGGATTCGAGTCCTTAGGGTAAGTAAGGTGGGGTCCAGAGTAATGTGAACACCATCTGTTATTAAATATATATATAAATATATATTCTTTTATTTTATTTTTTTCGTTCGTGTTGTCACACATTACTTTTCCCTGTTAAGAAAAGATTTTCTTTATTTATTCCCATATTCCTTATTTTCATAAGCACGAACTTTTGGGACGACCCAAGCCATTTTCCAAAATAATAAATTCTTTTATTATTTTTTTTAACTATAAATGAGAATTTAAGAAAATATTAAATTTAAGTGTGTTTCTAGTTTAATGTTAAAGTAAATGGAAAGGCCTGCTTGGAACGGATTTGGATATGGGTGCACATGCAGCTTTACCGCTGCTAGTATCGGCGGTAAAGTTGCATTTGCCAGATTTCCTCCTCTTAGAGAGGAGGAAAGCTGGCATTTGCAGCTATACCGCTGCTTCTATCGGCGGTAAAGACGCATTTTCCAGATTTCCTCCGCTCGGAGAGGAGGAAAGCTGGCATCCGCAGCTATACCGCCGATCCATACAGCGGTAATATGTAATTTTAAAGATTTCCTTCCCTCTAAGAGGAGGAAGACCTGCGAACGAATTCCTTTGCCTTTTTTTTACATCTTGGCTGGGTCACGGGTCCGGGCCTTGGTCCACACAATGACGGATGGGCATGTATAATTAACGTTTAAACGATATACTATCAAATCACACAGTAAATCACTTGTTTGGTCAATCTACTTTACTGGTGAAGTAAAGTGAATGGTTAAATACAAAGAGAGAACAAAAGTAAAGGTTTGAAAAAATCAAAAGGCAAGAGAGTAGCTCTTTGAAATTTTATTTTGAGCAGAGTTTTGTTTTGTAAGGGTGATCGTGGACTGGGCCGGCCCGCGTTGGTTCGGCAATGGGGTTTGGGTTATAATAGATGGGCCGTGCTTAGAATTTTTTTGTTTAGACTCGGTGGTTGAGATTCGAAATCCTTGCCCGGCCCAAATATTTAAATATAATTGTAAGAGAGGGTGTAGTGATGAGGGGACTCAAACCCATGACCTCTCATATAGGGTGATATGACAAGGCTAGTTGTGCTTAGGGATGTCAATCGGGTCGTGTTAACGAATTCGGGTTGCGGGTCAAACGAATTTGGGTTAGAATCACCTCAACCCAAACACGACCCATTTAGAAAACGGGTCAGAAAACAAAACGCAAACCCAATTCATTTATTTAACGGGTCATACGACACGACCCGTTAACCCGTTAATTTTGAAAAAAATATTCACTACACTTAAAAAGTATCTCTTTTCTAAATCATGGAGCCATACTTTATGTTTTAAGGCTAGGCCCATTTTCTAAGTAAATGTCGTATCTCTTCTGATTAAGTGCAACTTCCACTGAACAAAAGTCATGTCACCCACACTTTGATTTTTTGCATGATAATGTGATGCACACTTGGCGGCATGGCTTTTTGGCGGGTTGTATCGGGTCGTAATGGGTTACCGGGTTTATTCGTTAACGACCCATTAATTTAACGGGTTAACGGGTCCGACCCATTAGCGACCCGAACCCATTAAGGGGTGACCCGAACCCGTTAATATCGTGTGGGTTCGTGTCGTGTTAACGGGTCGTGTGACATTTTGACGGCCCTAGTTGTGCTACAACCTAGGACATTATCGGAATATTTTTTTCTTTTTTCTTTTTTTTCTTTTTTTTGTTATAATATGAGTTAAACTCAGGAAATGCCAGGGCTTCACGATTTACAGGCATGCCGGTCTTGGCAAGCAACTTCCGGCCCGACTTGGGCTTAAGCTGGGGTCAGGCTTCTAATTTAGAAGTCGGGCCGGGCGTGGAAATTCCTCGGCCCAGACCAGCCCGTCACATGTACAACCCTGGGTTTTTTTTTTTTTTCCATTTAGTGGCATGAGGGAGTTTCTTTTTAACTTTTTTTTTTGTTAAAAGGATGAGGTGATTTTTAAAACTTAGTATCGTTTGATGTGATCCGTTTCTTCTTATTCTCTCTCGAAATAACCCTTTACTTGACATCACTGGTAGAGTAAGTTTTCCAAATGGGAAATAGTTAGTGAGTGAGAACTGAACACACAAGCTGGGGTCCACACTTGATTAAAACCTACTGTAAAAAATCAATATCATCTCGCTTTTTGGGTTCGATTCCCTGCACATGAAAAGTTATTTTCTTTATCGAATAGGTAGGGGGAATGGGCTCTCTAAAACCAAGTAGAAGATGAACTCAACATGAAGAATTGATATGGTACGTGCCTGCGTACCTCAGTTTAGGTTGAGTATGGGCTAACCTCATTGTTCCAGTGCAGCCTTGACCACTTTCCATCTGGGTTGGATTGGTGAGGTACTCCATTGCAAGACCTCAACATTGACAATCATGATAGATTTGGATTTACTTACTTTCCTTCCAAGATAGAAAAACAATAAAATAAAATGTTTTTCTCGGCCAAGAGGATTTCTATTTCATAATACTTATATGTAGTATATATCCTACAGAAGTGATATTAGGTCCACTCCCTGATATGATATAAGATCCAAAGTATTTTGAGTGGGCCCCGTAGATATTCTCAGTGGGCGAACGTGTGATTTATAAGCCATGTGGTTGGGAAAAAAGGTCCAATGAGGAAACCTGTTATTTAATCACCCACCCAAAAGTCAGTGTTTATGTAGTCCAAAATGGTCGATACTTTGATTTTTTGGATTCGAGTCCTTAGGGTAAGTAAGGTGGGGTCCAGAGTAATGTGAACACCATCTGTTATTAAATATATATATAAATATATATTCTTTTATTTTATTTTTTTCGTTCGTGTTGTCACACATTACTTTTCCCTGTTAAGAAAAGATTTTCTTTATTTATTCCCATATTCCTTATTTTCATAAGCACGAACTTTTGGGACGACCCAAGCCATTTTCCAAAATAATAAATTCTTTTATTATTTTTTTTAACTATAAATGAGAATTTAAGAAAATATTAAATTTAAGTGTGTTTCTAGTTTAATGTTAAAGTAAATGGAAAGGCCTGCTTGGAACGGATTTGGATATGGGTGCACATGCAGCTTTACCGCTGCTAGTATCGGCGGTAAAGTTGCATTTGCCAGATTTCCTCCTCTTAGAGAGGAGGAAAGCTGGCATTTGCAGCTATACCGCTGCTTCTATCGGCGGTAAAGACGCATTTTCCAGATTTCCTCCGCTCGGAGAGGAGGAAAGCTGGCATCCGCAGCTATACCGCCGATCCATACAGCGGTAATATGTAATTTTAAAGATTTCCTTCCCTCTAAGAGGAGGAAGACCTGCGAACGAATTCCTTTGCCTTTTTTTTACATCTTGGCTGGGTCACGGGTCCGGGCCTTGGTCCACACAATGACGGATGGGCATGTATAATTAACGTTTAAACGATATACTATCAAATCACACAGTAAATCACTTGTTTGGTCAATCTACTTTACTGGTGAAGTAAAGTGAATGGTTAAATACAAAGAGAGAACAAAAGTAAAGGTTTGAAAAAATCAAAAGGCAAGAGAGTAGCTCTTTGAAATTTTATTTTGAGAAGAGTTTTGTTTTGTAAGGGTGATCGTGGACTGGGCCGGCCCGCGTTGGTTCGGCAATGGGGTTTGGGTTATAATAGATGGGCCGTGCTTAGAATTTTTTTATTTAGACTCGGTGGTTGAGATTCGAAATCCTTGCCCGGCCCAAATATTTAAATATAATTGTAAGAGAGGGTGTAGTGATGAGGGGACTCAAACCCATGACCTCTCATATAGGGTGATATGACAAGGCTAGTTGTGCTTAGGGATGTCAATCGGGTCGTGTTAACGAATTCGGGTTGCGGGTCAAACGAATTTGGGTTAGAATCACCTCAACCCAAACACGACCCATTTAGAAAACGGGTCAGAAAACAAAACGCAAACCCAATTCATTTATTTAACGGGTCATACGACACGACCCGTTAACCCGTTAATTTTGAAAAAAATATTCACTACACTTAAAAAGTATCTCTTTTCTAAATCATGGAGCCATACTTTATGTTTTAAGGCTAGGCCCATTTTCTAAGTAAATGTCGTATCTCTTCTGATTAAGTGCAACTTCCACTGAACAAAAGTCATGTCACCCACACTTTGATTTTTTGCATGATAATGTGATGCACACTTGGCGGCATGGCTTTTTGGCGGGTTGTATCGGGTCGTAATGGGTTACCGGGTTTATTCGTTAACGACCCATTAATTTAACGGGTTAACGGGTCCGACCCATTAGCGACCCGAACCCATTAAGGGGTGACCCGAACCCGTTAATATCGTGTGGGTTCGTGTCGTGTTAACGGGTCGTGTGACATTTTGACGGCCCTAGTTGTGCTACAACCTAGGACATTATCGGAATATTTTTTTCTTTTTCTTTTTTTTCTTTTTTTTGTTATAATATGAGTTAAACTCAGGAAATGCCAGGGCTTCACGATTTACAGGCATGCCGGTCTTGGCAAGCAACTTCCGGCCCGACTTGGGCTTAAGCTGGGGTCAGGCTTCTAATTTAGAAGTCGGGCCGGGCGTGGAAATTCCTCGGCCCAGACCAGCCCGTCACATGTACAACCCTGGGTTTTTTTTTTTTTTTCCATTTAGTGGCATGAGGGAGTTTCTTTTTAACTTTTTTTTTGGTTAAAAGGATGAGGTGATTTTTAAAACTTAGTATCGTTTGATGTGATCCGTTTCTTCTTATTCTCTCTCGAAATAACCCTTTACTTGACATCACTGGTAGAGTAAGTTTTCCAAATGGGAAATAGTTAGTGAGTGAGAACTGAACACACAAGCTGGGGTCCACACTTGATTAAAACCTACTGTAAAAAATCAATATCATCTCGCTTTTTGGGTTCGATTCCCTGCACATGAAAAGTTATTTTCTTTATCGAATAGGTAGGGGGAATGGGCTCTCTAAAACCAAGTAGAAGATGAACTCAACATGAAGAATTGATATGGTACGTGCCTGCGTACCTCAGTTTAGGTTGAGTATGGGCTAACCTCATTGTTCCAGTGCAGCCTTGACCACTTTCCATCTGGGTTGGATTGGTGAGGTACTCCATTGCAAGACCTCAACATTGACAATCATGATAGATTTGGATTTACTTACTTTCCTTCCAAGATAGAAAAACAATAAAATAAAATGTTTTTCTCGGCCAAGAGGATTTCTATTTCATAATACTTATATGTAGTATATATCCTACAGAAGTGATATTAGGTCCACTCCCTGATATGATATAAGATCCAAAGTATTTTGAGTGGGCCCCGTAGATATTCTCAGTGGGCGAACGTGTGATTTATAAGCCATGTGGTTGGGAAAAAAGGTCCAATGAGGAAACCTGTTATTTAATCACCCACCCAAAAGTCAGTGTTTATGTAGTCCAAAATGGTCGATACTTTGATTTTTTGGATTCGAGTCCTTAGGGTAAGTAAGGTGGGGTCCAGAGTAATGTGAACACCATCTGTTATTAAATATATATATAAATATATATTCTTTTATTTTATTTTTTTCGTTCGTGTTGTCACACATTACTTTTCCCTGTTAAGAAAAGATTTTCTTTATTTATTCCCATATTCCTTATTTTCATAAGCACGAACTTTTGGGACGACCCAAGCCATTTTCCAAAATAATAAATTCTTTTATTATTTTTTTTAACTATAAATGAGAATTTAAGAAAATATTAAATTTAAGTGTGTTTCTAGTTTAATGTTAAAGTAAATGGAAAGGCCTGCTTGGAACGGATTTGGATATGGGTGCACATGCAGCTTTACCGCTGCTAGTATCGGCGGTAAAGTTGCATTTGCCAGATTTCCTCCTCTTAGAGAGGAGGAAAGCTGGCATTTGCAGCTATACCGCTGCTTCTATCGGCGGTAAAGACGCATTTTCCAGATTTCCTCCGCTCGGAGAGGAGGAAAGCTGGCATCCGCAGCTATACCGCCGATCCATACAGCGGTAATATGTAATTTTAAAGATTTCCTTCCCTCTAAGAGGAGGAAGACCTGCGAACGAATTCCTTTGCCTTTTTTTTACATCTTGGCTGGGTCACGGGTCCGGGCCTTGGTCCACACAATGACGGATGGGCATGTATAATTAACGTTTAAACGATATACTATCAAATCACACAGTAAATCACTTGTTTGGTCAATCTACTTTACTGGTGAAGTAAAGTGAATGGTTAAATACAAAGAGAGAACAAAAGTAAAGGTTTGAAAAAATCAAAAGGCAAGAGAGTAGCTCTTTGAAATTTTATTTTGAGCAGAGTTTTGTTTTGTAAGGGTGATCGTGGACTGGGCCGGCCCGCGTTGGTTCGGCAATGGGGTTTGGGTTATAATAGATGGGCCGTGCTTAGAATTTTTTTGTTTAGACTCGGTGGTTGAGATTCGAAATCCTTGCCCGGCCCAAATATTTAAATATAATTGTAAGAGAGGGTGTAGTGATGAGGGGACTCAAACCCATGACCTCTCATATAGGGTGATATGACAAGGCTAGTTGTGCTTAGGGATGTCAATCGGGTCGTGTTAACGAATTCGGGTTGCGGGTCAAACGAATTTGGGTTAGAATCACCGCAACCCAAACACGACCCATTTAGAAAACGGGTCAGAAAACAAAACGCAAACCCAATTCATTTATTTAACGGGTCATACGACACGACCCGTTAACCCGTTAATTTTGAAAAAAATATTCACTACACTTAAAAAGTATCTCTTTTCTAAATCATGGAGCCATACTTTATGTTTTAAGGCTAGGCCCATTTTCTAAGTAAATGTCGTATCTCTTCTGATTAAGTGCAACTTCCACTGAACAAAAGTCATGTCACCCACACTTTGATTTTTTGCATGATAATGTGATGCACACTTGGCGGCATGGCTTTTTGGCGGGTTGTATCGGGTCGTAATGGGTTACCGGGTTTATTCGTTAACGACCCATTAATTTAACGGGTTAACGGGTCCGACCCATTAGCGACCCGAACCCATTAAGGGGTGACCCGAACCCGTTAATATCGTGTGGGTTCGTGTCGTGTTAACGGGTCGTGTGACATTTTGACGGCCCTAGTTGTGCTACAACCTAGGACATTATCGGAATATTTTTTTCTTTTTTCTTTTTTTTCTTTTTTTTGTTATAATATGAGTTAAACTCAGGAAATGCCAGGGCTTCACGATTTACAGGCATGCCGGTCTTGGCAAGCAACTTCCGGCCCGACTTGGGCTTAAGCTGGGGTCAGGCTTCTAATTTAGAAGTCGGGCCGGGCGTGGAAATTCCTCGGCCCAGACCAGCCCGTCACATGTACAACCCTGGGTTTTTTTTTTTTTTCCATTTAGTGGCATGAGGGAGTTTCTTTTTAACTTTTTTTTTTGTTAAAAGGATGAGGTGATTTTTAAAACTTAGTATCGTTTGATGTGATCCGTTTCTTCTTATTCTCTCTCGAAATAACCCTTTACTTGACATCACTGGTAGAGTAAGTTTTCCAAATGGGAAATAGTTAGTGAGTGAGAACTGAACACACAAGCTGGGGTCCACACTTGATTAAAACCTACTGTAAAAAATCAATATCATCTCGCTTTTTGGGTTCGATTCCCTGCACATGAAAAGTTATTTTCTTTATCGAATAGGTAGGGGGAATGGGCTCTCTAAAACCAAGTAGAAGATGAACTCAACATGAAGAATTGATATGGTACGTGCCTGCGTACCTCAGTTTAGGTTGAGTATGGGCTAACCTCATTGTTCCAGTGCAGCCTTGACCACTTTCCATCTGGGTTGGATTGGTGAGGTACTCCATTGCAAGACCTCAACATTGACAATCATGATAGATTTGGATTTACTTACTTTCCTTCCAAGATAGAAAAACAATAAAATAAAATGTTTTTCTCGGCCAAGAGGATTTCTATTTCATAATACTTATATGTAGTATATATCCTACAGAAGTGATATTAGGTCCACTCCCTGATATGATATAAGATCCAAAGTATTTTGAGTGGGCCCCGTAGATATTCTCAGTGGGCGAACGTGTGATTTATAAGCCATGTGGTTGGGAAAAAAGGTCCAATGAGGAAACCTGTTATTTAATCACCCACCCAAAAGTCAGTGTTTATGTAGTCCAAAATGGTCGATACTTTGATTTTTTGGATTCGAGTCCTTAGGGTAAGTAAGGTGGGGTCCAGAGTAATGTGAACACCATCTGTTATTAAATATATATATAAATATATATTCTTTTATTTTATTTTTTTCGTTCGTGTTGTCACACATTACTTTTCCCTGTTAAGAAAAGATTTTCTTTATTTATTCCCATATTCCTTATTTTCATAAGCACGAACTTTTGGGACGACCCAAGCCATTTTCCAAAATAATAAATTCTTTTATTATTTTTTTTAACTATAAATGAGAATTTAAGAAAATATTAAATTTAAGTGTGTTTCTAGTTTAATGTTAAAGTAAATGGAAAGGCCTGCTTGGAACGGATTTGGATATGGGTGCACATGCAGCTTTACCGCTGCTAGTATCGGCGGTAAAGTTGCATTTGCCAGATTTCCTCCTCTTAGAGAGGAGGAAAGCTGGCATTTGCAGCTATACCGCTGCTTCTATCGGCGGTAAAGACGCATTTTCCAGATTTCCTCCGCTCGGAGAGGAGGAAAGCTGGCATCCGCAGCTATACCGCCGATCCATACAGCGGTAATATGTAATTTTAAAGATTTCCTTCCCTCTAAGAGGAGGAAGACCTGCGAACGAATTCCTTTGCCTTTTTTTTACATCTTGGCTGGGTCACGGGTCCGGGCCTTGGTCCACACAATGACGGATGGGCATGTATAATTAACGTTTAAACGATATACTATCAAATCACACAGTAAATCACTTGTTTGGTCAATCTACTTTACTGGTGAAGTAAAGTGAATGGTTAAATACAAAGAGAGAACAAAAGTAAAGGTTTGAAAAAATCAAAAGGCAAGAGAGTAGCTCTTTGAAATTTTATTTTGAGAAGAGTTTTGTTTTGTAAGGGTGATCGTGGACTGGGCCGGCCCGCGTTGGTTCGGCAATGGGGTTTGGGTTATAATAGATGGGCCGTGCTTAGAATTTTTTTATTTAGACTCGGTGGTTGAGATTCGAAATCCTTGCCCGGCCCAAATATTTAAATATAATTGTAAGAGAGGGTGTAGTGATGAGGGGACTCAAACCCATGACCTCTCATATAGGGTGATATGACAAGGCTAGTTGTGCTTAGGGATGTCAATCGGGTCGTGTTAACGAATTCGGGTTGCGGGTCAAACGAATTTGGGTTAGAATCACCTCAACCCAAACACGACCCATTTAGAAAACGGGTCAGAAAACAAAACGCAAACCCAATTCATTTATTTAACGGGTCATACGACACGACCCGTTAACCCGTTAATTTTGAAAAAAATATTCACTACACTTAAAAAGTATCTCTTTTCTAAATCATGGAGCCATACTTTATGTTTTAAGGCTAGGCCCATTTTCTAAGTAAATGTCGTATCTCTTCTGATTAAGTGCAACTTCCACTGAACAAAAGTCATGTCACCCACACTTTGATTTTTTGCATGATAATGTGATGCACACTTGGCGGCATGGCTTTTTGGCGGGTTGTATCGGGTCGTAATGGGTTACCGGGTTTATTCGTTAACGACCCATTAATTTAACGGGTTAACGGGTCCGACCCATTAGCGACCCGAACCCATTAAGGGGTGACCCGAACCCGTTAATATCGTGTGGGTTCGTGTCGTGTTAACGGGTCGTGTGACATTTTGACGGCCCTAGTTGTGCTACAACCTAGGACATTATCGGAATATTTTTTTCTTTTTCTTTTTTTTCTTTTTTTTGTTATAATATGAGTTAAACTCAGGAAATGCCAGGGCTTCACGATTTACAGGCATGCCGGTCTTGGCAAGCAACTTCCGGCCCGACTTGGGCTTAAGCTGGGGTCAGGCTTCTAATTTAGAAGTCGGGCCGGGCGTGGAAATTCCTCGGCCCAGACCAGCCCGTCACATGTACAACCCTGGGTTTTTTTTTTTTTTTCCATTTAGTGGCATGAGGGAGTTTCTTTTTAACTTTTTTTTTGGTTAAAAGGATGAGGTGATTTTTAAAACTTAGTATCGTTTGATGTGATCCGTTTCTTCTTATTCTCTCTCGAAATAACCCTTTACTTGACATCACTGGTAGAGTAAGTTTTCCAAATGGGAAATAGTTAGTGAGTGAGAACTGAACACACAAGCTGGGGTCCACACTTGATTAAAACCTACTGTAAAAAATCAATATCATCTCGCTTTTTGGGTTCGATTCCCTGCACATGAAAAGTTATTTTCTTTATCGAATAGGTAGGGGGAATGGGCTCTCTAAAACCAAGTAGAAGATGAACTCAACATGAAGAATTGATATGGTACGTGCCTGCGTACCTCAGTTTAGGTTGAGTATGGGCTAACCTCATTGTTCCAGTGCAGCCTTGACCACTTTCCATCTGGGTTGGATTGGTGAGGTACTCCATTGCAAGACCTCAACATTGACAATCATGATAGATTTGGATTTACTTACTTTCCTTCCAAGATAGAAAAACAATAAAATAAAATGTTTTTCTCGGCCAAGAGGATTTCTATTTCATAATACTTATATGTAGTATATATCCTACAGAAGTGATATTAGGTCCACTCCCTGATATGATATAAGATCCAAAGTATTTTGAGTGGGCCCCGTAGATATTCTCAGTGGGCGAACGTGTGATTTATAAGCCATGTGGTTGGGAAAAAAGGTCCAATGAGGAAACCTGTTATTTAATCACCCACCCAAAAGTCAGTGTTTATGTAGTCCAAAATGGTCGATACTTTGATTTTTTGGATTCGAGTCCTTAGGGTAAGTAAGGTGGGGTCCAGAGTAATGTGAACACCATCTGTTATTAAATATATATATAAATATATATTCTTTTATTTTATTTTTTTCGTTCGTGTTGTCACACATTACTTTTCCCTGTTAAGAAAAGATTTTCTTTATTTATTCCCATATTCCTTATTTTCATAAGCACGAACTTTTGGGACGACCCAAGCCATTTTCCAAAATAATAAATTCTTTTATTATTTTTTTTAACTATAAATGAGAATTTAAGAAAATATTAAATTTAAGTGTGTTTCTAGTTTAATGTTAAAGTAAATGGAAAGGCCTGCTTGGAACGGATTTGGATATGGGTGCACATGCAGCTTTACCGCTGCTAGTATCGGCGGTAAAGTTGCATTTGCCAGATTTCCTCCTCTTAGAGAGGAGGAAAGCTGGCATTTGCAGCTATACCGCTGCTTCTATCGGCGGTAAAGACGCATTTTCCAGATTTCCTCCGCTCGGAGAGGAGGAAAGCTGGCATCCGCAGCTATACCGCCGATCCATACAGCGGTAATATGTAATTTTAAAGATTTCCTTCCCTCTAAGAGGAGGAAGACCTGCGAACGAATTCCTTTGCCTTTTTTTTACATCTTGGCTGGGTCACGGGTCCGGGCCTTGGTCCACACAATGACGGATGGGCATGTATAATTAACGTTTAAACGATATACTATCAAATCACACAGTAAATCACTTGTTTGGTCAATCTACTTTACTGGTGAAGTAAAGTGAATGGTTAAATACAAAGAGAGAACAAAAGTAAAGGTTTGAAAAAATCAAAAGGCAAGAGAGTAGCTCTTTGAAATTTTATTTTGAGCAGAGTTTTGTTTTGTAAGGGTGATCGTGGACTGGGCCGGCCCGCGTTGGTTCGGCAATGGGGTTTGGGTTATAATAGATGGGCCGTGCTTAGAATTTTTTTATTTAGACTCGGTGGTTGAGATTCGAAATCCTTGCCCGGCCCAAATATTTAAATATAATTGTAAGAGAGGGTGTAGTGATGAGGGGACTCAAACCCATGACCTCTCATATAGGGTGATATGACAAGGCTAGTTGTGCTTAGGGATGTCAATCGGGTCGTGTTAACGAATTCGGGTTGCGGGTCAAACGAATTTGGGTTAGAATCACCGCAACCCAAACACGACCCATTTAGAAAACGGGTCAGAAAACAAAACGCAAACCCAATTCATTTATTTAACGGGTCATACGACACGACCCGTTAACCCGTTAATTTTGAAAAAAATATTCACTACACTTAAAAAGTATCTCTTTTCTAAATCATGGAGCCATACTTTATGTTTTAAGGCTAGGCCCATTTTCTAAGTAAATGTCGTATCTCTTCTGATTAAGTGCAACTTCCACTGAACAAAAGTCATGTCACCCACACTTTGATTTTTTGCATGATAATGTGATGCACACTTGGCGGCATGGCTTTTTGGCGGGTTGTATCGGGTCGTAATGGGTTACCGGGTTTATTCGTTAACGACCCATTAATTTAACGGGTTAACGGGTCCGACCCATTAGCGACCCGAACCCATTAAGGGGTGACCCGAACCCGTTAATATCGTGTGGGTTCGTGTCGTGTTAACGGGTCGTGTGACATTTTGACGGCCCTAGTTGTGCTACAACCTAGGACATTATCGGAATATTTTTTTCTTTTTCTTTTTTTTCTTTTTTTTGTTATAATATGAGTTAAACTCAGGAAATGCCAGGGCTTCACGATTTACAGGCATGCCGGTCTTGGCAAGCAACTTCCGGCCCGACTTGGGCTTAAGCTGGGGTCAGGCTTCTAATTTAGAAGTCGGGCCGGGCGTGGAAATTCCTCGGCCCAGACCAGCCCGTCACATGTACAACCCTGGGTTTTTTTTTTTTTTTCCATTTAGTGGCATGAGGGAGTTTCTTTTTAACTTTTTTTTTGGTTAAAAGGATGAGGTGATTTTTAAAACTTAGTATCGTTTGATGTGATCCGTTTCTTCTTATTCTCTCTCGAAATAACCCTTTACTTGACATCACTGGTAGAGTAAGTTTTCCAAATGGGAAATAGTTAGTGAGTGAGAACTGAACACACAAGCTGGGGTCCACACTTGATTAAAACCTACTGTAAAAAATCAATATCATCTCGCTTTTTGGGTTCGATTCCCTGCACATGAAAAGTTATTTTCTTTATCGAATAGGTAGGGGGAATGGGCTCTCTAAAACCAAGTAGAAGATGAACTCAACATGAAGAATTGATATGGTACGTGCCTGCGTACCTCAGTTTAGGTTGAGTATGGGCTAACCTCATTGTTCCAGTGCAGCCTTGACCACTTTCCATCTGGGTTGGATTGGTGAGGTACTCCATTGCAAGACCTCAACATTGACAATCATGATAGATTTGGATTTACTTACTTTCCTTCCAAGATAGAAAAACAATAAAATAAAATGTTTTTCTCGGCCAAGAGGATTTCTATTTCATAATACTTATATGTAGTATATATCCTACAGAAGTGATATTAGGTCCACTCCCTGATATGATATAAGATCCAAAGTATTTTGAGTGGGCCCCGTAGATATTCTCAGTGGGCGAACGTGTGATTTATAAGCCATGTGGTTGGGAAAAAAGGTCCAATGAGGAAACCTGTTATTTAATCACCCACCCAAAAGTCAGTGTTTATGTAGTCCAAAATGGTCGATACTTTGATTTTTTGGATTCGAGTCCTTAGGGTAAGTAAGGTGGGGTCCAGAGTAATGTGAACACCATCTGTTATTAAATATATATATAAATATATATTCTTTTATTTTATTTTTTTCGTTCGTGTTGTCACACATTACTTTTCCCTGTTAAGAAAAGATTTTCTTTATTTATTCCCATATTCCTTATTTTCATAAGCACGAACTTTTGGGACGACCCAAGCCATTTTCCAAAATAATAAATTCTTTTATTATTTTTTTTAACTATAAATGAGAATTTAAGAAAATATTAAATTTAAGTGTGTTTCTAGTTTAATGTTAAAGTAAATGGAAAGGCCTGCTTGGAACGGATTTGGATATGGGTGCACATGCAGCTTTACCGCTGCTAGTATCGGCGGTAAAGGTGCATTTGCCAGATTTCCTCCTCTTAGAGAGGAGGAAAGCTGGCATTTGCAGCTATACCGCTGCTTCTATCGGCGGTAAAGACGCATTTTCCAGATTTCCTCCGCTCGGAGAGGAGGAAAGCTGGCATCCGCAGCTATACCGCCGATCCATACAGCGGTAATATGTAATTTTAAAGATTTCCTTCCCTCTAAGAGGAGGAAGACCTGCGAACGAATTCCTTTGCCTTTTTTTTACATCTTGGCTGGGTCACGGGTCCGGGCCTTGGTCCACACAATGACGGATGGGCATGTATAATTAACGTTTAAACGATATACTATCAAATCACACAGTAAATCACTTGTTTGGTCAATCTACTTTACTGGTGAAGTAAAGTGAATGGTTAAATACAAAGAGAGAACAAAAGTAAAGGTTTGAAAAAATCAAAAGGCAAGAGAGTAGCTCTTTGAAATTTTATTTTGAGAAGAGTTTTGTTTTGTAAGGGTGATCGTGGACTGGGCCGGCCCGCGTTGGTTCGGCAATGGGGTTTGGGTTATAATAGATGGGCCGTGCTTAGAATTTTTTTATTTAGACTCGGTGGTTGAGATTCGAAATCCTTGCCCGGCCCAAATATTTAAATATAATTGTAAGAGAGGGTGTAGTGATGAGGGGACTCAAACCCATGACCTCTCATATAGGGTGATATGACAAGGCTAGTTGTGCTTAGGGATGTCAATCGGGTCGTGTTAACGAATTCGGGTTGCGGGTCAAACGAATTTGGGTTAGAATCACCTCAACCCAAACACGACCCATTTAGAAAACGGGTCAGAAAACAAAACGCAAACCCAATTCATTTATTTAACGGGTCATACGACACGACCCGTTAACCCGTTAATTTTGAAAAAAATATTCACTACACTTAAAAAGTATCTCTTTTCTAAATCATGGAGCCATACTTTATGTTTTAAGGCTAGGCCCATTTTCTAAGTAAATGTCGTATCTCTTCTGATTAAGTGCAACTTCCACTGAACAAAAGTCATGTCACCCACACTTTGATTTTTTGCATGATAATGTGATGCACACTTGGCGGCATGGCTTTTTGGCGGGTTGTATCGGGTCGTAATGGGTTACCGGGTTTATTCGTTAACGACCCATTAATTTAACGGGTTAACGGGTCCGACCCATTAGCGACCCGAACCCATTAAGGGGTGACCCGAACCCGTTAATATCGTGTGGGTTCGTGTCGTGTTAACGGGTCGTGTGACATTTTGACGGCCCTAGTTGTGCTACAACCTAGGACATTATCGGAATATTTTTTTCTTTTTCTTTTTTTTCTTTTTTTTGTTATAATATGAGTTAAACTCAGGAAATGCCAGGGCTTCACGATTTACAGGCATGCCGGTCTTGGCAAGCAACTTCCGGCCCGACTTGGGCTTAAGCTGGGGTCAGGCTTCTAATTTAGAAGTCGGGCCGGGCGTGGAAATTCCTCGGCCCAGACCAGCCCGTCACATGTACAACCCTGGGTTTTTTTTTTTTTTTCCATTTAGTGGCATGAGGGAGTTTCTTTTTAACTTTTTTTTTGGTTAAAAGGATGAGGTGATTTTTAAAACTTAGTATCGTTTGATGTGATCCGTTTCTTCTTATTCTCTCTCGAAATAACCCTTTACTTGACATCACTGGTAGAGTAAGTTTTCCAAATGGGAAATAGTTAGTGAGTGAGAACTGAACACACAAGCTGGGGTCCACACTTGATTAAAACCTACTGTAAAAAATCAATATCATCTCGCTTTTTGGGTTCGATTCCCTGCACATGAAAAGTTATTTTCTTTATCGAATAGGTAGGGGGAATGGGCTCTCTAAAACCAAGTAGAAGATGAACTCAACATGAAGAATTGATATGGTACGTGCCTGCGTACCTCAGTTTAGGTTGAGTATGGGCTAACCTCATTGTTCCAGTGCAGCCTTGACCACTTTCCATCTGGGTTGGATTGGTGAGGTACTCCATTGCAAGACCTCAACATTGACAATCATGATAGATTTGGATTTACTTACTTTCCTTCCAAGATAGAAAAACAATAAAATAAAATGTTTTTCTCGGCCAAGAGGATTTCTATTTCATAATACTTATATGTAGTATATATCCTACAGAAGTGATATTAGGTCCACTCCCTGATATGATATAAGATCCAAAGTATTTTGAGTGGGCCCCGTAGATATTCTCAGTGGGCGAACGTGTGATTTATAAGCCATGTGGTTGGGAAAAAAGGTCCAATGAGGAAACCTGTTATTTAATCACCCACCCAAAAGTCAGTGTTTATGTAGTCCAAAATGGTCGATACTTTGATTTTTTGGATTCGAGTCCTTAGGGTAAGTAAGGTGGGGTCCAGAGTAATGTGAACACCATCTGTTATTAAATATATATATAAATATATATTCTTTTATTTTATTTTTTTCGTTCGTGTTGTCACACATTACTTTTCCCTGTTAAGAAAAGATTTTCTTTATTTATTCCCATATTCCTTATTTTCATAAGCACGAACTTTTGGGACGACCCAAGCCATTTTCCAAAATAATAAATTCTTTTATTATTTTTTTTAACTATAAATGAGAATTTAAGAAAATATTAAATTTAAGTGTGTTTCTAGTTTAATGTTAAAGTAAATGGAAAGGCCTGCTTGGAACGGATTTGGATATGGGTGCACATGCAGCTTTACCGCTGCTAGTATCGGCGGTAAAGTTGCATTTGCCAGATTTCCTCCTCTTAGAGAGGAGGAAAGCTGGCATTTGCAGCTATACCGCTGCTTCTATCGGCGGTAAAGACGCATTTTCCAGATTTCCTCCGCTCGGAGAGGAGGAAAGCTGGCATCCGCAGCTATACCGCCGATCCATACAGCGGTAATATGTAATTTTAAAGATTTCCTTCCCTCTAAGAGGAGGAAGACCTGCGAACGAATTCCTTTGCCTTTTTTTAACATCTTGGCTGGGTCACGGGTCCGGGCCTTGGTCCACACAATGACGGATGGGCATGTATAATTAACGTTTAAACGATATACTATCAAATCACACAGTAAATCACTTGTTTGGTCAATCTACTTTACTGGTGAAGTAAAGTGAATGGTTAAATACAAAGAGAGAACAAAAGTAAAGGTTTGAAAAAATCAAAAGGCAAGAGAGTAGCTCTTTGAAATTTTATTTTGAGAAGAGTTTTGTTTTGTAAGGGTGATCGTGGACTGGGCCGGCCCGCGTTGGTTCGGCAATGGGGTTTGGGTTATAATAGATGGGCCGTGCTTAGAATTTTTTTATTTAGACTCGGTGGTTGAGATTCGAAATCCTTGCCCGGCCCAAATATTTAAATATAATTGTAAGAGAGGGTGTAGTGATGAGGGGACTCAAACCCATGACCTCTCATATAGGGTGATATGACAAGGCTAGTTGTGCTTAGGGATGTCAATCGGGTCGTGTTAACGAATTCGGGTTGCGGGTCAAACGAATTTGGGTTAGAATCACCTCAACCCAAACACGACCCATTTAGAAAACGGGTCAGAAAACAAAACGCAAACCCAATTCATTTATTTAACGGGTCATACGACACGACCCGTTAACCCGTTAATTTTGAAAAAAATATTCACTACACTTAAAAAGTATCTCTTTTCTAAATCATGGAGCCATACTTTATGTTTTAAGGCTAGGCCCATTTTCTAAGTAAATGTCGTATCTCTTCTGATTAAGTGCAACTTCCACTGAACAAAAGTCATGTCACCCACACTTTGATTTTTTGCATGATAATGTGATGCACACTTGGCGGCATGGCTTTTTGGCGGGTTGTATCGGGTCGTAATGGGTTACCGGGTTTATTCGTTAACGACCCATTAATTTAACGGGTTAACGGGTCCGACCCATTAGCGACCCGAACCCATTAAGGGGTGACCCGAACCCGTTAATATCGTGTGGGTTCGTGTCGTGTTAACGGGTCGTATGACATTTTGACGGCCCTAGTTGTGCTACAACCTAGCTAGGACATTATCGGAATATTTTTTTCTTTTTCTTTTTTTTCTTTTTTTTGTTATAATATGAGTTAAACTCAGGAAATGCCAGGGCTTCACGATTTACAGGCATGCCGGTCTTGGCAAGCAACTTCCGGCCCGACTTGGGCTTAAGCTGGGGTCAGGCTTCTAATTTAGAAGTCGGGCCGGGCGTGGAAATTCCTCGGCCCAGACCAGCCCGTCACATGTACAACCCTGGGTTTTTTTTTTTTTTTTCCATTTAGTGGCATGAGGGAGTTTCTTTTTACCTTTTTTTTTGGTTAAAAGGATGAGGTGATTTTTAAAACTTAGTATCGTTTGATGTGATCCGTTTCTTCTTATTCTCTCTCGAAATAACCCTTTACTTGACATCACTGGTAGAGTAAGTTTTCCAAATGGGAAATAGTTAGTGAGTGAGAACTGAACACACAAGCTGGGGTCCACACTTGATTAAAACCTACTGTAAAAAATCAATATCATCTCGCTTTTTGGGTTCGATTCCCTGCACATGAAAAGTTATTTTCTTTATCGAATAGGTAGGGGGAATGGGCTCTCTAAAACCAAGTAGAAGATGAACTCAACATGAAGAATTGATATGGTACGTGCCTGCGTACCTCAGTTTAGGTTGCGTATGGGCTAACCTCATTGTTCCAGTGCAGCCTTGACCACTTTCCATCTGGGTTGGATTGGTGAGGTACTCCATTGCAAGACCTCAACATTGACAATCATGATAGATTTGGATTTACTTACTTTCCTTCCAAGATAGAAAAACAATAAAATAAAATGTTTTTCTCGGCCAAGAGGATTTCTATTTCATAATACTTATATGTAGTATATATCCTACAGAAGTGATATTAGGTCCACTCCCTGATATGATATAAGATCCAAAGTATTTTGAGTGGGCCCCGTAGATATTCTCAGTGGGCGAACGTGTGATTTATAAGCCATGTGGTTGGGAAAAAAGGTCCAATGAGGAAACCTGTTATTTAATCACCCACCCAAAAGTCAGTGTTTATGTAGTCCAAAATGGTCGATACTTTGATTTTTTGGATTCGAGTCCTTAGGGTAAGTAAGGTGGGGTCCAGAGTAATGTGAACACCATCTGTTATTAAATATATATATAAATATATATTCTTTTATTTTATTTTTTTCGTTCGTGTTGTCACACATTACTTTTCCCTGTTAAGAAAAGATTTTCTTTATTTATTCCCATATTCCTTATTTTCATAAGCACGAACTTTTGGGACGACCCAAGCCATTTTCCAAAATAATAAATTCTTTTATTATTTTTTTTAACTATAAATGAGAATTTAAGAAAATATTAAATTTAAGTGTGTTTCTAGTTTAATGTTAAAGTAAATGGAAAGGCCTGCTTGGAACGGATTTGGATATGGGTGCACATGCAGCTTTACCGCTGCTAGTATCGGCGGTAAAGTTGCATTTGCCAGATTTCCTCCTCTTAGAGAGGAGGAAAGCTGGCATTTGCAGCTATACCGCTGCTTCTATCGGCGGTAAAGACGCATTTTCCAGATTTCCTCCGCTCGGAGAGGAGGAAAGCTGGCATCCGCAGCTATACCGCCGATCCATACAGCGGTAATATGTAATTGTAAAGATTTCCTTCCCTCTAAGAGGAGGAAGACCTGCGAACGAATTCCTTTGCCTTTTTTTTACATCTTGGCTGGGTCACGGGTCCGGGCCTTGGTCCACACAATGACGGATGGGCATGTATAATTAACGTTTAAACGATATACTATCAAATCACACAGTAAATCACTTGTTTGGTCAATCTACTTTACTGGTGAAGTAAAGTGAATGGTTAAATACAAAGAGAGAACAAAAGTAAAGGTTTGAAAAAATCAAAAGGCAAGAGAGTAGCTCTTTGAAATTTTATTTTGAGAAGAGTTTTGTTTTGTAAGGGTGATCGTGGACTGGGCCGGCCCGCGTTGGTTCGGCAATGGGGTTTGGGTTATAATAGATGGGCCGTGCTTAGAATTTTTTTATTTAGACTCGGTGGTTGAGATTCGAAATCCTTGCCCGGCCCAAATATTTAAATATAATTGTAAGAGAGGGTGTAGTGATGAGGGGACTCAAACCCATGACCTCTCATATAGGGTGATATGACAAGGCTAGTTGTGCTTAGGGATGTCAATCGGGTCGTGTTAACGAATTCGGGTTGCGGGTCAAACGAATTTGGGTTAGAATCACCTCAACCCAAACACGACCCATTTAGAAAACGGGTCAGAAAACAAAACGCAAACCCAATTCATTTATTTAACGGGTCATACGACACGACCCGTTAACCCGTTAATTTTGAAAAAAATATTCACTACACTTAAAAAGTATCTCTTTTCTAAATCATGGAGCCATACTTTATGTTTTAAGGCTAGGCCCATTTTCTAAGTAAATGTCGTATCTCTTCTGATTAAGTGCAACTTCCACTGAACAAAAGTCATGTCACCCACACTTTGATTTTTTGCATGATAATGTGATGCACACTTGGCGGCATGGCTTTTTGGCGGGTTGTATCGGGTCGTAATGGGTTACCGGGTTTATTCGTTAACGACCCATTAATTTAACGGGTTAACGGGTCCGACCCATTAGCGACCCGAACCCATTAAGGGGTGACCCGAACCCGTTAATATCGTGTGGGTTCGTGTCGTGTTAACGGGTCGTGTGACATTTTGACGGCCCTAGTTGTGCTACAACCTAGGACATTATCGGAATATTTTTTTCTTTTTCTTTTTTTTCTTTTTTTTGTTATAATATGAGTTAAACTCAGGAAATGCCAGGGCTTCACGATTTACAGGCATGCCGGTCTTGGCAAGCAACTTCCGGCCCGACTTGGGCTTAAGCTGGGGTCAGGCTTCTAATTTAGAAGTCGGGCCGGGCGTGGAAATTCCTCGGCCCAGACCAGCCCGTCACATGTACAACCCTGGGTTTTTTTTTTTTTTTCCATTTAGTGGCATGAGGGAGTTTCTTTTTAACTTTTTTTTTGGTTAAAAGGATGAGGTGATTTTTAAAACTTAGTATCGTTTGATGTGATCCGTTTCTTCTTATTCTCTCTCGAAATAACCCTTTACTTGACATCACTGGTAGAGTAAGTTTTCCAAATGGGAAATAGTTAGTGAGTGAGAACTGAACACACAAGCTGGGGTCCACACTTGATTAAAACCTACTGTAAAAAATCAATATCATCTCGCTTTTTGGGTTCGATTCCCTGCACATGAAAAGTTATTTTCTTTATCGAATAGGTAGGGGGAATGGGCTCTCTAAAACCAAGTAGAAGATGAACTCAACATGAAGAATTGATATGGTACGTGCCTGCGTACCTCAGTTTAGGTTGAGTATGGGCTAACCTCATTGTTCCAGTGCAGCCTTGACCACTTTCCATCTGGGTTGGATTGGTGAGGTACTCCATTGCAAGACCTCAACATTGACAATCATGATAGATTTGGATTTACTTACTTTCCTTCCAAGATAGAAAAACAATAAAATAAAATGTTTTTCTCGGCCAAGAGGATTTCTATTTCATAATACTTATATGTAGTATATATCCTACAGAAGTGATATTAGGTCCACTCCCTGATATGATATAAGATCCAAAGTATTTTGAGTGGGCCCCGTAGATATTCTCAGTGGGCGAACGTGTGATTTATAAGCCATGTGGTTGGGAAAAAAGGTCCAATGAGGAAACCTGTTATTTAATCACCCACCCAAAAGTCAGTGTTTATGTAGTCCAAAATGGTCGATACTTTGATTTTTTGGATTCGAGTCCTTAGGGTAAGTAAGGTGGGGTCCAGAGTAATGTGAACACCATCTGTTATTAAATATATATATAAATATATATTCTTTTATTTTATTTTTTTCGTTCGTGTTGTCACACATTACTTTTCCCTGTTAAGAAAAGATTTTCTTTATTTATTCCCATATTCCTTATTTTCATAAGCACGAACTTTTGGGACGACCCATGCCATTTTCCAAAATAATAAATTCTTTTATTATTTTTTTTAACTATAAATGAGAATTTAAGAAAATATTAAATTTAAGTGTGTTTCTAGTTTAATGTTAAAGTAAATGGAAAGGCCTGCTTGGAACGGATTTGGATATGGGTGCACATGCAGCTTTACCGCTGCTAGTATCGGCGGTAAAGTTGCATTTGCCAGATTTCCTCCTCTTAGAGAGGAGGAAAGCTGGCATTTGCAGCTATACCGCTGCTTCTATCGGCGGTAAAGACGCATTTTCCAGATTTCCTCCGCTCGGAGAGGAGGAAAGCTGGCATCCGCAGCTATACCGCCGATCCATACAGCGGTAATATGTAATTTTAAAGATTTCCTTCCCTCTAAGAGGAGGAAGACCTGCGAACGAATTCCTTTGCCTTTTTTTTACATCTTGGCTGGGTCACGGGTCCGGGCCTTGGTCCACACAATGACGGATGGGCATGTATAATTAACGTTTAAACGATATACTATCAAATCACACAGTAAATCACTTGTTTGGTCAATCTACTTTACTGGTGAAGTAAAGTGAATGGTTAAATACAAAGAGAGAACAAAAGTAAAGGTTTGAAAAAATCAAAAGGCAAGAGAGTAGCTCTTTGAAATTTTATTTTGAGAAGAGTTTTGTTTTGTAAGGGTGATCGTGGACTGGGCCGGCCCGCGTTGGTTCGGCAATGGGGTTTGGGTTATAATAGATGGGCCGTGCTTAGAATTTTTTTATTTAGACTCGGTGGTTGAGATTCGAAATCCTTGCCCGGCCCAAATATTTAAATATAATTGTAAGAGAGGGTGTAGTGATGAGGGGACTCAAACCCATGACCTCTCATATAGGGTGATATGACAAGGCTAGTTGTGCTTAGGGATGTCAATCGGGTCGTGTTAACGAATTCGGGTTGCGGGTCAAACGAATTTGGGTTAGAATCACCTCAACCCAAACACGACCCATTTAGAAAACGGGTCAGAAAACAAAACGCAAACCCAATTCATTTATTTAACGGGTCATACGACACGACCCGTTAACCCGTTAATTTTGAAAAAAATATTCACTACACTTAAAAAGTATCTCTTTTCTAAATCATGGAGCCATACTTTATGTTTTAAGGCTAGGCCCATTTTCTAAGTAAATGTCGTATCTCTTCTGATTAAGTGCAACTTCCACTGAACAAAAGTCATGTCACCCACACTTTGATTTTTTGCATGATAATGTGATGCACACTTGGCGGCATGGCTTTTTGGCGGGTTGTATCGGGTCGTAATGGGTTACCGGGTTTATTCGTTAACGACCCATTAATTTAACGGGTTAACGGGTCCGACCCATTAGCGACCCGAACCCATTAAGGGGTGACCCGAACCCGTTAATATCGTGTGGGTTCGTGTCGTGTTAACGGGTCGTATGACATTTTGACGGCCCTAGTTGTGCTACAACCTAGCTAGGACATTATCGGAATATTTTTTTCTTTTTCTTTTTTTTCTTTTTTTTGTTATAATATGAGTTAAACTCAGGAAATGCCAGGGCTTCACGATTTACAGGCATGCCGGTCTTGGCAAGCAACTTCCGGCCCGACTTGGGCTTAAGCTGGGGTCAGGCTTCTAATTTAGAAGTCGGGCCGGGCGTGGAAATTCCTCGGCCCAGACCAGCCCGTCACATGTACAACCCTGGGTTTTTTTTTTTTTTTTTCCATTTAGTGGCATGAGGGAGTTTCTTTTTAACTTTTTTTTTGGTTAAAAGGATGAGGTGATTTTTAAAACTTAGTATCGTTTGATGTGATCCGTTTCTTCTTATTCTCTCTCGAAATAACCCTTTACTTGACATCACTGGTAGAGTAAGTTTTCCAAATGGGAAATAGTTAGTGAGTGAGAACTGAACACACAAGCTGGGGTCCACACTTGATTAAAACCTACTGTAAAAAATCAATATCATCTCGCTTTTTGGGTTCGATTCCCTGCACATGAAAAGTTATTTTCTTTATCGAATAGGTAGGGGGAATGGGCTCTCTAAAACCAAGTAGAAGATGAACTCAACATGAAGAATTGATATGGTACGTGCCTGCGTACCTCAGTTTAGGTTGCGTATGGGCTAACCTCATTGTTCCAGTGCAGCCTTGACCACTTTCCATCTGGGTTGGATTGGTGAGGTACTCCATTGCAAGACCTCAACATTGACAATCATGATAGATTTGGATTTACTTACTTTCCTTCCAAGATAGAAAAACAATAAAATAAAATGTTTTTCTCGGCCAAGAGGATTTCTATTTCATAATACTTATATGTAGTATATATCCTACAGAAGTGATATTAGGTCCACTCCCTGATATGATATAAGATCCAAAGTATTTTGAGTGGGCCCCGTAGATATTCTCAGTGGGCGAACGTGTGATTTATAAGCCATGTGGTTGGGAAAAAAGGTCCAATGAGGAAACCTGTTATTTAATCACCCACCCAAAAGTCAGTGTTTATGTAGTCCAAAATGGTCGATACTTTGATTTTTTGGATTCGAGTCCTTAGGGTAAGTAAGGTGGGGTCCAGAGTAATGTGAACACCATCTGTTATTAAATATATATATAAATATATATTCTTTTATTTTATTTTTTTCGTTCGTGTTGTCACACATTACTTTTCCCTGTTAAGAAAAGATTTTCTTTATTTATTCCCATATTCCTTATTTTCATAAGCACGAACTTTTGGGACGACCCAAGCCATTTTCCAAAATAATAAATTCTTTTATTATTTTTTTTAACTATAAATGAGAATTTAAGAAAATATTAAATTTAAGTGTGTTTCTAGTTTAATGTTAAAGTAAATGGAAAGGCCTGCTTGGAACGGATTTGGATATGGGTGCACATGCAGCTTTACCGCTGCTAGTATCGGCGGTAAAGTTGCATTTGCCAGATTTCCTCCTCTTAGAGAGGAGGAAAGCTGGCATTTGCAGCTATACCGCTGCTTCTATCGGCGGTAAAGACGCATTTTCCAGATTTCCTCCGCTCGGAGAGGAGGAAAGCTGGCATCCGCAGCTATACCGCCGATCCATACAGCGGTAATATGTAATTGTAAAGATTTCCTTCCCTCTAAGAGGAGGAAGACCTGCGAACGAATTCCTTTGCCTTTTTTTTACATCTTGGCTGGGTCACGGGTCCGGGCCTTGGTCCACACAATGACGGATGGGCATGTATAATTAACGTTTAAACGATATACTATCAAATCACACAGTAAATCACTTGTTTGGTCAATCTACTTTACTGGTGAAGTAAAGTGAATGGTTAAATACAAAGAGAGAACAAAAGTAAAGGTTTGAAAAAATCAAAAGGCAAGAGAGTAGCTCTTTGAAATTTTATTTTGAGAAGAGTTTTGTTTTGTAAGGGTGATCGTGGACTGGGCCGGCCCGCGTTGGTTCGGCAATGGGGTTTGGGTTATAATAGATGGGCCGTGCTTAGAATTTTTTTATTTAGACTCGGTGGTTGAGATTCGAAATCCTTGCCCGGCCCAAATATTTAAATATAATTGTAAGAGAGGGTGTAGTGATGAGGGGACTCAAACCCATGACCTCTCATATAGGGTGATATGACAAGGCTAGTTGTGCTTAGGGATGTCAATCGGGTCGTGTTAACGAATTCGGGTTGCGGGTCAAACGAATTTGGGTTAGAATCACCTCAACCCAAACACGACCCATTTAGAAAACGGGTCAGAAAACAAAACGCAAACCCAATTCATTTATTTAACGGGTCATACGACACGACCCGTTAACCCGTTAATTTTGAAAAAAATATTCACTACACTTAAAAAGTATCTCTTTTCTAAATCATGGAGCCATACTTTATGTTTTAAGGCTAGGCCCATTTTCTAAGTAAATGTCGTATCTCTTCTGATTAAGTGCAACTTCCACTGAACAAAAGTCATGTCACCCACACTTTGATTTTTTGCATGATAATGTGATGCACACTTGGCGGCATGGCTTTTTGGCGGGTTGTATCGGGTCGTAATGGGTTACCGGGTTTATTCGTTAACGACCCATTAATTTAACGGGTTAACGGGTCCGACCCATTAGCGACCCGAACCCATTAAGGGGTGACCCGAACCCGTTAATATCGTGTGGGTTCGTGTCGTGTTAACGGGTCGTGTGACATTTTGACGGCCCTAGTTGTGCTACAACCTAGGACATTATCGGAATATTTTTTTCTTTTTCTTTTTTTTCTTTTTTTTGTTATAATATGAGTTAAACTCAGGAAATGCCAGGGCTTCACGATTTACAGGCATGCCGGTCTTGGCAAGCAACTTCCGGCCCGACTTGGGCTTAAGCTGGGGTCAGGCTTCTAATTTAGAAGTCGGGCCGGGCGTGGAAATTCCTCGGCCCAGACCAGCCCGTCACATGTACAACCCTGGGTTTTTTTTTTTTTTTCCATTTAGTGGCATGAGGGAGTTTCTTTTTAACTTTTTTTTTGGTTAAAAGGATGAGGTGATTTTTAAAACTTAGTATCGTTTGATGTGATCCGTTTCTTCTTATTCTCTCTCGAAATAACCCTTTACTTGACATCACTGGTAGAGTAAGTTTTCCAAATGGGAAATAGTTAGTGAGTGAGAACTGAACACACAAGCTGGGGTCCACACTTGATTAAAACCTACTGTAAAAAATCAATATCATCTCGCTTTTTGGGTTCGATTCCCTGCACATGAAAAGTTATTTTCTTTATCGAATAGGTAGGGGGAATGGGCTCTCTAAAACCAAGTAGAAGATGAACTCAACATGAAGAATTGATATGGTACGTGCCTGCGTACCTCAGTTTAGGTTGAGTATGGGCTAACCTCATTGTTCCAGTGCAGCCTTGACCACTTTCCATCTGGGTTGGATTGGTGAGGTACTCCATTGCAAGACCTCAACATTGACAATCATGATAGATTTGGATTTACTTACTTTCCTTCCAAGATAGAAAAACAATAAAATAAAATGTTTTTCTCGGCCAAGAGGATTTCTATTTCATAATACTTATATGTAGTATATATCCTACAGAAGTGATATTAGGTCCACTCCCTGATATGATATAAGATCCAAAGTATTTTGAGTGGGCCCCGTAGATATTCTCAGTGGGCGAACGTGTGATTTATAAGCCATGTGGTTGGGAAAAAAGGTCCAATGAGGAAACCTGTTATTTAATCACCCACCCAAAAGTCAGTGTTTATGTAGTCCAAAATGGTCGATACTTTGATTTTTTGGATTCGAGTCCTTAGGGTAAGTAAGGTGGGGTCCAGAGTAATGTGAACACCATCTGTTATTAAATATATATATAAATATATATTCTTTTATTTTATTTTTTTCGTTCGTGTTGTCACACATTACTTTTCCCTGTTAAGAAAAGATTTTCTTTATTTATTCCCATATTCCTTATTTTCATAAGCACGAACTTTTGGGACGACCCATGCCATTTTCCAAAATAATAAATTCTTTTATTATTTTTTTTAACTATAAATGAGAATTTAAGAAAATATTAAATTTAAGTGTGTTTCTAGTTTAATGTTAAAGTAAATGGAAAGGCCTGCTTGGAACGGATTTGGATATGGGTGCACATGCAGCTTTACCGCTGCTAGTATCGGCGGTAAAGTTGCATTTGCCAGATTTCCTCCTCTTAGAGAGGAGGAAAGCTGGCATTTGCAGCTATACCGCTGCTTCTATCGGCGGTAAAGACGCATTTTCCAGATTTCCTCCGCTCGGAGAGGAGGAAAGCTGGCATCCGCAGCTATACCGCCGATCCATACAGCGGTAATATGTAATTTTAAAGATTTCCTTCCCTCTAAGAGGAGGAAGACCTGCGAACGAATTCCTTTGCCTTTTTTTTACATCTTGGCTGGGTCACGGGTCCGGGCCTTGGTCCACACAATGACGGATGGGCATGTATAATTAACGTTTAAACGATATACTATCAAATCACACAGTAAATCACTTGTTTGGTCAATCTACTTTACTGGTGAAGTAAAGTGAATGGTTAAATACAAAGAGAGAACAAAAGTAAAGGTTTGAAAAAATCAAAAGGCAAGAGAGTAGCTCTTTGAAATTTTATTTTGAGAAGAGTTTTGTTTTGTAAGGGTGATCGTGGACTGGGCCGGCCCGCGTTGGTTCGGCAATGGGGTTTGGGTTATAATAGATGGGCCGTGCTTAGAATTTTTTTATTTAGACTCGGTGGTTGAGATTCGAAATCCTTGCCCGGCCCAAATATTTAAATATAATTGTAAGAGAGGGTGTAGTGATGAGGGGACTCAAACCCATGACCTCTCATATAGGGTGATATGACAAGGCTAGTTGTGCTTAGGGATGTCAATCGGGTCGTGTTAACGAATTCGGGTTGCGGGTCAAACGAATTTGGGTTAGAATCACCTCAACCCAAACACGACCCATTTAGAAAACGGGTCAGAAAACAAAACGCAAACCCAATTCATTTATTTAACGGGTCATACGACACGACCCGTTAACCCGTTAATTTTGAAAAAAATATTCACTACACTTAAAAAGTATCTCTTTTCTAAATCATGGAGCCATACTTTATGTTTTAAGGCTAGGCCCATTTTCTAAGTAAATGTCGTATCTCTTCTGATTAAGTGCAACTTCCACTGAACAAAAGTCATGTCACCCACACTTTGATTTTTTGCATGATAATGTGATGCACACTTGGCGGCATGGCTTTTTGGCGGGTTGTATCGGGTCGTAATGGGTTACCGGGTTTATTCGTTAACGACCCATTAATTTAACGGGTTAACGGGTCCGACCCATTAGCGACCCGAACCCATTAAGGGGTGACCCGAACCCGTTAATATCGTGTGGGTTCGTGTCGTGTTAACGGGTCGTATGACATTTTGACGGCCCTAGTTGTGCTACAACCTAGCTAGGACATTATCGGAATATTTTTTTCTTTTTCTTTTTTTTCTTTTTTTTGTTATAATATGAGTTAAACTCAGGAAATGCCAGGGCTTCACGATTTACAGGCATGCCGGTCTTGGCAAGCAACTTCCGGCCCGACTTGGGCTTAAGCTGGGGTCAGGCTTCTAATTTAGAAGTCGGGCCGGGCGTGGAAATTCCTCGGCCCAGACCAGCCCGTCACATGTACAACCCTGGGTTTTTTTTTTTTTTTTCCATTTAGTGGCATGAGGGAGTTTCTTTTTAACTTTTTTTTTGGTTAAAAGGATGAGGTGATTTTTAAAACTTAGTATCGTTTGATGTGATCCGTTTCTTCTTATTCTCTCTCGAAATAACCCTTTACTTGACATCACTGGTAGAGTAAGTTTTCCAAATGGGAAATAGTTAGTGAGTGAGAACTGAACACACAAGCTGGGGTCCACACTTGATTAAAACCTACTGTAAAAAATCAATATCATCTCGCTTTTTGGGTTCGATTCCCTGCACATGAAAAGTTATTTTCTTTATCGAATAGGTAGGGGGAATGGGCTCTCTAAAACCAAGTAGAAGATGAACTCAACATGAAGAATTGATATGGTACGTGCCTGCGTACCTCAGTTTAGGTTGCGTATGGGCTAACCTCATTGTTCCAGTGCAGCCTTGACCACTTTCCATCTGGGTTGGATTGGTGAGGTACTCCATTGCAAGACCTCAACATTGACAATCATGATAGATTTGGATTTACTTACTTTCCTTCCAAGATAGAAAAACAATAAAATAAAATGTTTTTCTCGGCCAAGAGGATTTCTATTTCATAATACTTATATGTAGTATATATCCTACAGAAGTGATATTAGGTCCACTCCCTGATATGATATAAGATCCAAAGTATTTTGAGTGGGCCCCGTAGATATTCTCAGTGGGCGAACGTGTGATTTATAAGCCATGTGGTTGGGAAAAAAGGTCCAATGAGGAAACCTGTTATTTAATCACCCACCCAAAAGTCAGTGTTTATGTAGTCCAAAATGGTCGATACTTTGATTTTTTGGATTCGAGTCCTTAGGGTAAGTAAGGTGGGGTCCAGAGTAATGTGAACACCATCTGTTATTAAATATATATATAAATATATATTCTTTTATTTTATTTTTTTCGTTCGTGTTGTCACACATTACTTTTCCCTGTTAAGAAAAGATTTTCTTTATTTATTCCCATATTCCTTATTTTCATAAGCACGAACTTTTGGGACGACCCAAGCCATTTTCCAAAATAATAAATTCTTTTATTATTTTTTTTAACTATAAATGAGAATTTAAGAAAATATTAAATTTAAGTGTGTTTCTAGTTTAATGTTAAAGTAAATGGAAAGGCCTGCTTGGAACGGATTTGGATATGGGTGCACATGCAGCTTTACCGCTGCTAGTATCGGCGGTAAAGTTGCATTTGCCAGATTTCCTCCTCTTAGAGAGGAGGAAAGCTGGCATTTGCAGCTATACCGCTGCTTCTATCGGCGGTAAAGACGCATTTTCCAGATTTCCTCCGCTCGGAGAGGAGGAAAGCTGGCATCCGCAGCTATACCGCCGATCCATACAGCGGTAATATGTAATTGTAAAGATTTCCTTCCCTCTAAGAGGAGGAAGACCTGCGAACGAATTCCTTTGCCTTTTTTTTACATCTTGGCTGGGTCACGGGTCCGGGCCTTGGTCCACACAATGACGGATGGGCATGTATAATTAACGTTTAAACGATATACTATCAAATCACACAGTAAATCACTTGTTTGGTCAATCTACTTTACTGGTGAAGTAAAGTGAATGGTTAAATACAAAGAGAGAACAAAAGTAAAGGTTTGAAAAAATCAAAAGGCAAGAGAGTAGCTCTTTGAAATTTTATTTTGAGAAGAGTTTTGTTTTGTAAGGGTGATCGTGGACTGGGCCGGCCCGCGTTGGTTCGGCAATGGGGTTTGGGTTATAATAGATGGGCCGTGCTTAGAATTTTTTTATTTAGACTCGGTGGTTGAGATTCGAAATCCTTGCCCGGCCCAAATATTTAAATATAATTGTAAGAGAGGGTGTAGTGATGAGGGGACTCAAACCCATGACCTCTCATATAGGGTGATATGACAAGGCTAGTTGTGCTTAGGGATGTCAATCGGGTCGTGTTAACGAATTCGGGTTGCGGGTCAAACGAATTTGGGTTAGAATCACCTCAACCCAAACACGACCCATTTAGAAAACGGGTCAGAAAACAAAACGCAAACCCAATTCATTTATTTAACGGGTCATACGACACGACCCGTTAACCCGTTAATTTTGAAAAAAATATTCACTACACTTAAAAAGTATCTCTTTTCTAAATCATGGAGCCATACTTTATGTTTTAAGGCTAGGCCCATTTTCTAAGTAAATGTCGTATCTCTTCTGATTAAGTGCAACTTCCACTGAACAAAAGTCATGTCACCCACACTTTGATTTTTTGCATGATAATGTGATGCACACTTGGCGGCATGGCTTTTTGGCGGGTTGTATCGGGTCGTAATGGGTTACCGGGTTTATTCGTTAACGACCCATTAATTTAACGGGTTAACGGGTCCGACCCATTAGCGACCCGAACCCATTAAGGGGTGACCCGAACCCGTTAATATCGTGTGGGTTCGTGTCGTGTTAACGGGTCGTGTGACATTTTGACGGCCCTAGTTGTGCTACAACCTAGGACATTATCGGAATATTTTTTTCTTTTTCTTTTTTTTCTTTTTTTTGTTATAATATGAGTTAAACTCAGGAAATGCCAGGGCTTCACGATTTACAGGCATGCCGGTCTTGGCAAGCAACTTCCGGCCCGACTTGGGCTTAAGCTGGGGTCAGGCTTCTAATTTAGAAGTCGGGCCGGGCGTGGAAATTCCTCGGCCCAGACCAGCCCGTCACATGTACAACCCTGGGTTTTTTTTTTTTTTTCCATTTAGTGGCATGAGGGAGTTTCTTTTTAACTTTTTTTTTGGTTAAAAGGATGAGGTGATTTTTAAAACTTAGTATCGTTTGATGTGATCCGTTTCTTCTTATTCTCTCTCGAAATAACCCTTTACTTGACATCACTGGTAGAGTAAGTTTTCCAAATGGGAAATAGTTAGTGAGTGAGAACTGAACACACAAGCTGGGGTCCACACTTGATTAAAACCTACTGTAAAAAATCAATATCATCTCGCTTTTTGGGTTCGATTCCCTGCACATGAAAAGTTATTTTCTTTATCGAATAGGTAGGGGGAATGGGCTCTCTAAAACCAAGTAGAAGATGAACTCAACATGAAGAATTGATATGGTACGTGCCTGCGTACCTCAGTTTAGGTTGAGTATGGGCTAACCTCATTGTTCCAGTGCAGCCTTGACCACTTTCCATCTGGGTTGGATTGGTGAGGTACTCCATTGCAAGACCTCAACATTGACAATCATGATAGATTTGGATTTACTTACTTTCCTTCCAAGATAGAAAAACAATAAAATAAAATGTTTTTCTCGGCCAAGAGGATTTCTATTTCATAATACTTATATGTAGTATATATCCTACAGAAGTGATATTAGGTCCACTCCCTGATATGATATAAGATCCAAAGTATTTTGAGTGGGCCCCGTAGATATTCTCAGTGGGCGAACGTGTGATTTATAAGCCATGTGGTTGGGAAAAAAGGTCCAATGAGGAAACCTGTTATTTAATCACCCACCCAAAAGTCAGTGTTTATGTAGTCCAAAATGGTCGATACTTTGATTTTTTGGATTCGAGTCCTTAGGGTAAGTAAGGTGGGGTCCAGAGTAATGTGAACACCATCTGTTATTAAATATATATATAAATATATATTCTTTTATTTTATTTTTTTCGTTCGTGTTGTCACACATTACTTTTCCCTGTTAAGAAAAGATTTTCTTTATTTATTCCCATATTCCTTATTTTCATAAGCACGAACTTTTGGGACGACCCATGCCATTTTCCAAAATAATAAATTCTTTTATTATTTTTTTTAACTATAAATGAGAATTTAAGAAAATATTAAATTTAAGTGTGTTTCTAGTTTAATGTTAAAGTAAATGGAAAGGCCTGCTTGGAACGGATTTGGATATGGGTGCACATGCAGCTTTACCGCTGCTAGTATCGGCGGTAAAGTTGCATTTGCCAGATTTCCTCCTCTTAGAGAGGAGGAAAGCTGGCATTTGCAGCTATACCGCTGCTTCTATCGGCGGTAAAGACGCATTTTCCAGATTTCCTCCGCTCGGAGAGGAGGAAAGCTGGCATCCGCAGCTATACCGCCGATCCATACAGCGGTAATATGTAATTTTAAAGATTTCCTTCCCTCTAAGAGGAGGAAGACCTGCGAACGAATTCCTTTGCCTTTTTTTTACATCTTGGCTGGGTCACGGGTCCGGGCCTTGGTCCACACAATGACGGATGGGCATGTATAATTAACGTTTAAACGATATACTATCAAATCACACAGTAAATCACTTGTTTGGTCAATCTACTTTACTGGTGAAGTAAAGTGAATGGTTAAATACAAAGAGAGAACAAAAGTAAAGGTTTGAAAAAATCAAAAGGCAAGAGAGTAGCTCTTTGAAATTTTATTTTGAGAAGAGTTTTGTTTTGTAAGGGTGATCGTGGACTGGGCCGGCCCGCGTTGGTTCGGCAATGGGGTTTGGGTTATAATAGATGGGCCGTGCTTAGAATTTTTTTATTTAGACTCGGTGGTTGAGATTCGAAATCCTTGCCCGGCCCAAATATTTAAATATAATTGTAAGAGAGGGTGTAGTGATGAGGGGACTCAAACCCATGACCTCTCATATAGGGTGATATGACAAGGCTAGTTGTGCTTAGGGATGTCAATCGGGTCGTGTTAACGAATTCGGGTTGCGGGTCAAACGAATTTGGGTTAGAATCACCTCAACCCAAACACGACCCATTTAGAAAACGGGTCAGAAAACAAAACGCAAACCCAATTCATTTATTTAACGGGTCATACGACACGACCCGTTAACCCGTTAATTTTGAAAAAAATATTCACTACACTTAAAAAGTATCTCTTTTCTAAATCATGGAGCCATACTTTATGTTTTAAGGCTAGGCCCATTTTCTAAGTAAATGTCGTATCTCTTCTGATTAAGTGCAACTTCCACTGAACAAAAGTCATGTCACCCACACTTTGATTTTTTGCATGATAATGTGATGCACACTTGGCGGCATGGCTTTTTGGCGGGTTGTATCGGGTCGTAATGGGTTACCGGGTTTATTCGTTAACGACCCATTAATTTAACGGGTTAACGGGTCCGACCCATTAGCGACCCGAACCCATTAAGGGGTGACCCGAACCCGTTAATATCGTGTGGGTTCGTGTCGTGTTAACGGGTCGTGTGACATTTTGACGGCCCTAGTTGTGCTACAACCTAGGACATTATCGGAATATTTTTTTCTTTTTCTTTTTTTTCTTTTTTTTGTTATAATATGAGTTAAACTCAGGAAATGCCAGGGCTTCACGATTTACAGGCATGCCGGTCTTGGCAAGCAACTTCCGGCCCGACTTGGGCTTAAGCTGGGGTCAGGCTTCTAATTTAGAAGTCGGGCCGGGCGTGGAAATTCCTCGGCCCAGACCAGCCCGTCACATGTACAACCCTGGGTTTTTTTTTTTTTTTCCATTTAGTGGCATGAGGGAGTTTCTTTTTAACTTTTTTTTTGGTTAAAAGGATGAGGTGATTTTTAAAACTTAGTATCGTTTGATGTGATCCGTTTCTTCTTATTCTCTCTCGAAATAACCCTTTACTTGACATCACTGGTAGAGTAAGTTTTCCAAATGGGAAATAGTTAGTGAGTGAGAACTGAACACACAAGCTGGGGTCCACACTTGATTAAAACCTACTGTAAAAAATCAATATCATCTCGCTTTTTGGGTTCGATTCCCTGCACATGAAAAGTTATTTTCTTTATCGAATAGGTAGGGGGAATGGGCTCTCTAAAACCAAGTAGAAGATGAACTCAACATGAAGAATTGATATGGTACGTGCCTGCGTACCTCAGTTTAGGTTGAGTATGGGCTAACCTCATTGTTCCAGTGCAGCCTTGACCACTTTCCATCTGGGTTGGATTGGTGAGGTACTCCATTGCAAGACCTCAACATTGACAATCATGATAGATTTGGATTTACTTACTTTCCTTCCAAGATAGAAAAACAATAAAATAAAATGTTTTTCTCGGCCAAGAGGATTTCTATTTCATAATACTTATATGTAGTATATATCCTACAGAAGTGATATTAGGTCCACTCCCTGATATGATATAAGATCCAAAGTATTTTGAGTGGGCCCCGTAGATATTCTCAGTGGGCGAACGTGTGATTTATAAGCCATGTGGTTGGGAAAAAAGGTCCAATGAGGAAACCTGTTATTTAATCACCCACCCAAAAGTCAGTGTTTATGTAGTCCAAAATGGTCGATACTTTGATTTTTTGGATTCGAGTCCTTAGGGTAAGTAAGGTGGGGTCCAGAGTAATGTGAACACCATCTGTTATTAAATATATATATAAATATATATTCTTTTATTTTATTTTTTTTCGTTCGTGTTGTCACACATTACTTTTCCCTGTTAAGAAAAGATTTTCTTTATTTATTCCCATATTCCTTATTTTCATAAGCACGAACTTTTGAGACGACCCAAGCCATTTTCCAAAATAATAAATTCTTTTATTATTTTTTTTAACTATAAATTAGAATTTAAGAAAATATTAAATTTAAGTGTGTTTCTAGTTTAATGTTAAAGTAAATGGAAAGGCCTGCTTGGAACGGATTTGGATATGGGTGCACATGCAGCTTTCCTCCTCTTAGAGAGGAGGAAAGCTGGCATTTGCAGCTATACCGCTGCTTCTATCGGCGGTAAAGACGCATTTTCCAGATTTCCTCCGCTCGGAGAGGAGGAAAGCTGGCATCCGCAGCTATACCGCCGATCCATACAGCGGTAATATGTAATTTTAAAGATTTCCTTCCCTCTAAGAGGAGGAAGACCTGCGAACGAATTCCTTTGCCTTTTTTTTACATCTTGGCTGGGTCACGGGTCCGGGCCTTGGTCCACACAATGACGGATGGGCATGTATAATTAACGTTTAAACGATATACTATCAAATCACACAGTAAATCACTTGTTTGGTCAATCTACTTTACTGGTGAAGTAAAGTGAATGGTTAAAAACAAAGAGAGAACAAAAGTAAAGGTTTGAAAAAATCAAAAGGCAAGAGAGTAGCTCTTTGAAATTTTATTTTGAGAAGAGTTTTGTTTTGTAAGGGTGATCGTGGACTGGGCCGGCCCGCGTTGGTTCGGCAATGGGGTTTGGGTTATAATAGATGGGCCGTGCTTAGAATTTTTTTATTTAGACTCGGTGGTTGAGATTCGAAATCCTTGCCCGGCCCAAATATTTAAATATAATTGTAAGAGAGGGTGTAGTGATGAGGGGACTCAAACCCATGACCTCTCATATAGGGTGATATGACAAGGCTAGTTGTGCTTAGGGATGTCAATCGGGTCGTGTTAACGAATTCGGGTTGCGGGTCAAACGAATTTGGGTTAGAATCACCTCAACCCAAACACGACCCATTTAGAAAACGGGTCAGAAAACAAAACGCAAACCCAATTCATTTATTTAACGGGTCATACGACACGACCCGTTAACCCGTTAATTTTGAAAAAAATATTCACTACACTTAAAAAGTATCTCTTTTCTAAATCATGGAGCCATACTTTATGTTTTAAGGCTAGGCCCATTTTCTAAGTAAATGTCGTATCTCTTCTGATTAAGTGCAACTTCCACTGAACAAAAGTCATGTCACCCACACTTTGATTTTTTGCATGATAATGTGATGCACACTTGGCGGCATGGCTTTTTGGCGGGTTGTATCGGGTCGTAATGGGTTACCGGGTTTATTCGTTAACGACCCATTAATTTAACGGGTTAACGGGTCCGACCCATTAGCGACCCGAACCCATTAAGGGGTGACCCGAACCCGTTAATATCGTGTGGGTTCGTGTCGTGTTAACGGGTCGTATGACATTTTGACGGCCCTAGTTGTGCTACAACCTAGCTAGGACATTATCGGAATATTTTTTTCTTTTTCTTTTTTTTCTTTTTTTTGTTATAATATGAGTTAAACTCAGGAAATGCCAGGGCTTCACGATTTACAGGCATGCCGGTCTTGGCAAGCAACTTCCGGCCCGACTTGGGCTTAAGCTGGGGTCAGGCTTCTAATTTAGAAGTCGGGCCGGGCGTGGAAATTCCTCGGCCCAGACCAGCCCGTCACATGTACAACCCTGGGTTTTTTTTTTTTTTTTCCATTTAGTGGCATGAGGGAGTTTCTTTTTAACTTTTTTTTTGGTTAAAAGGATGAGGTGATTTTTAAAACTTAGTATCGTTTGATGTGATCCGTTTCTTCTTATTCTCTCTCGAAATAACCCTTTACTTGACATCACTGGTAGAGTAAGTTTTCCAAATGGGAAATAGTTAGTGAGTGAGAACTGAACACACAAGCTGGGGTCCACACTTGATTAAAACCTACTGTAAAAAATCAATATCATCTCGCTTTTTGGGTTCGATTCCCTGCACATGAAAAGTTATTTTCTTTATCGAATAGGTAGGGGGAATGGGCTCTCTAAAACCAAGTAGAAGATGAACTCAACATGAAGAATTGATATGGTACGTGCCTGCGTACCTCAGTTTAGGTTGAGTATGGGCTAACCTCATTGTTCCAGTGCAGCCTTGACCACTTTCCATCTGGGTTGGATTGGTGAGGTACTCCATTGCAAGACCTCAACATTGACAATCATGATAGATTTGGATTTACTTACTTTCCTTCCAAGATAGAAAAACAATAAAATAAAATGTTTTTCTCGGCCAAGAGGATTTCTATTTCATAATACTTATATGTAGTATATATCCTACAGAAGTGATATTAGGTCCACTCCCTGATATGATATAAGATCCAAAGTATTTTGAGTGGGCCCCGTAGATATTCTCAGTGGGCGAACGTGTGATTTATAAGCCATGTGGTTGGGAAAAAAGGTCCAATGAGGAAACCTGTTATTTAATCACCCACCCAAAAGTCAGTGTTTATGTAGTCCAAAATGGTCGATACTTTGATTTTTTGGATTCGAGTCCTTAGGGTAAGTAAGGTGGGGTCCAGAGTAATGTGAACACCATCTGTTATTAAATATATATATAAATATATATTCTTTTATTTTATTTTTTTTCGTTCGTGTTGTCACACATTACTTTTCCCTGTTAAGAAAAGATTTTCTTTATTTATTCCCATATTCCTTATTTTCATAAGCACGAACTTTTGCGACGACCCAAGCCATTTTCCAAAATAATAAATTCTTTTATTATTTTTTTTAACTATAAATTAGAATTTAAGAAAATATTAAATTTAAGTGTGTTTCTAGTTTAATGTTAAAGTAAATGGAAAGGCCTGCTTGGAACGGATTTGGATATGGGTGCACATGCAGCTTTCCTCCTCTTAGAGAGGAGGAAAGCTGGCATTTGCAGCTATACCGCTGCTTCTATCGGCGGTAAAGACGCATTTTCCAGATTTCCTCCGCTCGGAGAGGAGGAAAGCTGGCATCCGCAGCTATACCGCCGATCCATACAGCGGTAATATGTAATTTTAAAGATTTCCTTCCCTCTAAGAGGAGGAAGACCTGCGAACGAATTCCTTTGCCTTTTTTTTACATCTTGGCTGGGTCACGGGTCCGGGCCTTGGTCCACACAATGACGGATGGGCATGTATAATTAACGTTTAAACGATATACTATCAAATCACACAGTAAATCACTTGTTTGGTCAATCTACTTTACTGGTGAAGTAAAGTGAATGGTTAAAAACAAAGAGAGAACAAAAGTAAAGGTTTGAAAAAATCAAAAGGCAAGAGAGTAGCTCTTTGAAATTTTATTTTGAGAAGAGTTTTGTTTTGTAAGGGTGATCGTGGACTGGGCCGGCCCGCGTTGGTTCGGCAATGGGGTTTGGGTTATAATAGATGGGCCGTGCTTAGAATTTTTTTATTTAGACTCGGTGGTTGAGATTCGAAATCCTTGCCCGGCCCAAATATTTAAATATAATTGTAAGAGAGGGTGTAGTGATGAGGGGACTCAAACCCATGACCTCTCATATAGGGTGATATGACAAGGCTAGTTGTGCTTAGGGATGTCAATCGGGTCGTGTTAACGAATTCGGGTTGCGGGTCAAACGAATTTGGGTTAGAATCACCTCAACCCAAACACGACCCATTTAGAAAACGGGTCAGAAAACAAAACGCAAACCCAATTCATTTATTTAACGGGTCATACGACACGACCCGTTAACCCGTTAATTTTGAAAAAAATATTCACTACACTTAAAAAGTATCTCTTTTCTAAATCATGGAGCCATACTTTATGTTTTAAGGCTAGGCCCATTTTCTAAGTAAATGTCGTATCTCTTCTGATTAAGTGCAACTTCCACTGAACAAAAGTCATGTCACCCACACTTTGATTTTTTGCATGATAATGTGATGCACACTTGGCGGCATGGCTTTTTGGCGGGTTGTATCGGGTCGTAATGGGTTACCGGGTTTATTCGTTAACGACCCATTAATTTAACGGGTTAACGGGTCCGACCCATTAGCGACCCGAACCCATTAAGGGGTGACCCGAACCCGTTAATATCGTGTGGGTTCGTGTCGTGTTAACGGGTCGTATGACATTTTGACGGCCCTAGTTGTGCTACAACCTAGCTAGGACATTATCGGAATATTTTTTTCTTTTTCTTTTTTTTCTTTTTTTTGTTATAATATGAGTTAAACTCAGGAAATGCCAGGGCTTCACGATTTACAGGCATGCCGGTCTTGGCAAGCAACTTCCGGCCCGACTTGGGCTTAAGCTGGGGTCAGGCTTCTAATTTAGAAGTCGGGCCGGGCGTGGAAATTCCTCGGCCCAGACCAGCCCGTCACATGTACAACCCTGGGTTTTTTTTTTTTTTTTCCATTTAGTGGCATGAGGGAGTTTCTTTTTAACTTTTTTTTTGGTTAAAAGGATGAGGTGATTTTTAAAACTTAGTATCGTTTGATGTGATCCGTTTCTTCTTATTCTCTCTCGAAATAACCCTTTACTTGACATCACTGGTAGAGTAAGTTTTCCAAATGGGAAATAGTTAGTGAGTGAGAACTGAACACACAAGCTGGGGTCCACACTTGATTAAAACCTACTGTAAAAAATCAATATCATCTCGCTTTTTGGGTTCGATTCCCTGCACATGAAAAGTTATTTTCTTTATCGAATAGGTAGGGGGAATGGGCTCTCTAAAACCAAGTAGAAGATGAACTCAACATGAAGAATTGATATGGTACGTGCCTGCGTACCTCAGTTTAGGTTGAGTATGGGCTAACCTCATTGTTCCAGTGCAGCCTTGACCACTTTCCATCTGGGTTGGATTGGTGAGGTACTCCATTGCAAGACCTCAACATTGACAATCATGATAGATTTGGATTTACTTACTTTCCTTCCAAGATAGAAAAACAATAAAATAAAATGTTTTTCTCGGCCAAGAGGATTTCTATTTCATAATACTTATATGTAGTATATATCCTACAGAAGTGATATTAGGTCCACTCCCTGATATGATATAAGATCCAAAGTATTTTGAGTGGGCCCCGTAGATATTCTCAGTGGGCGAACGTGTGATTTATAAGCCATGTGGTTGGGAAAAAAGGTCCAATGAGGAAACCTGTTATTTAATCACCCACCCAAAAGTCAGTGTTTATGTAGTCCAAAATGGTCGATACTTTGATTTTTTGGATTCGAGTCCTTAGGGTAAGTAAGGTGGGGTCCAGAGTAATGTGAACACCATCTGTTATTAAATATATATATAAATATATATTCTTTTATTTTATTTTTTTCGTTCGTGTTGTCACACATTACTTTTCCCTGTTAAGAAAAGATTTTCTTTATTTATTCCCATATTCCTTATTTTCATAAGCACGAACTTTTGGGACGACCCAAGCCATTTTCCAAAATAATAAATTCTTTTATTATTTTTTTTAACTATAAATGAGAATTTAAGAAAATATTAAATTTAAGTGTGTTTCTAGTTTAATGTTAAAGTAAATGGAAAGGCCTGCTTGGAACGGATTTGGATATGGGTGCACATGCAGCTTTACCGCTGCTAGTATCGGCCGTAAAGTTGCATTTGCCAGATTTCCTCCGCTTAGAGAGGAGGAAAGCTGGCATTTGCAGCTATACCGCTGCTTCTATCGGCGGTAAAGACGCATTTTCCAGATTTCCTCCGCTCGGAGAGGAGGAAAGCTGGCATCCGCAGCTATACCGCCGATCCATACAGCGGTAATATGTAATTTTAAAGATTTCCTTCCCTCTAAGAGGAGGAAGACCTGCGAACGAATTCCTTTGCCTTTTTTTTACATCTTGGCTGGGTCACGGGTCCGGGCCTTGGTCCACACAATGACGGATGGGCATGTATAATTAACGTTTAAACGATATACTATCAAATCACACAGTAAATCACTTGTTTGGTCAATCTACTTTACTGGTGAAGTAAAGTGAATGGTTAAATACAAAGAGAGAACAAAAGTAAAGGTTTGAAAAAATCAAAAGGCAAGAGAGTAGCTCTTTGAAATTTTATTTTGAGAAGAGTTTTGTTTTGTAAGGGTGATCGTGGACTGGGCCGGCCCGCGTTGGTTCGGCAATGGGGTTTGGGTTATAATAGATGGGCCGTGCTTAGAATTTTTTTGTTTAGACTCGGTGGTTGAGATTCGAAATCCTTGCCCGGCCCAAATATTTAAATATAATTGTAAGAGAGGGTGTAGTGATGAGGGGACTCAAACCCATGACCTCTCATATAGGGTGATATGACAAGGCTAGTTGTGCTTAGGGATGTCAATCGGGTCGTGTTAACGAATTCGGGTTGCGGGTCAAACGAATTTGGGTTAGAATCACCTCAACCCAAACACGACCCATTTAGAAAACGGGTCAGAAAACAAAACGCAAACCCAATTCATTTATTTAACGGGTCATACGACACGACCCGTTAACCCATTAATTTTGAAAAAAATATTCACTACACTTAAAAAGTATCTCTTTTCTAAATCATGGAGCCATACTTTATGTGTTTTAAGGCTAGGCCCATTTTCTAAGTAAATGTCGTATCTCTTCTGATTAAGTGCAACTTCCACTGAACAAAAGTCATGTCACCCACACTTTGATTTTTTGCATGATAATGTGATCCACACTTGGCGGCATGGCTTTTTGGCGGGTTGTATCGGGTCGTAATGGGTTACCGGGTTTATTCGTTAACGACCCATTAATTTAACGGGTTAACGGGTCCGACCCATTAGCGACCCGAACCCATTAAGGGGTGACCCGAACCCGTTAATATCGTGTGGGTTCGTGTCGTGTTAACGGGTCGTGTGACATTTTGACGGCCCTAGTTGTGCTACAACCTAGGACATTATCGGAATATTTTTTTCTTTTTCTTTTTTTTCTTTTTTTTGTTATAATATGAGTTAAACTCAGGAAATGCCAGGGCTTCACGATTTACAGGCATGCCGGTCTTGGCAAGCAACTTCCGGCCCGACTTGGGCTTAAGCTGGGGTCAGGCTTCTAATTTAGAAGTCGGGCCGGGCGTGGAAATTCCTCGGCCCAGACCAGCCCGTCACATGTACAACCCTGGGTTTTTTTTTTTTTCCATTTAGTGGCATGAGGGAGTTTCTTTTTAACTTTTTTTTTGGTTAAAAGGATGAGGTGATTTTTAAAACTTAGTATCGTTTGATGTGATCCGTTTCTTCTTATTCTCTCTCGAAATAACCCTTTACTTGACATCACTGGTAGAGTAAGTTTTCCAAATGGGAAATAGTTAGTGAGTGAGAACTGAACACACAAGCTGGGGTCCGCACTTGATTAAAACCTACTGTAAAAAATCAATATCATCTCGCTTTTTGGGTTCGATTCCCTGCACATGAAAAGTTATTTTCTTTATCGAATAGGTAGGGGGAATGGGCTCTCTAAAACCAAGTAGAAGATGAACTCAACATGAAGAATTGATATGGTACGTGCCTGCGTACCTCAGTTTAGGTTGAGTATGGGCTAACCTCATTGTTCCAGTGCAGCCTTGACCACTTTCCATCTGGGTTGGATTGGTGAGGTACTCCATTGCAAGACCTCAACATTGACAATCATGATAGATTTGGATTTACTTACTTTCCTTCCAAGATAGAAAAACAATAAAATAAAATGTTTTTCTCGGCCAAGAGGATTTCTATTTCATAATACTTATATGTAGTATATATCCTACAGAAGTGATATTAGGTCCACTCCCTGATATGATATAAGATCCAAAGTATTTTGAGTGGGCCCCGTAGATATTCTCAGTGGGCGAACGTGTGATTTATAAGCCATGTGGTTGGGAAAAAAGGTCCAATGAGGAAACCTGTTATTTAATCACCCACCCAAAAGTCAGTGTTTATGTAGTCCAAAATGGTCGATACTTTGATTTTTTGGATTCGAGTCCTTAGGGTAAGTAAGGTGGGGTCCAGAGTAATGTGAACACCATCTGTTATTAAATATATATATAAATATATATTCTTTTATTTTATTTTTTTCGTTCGTGTTGTCACACATTACTTTTCCCTGTTAAGAAAAGATTTTCTTTATTTATTCCCATATTCCTTATTTTCATAAGCACGAACTTTTGAGACGACCCAAGCCATTTTCCAAAATAATAAATTCTTTTATTATTATTTTTAACTATAAATGAGAATTTAAGAAAATATTAAATTTAAGTGTGTTTCTAGTTTAATGTTAAAGTAAATGGAAAGGCCTGCTTGGAACGGATTTGGATATGGGTGCACATGCAGCTTTACCGCTGCTAGTATCGGCGGTAAAGTTGCATTTGCCAGATTTCCTCCTCTTAGAGAGGAGGAAAGCTGGCATTTGCAGCTATACCGCTGCTTCTATCGGCGGTAAAGACGCATTTTCCAGATTTCCTCCGCTCGGAGAGGTGGAAAGCTGGCATCCGCAGCTATACCGCCGATCCATACAGCGGTAATATGTAATTTTAAAGATTTCCTTCCCTCTAAGAGGAGGAAGACCTGCGAACGAATTCCTTTGCCTTTTTTTTACATCTTGGCTGGGTCACGGGTCCGGGCCTTGGTCCACACAATGACGGATGGGCATGTATAATTAACGTTTAAACGATATACTATCAAATCACACAGTAAATCACTTGTTTGGTCAATCTACTTTACTGGTGAAGTAAAGTGAATGGTTAAATACAAAGAGAGAACAAAAGTAAAGGTTTGAAAAAATCAAAAGGCAAGAGAGTAGATCTTTGAAATTTTATTTTGAGAAGAGTTTTGTTTTGTAAGGGTGATCGTGGACTGGGCCGGCCCGCGTTGGTTCGGCAATGGGGTTTGGGTTATAATAGATGGGCCGTGCTTAGAATTTTTTTGTTTAGACTCGGTGGTTGAGATTCGAAATCCTTGCCCGGCCCAAATATTTAAATATAATTGTAAGAGAGGGTGTAGTGATGAGGGGACTCAAACCCATGACCTCTCATATAGGGTGATATGACAAGGCTAGTTGTGCTTAGGGATGTCAATCGGGTCGTGTTAACGAATTCGGGTTGCGGGTCAAACGAATTTGGGTTAGAATCACCTCAACCCAAACACGACCCATTTAGAAAACGGGTCAGAAAACAAAACGCAAACCCAATTCATTTATTTAACGGGTCATACGACACGACCCGTTAACCCGTTAATTTTGAAAAAAATATTCACTACACTTAAAAAGTATCTCTTTTCTAAATCATGGAGCCATACTTTATGTTTTAAGGCTAGGCCCATTTTCTAAGTAAATGTCGTATCTCTTCTGATTAAGTGCAACTTCCACTGAACAAAAGTCATGTCACCCACACTTTGATTTTTTGCATGATAATGTGATGCACACTTGGCGGCATGGCTTTTTGGCGGGTTGTATCGGGTCGTAATGGGTTACCGGGTTTATTCGTTAACGACCCATTAATTTAACGGGTTAACGGGTCCGACCCATTAGCGACCCGAACCCATTAAGGGGTGACCCGAACCCGTTAATATCGTGTGGGTTCGTGTCGTGTTAACGGGTCGTGTGACATTTTGACGGCCCTAGTTGTGCTACAACCTAGGACATTATCGGAATATTTTTTTCTTTTTCTTTTTTTTCTTTTTTTTGTTATAATATGAGTTAAACTCAGGAAATGCCAGGGCTTCACGATTTACAGGCATGCCGGTCTTGGCAAGCAACTTCCGGCCCGACTTGGGCTTAAGCTGGGGTCAGGCTTCTAATTTAGAAGTCGGGCCGGGCGTGGAAATTCCTCGGCCCAGACCAGCCCGTCACATGTACAACCCTGGGTTTTTTTTTTTTTTCCATTTAGTGGCATGAGGGAGTTTCTTTTTAACTTTTTTTTTGGTTAAAAGGATGAGGTGATTTTTAAAACTTAGTATCGTTTGATGTGATCCGTTTCTTCTTATTCTCTCTCGAAATAACCCTTTACTTGACATCACTGGTAGAGTAAGTTTTCCAAATGGGAAATAGTTAGTGAGTGATAACTGAACACACAAGCTGGGGTCCACACTTGATTAAAACCTACTGTAAAAAATCAATATCATCTCGCTTTTTGGGTTCGATTCCCTGCACATGAAAAGTTATTTTCTTTATCGAATAGGTAGGGGGAATGGGCTCTCTAAAACCAAGTAGAAGATGAACTCAACATGAAGAATTGATATGGTACGTGCCTGCGTACCTCAGTTTAGGTTGAGTATGGGCTAACCTCATTGTTCCAGTGCAGCCTTGACCACTTTCCATCTGGGTTGGATTGGTGAGGTACTCCATTGCAAGACCTCAACATTGACAATCATGATAGATTTGGATTTACTTACTTTCCTTCCAAGATAGAAAAACAATAAAATAAAATGTTTTTCTCGGCCAAGAGGATTTCTATTTCATAATACTTATATGTAGTATATATCCTACAGAAGTGATATTAGGTCCACTCCCTGATATGATATAAGATCCAAAGTATTTTGAGTGGGCCCCGTAGATATTCTCAGTGGGCGAACGTGTGATTTATAAGCCATGTGGTTGGGAAAAAAGGTCCAATGAGGAAACCTGTTATTTAATCACCCACCCAAAAGTCAGTGTTTATGTAGTCCAAAATGGTCGATACTTTGATTTTTTGGATTCGAGTCCTTAGGGTAAGTAAGGTGGGGTCCAGAGTAATGTGAACACCATCTGTTATTAAATATATATATAAATATATATTCTTTTATTTTATTTTTTTCGTTCGTGTTGTCACACATTACTTTTCCCTGTTAAGAAAAGATTTTCTTTATTTATTCCCATATTCCTTATTTTCATAAGCACGAACTTTTGGGACGACCCAAGCCATTTTCCAAAATAATAAATTCTTTTATTATTATTTTTAACTATAAATGAGAATTTAAGAAAATATTAAATTTAAGTGTGTTTCTAGTTTAATGTTAAAGTAAATGGAAAGGCCTGCTTGGAACGGATTTGGATATGGGTGCACATGCAGCTTTACCGCTGCTAGTATCGGCGGTAAAGTTGCATTTGCCAGATTTCCTCCTCTTAGAGAGGAGGAAAGCTGGCATTTGCAGCTATACCGCTGCTTCTATCGGCGGTAAAGACGCATTTTCCAGATTTCCTCCGCTCGGAGAGGTGGAAAGCTGGCATCCGCAGCTATACCGCCGATCCATACAGCGGTAATATGTAATTTTAAAGATTTCCTTCCCTCTAAGAGGAGGAAGACCTGCGAACGAATTCCTTTGCCTTTTTTTTACATCTTGGCTGGGTCACGGGTCCGGGCCTTGGTCCACACAATGACGGATGGGCATGTATAATTAACGTTTAAACGATATACTATCAAATCACACAGTAAATCACTTGTTTGGTCAATCTACTTTACTGGTGAAGTAAAGTGAATGGTTAAATACAAAGAGAGAACAAAAGTAAAGGTTTGAAAAAATCAAAAGGCAAGAGAGTAGATCTTTGAAATTTTATTTTGAGAAGAGTTTTGTTTTGTAAGGGTGATCGTGGACTGGGCCGGCCCGCGTTGGTTCGGCAATGGGGTTTGGGTTATAATAGATGGGCCGTGCTTAGAATTTTTTTGTTTAGACTCGGTGGTTGAGATTCGAAATCCTTGCCCGGCCCAAATATTTAAATATAATTGTAAGAGAGGGTGTAGTGATGAGGGGACTCAAACCCATGACCTCTCATATAGGGTGATATGACAAGGCTAGTTGTGCTTAGGGATGTCAATCGGGTCGTGTTAACGAATTCGGGTTGCGGGTCAAACGAATTTGGGTTAGAATCACCTCAACCCAAACACGACCCATTTAGAAAACGGGTCAGAAAACAAAACGCAAACCCAATTCATTTATTTAACGGGTCATACGACACGACCCGTTAACCCGTTAATTTTGAAAAAAATATTCACTACACTTAAAAAGTATCTCTTTTCTAAATCATGGAGCCATACTTTATGTTTTAAGGCTAGGCCCATTTTCTAAGTAAATGTCGTATCTCTTCTGATTAAGTGCAACTTCCACTGAACAAAAGTCATGTCACCCACACTTTGATTTTTTGCATGATAATGTGATGCACACTTGGCGGCATGGCTTTTTGGCGGGTTGTATCGGGTCGTAATGGGTTACCGGGTTTATTCGTTAACGACCCATTAATTTAACGGGTTAACGGGTCCGACCCATTAGCGACCCGAACCCATTAAGGGGTGACCCGAACCCGTTAATATCGTGTGGGTTCGTGTCGTGTTAACGGGTCGTGTGACATTTTGACGGCCCTAGTTGTGCTACAACCTAGGACATTATCGGAATATTTTTTTCTTTTTCTTTTTTTTCTTTTTTTTGTTATAATATGAGTTAAACTCAGGAAATGCCAGGGCTTCACGATTTACAGGCATGCCGGTCTTGGCAAGCAACTTCCGGCCCGACTTGGGCTTAAGCTGGGGTCAGGCTTCTAATTTAGAAGTCGGGCCGGGCGTGGAAATTCCTCGGCCCAGACCAGCCCGTCACATGTACAACCCTGGGTTTTTTTTTTTTTTTCCATTTAGTGGCATGAGGGAGTTTCTTTTTAACTTTTTTTTTGGTTAAAAGGATGAGGTGATTTTTAAAACTTAGTATCGTTTGATGTGATCCGTTTCTTCTTATTCTCTCTCGAAATAACCCTTTACTTGACATCACTGGTAGAGTAAGTTTTCCAAATGGGAAATAGTTAGTGAGTGATAACTGAACACACAAGCTGGGGTCCACACTTGATTAAAACCTACTGTAAAAAATCAATATCATCTCGCTTTTTGGGTTCGATTCCCTGCACATGAAAAGTTATTTTCTTTATCGAATAGGTAGGGGGAATGGGCTCTCTAAAACCAAGTAGAAGATGAACTCAACATGAAGAATTGATATGGTACGTGCCTGCGTACCTCAGTTTAGGTTGAGTATGGGCTAACCTCATTGTTCCAGTGCAGCCTTGACCACTTTCCATCTGGGTTGGATTGGTGAGGTACTCCATTGCAAGACCTCAACATTGACAATCATGATAGATTTGGATTTACTTACTTTCCTTCCAAGATAGAAAAACAATAAAATAAAATGTTTTTCTCGGCCAAGAGGATTTCTATTTCATAATACTTATATGTAGTATATATCCTACAGAAGTGATATTAGGTCCACTCCCTGATATGATATAAGATCCAAAGTATTTTGAGTGGGCCCCGTAGATATTCTCAGTGGGCGAACGTGTGATTTATAAGCCATGTGGTTGGGAAAAAAGGTCCAATGAGGAAACCTGTTATTTAATCACCCACCCAAAAGTCAGTGTTTATGTAGTCCAAAATGGTCGATACTTTGATTTTTTGGATTCGAGTCCTTAGGGTAAGTAAGGTGGGGTCCAGAGTAATGTGAACACCATCTGTTATTAAATATATATATAAATATATATTCTTTTATTTTATTTTTTTCGTTCGTGTTGTCACACATTACTTTTCCCTGTTAAGAAAAGATTTTCTTTATTTATTCCCATATTCCTTATTTTCATAAGCACGAACTTTTGGGACGACCCAAGCCATTTTCCAAAATAATAAATTCTTTTATTATTATTTTTAACTATAAATGAGAATTTAAGAAAATATTAAATTTAAGTGTGTTTCTAGTTTAATGTTAAAGTAAATGGAAAGGCCTGCTTGGAACGGATTTGGATATGGGTGCACATGCAGCTTTACCGCTGCTAGTATCGGCGGTAAAGTTGCATTTGCCAGATTTCCTCCTCTTAGAGAGGAGGAAAGCTGGCATTTGCAGCTATACCGCTGCTTCTATCGGCGGTAAAGACGCATTTTCCAGATTTCCTCCGCTCGGAGTGGAGGAAAGCTGGCATCCGCAGCTATACCGCCGATCCATACAGCGGTAATATGTAATTTTAAAGATTTCCTTCCCTCTAAGAGGAGGAAGACCTGCGAACGAATTCCTTTGCCTTTTTTTTACATCTTGGCTGGGTCACGGGTCCGGGCCTTGGTCCACACAATGACGGATGGGCATGTATAATTAACGTTTAAACGATATACTATCAAATCACACAGTAAATCACTTGTTTGGTCAATCTACTTTACTGGTGAAGTAAAGTGAATGGTTAAATACAAAGAGAGAACAAAAGTAAAGGTTTGAAAAAATCAAAAGGCATGAGAGTAGCTCTTTGAAATTTTATTTTGAGAAGAGTTTTGTTTTGTAAGGGTGATCGTGGACTGGGCCGGCCCGCGTTGGTTCGGCAATGGGGTTTGGGTTATAATAGATGGGCCGTGCTTAGAATTTTTTTGTTTAGACTCGGTGGTTGAGATTCGAAATCCTTGCCCGGCCCAAATATTTAAATATAATTGTAAGAGAGGGTGTAGTGATGAGGGGACTCAAACCCATGACCTCTCATATAGGGTGATATGACAAGGCTAGTTGTGCTTAGGGATGTCAATCGGGTCGTGTTAACGAATTCGGGTTGCGGGTCAAACGAATTTGGGTTAGAATCACCTCAACACAAACACGACCCATTTAGAAAACGGGTCAGAAAACAAAACGCAAACCCAATTCATTTATTTAACGGGTCATACGACACGACCCGTTAACCCGTTAATTTTGAAAAAAATATTCACTACACTTAAAAAGTATCTCTTTTCTAAATCATGGAGCCATAATTTATGTTTTAAGGCTAGGCCCATTTTCTAAGTAAATGTCGTATCTCTTCTGATTAATTGCAACTTCCACTGAACAAAAGTCATGTCACCCACACTTTGATTTTTTGCATGATAATGTGATGCACACTTGGCGGCATGGCTTTTTGGCGGGTTGTATCGGGTCGTAATGGGTTACCGGGTTTATTCGTTAACGACCCATTAATTTAACGGGTTAACGGGTCCGACCCATTAGCGACCCGAACCCATTAAGGGGTGACCCGAACCCGTTAATATCGTGTGGGTTCGTGTCGTGTTAACGGGTCGTGTGACATTTTGACGGCCCTAGTTGTGCTACAACCTAGGACATTATCGGAATATTTTTTTCTTTTTCTTTTTTTTCTTTTTTTTGTTATAATATGAGTTAAACTCAGGAAATGCCAGGGCTTCACGATTTACAGGCATGCCGGTCTTGGCAAGCAACTTCCGGCCCGACTTGGGCTTAAGCTGGGGTCAGGCTTCTAATTTAGAAGTCGGGCCGGGCGTGGAAATTCCTCGGCCCAGACCAGCCCGTCACATGTACAACCCTGGGTTTTTTTTTTTTTTCCATTTAGTGGCATGAGGGAGTTTCTTTTTAACTTTTTTTTTGGTTAAAAGGATGAGGTGATTTTTAAAACTTAGTATCGTTTGATGTGATCCGTTTCTTCTTATTCTCTCTCGAAATAACCCTTTACTTGACATCACTGGTAGAGTAAGTTTTCCAAATGGGAAATAGTTAGTGAGTGAGAACTGAACACACAAGCTGGGGTCCACACTTGATTAAAACCTACTGTAAAAAATCAATATCATCTCGCTTTTTGGGTTCGATTCCCTGCACATGAAAAGTTATTTTCTTTATCGAATAGGTAGGGGGAATGGGCTCTCTAAAACCAAGTAGAAGATGAACTCAACATGAAGAATTGATATGGTACGTGCCTGCGTACCTCAGTTTAGGTTGAGTATGGGCTAACCTCATTGTTCCAGTGCAGCCTTGACCACTTTCCATCTGGGTTGGATTGGTGAGGTACTCCATTGCAAGACCTCAACATTGACAATCATGATAGATTTGGATTTACTTACTTTCCTTCCAAGATAGAAAAACAATAAAATAAAATGTTTTTCTCGGCCAAGAGGATTTCTATTTCATAATACTTATATGTAGTATATATCCTACAGAAGTGATATTAGGTCCACTCCCTGATATGATATAAGATCCAAAGTATTTTGAGTGGGCCCCGTAGATATTCTCAGTGGGCGAACGTGTGATTTATAAGCCATGTGGTTGGGAAAAAAGGTCCAATGAGGAAACCTGTTATTTAATCACCCACCCAAAAGTCAGTGTTTATGTAGTCCAAAATGGTCGATACTTTGATTTTTTGGATTCGAGTCCTTAGGGTAAGTAAGGTGGGGTCCAGAGTAATGTGAACACCATCTGTTATTAAATATATATATAAATATATATTCTTTTATTTTATTTTTTTCGTTCGTGTTGTCACACATTACTTTTCCCTGTTAAGAAAAGATTTTCTTTATTTATTCCCATATTCCTTATTTTCATAAGCACGAACTTTTGAGACGACCCAAGCCATTTTCCAAAATAATAAATTCTTTTATTATTTTTTTTAACTATAAATGAGAATTTAAGAAAATATTAAATTCAAGTGTGTTTCTAGTTTAATGTTAAAGTAAATGGAAAGGCCTGCTTGGAACGGATTTGGATATGGGTGCACATGCAGCTTTACCGCCGCTAGTATCGGCGGTACTGTTGCATTTGCAAGATTTCCTCCTCTTAGAGAGGAGGAAAACTGGCATTTGCAGCTATACCGCTGCTTCTATCGGCGGTAAAGACGCATTTTCCAGATTTCCTCCGCTCGGAGAGGAGGAAAGCTGGCATCCGCAGCTATACCGCCGATCCATACAGCGGTAATATGTAATTTTAAACATTTCCTTCCCTCTAAGAGGAGGAAGACCTGCGAACGAATTCCTTTGCCTTTTTTTTACATCTTGGCTGGGTCACGGGTCCGGGCCTTGGTCCACACAATGACGGATGGGCATGTATAATTAACGTTTAAACGATATACTATGAAATCACACAGTAAATCACTTGTTTGGTCAATCTACTTTACTGGTGAAGTAAAGTGAATGGTTAAATACAAAGAGAGAACAAAAGTAAAGGTTTGAAAAAATCAAAAGGCAAGAGAGTAGCTCTTTGAAATTTTATTTTGAGAAGAGTTTTGTTTTGTAAGGGTGATCGTGGACTGGGCCGGCCCGCGTTGGTTCGGCAATGGGGTTTGGGTTATAATAGATGGGCCGTGCTTAGAATTTTTTTATTTAGACTCGGTGGTTGAGATTCGAAATCCTTGCCCGGCCCAAATATTTAAATATAATTGTAAGAGAGGGTGTAGTGATGAGGGGACTCAAACCCATGACCTCTCATATAGGGTGATATGACAAGGCTAGTTGTGCTTAGGGATGTCAATCGGGTCGTCTTAACGAATTCGGGTTGCGGGTCAAACGAATTCGGGTTAGAATCACCTCAACCCAAACACGACCCATTTAGAAAACGGGTCAGAAAACAAAACGCAAACCCAATTCATTTATTTAACGGGTCATACGACACGACCCGTTAACCCGTTAATTTTGAAAAAAATATTCACTACACTTAAAAAGTATCTCTTTTCTAAATCACGGAGCCATACTTTATGTTTTAAGGCTAGGCCCATTTTCTAAGTAAATGTCGTATCTCTTCTGATTAAGTGCAACTTCCACTGAACAAAAGTCATGTCACCCACACTTTGATTTTTTGCATGATAATGTGATGCTCACTTGGCGGCATGGCTTTTTGGCGGGTTGTATCGGGTCGTAATGGGTTACCGGGTTTATTCGTTAACGACCCATTAATTTAACGGGTTAACGGGTCCGACCCATTAGCGACCCGAACCCATTAAGGGGTGACCCGAACCCGTTAATATCGTGTGGGTTCGTGTCGTGTTAACGGGTCGTGTGACATTTTGACGGCCCTAGTTGTGCTACAACCTAGGACATTATCGGAATATTTTTTTCTTTTTCTTTTTTTTCTTTTTTTTGTTATAATATGAGTTAAACTCAGGAAATGCCAGGGCTTCACGATTTACAGGCATGCCGGTCTTGGCAAGCAACTTCCGGCCCGACTTGGGCTTAAGCTGGGGTCAGGCTTCTAATTTAGAAGTCGGGCCGGGCGTGGAAATTCCTCGGCCCAGACCAGCCCGTCACATGTACAACCCTGGGTTTTTTTTTTTTTTCCATTTAGTGGCATGAGGGAGTTTCTTTTTAACTTTTTTTTTGGTTAAAAGGATGAGGTGATTTTTAAAACTTGGTATCGTTTGATGTGATCCGTTTCTTCTTATTCTCTCTCGAAATAACCCTTTACTTGACATCACTGGTAGAGTAAGTTTTCCAAATGGGAAATAGTTAGTGAGTGAGAACTGAACACACAAGCTGGGGTCCACACTTGATTAAAACCTACTGTAAAAAATCAATATCATCTCGCTTTTTGGGTTCGATCCCCTGCACATGAAAAGTTATTTTCTTTATCGAATAGGTAGGGGGAATGGGCTCTCTAAAACCAAGTAGAAGATGAACTCAACATGAAGAATTGATATGGTACGTGCCTGCGTACCTCAGTTTAGGTTGAGTATGGGCTAACCTCATTGTTCCAGTGCAGCCTTGACCACTTTCCATCTGGGTTGGATTGGTGAGGTACTCCATTGCAAGACCTCAACATTGACAATCATGATAGATTTGGATTTACTTACTTTCCTTCCAAGATAGAAAAACAATAAAATAAAATGTTTTTCTCGGTCAAGAGGATTTCTATTTCATAATACTTATATGTAGTATATATCCTACAGAAGTGATATTAGGTCCACTCCCTGATATGATATAAGATCCAAAGTATTTTGAGTGGGCCCCGTAGATATTCTCAGTGGGCGAACGTGTGATTTATAAGCCATGTGGTTGGGAAAAAAGGTCCAATGAGGAAACCTGTTATTTAATCACCCACCCAAAAGTCAGTGTTTATGTAGTCCAAAATGGTCGATACTTTGATTTTTTGGATTCGAGTCCTTAGGGTAAGTAAGGTGGGGTCCAGAGTAATGTGAACACCATCTGTTATTAAATATATATATAAATATATATTCTTTTATTTTATTTTTTTCGTTCGTGTTGTCACACATTACTTTTCCCTGTTAAGAAAAGATTTTCTTTATTTAATCCCATATTCCTTATTTTCATAAGCACGAACTTTTGGGACGACCCAAGCCATTTTCCAAAATAATAAATTCTTTTATTATTTTTTTTAACTATAAATGAGAATTTAAGAAAATATTAAATTTAAGTGTGTTTCTAGTTTAATGTTAAAGTAAATGGAAAGGCCTGCTTGGAACGGATTTGGATATGGGTGCACATGCAGCTTTACCGCCGCTAGTATCGGCGGTAAAGTTGCATTTGCCAGATTTCATCCTCTTAGAGAGGAGGAAAGCTGGCATTTGCAGCTATACCGCTGCTTCTATCGGCGGTAAAGACGCATTTTCCAGATTTCCTCCGCTCGGAGAGGAGGAAAGCTGGCATCCGCAGCTATACCGCCGATCCATACAGCGGTAATATGTAATTTTAAAGATTTCCTTCCCTCTAAGAGGAGGAAGACCTGCGAACGAATTCCTTTGCCTTTTTTTTACATCTTGGCTGGGTCACGGGTCCGGGCCTTGGTCCACACAATGACGGATGGGCATGTATAATTAACGTTTAAACGATATACTATCAAATCACACAGTAAATCACTTGTTTGGTCAATCTACTTTACTGGTGAAGTAAAGTGAATGGTTAAATACAAAGAGAGAACAAAAGTAAAGGTTTGAAAAAATCAAAAGGCAAGAGAGTAGCTCTTTGAAATTTTATTTTGAGAAGAGTTTTGTTTTGTAAGGGTGATCGTGGACTGGGCCGGCCCGCGTTGGTTCGGCAATGGGGTTTTGGTTATAATAGATGGGCCGTGCTTAGAATTTTTTTATTTAGACTCGGTGGTTGAGATTCGAAATCCTTGCCCGGCCCAAATATTTAAATATAATTGTAAGAGAGGGTGTAGTGATGAGGGGACTCAAACCCATGACCTCTCATATAGGGTGATATGACAAGGCTAGTTGTGCTTAGGGATGTCAATCGGGTCGTGTTAACGAATTCGGGTTGCGGGTCAAACGAATTTGGGTTAGAATCACCTCAACCCAAACACGACCCATTTAGAAAACGGGTCAGAAAACAAAACGCAAACCCAATTCATTTATTTAACGGGTCATACGACACGACCCGTTAACCCGTTAATTTTGAAAAAAATATTCACTACACTTAAAAAGTATCTCTTTTCTAAATCACGGAGCCATACTTTATGTTTTAAGGCTAGGCCCATTTTCTAAGTAAATGTCGTATCTCTTCTGATTAATTGCAACTTCCACTGAACAAAAGTCATGTCACCCACACTTTGATTTTTTGCTTGATAATGTGATGCACACTTGGCGGCATGGCTTTTTGGCGGGTTGTATCGGGTCGTAATGGGTTACCGGGTTTATTCGTTAACGACCCATTAATTTAACGGGTTAATGGGTCCGACCCATTAGCGACCCGAACCCATTAAGGGGTGACCCGAACCCGTTAATATCGTGTGGGTTCGTGTCGTGTTAACGGGTCGTGTGACATTTTGACGGCCCTAGTTGTGCTACAACCTAGGGCATTATCGGAATATTTTTTTCTTTTTCTTTTTTTTCTTTTTTTTGTTATAATATGAGTTAAACTCAGGAAATGCCAGGGCTTCACGATTTACAGGCATGCCGGTCTTGGCAAGCAACTTCCGGCCCGACTTGGGCTTAAGCTGGGGTCAGGCTTCTAATTTAGAAGTCGGGCCGGGCGTGGAAATTCCTCGGCCCAGACCAGCCCGTCACATGTACAACCCTGGGTTTTTTTTTTTTTCCATTTAGTGGCATGAGGGAGTTTCTTTTTAACTTTTTTTTTGGTTAAAAGGATGAGGTGATTTTTAAAACTTGGTATCGTTTGATGTGATCCGTTTCTTCTTATTCTCTCTCGAAATAACCCTTTACTTGACATCACTGGTAGAGTAAGTTTTCCAAATGGGAAATAGTTAGTGAGTGAGAACTGAACACACAAGCTGGGGTCCACACTTGATTAAAACCTACTGTAAAAAATCAATATCATCTCGCTTTTTGGGTTCGATCCCCTGCACATGAAAAGTTATTTTCTTTATCGAATAGGTAGGGGGAATGGGCTCTCTAAAACCAAGTAGAAGATGAACTCAACATGAAGAATTGATATGGTACGTGCCTGCGTACCTCAGTTTAGGTTGAGTATGGGCTAACCTCATTGTTCCAGTGCAGCCTTGACCACTTTCCATCTGGGTTGGATTGGTGAGGTACTCCATTGCAAGACCTCAACATTGACAATCATGATAGATTTGGATTTACTTACTTTCCTTCCAAGCTAGAAAAACAATAAAATAAAATGTTTTTCTCGGTCAAGAGGATTTCTATTTCATAATACTTATATGTAGTATATATCCTACAGAAGTGATATTAGGTCCACTCCCTGATATGATATAAGATCCAAAGTATTTTGAGTGGGCCCCGTAGATATTCTCAGTGGGCGAACGTGTGATTTATAAGCCATGTGGTTGGGAAAAAAGGTCCAATGAGGAAACCTGTTATTTAATCACCCACCCAAAAGTCAGTGTTTATGTAGTCCAAAATGGTCGATACTTTGATTTTTTGGATTCGAGTCCTTAGGGTAAGTAAGGTGGGGTCCAGAGTAATGTGAACACCATCTGTTATTAAATATATATATAAATATATATTCTTTTATTTTATTTTTTTCGTTCGTGTTGTCACACATTACTTTTCCCTGTTAAGAAAAGATTTTCTTTATTTAATCCCATATTCCTTATTTTCATAAGCACGAACTTTTGGGACGACCCAAGCCATTTTCCAAAATAATAAATTCTTTTATTATTTTTTTTAACTATAAATGAGAATTTAAGAAAATATTAAATTTAAGTGTGTTTCTAGTTTAATGTTAAAGTAAATGGAAAGGCCTGCTTGGAACGGATTTGGATATGGGTGCACATGCAGCTTTACCGCTGCTAGTATCGGCCGTAAAGTTGCATTTGCCAGATTTCCTCCTCTTAGAGAGGAGGAAAACTGGCATTTGCAGCTATACCGCTGCTTCTATCGGCGGTAAAGACGCATTTTCCAGATTTCCTCCGCTCGGAGAGGAGGAAAGCTGGCATCCGCAGCTATACCGCCGATCCATACAGCGGTAATATGTAATTTTAAAGATTTCCTTCCCTCTAAGAGGAGGAAGACCTGCGAACGAATTCCTTTGCCTTTTTTTTACATCTTGGCTGGGTCACGGGTCCGGGCCTTGGTCCACACAATGACGGATGGGCATGTATAATTAACGTTTAAACGATATACTATGAAATCACACAGTAAATCACTTGTTTGGTCAATCTACTTTACTGGTGAAGTAAAGTGAATGGTTAAATACAAAGAGAGAACAAAAGTAAAGGTTTGAAAAAATCAAAAGGCAAGAGAGTAGCTCTTTGAAATTTTATTTTGAGAAGAGTTTTGTTTTGTAAGGGTGATCGTGGACTGGGCCGGCCCGCGTTGGTTCGGCAATGGGGTTTGGGTTATAATAGATGGGCCGTGCTTAGAATTTTTTTATTTAGACTCGGTGGTTGAGATTCGAAATCCTTGCCCGGCCCAAATATTTAAATATAATTGTAAGAGAGGGTGTAGTGATGAGGGGACTCAAACCCATGACCTCTCATATAGGGTGATATGACAAGGCTAGTTGTGCTTAGGGATGTCAATCGGGTCGTGTTAACGAATTCAGGTTGCGGGTCAAACGAATTCGGGTTAGAATCACCTCAACCCAAACACGACCCATTTAGAAAACGGGTCAGAAAACAAAACGCAAACCCAATTCATTTATTTAACGGGTCATACGACACGACCCGTTAACCCGTTAATTTTGAAAAAAATATTCACTACACTTAAAAAGTATCTCTTTTCTAAATCACGGAGCCATACTTTATGTTTTAAGGCTAGGCCCATTTTCTAAGTAAATGTCGTATCTCTTCTGATTAAGTGCAACTTCCACTGAACAAAAGTCATGTCACCCACACTTTGATTTTTTGCATGATAATGTGATGCACACTTGGCGGCATGGCTTTTTGGCGGGTTGTATCGGGTCGTAATGGGTTACCGGGTTTATTCGTTAACGACCCATTAATTTAACGGGTTAACGGGTCCGACCCATTAGCGACCCGAACCCATTAAGGGGTGACCCGAACCCGTTAATATCGTGTGGGTTCGTGTCGTGTTAACGGGTCGTGTGACATTTTGACGGCCCTAGTTGTGCTACAACCTAGGACATTATCGGAATATTTTTTTCTTTTTCTTTTTTTTCTTTTTTTTTGTTATAATATGAGTTAAACTCAGGAAATGCCAGGGCTTCACGATTTACAGGCATGCCGGTCTTGGCAAGCAACTTCCGGCCCGACTTGGGCTTAAGCTGGGGTCAGGCTTCTAATTTAGAAGTCGGGCCGGGCGTGGAAATTCCTCGGCCCAGACCAGCCCGTCACATGTACAACCCTGGGTTTTTTTTTTTTTTTCCATTTAGTGGCATGAGGGAGTTTCTTTTTAACTTTTTTTTTGGTTAAAAGGATGAGGTGATTTTTAAAACTTGGTATCGTTTGATGTGATCCGTTTCTTCTTATTCTCTCTCGAAATAACCCTTTACTTGACATCACTGGTAGAGTAAGTTTTCCAAATGGGAAATAGTTAGTGAGTGAGAACTGAACACACAAGCTGGGGTCCACACTTGATTAAAACCTACTGTAAAAAATCAATATCATCTCGCTTTTTGGGTTCGATCCCCTGCACATGAAAAGTTATTTTCTTTATCGAATAGGTAGGGGGAATGGGCTCTCTAAAACCAAGTAGAAGATGAACTCAACATGAAGAATTGATATGGTACGTGCCTGCGTACCTCAGTTTAGGTTGAGTATGGGCTAACCTCATTGTTCCAGTGCAGCCTTGACCACTTTCCATCTGGGTTGGATTGGTGAGGTACTCCATTGCAAGACCTCAACATTGACAATCATGATAGATTTGGATTTACTTACTTTCCTTCCAAGATAGAAAAACAATAAAATAAAATATTTTTCTCGGTCAAGAGGATTTCTATTTCATAATACTTATATGTAGTATATATCCTACAGAAGTGATATTAGGTCCACTCCCTGATATGATATAAGATCCAAAGTATTTTGAGTGGGCCCCGTAGATATTCTCAGTGGGCGAACGTGTGATTTATAAGCCATGTGGTTGGGAAAAAAGGTCCAATGAGGAAACCTGTTATTTAATCACCCACCCAAAAGTCAGTGTTTATGTAGTCCAAAATGGTCGATACTTTGATTTTTTGGATTCGAGTCCCTAGGGTAAGTAAGGTGGGGTCCAGAGTAATGTGAACACCATCTGTTATTAAATATATATATAAATATATATTCTTTTATTTTATTTTTTTCGTTCGTGTTGTCACACATTACTTTTCCCTGTTAAGAAAAGATTTTCTTTATTTAATCCCATATTCCTTATTTTCATAAGCACGAACTTTTGGGACGACCCAAGCCATTTTCCAAAATAATAAATTCTTTTATTATTTTTTTTAACTATAACTGAGAATTTAAGAAAATATTAAATTTAAGTGTGTTTCTAGTTTAATGTTAAAGTAAATGGAAAGGCCTGCTTGGAACGGATTTGGATATGGGTGCACATGCAGCTTTACCGCCGCTAGTATCGGCGGTAAAGTTGCATTTGCCAGATTTCATCCTCTTAGAGAGGAGGAAAACTGGCATTTGCAGCTATACCGCTGCTTCTATCGGCGGTAAAGACGCATTTTCCAGATTTCCTCCGCTCGGAGAGGAGGAAAGCTGGCATCCGCAGCTATACCGCCGATCCATACAGCGGTAATATGTAATTTTAAAGATTTCCTTCCCTCTAAGAGGAGGAAGACCTGCGAACGAATTCCTTTGCCTTTTTTTTACATCTTGGCTGGGTCACGGGTCCGGGCCTTGGTCCACACAATGACGGATGGGCATGTATAATTAACGTTTAAACGATATACTATCAAATCACACAGTAAATCACTTGTTTGGTCAATCTACTTTACTGGTGAAGTAAAGTGAATGGTTAAATACAAAGAGAGAACAAAAGTAAAGGTTTGAAAAAATCAAAAGGCAAGAGAGTAGCTCTTTGAAATTTTATTTTGAGAAGAGTTTTGTTTTGTAAGGGTGATCGTGGACTGGGCCGGCCCGCGTTGGTTCGGCAATGGGGTTTTGGTTATAATAGATGGGCCGTGCTTAGAATTTTTTTATTTAGACTCGGTGGTTGAGATTCGAAATCCTTGCCCGGCCCAAATATTTAAATATAATTGTAAGAGAGGGTGTAGTGATGAGGGGACTCAAACCCATGACCTCTCATATAGGGTGATATGACAAGGCTAGTTGTGCTTAGGGATGTCAATCGGGTCGTGTTAACGAATTCGGGTTGCGGGTCAAACGAATTTGGGTTAGAATCACCTCAACCCAAACACGACCCATTTAGAAAACGGGTCAGAAAACAAAACGCAAACCCAATTCATTTATTTAACGGGTCATACGACACGACCCGTTAACCCGTTAATTTTGAAAAAAATATTCACTACACTTAAAAAGTATCTCTTTTCTAAATCATGGAGCCATACTTTATGTTTTAAGGCTAGGCCCATTTTCTAAGTAAATGTCGTATCTCTTCTGATTAATTGCAACTTCCACTGAACAAAAGTCATGTCACCCACACTTTGATTTTTTGCATGATAATGTGATGCACACTTGGCGGCATGGCTTTTTGGCGGGTTGTATCGGGTCGTAATGGGTTACCGGGTTTATTCGTTAACGACCCATTAATTTAACGGGTTAACGGGTCCGACCCATTAGCGACCCGAACCCATTAAGGGGTGACCCGAACCCGTTAATATCGTGTGGGTTCGTGTCGTGTTAACGGGTCGTGTGACATTTTGACGGCCCTAGTTGTGCTACAACCTAGGGCATTATCGGAATATTTTTTTCTTTTTCTTTTTTTTCTTTTTTTTGTTATAATATGAGTTAAACTCAGGAAATGCCAGGGCTTCACGATTTACAGGCATGCCGGTCTTGGCAAGCAACTTCCGGCCCGACTTGGGCTTAAGCTGGGGTCAGGCTTCTAATTTAGAAGTCGGGCCGGGCGTGGAAATTCCTCGGCCCAGACCAGCCCGTCACATGTACAACCCTGGGTTTTTTTTTTTTTTCCATTTAGTGGCATGAGGGAGTTTCTTTTTAACTTTTTTTCTGGTTAAAAGGATGAGGTGATTTTTAAGACTTGGTATCGTTTGATGTGATCCGTTTCTTCTTATTCTCTCTCGAAATAACCCTTTACTTGACATCACTGGTAGAGTAAGTTTTCCAAATGGGAAATAGTTAGTGAGTGAGAACTGAACACACAAGCTGGGGTCCACACTTGATTAAAACCTACTGTAAAAAATCAATATCATCTCGCTTTTTGGGTTCGATCCCCTGCACATGAAAAGTTATTTTCTTTATCGAATAGGTAGGGGGAATGGGCTCTCTAAAACCAAGTAGAAGATGAACTCAACATGAAGAATTGATATGGTACGTGCCTGCGTACCTCAGTTTAGGTTGAGTATGGGCTAACCTCATTGTTCCAGTGCAGCCTTGACCACTTTCCATCTGGGTTGGATTGATGAGGTACTCCATTGCAAGACCTCAACATTGACAATCATGATAGATTTGGATTTACTTACTTTCCTTCCAAGCTAGAAAAACAATAAAATAAAATGTTTTTCTCGGTCAAGAGGATTTCTATTTCATAATACTTATATGTAGTATATATCCTACAGAAGTGATATTAGGTCCACTCCCTGATATGATATAAGATCCAAAGTATTTTGAGTGGGCCCCGTAGATATTCTCAGTGGGCGAACGTGTGATTTATAAGCCATGTGGTTGGGAAAAAAGGTCCAATGAGGAAACCTGTTATTTAATCACCCATCCAAAAGTCAGTGTTTATGTAGTCCAAAATGGTCGATACTTTGATTTTTTGGATTCGAGTCCTTAGGGTAAGTAAGGTGGGGTCCAGAGTAATGTGAACACCATCTGTTATTAAATATATATATAAATATATATTCTTTTATTTTATTTTTTTCGTTCGTGTTGTCACACATTACTTTTCCCTGTTAAGAAAAGATTTTCTTTATTTAATCCCATATTCCTTATTTTCATAAGCACGAACTTTTGGGACGACCCAAGCCATTTTCCAAAATAATAAATTCTTTTATTATTTTTTTTAACTATAAATGAGAATTTAAGAAAATATTAAATTTAAGTGTGTTTCTAGTTTAATGTTAAAGTAAATGGAAAGGCCTGCTTGGAACGGATTTGGATATGGGTGCACATGCAGCTTTACCGCTGCTAGTATCGGCGGTAAAGTTGCATTTGCCCGATTTCCTCCTCTTAGAGAGGAGGAAAACTGGCATTTGCAGCTATACCGCTGCTTCTATCGGCGGTAAAGACGCATTTTCCAGATTTCCTCCGCTCGGAGAGGAGGAAAGCTGGCATCCGCAGCTATACCGCCGATCCATACAGCGGTAATATGTAATTTTAAAGATTTCCTTCCCTCTAAGAGGAGGAAGACCTGCGAACGAATTCCTTTGCCTTTTTTTTACATCTTGGCTGGGTCACGGGTCCGGGCCTTGGTCCACACAATGACGGATGGGCATGTATAATTAACGTTTAAACGATATACTATCAAATCACACAGTAAATCACTTGTTTGGTCAATCTACTTTACTGGTGAAGTAAAGTGAATGGTTAAATACAAAGAGAGAACAAAAGTAAAGGTTTGAAAAAATCAAAAGGCAAGAGAGTAGCTCTTTGAAATTTTATTTTGAGAAGAGTTTTGTTTTGTAAGGGTGATCGTGGACTGGGCCGGCCCGCGTTGGTTCGGCAATGGGGTTTGGGTTATAATAGATGGGCCGTGCTTAGAATTTTTTTATTTAGACTCGGTGGTTGAGATTCGAAATCCTTGCCCGGCCCAAATATTTAAATATAATTGTAAGAGAGGGTGTAGTGATGAGGGGACTCAAACCCATGACCTCTCATATAGGGTGATATGACAAGGCTAGTTGTGCTTAGGGATGTCAATCGGGTCGTGTTAACGAATTCGGGTTGCGGGTCAAACGAATTCGGGTTAGAATCACCTCAACCCAAACACGACCCATTTAGAAAACGGGTCAGAAAACAAAACGCAAACCCAATTCATTTATTTAACGGGTCATACGACACGACCCGTTAACCCGTTAATTTTGAAAAAAATATTCACTACACTTAAAAAGTATCTCTTTTCTAAATCACGGAGCCATACTTTATGTTTTAAGGCTAGGCCCATTTTCTAAGTAAATGTCGTATCTCTTCTGATTAATTGCAACTTCCACTGAACAAAAGTCATGTCACCCACACTTTGATTTTTTGCTTGATAATGTGATGCACACTTGGCGGCATGGCTTTTTGGCGGGTTGTATCGGGTCGTAATGGGTTACCGGGTTTATTCGTTAACGACCCATTAATTTAACGGGTTAATGGGTCCGACCCATTAGCGACCCGAACCCATTAAGGGGTGACCCGAACCCGTTAATATCGTGTGGGTTCGTGTCGTGTTAACGGGTCGTGTGACATTTTGACGGCCCTAGTTGTGCTACAACCTAGGGCATTATCGGAATATTTTTTTCTTTTTCTTTTTTTTCTTTTTTTTGTTATAATATGAGTTAAACTCAGGAAATGCCAGGGCTTCACGATTTACAGGCATGCCGGTCTTGGCAAGCAACTTCCGGCCCGACTTGGGCTTAAGCTGGGGTCAGGCTTCTAATTTAGAAGTCGGGCCGGGCGTGGAAATTCCTCGGCCCAGACCAGCCCGTCACATGTACAACCCTGGGTTTTTTTTTTTTTCCATTTAGTGGCATGAGGGAGTTTCTTTTTAACTTTTTTTTTGGTTAAAAGGATGAGGTGATTTTTAAAACTTGGTATCGTTTGATGTGATCCGTTTCTTCTTATTCTCTCTCGAAATAACCCTTTACTTGACATCACTGGTAGAGTAAGTTTTCCAAATGGGAAATAGTTAGTGAGTGAGAACTGAACACACAAGCTGGGGTCCACACTTGATTAAAACCTACTGTAAAAAATCAATATCATCTCGCTTTTTGGGTTCGATCCCCTGCACATGAAAAGTTATTTTCTTTATCGAATAGGTAGGGGGAATGGGCTCTCTAAAACCAAGTAGAAGATGAACTCAACATGAAGAATTGATATGGTACGTGCCTGCGTACCTCAGTTTAGGTTGAGTATGGGCTAACCTCATTGTTCCAGTGCAGCCTTGACCACTTTCCATCTGGGTTGGATTGGTGAGGTACTCCATTGCAAGACCTCAACATTGACAATCATGATAGATTTGGATTTACTTACTTTCCTTCCAAGCTAGAAAAACAATAAAATAAAATGTTTTTCTCGGTCAAGAGGATTTCTATTTCATAATACTTATATGTAGTATATATCCTACAGAAGTGATATTAGGTCCACTCCCTGATATGATATAAGATCCAAAGTATTTTGAGTGGGCCCCGTAGATATTCTCAGTGGGCGAACGTGTGATTTATAAGCCATGTGGTTGGGAAAAAAGGTCCAATGAGGAAACCTGTTATTTAATCACCCACCCAAAAGTCAGTGTTTATGTAGTCCAAAATGGTCGATACTTTGATTTTTTGGATTCGAGTCCTTAGGGTAAGTAAGGTGGGGTCCAGAGTAATGTGAACACCATCTGTTATTAAATATATATATAAATATATATTCTTTTATTTTATTTTTTTCGTTCGTGTTGTCACACATTACTTTTCCCTGTTAAGAAAAGATTTTCTTTATTTAATCCCATATTCCTTATTTTCATAAGCACGAACTTTTGGGACGACCCAAGCCATTTTCCAAAATAATAAATTCTTTTATTATTTTTTTTAACTATAAATGAGAATTTAAGAAAATATTAAATTTAAGTGTGTTTCTAGTTTAATGTTAAAGTAAATGGAAAGGCCTGCTTGGAACGGATTTGGATATGGGTGCACATGCAGCTTTACCGCTGCTAGTATCGGCCGTAAAGTTGCATTTGCCAGATTTCCTCCTCTTAGAGAGGAGGAAAACTGGCATTTGCAGCTATACCGCTGCTTCTATCGGCGGTAAAGACGCATTTTCCAGATTTCCTCCGCTCGGAGAGGAGGAAAGCTGGCATCCGCAGCTATACCGCCGATCCATACAGCGGTAATATGTAATTTTAAAGATTTCCTTCCCTCTAAGAGGAGGAAGACCTGCGAACGAATTCCTTTGCCTTTTTTTTACATCTTGGCTGGGTCACGGGTCCGGGCCTTGGTCCACACAATGACGGATGGGCATGTATAATTAACGTTTAAACGATATACTATGAAATCACACAGTAAATCACTTGTTTGGTCAATCTACTTTACTGGTGAAGTAAAGTGAATGGTTAAATACAAAGAGAGAACAAAAGTAAAGGTTTGAAAAAATCAAAAGGCAAGAGAGTAGCTCTTTGAAATTTTATTTTGAGAAGAGTTTTGTTTTGTAAGGGTGATCGTGGACTGGGCCGGCCCGCGTTGGTTCGGCAATGGGGTTTGGGTTATAATAGATGGGCCGTGCTTAGAATTTTTTTATTTAGACTCGGTGGTTGAGATTCGAAATCCTTGCCCGGCCCAAATATTTAAATATAATTGTAAGAGATGGTGTAGTGATGAGGGGACTCAAACCCATGACCTCTCATATAGGGTGATATGACAAGGCTAGTTGTGCTTAGGGATGTCAATCGGGTCGTGTTAACGAATTCAGGTTGCGGGTCAAACGAATTCGGGTTAGAATCACCTCAACCCAAACACGACCCATTTAGAAAACGGGTCAGAAAACAAAACGCAAACCCAATTCATTTATTTAACGGGTCATACGACACGACCCGTTAACCCGTTAATTTTGAAAAAAATATTCACTACACTTAAAAAGTATCTCTTTTCTAAATCACGGAGCCATACTTTATGTTTTAAGGCTAGGCCCATTTTCTAAGTAAATGTCGTATCTCTTCTGATTAAGTGCAACTTCCACTGAACAAAAGTCATGTCACCCACACTTTGATTTTTTGCATGATAATGTGATGCACACTTGGCGGCATGGCTTTTTGGCGGGTTGTATCGGGTCGTAATGGGTTACCGGGTTTATTCGTTAACGACCCATTAATTTAACGGGTTAACGGGTCCGACCCATTAGCGACCCGAACCCATTAAGGGGTGACCCGAACCCGTTAATATCGTGTGGGTTCGTGTCGTGTTAACGGGTCGTGTGACATTTTGACGGCCCTAGTTGTGCTACAACCTAGGACATTATCGGAATATTTTTTTCTTTTTCTTTTTTTTCTTTTTTTTTGTTATAATATGAGTTAAACTCAGGAAATGCCAGGGCTTCACGATTTACAGGCATGCCGGTCTTGGCAAGCAACTTCCGGCCCGACTTGGGCTTAAGCTGGGGTCAGGCTTCTAATTTAGAAGTCGGGCCGGGCGTGGAAATTCCTCGGCCCAGACCAGCCCGTCACATGTACAACCCTGGGTTTTTTTTTTTTTTCCATTTAGTGGCATGAGGGAGTTTCTTTTTAACTTTTTTTTTGGTTAAAAGGATGAGGTGATTTTTAAAACTTGGTATCGTTTGATGTGATCCGTTTCTTCTTATTCTCTCTCGAAATAACCCTTTACTTGACATCACTGGTAGAGTAAGTTTTCCAAATGGGAAATAGTTAGTGAGTGAGAACTGAACACACAAGCTGGGGTCCACACTTGATTAAAACCTACTGTAAAAAATCAATATCATCTCGCTTTTTGGGTTCGATCCCCTGCACATGAAAAGTTATTTTCTTTATCGAATAGGTAGGGGGAATGGGCTCTCTAAAACCAAGTAGAAGATGAACTCAACATGAAGAATTGATATGGTACGTGCCTGCGTACCTCAGTTTAGGTTGAGTATGGGCTAACCTCATTGTTCCAGTGCAGCCTTGACCACTTTCCATCTGGGTTGGATTGGTGAGGTACTCCATTGCAAGACCTCAACATTGACAATCATGATAGATTTGGATTTACTTACTTTCCTTCCAAGATAGAAAAACAATAAAATAAAATATTTTTCTCGGTCAAGAGGATTTCTATTTCATAATACTTATATGTAGTATATATCCTACAGAAGTGATATTAGGTCCACTCCCTGATATGATATAAGATCCAAAGTATTTTGAGTGGGCCCCGTAGATATTCTCAGTGGGCGAACGTGTGATTTATAAGCCATGTGGTTGGGAAAAAAGGTCCAATGAGGAAACCTGTTATTTAATCACCCACCCAAAAGTCAGTGTTTATGTAGTCCAAAATGGTCGATACTTTGATTTTTTGGATTCGAGTCCCTAGGGTAAGTAAGGTGGGGTCCAGAGTAATGTGAACACCATCTGTTATTAAATATATATATAAATATATATTCTTTTATTTTATTTTTTTCGTTCGTGTTGTCACACATTACTTTTCCCTGTTAAGAAAAGATTTTCTTTATTTAATCCCATATTCCTTATTTTCATAAGCACGAACTTTTGGGACGACCCAAGCCATTTTCCAAAATAATAAATTCTTTTATTATTTTTTTTAACTATAACTGAGAATTTAAGAAAATATTAAATTTAAGTGTGTTTCTAGTTTAATGTTAAAGTAAATGGAAAGGCCTGCTTGGAACGGATTTGGATATGGGTGCACATGCAGCTTTACCGCCGCTAGTATCGGCGGTAAAGTTGCATTTGCCAGATTTCATCCTCTTAGAGAGGAGGAAAACTGGCATTTGCAGCTATACCGCTGCTTCTATCGGCGGTAAAGACGCATTTTCCAGATTTCCTCCGCTCGGAGAGGAGGAAAGCTGGCATCCGCAGCTATACCGCCGATCCATACAGCGGTAATATGTAATTTTAAAGATTTCCTTCCCTCTAAGAGGAGGAAGACCTGCGAACGAATTCCTTTGCCTTTTTTTTACATCTTGGCTGGGTCACGGGTCCGGGCCTTGGTCCACACAATGACGGATGGGCATGTATAATTAACGTTTAAACGATATACTATCAAATCACACAGTAAATCACTTGTTTGGTCAATCTACTTTACTGGTGAAGTAAAGTGAATGGTTAAATACAAAGAGAGAACAAAAGTAAAGGTTTGAAAAAATCAAAAGGCAAGAGAGTAGCTCTTTGAAATTTTATTTTGAGAAGAGTTTTGTTTTGTAAGGGTGATCGTGGACTGGGCCGGCCCGCGTTGGTTCGGCAATGGGGTTTTGGTTATAATAGATGGGCCGTGCTTAGAATTTTTTTATTTAGACTCGGTGGTTGAGATTCGAAATCCTTGCCCGGCCCAAATATTTAAATATAATTGTAAGAGAGGGTGTAGTGATGAGGGGACTCAAACCCATGACCTCTCATATAGGGTGATATGACAAGGCTAGTTGTGCTTAGGGATGTCAATCGGGTCGTGTTAACGAATTCGGGTTGCGGGTCAAACGAATTTGGGTTAGAATCACCTCAACCCAAACACGACCCATTTAGAAAACGGGTCAGAAAACAAAACGCAAACCCAATTCATTTATTTAACGGGTCATACGACACGACCCGTTAACCCGTTAATTTTGAAAAAAATATTCACTACACTTAAAAAGTATCTCTTTTCTAAATCATGGAGCCATACTTTATGTTTTAAGGCTAGGCCCATTTTCTAAGTAAATGTCGTATCTCTTCTGATTAATTGCAACTTCCACTGAACAAAAGTCATGTCACCCACACTTTGATTTTTTGCATGATAATGTGATGCACACTTGGCGGCATGGCTTTTTGGCGGGTTGTATCGGGTCGTAATGGGTTACCGGGTTTATTCGTTAACGACCCATTAATTTAACGGGTTAACGGGTCCGACCCATTAGCGACCCGAACCCATTAAGGGGTGACCCGAACCCGTTAATATCGTGTGGGTTCGTGTCGTGTTAACGGGTCGTGTGACATTTTGACGGCCCTAGTTGTGCTACAACCTAGGGCATTATCGGAATATTTTTTTCTTTTTCTTTTTTTTCTTTTTTTTGTTATAATATGAGTTAAACTCAGGAAATGCCAGGGCTTCACGATTTACAGGCATGCCGGTCTTGGCAAGCAACTTCCGGCCCGACTTGGGCTTAAGCTGGGGTCAGGCTTCTAATTTAGAAGTCGGGCCGGGCGTGGAAATTCCTCGGCCCAGACCAGCCCGTCACATGTACAACCCTGGGTTTTTTTTTTTTTCCATTTAGTGGCATGAGGGAGTTTCTTTTTAACTTTTTTTCTGGTTAAAAGGATGAGGTGATTTTTAAGACTTGGTATCGTTTGATGTGATCCGTTTCTTCTTATTCTCTCTCGAAATAACCCTTTACTTGACATCACTGGTAGAGTAAGTTTTCCAAATGGGAAATAGTTAGTGAGTGAGAACTGAACACACAAGCTGGGGTCCACACTTGATTAAAACCTACTGTAAAAAATCAATATCATCTCGCTTTTTGGGTTCGATCCCCTGCACATGAAAAGTTATTTTCTTTATCGAATAGGTAGGGGGAATGGGCTCTCTAAAACCAAGTAGAAGATGAACTCAACATGAAGAATTGATATGGTACGTGCCTGCGTACCTCAGTTTAGGTTGAGTATGGGCTAACCTCATTGTTCCAGTGCAGCCTTGACCACTTTCCATCTGGGTTGGATTGGTGAGGTACTCCATTGCAAGACCTCAACATTGACAATCATGATAGATTTGGATTTACTTACTTTCCTTCCAAGCTAGAAAAACAATAAAATAAAATGTTTTTCTCGGTCAAGAGGATTTCTATTTCATAATACTTATATGTAGTATATATCCTACAGAAGTGATATTAGGTCCACTCCCTGATATGATATAAGATCCAAAGTATTTTGAGTGGGCCCCGTAGATATTCTCAGTGGGCGAACGTGTGATTTATAAGCCATGTGGTTGGGAAAAAAGGTCCAATGAGGAAACCTGTTATTTAATCACCCATCCAAAAGTCAGTGTTTATGTAGTCCAAAATGGTCGATACTTTGATTTTTTGGATTCGAGTCCTTAGGGTAAGTAAGGTGGGGTCCAGAGTAATGTGAACACCATCTGTTATTAAATATATATATAAATATATATTCTTTTATTTTATTTTTTTCGTTCGTGTTGTCACACATTACTTTTCCCTGTTAAGAAAAGATTTTCTTTATTTAATCCCATATTCCTTATTTTCATAAGCACGAACTTTTGGGACGACCCAAGCCATTTTCCAAAATAATAAATTCTTTTATTATTTTTTTTAACTATAAATGAGAATTTAAGAAAATATTAAATTTAAGTGTGTTTCTAGTTTAATGTTAAAGTAAATGGAAAGGCCTGCTTGGAACGGATTTGGATATGGGTGCACATGCAGCTTTACCGCTGCTAGTATCGGCGGTAAAGTTGCATTTGCCCGATTTCCTCCTCTTAGAGAGGAGGAAAACTGGCATTTGCAGCTATACCGCTGCTTCTATCGGCGGTAAAGACGCATTTTCCAGATTTCCTCCGCTCGGAGAGGAGGAAAGCTGGCATCCGCAGCTATACCGCCGATCCATACAGCGGTAATATGTAATTTTAAAGATTTCCTTCCCTCTAAGAGGAGGAAGACCTGCGAACGAATTCCTTTGCCTTTTTTTTACATCTTGGCTGGGTCACGGGTCCGGGCCTTGGTCCACACAATGACGGATGGGCATGTATAATTAACGTTTAAACGATATACTATCAAATCACACAGTAAATCACTTGTTTGGTCAATCTACTTTACTGGTGAAGTAAAGTGAATGGTTAAATACAAAGAGAGAACAAAAGTAAAGGTTTGAAAAAATCAAAAGGCAAGAGAGTAGCTCTTTGAAATTTTATTTTGAGAAGAGTTTTGTTTTGTAAGGGTGATCGTGGACTGGGCCGGCCCGCGTTGGTTCGGCAATGGGGTTTGGGTTATAATAGATGGGCCGTGCTTAGAATTTTTTTATTTAGACTCGGTGGTTGAGATTCGAAATCCTTGCCCGGCCCAAATATTTAAATATAATTGTAAGAGAGGGTGTAGTGATGAGGGGACTCAAACCCATGACCTCTCATATAGGGTGATATGACAAGGCTAGTTGTGCTTAGGGATGTTAATCGGGTCGTGTTAACGAATTCGGGTTGCGGGTCAAACGAATTCGGGTTAGAATCACCTCAACCCAAACACGACCCATTTAGAAAACGGGTCAGAAAACAAAACGCAAACCCAATTCATTTATTTAACGGGTCATACGACACGACCCGTTAACCCGTTAATTTTGAAAAAAATATTCACTACACTTAAAAAGTATCTCTTTTCTAAATCACGGAGCCATACTTTATGTTTTAAGGCTAGGCCCATTTTCTAAGTAAATGTCGTATCTCTTCTGATTAAGTGCAACTTCCACTGAACAAAAGTCATGTCACCCACACTTTGATTTTTTGCATGATAATGTGATGCACACTTGGCGGCATGGCTTTTTGGCGGGTTGTATCGGGTCGTAATGGGTTACCGGGTTTATTCGTTAACGACCCATTAATTTAACGGGTTAACGGGTCCGACCCATTAGCGACCCGAACCCATTAAGGGGTGACCCGAACCCGTTAATATCGTGTGGGTTCGTGTCGTGTTAACGGGTCGTGTGACATTTTGACGGCCCTAGTTGTGCTACAACCTAGGACATTATCGGAATATTTTTTTCTTTTTCTTTTTTTTCTTTTTTTTGTTATAATATGAGTTAAACTCAGGAAATGCCAGGGCTTCACGATTTACAGGCATGCCGGTCTTGGCAAGCAACTTCCGGCCCGACTTGGGCTTAAGCTGGGGTCAGGCTTCTAATTTAGAAGTCGGGCCGGGCGTGGAAATTCCTCGGCCCAGACCAGCCCGTCACATGTACAACCCTGGGTTTTTTTTTTTTTTCCATTTAGTGGCATGAGGGAGTTTCTTTTTAACTTTTTTTTTGGTTAAAAGGATGAGGTGATTTTTAAAACTTGGTATCGTTTGATGTGATCCGTTTCTTCTTATTCTCTCTCGAAATAACCCTTTACTTGACATCACTGGTAGAGTAAGTTTTCCAAATGGGAAATAGTTAGTGAGTGAGAACTGAACACACAAGCTGGGGTCCACACTTGATTAAAACCTACTGTAAAAAATCAATATCATCTCGCTTTTTGGGTTCGATCCCCTGCACATGAAAAGTTATTTTCTTTATCGAATAGGTAGGGGGAATGGGCTCTCTAAAACCAAGTAGAAGATGAACTCAACATGAAGAATTGATATGGTACGTGCCTGCGTACCTCAGTTTAGGTTGAGTATGGGCTAACCTCATTGTTCCAGTGCAGCCTTGACCACTTTCCATCTGGGTTGGATTGGTGAGGTACTCCATTGCAAGACCTCAACATTGACAATCATGATAGATTTGGATTTACTTACTTTCCTTCCAAGATAGAAAAACAATAAAATAAAATGTTTTTCTCGGTCAAGAGGATTTCTATTTCATAATACTTATATGTAGTATATATCCTACAGAAGTGATATTAGGTCCACTCCCTGATATGATATAAGATCCAAAGTATTTTGAGTGGGCCCCGTAGATATTCTCAGTGGGCGAACGTGTGATTTATAAGCCATGTGGTTGGGAAAAAAGGTCCAATGAGGAAACCTGTTATTTAATCACCCACCCAAAAGTCAGTGTTTATGTAGTCCAAAATGGTCGATACTTTGATTTTTTGGATTCGAGTCCTTAGGGTAAGTAAGGTGGGGTCCAGAGTAATGTGAACACCATCTGTTATTAAATATATATATAAATATATATTCTTTTATTTTATTTTTTTCGTTCGTGTTGTCACACATTACTTTTCCCTGTTAAGAAAAGATTTTCTTTATTTAATCCCATATTCCTTATTTTCATAAGCACGAACTTTTGGGACGACCCAAGCCATTTTCCAAAATAATAAATTCTTTTATTATTTTTTTTAACTATAACTGAGAATTTAAGAAAATATTAAATTTAAGTGTGTTTCTAGTTTAATGTTAAAGTAAATGGAAAGGCCTGCTTGGAACGGATTTGGATATGGGTGCACATGCAGCTTTACCGCCGCTAGTATCGGCGGTAAAGTTGCATTTGCCAGATTTCATCCTCTTAGAGAGGAGGAAAACTGGCATTTGCAGCTATACTGCTGCTTCTATCGGCGGTAAAGACGCATTTTCCAGATTTCCTCCGCTCGGAGAGGAGGAAAGCTGGCATCCGCAGCTATACCGCCGATCCATACAGCGGTAATATGTAATTTTAAAGATTTCCTTCCCTCTAAGAGGAGGAAGACCTGCGAACGAATTCCTTTGCCTTTTTTTTACATCTTGGCTGGGTCACGGGTCCGGGCCTTGGTCCACACAATGACGGATGGGCATGTATAATTAACGTTTAAACGATATACTATCAAATCACACAGTAAATCACTTGTTTGGTCAATCTACTTTACTGGTGAAGTAAAGTGAATGGTTAAATACAAAGAGAGAACAAAAGTAAAGGTTTGAAAAAATCAAAAGGCAAGAGAGTAGCTCTTTGAAATTTTATTTTGAGAAGAGTTTTGTTTTGTAAGGGTGATCGTGGACTGGGCCGGCCCGCGTTGGTTCGGCAATGGGGTTTTGGTTATAATAGATGGGCCGTGCTTAGAATTTTTTTATTTAGACTCGGTGGTTGAGATTCGAAATCCTTGCCCGGCCCAAATATTTAAATATAATTGTAAGAGAGGGTGTAGTGATGAGGGGACTCAAACCCATGACCTCTCATATAGGGTGATATGACAAGGCTAGTTGTGCTTAGGGATGTCAATCGGGTCGTGTTAACGAATTCGGGTTGCGGGTCAAACGAATTTGGGTTAGAATCACCTCAACCCAAACACGACCCATTTAGAAAACGGGTCAGAAAACAAAACGCAAACCCAATTCATTTATTTAACGGGTCATACGACACGACCCGTTAACCCGTTAATTTTGAAAAAAATATTCACTACACTTAAAAAGTATCTCTTTTCTAAATCATGGAGCCATACTTTATGTTTTAAGGCTAGGCCCATTTTCTAAGTAAATGTCGTATCTCTTCTGATTAATTGCAACTTCCACTGAACAAAAGTCATGTCACCCACACTTTGATTTTTTGCATGATAATGTGATGCACACTTGGCGGCATGGCTTTTTGGCGGGTTGTATCGGGTCGTAATGGGTTACCGGGTTTATTCGTTAACGACCCATTAATTTAACGGGTTAACGGGTCCGACCCATTAGCGACCCGAACCCATTAAGGGGTGACCCGAACCCGTTAATATCGTGTGGGTTCGTGTCGTGTTAACGGGTCGTGTGACATTTTGACGGCCCTAGTTGTGCTACAACCTAGGGCATTATCGGAATATTTTTTTCTTTTTCTTTTTTTTCTTTTTTTTGTTATAATATGAGTTAAACTCAGGAAATGCCAGGGCTTCACGATTTACAGGCATGCCGGTCTTGGCAAGCAACTTCCGGCCCGACTTGGGCTTAAGCTGGGGTCAGGCTTCTAATTTAGAAGTCGGGCCGGGCGTGGAAATTCCTCGGCCCAGACCAGCCCGTCACATGTACAACCCTGGGTTTTTTTTTTTTCCATTTAGTGGCATGAGGGAGTTTCTTTTTAACTTTTTTTTTTGTTAAAAGGATGAGGTGATTTTTAAAACTTGGTATCGTTTGATGTGATCCGTTTCTTCTTATTCTCTCTCGAAATAACCCTTTACTTGACATCACTGGTAGAGTAAGTTTTCCAAATGGGAAATAGTTAGTGAGTGAGAACTGAACACACAAGCTGGGGTCCACACTTGATTAAAACCTACTGTAAAAAATCAATATCATCTCGCTTTTTGGGTTCGATCCCCTGCACATGAAAAGTTATTTTCTTTATCGAATAGGTAGGGGGAATGGGCTCTCTAAAACCAAGTAGAAGATGAACTCAACATGAAGAATTGATATGGTACGTGCCTGCGTACCTCAGTTTAGGTTGAGTATGGGCTAACCTCATTGTTCCAGTGCAGCCTTGACCACTTTCCATCTGGGTTGGATTGGTGAGGTACTCCATTGCAAGACCTCAACATTGACAATCATGATAGATTTGGATTTACTTACTTTCCTTCCAAGCTAGAAAAACAATAAAATAAAATGTTTTTCTCGGTCAAGAGGATTTCTATTTCATAATACTTATATGTAGTATATATCCTACAGAAGTGATATTAGGTCCACTCCCTGATATGATATAAGATCCAAAGTATTTTGAGTGGGCCCCGTAGATATTCTCAGTGGGCGAACGTGTGATTTATAAGCCATGTGGTTGGGAAAAAAGGTCCAATGAGGAAACCTGTTATTTAATCACCCACCCAAAAGTCAGTGTTTATGTAGTCCAAAATGGTCGATACTTTGATTTTTTGGATTCGAGTCCTTAGGGTAAGTAAGGTGGGGTCCAGAGTAATGTGAACACCATCTGTTATTAAATATATATATAAATATATATTCTTTTATTTTATTTTTTTCGTTCGTGTTGTCACACATTACTTTTCCCTGTTAAGAAAAGATTTTCTTTATTTAATCCCATATTCCTTATTTTCATAAGCACGAACTTTTGGGACGACCCAAGCCATTTTCCAAAATAATAAATTCTTTTATTATTTTTTTTAACTATAAATGAGAATTTAAGAAAATATTAAATTTAAGTGTGTTTCTAGTTTAATGTTAAAGTAAATGGAAAGGCCTGCTTGGAACGGATTTGGATATGGGTGCACATGCAGCTTTACCGCTGCTAGTATCGGCGGTAAAGTTGCATTTGCCCGATTTCCTCCTCTTAGAGAGGAGGAAAACTGGCATTTGCAGCTATACCGCTGCTTCTATCGGCGGTAAAGACGCATTTTCCAGATTCCCTCCGCTCGGAGAGGAGGAAAGCTGGCATCCGCAGCTATACCGCCGATCCATACAGCGGTAATATGTAATTTTAAAGATTTCCTTCCCTCTAAGAGGAGGAAGACCTGCGAACGAATTCCTTTGCCTTTTTTTTACATCTTGGCTGGGTCACGGGTCCGGGCCTTGGTCCACACAATGACGGATGGGCATGTATAATTAACGTTTAAACGATATACTATCAAATCACACAGTAAATCACTTGTTTGGTCAATCTACTTTACTGGTGAAGTAAAGTGAATGGTTAAATACAAAGAGAGAACAAAAGTAAAGGTTTGAAAAAATCAAAAGGCAAGAGGGTAGCTCTTTGAAATTTTATTTTGAGAAGAGTTTTGTTTTGTAAGGGTGATCGTGGACTGGGCCGGCCCGCGTTGGTTCGGCAATGGGGTTTGGGTTATAATAGATGGGCCGTGCTTAGAATTTTTTTATTTAGACTCGGTGGTTGAGATTCGAAATCCTTGCCCGGCCCAAATATTTAAATATAATTGTAAGAGAGGGTGTAGTGATGAGGGGACTCAAACCCATGACCTCTCATATAGGGTGATATGACAAGGCTAGTTGTGCTTAGGGATGTCAATCGGGTCGTGTTAACGAATTCGGGTTGCGGGTCAAACGAATTTGGGTTAGAATCACCTCAACCCAAACACGACCCATTTAGAAAACGGGTCAGAAAACAAAACGCAAACCCAATTCATTTATTTAACGGGTCATACGACACGACCCGTTAACCCGTTAATTTTGAAAAAAATATTCACTACACTTAAAAAGTATCTCTTTTCTAAATCATGGAGCCATACTTTATGTTTTAAGGCTAGGCCCATTTTCTAAGTAAATGTCGTATCTCTTCTGATTAAGTGCAACTTCCACTGAACAAAAGTCATGTCACCCACACTTTGATTTTTTGCATGATAATGTGATGCACACTTGGCGGCATGGCTTTTTGGCGGGTTGTATCGGGTCGTAATGGGTTACCGGGTTTATTCGTTAACGACCCATTAATTTAACGGGTTAACGGGTCCGACCCATTAGCGACCCGAACCCATTAAGGGGTGACCCGAACCCGTTAATATCGTGTGGGTTCGTGTCGTGTTAACGGGTCGTGTGACATTTTGACGGCCCTAGTTGTGCTACAACCTAGGACATTATCGGAATATTTTTTTCTTTTTCTTTTTTTTCTTTTTTTTGTTATAATATGAGTTAAACTCAGGAAATGCCAGGGCTTCACGATTTACAGGCATGCCGGTCTTGGCAAGCAACTTCCGGCCCGACTTGGGCTTAAGCTGGGGTCAGGCTTCTAATTTAGAAGTCGGGCCGGGCGTGGAAATTCCTCGGCCTAGACCAGCCCGTCACATGTACAACCCTGGGTTTTTTTTTTTTTCCATTTAGTGGCATGAGGGAGTTTCTTTTTAACTTTTTTTTTGGTTAAAAGGATGAGGTGATTTTTAAAACTTGGTATCGTTTGATGTGATCCGTTTCTTCTTATTCTCTCTCGAAATAACCCTTTACTTGACATCACTGGTAGAGTAAGTTTTCCAAATGGGAAATAGTTAGTGCACACAAGCTGGGGTCCACACTTGATTAAAACCTACTGTAAAAAATCAATATCATCTCGCTTTTTGGGTTCGATTCCCTGCACATGAAAAGTTATTTTCTTTATCGAATAGGTAGGGGGAATGGGCTCTCTAAAACCAAGTAGAAGATGAACTCAACATGAAGAATTGATATGGTACGTGCCTGCGTAGCTCAGTTTAGGTTGAGTACGGGCTAAGCTCATTGTTCCAGTGCTGCCTTGACAACTTTCCATCTGGGTTGGATTGGTGAGGTACTCCATTGCAAGACCTCAACATTGACAATCATGATAGATTTGGATTTATTTACTTGCCTTCCAAGATAGAAAAACAATAAAATAAAATGTTTTTCTCGGTCAAGAGGATTTCTATTTCATAATACTTATATATAGTATATATCCTACAGAAGTGATATTAGGTCCACTCCCTGATATGATATAAGATCCAAAGTATTTTGAGTGGGCCCCGTAGATATTCTCAGTGGGCGAACGTGTGATTTATAAGCCACGTGGTTGGAAAAAAAGGTCCAATGAGGAAACCTGTTATTTAATCACCCACCCAAAAGTCAGTGTTTATGTAGTCCAAAATGGTCGATACTTTGATTTTTTGGATTCGAGTCCTTAGGGTAAGTAAGGTGGGGTCCAGAGTAATGTGGACACCATCTGTTATTAAATATATATATATATATATATTCCTTTATTTTGTTTTTTTTCGTTCAAGTTGTTACACATTACTTTTCCCAATTAAGAAAAGATTTTCTTTATTTTTTCCCACATTCCTTCTTTTCAAAAGGACGAACTTTTAGGACGACCCAAGCCATTTTACAAAATAATAAATTCTTTTATTAATTTTTTTAACTATAAATGAAAATTTAAGAAAATATTAAATTTAAGTGTTTTTCTAGTTTAATGTTAAAGTAAATGAAAAGGCCTGCTTGTAATGGATTTGGATTTGGGTGCACATGCAGCTTTACCGTCTCTTTTATCGGCGGTAAAGTTGCATTTTCCAGGTTTCCTCCTTTCAGAGAGGAGGAAAACTGGCATGTGCAGTTATACTGCTGCTTCTATCGGCGGTAAAAAGGCATTTTCCCGATTTTCTCCGCTCGGAGAGGTGGATAGGTGGAATTTGCAGTTATACCGCCGATCCATACAGCGGTAATAAGTAATTTTCAAGATTTCCTTCCCTCTAAGCGGAGGAAAACCTGCGAACGGATTCTTTTGCCTTTTTTTACATATTGGTTGGGTCACGGGTCCGCGCTTTGGTCCACACAATGATGGATGGGCATGTATAATTAACGTTTAAACGATATACTATCAAATCACACAGTAAATCACTTGTTTGGTCAATCTACTTTACTGATGAAGTAAAGTGAAAGGTTAAATACAAAGAGAGAACAAAAGTAATGGTTTGAAAAAATCAAAAGGCAAGAGAGTAGCTCTATGAAATTTTATTTTGAGAAGAGTTTTGTTTTGTAAGGGTGATCGTGGACTGGGCCGGCCCGCGTTGGTTCGGCAATGGCGTTTTGGTTATACTAGGTGGGTCGTGCTTAGAAATTTTTTATTTAGACGCGGTGGTTGAGATTCGAAATCCTTGCCCGGCCCAAATATTTAAATATAATTGTAAGAGAGGGAGTAGCGATGGGGGGACTCAAACCCATGACCTCTCATATAGGGTGATATGACAAGGCTAGTTGTGCTACAACCTAGGACATTATCAGAACATTTTTTGCTTTTTTTTTTTTGTTATAATATAAGTTAAACTCGGGATATGCTAGGGCTTCATGATTTACAGGTGTGCAGGACATGGGCAAGCAACTTCCGGCCCGACCTGGGCTTAAGCCGAGGTCACGCTTCTAATTTAGAAGTCGGGCCTGGCGTGGAAATTCCTCGGCCCTGACCAGCCCATCACATGTACAACCCTAGGTTTTTTTTTTTTTCCATTTAGTGGCATGAGAGAGTTTCTTTTTAACTTTTTTTTTTTTTTTTTGTTAAAAGGATGAGGTGATTTTTAAAATTTAGTATCGTTTGATGTGATCCGTTTCTTCTTATTGTCTCTCGAATTAACCCTTTACTTGACATCACTGGTAAAGTAAGTTTTCCAAATCGGAAATAGTTAGTGAGTGAGAACTGAACACACAAGCTAGGGTCCACACTTGATTAAAACCTACTGTAAAAAATCAATATCATCTTGCTTTTTGGGTTCTATTCCCTACACTTGAAAAGTTATTTTCTTTATCGAATAGGTAGGGGGAATGGGCTCTCTAAAACCAAGTAGAAGATGAACTCAACATGAAGAATTGATACGGTACGTGCCTGCGTACCTTAGTTTAGGTTGAGTATGAGCTAACCTCATTGATCCAGTGCAGCCTTGACCACTTTCCATCTGGGTTGGATTGGTGAGGTACTTCATTGCAAGACCTCTACATTGACAATCATGATAGATTTGGATTTACTTACTTGCCTTCCAAGATAGAAAAACAATAAAATAAAATGTTTTTCTTGCTCAAGATGATTTCTATTTCATAATATATATACATAGTATATATCCTACAGAAGTGATATTAGGTCCACTCCCTGATATGATATAAGATTCAAAGTATTCTGAGTGGGCCCCATAGATATTCTCAGTGGGCGATCGTATGACTTATAAGCCATGTGGTTGGAAAAAAAGGTCAAATGAGGCAACCTATTATTTAATTTCCCACCCAAAAGTCAGTGTTTATGGAGTCCAAAATGGTCTATACTTTGACTTTTTTGGATTCGAGTCCTTAGGGTAAGTAAGGTGAGGTCCAGAGTAATGTGGACACCATCTGTTATTAAATATTTATATATATATATATGTATTCTTTTATTTTATTTTTTCGTTCATGTTGTTACACATTACTTTTCCCTATTAAGAAAAGATTTTCTTTATTTATTCCCATATTCCTTCTTTTCATAAGCACGAACTTTTGGGACGACCCAAGCCATTTTCAAAAATAATAAATTCTTTTATTAATTTTTTTAACTATAAATGAAAATTTAAGAAAATATTAAATTTAAGAAAATATTAAATTTAAGTGTGTTTCTAGTTTCATGTTAAAGTAAGTGGAAAGGCCTGCTTGGAACGGATTTCGATTTGGGTGCACATGCAGCTTTACCGCTGCTAGTATCGGCGGTAATGTGGCATTTGCCAGATTTCCTCCTCTTAGAGAGGAGGAAACTGATATCTGCAGCTATACCGCTGCTTCTATCGGCGGTAAAGACGCATTTTCCAGATTTCCTCCGCTCGGAGAGGAGGAAAACTGGCATCCGCAGTTATACCGCCGATCCATACAGCGGTAATATGTAATTTTAAAGATTTCCTTCCCTCTAAGCGGAGGAAAACGTGCAAACGAATTCTTTTGCCTTTTTTTACATCTTGGTTGGGTCACGGGTCCGGGCTTTGGTCCACACAATGACGGATGGGCATGTATAATTAACGTTTAAACGATATACTATCAAATCACACAGTAAATCACTTGTTTGGTCAATTTACTTTACTGGTGAAGTAAACTGAATGGTTAAATGCAAAGAGAGAACAAAAGTAAAGGTTTGAAAAAATCAATAGGCAAGAGAGTGGCTCTTTTAAAAAAAATTTTAAAAAAGTTTTTTCTTTTGTAAGGGTGATCGTGGACTAAGCCGGCCCACGTTGGTTCGGTAATGGGGCTTCGGTTATTATAGATGGGTCATGCATAGATTTTTTTTATTTGAACTCGGTGGTTGAGATTCGAAATCCTTGCCCAGCCCAAATATACATATATAATTGTAAGAGAGGGAGTGGGAATGGAGGAACTCCAACCCATGACCTCTCATATAGGGTGTTATGACAATGCTAGTTGAGCTACAACCTAGGACATTATTTGAACTTTTTTTTTCTTTTTTTTGTTTTAATATAAGTTAAGCTCGGGATATGGTAGGGCTTCATGATTCACAGGCGTGCCGGTCTTGGGCAAGCAACTTCTTGCCCGACCTGGGCTTAAGCCGGGGTCAAGCTTCTAATTTAGAAGTCAGGTCAGGCGTGGAAATTCCTCGAGCTAGCCCAGCCCGTCACATGTACAACCCTAGTTTTTTTTTTTTTTTTTTCATTTAGTGGCCTGAGAGAGTTTCTTTTTAGCTTTTTTTTTTTTTTGTTAAAAAGATGTGATTTTTGAAATTTAGTATCGTTTGATGTGATCCGTTTCTTTTATTGTCTCTCGAATTAACCCTTTACTTGACATCGCTAGTAAAGTAAGTTTACCAAATAGGAAATAGTTAGTGAGTGAGAAGTGAACACATAGGGTGGGGTCCACACTTGATTAAATCCAACTGTAAAAAGTCAATATCATCTCGACTTTTGGGTTCGATTCCTTGCACATGAAAAGTGATTTTCATTATCGAATAGGTTGGGGGAATGGGCTCTCTAAAACCAAGTAGAAGTTGAACTCAACATGAAGAATTGATACGGTACGTGCCTGCGAACCTCAATTTAGGTTGAGTATGGGCTAACCTCATTGATCAAGTCCGGCCTTGACCACTTTCCATCTGGGTTGGATTGGTGAGGTACTTCATTGCAAGACCTCTACATTGACAATCATCAGGATAGATTTGGATTTACTTACTTACCTTCCAAGATAGAAAAACAATAAAATAAAATGTTTTTCTTGGTAGAGAGGATATCTATTTCATAATATATATAGTATATATCCTACAGAAGTGATATTAGGTCCACTCCCTAATATGACATAAGATCCAAAGTATTCTAAGTGGGCCCAATAGTTATTCTCAGTGGGCGATCGTATGACTTATAAGCCATGTGGATGGAAAAAAAGGTCCAATGGGGCAACCTGTTTTTTAATCTCTCACCCAAAAGTCAGTGTCTATGGAGTCCAAAATGGTCTATACTTTGATTTTTTTGTATTCGAGTCCTTTGGGTAAGTAAGGTGGGGTCCAAGTAACGTGGACACCATCTGTTATTAAATATATATATTATTTTATTTTATTTTTTCGTTCATGTAGTTACACATTACTTTTCCCTACTAAGAAAAGATTTTCTTTATTTATTTTTGTATTGCATTTTTTCATAAGCACGAACTTTTGGGACCACCCAAGCCATTTGCCAAAATAATAAATTCTTTTATTACTTCTATTAACTAATAATGAAAATTTAATAAAATTTTAAATTTAAGAAAATATTAAATTTAAGTGTGTTTCTAGTTTAATGTTAAAGGAAATGGAAAGGCCTGCTGGGAATGGATTTGGATTTGGGTACACACGCAGCTTTACCACTGCTTGAATCTGCGGTAAAGTAGCTTTTGCCAGATTTCCTCCTCTCAGAGAGGAGGAAAACTAGCATTTGCAGCTATACCGTGGCTTGTATCTGTGGAAAAGTAACATTTGCCAGATTTCGACGGCTCGGAGAGGAGGAAAACTGGCATTTGCAGCTATACCGCCGATCCATACAACAGAAATATGTAATTTGCAAGATTTCCTTCCCTTTAAGCGGAGGAAAACCTGCAAATGGATTCTTTTGCCTTTTTTTATATCTTGGTTGGGTCACGGGTCCGTGCTTCAGTCCACACAATGACGGATGGGCATGTATAATTAACCTTTAAACGCAATACTACCAAATCACACAGTAAATCACTTGTTTGGTCAATCTACTTTACTGGTGAAGTAAAGTGAATGGTTAAATGCAAAGAGAGAACAAAAGTAACGGTTTGAAAAAATCAAAAGGCAAGAGAGTAGCTCTTTGAAATTTTATTTTGAGAAGTGTTTTTTTTTTTTTTTTGTAAGGGTGATCGTGGACTGGGCCGGCCCGCGTTGGTTTGGCAATGGGGTTTAGGAACTTGGATTGCTAACCAGGATCTTCCAATCTTTTTGAACTCTTCATGGCTGGAAAAAAAGCTCTTAGCATGGCCCACTTTCTCTCTTGAAAAGATCCCTTCAAATCTGAAATTAATTTCAAACATGGAATAGAAGTAGGCCCCACTTGAAAATATGCAACCTTTGAACTCCACACCATGCATGGACGTCCTCTCCTTGGCTTGATTTTCTTTTGCAAAATTTTTTTTCTTCTTTGTTTGGCTTGAATTGAATCTTAGCCATCCATCATGACATGTAAGCAATATTTGTTGGAGAGTAGATAGGACACCTCATCATCTCATGGCCTGCAAATTTGGAACTTATCTTCAAGAGATTAAATATGATTTTTTTTCTTGCATATGAGAGCGGACCCTACCATGGCCGCCCCTACCTTAGAATCCATGCCAAAGGAAGGTGGGTCCATGGTGCATTTGATTCATCAATTCTCTTCCGTGGGCCCCGATTTTTTAAATTCCCTACAAAAATAAAAGCAAAGATCAAAGAATAATCTAATCATATAGGTAAGAAGTTATGCAAGATGCGGGCCCAATTCACACTAAATAAATGCATAAAATGTCACCATTTTATCAAGTTTTCTTCAATTAAATCAATGGTACGAAGAAAATTCATCATTTCATGTGTGAATAAAAAGTTATAAGAAATTTGTGACTTTCAATGCCAAAAGTAGAGAAATTCATGATTTTATATAAAAATGCAATTTTTGGATGAATTTTGACTCGAATTCAGACTTTGACACTCAAATACATAAAATCATAATTTTTTACTAAAATGGTCCATGATTTGATGATTAAGTCCTTAATTACTCTAAAATGATAAGAAAATTATGCATTTTTAAGGACTTATCACTTACCATAGACAGGGAGAGGGAGATGGAGAGGACAAGAGACAGGGAAAGCGAGGGAGAGGGCGAGCAGAGGTGGGAACGGAGGAGTCGTGCACAGAGCAGGGAGGAGGAGGAGAAAAGGGTCATTTGGGAATGTCCCACAGGGGTAAATGAGGGGTCCCATGGTTGGCTGTGCAAGGAGCAAGGAGGGATGTGCATATAGCAACTCCCTTTATTTATGGCCTCTTATTCTCTTAAAATCGTTTGAAACAACTTTTAATCTATTTGGTAAAACACAAACGCATGTCTATCTCAAATGGGGTTTAGACAAAGTCAAGAAGATGGAGAGAATTCAAATAGATGTAATTGTCTGAAGTGGCAAGACACGTAGAGCTACAGTAACTTGGACGTCCTCGTAAGCAGTCCTTTCTTTTCTTTTTTTCCTTTTAAACTTTTGCGACTCTCAATCATGATCCAAAGTATTAATTATATTTAGAAGATCAAACACGGCTATAGGTCTAAATCTTAGCTGTTTGATCATCATATATTTTAGAATATTTGTGAAAAAAAAATGTAGACCCTTAGATCTACTTTTTTTGCTTCTGTGAGCCCAAATGCGAGATCTAAACATTTAATCCTCTTTGGAATGCTATACACAACTATGGGGTAAAACCACAAGCCTTGGTTCCTTGTGGATATCGAGAAATTTAAAAAAAAGTATGTTCCATTGCTGTACCTTTTGAAGTTGATTAGGTTGTGGACATGTCCACAAGTAGTAAATTTTTTTATTCTTGGACAATAAATCATGATCCAAATCGCTGAACAGGTTCAAAAGGTCAAACATGGCTATAGGTCTAAGTTCAAACTGTTGGATCATCGTAGATTTTTAGATTTTTCTAAAAAGAACTCATATACTAATATCTATTTTTTTATGTTTGTGGGCCCCAAACTCTAGATCCGAACCGTTAATTTCCTTTGTAAAACTAAACACCACCATAGGGGTCAAATATCAATGCTTGATCCCTTGTGGATCTTGGGAAATTTAAGAAAGACTTTCAACATTGATTATATAAACTTTATTTCAATCCATCTTTTTGTATTACCAAACAAACTATTTCTAACCCATCTATTTCAAACATGGCCATTCGAAACAAATTTGTTTCATGTAGATCTGTTTCAAACAGATAAGATTTGCCAAAGAATCCATGTTTGGCATCTCTTACCTATACAAGATAGATCTGTATAAAACAGATCTGTTTCAAATGGCCCTGTTTGAAATAGATGGTGTAGAAATAGTTTGTTCGGTTACATAGAAAAAATGATTGAAATAGACATTTTTAAAATAATGGTTGAAAATTCTTCATAAATATCTCAAGATCCATGAGGATTCAAGTATTGAAATTTGACGTCATAGTTGTGTTTAGCCTTACAAAGAGAATTAATGGTTTAGATCTTGCGTTTGGGGGCCATGGCTTTAAAAAAGGTTGATATAAATGTTTGTAATTTTTTGTAAATATCTCAAAATCTATGATGATCCAACGGCTAAAATTTAGAGACACAGTTGTGCATGATCTTCTAAATATATCCAATGGTTTGGATCATGACTTTTGGTGGCTGGATTTACGGAAAAAAACAAAACCACACCGCCTGTGTACAATTTTATAACTCATTCAAAAATCATGATACATCAACGGCCAAAAACGTTTTTATAAATATCTCAAGATCTACTTGGATTTAGAGGCTCATTTTTGGACCTGTGGCCGTTTTTGGCCATCAAACGAGAATCAACAGATCATATCGTGATTATGGAGCGCACAATGTCCAGAATATTAGATCAAATGGCTCACTTTTTTTGTAAAAATACCTCAAGATTCGAGATAGATCAACGGCTGGAATTTTGAAACGTGGTCGTGTTTGACCTACTAAATATTTCTAATGGCTTGGATCATGATTGTGGGTCCATAAATTAAAAAATTTTGAGAAACCGGACTATTCTAGGAGGACGTCCATATCACCGTAGCCTAATGCATCTATCCGCTTCAGACCACTTTGTCTGATTGGATTCTGCTACTTTATTGGACTTCATGAAACAGACACAACTTGTCTTAATGCCATATGAAATGGACACAGTAAAAGCTCATACCAAACATACTACAATCGGATTCAATCCGTTTTAAGCTAATAAAAGGAGAAAAGTAGAGATGACAAACTGAATGTTTAGAAAATTCTGATTTTGGGTCTACTGGGGAGAAGATGAAATTCCGAGAAACTTTTGTTTAGGATCCGAGTCCGTCCGCCGTCCAGGAGCCTCTCGATTTTCAGTAATTGGATCCCAAGTCTTTCAGTGCGAAGGATCTTTATGATATTCCATAAAACTTTTCCCACAAAAGAGAGGATCAACTTCTTCTTCCTTTCTTCTTCTGTTTTTCCTCGTTCTCTCTTCTTCTCCATCCTTTCTCTCATCTTCCTCGCTGCCATGGATCGACCAAGCACCAATCTGCCACCATCGACCACTCCAAGCCCCTCAAGCTCTTGTTATCTTCTTCCTCGAGCTCTCTTCTCCAAATCCCTCATTCTTTTAATAAGTATTTCTCCATTGATTTATTTTAGTTTCAGCTCATGTGAGCTTTAGATGTTGCATGCACCGTAGATTGTTTTCTTTCACTTTGGTCTTGTTGTAGGAATTAGGTTTTGAGTTGGATTGAGAAGTTGAATTCTTAGAAGAGGGTTTGTAGCTTTGGGTGCCCTACTTTTAAGTATCTCTTTAACTTGAACAAATGTACTTATATTGATATCCATGTGATTATACTGATTTTTGTATTTACTCAAGTTGTAGATCCCCATTTAAGCTCAATCCTATAATCTTTTACCTAATTGCATGTTATGGAAAACCCATATTTGAAGTCCTTAGATTCAGTGTGGTATATGGCTTTAGTAAGGGCATGTTATGACCAGGCTACTTGTAGGTTAATAGACCATGTGATAAGGGAGACTCTTTCCCTCCGAATCGAACCAATTCAGACACTACCTAGCTTCTCTTGCTGTAGGATTAAGTCTCAAGAAATCATGTTAAAATGCCATTAATTTTTAGGTTGTTAAATCAAGGGCTAGGATAATTTAGTGAAGCTGATTTTTATTGTACGTGAAGAGGCTTTTCCATCTACGGTCTCCTAATAATAAATGTCACGCCCCCGATCGTGAAACCAGGGTTTATGCGTGAGATTAGGGCCAATTAAAAATTTTCAGCATTAATAACAACACTGGGCCCCAATCATGTCCCAATATGGATCGAAGATCGCTGTGAGGTATAAACATTTTGTCAAATACATAAAACGTATAGCGGAAGCTTCATAGTACAAATGGTATCTTGAAGTATATAGTTAAGAGCAAAGACTGATCATATATATTAACTAGAGTTCAAGTTTAAAACAATTAAACAAAAGTATTATTTACAACAATAGGCCACATACAAAACTCGGGCCTAATCAAAAGATGAAGAAACCAAAAGATGAAGCTACACAAAATAACGTGAAGGCGCTCATGTACGGGGTCATTACGGCTATACAATGATGTCCGTACTGTACTCTAGGAAGTCATCAGGCCGATCCGCCTGAACTTCTTCCGTCACCTCCTCTTCGGTAAGGTAGAGCTCGGTACCTATGCACCAAGAGTAGCATCATCAGACACGAAGGTCGGCAAGCAATATATATATAAATCATCCAGATATGTAGAACGAATCAGAGTAAACAATAAACAAAATCATATGAAATGCATAGCATCCTGATCGTAGAAAGTGCATAGCATTCGAATCGAAATCAACTAACATAAACATCTAACAAAGAGGCAACCCACATAAACTAATACACCACGGGATAGTTTCACATGACCCTCCTGACTCAACATTTGAGCTGTGGTAGAGTGGCACGGGATGAACCCCGGCAAGCAAGCAATCGAAATGGATACCAAAAGGCCATGCGTCATCAAAGTCAATTGTTCAATATGTATCCGATGGTGTACATCCATCAAAATATAAAAAGTCGTACTGCGCAGACGTTCAATCCAAAGTCCTCACACAGAATGGTGCCCCATCTGTGTTGGGCATTAACAGTCGAGTGGTGCCTAACACAAAGAGTCCTAAACAACCGATAGTGAAGAGCTAGACTTTCTTGTGTGAACAAGATTCATTAATCAAAGAGAAACTGCCTTCCCATCATCAAATCAAGGTCAAAACCATCAATCTTCTTCAAAACAATAACAACACCGGTAGTTCTCAAACAAGCTTTACAATCAAAGCCGTCTAGCCTCAACACTTCCATCAAACTTCGAAACAAACGAAACATCAAAGGGAATCCTAAATCCATCAATCTAAGTTCTTAAAAGTGATCCCAAAACAAAGCAAATAAACGAAGCTAATGAACATGAACGTTTCATGTAAACAGTACCAAACGGAACAATCCAGAATCCAAGGCAATAAGCAATCCAATCCTAAGTCAATTGTTAAACCCGAAGCATTGTACAATCCTCCTCAGTCAACGAAAGGGTTTAGGGTTCGCGATACCTGAATATATGATCTTCGTGCATAGATATAGAAAAGGTATCCCGTTGTCCCGTACCGTTCAAGATTGAGTGAAATTGATTCCCAATACAACCAGAATAACGTGAAGAACATTAGCTCAAAACGTCCTCACATATAGTCAAATGAGTCCTAAAAAGGGTAGCCAAAGTTCCACATAAAGTCCTCAAAACATAGGGAAAAGAACCCCTGAAACAGGGTTTCTACAGTTGACCCGGTCGACCCGGTCCTGGGCCGGTCGACCGCGTACACAGTCTACCCGGTCGACCGCGCCCTGGCCGGTCGACCGCCTGCACAGTACCCCTGTCAACCTGCAAGAAGCAGGTCGACCTCCTCCTATGTGCCCGGTCGACCGAGCCCTGTGCCGGTCGACCAGCAGTTGTAAGTGAAAAAGGCAGAATAGTGTTCTCGTCAGGTTCCAGAGAACCTGACGCAGTGTCGCCGGTCGACCGAGCCCCTGGCCGGTCAACCGGGTACACTACAGTTACAAAATACAGGTTTTGTAACTGAAGTGAACATGGGACCTTTCCTTATCTTGTTTCCTGAACCTGATGAATCAACACATATGTAGATGCAACAAGTCCATAAAAACCTAATCCTATCATCTAATCAAGTCATTAAAGTCCTAATCCATTTCATTAAGCAATTACAATCAATTATCATGTTTTCAATCTAAAACAAATCCAAAGAGCAATTGGTCATCTAAACATCATCAATCATCAATCAAAGGAAAGACAAAACATATCAAATCATAAACATGTATATTAACTTGCCTTGATGAAGAGCTTAAGGAATTTCAAGAAGAAATTGAAGAAAACTCCTCTAGAGCTCAAAGGGGAAGAAGAAGGTTTCCAAACCAAAACCTCACTACAAAAATGAATGCAAAAGGTTGCTATGAGTCTCCCTAATCCATTTCTAATCCAAAGGAAGAAGATTAACTAAGTCTAGTAACTTGGAGAGCCTACCTTGTAGTGGTTTGTTGATGAAAAGCTTGGAAAATTAGATGGTTGAGTTCTTGGAGTCTTGAGGAAAAAGATGGGTGGATTGGCTAGCGAAGATGAGCTCCAGTGGTTGTCGTTGGCAAGGCAACAGTGAGGAGAAGAAGAGGCTTGGAGATGACACAAAGAAATGAAAGAAGAGATGAAGATGAATGAAGATAAGAGAGGAATGAGTCATCCGGTTGATGACTTGATATTAAGGGGATATTTAGGTGAAATTTGGGTTAAGTCCTTGGTTTGATAAATGTGATTATTTGGGCCTCTTCAACCCGTCGAATCGAAACGTGACAGAAGACTAAAGTTCATAAAATGACGAGATCTATCCGATGCACTCAAACTCACAAAACTCATAATCTCATAAAAACCCCTGAAAACTTTCCAAAATTGCAAACCAGCCCCCTACTCTATCCAAACGCACTCGGACTCACACGAGACTTCGCACGTGCGATCCACACGCCAAATCCGACTTGCTAAGACTCTAAACACACCTACTAACTAACCTACTAACTAACCAAGCAATTAATTATCATTAATACGGGGTTAAGGTACGGGGTGTTACAATAAACTTGTATCTAAGTGAGCCTCACAGGCTAAACTCCATATAAGGTGTGAGCAGACAGCTCGTAGGAGCACTATGAACCACAAAAGCAACCCAAATCAAACCTGTTAATCAAGGGTTTGGATTCAGCCTTTTTAACGTTTGGCTTAGATTCAAATTCATATCTTCAACTCATAAATAAAGGGATTGGACTCTAATCAAGAACCTATACATGTGTTCAGGTTCTAAGCCTGTAATAATGTTGTAACCCTGTAATCCATCAGTGGAACAACTTATGATATTAAAAACTGCTGGAAATTGATGCACCTAGTGCTACGAACCCAAAAATTGATTCCAATCAAATTTCACATAATTAAAATACACAAAGGAGTGAAATCAAGAGCTTAACATAGCATCAATATGAGGGTGAGACCAACTCTAATCAGAGTGAAAGCGTGACCCAGCACCAACAGACCATGAAAGTTTCACCTTCAATGCTGCTTCAAAGGAATCCTGCTTTTCAGAAATCCTAGGACTACATCAAGAAATAGGTCAACCGGGCATAAGACTTATTTTTTTAGTGCGAATTATCAAGTCAATGTAGCTTGATTAGCATTTCCACAAATACCAACTAAAAAATGTGCATCACCAGCTACATCTTGGACAAACTTGTATCCCATATTTTATGCATGCTACCCCAGACCATAAGTTTACACTTCTGTAGTTACTGAATCAAAGATGCTCCTGACACGTATAAGTGCTATTCTATCCACAATGGTGGTTGACTGAAAAATTTACCTTTCTCATAATGTCATAGCTCAGCTTTGGGAAGAAACTCAGCAGATCTACTTGGCTGCATTTAGTTTCATTTTGTTCTGAGAGTTTACAAAATTCTACCTCTGTTTGGATTTCAGAAAGAGTACAGAAAGTAACATAATATTCGATACTGCAATGAGCCAAACACAACCTCACCATGTAAAAATAGATAGGAAACATGTGCCATGTAACAACTTAACAGGATTCAGGAAGGCAACACTAAGCACTTGGATTTCATAGAACTGGACCAGTCCAAGTACAAAGAGCTAAATCAATTGCAGGTCAAAAATGATTGATATCACATATCCACCATAGCATCAATCGAGGGCAAGAGAAAAAAGAATTGGGAGATTTAGGAGCAATCTCCACTTTTCAAGCTTTGCAGCAGCTGCAAGTAACCACAATCTTCAGGACTCAGAAAGCTGCAAATGGGAAAAAATATATAGTCACTAGATGAGAAAGCAAGTTAAGCAATCTTCATATAGATGGAGAGCGTCAATTGTTACAACAAAAGCCTCATTTTGTTTCATTAGAGGACATGTGGTGATGATCAATTGATCATAACTAGAAAGTCCAGTACCCATGACGAAATAGGAAGTCGATGATGACAAGATTGCAATTAGGCTTGAAAAATTCAGTACTCCGAATGACTTTTGCCACTTGAGCTACAGGAATCAACTTGAAGCTTTCCACCTCTCCATCTGCCAAATTTGAATTAATACACCATTATGTGTAACTAAAATGGTAACTGGTTTGGGGGACTTAACAAAAACCTTTTCATTTGTACCAAAAAGGGGGTGGAATAAAATTTGGGAATGCGTTTCACAGACATATACAACAATGCATTGTACAATAAGATTAGAATACCAAGAGTACAGTTCAAAAAGACAGATAAGATGCAGACTATGTAAAAGAATAATGCTAAATAACAAAAAATGACATGAGAAGAAAGATCACAATTTACTTTGGAGGGTAGTTGTATTTGAATGCACTCACCTTTATTGATAGGAGTGAATCCATCTGGGAGTTCTAAATCATAACAGAAAAGAACATCTCTCTTGTAACTATAGCCATTAATATCCATGTAAGAAACAGCTCCAACCGGCACAGCTCTGCAAAAAAAAAAAAAAAAGTACTTGAAAACTGTCAGCCCCTTCTAAATTATGACCAAGGGAAAAAAAGAAAAAAAAAGAAACAGATATCGATTAAGTTTATTTCTCTTTCAGTGACCGACCGTGGTATTTTCTATTATTGAAAAATGACACATCTGGGCTGGTCCACTGTGTTAAGAGTGTAGAAGCAATAAAAATGCTGAAAAGAAGGAAAAGAAAGAACATAAAAATTGAAAGAATATAATATAACCCCCCCTGATCCCATTTTCTTTCCATTTCATCTTTGTTTGCTACTATGTACTCTTTCTCATAATCAATATAAGCGACCTTTTTTTTATCAAAAAGACACAACACACAGACACAGACACACAGACAAGACACACACACAAAGAACATCAATTTCTATATGGTGTCCAACAGCAATGTTAAATACTAAGAAATAAATCGACAGTTTAACTTGTAAGTGAAATACATACGTGCTAGAGATGGCTCTCGGTATCCCAGCTTCCTCTTCACATTCCTTCATAAGATTCTCTTTGCAAGAGATCCCATGAGGCTGCAATTACATATGAAACTAAGAAAAAGAAACTATATGTCTTTACCCTTGGTCCAAATATGCTAAAACAGATTCTGCTTGCATAAATATCATTACTGCAAATGCTGATGCAAAATGGAGGAATGAAATATCGTAGATGTGTATGACATCGGACGGGTATGACATCAAAAAATATTGAGATTGTGTGCTCGTCTTGCAGAAAGGAGGAAGTGTCAATCAACCTTTTATTTCTTCATTGTGACTTCGTTTCGAATCTTTGGAATCACTTCCTCAAGTGGTGCGGTCTTTCTTAGTGCATTTCTAACTACTCAATGAATGGGTCTACATGGAAAGAGAGGAATTAAAGAATTTTTAGAGGCAAACTTCTTTAATCAAAGCTTTGGAATCACTTCTTCAAGTGGTGAGGTCTTTCTTAGTGCATGACTTTTTAGTGCATTCCCAACTCTCTCAATTAATGTGAACTATTTGTTAAGAGAGGAATGAAAGAATGCTTAGGAGCAACTTGCAAGTCTTCTTTTATCAATGTTCTCATTGAGGTGATCTAAGGGTGGTTGAGTGGCTTTTGCGTAGGAAGTAATTTGCAGATACGAAGCTTGGTGATATTCTTCGTAATCAGAACGCTTTTATGGTGTGCGGTCCGACCAAGGAGAGAAAATTGGAAGCTGGGTTCCCTCCCCCTCAGGGTTCCTTAAGTGCATTGTTGATGGGCAGCTCCGACTAATCTGGGCTAGCAACAATCATAGCAGTTCTTCGCAATTTTAAAGGGGAGGTCTTATAATGCAGAGCTGAGGGAAGATTATGGGGCAAGTAGGATAGAAGATGATGTGGAAAGAATAAGGAATCATGGATTACCTAAAAATTGGCCACATGCCAAACTCCAATCCAGAAGGCAAAGAGATCTCGAAGAAAACTCAAAGAGGAACTTGGGAAGATCCCAAAAGCACTCAATTTTCATTAATCATCGACCATCTTCAGCCAAAGAGGCTTACAATGCTTAAATAAGCAAAAACATAACCCTAAAGCTACTATGGACTATCCAAACACATCGATGGCCAAGATTAAAACATTCAACTAAAAACAACTTAAACATAAATAAATAAACAAAAAAAAACTCTAAATAAACTAAAGAAAGATAGACTGGGCCCACAGGCTGGTCGACCCATGGAGACCATTGGTCTGTCCTACATCATCTTATTTGTGTTCTCAAAGCATGTTGTATTTAAAAATTCTAATGAAGGAGTGGTGTTAGCTATTTTGGAAGTTCTCTGTTTCTATAGTGGCAGTACTTTTGAGACAAGGTGATTGCGGAAAGTGACTCACTCCATGCTATATCATGGGTGAATTCTGTTTCATCACATCCTTGGAAATTTCAGTTCTTTCTAATGAGATCAGGTCTTTCTTTTCAGCACTTCAAGTGGTCTTCTGTCGTGTGAGTTCGTCAGCCAAGCATTGGGTGGACAGGACATTTGCACCTATCGTTTAGTTGTTTGGTTGCATTGAGTATAATGCTCTAATCCCTTTGCTTCATTTTGTATGATTACATGGTTTGTATGTTTACAAGGTTTGTATGTTGTAAGGACGCTTATATTACTTAATATATATACAACTGTTACCAATCCGGAAAAAAAAATATTGATGGAAAGTCGATATGAATAAGAATTTTGTTACGGACAATCCCTCCAGCAACAAGATGATCAAGCATCCCAGGGAATGTGGGCTTCATATTGCTCCTCTTTCCGACCCACAAAAATTTCTGCCCACCCTTATTAACATAGCCATTCATATGGACACCATAAGCCTATACAAAAAATAAAATAAAATAAAATCATCAGTAAAATGAAACACACACTAATTCCCAAACATTCATTTGCAACACTATTTAATGTACTTTTCAGCCAGAGTCTGGCCAGGCCACAGCTAAGGCACCAAGTGATTGCATAATCATATTGTTGATATGTGTGGTACCATTTCATATGTTTGCCCAAATACCAACAACTAAATTTTACATTCGTCATTGCTTTCTGGTAATCAACAAAAATTAATTTTCTCTTCAAAAAATTACAAAGAGTCATAGTTAGTGGTTAATATATCGTCAAAGGCAGTAAGTAACTTCAACCAAATGACAACTGAGGTTGCATAAGTTTATGGATATGGTATAACAAACCTTTATGCCAAAGTAGGGTGCTGCAGCACGTTCCAGTGAGAAAAAGATTGGCATCCCGAAAGATGATGTCACAGGGTATAGCTGATTGAAAGTAACATAACAAAGAGTAAGTAATGAATAAATGAGAAAGGACTAGATGGCTTCATATAGAATCACCGGGACAGCTAACCATAGAGAGACAAAATAATGCACAAAAAATGTTACTACGAGGAATACATTTTATCTTAATAGCCTGCTAAAATAATTGGTTGAATTTTTTGAAACACTGACTTCTTTGAAAGAAATACAATCATCAGCAGTTCACATGATCATCAAAGATACATCCAATCTAACTGCAACATAGTTATGGTCTAATATAATTGTTAACATTCACAATCCATTGGAACAAAGATGATTGGTCACACAAAAATTTTGTAATACCAAGGAGTACCTCATTGCGTATACCTGGAACCAACTCTTCTCCCAAGACTTTAATTACATCTCCAACTGCTGCTGTCCTATTCTCCGGTGATCGAAGTGATGGGTGTAGCGTGATGGAGCCATCAGAGTGGCCATCATTGGTGTTATTTTGTGGAAACATGAACACATCATGGAACTTCCTCAAATGGTCCATGAAGCTGCACTAGATTAATGGCCACATCAGTACAAGATTACACTAAGAAACAATCAAACACTATTATATCTTCAATTATGGAAGATTTTGTGTTTGTTTATTTGCACCCATTTACATTTGTAAATGTTACACATGTGTAACATTTAACCATACTTACATTTGTTTTCGCTCATTTACACATCACATGTAAATGAGATGTGAAAATGTTGTGTATATGAGGTCATTTCATATGAAAATGCATGAAACAATTAGACATCTCTTTAGTTAAGGGGGTACCATTACAGAGAACGCCTGGGACAAGTCATGGTATCACATCCCTTCGCTGCCATTTTTTTTTTTTTCCAACTTTTGTGAGCACCAAATTTTTAATCCAAAACCATTCAATTTTTTTTCTTAACCATTAAATTCGAAAATGTTTAGTCTCGTCACTTAAACATTAGAGTTTGAGATACATGTAGACTTTAAATATGTAATCCAAACCGGTCAATTTTTTTTTTTATATATATTTTTTATTTTTTTTTATTTTTTTTGCAAGTTAAGTCCCCGCTAGGGGTTGATCACTAACTAGGGAAATCCACCATCACAGGCGCACTTTGTGGGGCTCTGGTAGCTTCTAAACCCCCGACCACCACTTAATGTTTCAAAATGGACACCACTTCTTTGCACCCAAAGCCTCTACCACCCGAAAGCCTGGACACCACCAAGTCGTCACTTGGAGACTCTACCAAACCGGTCAATGTTTACTCATATGAAAATGGTGCTCTAAACAAACACAGTACTGTGTTTCATATGTGTGAATTTCACATGTGAAAAATTTACATATGTGAATCCCGTTTACATATCCCATGCATGAAAGACATACAACCCTAGTGAAACTGTATTAGATTATTGGCCTTATCAAAATAAGAATGACTTTCCAGTCATTTTACCGAGAGAGAGAGAGAGAGAGAGAGAGAGAGAGAGAGAGAGAGAGAGAGAGAGAGCTCATGATATGTGCTGGAAGATTTGCACAATGCCAGATGATACTTGATAGTGAGCCACAAATAAGATAAAGAAAAGCAGAATAACTGCACACATAACTCACTATATGAATGGCACATAAAACACTATATTATATTTAGGTCCCCCTCCCCACGCTCCTCCCCACAAACACATGCAGTGGTCTGATGGTGTATTGGGAGGCATCTAAACTCATAGTTTTATAGTTCTTTAAGTACAATCCAACCTTAAATTTAGATTGGGCCAATGTCATATTGGGGTGAGTGTCAGACCATTCGAATTGTGGAAGTGAGTGTGCAGGGGTCGGGTTGATCATGGATGCTTTTAAAAAAAAAGACGTTCGCTGAATCCATTCATGCCCCCTCCAAATCTCACCTGCCCCCATGAATTGCCATGCACACATGAGGATTCAATGAGTGGTTATCACCTCATGTCTTCAATAAGTGGTGCACTAGATCACTCCTCTATCTTGTGTATATATTCCTATTTTCAGATAAATAAACACAAAATACAAATGCTTCATATCAACAAAAGAAGCACATAAGATCATCTAGACATTGATGCAGTTCAGACTCTGTTTAGAACCACAATTTGAGTAAATTGCAGTAATTTAGTTCGATGAAGAGAAACCATCTGTCTTGCAGGTCTGAAAATAGAAAACATTACAGATAGGAAATAGCTTAACTGCATTTATCATTTTATTTTCAAACGTACTTGTATTAAGCCCAGGTTCCAATTTCAATTACAGTATTTCCAACTTGGACATGACACAAATGCATGCGCAACTTTGAAGCTACTGTCTTTGGATCTCTAAAATTACTTCGAACTGCACATTGGTCTTTTATATTGAGAAACAACAATGAACATCATTACCATCTGCTGCTTTCCTTCACACCCAAAACTAAACATTCACAATCCAATTCATATGCTCTCTAAACACAACCTCAGTTTCTTTATCCATTATACCAGATTAAGGAGTGGATAAAGAGAAATTGGTACACAAAATCTGACGCGTCACAATTTCACATTCCTAGTTACCAAAGAGGAAACGAGGAAAATCCAAAACCCCCAAAATCAGCAATGAGTGGAATCTCTCAAATTCCAAAGAAATCCCACAGCCCAACATTTTTCTCTCTTCATTTTTGTTATATCACAACTAGAATCTGAGAATGAAGATATTGCAAAATCCTTAATCTGTCACCAACTCATCACATTCTAAGCACAACAACACCACATCAACAAAATGAAACTTGTTCATCTTTACCGATTATGGACGTATCCAGCGATCTGTCCTTCAACTACAAACGGAACAAACTGGGATTTCATTTCCTGCAACCATTCCAAACGATCATTAAAACGACTCAAATCCCAAAACCAAACAAATTCGAATCAACTACAAACGGAACAAACTCGGATTTTTTCCTGCAACCATTCCAAACGATCATTAAAACGACTCAAATCCCAAAACCAAACAAATTCGAATCGGCCAAAATAACCAAAAAAGTTGTATTTTTTCTTCTACTTACAGAGCCGCGATTGCAGAGCCGTACTTTTCCAAAGTAACCTCCAAGATCGGAGGGGGGATTTTCATCTGTTTGAGGGATTTGAAGGACGTCGTCCCAAGTGAAGGAGTGGGTTTGGATTGCAGTGGGAGAGGTTGAGTGATGGACATTCGAGATTCTGGGGATTAGGGTTAGGGTTTTGGTTCGAGGAGTGGAAGGAGAAAATGGGGTTTTGGAGATGAAATGGAATCGATGAGCCAAGGAAGAGAGATTGCAGGAAGCCATGGAAGAAGAAGAGCAACGCTGCGAGCAACCAGTGCCCGCAGGACAACTACCAGTAGAAATGGTCGACCCGACCTGGCCATCGAGGGTTCGGGTTGATGGCGGGCTCGACCCATAGGCCAGCCCGAACAAATTATAGTATATTCAAGCTGAGGGTTTTGAATCCAATTTTGATCTGATTCCTTTCAAAATTAGACTTTTTTTTTATTGATCCTTGGTGAGATTAGGAGATAGGAATTCATGAACCCCTCCCTTTTTAAATGATAACAAATCTGGATAATGCACCACATACTATTTATCTGTAGTTATTTATCAAGAAATTGCAAAAAATAGTTAGGTGGAGTGAGGACTTGAGCAATGCAAGTCATGGACTCGTGCCCATGCTAAGCACGAGTTATTATGGCAGTAATATGTATTGTAGTGAGTAATTTGATGAAGTAACTTATAGAGACTCGACGAACAAGGGATGATCATAAAGCCCAATTTAATTGATTGAAAGGATGGATTGTGACCTAATATGTTGAAGGAGAAATTGGGGCTCGACCCGTCCATGAACACACCTTAACTGTTACCTCTCGATTCTCGAATGCTGTAAAAAAGTTCTCGCTTTTACACTCATTCCTTTTTCCTGATTTGGTGCCACAATCTTCTTGAGAAAATGTGTAAAAAATAATTGATTTTTTAATTGATTTTCAATGATTTGACGTGGAAATCATTTGGGTAGAAAGGGCATTTCCATTGAAGAGTAAAAAGCAAAAGTTTGCAAAATGCCTCTTCCAGACCTTGACAGAAACCTGAATTTCCATGTTGGATTAGGTCTACCTTAACAAACCTATTAACATGTACCCAAAAAAAAAAAACCCTAGTAACAAATGGGTTTGGGTATTGACTTCATATTGGATTTATACAACTAGCCAACCCACCAACCTGACCTGAATTCAGCATGTCTTGACTCAGATAAAATTTGACCCATCAACCCTACTGGACCCAACCTATTAATTTCCGCTTTGCTTTCATGTTGAGATATCCAACTCAATTAATAAATGGATTGGGCGATTGGGCTTAAGTTGGGTGAATTCATATTATTCATGGTGGTTAGCCTAAGCAACCGATTGTCACCCCTACATAGGAGTAAAATGGGTCCTTCAATACTTGAAAATCATATTTGTTTACATGTGTGCTGGAGTTAAAAGATAAAGAGGATGTCAATGTATAAAAAAGTAAAAAACAACATTTTCTCATAATTAGGGACTATTACCCAAAAAGGCCTAAATATCTGTGAAGCACCAAAAGGGTCCTATAAACCGGGAAACCTCCAAAGCATGCGGGTATCTCATGTACAAGCCGCAAATGTGTGTATATCATAGTCAGAGTCATTTCAACAAGTCGCGCATGCTTGTACCATGTACAAGGTTTTATCATACTTTGTAGTAGTAAAGAAGGAAGTCAAGGGGGGAGTAAAAGAGCAAGTGGTGTCTCTGTTTTTTTTTTTTTTTTATCCAAAAGAGCTGACGTAAAAAATATCATATTATAACTTTACTTTCCTTACTCACGGTTTTCATCCGAGATTGAAAGGGCTAGGTACATATAAAACATTGGTCTGTCTGGTTTGGATGCATTGTATGCACCCAAAGATCTCGAGAACATGAGCTTCCTCAAGAACATTGTTTAGCCCATTCGGTCTCCAAAGGGTACTCACTTGGACCTCATAACCAGCCTTCTCTGGATATTGCAGTCGGTCTCCAAAGAATACTCACTAGGACCCCATAACCAGCCTTCTCTGGATATTACAGGCTAACTAGTCAGGAGTCTGGACATGTCAAGATATTTTCAAATTTGTGGATTTATTAGGGAGATTCTCTTGAGTCACTAACCAGAGTTGAATGAGTAAAACCACACAGTGGAGCATACCTAATTCACACAATCTTAAAGATTATATTAATCACGCTATTCATCATATGCAAAATTTCACGGTGGGACTAACTCCTGTTGGAATAAAATTTGAGACATCTGATATATGGTTAGGTCGTTTATTTGGAGCGACTTGGAATTTTAGCAGGTGGGCATTGCTTCCACTAAAGAACTGAGTTGAGATCCGGACTCTTCGTTTGTATACAGTAACTCTTAAAATTATGCCATCTTAGGGGCCACTTGATAACTCTGTAACTGAGCTCTAATTTTGCGATTTAGAGTTTATTTAAAAATTAGAGCTTCTTTTTTTTTTTTTTTTTTACATCTAGATCTCCCTCTTTGCATCTGTTTAAAGTTCAGATAGTAGAAAAGGTTTAAAAGAAGAAAAAAAGACTCTTCTTCCATGATTTTTGTATCTATGTTCATGTGCCCTCAACATCTGAAATAAGCATTGAATCCATTTTTGTATGAAAGTAGCACTTGAACTACCCCACACTATTGGAAAAGGTTAGAGCAGATGGAAATAAAGATGTGTTTCAAATATGAAATTTTTAGAGAGGTATGCAAATCCTGTCTTTATTGTTTTCTTTTACCAACACTTATCTATATAGTAAGGGTATAAGTTGCAGAACAATCATCAATTAAGTATTAACATTCTCACGGAGAACCCGCCCCTTACGTCGTCATCACCACCATCAGCACTGGCGAATAAACATGGTAAGAATATGCTCTGTACACAGCCACATAAAAGGAACTTCCATCACAATCGAGTGGTTCCGGATTTGGGAATCCTATTGCAATCTGCAGGGACCCAGCCAATTTGCTGCTGTTCATTGTCATAGATTACCATGAGATCCTGCATCGATATATCTGCAAATACCAGTTAAGGAACATGTAATCAATACACAGGAAAATATGACTAAAAACTGTCCCAATTTTACAAATATTACAGTCACCAAAATTATGCAGACTTTACCTCCAATTAGATTTTGATTTCCCAAACCAATTTCAGTGCCATTCAGAATTCCCAAGCAGGCATTTCCATTTCGCTGCCAAATAGAGAAGCTCATTAGACAATCAATTAATACAGTATTAGATGCAGACCTCCTTTTTATTTATATTAGCTAGGACTTGAGAAGTGCATACTGTAATGATTAGATAGCCTTCAGGGGCTATTTCCAGTTGAGCTCTCTTGCCATTTGCAAAGACCAGGTACAATGGCTTGAAGAATTTCTTGACATCAAGAATGGATTTGAACTTTTCTGTGCCTTTCCAACATAATGGAAGCGTTCCGTCTTCGGGTGCCTCTTTCAATTGCTTTCCAGGTAAATCTTTCTTCACCTGAAAAAAGAATCATCTATTAATTCCCATTCTGTAGACCTAAGGGTCCGTTTCATTGAAGAAATTATAGGAATGAAATGGAATGGAATCAGCTAGAAATTGGGAATTTCTTGTGGAACTAAGTCCATCATGGTATCATATTGTCATTAAACTGATTCCAGAAGTAGGGTAAAAGGTAAGTGGAAAAGCACTCTTAACAAATTTATCAAGTTCTGATAATCACATCCTTTCAAAAGTCAAATGCAAACGTAATTGTGAGAGAGAGAAATCGACATCAGCAGAGAACCCCAATTCACCACCATGTAGTACAATTCCATTCCAGGAACTCTTATAATTCTTGAAACAAACGGATCCTTAGACTCACAAAGGATCAAAATCATGTTTTATATTGTTTCACTCACTGCAGAAATGACTGCTTTGTAAGCCCGTGATGCAAAGTAAGTGTAGGAACTTCCACTGTCAAAGATAACGGGGAGACCTCCCACACCTAACGGCTGCTTATCGAAGAAGAGATTTGCAGGACCAGGCGAGTAGTGTGTACTAACAAGAAAGGAGCATCATTAGATATTGATGTTTAATAAACAGAGAATACTTGCCAAATGCCAAGACAATAGTTCTTACAGTAATGGGTCACGAGACATCGGTGTCCAAGTCACACTAGAATAAGGCACAAAGCCATCTCCAAAGAACAGATACCCGCCACCTTGTCCACTGAAACAGTGGCCCACCACTTTTCGTGTTAGACCCAGATCTCCTAGCTGAGATACAATGCTGGGTTTGCCATGGCCTAGGCCAAGCACTCCATCAGTAGGAGAAGGTGAGTTTACACTGGAACTTTGTTGGTTGTACCCACATCTGCAGATGTAAATAGAAAAAAAAATTATCCAAGCACAGGCAGCAGCCACAGATGGTTCAAATGTAAGTAACTATACCCAAATGCCAGATGCGTTTTGAGGAGGGAGCCATTGGCGAAAGGGAGGGTGAACACGTCTTTGACTAGGACACCTTGGGATGAGCCCTCATCTGCGTATGCAATCTCATAATCACATTGCTCAGATGGGAGCTCGCACTGACCACTGTTGAGGGTGCGGATGGAGGTGCATAGGGGGTCTACACACTGGACCAGCTTATCCTTCTTGGGTCTGTAGAATGGGTGAGGGCCCTGCCGATGAAAAAAGAATTTAACACACAGTTGGAATGTGCTCATTGTCACAAGCATGAGATTGCAAGCTCAAGTTCGGTTGCCAATTAGAGAGACGAAGCTGGCATAAAGTACAGTTGAAACAGGCTCCTTGTTGCAACCATAAGGTTGTACTGTTGTAGGTTCAGGCCACATTGCTAAACAAAAGAGAGAACAATATGCACAAAGATGGTGAATGTTTTACCGGGGAGCAGCTGACACAGGGGGCATCACATTGGAGCCATGTAAGGTCGCTACCCGTGTCGATGTCGAGGTAGTAAGGCTTGGGCGGGTTACCAATGTTGAGGGCAACATAGAATAGCCTGGATCAAAAGCTTTGTTAATCATAATTCCATTTCGTTAGCTAATCATTAAAAATAACAATTTCTAGTTTTCTCTCCATTCTGCTTGAAAATGTATGTGCCATTTTAGCACAGATTTATTGGACTATTTGACGGACTAATCTTAAGTCATGAATGTTTTGTGGTTAGTGTTTTGCATAAGTTTATACTCCGTAATTGTAAAAAATAACATTGGACAGTCCATCCTTAACAGCCAAACTAGGAGACGTGGATAATGTGAACTTTTGGAAAAACATTTTGTTTGGTTTACGCTAACCATCTGATAATTGTAAGGAAAACAGATAGTTCATAATCTATTCTAAATGAAAATCTTCCATTATCAATTGGGATCATCCATCGTGCTCGCCCTGGCCCAACTTCCTAATGATTCAACGTGATGTGATTAACAACCAAGAAATGTATAGCCAGTATCAAATACTGAATTGAAAGGCAAAAACCAATTTGAGTGCCTATCAAGTCAGTTCCTCCCAAGATAGTCCTTGTTCTTAATAATCAATTTAATTAGACAAATCAAACCATTCCATGTATGTTAGCAAATGCATAGTTTAGATCAATTTATAACAAAAAGATCCAATCATTGAGAGGAACCATAACCCGGTGGATCTCACATTCAACCCCACCCCATGTTTCTCTAATACAATTTGATTAGATGATCCTAACCACTCAATCAAAGACCATAGAAATTGGTAGCAATTATCATTCCTATTGGCAAAAACTAATCATCCATGTGGACTATATTCATCTGAAGGGGCCCCATGGCCTCCACCCATCCGTTGTAAAATCATTTTCATCAAGACTAATGATCCCATCAGTACCATACGATCATGCATCCAGACAATTTTTTAAAAATGGCTTTACTTAGACCTGACCATGGAATCAATGTTCAGGAGGCCTCAAAAGCTAGTAAAAAGATGTTTCATTACAACTCAGAAAACTACAGTCCGATTGAAAAGATTTCTCCTCTTTGTAATTTAGGACCCAAATCAGAAATTCTTCGCAGTGCTCATCCGTATCAAAACACCCCAAAACCGAAGATTGGATTTTTTTTTTTTTTTTTTTTTCTTTTAACAACCCAATTCCTTGCAATTTCAAGTGCATCCAAACACACCTCCAATCAAGAACAAACAATCAACATCCATTACCAACAAAACCATATCGATATCAAAAGAACCAGATAGATTCTAAAACCAATAAAACTCACTTCCCAAAAGAACCCATCAATGAAAAGATCAATGAAAGGGGTTTTACCCGCGGGGATAGACATTTCCGTGAATGGGGAAGATGGCAGAGGAGTTCAGACGAGAGAAGGAAGAGACCTGACGCCCGTTTGATGCTGAGACGCAGAGATTGAAGAGACCCAGAGATAAAGCCAGCACAAACAACAACAGCAGACTCCTCTGTTTGCCCATTTCCCTCTATTTACCCCCCACTCCAAACGCTAGAAAATCAGGAGCGATTACTTAGATTTCTTTGAAAAGGTTTCTGTAACAAACAGTAGCAAGAATTCAGAGCGCCTTCTGTTTGTGTTGTGTATTTTTCGTCTAGAAGGGAGAGTCTATGAAGGCGGGCACTGGGCAGGAAACCGCGTCTTCTATATTTATATTGCGTGGGAAGCCGACCACGCGAGAGTACGCGTCGGGAGCACACCAAGTTAATTCCAATGGCTCTCGGCTTAGTAATGTACCTTGGGATGTAAATGGTCTCCAATTATATGAAGATTTCGATCGATTAAAAATTGGGTCTGGATATGTATTTAGGCTTTAATAAGTAAAAGGGTTTAGATCCAGCTCTACCTTAGTTCAGACCCATCAACCTAAGACCTGGCTTATTACTTCGATTTTCGAAAATCTCTCCTCAAAACTATTTTCTTATAATATTCTTCTCTACCTGGATCCAAACCCAAATCCAAACCCATACCATATATGGCTTTTGTTCTAATTCCGGAGCCAAGAAACAGATTTCAAGTCCGAATTCGGTTCCGCCTTCTCCTTAAGGATTCCGGTTCCGGATCCACCATCAACCCGGACCTGAACCGACCCGTTTATAATCCTAAATGTAACATTGACATATATTTTTACACCATTTTCTATTCGTTTAAGTTTTTAGAGTAGGTGGTTATCAATATGGTATTAAAGCGGGCAGGAGGAGTGTTTGAAATCCCGGGGTTGTTGGGTTTGGTATTTTTCTACAAAGCGCACATGCGAAGGTGTTATAACCTTGATATACATTGTTATAGCATTCTCTATCAGCTTTAGCTTAAATAAATGGTTGTCAACAACTGCGCCGCCTCCCGTTCTTGAGCCTTGATGATAGTCAACTGCGCTGCCTCTCGAGAATGTTGCTTGAATTTGTAATAGCAAGAATACCCTCCTTCGTTATTTTCTTCTTGTTGATTGATTCATTGCTTTTCTATTAAAAAAGGGGTTTAAATTATTTTTTCTCAACTTCGCAAAAAGTAATTTTCGATGAAAAAGGTAGGAATTGCTGTTGCGCGAAAAGCTATTAGTGAGGCTTTAAAACTCCAACATTAACAAACGCGTCTTTAGGCTGATCAGTGTGCAACTCAATAGCACTACAAGCCTTTGATTTTTTGCGTTTGATGAACTCTTTTTTTTTTTTTTTTTTTTATGCTGAGAAAAAGTAAACTATTTTGCTCAATTCCACACAAAAAAAAAAAAAAAAAAAAAAAAAAAAAAAAAAAAAACTGTTTTTTTGAGGGGTGGGGGGCCGTCTTTTTGAGGGGTGGGGGACCGTCCTAAGCATATGTGAGAGCCTTTGGTTAGTAGCTGTTTGTTTGTTACAGCATGTAGGGCTCACTTGGAGTCATGATTTTTAAAAAGGTATTTCAATGACATATCTGTGTGCATGAGATGAGAACAATTTGATCAAGGGTGATACCTTGCACATGCACGATCTAAACTTCTAATTGGAATAGTTTGGGATGCAACTTCGTTGGGCTTAACATTCATTGACCTACCTCAAAACTTTGGGACAAATTGCATATGTAGTAAGTCCAAGTCCAAGTCCAAGACTGGATAGATTTCAAACTCACAAGTGTAAAGTGAAGCCCAAGCATAATCCCAGGTGATGATGAGTTACATATATATGAATATTGAGGCATGGGGGGCTTTTCTCCTTGTGTGGTACATCGCAAGTTTCACTTTGAGGTTCAAATTACAGGGGAGAGCTAACGCTCAACCTGAACAAGCTCAGTCACAACTGCAATTTCATACCAGTCTGAACATATATCTCACACAAGCTGTACATCTAATAACTATAAATTTTGAAAGTTGAAAGCTGAGGTCCGGTGGAGAATAATGGAGAAAAGTGAATTTTTCTTTGCAGGAGTCTAAAAGGATTCTCATGTGTCAAACTGCGTCACTAGTGTGAATGCAGAGGTGCATTAAAGCAGTGCATGAAGGTTCATGCAAGAGAATTCTTACGTATTCCTGTAGGAGAAAATCTCTTATGGAAAAAAGGGTTATAATCATAGTTTAAAATTATATCATATGATACTTGTTGAATTTTGATAAAAGCTGATGTAATATTGGTTAGATAAGCATAATTAACTCTTAGATAAGTATTAAGGATACTGATATACAAAAGTCACTTGGACTAATTATTCCAGTTTTTGGCTGAAAAATAAAATATACTGTTGCAACTGACAAATATCAAGACATATAAAAAAAAGGCCTAATGGATTGGACCAAAATTTAGAACTAGTCAAACTATTCCAAAATTTGAAATTTCTATGCCAGAGCTAGGCCCAGTTACCGCCGAGTAGTCAGGAAAGATGTGATAAGATTGTAGACTTAATAAAAACATTGGGTGGAAAAGCAGAAGGCTTTGAAGATGACAATGCTGCGATAAATGTCATGTGTTTTGTAGTGACAGATATCTGACCTCATACTGTACCTGGTCCCAAATTATCACTTTTAAATTGTCCATCCATTGAATGGCAAGAATTGATTATTGTAAGTGCCACTTTCTCCTTTGCCTATTCTAACGTCCTAACTCTAGATTGGATTTGTCACCCATGCAAATGCTAATTTATACAAACTTCGGTGATCTCGCAGACTAGGCTGGTGAAGGCCTTTTTACCTTTTAGTGTACATTCCTTGATTTAGCTTTTGTTCTCCTTTTTCTTCTCTTTTTTGGGATAAAAAAAAGTTAAGAGGGAGAAGGGAGAAGGGAGAAGGGAGAATAAAAGATTGTCTTTACTTGTTAATTAAGGGACATAGAAGAGGGAAAGGGATACAAAGCATGCTTTTCTTTCATAACGGTCTTTACTTGTCATTGGAAACCTCTGACTTGAGCCCTTGTGCATGAGGGTATTCTCTAGACTGTTGTTTTATTCCTTCCTTTCCCCACATGGGTTTGATGAAGGATAAGTAATTAATCTTGCATAAAGAGTTACCTACACTTGGTCAGGGTGGCTGTTCACAAACAGGGCGGAATCAAGATATAGGCTTTGTGGGGCCATTGTGAAAAAAAAATTCTTGGGGGCCATTGTTAGAAATGGATTTTAAAAATCATTGATCTAAGGGGTCTTTTGGAACATGGCCCCCGCCAGCCCCCCTAGTTGCGCCCATATTCACAAGTGCAATGCATTACCCTTCACAAGAAACTACAGCTCCTTTGTGTCAACTAGCAAGAGCTATAGCAAAGCAGAAAAAATTTACCCTGCAGTTTGAATTTCAGAAACAAGTCACAGAAATGCCATCACAATAACTAGAGAGGCAATGGGCCAAATATCAACTCTGCTTTAATATCTATTGCATTGGTTGGGAACTAACAACTTGACATGTTAAATTCCATGAAATTACATTTGACAGGAAACATATAAGGTTATTGTACTTTCATGTAGTATTCAATCACTTTAGAGAGAGAGAGAGAGAGAGTACACCAGCAACAACACTGTAATCATCTAAAAAATGCCGGGAACTCCATTGTGGAGCCAACATAGAGATGATCTAGACCATTCAAGATAATTCTCACCCCCTTGATATATTTGTCCTTCCAAATAATCTTTGTAGGTGAGTCTTGCAAAGGACACACACATATATATTGCCCTGAATCATTTCTCCTGAAATTCAAACTCGCGATCGATTGGCAACATAAATACTTTTCAATAGTTAGAACCGAGTATTTTTCTCTTATTATCATTGTCTCGAACATGATCTTTTCTTCTCTGGTCACTTCCTCTTGCACCACTTATTCTTATATTATCATTATTTTTATCTCTTTAGTTGTTTCTTCTTTCTCTTCTTCTAAGTTTGTGTAGCAAGGGGGCATGGCACAGGGCGAGTGGGATACAATTCTAGAACTCTTTCAAAACTGATTATAAAATGCTTCGGTTTTACTTTCAATAATAGAGAATCATTTTCACTAGAGACGAGTCTTCTAAGGAGAAAAACTATTTTTCAATTTTTTTCAAAAATTAGTCAATAGGTTCCTCTACCTGAGCTGTGTGTGTGTGAGAGAGAGAGCCCACTTGAGTTGAGCCCATTCCAACAAGTTGGGAAGACTTGATTAGAAGCCTGAAAGGAGATGAGAAGAGCACTAGAGCCAAATTGAGATGGGATCCTAAGCATCATCTTTTCACCATCTATTGATGTATGCCAGCCCGCATCAAGGGGGGACAGTTTCATGGACCAGGCCCTAGATTGGCCCAGCCACCCAGCCCAGCTGTGTCCAAGTCAACGAGACAGTGAAGCAATAAATCATTTATCCTTTGATATTTCTATTAAGACACTTATCTCTTTAAATATCTCCCTTTTAACTTATTTTTTTTTATTTTGTTAGAATATAAGCTCAATGAATGTTTAATTATAAGGAAAGAAAATCCTATTGTAATAAGGAAATACTTTCTTTGGATTTTAATATTTTAGGACCTCTAATGCCTCTTGCAAAATCACTTTAATAATATTTGAATATCTCTCTTTTCTTTGGATTGAATTCTTGATTAATTGTGTTGGCTCAAAGGTGTCTACCTTATGGCAAATCCTTTCACAGTTTCACCAATCCAGATGATAAGTTACAGATGTAAGTAAACAGAAAATTTTTTTTTTTTTTGGTATCCCAGCTTTGGGGGAGCTGGGGCTCCTAGCCCTCTAGAAAGGGCGCACTCGGGTGAGGTGGGGGCCCCTCTGGTGACGTATCACACCCTTAGGTGAGGAAAGGTGTCTGTCACGAGAATTGACCTCCATTGAGGAAATGACCAATATCCATACAGGAAAATGGCATAGCCTTTGTTTTCATTTTGGATTTGGTTCTTCATCCCATAGCTTGACCGAGAGAGTTGGCAATGACTGCTGGAGTGTGAGAATAGAAGGATTTGTGAAGGATCGCAAGATGGCAGCCGGGCCCTCCCTTAGGATACTCAACCTCGCCTAGCCCTCAAAAAGCTCACAAAATGAGGTCTTTTATTTTTCTTAGAAGGCAGAAGGGCTAGCCATGGACAATATTTTTAAAGGCCCGCCAATTTGAGGGCCAGGCTTGGACAATACGAGGCCCAATGCTCTTGTTTCTTTTTTATTTTTTAAATATTAAATGTTAATGCAATGCATGTTGTATGTTCAAAAGTAATTTTAAGACAAAATATCTTATAGTTTTTATATATTCAAAAAATATACCCAATAAAGTGTATAAGTCTTAGATGCAAAGCCCATAATGAACTGAGTCCATAAAAGGGTCCATAATCACCTTTCAGTCTAGGCCTTGACTAAGCAGGTGATCATGGCTTATTTACAATTATTGGAAGATGCAACTAAAATCATGGATATAAAACCAAAAGTCGAAATGTTAGTACAAATCCATTCATGTGCAGGTTGTGTGTGTGTGGGTGTGTGTTTATGTTTGTTGAACGATTCGAGACCAAAAATTCAGCATAATGTGCATGCTTGAGTCTTAATTTTCATTCAAATTAAGATGAGGGCATTAATCACATACGCTTGATGAGTTAAGTATGAGAGATTTTTTTTTTTTTTATGTGTTTCAATACAAAATACAATAGTTTTTATCAATTGGTATAAAACTAGACATAATTGTTGATCAAAGTTGTTGACCAAGATTTACACATTATAGAGGTGGCTACTTATAATTGCCGAGATGTAATGGGAAATTGTTTTCTTCTCTTTATGCCCTGAGCCTGGCCCTAGCCCGGAAGGGCCCAGTAATATGTCAGGCCCTCCCTACACTCCGTGCGCATATGTTACGGATAGGGCTTCGACAACCCTGGCCACTGCCCTCTTACACCTCCAATTATGAGCTTTGCAGCCCTTTTTCTTTGGTAGGGAGGCAATGACGTGGGCAGATTGAGCCCACATGTTTGGCAACCTAAACCCGTTTGTTTACATGAAATATATGGGAGTTGAATAGAACCTTTGATGAAATCAGCATCATCAGAGAAGGATTATAAAAGAAGTGAAGAGTGAAGGATATTTTATTCTTGCTGGGAATGGTCGGGCCCAGGAAATATTTTTGAATCATTTTATCCTAGTCCAAACCAGCACTTCATGTAACATAACTTTGTTGGTCTTTTGTCTTGGGCTTTGTTTTTTTTATGGTTTTGTAGTGCGATAGTTACCTCAGTTCCAGGAGATTTTTTTGCCATGTTCAAGGTTGCAATGTAGTCTAGCCTAGTCCGGTTATTTTGGTCTTGCTAGGAAATCTAGGCGTTGTATTTAGTAAGTTGTATCAGGCTTCTTGTTTGGGTGTTTGGACCAATGAAATCTCTCCTTCTCAAGAAAAAAAAAAAAAAGAATATTAGGCGGATGCGTAGATAGGACCTTAGTGTTCAATTACTCACTAAGGTGTAATGGCTACGTATTTATTTCACATCTCCTATTGATTTAATGTACATTAAATGAGAGGTCACTAATCAATACCCAAATTAATTTATATGTTATATGTACGGACGAGCGGGTAAAGCCAACAAAATCCCAAAGCAACCCCAAATCCAACTCTGAGAATTCAAGGGAGCTTGGATTTTTTTGTTTGGGTAAAACAAGGGAGTATGATTTGAGAATATATTCTGCCTGTTGCTTCTGGCTCCCTTATTGTCCTAAGTACTTTTAGGCATCATTTTCAGAACCTACATTATCTGATGCTATCACTTGAAGCTGAAAACAATCTAATGGGAAAATGATAGCCATGTTGATCTTGGTGGGCCCCAACTAATCCAAAGAGGGCGGTCCCCACTTTGTAGCCTGGTAACAACAATCAAAATGGAGTCCTTCGTGGCTCTGCTAATCAAACGTAATGATGATGATGATGATGATGGTTGGGACTTGAAAGCTACCTGCACCAGACAATTCCTCTCTAAGACAGTATCATATGACAATATAAAAACAAGTGGTCACATGGTGGACTGAGACCAACATCTAATCTTTGATGGTCGACAGTCTGACTGACCTGTGCAGACTGGCCTTTGGTACAAAAGAGGGACCCACCATTCTTATATTTTCCTCTTTGTTGCATGTCATTAGATACTTAGGCAAGGGAGTTGGGAAATATATACTCAACGATCACCCTCCAAATCCAACATTCAGCAGGTTTGTTTGGGAGACCTGTGAGAGCTATTATCCGTAAAAATTTTGAAATTTTCAAATGTTGTCTTTGAGATAAAATTTTAACTGTGCAACCCTTCTAGTATTTGGAATTCTGAAATTTTAAAAGTTCATAAGACTTGTATATCTTTGTGTGGTTTGGAATTCTGAATTCTTAAAATAAATAGAGCATTTGGAATACTCAAGGGACAAGGGCATGTTTGGTTAGAAGAATTCCTGAAAGGGAATTGGGCTTATTGAGGATTTATAATATGATGTGATATTTTGTCCTGTGGCATTCCAAATGATCAATTTGATGCAAGATTTTAAAATTCCAAACCACTTAAAAAGACACTTTTAGCGTTATAAATTCGCAAAATCCTAGAATTTCAAATACTAAACGAGGGTTAAGCATTTGAAATTCTCATAATCCCCTCAAACAAAAACTCTCATCATTCTTCTAACCAAATAGGCCCAAGAGGTTGTGGCTTTGTTTGGATTTTTTTTCATTATCAAGAAAAATGCAGTTTTGGATAACAAAAATGGTGGAAGTTGCATTTGGATGCCAATTTTTTCCCTCACCACTTGCAGTAGTTCTGAGTTTTTACAGAAAGTGGAAAGAAATCAGGTTGAAATGCACCGAAGGAGAAGGAGATATACTGTGTTGTTTGCACAGAATTTATGAAAAATTATGATCAATTAGCTCCACTGATAGATCATTTAAATAAGTGAAGCACATGAGATGAGAGGTGAAGATGTAAATGGAACCTCGTCCATTTTTTTCTTAACCACTTACATGAAAACAAATCCAGAAAGTTAATTACACGAAACAAACGTCCAAATGCTGATTTTCATTTTTCCCAAAGCGAAATTAAGTGAAGTGGAGTGCTTTTAAACTAATATATTGTTTTTGGAATCTTGTCATTTCATTATTCATTACTCTTAGACCGCCGATTCTCTCCACTGGCATAGAGATTTCAGATAGCTCAAGACAGGGAGAAAAAGGTAAAGGTGGAGAGAGAGAGAGCGGGGAAGAAAAAAAATCGTACTGTTGGTCACTTGGTTGCTTGGTGAGCAAGGAAGCCAAAAAAAAATAAAATACTAAAAACTTTGACTAAAATGAGAACCATTCGTAGTGCTGGACCTCCTGGTTCTGTTTGTACGGACACCATCTCAACAGAAGAAGTGGGGGCGAGGGGGGGCTTCTTCATCTTATTTGGTGCAGCGCGGAAATCTTGAATTTTCTGGTATTTTACTGCACTTCATGTGACGTCGCCCGGGAGGAGCCAATTTTTCCATCTACTTTCATCGGAAAGTCAAAAGCTGTAGAAGAATCTCTTCACAAACACACCCCGGTTGATGATTGTCAGGAGCATTTCATTTTTACTCTAATTGGAGATGGTTCCACCAAAAAATTAATCATTTTATAAAAAATATGATTAAAACAATGATAGATGTTATTTATTATTAGTTTCTTTATAAAATGCTCCAGCTTTTATTAGGGTAAAATTTATAAATATTTAATGTGATTAGATGACCGTTATTTTGAGCGGATCAGATTTCCAATAATTACGTCCCACTATGGAATTCCACCTCTTTGACGCATGATTTCTATAGGATTGGGACTGGTCCCTGTTAGTTAGAGGCACGGATGGCTGCTGGTGTGAGTTGTTTGGGTTTGAGGTGTTTTTTTTTTTTTTTTTTTTTGGTGTAAAAGTTTGGATTTGAGTTTTAACAAGGCTTTTTAACTTTTTTTTTTTCTAGATGGTTTCCTCCCTCCGAAGGTCTGTTGAAAATTTTAGCCTAACAAAACAAGGATTAGTAAAATAATATTTAAAATAATTAACTTTGAATTTAGATGAGCAATGTACTTCCATAAGTGTGTGAATAATATGAATAGGTTCAGTCATAATAAGGCTGAAAACACAAATGATAAATTAGGTCTTACTTGTTATTAGCACTATACTGACAGCAACATCCCATCCCATGAGAACAATCTTATCTGGATTTAAGCTTTTTTCTCACTCAGAGCATATTTGGTTGAGAGCATTTTTAATGAAAATTCATTACAAAATTGTCATTGTTGTTAATATCTTATTGGGTTTAAATGGCGAGTATTAGTTTAGTTGGTTGTGTGAAAAGTCGCTTTTGGCTAGCAAAATTCTTATAATTTTAGATATCTGAAAGCAACTTCACTCTAAAGCATATTGAAATTTCACTTTTGGGAGGGTCATTTGAAATTCTCCATATACTCCATGCAAGGCATCCTCAAATGCTTGCAACCAAACATATGAATCAAATATATAGGGATTCATACTTAAATGAGCTATATCTTTACGATTACTAAAGAGGAGAGGGATGAAGGACATGAGATGAGGATGAAGAATATAATATAGTAATATGTATGAGAACTTGACTTTTCTTGGATTTGAATCACGAGTGAAGGCCAAGTATTCATTTTCAAACTTCCCTCCATTCAGTTTGCATAAAATGAAAGATTAATTGATGCTCATTTTTTATATTCACGTTTAATCTTCATTTTTAACCACTTAGGGTATGAGTTCCCATGTGTTCAACCCCTATGTGAGATCTATGCAAACAAACAAGTCCTTTAGAATTAGTATATCGGTTTAATATGGAGAACCATTTGTGTCGATTTTTCTTTCATTAGTTTGTTTTTGTTTTTTTTATATTTTTGTAAACAAAGAAATACTTATGACATGGGTGTCCCAAAGATCTTTTACCTGTACCTTACTAATCCCCCAAGTGGCGACTACAAAACCCACACTCATGCACGTTGGACAAATCTAGGGTGATTATGAACACAAGATGTGGGGAGAAAACCCACACCTTCTACCACTCCACCAACTCCTAGGTGGGTATAAACCAAAATAGTTAGTCAGCCTCTAACGAATTATAAAACACTAGGGGTGACAAATTAATTTTCAATCCTTTATGATATCTAGATAATTAGGCCAAAAGACAAGGACAATAAAATAATTTTCCCTTTTTATAAACACTTACCCTATATATAGAACTTTATATCAATTATTAATTTCTACATTGCATAATGTTACTATCTTTTTCATTGTTAATTCAAGAAAATGAATTTTTCTGAAAACATCATACTATTGAGTCATGTGCTAATAACCCATTAACATTATTCTCGACTATGCTTGCAAGTTGTTTAAAGTAGGCAGGTCAACTGAGTACATAAAAAGTTGATATCAACCAAAAGAAAACTAAATTCATGTTGAGGAGCCTTTCAATTAGGATTCAATCCAATCTATGAGTAAACCATCCCAAAGAAAGGACGTCATCAACTAACTTACTACCGGGTGAGGTGTGTCCTTCCATGTCTTTAGAGCAGCTAATTTTGAGATAAATATACTATCAAAGAGTGGCATGCATTTTATTTTTCTAAGCCAAAAGGGTATGGACCCAAGCGTATAAGTGGGAAGAGGAAGCCTACAATGTGGAAGGAAAGGCCGTATAAGTGGGAAGAGGAAGCCCACAATGTGAAAGGAAACCCATGCAAGTGGAAAGAGAAAGCCCACAATGTGGGAAGGATAGACCACGAGCCTTGGAAGAGTGGGAAAAGTGGCATATTCCAGGGATAGATCCCTGATTGCCATCCAACTGAGCAAGCCCTTATTATCATATTGATTGATGCTGTTATATTTGACTTGTAGCTTCCCTTGTTTAGAAGGATATTTTCACTTTTTCATTATTTGATTGTTGTTGCTTCCTACTTTAGGAAGATTTTTTTTTTCAATCTCTTCTTATTTAAAACTTCAAAAAATAATCTTTACATTTCAAAAGCATAACAATAAAATGTTAAAACGTTAAAAATATTTAGAGCTTGTTTTTTTGCATGGTGTTGAATTTTTAAAAATTCATAATAAAATATGTTATAGGGAATAAGTTAAAAATATAAGGTGGAGTGGCTGGTGATGGAACCCTACTTTCCTAGAATTTTATTTATTAGAGTAATAGCTATAGTAATTTTTTATCCAAAGACTATAATAAGACTCCCGCCACCTAGGAATAGCCCTTCATTTACTTCTTTTCCTCCCTTAAATTAGGTTACAAAAAGCGCCCAATATCAACAATAGCAAAGTGTTTCCTAAAGACAGTGAAATGGAGGCTTGAGACCGTAGATTAGGTCAAACTAACGAGAGGGATATAGAGGGCATCTTCTTCTTGGGGGCCATAGTAAGGATTTTTAGGGGCCATTTGTTTGTAATCATTTATGTATATAAATGATTCATATGAGTAATAACTACACATCATCTCATTTATTTGGAATCATTTAATCATATGATGCACAAACAATGTATGAATGTAAATGAGGCCATTTACAAATCAAACTTTCCACAAAAGCAGGTGTGAAGTGAATCACACCCCTCTTGAAAAAAAAAAAAGAAAAGAAAAGAGAAAAAAAGGCATTAGTACGCATCTTACATGGCAATTGCATTCTTATGAGACCCATTAACCATCTTCATTTTTTTATTATTCATGCAAGACCCATTTTTGTAATCCAAACTGTTTACTAAACCAATAAATCCTAAGACATAAAAGCTGATTATATTAAATCTTTATAGATTTTGAGTAATTTGTGAGAAAGTCTCAACTTATAAATTTAATTCTCTTCACTTTGTGGGCCCTGAATTCATAATTCAAACTTTCAATATTATTGAATGGTAAATATCAGCACAATTAGTTTCATTTTTTAGTTGTTCATGGATTTTAAGAGATTTGTGAAAAGGCCAAAACTAAAATTGTTTGATCTACTCATTCATTGATATGAATGTGATGGTTTTAACTAGCTTCACGTGTCGCACTTACATTTATAACATTTACATATATACATCTTATTTGAGATTTTTATAAAATAATTAAGCTTAAACTCTTGTGAAACGGTTTTATGGAGAAAACTAATGAAATGATAGCATAGTTGTTCATACATTTTTTTTTTTTAAATACCCCCTTTGATGATATTATCAGTTTCGTTGACAATATCGTCATTCTCCTGTAACTTTTCTTCTTCTTCATTGCTGGTTTTAGGTTTTGGTCTTCTCGTGTCTCGCTCCATGCCCACCCAATGCCTAATAAACTCGAAGAAAATCTCATTGCATGTTCTGCACTAGTATTTATTCCTTCCTCTAAGATAAAATCTTATACGTTATTCTTCTTTCTTCTCTTATTCATGCTCTCTCATTCTCTTCATCTTCTTCAAATTCCTTAGAGGGGATTTTCCTAAAATCTTTCATCCAAATGTCTCTGTAAAGCATTATGAGAGAGACAACCATGTCCTCTTATGGAGTGGCGTCGGAAACAGAGCTCGCCCGCTCTGTCTCTGACTTTGGTTTCAATGAATGTATATACTGTATTAAAGAAGATTTAACTAGAAAATCTCATCTCCCACTACATGAAAAAAAAAATATCCACAAATTCAAAAGAAGAATAAGGAGGAATATCAAACTTAAGCAAGATCCACATAGGTAAGATCCGAATCTATTGGGACAAAGAATGACAAATACAAATCTGATCTAAAATAAACACCATAACCTACCAAGAACACATACAAATAAAGATACAAAAACCAATTAAAAAAAAAAAGCATCAATATATATCAGCCCAAAACAACATCTATAACCAAATAAGAATCTGTTGCATCATATAACATAGACAACAATAATACCTAGGTTTCAAGAAAGGAGAAAAAGGAATACCAAACAAACTAAACGAAAGCCACATAAAATGGAGCAAACTAAAAAAAAAACGATCCGATGATAACAACCCATCAAAGGAAATCAGCTAAAGCGTGGGTCAACTATGGAAGAAAAAAAAAAAAAACTTATAGAAAGTTGACAATATCATCAATCAACTTGTTGAAATTATCGACTAAGTTTATGATATCGTTAATTTGGGTATTTTCGTCAAAAAAAAAAAAAAGTATAAATAACTCTACCGTCATTTCATTATTTTTCTTCATAAAATCTTTTAGGGGTTTTTACCAAAAGCATCCTCAAATATCAGTATACATCCAAAATCATCATTAAAATACATATAATACCCAAAAGCATCTTTATACAGCGTACTCTGATTTTTTTGGACCAAATTGCCCCTCTAACTCTTTTCCCACGACATCCATATTTAATTTGGCACATTGAAGTATTTCGAAGTAAGTTCAATCCCTTTCCCGCAACATTGAGACTTGATTTCGCGACATCGAGAATTAATTTGGCAGGGCACATTGAAATGTTTCAAGGCAATTCAACTCCTTTCTCGCGACATCAAAACTTGATTTCGTGACATCAAGACTTGATCTGGCAGGGCACATTAAAATATTTCAAGTCTAATTCAACCCCTTTCTCGCGACATCAAGACTTGATTTTGCGACATTGAGACTTCATTTGGCATGACACATTTAAGTGTTTCGAGGGTAGTTCAACCCCTTTCTCGCAACATCAAGACTTGATTTCGCGATATCGAGACCTGATTTGGTAGGCCACATTGAAGCGTTTCAATGCTGGTTCAACTCCTTTCTATGACATTAAGACTTGATCCGACGCATTGGAAACTTGATTTAGCACAATGAAGTATTTCGATGCTAGTTTAGCCCCTCTCTCGTGACATCGAGACTTGATTTGGAGTATTGAAGTATTTCTAAGCTAGTTTTTGTTTTTTCTTTTTCTTTTTTTCAATTCTCGAACTCGCTAGTTGGTTTTTTCCTTTTCTCATTAACCCTTAGATCTGCTATTCAGAAGTCTATAATTCAAAGATCGGCAGATCTAAGGGCTAATGAAAAAAGAGAAAAATTAAATAGGGAGTTCGATAGTTGAAAAAAAAAACTAGCTTAGAAATACTGCAATGCGCCAAATCAAATCTCGATGTCATGAAATTAAGTCTCGATGTCGAGAGAAAGGGGTTGAATTAGCCTCAAAATACTTCAATATTCCTTGCCAAATAAAGTTTCGAAGTTGCGAAAAAGGGGTTGGAGGGGCAATTTGGTTTGGAAAAAAATCAGAGTATGCTTATAAGATGTTTTTGAGCATTGCATGTATTTAATAATGCTTTTGGAGATATAGGAATATTTGATGATGCTTTTGGTAAAAACCCCAATCATTTAATTAGAGTGTAATCTTAATTATTTCATAAAAATCTCATCTTGTTTTTAAATTACAAATATGAAAGGCAAACTAAGGCAAGCATTTGAAGAAGAGGGAGAATAGAGGGAAATGGAGCCATTGAAGAAGCGGGGCAAGAACACAGGATGAGATGGAATGCAGTGATATCTCTTTCTTCTATGAGGCTTTGAGATGCGACTGATGAGGGAAGAGACTTGAAAGGCAAGTTTTTAAATCGCAAACCTTAAAATAAAACTGAGCCCGAGCAAACCCTGACCCGACTAGATTAATACCGAGTCAAGTGTACTCCCTGCCTATTCCTAGTCATATGACCTTATTTAACCCTTTTTCCCAAACTGTACAGCCCACTTAGCACACCCCACGTTGCTCACTTCACTCTAGTTCCATTTAATGAAGTTTTAAGAGGATGAGCCACTAACCACAAATGAAAGCGCGTTTTATGACTTTTATCACAATGGATCAAATCAACTCAAGGTGGGGCCCACCCACGAAAACACACAGGATCTTTCCCTTCATAAATTTCAATAAACTCGTACACATGCATGAAGTAGACTGAGAGTCTCTCCCACGTCGTCGTTTCTTCTCATGAAAAAACGTCTCTTTTTCTCTCTCTTTCCCCTTAAGTCCCTCTCGCTCGTCGTCTTCTGCTTTCCTTCTTCTATTCATACTCCACCTTCTCTGACCACGAAAAATTCGACACCAAGGCAGAGAGAAGAAAGCCTCTGAAGAAGATTAAATCAACCCCCTTTTCACGATAGTGAAACTTGATTTTGCGATACGGCGACTTGATTTGGTATATTGAAGTATTTTTTGGCTAGTTCAACCCTTTATTCGCGATAGCGAAACTAAATTTCGCGACATCGAGATTTGATTTGGAGCATCAAAGTATTTTTAAGCCAGTTTTTTTTTTTTTAATTCTTGAACTCACTAGTTGATTTTTTCTTTTCTCATTAGCCCTTACATATGCTCTTCAGAGAAGTCTGTAATTCGAAGTTCGGGAGATCTAAGGGCTAATGAGAAAATGAAAAAAATCAACTAGGGAGTTCGAGAATTGAAAAAAAAAAAAAAACTACTAGCCTAGAAACACTAACATGTGCCAAATCAAATATTGATGTCGTGAAATTAAGTTTCGATGTCGCAAAAAAAAGGTTGAACTAACCTCGAAATACTTCAATATTTCTTGCCAAATGAAGTATCGATGTCGCGAGAAAGGGGTTGGAGGGCAATTTAGTCCGAAAAAAAATCAGAGTATGCTTATAAGATGCTTTTGAGCATTACATGTATTTAAGGATACTTTTGTAGGTATAGGAATATTTGATGATGCTTTTGGTAAAAACTCCAATCATTTAATCAGAATTTAATCTTAATTATTTTATAAGAATCTCATCTTACTTTTTCATTACAAATATGAAACGCAAACTAAGGCGAAGGTTTGAAGAAAAGGGAATGGAGCTGAGGAAGAGATGGAATGCAGTGATATCTCTCTTCTAATGAGGCTTTGAGATGCTACTGATGAGGGAGGAGACTTGAAAGGCAAGTTTTTAAATTCCTAACCTTAAAATAAAACTGAGTCCGAGTCAACCCTAACTTGACTAGATTAATACCGAGTCAAGTGTACTCCCTACCTTTTTTTAAGTGATATATCATTTTTAAACCCTCTTTTCCAAACTTACAACTCACTTGGCGTGCTTGGCAATTAATCAGTTAAGTTTAAGTAAAGTGAATTCAAACAAAAAATGACAAGGGATTATATCAAAAGTACATAATTTTAAAATTTCGTCCTAGTTTTCGAAAAAAGTAAAAAAAAAAAAAAAAAAAACAAAAAACTTCCCTTCTCCACTAAAAAACAAAAGCGCTCCACTATTTTGTACAAAAAGTCAAAAGAAATTTATACCAAACAACTAAAAATAAAACACTATCATAATCCCTCATATTTTATTCTCTCTTGATTTAATACTTTACCGCACCATACTTCAAATCACCATATATCCAAAAACGCCAAATATTTATTAGCACACCCTACATTACACACTTCACCCAAGTTCCATTTATATTAAAGTTTTAAGAGGATGAGCCGCTGACCACCAACGAAAGCGCGTTTTATGACTTTTATCACAATGGATCAAATCAACTCAAGGTAGGGCCCACCCACGAAAACACGCAGGATCTTTCCCTTCCTAAATTTCAATAGACTCGTACGCATGCATGTACGAGACTGTAGAGTCTCTCCAAGTCGTCGTTTCTTTCTTTCTCGTATTCTCATAAAAAGGGTCTCTTTTTTTCTCTTTCCTCTCAACTTCCTCTATCTCGTCGTCTTCTGCTTTCCTTCTTCTATTTCTACTTCATCTTCCCAGACCACGAGAAAATCGACCAAGGTAGAGAGAAGAAAGCCTCTGAAGAAGATTAAACAGACCCATTTGGCTTCATCAGATGGCGCCAGCAGTGGCAAGCGCGGCCAAACAAGCAGAGCTTCTGAGGAAAGATGGCAACAAATGCTTTGAAAAAAATCGTTTTGGAGCAGCCATTGACAACTACACAGAGGTTTAATCAAACCCTTTAAACCCTTTGAAGAATAGAGCTTTTGATCGTCTTCTCTCCCATGTTAATTTCGGTTTTGCTGCTTCTTCTTGTTTGTTTTTCAATGGGGTTCTTCTGTTTCTTGTTTTCTCTGTTGGGTTGGTGCTGTTTTAGGCGATTACTCTCTGCCCGAACGTGGCAGTGTATCGGACGAATCGGGCGTTGTGTTACATGAAGAAGAAGTGAGTGTGACCCTTTTCTTCTCACACCCCATTTTTTGGGATTTGTTCTTCTCCTTCCCATTTTATTGGAAATTATAGGTGCTGATGGTGATGGGTTTTATGTGTTTGTTTTTTTGGTCTGTTTTTCTTGTTGGGTTTTGCAGTGATTGGACGAAGGTTGAAGAGGATTGCAGAGAAGCTCTGAAGCGGGATAGAGGCTCTGTCAAGGTATTACTATTCTTGCTTTGTGGAGACAATCTGAGTTGGATTTTCCCCTCTTGTAATTGAGAGTCTTTTTATTGAGTTTATTCTTGCTTTGTAGAGATAAAATATGAGTTGGGATTGGATTTTCCCCTCTTGTGATTGGGAGTCTTTATTGAATTTAGAGTATGGTATTACATTCCACCTGTGTTCATGCTATTTGGCCCCGGAGAAATCGGTGTGGGCATGTGCTGGACCTGAATAGTGGATTTGATCTTAGAAAAATGTCAAAATATTTTGAAAGTAAAAAAGAAGTGAAAGAAAGAGGCTAAAAAATTTGTAAATATGATCATTTAATTGTTTATGACATATATTTTGTTCAGAATCTTGTTGTGATTCCTCTATTTCAGAGGCAATAATTCTCGAATTGGCTTTCTTTCTCTGATTGAACTTAGAGGTTTGTGACTTGTATCTTTTGTTGTTTAACTATTAGATGACTGTAATGTGAGGTATTATTGTTTTTTCCTCATTGTGAAAAGGTTTTCATCATATGCTCATCATGCTTTTGTTCATTATCCTCTTTATTTTGTTGCTTCACTGCATGCCTATAGTTTTTCTTGGTGCTATTACTTTTTCAAGTGATCTAATTTTTACGTCTTCTTCTTTGATGAGTTTTGGGAGTTATTTTCTTATATGTATCATAAATCTTCACATAAATCTTCATTACAAATGAAATGTCAAAAAGAAAATGCAAAGCCTCTACAATATAGGGACTGTTATGCTACATGAATCTGTAGAAAGAAAAACTCACCCCTAATATCCGACAAGTAGAACACACCCTAAAAGTCAACCCAAATAATCTTGTCAAAAAATGCTTGATATAAAAATGAAAAAACGATCCCAAAAACTATGAAGAAGGTATATGGTATCAGGTCCCAACATATTATCCTGGTTGGTGCTTTGTAACTTCTTCCGTTGGATTTCTCAGCAGAATGAAGGTCTTTGGTCTATTATGTAATGCCATTATCATAGTTGTGCACATATCATCTTGATTGTTCTGTCTTAACTTCATCACTCAACTGTCAGCAAAATGTAAAATGGAATTTTTTCTTTTAATTTATTAAAGATAACTTTAGTGTTCATATTATTGTAATTTTTATTGTATTCTCTGTTGTGTTAGTCCCAATATATTTCTTCAATTTTAAAAGAGGTGATAATCTGAAATGCCTTTGCTTACCCCCTCCATTACTGAACTTAGATGCCTATTTTGAATCTACCTTATCGTTATCATTTATATGTTTAAGTTTTGTAATTCTTAATTAATTAATTTGTTGCCTATTCTCCTTTTTGGAATGCTGTTCTGTTGCACTGACTGAACAAATAAATAAATCTACTGTTGCAACATTTCTGTGCACACAGCTTAACCTCCTTTAGTAGGAGTGGTATCTAACCTGAAGATTTTATCAAGACCTGATAAATGTGTTACTTTGGGTTGGGTTGGTTGACAGCCAGCGTAAAACTTTTGTTACAACCCAAACATGAATTATGAGGAAAAAAAACATTCATCTATCCTAGGATTTGGCTTGTGATAGGTCAGAATGGAGGAATGAAATTCATGTAGCCGACCCCGACATAGTTGGGACAAGGCTTTGATGATGATGATGATGATGATCTTTGAATTAATCCCTTTAAGCACATTTGATTGGTTAGGAGAAGTAGCAAAGACTCCTAGGCAATTGGACTTTGATGACAATGCATAGTGTCCTTAACTCTGTTTTTCTCATGCTCCTTCTCACAAGTTGAGCAAGATATTATGTCGCCTGTGGCAGAAGCTATTAAATGCAAAAATGTATTCATTTGCTTCACTACTTGCTTCCTTTGTGAGAGATTGGCTCCTTGCGATCCATTCGACAGCATGCCATTATCCTACTCCCTTGATGATTGTCGATTTCTTAAGAGGAGGTTATTGATATTGTGCATATTGTCCTCATGATGTTCATATTGTTAAAGAGGTAGACTTTGCTATTTATTGTGTATCAAACATGCCCGTACCCCCTCCAATCCTAAGTTGAGGACATTGGATACTGTTCAGCTTGCATTTTTTATTATTGTCGTTCAGCTTTGTGGATGGAGTTCCAGTCTTAATGGTGCCATCTGTAATTTGTTTAATACACGTTTTGTATAGTTGCTAAGTCCTTTAGGATTATATGACTACATTGTATTTTCTCCACTTTTTGATAACTTTATTTTAATTGCTAATTGGACTGGCCTAGTCCCTGATGAAGGCATGGTTCATAAAGCAATCATGGATTCTTTGAGCCTCAATCTAATGACTTGGTGATGCTAGAGAGGCGGTAGAGATGAAATGACTGATCGACTTGATGCAGAGCCTGTGGACCAATGCAACTATGGCTCACACGTGGGATCTAAAGAAGTCTATGATTTGTTTTTTTTTTTTTTTTATGAGTTACAATTAGGATTAGCTTTTCAATTTTTGGGAGCCTTGATTTGTTTCCTAGTTTTATTAGGAGTGTTGGATTCTAGGGTTTGTTTCCCCATACATATGATCATTTTACGACATAAGAATTAATTTTGGAGATTAATAAAAAAAAATTATTCATGGATTAAGTTTTCGCTTTGAGGTTCATTTCTCTTCGTGAGAGTCTTTGGGAGACAGACATCTTTTTTGTGCTTTGGCACTTTGCAAAGCTTTCAATCCAAATCCTTTTAGGGTTGATATCAAATTGGTATCAAAGCGCAGATCGTTCGGCCTTCCATTGCAATCGATTCATTGTTCGATCAACGAGTCAGTATCTGTGCCAAGGAAGAAGATCCAAGCAAGTAGCCCTTGTGTTGCTTAGTGAGGGAGAGAAAAAAAGAAGCACAGGATGAAGACATCATCTCTGCTACAGTCGCTAGTTGCCTTCGTTTGTTGCACAGGAAGACAAAACCAGAACAAACTCAGGGGCAAAACTCCAAGGCAAGGGGGCCACGTTTTGAGAACACAGAATCAGGGTCCTCTTAAATAGTGGTTGTTACAGCCTCTAGCATATATATAAAAATAAAAAAATTAAAAATAAAATGGTGAATAGGACCTATAATGGCATGCCCCACAACCTTCAAGAGCACTTGCCAACTCCATTAAACTATGGACACTTGGACAGCCTCTTTTTTTTTTCTTAAAAAAAGGAGGTTCTCCAATTACAATTGTCAGCTTTTGAATACTCGATAGCCTTTGTTTCACATATTGTTATATGGATTGTAACAGATTCTTTGCACTAATTGTTTAAGTAACAGTGGAAGCCTTTCTTATCTCACTTCACTTGACATTTACATTCTTAATAAAACAAATTCTAACTGTTATTTTTTTTATTGTCAATTCTGAATATTATCTCATTGGTTTAACATGATAATGTTTTAAAATGTATCGTTAAGCAAGTTCTAATCTAAGGTTTATAACTAAACCTACCTCATTGAAGTGACTACAATAGCTTTGCCGGGAACCATTTTAAGGTGTTTCTTATGGAGGCACCAAACCTGACTATAAAGGCATTTTGCTTTACTTAATTTATTTATTTTTATGTTTTTCCCCCTTTTAACTTACTGTCACACGACATGGACGTCACATTATTTTTTCAACCTGTTTTGAGTTGCACATACATTCTCTAATAACATGATACCTGTTGCATGCCACTGAGTACTAAATGTTGAATATGTGGTAGGCCCACTATATGCTTGGACTTGCATTACTCAAGAGGGAAGAATATGCTGTAGGAGTAAAAGAATTGGGGAGGGTAAGATCTATAACTGATTACCAATAATTGAGATAAATGTTTCTTATTTTCTTTCTGTTTACATAGGGAAGTATGTTGTAAAGTTTCTGTGGTCTTGCTAACATGTACTCTATTCATTTCAATTTCTGTTTATTGCCTATCTTATGTAGCATAGAAAAGGAATGAAGGCTGAGCTTTAATTATTGCATTGTGTATTTTCAACGATAATTTGGTGTGTTTAACTTATGATAATAAATTGGATTTTGTAGTAAGCTGGCTGGATATTGCCATTGCATTGCCTGTTTCGGTCTTGATGCATCCCATCTTCTGTCCTTGCTCTGAATTCTTATCTTTTCTTTAATTATGAAAGGTAACTGAGTTTTATTAAAGAAATGAACATATGATAAAAGGAGGGTGCTCATGGGGAAACAACATAAGCAGAAGACACAAGTACATCCAGTAATGCCAAGGAACCCAAACAGAAAGGGGCAGCAGACACACCACATACAACACAACCAAATATCTGAGCACCTGTCAGTGATAAAGGGAGCTCTTTAACTGAAAACAATATCAGGTCTCAAAACTCTAGCATTTTCCGTCATCATCATAGTCATCAAATCCTTGTCCTATGTTGGGGTTGGCTACATGAAGTTTTTTTTCTCCATTCTAATCTATCCCGAGCCAAATCCTCTGCTAGGCTGCACTTCTTCAAATCTCCCCTTACCGCTTCCATCCATATCCTCTTCGGCCTACATCTTTTCCTTGGTGGATCATCAACCTGCATTAAAAAAGAAAATCCTCAATGCACCATTGCTGGCCTACATTGGACACATTCAAACCACGTCAAACAAGTCTCTTTTGATTTATCGCCTATTGATTCAACTCCTAAATTCTCACGAAAGTGCTCATTTCTAATCATATCTTCCTCAGTTTTACCACACATCTATCTCTTGTGTCTACTACACTCATTTTGTGCATGTCTTGCTTCTTGATTGACCAGTATTATGTTCCATAGGTCATAGCTGGTTCAATTGCTATCATGTGAAAATTTTCCTTCAATCTAGTTGGTATTAGGTTGGAAAACGGGTCGGACCTGGTAAAAAGGAGTCTGTTCAACAAGGGCTGTCTATATGTTGAAGCCTGATCCATAACTGACCTAGTTTTAAAACGGGTGAAAGAGTCTCAACCTGCACTTGATGCAGGTCAGCCAGTACTGACCTGCATAACCCACAGTGGAAGGACGAGGAGGAGAAAGAAAGGAAAAGGGGAGAAGAAGAAGAAACAGAGAGAAAAAACTGAAGGTGCAAAATGTAGGATTTTAAAGTGCAGGAGAAGACCTACAATCCGGGGTGGACCCAAGTATCTTCTTCTGCGGGCACTCGTCCCCAGTGGACCTCAGAAAAGTCTGAAACAAGGATAAAAATTCCATGCCTCCGTGTGCAAACCCCCAACACATCTCAAAAGACCACCCCCACCCCCACCCCCCCACACCCCCCCACCCACCCCCCCCCCCCCCCCCCCCCCCCCCCCGATGACAAAACAATGAAGGAATTAATATATGGCCATCGTCTACCCCCCTAATATGAAAATCCCAGGTCTGCCACTTCCTGCAAAGGGAAGACAGAGCCGAGAATGAAATCCCTATTGCTAAAAACCAAATGTTGATTGTAAAATGTAATTTGCATGGGAATCTCAAGACCTGCTAAGTTATGACACATGATGCCATCGGAAGCACAGCAATGGTAGGATGAGCCATCTCGTAAATGAGATGGATGCTCACCACACAGGAGAGTGCAGATCATCTTATGCTCTTTCAACATGAGTTAGTAAGGGCTCTCCTATAAAAAATCTAGATCGTTCAAGATGAATGCCCTTTCTTTGTATGTGATGTGACCAAGTTTAGCTCCATTAAGAGGTTATCATACTGCACGATCGAGCATATAAAACACATGATAATGAATGCCCTTTCTTTATATTTTTTCAGCAAAAAAAATCTAAAAAATTGTGTTTTATATATTATTGCTCAATCTTACGGTGAACCAACTCTTATTAAAATAAAATTTGATCACATCTCACAACAGATGTGTTTGTTCATTTTGAACGGTTTAGATTTTCAAAAACTGGGCCTCACTGTGGATTTTCACTTGTGTCACTCAGACATCAGGTGAGCACAAGCCTTAGGGGATCCATACTCAACAACTGACAGTTTACAAGCCTTTTTTTCTATTGAATGATGGGCACTTGAATATGTTATCTCGATCCATCCCCTCCGGCTAACACACCACTAGAGGATGACAAACACTTGTCTCCATCCATGAATCCTTGTACTTCATTCGACATCTAGTCGTTGTAATTATTGAAGAGGGTGTGTGAATGGGTATGTGATACAATAGGTGAGTTGCAGTTTTTGGTTGCTGATGGGGACTAAGTTACAGGTAAGGGCTAGAATGGGTGTATTTTAGGATCTGGATCAAATTACAAACTTGAACGTAATTTCGCAAGCAGAAATGGAGCAAGGCACTTGGATTTCCGTTCTTGCTCATCAGGTCAAGAGGAACCAGCGACAATCTTGGATTTCCTTTCTTGCTCATCAGGTCAAGAAAAGGAAGAAAGAAGAATACCAGCAGGTTAGACAGGTTATGTAGTCAACCCTAATCCGACTAGTTTTACGGCAGGTTAAATTTACTTGACTGTGACTGACTCTCATTGGGTATGGATCAGGTTATTGTGGGTCAAATGTGGACAGATATGGGTCAAGTCATATTTTGCCACCCTTAGTTGGCATGAGCTGATCAAAAGGCACTCTAGAAGCATGTCTCCACTTCAACCATCCCACTCTTATCCTATGTTCGACATCTTCTCGCACAAGTCATAGCCTCTTTCTATCTTTCAAAAATGAAATAAATAAATAAAAAGAACATTTTTCTGCCAACAGATCTGCGTCATCATGATGGGAGGCTGTGATGACATCACACCATACCAAAATAGAGGGAGAAAACCTGCAAAATTTCACACGAAATAAACTAAAATTTTTTTTATGGTCATTTGTACTAAAATTTAGTGTCATTCAAATAAGAGATTTCAATCCCCTTACATAGTGACTGCTTTGGAGAACTTTTATAACTAAAAAATTGTAAAACATTGGATTCTTGCGGTGCTAACAGACTAGGACTCCTTAGACTTACAAATTTTAGATACCGGAACTCCTTAAACATTAGAAAGAAACTGCTAAATCACACTTTAGAAAGATATTAAATGCTAATCACTAAACTGTGGGGCCCACATGTCTAATTAGACGTGTGATAAAATTTATCACTTTGACCCATAGCTGTGAACTAATGCTTTCCACCTGGATCAAAAAGATGAAAGAGACCTTGACAGATATTTGCAATTTTGATTCTTTTGGACCTTTCATTCTGAATACAAATATTGGTTGGATCTTCTTTCCTTTGGTTGAATCATACTGTAGCTGCAACAATGGCAAGATCTTTCCGTAAACCCCATATGACCATTCAACTTGAAATCTTCCTCCATCCTTTAATTAGATAGACTTGCTGCCAGGCCATTGGTTAAATGACATGTGCCACTCATAGTCTCTAGCAATGAAATCAGTTGTGTCAAATCCTTCTAATATGTTTGGTTGAAACATGATGCCGTGACATAACTATGATGATAGATTGGCTTCGTCTTCATCTTCTAGATGGTTGGCTTCCAATAGATCATCTATCATTATTCATTGATCTTTTACTTCAAAACCCACACTAGAGTTTTCCTTTATCTAATCTTTTTCATTAATAGGATTTTCTAGCTCAAGATTCATTGTAGGGGCATTCTCAGTTGGAAGAGAATTAATGCCTTAAGATGTCACAATTACATGTTCCTTAGCCCTAATCAAGGCAATCATGGATATTTGCTTCTATTTGGGATTATCCTCTCCCCACCAATCAAATGGTTGGATTTGTCCGTTCAGTGATCCAAACAATGGCTTTGCAGATAAATTCTCCACTCATCAAATGAAACATTTCCCCCCTAACATTTCAGTGATCCAAACAATGGCTTTGCAGATAAATTCTCCACTCATCAAATGAAACATTTTCCCCCTAACATATCAAGAGAGCGGAACTTGCTGTAATACCAGATGATACATGAAAGCTCAAGGTCTTTGCCAACCTTTGCAGCAAGACTTAGCTTCTTGCATAATAATCTTTGCAAGGCAAACACCCAAAATGACAAAATAAAACAATTCATAAACAATATTATTTACTATTACTTAGAATTGAAATTTCTTCTTGTCAAACATTCCCTTATATAAAGTTAAAACAATGCAAATCCTAAATAGATCTAGATTTTTAATTACAAAATAAAACTAAGACTCTAATTTGATCAAATCTAGTAGATTAGATTCCTAATCTAATCCCACAAGTTTTGGCAAGTCTCATGATAACTTCTCATTAAGGAATCCTAGTTGCGCTAAACAAATAATAAAGTATTTTTAAGAGACAAAATCACTTCTAATTGATTGATGATTTGGGGGATCCCATTTGGACCCAATGTTCAAGAAATACATCACAAACATAGTGCAAATAGCTAGGGGGTTTAGTTGGCCCCCCTTGCGTACATATGAAGCCTAGTTAGACATGGCCCTTGCATGTATCACATTAGCACCCCTGACATTATGCTAAAAGGAGGCCTAAAAAGTTCTTAACAAGTCTGATGTAGGTCATGGCCCAAAACTACCCTTGAGGACTAATCTAAGAAGGCCTAAGAAAACTAACAGTCTTTGTCATCTAAAAGGGTCCATAACTTAAATATTTAATAAATCAAATGCTGCATAAGGGCATTATGATCATGTTTCATGCCCAATTATTGCAATCATTGTATTTTAGGAAGCTTTATCCGTAAAGAATTCATTTTAATGTATTATTTTAAGTTTGTAAGGACTGTTGGTCAAAATATCAAGGAGAATTCATTTTAATGTATCATGTTATAAGTTTAGTAAGGTATCTTAGTCAAAATCTCAAGGGCGGCCCATAAGTAGAAGTTGTACTTGTAATCTCTAATTAGGCATGACTATTGAAATTAGAAGTTGCCATCTATAACTAGGAGCCAAGTTTGATTGCTAGCAGTCTATATAAAGCTTGTAAAAGGTAGTTAATGAATTCAATGAATATATTTTTCGCTTCCTGTCTTGAGTTGGAGAAGTAAACTCTTAGTTCTGATTGAAGGCTTCTTGGCATACCCGATGCATGAAGACTCCATTGGTATATCCTATCTATCTTCACGGTGTGTGAAGATTCCCCAGTGTGAGATGAAAGCACCATAATGGCAACTGGTGCTGGCTGACAAATGGCCACAGAGAACAGCCGAATTCCCAGAGGCACTAAATAAACATTTACCCACATAACTTGTCACTCATACTCAGTCATTACAATTTTGATTTTTGAGCCTACCTGTTGTTAATTAAGTAGATTACTGAACTGTGTAGAACTCCACACACAGGCATTGGATCTTGGAAGGGGGGAAAACCCTAAAAGCTACATGGTGGAGGAGATATGGCAGGAGCTTGCCAGAGCAAAGTACCTTGAATGGGACGATGCATCTTCTAAGCGAACGTTGAAGTTTCAGACCTTGAAGTATATGTGCACTTTTTCCTTCAAAGTTTACTCTTTGGTATTCAAGAAATGCCAAAGTTCATTATTTTAATGGTCTTTGCACATTCTGACATATTGTTTGTTTTTATGTGCTTGTGTTTTAGACAGGCATGTGAAAATGCATTAGTAGACAAACATATGCACAAAATATCTCAAATGGGAAACGATGAAACTACAAGTTCCTATTTGGAAGATTTAGAGACTCTGACAGAAGTGTTCAGTAAAGCCACAGAGTTTGACACACCAACTGAGGTAAGAGAGCTACCAGCCCTCCATTTTTAACCTGTCTGCTTTTGTTCTTGGTTGGTAGGTGTGATAACTAATTGAAAACATATTTTTAGGTGCCTGATTACCTCTGCTGCAAAATTACGTTTGACATCTTCCGTGACCCTGTCATTACTCCAAGTGGGGTCACATATGAAAGGGCCATCATCCTTGATCATCTTGAGAAGGTAATTAGAAGTCTCATTTCTGCAGTATCATTTGTCAAAAAAAAAAAAAAAAGAAGGTAAAAAATCATGTTATAACATATGGTCTTTATACTATTTGGTTACATTTCCTAGGAAGGTTGAATACAACAAATTGTCCACCTCCCAATGAGCATTCAATACTAAAAAACATTCAGCTATTCTTCCTTCCCAAATGCGCATCCGTCAAAATGTTTTTGTATTGAAATTGCAATTTATTTCAATAGTATGCTTGTCCCAGTGCACCCTTCGTTGACTTAATGTTTTGAAATTGATTTGTTTCAACTTTCAACTGAAAAATAGGTGGGAAACTTTGACCCCGTCTCAAGGGAGCCACTCAGTGAAGACCAACTGGTGCCCAACCTAGCCATAAAGGAAGCTGTCCAAGCATTTTTGCAAACGCATGGTTGGGCTTACAAGATGAACTGAGCATCAGCACTGTCGAGCACACAAGGGATGCGATTCTCGCTTATTGGTATATCATGGATTCTGAAGTCATGCTTATCTTTCCCACTCTACATGTGCATTTTAAGCTATTGTTGAGGTGCCATGTGGAGTTTCAATTTTCATTATCGCCCTCTATATATATAATATATGGAACTTCCATAGGTGTGTATGGGGTTGTCTCAACAGCCAGCTATTGATTTTTGGTTTTCTGTACAGTTTTGCAGTGTGGGGCTCTGGTTCAACAGCTAAGCTGTTATTTACTGTTTCTGTACAGTTTTGAAGTTGTGTATCTGGACTATTAAGTTTATATGGGCATTTTAAGCTATCATCTGACAATTTCTGTACAGCTTCGTAGTTATGTATCTGGACTATTAAGTTTATATGGGCATTTTAAAACTATCATCAATATTCCATGTGGAGTTTCGTTGTTCCATATCCCCTCTATACATATATCTACCATTGAGTGTGGAGCTGATTAAGCAGTTAGATGCTCGATTTACTGTTTTCTATGCAGTTTGGTAGCTGTGTATCATGGATTCTAAGGTCATGCTTTGCTATCCTCTCTATGGCATTTTAAGTCACCATTAATGTGCCGCGGTGGAGCTCTATTATTCCTTGTCAATTTATGTGCATAGATCTTCCATTGGTGTGAATGGAGCTGTTCCATAGCCAGTCTCTTGATTCTCTGCTTTTTAAAATACAGTTTCTGTAGTGAAACTAGCTTTGAATGTGCATTTGTTTGAGAGAAAATGTTGCACATTCTTGGAAATCTATGAATGTTTGGTCATTTCACCTATGCATAATATAGAAACCCTATTCTGAGATTTGCACCCTTTTTGTAAAAATTAGAGTGATATAAAGTTTAATTTTTGGAGCAAGTTTTATGAAGGTTTTGGACAGAGATAAAATTCAATTTTGTGGGTGAACTAAATGTTTGACTTTGATTTTTGTTTTTCAGATTAGTTCTATTATAAAAATTTTCTATGTATCAGTTGATTATTGCATGTGTGCCATGATCAGCGGACTGGCCCCTATGATTCTAATTTTATTTGAATGGTTAGTTTTTATGTCATTATCATTCTTCTGTTCTAGTTGTCTGCAGGCCTTTGGCTTTGGGAGAGTTGATCTTGAAATTTCGCGGATTAAACGTGTCATCAAATGACTTGATGTTCTTCTGGAGCCACTGGATATGTGGGAAGGCTTTCTTAACAGAGATTGAGAGCCGAGGTACCCAATACAGCATTAAGCAGTAGTCATGTACACAACAAATCAGCTACCTGTTGGGGTGTTAGCATGTTTGTGAATTGTGACCTGTGGGTGTAGGGCTGCCTTAAACAAGTGGAACCAGCTGTTTGTCCCAACTCCCCAAACGCACTACTGCAACCATATTCCAGATTAGGATTATGGGAAATTCAACTATTTCCAATGGTAAAAATGAAATCCACAATCTAAGTGCTAAATCACAAGATCTGTAACCAACAATCAAACAGTATATACCACTCATAATGGTCCAGTTTGTGAGTCCCACTTAGAAGCATCTCTGTAGGCAGTGATAGGGGGAATGAGAGTAAAAAATTCAGAGCTCGAGGTTTCACAATCGTATACATTTTTGGTGGTGAGAAATGGTCAGATGAGAATCAAATTGGTGGTGTTGTTCAAGGGCCGGGGCAGCCACTTTGGGCTGGGTTATGGACTGGCCCAGATTAAAATTTTGGCCCATTTAATATGTGGGCCGGGATTTGATTAAGTGATAGAAAGCCTGGAGCCCCGCCCAGCCTGATTGATTAACAGGGCAAACCCGGGCCTGACATGTGTAAGGCAGGCCAGAATCGGGTCGGAACTCAAGGCTCGTGTCAGGCTTGGGCCAAATAGGAGCCCGTGTTTCTAAAGGCAGGCAATGGAATGCTGGGTGAAAAGGCCCTATCAATTTACATAAAGTTGTCATCAAGCCCTACTCCTGTCCTGCATGAGCTCCTTAAAAAGCTGATGAACTGCATAAGCTAGTTCATATTTTTAAAACTTAAAATTAACACTTCCCATGTTGAAACCCATGGTAGGGAATAGAATTGAATATCTATTTCCTACCATTCCATGTAAATGTCTTGTTGTGAAAGGAATAATGGGGGTGGTACAGTTTAACAAAAAAGTGTAACTAAATCAAGGGACTACAGAAGTTCCAAAAAAGGATCCAATTACTTACAGTCTAGTCTGAAATGAAAATAACAAAACAAATCATGATAGAACTAAAGTCTAGTCTGAAATGAAAAATAACAAAATAAATCCTGACAGAACAAACTTTTTTAAACATCTACAGAATTTATTAGCTGTTTACATGAATGTTTGATTCCAGCTCCAGAAGTCACTGTCGCTTACCCAGGGCAAGGAAGCCTTTAGCTTCCAAGCTTGCCACTGCATCTTTGATGGTCTCATCAATAGGTGTAAAGACATGGCCAAGATCAATCAGCTTCTTTGCTGCATCTTTACAATCCATAAGACCTGGCTGGGTTTCTTCTGTGAAACTGTTATCATCAAATGTTAGAAGCTCAATTTCAGATAAGGCCAATGATATAGGAGCTTTTAAACTGTATGAACTCAGATGAAATAAAGGTCCAAAGCAATTGTAACAAATAAAAAAACAGGGCATTACTAAATCAGAGAGACTGCATACAACACAAAAATAAAGGAGCAATAAGACATTTTTGAAATCTTTTACACTGAAAATAATAGAGAAAAGATGTTGAAATTTGATTAGTCAATGGCTCAAAAATTTCAGGAATATGTTAATGAAGTACATTCAAGGTCTGCTACCACACTTGTTAAACTGATAATAACTCGGATTTTGCAGACTCTCAGTTGATAAAATGTCAGTTGCGTACTTGTGTTCAAAGTTCATCACTGTTCCATTCCTAATGGCCATATCTTGCTAGCACAGAAACACTAGTGAATTTAATTACCAGAGACTATCCAATTTACAATTTGCTGTACAAGGGACTAGCAACAGATGCCACTAGACACAGTAATGAGAAGGAAGCCATAGTTTAACCTTTCCTTATATATGCTTTGGCATAATCTAGAAACTATTAAGAAAGTGTGATGTCTTTTCACCCATCTGAATACAACTTTCTCAATATCTTAGACATTCATTCAATTTTATGTCATGCGTGTGGCCCCCTGTAGAAGAGCATTAGGTCCGGCGAGCATCCGCATAGAAAGAGAGGACGGGGGAAACTCTAAAGGACTAGGTATGCAGTGGTGCACAAGTCCCACATCGGAAACACACTAGTTCTGATCTTGAGTATATATGTGTGTGACCAGGCCTTTTAAAACCATGAGGTAAGATTGGGTTGAAATCCTATGAGACAAAGTGGACAATATCATGAGGACAGCGGGCCTGGGTTGGTACAAAATTATCACATATTAACAGTGCACTTGATCATGTTCAGTTTCATGGGTATCATGTCTAGAACAGAAGAACATGGGAACATGGGTGTTAGTGAAATAAGGATTGATTAATCATAAAACATACAGTAAAGAAATTCACGAGGCATTTATATTGTCATGTGAAAAAGATCCATGTACCAAATGATGTTATGGAGAATCCAAGCATGTAAGTACTTCAAATTCAGAGGGTGACTGAACTCCACTCTAAAGGTCACTGTTTGAGTTTTGAGCTTTCCAACCTGTCATCCACATTCATCTTATATGACATAGTTCTGGACCAGATTCTGATGTTTTATTGGGATCATTGAAAACAAATGTACTTGTGTATCTGAAAGGTAACAATGATTTTATAAAAAAAATAAAAAATAAAAAAACATTGTGATATAACCAACTAAAATGAAAATGTCGTCGCTACTTTAATGCAAGTCAATCCTATTAATGCATTGATTCATGTAAGATGAGTTTCAAACTTCTAGGTAATAAAGATCAAAATAAGAATACTAATTTACAAAAAAAGGAATGAGTATAATTTAATGAAAAAATACCTGTGTATAGGATAATCTGGGCAGAGATTTGTGACCGTCTTCGCAAAATCCCTAAATTGGTGTATTCCATTGGTGCAAAGGTACCTTCCAGATGCAGATGGCATCTCAAACAATAGCACATGTGCATTGGCAACATCTCTCACATCCACACAGCCCAGCCAATAGTATTCTTGTGTATCATTTGACCCTATTATATCAACAGTAAAAATCAATTTCTCTTTCATCTTTGTCAATTAATAGTTAAGTTACTTCATAGGAGTTTATAGTTCATTGTGTTTCCCACGATACCAGATTACCCCTCACTTTACACAACTTTGAATCTTTCATGTATGAGGCAACATATGCAGTCAACCTGAGTTGAGAAAGTAGGCCCCTTTCTCTTACACATGTAATACCAGAATTTACACTTTTATGAAAGTCAATTCTATGAGAGTTTATGAAAGTCAACCTAAATTTTGATGGCAGCATATTCAGATGGGTGGTATTGGGGGTGTTATTCGTGACTTCTCTAGAAAAAGTGTCAAAAACTTTGCGGGTCCCGTGAATTGTGTTGATTCAAATGGAGCTGAAATGTATGCTTTATTAGTGGGTTGCCATGAACTACGTCAGCTGGGAGGTTTTCATGCAATTATGAAGGTGATTCTTTCTCTGTGATTCAGTGGGGTTCTGGGAAGTCTTCTCATCCGTGGACTTTACTAGATTTGGTGGAGGAGGTGCAAGATATTTCGTATCAGCTAAGAGCTTCAATTTCTTCATATTCCTTGTGAAGCTAATGTCTTGGCAGATGGTCTTGCTAGGGAGGGAGTTTTTCGGCTACACATTTCTTTTGATGTTTAGTTTATTTGTTTGTGTTTATGTTTAGTCTTGTTCGTTGTTATTTTCTTTGTTTCTCCTTTCTTCTTTGAATAAAATTTACCGTTATAAAAAAATATAAAAAAAAATGAGAGTTTTGAATGAAAAATATGGTTGTCATTGAGTTGGTTATATGGATAGCAAACAATTCAAACATGGCATGCCTAATGTACCATCACTAGCCTCAAGGTGTTGATGCATGGTAATGCATACCAGCCCACTTCCATAACAGAGGATCATCATACATGCATAGACTGATGGGTGTAGACGACAGCATCACAATTCCCAAATGAGAAATGATCCTCTGCTTCCCTCAGCAAAATGTCGATGCCTCAAACACCTGATCTGAAACTATACGGGGTTTGCCTTTGTTTGATTAAAATTGATCATACTAACATGCCTGTCTTTTTATGGGCACTAACACAAATCTAACTTCAATCAAATTGATATCAACCCTTGGATTTATCATGTGCAGGATCTCATAGTTTTGCTAACTAATATTTGGTTGCTAACCATCTGGAATTCATTGTCCCTGATCCAATGCAGCGGATCCAAACTGGATGGGTCCAGTATTGTATCCTTGACCATTTTTTTTTTCAATTCAGGTCCTTCAGATATTCCAGTATTGAAGGACCCATTTTCATCCATACGCAGCAGTGACAATTGGTTGGGTCGAGTTGAGTCGATGAATAACATGTATTCACATAACTCAAAACTCGATCTAATTATTAATCAAGTTGGAAATCTCAACCCAACCCCAAATGCTAAAAGGAGCCCCTTTCTTTTGGGGCTGTTTGTATCATGTAATTGATTTCCTAGGAATTCTAGGACTTCATGTTTCTATAAATGGTTAACAATGAATGATGAAAAATGAATATCCAAAGACCATCAGATAAGCTCCCCTTTAATGGAAATTGAATCAAGGGAGATAGAAAATGAATACTCAGCCATTACACTAGTAATTCAAATCATAGGAAAGTCCAGGTCCCAATATCCTCCACCACTCACCTCATGTCCTTACCCATCATTTCTTTAACAATCCTTCAATGGAGCTCATTTGTCCATGAATTCCTATGTATTCTATTGCAAACAAATGGGCACTTTAATGTAATTGAATTCCTAGGAACTCTAAGACGTGTATTTCTACAAGTAGTGTAAAATAAAAAATAAAAAATAAAAAAAACAGAGGCGAATATCCAAAAATGACCATCAAATAATCTCTCTTTATTAAAAAATGAATTAAGGAGATGGAAATGGATACCCATCCCCATCCAGCACCCTGGTAATTGAAATCCTAGGAAAGTAGAGCTCCCATCCCCATCTGCACCTCATATCCTTCTCCCCACCTCACCTATTTAACTATATCCTTTGCCCCTCACCTCTTAACAACCCCCTGTTGAAGCTCATTTGAATATGGGGCCATTAGAATTAGAACCTTTCCACGAGCAGCTCTCCTGGATGCAAGCAAATCACTGTGATACAGATTGGAAGGTTATGACAATCTGATTAAGGGCCTTCAATATTTCAAGCTACAAATATACTCATAAACTGGTGATCCTCTGGCGCCCTTAACTCTTTAGATAATAATCATTAGATAGTGTGCACATGGCACCATATGATGCCCATCTACTAATACATGATGAGAACATACCAACCATTTCTTTTAAAACGCACACGCACACACAGAGAGTGCGAGAAAGTGAGAATTTGACCTTGCAAGAGGTTTAGCAGCACTGCAGAGCTGGCATTCAAGCCCGGTTGGAGGAGAGGGCCTAGACAAGTAGACGGATGTACAGTCACAATATCTAGCCCATGCTTCTTCCCATAATCCCATGCTTCCTTCTCAGCCAGCGTCTTCGACACCGCATACCACTTCTGCAAAACTCCAAATATTAACCAACAATATACATACAGAAATCTCCACTTATTTCACCTAAGTTTAGTTCAGAAGTAGGAAATTTGGAAGTGCTCTCTATTACATTTACAACCTATAGCTTATTTACAAGCTATAGCTTGTTGCTCCAAATTCAATAATACTTGTTAATACCCAGCATCATCAATCTAAACCCTCACTCAGCATCATCAATCTAAACCCTCACTCTCATTTTACCTATGAATCTAAACTCACCCCAATTTAATACTTACTAAAAAAATCAAACCCATGTCTATAGATACACTCATCCCAGTTTAACAGTGAAAAAAAAAAATTTTGACACCTTGCGTGACCGACAGTAGTCAAGATCGGTCCATGAGCCCTCATCAACAGGCTTCTCATGGTGGGGCCAGCCGGGGTTGGGGACGAGGGACGAGATGGACGACGTGACGACGACGCGTCTCGCCCCGGAGATTCTAGAAGCTTCTAGGACGTTGAGGGTGCCCTCCACGGCCGGCCGGAGAAGCTCCTCCTGCGGGTCCCGCGGGTCATCGAGGGTGCAGGGGGACGCCACGTGGAAGACGCCGGAGCAGCCTGAGACGGCGGCATGGATGGCGGCGGAATCGAGGAGGTCGGCTTCGAAGAGGGAGAGGCGGAGGTCGGCGGCGGGGAGGGAGAGGAGGTGGGTGGTGGGCGTGCGTGGCTGGCAGGTGCCGCGGACGGTGTAGCCCTTTTCGAGGAGGGTTCGGACCAGCCACGAGCCTATGAACCCATTGGCTCCTGTGACGCACACGGTCTCACCCATTTTTATGTTTTTTGCCTTCTCTGACCTGGTTCTCCTGCTCGTGTTTTTTGGTGGAGGAGAGTGAGGGTGGTGGAGGAGAGTGAGAGTGAGGGTAGATTAGGGGGCATCAATCGGATGAGATAGAGACTTGGGGGATCGAGTTCTTTGAATTTCGAATTGGAATGTAGCTATCTGTGAGTGGATTTGGATAAGTTTTTGTTTTATATGATGGGTCCCACACACCTTAAATGGAGGTTGCATCAAGAATGGGAGTTTCAACTTTCTAACACTATGTGGGGTGTTGTGTACTGCTTAAATTTGGTTTTATACTTTTATGTCGATTTCATGCCAAGTCATTGATCCATCCATTGGCTTATACCATTCTATTAAAGGAAAATGTTCTCCAATGAGAATCTATGGGATCCATTTGAGCTCAAATTTGATCAGTGTAGCCCCTTGGATACTTTTATCATCCCATGAAGACATCAAATCTGGTTTTATATTCATTGAACTTCTGTTTGGCATTGGAGTGAACCTCAAAAAAATTTATGATTAAGATGGAATTAAACTCTAAGACTGTTAAATTATATGCGGGGGTGAATTAGTGAGGGTAATTTTTGTGTTCCCTTGTCAATAAAGAGGCATTTTCATTTGCCTTTGCTCACTGATAGACATACATCTAAGTGGCTCCTGTGAGCTAGACTGCGTATTAGCAATATGGAGTCTATTTGAGGAGAAGTTCTTCTCTACCAAAAGCCATTGCAAAGGTACAAAAATTGTCTCTCTTTCCTCCAATCTATTTGAGAGGTTTGAGTAGGCAGGCTTTCTAAATATATGAGAGAGGGTTTTCTTTTCTTTGTCTTTTTCTTGCTTTTCTTTTTTTATAAGGGTGTGTTTGTACCATTGAAGTTGCTCCAAAAAAGGAATATGACGCTCTGTATGATCAGCAATGATTCCTCTACTCTTTTTTTCTTTTTTTTTTTTTTTGCATTTTATCTTCACCTTATTTTCTTTACAATTAAGGGATTTAGTTTTCTAACATCCCACAGTAGGAAAGCAACTGCATGCCACGGGAGAGGAATCGCACCGCAGCTCCTGCACAAACACCTCCTAAGAGCATTGAATTCAACAGTACTGGAGTTTCCTAAATATACCAAAGAGATTTTTTTTTTCTTTTTTTCTTGTTTCCCTTTCCTTCTTTTTTTTCGTAAGAGTCTTGATCTCAATCACTCTCACATACACTAATTTCTCTAGCATTAGCACGTAGGTTTTTTCATTATTGATGTAGTTGAGAAGTAGCTTTTTTGGGAGGCATTTGTGTTCTCTAGAATTGTTAAAAAAGTGTGTACCTAATTTACATATGTAAATGGAGGGTAATTTTCTGTATCGCTTATTCATTTGTATTGCTTTAAAGTAAGTTTTAGATTGATTGCAAATATAGGCTCCAATGCAATTTTTTTAGGTGCTGATGGGATTTGGTGCATTAACACTGGTATGATTCCACCCTAATGTAATGATGTGGTTAGTCACCTGAATAAATTTTGCTCCCTCTCAAACTCCAATTTTATCATAATGATACATGGACAAATTAGTTAGGAAATGATTCATTTAATTATTTGGGCCACAGAGGACCTACGAAGGTATAAAATTCACTTATACATCTTGTGAAATTTTAAAAGAAAAAAATAAGCCTCATTCATTTGTTTTCATGTCTAAGAAATTTGAAGCAAAAGAAATTACTCTCATGGTTCTGTATGCTTTTACAAATAAACGAAATTATTATTTTTAACTAGAGGAGCTAGAATAGGAATGTCATCATTCCTGAAAATCGATTGTTGCACATCTAATAAGTGATATGTAATATGCATGGCCGTCTGAATTTGTGTCTTGTAAAGCAATAAAAGTAATAACAAAAATGATTAATACACATCCTAGCATTGATGAATTTATAGTATTAACCCTATCAATCTTCAGCATGGCCCACATCTTAAATTCATATCACTCAAAATAAGACCTCTCATTTATTGTTTGCCTGGTAAACTTTTGTTCAAGTGAGAACATTGTTAAAATGAGGCCAACTTGCTTCTGTTTTATTCTATCATTCTTTTTTATAATTAACAACCACTTATATAAAAAATGAAAGCATACCAAAAAAAAAAAAAAAGAAGAAGGCAAAAGAGCCTCAAGAGCTTGATACCGAGATACAGCACTAGACCATTACAAGATACAAGCGAAAAGGAATCACCCTCTCCACCCCTTGCTCAGCGAAAGAACCAATCATGAAATCAACTTCTTAGCCACATGAAAAAAAAAAAAAAAACCGCAGGGAAAGAAGATAGGGCTTTGATCTCATTAAGGAAGAAAGTGAAATTTCCAATGTGTAATTTCTAACTTAGAAACCCATTGAATAACATTGGCCAAATCACTTTCCACTATCAACCCCTAGATAAATAGTCGAACATAAAACCCTAGAGCTTTCAATTTTGCTAAGACTTTCTCTTTGTTAGGGTTTATGATTCCCACATTCTTTGAAAACTTATATAAAATATCCCATACGTGAAGTGAGTTCCATGAAATCTACATTTATGGAGATGAATTATAGGAAATGTATATCTTACTAGTGGTTAAATTTGAAGAAATGAAGGTGAACATGGACGATAGTACTTTACCCAACCTATCATTAACTTGCCAAACTTGACCAACAATAACTACGGGTCGATCACAAGTCAGGTTTTCTTGACCCATATAGAACTATGCTGGGCTAGGGTTAACTCACTTAACCTAATCAGCCTATATATAACTCTAAGGCCCTTTCATTTTCCTAATGTGTTTTTGAGGCGGATGTGAGAAAGATACAAAAGGAGGAAAGAAACGGAGAACCGGGAGGAAATAGAGGAGGGAAAGGAAGAAGAAGAAAAATAACTAAAGTTTTATCACTAAGGATTTGTTTATGCAGTGATGTTTTTGCGAAAGACAAGTGGAAACTCATTCCACTTTTTTACATTTCTCATTCATCTCATGTTTGGTGCAACAACTTTTCAACAGATAAACCTTAAAGAGACCCTACAATGTTGTGCTAACAAGGATCTCCAATGCCTATGGGAGAGGTGAGAAGCATGTTTCCTCTTCTTTTTTCAGCAGTTGTTCAAGTCTTGAATTTCCCCTATCCATCTCTCTATTTGTACTCCAATGTTTTCCCCATTTTCCCTTTCTCAACAATTCAAATCACCAAATCCTAACTCTGCAATCCCACCTGAATCAAGAAACCCCATAATCCTAGCTTCTCATATTGTTGCTTCTTGTTGTTTTGATGTTGCAAATGGAGATGGAGGAGATTAAAGTACTGCTTGAGAAGATGTAGGATCTTCATGACAATCCCTTTATCTCTCTTTTGGAAAGCCCCCCCCCGCCCCCCCACACAAAAAAAAAAAAAAAAAAAAAAACCACTGTGACCACTTTGTATCGCACTCTCTATTACACACATTAACTCAAATGGGTCAATATAGGTCAAGTTGGGGTTGACCGACCATAGGAGTGGTATGGAAAACCCTGATCCATATAAAAAGTGTGTTGAATTTGGGTTGGAGTCTAAGTTGTGGATCCCGCATGTTGACCCAACCTGCTTGCTACTCACATGAATATCTATAAATGATTGCCAAATATTTTCCACTCCAAAAAGAAATGAATTAAGGGGATATGAGAAATAAATACATAGCCAGCACTACAGTAAATCAAATCTCATGGAAGTTCACTCCCATCCCATGCCCAACTTTTATCCTTCACCCTTGCCTCTTCAGTAAACTTTGTTGCATCTTATTTTACCATGAATTTGTGAGAATTCAATTTCATATGGAACAAAGGTGTCCTACGACAACTTTTTTCCACTTCAAACTCTTATTTACACACACGATTAATCTATACCTTTCCTTTACTTTTGTACCGGTGAATTTGACAAAATGAGAATAACACCAAGGACACTAATGAAACCAAAAGGGGGGCGTGGCAGTAGCCATGACTCCCAAAAAATTGTATAAAACCCTTTAGGCTTTTAGAAGACTCTATGCATATTTTACATATGATTTCCCTTACATTTTTATTTCTACAAAGTGGCCCCTCCAAGGAAAATCTCCTAAGTCCACCTTAATTAAGGGGTTGTTTGTTTGCACTTATTAATATGTTTGGCTGTTCTCATTTATGTATTCCATACAAACACAATAATATGTAAATAGTGTGTAAATGTGGTTATTTTCTTATTAGAAATCTCACACCTAACAAGGGGTGAAGTGATGACACACAATATACTTCCGCCTATAGGGAGTTCAAAGATCAGATCTCATCAACCTTCTATTTGTTTTCAATCTATGACCCTTAGTTTGTTTATTTAGCAGAATTTCTAACGAGTTGAGAATTTCTAACATTGATAGTAGTAGTACGGTCATTCTCTTGACATTTTAAAAACACGGTTTATTTGTTTAATTTATGAGTTCCAACCACTTAAGAAGTTATGCATATTCGTTTGAGTTCTGTAATTTCCAATCTCTTTAACGGTTACAAATACTTATTTGGCCATGAGGATTTTGAAATTTAATATATAGGGACAACATTTGAAAACTGTAAATTATCTAGATAATAATTCTATGAATTCCCGCAAAAGAATAAGCCCTAATTTGTAAATTTAACAATTCAACTTTTTTTTAATTCAACTAATACACTCAAGACAAGGCTAATATTTTAAATCTTCATGGGTTTTGAGAAATATACGAAGAACGAAAAAAAAATCCTAACCATAATGATATATTTGCACTTTTCCTAGCATCCAATTCATGATCCAAATCATCTAATATTTTATAGATATACATATAAATAATAAGCTTTTTGGGACATGAAATTTTCTCTCCCATATCTTTTTAAGAAACATTTGAAAAAAAATAAAGAAACAATTAAACCCCGTAATATTTTTCTCATGTGAACATGATGATGCCCACAAACATTTGCAGCATGTTCCCCACATGCAAATCTCATTTTCATATCAAGAGAAGCCACCACTAGACATCTCACATTCCTGATTTCATAGAGTCGGCTCAAACATGCAAGAAAGAACTATGTAGTGGTGTCCCAAACAAATTGAAGTTCTCCATTTTTTTATTTTTTTACTTGCATTTCCCCTGCCATTGGATCTCCAATCAAAAGACCACAGTATGTGGGGTCTCCAAATCCAACGGTCATGATCATTTACTGTGGGCCACACTCCTACATCCAAGGACCAAAAGTTCCAACACTGTCCTGCGGCCCAGTACCCATACTAGTCTTCCATAATCAAAATCATCCTCCTCCTACTCCGTCTCTCCCTCTATCTCTCTCTACCACAAAGTAGGAAAAAAAAATATAAAAAGTCAAGAACGGAAGGGCACGAAAGAAATCTACGCCTCCCTCTCTCCCTCTCTCTCTCTATAAAATCTCCAAACATTTCTCCATTCTCTCTCTCTCGCTTCGCTGCTTAGAACGCTAAAACCCTAACGGATTTCAACTACCCTTCTAAAACCCTAATCCCTCTTTCTTCTGCAAATCTCCATTGACGAAGAAGAAGAAGAAGATCTCAAGATCTCTGCCTTTTTTTGCTTCTGCAGCGAATGGAAGGAGCTATACCGTACAGCCCTCGCACTGTAGAGGAGGTTTTCAAGGATTTCAAAGGGAGGAGAGCTGGAATGATCAAAGCTCTCACCACTGGTTGCTTCTCTTTCTCTATAATCGCTATCGAATCGGTCAATTTCTTCTGTTTCCTTTCTGAATGTCTCATGATGTTTTTGATTCTTCTGTTGCAGATGTGGATAAGTTTTATCAGCAATGCGATCCTGGTGAGTTCTCGGTTCGCGGAATTAGGGTTTTGGTTTCTACATCTTTAATACTTTTTTCTGTTTTCATGGAATTGTGTTTTACGGGCCTTGTTTTCTATGTGAAGTGTGGATTTTGAAATATGAATTTTGTCGGGGTTTAAGATATGTAAATTGCAGTTGCGTTGCTCGAGTTTTTGTTGTTTTTCAGGAGTTGCCTGAAATTTGCTAGTTTTGAGTACTCAAAACTGCTCAAGTTTACCTTTTAGAGTATGTTTTGTGGGTATCATGGTGATACAAACTGCTCAAGTTTACCTTTTAGAGTATGTTTTGTGGGTATCATGGTGATACATGGTTAAGAGATACATGGAGTGGAGAATGGAGATGAAACTATTTATTTCTCTGAAGTTCAGGATGTGGATATGGGTAAGGAATCCTTAGAGCTGGTTGGAAGCTACAGTGGATTGGACCAGAACTAGTGCCCTCTTACTGGTGTGGACTACTTTGATTGGACCAATGTTGACTTTTTTTTTTTTTTCCTTCTCATTTTGGTTCAGTCCAGACCACTGAACAGTTCACTCCATGCCTACAGTTCTATTTTTTTACTACAGTTCTATTTTTTTAGTGCCGTAGAATTACCCATGCAACACATAGGGCTTGTTAGTGTAAAGCTGTGGGTCTCCTTTTCTGTGGAAATGGATCTCTCAAGGGGGGTTGTTGGATTTGGGTTTCTTTATTCACAAGGAAGAAGTATTTAAAACCTCCCATTTTCTGTGGAGATTTGTATCACACCAAACATGGAAATATGGTATGGGAAGGAAATGAGAGTTCTGTTTCCGCCGAAGCTCCGTTGCACAAATGTGCCCTTAGGTTACATTTGGCAGCTGAGTCCTCTCGGAAAAGATTTATGCTCTCCACAAAGTTGTGGAAAACCGACGTTTGGCAACTGGAAATTGTAAATCCCCAAGGATTTGGGCCATTTGAGAACCCTCAGTCTGATCTGCCGTAGGATGTGGGTAATCCTTAGCTGGATGGGGCTCCTAGAAAATCCTCAAATCTGTGGATTCCTCTCACGTTACCAAACGTGACCTAAGGGATCCTCAGCAATACAAGTCCTCGGTGTAAAAAGCCCTGTTCTAGGGGTAGTGAGGAATCCTCAAATCTGCAAATATCTCACCTATTTCCAAACATGACCTTAGTACGAGTAACAATATTTTTGCCATCATTTTGTGTGCTTTTGATTGAGTAGATGGTGAAATTTGTGGATAATAGGAATGGTCGGTTTTGAGAACAAGCATACTCTTACCACGTATCTTTTAAACAGATGTTTGCTTCAGGTATTGGTGACCATCATCATGTGTGGTCTCTATCTGTCCTCCTAGGATTTTGTCTGGTTTGTTTTAGTTGAACTCTGAAGTGAGCACGGCAGATAATCCTGGGTAGGAAGGGGCCTGGGGAGATATAATTGGGAAAAAGGGGAGGGGAGGGAGGGAGAGGGTTGGGAATGGTAGCCTATGATGCAATCAATGAGCTTCTTGGCATTGTTGGTGGCGCAGATGGTTGCAACCTGCCCCCCCCCCCCCCCCCCCCCCCCCACCCACCCACCCACCACCCACACACAACCAACCAACCAACAAATAAATAAATAAAAAAGAAAGGGGAAGAATTGAAGGCACTGCGATTGGATTGCGAAAAGTGGTTATGCTAAACTTTCTTAATCACTTCTCGTCAAATGGGATTCATGCTACACTTTAGTCTGGTGAATGGGAAAATAAAGCCCCATTGAAGCTTAACAGTGATATGGATGAGCTGAAGGATCTCCTGGTTGGTTCTTAGGTGCTTTTCATCCTCATTCTTAAGGTTACTGACAGAGAATTGGATGTTCACTCTAACATGGGAGTAACACACAATCAGTAGTGTTTGGTCCATGCAATCCCTTTGTATTGATGTGCCTTTAAAATCTGTATTTTCCTGTTGTCTTTGGCCAGTCAAAGGATCCATTGTGCCGTGGATGTTGTTGTACTACCCCTCAATGTGAATGCTCTTAGGAGCTTTTAGGGGCGCATTGTCCACACGAGGTGATAAATGATGCCGAATTGAAGGCACTACTCATTGGAGTGCAGAAAGTGGTCAAGCTAATTTTTCTTCTGCTTTTGGTTCAAGGGGGATTTATCCTGCCTCATAGGCTGGTGAATGAAAAAAAATTAAGGTCCAGTGGAAGCCTGCAAATGGTATGATGAGCTGAAGGATCTCCTGGCTGGAGGTCACATTTCTTTCATCCTAGTTTTTAGAGTTTTTATTGGGGAAATCAGATGTTCTCTCTAATTTAGAAACAGCACTTAGTGTTGGCAGTTGGCACGTAAACCCTTTGAACCGACCTGTTTTTAAACATGTAGCTTTTTTTGTTGTCTTTGGCCAGTCAAATGATCCAGTGTGCTGTGGATGTTGTTGTACTACTAGTGTACTTAAAATCTGTAGTCATAAAGAAAATAGTATTGATACTGGTGCCCAAGCATATACAAGATGCAATACAAGTTCCCAAGGCCTAAGCATGTACAAGTTGAGTGATATTCTACTGATAAAAAAAAGTCGATTGATATTCTTGTTTTGTGCTTCTTTTTCTTTCTTTTTTTTTTTTTTTTTGAATGGTGGCAAATTTTATTAAAATGCACATCAGTATAAGAGAAGTATACAAATGGCTAAAACACGTAAAGCAGAGCAAAAAGAAAACACATCAAGAAGTGCCAAAAAAAAAAGAAGTGTTCCATCAACAAATCCTGATGCCAGACACCCTGTTTTGCAATGATATCTGACGCAGAGTTGGCATTTCTTTTTACCTGAACAAATGAAATCTCGATCTCCTTAGATCTCATCACTTCTTCTGCCCGCACCGGCTAGTACCCAAGGAGCTTCACATCTTCCCGAAGCCCATCTAGTAGCACAAAGGGAGTCGCCTTCAGCCTCTATTCTTCTAAAGCCTAGATGTAGAGCTAAGGTACTGAGGGATCACTTTCTTTTGGGAGATAGATCCCATATACTTCTAGGTGCCGTTTGGCAAGTATACTTTTTGTGTTTATTTGACTTAAAACTTATTTAAATAGATGTTTTGTGTGCTTTAGATTGTTTGGAAAAGTTCATGTGGATGTTTGATTCAATTAGTTTTAAGACATTTTGTCTCTTTTTTAGAAGTTCATGTGGAAGTTTGATTCAATTAGTTTTAAGACATTTTGTCTCTTTTTTACAAAGTAACCAAAAGGTAACTGTTTCAAATAAACATGAATGTCTAAAGCAATCAAACACTTTTGCCTCTTAGACTTAAGTGATGGCTGTGCCAATTATGTATCAACGCGTTTTCAGTGATAATGCTGAAAGCTAAACCAACATCAATTTTGACCATTGAAGTCACAATTGTGACACTAGCAATAATGCAATTAGCAAAGATTGATAGTTTCGGGTCGGAAGCCATTGTTTTCTAGCCAACGTGGAACACTCAGGCTAGATATCTCCCAGTAGGAGCAGGTTCAAGGTCAAGTTTGAGAGTACTGTACTGGTTTCTGTCTTGCCTGAGCCGCTATGTATTGATTGATAGAGTAATAGTGCCTTTTTTAATTAAAAAAAAAGGGAGTTCCACTAATAATAATGACACATACACACACATATAAATGGTAAATTGTTCAATAATAATGCATAATAAAAAGCTCCTGAGCTATTTCAGGATATGAAGATTGATTCTCAGTCAAATGGAGGTTTTGGCATTGTTATACGTTTAACTTGGTACTAGTAGGCCGCTTGAGGACCGACTATTGAGGCTTCCTTTACTTCTTCCATAATGATGTTTCTGAGGTCAATGTTGTGTGCTCACAGAGAAAGAGAACTTGTGCTTGTATGGACTTCCCAATGAAACTTGGGAAGTCAACCTGCCTGCTGAGGAGGTACCTCCAGAGCTTCCCGAGCCAGCACTGGGAATAAACTTTGCCCGGGATGGGATGCATGAGAAGGACTGGATAACTCTAGTTGCTGTTCACAGTGATGCATGGCTATTTGCTGTTGCCTTCTATTTTGGTGCACGCTTTGGGTTCGACAAAAATGATAGGTAACTTTTACTGTTTCTGGTTCAATGGAAAATACTGTGTCTGTAATTGTCTTTATTATTATTATTATTATTATTATTATTTTTATTATATTGTTGAGGTTTTGCCCTTTCTGAACCATGACCACATAAATTTACTCAAAAATGTAAATGTTCTGTGAATTCAGTCTAGCTGTTTATTGTTAAGTTGGATTGCTGTATCTTTTATTTGTTTTCATATGTTTACATGTTGTTATGATCTGATGTCCTTTTTTGTGGTTGGTAATTTGGCTATGCCTGTTCTTTGATAAAGAAACAATCCTACATCTGAACTTGATTGCCTATATACATAAATTTTCACATGCATATCCTGTTTTAATTTTAATATCTGGGAAGGATTGCGATCTTTTTTTATATAAATACAAATTAAACATCCACGAGCACAAAAACTCAGTAATAACAATGATTTTCTTTTCTTTCTAGTGATCTGAAAGTTTGTTATGTAGGTGCAATATTATTATTATTTTTTGGTAACATGACATGAAGCCACAGCCTCAAGGTTGCAATCGGGAGCACCTTCCACTCTGCCACGGGCTCTTGTCTTATGCTAAATCAAAATTTAGAAGTGCTAAAATGCCCTAAGGAGTCGTTTGCCTTTTACGCATGGGATGGGACAATGTGTTTTACCTATGTAAATGTTACATATGCAAATGCTGAACATGTGAAACACATTACCGTGTTTGCCAAGATCATCATTTTCACATGAGTAAATGAGTGCATCCAACGGTTTTAGATGTATTTGGATGTTTTGGGCCCTTTCACAGATTTCTTGGAAAGCTGTGAAGATTTAATATATGAAGCTAAATGACTTGACGCTGACTGTTAACATGAGAATATTGAATGGTTCGGATCATGAATTGGGACCCCACTAGAGAATTGGTCTGTAGGTTCGGACTTTTTCACAAATTTCTCAAAATCTATGAAGATTAAATATAATCAGCTGTAATGTCTTGGAGTTTATTAGTTCAATAAATCAATTTAACGGTTTGGATAACAAATACGGGGCCCATACGAAAGAGAAATAAAGGTGGTTGTCGGGTTCCACAATAATGCGATCACCTTGTGAGAGACATTACTGGCGCCTTTTTGCAAGAGGAGTGAAGGAGATTTTCATATCAATTTAGGCGAAAATTTTGGTGTGATTGGCTTAATTTACACACCATTTCCACACCTCATTTACGCATCACATGCATAAATGAGTGTAAACCAACATGATGATGCGTAACCATTACACATGTGAATCATTTACCTATGTGAATGATGGAAAACAAATGACCCGTAAAGATAAATCTCAGGATGGTCATTTTTATGTTATCGCAAACCTTGCATCTCTCTCTCTCTCTCTCTCTCTCGCATTTGTTATGAATAATGAGAAATTTTGTTGATGGTATACGTTGTTGTACAAGGTTTGGAATGAAAATTGAGATAATTTTATCAATGGTATATGCTTTGTACATGGGTCGGAATGTAAATTGAGATAGACATTCTAATCAAACTTAAGGATGGAATATTTTTCCTTCCAACAACTAAGCTCATCCCATAAATTCCTTCCTTGCAATTCTCTTTGTAGTTTGTAATACCTCATGTTGTAATCACGTGGATGGATTGTTAAGCAACAGAGTATTCCAAAAAACTGAGATCTTTCTCATTGAGAATTAGATCCTTTTTCTTGCATGTTATCTCATGATAATTTTACCCAAATTTTTTATCTCATGATAAACCGCATCTTTATCAACCTTGATCTCATATTATCTTTTGATATTCCCAATCCTTGCCATAGAGATTATTATTCTGCTAATATAATGTTAATATTTACTCTAAACACGCCCCCTCAAACTCGACATGATCTGAATCTTGAGTCTCACTATCATCATCATCACCACCAAAGTCTTGTCTCAAGTCCCAACTATGTTAGGGTCAGCTACATGAATTATGTTTCTCCATTATTTTCTAAGTAATTCATGTTCAGGGGTTGTCAACCCTCCTCCATATGGCCTTGGGACTGGCAATTACAACAACTGGTGGAGTTTTTTAAAATACAACTCCAATTTTTAGAGTAGGTCATTACCCAGTGCGGGCCCTGTTGAAGTAGGGTCCTGGGAGGGTCTAGATTGGAGATAGACCCGACCTTTGGCAATTTTGCACGAAGTGGCTGCTCGCAGGTCTCGAACCTGTGTTATCACGCATGTGATGAATCTTGAGTTTGCATGACAATAATATGGCGAATCCAATGATTCATATGTGGCTTGTAGTTGATGCATATTGATGGGTTCAGATGGCGCAGGACATTCGATGGAGCTTATGAACTTGGATGCCAAAACAACAATCCGGTGTAGATCCAGCTGAATTTGCGCATAGATGCAAGTAAATCTAGACAAATTGATCAGATTCAAAGATCTAATCCAAACAAATAATTGGATTTGGACCCAATCCTGAACAGACGGAGATCTGATCTAGAAGAAAATTATCACATCCAGGAAAATCCATCTAATATATGATCCAACCCGAAGACATGATGGAATCTATCAAACAGATGATTGAGTTTGAAATCCAATCCAAACAAATTATTAGATCTATAGCTTAGTGCCCGGAACCATAGTTGTCAAATCGTGAATTGTTTAAGAGGTTTAATCGAACCGAATCATGAATGGTAGGATATTTTTACTTTTCTTAATATAAATGAAAAAAATCTAAAAAAAATGAAAAATTATAGAAGTCCCACAATCTATCTATTTTTCATTCATATTAACATCAATGCATGGCAAATATTAGCGTCTTAGTATATTACTATGTTAATTGCTGAATATGATTCAGATATCAAAAGGAGGTAACATACATATCTATCATATCAAAATAAAAACTAAGCATGTAGGCTGTAGAATCAGATAAATGGGCCCACACAAAAATGCAGAAATCATATGGCATAAAAAAAAATGAATTTCTATAGATGGGGCCCACATGATAATTGAAAAAACTTGCACTGAAGCAAACATACCAAATTTCCTCAACCAATGAAGGCCCACATGATGATTGAAAAAAAAGAAAAGAAAAATGAGAGGTTGGACGAACACATGTAATAGAATAAGAAATCACCCACCAGTGGGGCCCACACAAGGAATTCCGCAATGAGGGCTATGCCTGAAATCTTTACAAATCAAGTGGAAAGATGGGCCCCACTGAAGATTGAAAGAAAAAAGAAAACAGAGAAGGGGGGGGGGGGGGGGGGGGGGGTTTGTAAATGTAAAAGAGGAAAATAATCATCCATTAGTGGGGCCCGCTTTTGAAAAAAATATAACATGTGGGTATCCATCGATGGATCTACATCCATGCCCAAAAAAGGAATAACAGTTGGGATTTCATCCATCAGTGGGGCCATTGTAGGAATTTCACAGTGAGCTCCATGTCCAAAATCTTCACACATTTAAATGGAAAGTTGGGCCCCACTGATGCTTGATTGGAAATATAGGTGGGACCCACAAATTGATGAAAGACCACTACTTTCTGTGGTGGGGCCCACTGCTGATGGATGGAAAAGAATAAAAAAAAGGAGAGGGAGAAGAGGCAGTGGACTGAGAAGAGAGTGAGAGAGATTAAAAATAAATAAAAGCACTCACAACACCACATGCGTACCTAGAAATCGCAGATGGGCTGTTGCTCTTTATCTTCGTTTTTCTCTGGAGCTTGAGCTTGGAAAAACTTCACCCACCTTCACGGCTGCTAACTCTCAGCTTCGTCTCTTCACTGCCAACAAAGAAGTAGTCAGGCTTTGTCGTCTTTCTTGCTGGAAGAGGCCTTGGGGCTGGAAGAACTTAACGAGGGCTTTACAACACGAATTCAACACCTGCATTCAAACACAGATGCATGCATGCAGGAACAGCGAACTACCAGAGGGCTTGGATAGCAGCCGCACAAAGAGGAGCTGTCAATTTTAATAAGGGTTTCATTTTGTTTTTACTTCCATTAATGGAAATTAATTCAACCTGTAGTGAAGGGCAAAAAAAACCTCAAATATAGAAGCCCGAGCCTTCATTTTCCTTCCTTTAATAGAATCGCTGGAATCCCATGATTCGATACGAATTGAATTGCACGATATCTTCCTAAATGTGATTCGAATTGTTTTTCTTCCGATATGATTTGAATCGCGAATCGCATGATTTTGACAATTATGCCCGGAGCCTCCTCTTAGCCTTCTCGATCCTGCTTCGAAAACGCGGGTGCGGATCCGTCTTTGGAGCGCGGTTCGACCGAATATGGAGTGAATCGTGCATAATCTTTGGTTTTATGTGCATTTTTTTCTGTAAGCTTGACAATTATGTTTTGAATGAAGAAACTTTTTCTGACTTATTAATTATTGTCTATTTTATGTGATCAAATTGCAAAGTTAAAATTTTTCTCCAATTTTGATACTTGAATATATGGATAAAATATATTTGTGCCCATTAGTTAATTGTTTATAAACCCACAAGCACTATGTTATATAGGCTCTCCGAATATATAATTATTTTAAAATTTAGTGCTCTAGCACCCTTGCTCCTGCTCCGCGCGCTTTGGGCACTTAGATCTATAGACAAAAGATCCAATCTGAATAGAAAAGCCAAACGATCAATGATCCATGGCTAAGAATGGGTTTAGAGACAATGCGGAGGTCGAGTTCAAATGTTGATCTAAACTAGGTATGATTGCATTCAAAAACTTATTCCAGAAAAAAAAAAAAACAGATTAGATCTAAAACAAATGGTCAGATGCAAAAACATGAGACTTATCAAGACAAACAAATGGATCAGACAAACATTACGATTAATTCGTAAGCTCCTTTGTCCCTAGCTTTAGCTCAATGTTAGTGATACCAAACACCCCTTTTGGAGGCAAGAGCGTACAAGTTAGAATCCTCCCAAGAAATTATAAGTTTCTTTAGATCAAGGATCATTCTAGCAGTGTGATGATGTTTACGGGTCCATGTGAAAACAATGATAGTGGATGAGCATTGACCGGCAAGGAGCAGGATGTAAAAGACGCAACGGTAATAGCAAGTACAATGAGCAGACAGGAAGAGTGCCATCAGTGACATAGAAAAGCTGATACATCAAAGTATCCTATCAGGAGAAGGGGCACTGCTGGAACAGGGCTATAGTGAGTCTGGGAACAGAGCAGATAGACAGAAGAGGAGTAGGGCTGCTGCAAAGAGCAGTTCAACAGACACTCTCAGATGATTGGAGAGGAGAAACTGATGAGTTCAGGAAAATGTAGGTGGAATGAAGACCTTGTTTGCTGGCCGCCAACGAACCAACATTGTTGGATGTGGAAGAACTGGTTGCAGGTAGCAGAGGCAATTAAGAAAGAGAAGCAGCATTTGCAGGTTACCTGTGCTGGATGCAGCCAGGTGATGGGTGCTGAGGCACAGGAGATGGCCAAAAAAGGAAGAGAAGATGAAGCTGAGAATGTGCTAGATTAAGGCTGTGATCAACAGCCTTTCACAAGGCAGGTGTTTCTCATGGCAATGAAGCTATTAACAAATTGAGAACTTGTGTGTTGGTAAAGTAAAGCCCCACATCCCACATCGCCTAAGTAATGCCTTTGGCAAGGGTTCATATATACCTGTTTGGGCCTTCCACCTATGAGCTTAAGCTTTTAGGTTGGTATATGGTTTATTACATGGTATCAGAAATACTGCAGGTTTAATTAACCGTCTTGAAAATGCTTAATCCTTTGACACACCTCTTGAACTCAATGTCAAAATCAGCAAAAATGATGAAAGCCCTCTTGAAGATCCAACTATCTTTCGCTGTCTAGTAGGTAGTCTACTTTACCTGACCATGACTAGGCCAAACATCTCCCACGCAGTACAGACAGTTAGTCAATTTATCAGTAACCCTCATAAGGTAGATCTTCATGTGGTCAATCCCATCCTACGGTACATCAAAGGCACCCTCAGTTATGGCCCGTTCTTTCCTTTACAAAATTCATTAATATTATAGGCCTATGCTGATACAGATTGGGCTAGTTGCCCAGACACCCCTCGCTCAACATCGGGTTGGTGCATGTTTTTTGGAAATTCTCTCATCTCATGTAAATGCAAGAAACAGCCTACACTTTCTAAATCATCCGCAGAAGCGGAATATCGTTCATTGTCATCAGCCAACGGAGAAATTGCGTGGCTTCGTTGATTGCTTAGAGAATGTGGTGTATTTCCCTTGAGCCCCACTCCACTCTATGCAGACAACACTAGTGCCATCCGCATTGCAAAGAACACCATCTACCATGAGCGGACTAAGCACGTAGAGATTGACTGTCACTTCATTCGGCAACAGTTTGTTACCGATGTAATCTCTTTGCCTTATGCTTCCTCTCATGAGTAGCTGGCAGATGTCTTCATGAAAGCACTTCCTCGAGATCGTCATATCTATCTATGTTCCAAATTGTTGCTCTCCAATCTGCATTAGTTTGAGTGGGAGTGTAGAAACCAGGCCCATCCAGAAAAGGCTCAAGATAGTGGATAATAAGCCCATAAGGCCCATCAAACTATTGCCCAAATATCTCACGTGTAATAGCTGTAGTCAAATTTGTTTATATTGTACATACTATTTTTGTAGGCTATTAAATCTGTACACCTCATGCTCACACTGTCATTAGATTTGATTGATTGTAATTTCAGCCCTAATTTGGGCCATTAGTAGCTATATAATACAAGGCCAAGCATGTCTAAATGACACGACCAATATTCCTCACATCTCTTCATTTTCTCTTGTTTATTCTACTAGTTGAGGGTTTACATGGTATCAGAGCGGGTTTTCGATTCCGTCGTTCTTGTGTAGCCAGTTGACAGGCCCATCTATGAAATCTGTTGGGCTTGCACGTGAGGGGGAGTGTTGGTAAAGTAAAGCCCCACATCCCACATCGCCTAAGTAATGCCTTTGGCGAGGCTTCATATATACCTGTTTGGGCCTTCCACCTATGAGCTTAAGCTTTTAGGTTGGTATATGGTTTATTACATTGTGTAGGAATAGATTGGTGTGTGGAAAGTTGATTTCAGTTGGGATAAGGTTAATATCGGTAGGAATTGACATGCCTCGTAGTAAAGTGGAAAGAGGCATCTCACCTTGGGTAGCTGCCCACTGATCGATCCATGGGCATGTAGGTTAGTTTCGCATCCCTGTACCTCCGTTCCAACGTAGCCAAAAAAGAGAAAAAAGTAAGACTGTTGATAGGATTGTTTGTGTTTATGGTTTGCCGAAAGGGTTTACGAGCATGGATTAAAATCGGTATTGGCCAATACATGCTGGTATTGGTGGAGACTGAACCAATGTCTACAACTTACTGGGCTTGGTTCTGTAGTGCAAAAAAATTTCCAAAATATTGGCCTCGATCTTGTAGTGACAAAAGTTCCTCAAAATATCGGTCATGTCGGCCAAAATATCGGTTCCTGCCGATATTTGAAAATATCATCCTGGAAGGACAAAAATCCCTTCTTTCCCTCTTTATTCCCCCTTCTCACTTTCCTAAATGGCTGAATATTAGAAAAAAGATCCTCTTAAGTTGTAGGGGGAGAGAGACACAGAACAAGGAAAGGGCTCCGAGTCTCTGACTTTTTATGTTTATTGGGAAAATTCAAGTGGTTGATCACTAAAATATTAGGAAAATGCAAGTGATCTATAGTGGCCAATCTTATGGTGTACCTAACATTGGGTCTCGCTAATTGTCCGTCTAACGACATTAAATGGATAGTAAGCACAGTGTATCTGATAGGCCTATGATTCAAATCATATGTCATGGTTAATTTGACGATGTGTCTAACTTTGATTAAAGTGAAGATTTTCACAAAGCTAACATAAAGGGTGATAGTTATTTTGAGTGATTTGGGTTTTAAATATGGGTTACATTGATGGATTTATAAATTATAAAGATGGGGCTAAATATTAAACACCAAATCTTAACATCTTTACCCATCAAATCTTAAACAAGTATGCAAGATGTTACGACTTGGGGGGTCGATTTTTTGATTTATAGTGTGTACCAATGAAAACAATTGTTTTCTAGAATTTTTCAACATTCTGATATATATATTTTTTGTATATATATATTTATGTTCACAAAAATGATCCCTTTGCGATAAACTGTGATGGCCGTGAATCATGATTAGTTATTAGGATCGACTATGACTGTGATTTTGAACATTGTTAAGCAATGATAGCCTGAGCTTTTGCAAAAAAGATGAGTTATTTTTTTAGGGAGATACCATAGGTGTGTTTTACAATGATGACATTGGTTTTAAAATCACTTTTGTCGTACTACAAATGAGGTGGTGGATATTATGTCTGACTAAGTTAAATGAACCGAGCCAATCAGTAAATAATACGTTTTTTTTTATTGTATTTTACGTTTTTTATTGTATTTCTCAATCTTTGGTAGAGAGCTAATTTTTGGAACGAGAATTTTGGATTCCCTTTATTGTTTGTCTGGGGGAATTGTAGCAGAGATGAGAATGTTGAGGTGGATGTGTGGTAAAACTATGAAGGATAAAATTAGAAATGAGTGCTTTTGAGAGCATTTAGGGGTAGCATCAATAGGAGATAAAATTGGATAAACCCGTTTAAAATGGTTCGGGCATGTCCAACATAGGCTGGCAATGGCGCCGGTAAGGAAAGGTTTGGCTATGCAAGTTGATGGCCCACAAAGGGGAAATGGTAGGCTGAAGAGGACATCGATGGAGGTAGTAAAAACAGATCTGAAGAAGTGCAACTTATCAGTGGATTTGGCTTAGGATAGATCGGAATGGAGAAACAAAATTCATGTAGCCGACCCCAACATAGTTGATACAAGGCTTTGCTGACGATGATGTCTTTTTTGTATATGTGTGCAATATACTTCTCTTGTACTATTTTTTCTCCTCCTTGCTGGTGGTACATTTTTTTTTCTCAATTTAATCAAAATCTAACTGATAAGAAGAATGTGTGGGATATTCTCTTTGATCTGTTTGGTGTGTCATGGGTGACAATGGAGAAATTATTTCAGGTTCTTGAGGCATGAAGATGCCAGGTGGGTGGACATGTGGGAATACTGTGGATGTTGAGAGCTCTGGTAATCCTATGGTTGAGTTGGACAGAAAGAGATAGTAGAACCTTAGCAAATGAAAGTTTTGAGTGGTTTGAGGTGGCAAAGTTTGCTGAACAGGGGAAGGTGCTCCCTATTGCAATTTTGAGGTGGTGGAGTTTAGTCATGTTACCAATAAAAAAAGTGGGCTGAACTGGAGCCTATCTTTTGGGAAAAAAAATTAGGGGACATTATTAGTCACTCGACTAACTACTGTGATCAAATTTGCTGGCATGGTTGTCAATTTCGTTCTGTTCCAGCAGTAATTCCCAGAATTGATGGAAACTGGACCTCACACAATTTCTCTCCAAATTCACCTTGGGGCTTGGTGCTGGGTGGAATACATGTTTTCAGCTGAATCAGGCCTCTACTGGCCAGAAGAGGTGAAACAAGCCTTGCCCAACCAGTGCTGACTGGTTTTGTCCAGCCCGAACAACTAGTTTATTTTTTCAATTTTGCCCCTCTAAAACCCTACTTCTCAGACCATAAAAAAAAAAAAAGGCCCCCCCCGGAGCGGGGAGGCAGAGAAGAAAGCCTTTATACCCAGGGTATAAGTTTGCCGTTATCCCCTAAAGGCACTGAGATGTCTTATTTTCTCTCAAAAGGTCTCTTTCATACACTTTTTACTTGTAAAAAGAAGACTAAACCCTCAAACCATGCAGTACCCATGAAATAAAAATGGGCTGCATTTTTCCATCTGGTTAACCTTTTCATATTTTGATGCTATTAATCTAAATTTCTATTGTCTAAATTCTAAGTCTAGTGTGGTGTAGTTGAGTGTTTAAATTTTAAACTTCAAACTTTCATGTTCACTTTCAATCTTCCTATTTGATATTCAAATACGCCTGCATGCTTATTGCTCTTCAGCAGTAATTGCTTTGTATGATGTGATTTAGATGCGTGACTATGAGTATTGACTTGACAGTTGACATACAGTAAGGTAGAAATAGCTATTTGAAGTCTATGTTAGATTATGTAAGTCTTTTTAGAATTCTACTAATTTTTACAACTTTTCTAATATATATATATAATATGATTGTGTCCTTTTAGAATTGTACTAATTTTTACGATTTTTCTATTTTTAAGCGTGTGTGCTGGAACATTCCATTTTGTGGCCAAAGTGGATCTGGACTGGAATGGAACTGACTATTATGTTTGTATCATTTAGACTGAATCCTTTTCACTAAGACAAAATATGATGTATCTTAAATTCTTAATGAAATAGAAACCTATTTTAAAATGAAAATTGATTTCTTTTATCTTTTGGATGTTTTCCTACCGGATGTGGATCCTACTGGATGTTTTCTTACTGGAAAAATGTCATTCTCAACTGCTGGAAAAGTTTCATTTTCAGCTAGTCCTTTCCAATGAAGCCAAAGGTAATCTACCATTGTGTTTCAGGCTTTCAGCACAAAAGATTGTGAATAGCCTCTGAGGTTTTTCAGATGCAACTGTAAAAGATCAGTGAAATAGAGGAAGGAACTGATGGGAAACAAATTGCCTTACATGATAGGCAATACAGCTGCAGTTATCCCTTTCACAGTGGAACGAGTAATTTGAAGGAACAGAGATATCTTGCAGACAAAAAATATTAAGAGGATGATCAAGGTGATTGACTGGTGGTCTATAAAGATATTTCATCTATTTTCATTTTTCTTCTGCACAGATTCCATCAGGTCCTTACCATTGTGCTGAAGACAGAAGAGTAGAAGATTCTTTACTCCTGTGACTGACTAGGATCTGTGGAACTACTGGGAGGACACTGTTGGAGTAGGAGGAATGATATTATGTTTTAGTTTTTTAGACTCAACCAAGAGACGGTGGATTTTCCCCTCCAAAGAAAAATAAGGAACGTCCTGAAAAACTCAGTATCCATAGAAACGTAAGGTTTCCAGGGACTGGATTAACAAATTTATTATATATTGAGATGGAGCATAAGTGCATAACCAACGAACAACACAATTGAGAAGTTCATTTTGTTGGGAATCAGTATTACAACATACAATACTCTCAATATGTTAGCTAGAGGAGAACATAGTTTTGGGAAATGCTAATGCTGGCGGTTCATTACACATTTGTTGTCGACAAGTAAGATGCTAGCGTGCAGAACACACAACATCTAATCGAACAGATTTGTTGTCATTGCAGTAAGTAATGGTTAGATCACTTAAACTGCAATTCTTATATTAGTCGCTCCATTACATTGAGGTGTATTAGTAGTTACAGACACGAATTTTGAGAGTTTATCATATGAATCTGCATGTCAAAGATCTGAGTCAAGTATTCTCTCCTATTATTGATTCGTAAGTGACAAATTAATGGTATTAAAGCGATTAAACACCCATTTTCTTTTTTATTCTTTCAATCAAGGATTTTCTCCGAAGGTGTGAATTAATGGCCTATGATGTCACAGACAGGTTGTATACAAATAAAACCATTCCAAGGGAAATTTATTTATTATTATTTATTTCTGAAATGCTTTGGTACATTCTCTCAAGCCCCAACCCACCCACACACACACACAAAAAAAAAGAAAAAAGAAAAGAAAAAGAAACCCACACACACCCTTACCCAAGTCCCTCATCGGCAGTGCTTCACGATTGAGATCCCAGTGGATTCCAACTTTCCTCCATTATGGCAAGCGGTTTTATATTTTTCTCTTAACTTGAGATCTTATGATACACTGACTTCTTTGTTGGAAGCTACAAGACGTCTGCACACTGACATTCTGATGCACACCTTTAATTCAGGGGGGCCCTGGTTTGTCGATGCCCTCTCCCTCCTCCCTTCTTCTGGCAGATGTTCCTGTGGGGGGAAGTTTCACTTATCGATGTATAGAACTTAAATAAGACATTGTATTGAAATAATCTAAATGCCCATCTAAAGCAAAAACAGCAGCATTCTTTTATAGGCAAGGAGCATTCTAATCTTGTTGGCCGTTTTTTCTGGTTCAAATTTCTATATGCTTTAGTTTCAGTGGCTATTTTGATCCTTTCCATACTCTTATCTGTATTTAATTGTAACATGGTTTAATCTGCTTTGGGTCTGATTTTTATGTTCATGTCCTTTCTTCTTTTTGAAAATAATGATATAGAAATTGAGAGTGCTAAGTTGCAAAGACATAAGGAAATTATAGTTGTTTCATAGAGATAATAGACAGAGTTACAGTAAGGATATGTTGTTGTCAGAATATCTTTGTCCACCCCCAATTTGCTTAGGGAACCTGCCGCTTCATTTAGGTCCTTAGCACATGCCTAAAAATCGTTCCCCATATTTCCTAACTTCTTGATTCTCTTATTCGCTACTGATGATAGTTTACTAGCTGTCTTCAATTTACCCTTCACCCTTGATAATGCGCTCACTGAATCTTTGTCTACAATAACAGGGTGTGAGAAAGCATTATTGAACAGTTCTCGGTCCTCTTATTGCCATAATTTCTTGCTTCTTGAATTCTTCTATTATCACCATACTCGTAAAAGCAAGAATGAGCTCTCCTTCATTTTTTTTCAACATTCTAATGCCTCATGATCCTTATTTTATTTTCTTTTAATTTTTTCTTGCATTCCCATCCGCATTCAGCATCCACCAAAAGCTGTCTTGGATATTCCTATCAGCTTTGAGGATGTAAGATCACTTTTCCTCTTAGCAACACGATGTCACGGACCAAGAGAATCCCCTTGATTCTAGCTCGTGTGGCACTCGACTGTCCCCATTGCACTATCGAGTCAGCCTTCCCTATGTTGGTCTAACCCCTTAGCGGAAGAAATCATATCAAGGCTTGTGCACTCACACACCAAGTGGAGAGAACACTTGGAGAAGAGAGTTTTTCTATTGCTTTCTCAACCTTGCTTGCTACAAATGAATGGAATCTACTCAATTTTAGTTCTATAGTAAACAATCAATGGCATAGATTTATCTACATGTCACATATTCAAAAATGAGAACCTTCTACACCCTTCTCTAGAAACTTCTACACAACTCATTTTAAAATTGAGATCGAGCTGTAGTTTTAGGTCCAAGCCAACTGTATTTTAAAAGGCTGAACCCAACATGGCCTAATTTGGGATGTTTCACTTGCATTGTGGTTAGGCCAGACTGAAGTTGTGGCCTGATGCCAAATTCCCTGTCATGGAAACTCGAAAAGCTTGAGAAAACAGGAATTTGCTGCCCACTGTTGCTGGTTCAGATTTATGTTTGTGTAAAGTTGAATTGGTTCTTGTTTTTAGCTGTTTTGTACTTCTTTATGCATCTTTTGCAACAGAACCAGACCAATCTCTCTCTCTCTCTCTCTCTCTCACAGGTGTGTGCATGCATGTTTTATTTTTGCTACGTCGGGGATTCAAATTTCTGGACTCTCACTCACACACCCATCTCCCATGCATGTTTGTGTGCATTTATATATATACACACCCATCTCCCATGCATGTTTGTGTGCATTTATATGTATGTATGTACGTACTATGTATTCAGAATCAGCTAGACCATTTCATGCAGTCCAAGTGAATCATGGGCCTCAAAATCTACAAAAGGAGGCCTAAGAATAGGCCACTGTTTGCCAGGGCGTGCCTTCTTTCTAAGTATGTACTTACTAGTGAAGTTTTGCAGATTTAGTTAAGATATATTAAATCGAGCAAGATAACTGATTGACATGTATTCACTTAAAGATAATAATGGCATAAGAGCGGAAATAAAATCTCATCAATTATAGACTGGAATGTCATCAATTTTATAGAAGGGAAATAAAATCCTATCTAGGTCCTTAGTTGGCTGGATTTTATCACTTCCTCTATAAATACCTTGTAATCTTTCATTTGTAAATCAATGGAAGTTCCCTTTTTCCTCTTACTGTTTTGAAGCAAAAGTTGTCCCTTACGTGAAGACTCCTTGGCTGCCAATGGTGATGAAGGTCAGGCATTCATGGTGAATGTGGGAAGACTCCATTGACATTGAGTCCAATCATATATATATATATATATATATATATATTATCAGTGGGTCCAATCATATTTGGTATCAAAGCAAGCAAGATCCTCTAGTTATGTCTTGTTCTGATTCCCTTATTTTAGATTAGAATTTCCTTTTGATTTCATTCAGTTTTTTTGAAGATAAAAAATCATCCGAAAAATGAAAAAAAGGTTAGTAGTTTTTCTAAATAAAATAAAATAAAAAATCGTATGGTTTTTCTATCCGAAAATCCAAAAAAAAAAAAAAAAAGAGGATTGTTCGCTTCTGCTGTGTTCTTGAATTCCTTCACTGTGTCAAGTCATTTGATTTGTTGCTGATTTAGTGCTTCCCATGATCCATATGTTGCTCTCCATATTTACGGATGCATTGCTACTATCTTAATTCCTTGCAACACCCAGCTGAACCGAACCTAAAACCAGACCCATCCAAAAATCTAGCCTTGTACTTACGTGGTACATCAAATACCCCAAAACAGTCTCACACCTACTCAATTCCAATCCCAACACCACATTGCAATGATCGCAATCCCCATCATACCCTAGATCAGTCCTCTTTTTTTTTTTCCCTAATATTGGGTCGAAAGAAAGTTAAAGAAAAGAAAACCAAATTCTCACCTTAGGTCTCTTTCTATAACCCAATCCTCACAACCTTCAAACTCTTATTAGAAACCGGCCCAGAAAACTGTTCTAAGCACAATCCCTTTGCAATCCTATGCTCAGTCTCAGCCTCATAACTATTTAAGCCGGTAAACTTGCCTTTCATCCAAATTGGAAATTCTAAACACTTTCATAACTTATAGCAGTGCTTCCTTGCTGAAACCCAACAAATGCAACATCTATACAATACTCTAATTGAGCCAAAACAGTTCTAAGAAACCCACCATACAGCAAGCATTAGTTGCTGCCCTGTCCCAATACAAAGGACAACCTTTAAGTTACCTTCCTTTGACCAAAATATTTTCATATAGCTGCCAGCAGATTGTTTCGTATCCTCACACACTCGTGTGCCTGGTAGCAATCCTTTGTTGTAACATCTCAATCCAGCCCCACAAACCCACTTTTCATTTACTGTTTACAGTAATATTATATTCAATGTTGTAACAACCACTGTGTGGTCCCCTCTTTTATATGTTTTGTAGACCATCTTGCGGCCTCACAGCTCAAAAAAAGTAAAGACGTTTGCTACCCTCAATTGGTTGCAAGAGCATAGAGAATTGTACTTGTAATTATTCGTCCTTGCAGATTGGTTGAACAAGACTTTTTTTTTGCTTAAAGGTTGAACAAGACTTTTGTACGTGTGTGTGGAGCAGACTAATTGTCAATGAGAAATTAGTCAGAATGTAGTCACACTCACACAAGACGTCATTGACAAGTTGAAACTTCAAATTGAGACGCACCCAAGTCCTTGTCACATTACATGAGCGGAAAACACTGGAGTCTTGATCAGTCAAAAGTGCTTGATGACCTTTGGATTCAAAATTTATGAATACAACATATGGAGTGATGTCTTTCCAACTAATGTAACTCATATATTGTTGGGAAACCCATGGCTTAAGGAATGAGATGCTTAGCATGAAGAAGCCAACACCTACTCTTTCACCCACAAAAGATGTAAACAGCGTTGGAAGCCAATGAATGTATTTCAAGCATTACTCAGTAATAAGAAGCAAAGGAAAGAAGATGAGGCAGAATGGGTCATGGTTAAATAAGAAAAGCCAGAGTTGATGATAGGAAAAAAGGAGGATGCATCCTTTTTTTTTAAATGGTAACAAAGTTTATTAAGAGAAAAGACAAATACAAGGATAAAAAGCAAAGGAAGAGAAATAGGGGGATGGTACAAGAGTATTGTACATCACACAACCCCAATTACATTACCACATGGTCCACACCCACCCAAGGAGACAATCTCATTACCCCTTGCTTAGCTAACACACATCCGCCACAGAGTTTGTGGATCTAACCTCATGATGAAAGGAAACAACGATTCTAGCCGAAAGCTCCCTGATTTCATTGAAAATGAATTGAAATTCTCAAAGTCTTGCCTTCCGGTTTAATGCCCAAGCTATCACATTAGAAGAATCACTTTCAACAACAAGGGCACCTTCATTTCTTATAGAGAACAATACCTTCCAAAATAGTTAAACACCTCTGCTTCCTTACAGTCACAACCGCCTACATTCTTGGAGAACATAATTGGTACCTCTCCTTTCTAATTCTGTAGCACTCCCCAAATTCCTACCTGCCCCGGCTTACCCCTCGAAGCTCCATCAATGTTGAATTTAAACACCCCAAAGGAAAGGGGAGACCAAGCAACTATTCTCCTCGCCTTAAAAGGTCCACAACCCATACAAGCTTTCCAATTGTGAAGAATATCATTTAAGCTAAACATTGAAAACTCCTTCCTACTTAAAGCCCACTTAGCAATCATTAAGGATACCTTGGAAATCACCTCTGTTGTCGTAGTCATCCTCCATAAGATGCGCCCACAAACAACAAAACACCCACCACGCTAGGAATCTGCAGCCTCTGCAATATTCTTCGGACAACACCATGCCAGACTGCATCTCCTTATAAAATTTCTCTAAACCGTGGCTGCCACCTTACAATGAAGAAATAGATGGTTAACCGTCTCCTCCTCCTTGCCACACATAACATAAAGGACTGAAATATTGGATGATGTCATTCCTCTCCTCAGATTATCAGCTTTGGAAACTTTCGCCACAATTGCTAACCAACAAAATGCTTCAACCCAAGGAGGTGCCAGCCCCAACCACACATGGGAGGAAGGAGCCCTATGGGTGCGACTACCCCCAAGAGCAAATATAAGGACTTTGCCGAGAACTCCCCGGAAGTGGAAGGCTTCCAAATCCGGGAGTCCTTAGAATCCCTGCAAAGAAACAAGTTAGTAAGAATACTCAACAATTCCAACAGAAGAATGAGGAAAAGTTGAAGCGACTGAAGAGGTAAAACAAGTTGTTGAAGAGTCACATCGAGAAGCTAAAGATCTAGACCCTCTGATCGATCATTTCACCTTGCATGCGCCCACAAAATTATCGAATGAGATGATGCGGCCATGGGCTGCAAGTTCTACAGAAATAGGCCAAATAATAATCCCACTAACATATCACACCATTGGATCATTGATCATGGTGCTCATGTTGATGAATCCCATCGCTCAACTGTCCTAGATTGATTGTGTTTAGAGATCGATGGTGGAGCAGATGATACTTTGATGGACAAACTGCACTCTTTCGTGGACCCAATGATTTAGATATTTATCCAAACGGGCGATGGCGCTGTTGACTCAATCTACCCTGTCAAAAGGCAATGCCTCTTCTAGTTTTAGATGGAAGACCATGTGTAGCACCAAAGAGACAACAAGTGAACGGATTGGTTGACTGAGTGGGAGATCACAAGATTGATTGTCGATCTAGGAAGACTCAATCCAACTCATTAGTGCTGGGTTCTCTCAAGCTGGGGAGAACTTATGCATTCCAAGAGCATCATGGGCCTCAAAGTCTACAAAAGGAAGCCTAAGAATATGCTTTGAAAAAAAAAAAAAAAGAATAGGCCTCTGTTGGCCAGTTCATCGGGTCCAACTCATGGTGGACGAAGCCCATAGATGTTTGATCCATTGGGCTTAACCCATGGTCAACCAACCCACTAACCCAACTATGCCTACTTTCTTAGTATGCACTTTCCAATAAAGTTTCCTAGATCTAGATAAGATAGCTTATATCAAACAAGATAACTAATTGACATGTAATTAATTAAAGATAATTGATTGGCGAAAGAGAGGAAAGAAAATCCCATCAAGCATAAAGAGATTGACATGTTATCAATATCATGGAAGGGAATGGAGATCCTATCTAGGTCTATGCGACGTTTTATCCCCTTCCTCTTTAAATACTTTGTAGTCTCATTCTAAATCAATTAATGTTCTCTCTTTTCCTCACTATTGTGAAGAAAGTGTTCTCCCTGGTGTGAAGACTCATTGGGTCTGCCAATGGTGATGACTCCAAAGGCCGGGCATCCATTGTGAATGTGTGAAAACGCACATCCATTATTGGGTACTGTTTGTGTGTTTGGTTGTGTGGTTATTTCTTTTTGGTAGATCAATGAACAGAACTATTTACTGTTAGAAATTTAACCTGAACTGATGTTCATGTTGATGCAATATGGGCGGCAAGAGTACTGTACAAAGGGCTGTTGATTCATGGCATATGAATGAATCTTGTCCTTATGATTTGGATGATGAACAGAATAAACAAATTCAAGCATTTATGACTATTTATTTGAAGGATTTGACAGACAAAGGACAGGAAAAAGAAAAGAAACCGACAGTTTTGGAGAATCCGGAAGAACAACTCAACCCAAAAATGAGGAAAAGGCTATCAGTTGAACTAGGTAGAACGGTTCAGTGTGGGCAGGTCCTTCCTATGTATACCTTTCCAAGCAAATTCATGTGCTGCATGTTTTGCCTAAGTATAAACTGTGCCATGAGGGAAATTTCTTGCCTTGCTTTTCACCTTAGGAATTTGATTGCCATTATAGGTGGAAGGATATTTATTTAATACTTTGTTTTGGCCATATGATCATCCAGTTCAGTTTCATGGGCAGTGACTAAACTGTGGCTCCCTGAGTCAGTCAATGATAGCATTTTCAACGCTGTTTGTCCCTTGAGAAGCAAATTGACTGTAGATTGTATCCTTTGCATTGGAATCTTTGATAATAGCATCAGAGTAAGGCGATGTAGTTCTGAAAATCTGTCCAGGTTGGAACCATACATTATCATTTGTATCTCTACATACCACCACACTCACAGAATCAGCCTGTTAGATGCTACAACATTCGCATTACACTGATTGTATAATTTCTCAGTCTTTAGGCATCAGTGGACTGAGGAAGATCACAAAAAACCAACTTGATTAGCTCCATTCTCTGCTAAAACTGATCGTCCTCCTGATTCGCCTCAATGCCAATAACATTGCCCTGTTTTTTTTAAGTTTTGTAATAGGGGATGGTTTAGGGGTTCACCGCATGACTACTGCTACGCATATGGGCTGTTATTGTATACAGTGAACCACTGAACTTGGGGGTGCTCTTACATTAAATACTGGGCTACAGAATTTCATTGTTACTGGAATTTTCTTTTTATATGCTTAGGTTACACCAAGTTCATGAAGGGTCTCTGATATCTACTTGCTTTGATTGGAGCTATGAATTACAGGAGGCGGCTTTTCCAAATGATCAATGACCTTCCTACCATATATGAGGTTGTGACTGGGATTGTTAAGAAACAACAAAGAGAGAAATCGGCATCTACCCCCAACAGCAGCAGCAAGAGCAAGTCGAGCACGAAGACAGTGAGTCTAAATGCTTTAACATATTCATGTTGTTAAAATCCATAGGCATCTCAATTCCTTGAACAATTTCATATTCATATTTTTCTCATAAGCATCTAAAAAGCGGATTTGAATTGTGTCAACTCATTTCATAATTCTTAATGGTTTAAAATCTACTTGCTTGAAATTAGTTAGACAACCAGTCCGAATGAAATACCTCGACCAAAAGGTGGGAGAGTTTTATTGTTTTACAGAACGAAATCATCAAAGGGCAAAGGGGGAACAAAAGAAAGAAAAAGGATAGAACATACTTGAAAATAAGAGCAGCAGTAAACTTGTGACAGTCTATGTTCTACCATGCTGCCTTGTACTCTAGTCAATTTTTGACTGAGAAATTCCAGGGTTCCTTATGTGAGAAGAGAGAATCTTTGACTTCGCTTTTGGTGCACATACCCTGTAGAATTCAATTCCATGCCATTTCTTCCTTTGCAATTGAATTTGGAGCCTAGATGGGATGTTCTACCAAATTTCTCCCCCTTGTTCTTTTAGCTATCCTGGAACAGCTTCTTGAAAAACTTACATAGAATTTATGACATCTGTATGGTGTCAAACTAAATAGACTCTCCAAACCAATAAAAAATGGATAAGAGTTCTGCTTATGGTGTTTACCAGGTCATGTAGTTTAATCACCCATCCTTGTTATAAAAAAAACCATTAGTAAATTAGTACCTGATGATATTGTCTTAGAAAATCACATTGAGTTTTCCCTCCACCTTCAGTTGGTAATAAACATGAATTATATTCTATTTCATTGGGATTCAAATGTGAATATTGATCCCAAGTTGTAGGATTCTAGTAAACATGTGATAATTCCATGGCTGTGCTTTTGTTTCAGCAACCCAAACAACCTGAGTCTCAGCCGAAGGCATCCAAGATGCAGCAACCTAAAGATGATGAAGAGAGTGGTGAAGAAGAGGATGAAGAGCAAGAAGCACTGACGCTGTGCGGAGCATGTGGAGAGAACTATGCAAATGACGAGTTCTGGATCTGCTGTGACATATGTGAGAGATGGTTCCATGGCAAGTGCGTCAAGATAACTCCTGCCAGGGCTGAACACATCAAGCAGTACAAGTGTCCAGCATGCAGCAACAAGAGAGCAAGAGTCTAGGAAGACATTGAAAGGATTGGGAAGTTACATGCAGGTAGACTCGGAAATCTGGGCACTGTTTGAACATAGCCAGCAAATCGCTTAAAGTTGAACAAATTGGTAGGTGCGACTGGGGATTTCAGTTCTGAGACCATTTTCTGTTTAAATGTTTCAAGCCATATTCTTGCATGTTGCTGGTGTCTAAGTATTATTAAGTAGGATATCTTTTTATGGTTTCTTAACTTTGATTTATAATCTTCTATAAATATTATACAGTGTTTGTTCCAGAATACCTTTCTACGTTCTCACAGAAAATTGCTACTGCATGTGTGCGCATGGGGTGAAAGAGAGCGAGATTCGGCTACCAAACCATCTCTCAAGGGTCTTTTTCAAGAACCTTAAAGATGTGACAGTTGAATATCATTTCTGATCTAGTGCTGTCAATGGGTATCTGCATAACCAAGGAACAGTGTGTGGGTCCTAAAAAAAGTGGATGTGGAACCTATTTTTCGGTCTGTCATATTTCTTCCAGATCTGAATCGAAGTTGCAAGTTCTTATTCCATGATCTTGATCAGGATCCATACTGTGTTGAGAGGGATGCAGACTTGACAACAGTGCACACTGTTGCATAGAGGTAATGATATGAGATTAAATTAGAGTAGATAGCATTATTAAGTTGCCACCTACTATCAAATTTTTATTTTTATTTTTTGGTTTTTTGTATGGATACAAGCCTAATCAGTGTTCCTTGAGGAAAAGCTTATCAGAAATGCTTTAAAGGGTAAAAGGCCTGCCCTCATTGCAAATAGCATGGTGATAAGAGGAATGCCATCCTGATAAAAGAAGGATGGTGTTTGGTTGCTGCTTATCCAATTATCATCAGGCCCCAGCTACTGATCTACCTACCAAAAATTAAGTGAAGGGCTTGGAACATATGTTAGAAAAGGGTCTTGTCCCCTTTTCTAATTGCTGTGATCTTAGATCAACTTTTAAGTCGCCCCATTTCAGCTAGTGGATCAATGATCCAACTATTTGTATATTTCGCTCCATGCTGTTTGCACCTCTGCTGGTTAAGGACACCAAACAAAATTCAGGGCTGTGTCCTTTCGCGGTGGGGGTGGGGGTGATCAGCTTGCTAGATTTTCAAACTTATTTAAATCCCTATCATCTGAAAAGATGGCCTTCGTGAATAATGTTTAGTTTCCAACACCTATATTGAAAGATTATTTATGATGTGCATGGTAAATTGAGAGAGGCGATTGCAGTTAATCTGGTTATTTGGTTAGTTATCCATTTTTTAAGCTCTCTTTTTTTCTCTCGGCATTTTTTGTTTAAGGTTTTTTGCTTGGTAATTCGCTGGTTCTCAGTAGGGTTGTAAATGGGTTGGTTCCGGTCTGTGTCCATGGTGGATTTAGAACCGGAATCCTTAAGGAGAAGGTGGAACTGGATCCGGAACCGGTTTCTTGGCTCTGAAACCGGAACCATTTATCGTCCGGGTCTAGATCCGGGTCATGGTCTGGGTAGAGAATAATATTAAAAAAATATAGTTTTTAGGAGATATTTTTAAAAATTGTGGTAATATGTTGGATCTCGGGTCCACGGGTCCGAATCAAGGTGGACCCGGACCTGGACTCATTTTCTTATAGGGGCCTAAATAAGGATCCAAACCCGGTTTTTAACAGGTCGAAACCTTTGGGTATTCGGAGAATTAGGGATTCATTTACATCCCTCGTTCTCAGTGGTTCAATTCTTTAAAATAGGCCGTTCAACTGCTGAAATGCGGAACAGTAAACATAAAAGACAACGATAAAAGAAATGCATGATAACATGGACTAGCAAAAACTTGAAATCCGATCAAACAAGGAACATGTGAGAATATAAAGATGGAGAGGATTCGGGATATAAGTGGGCCCACTTGAGAATATAAAGATAGAGAGGATTCATAATCATGATATAAGTGGGGGCCACTTGGTGGTCCATCCGAGTGGACCAACCCCCCTCTCCCCAGCTTATAATTTATGGGACACACCAAGTTTGCACCTATCCGAATGGACTATACACTAATCTAAATGGGCTTTACACTATTAAATTTGTTGGGTTTGGATGTAGATGATAGAATGTTCAAATGGGACCCTAACTCGGTAGATAGGGCCACTGAGATGTTCAAATCCCCATGCTCTTAATTGTAGGTGCAGCCCCAGGTGGGCCCCACAGCCTTGTGCGCACTCATGCACACCCCTTTTTGCTCCTTAAGCAAATCCAATCATTTTACACATACCATCTTGCTCCTCCATGCGGAGCTCATCTTTAAGTCAATCCAATCATTTCACACATACCATCCATGTGAATTGGTATAAAGCCCAAGTTTGAGACTACTACGTTTACTCACCATTGGATTGAAGTTAGAAAGTAAAGTCTTCAAAACCATTAAAATTTGGGGCCTTGGATCAAGGGGTTTGGATTTTTTTTTTCTGGAGTTTTCTAGTGCTCGTCATGGTGGTCCAAATCAATATTAGCTGTGCTTTGTAAGAGAGCTTTCTGCATCAGCATTGGTGCGATAAAACCCAGTTTGATGGCAAAAGAATGGTCCATCATGGTGGTCCAAATGAGTGCGAATTTGGTGCCATGCTCCATACGCAGTAGATCCTATATTTGGAAGGCCACCAAGCGCATAGAACCATCTGATCAACATGACTTTTGGGCAACACCTATTACAATTTGGCGGGGACTATCTAGAAGGCCCTGATCTGGATGATGCTCCACTACAAACGCTAAAGCTCATATGCATGGTTCTGAGCCATCCCCTAATAGGATACAGGTTTTCCAAATAGGAGAAGATTAATCCTCCTAATTTCTTTATCCGACCTCAGGTGGCAAGGGATTTCCCTTCTGCAACATGGGTTGGACGGGGATAGTGGGCCCACACCAGGGTCTAACAATATCTAGCATTATGTGGGTATCAGCTCGATGATCCAAAGACACAATTGTGACAATCCTCTCATCACTGTTATTGGATAGTCTGAAGTGATGCATCCATACACACATGCTAAACAATACGTAAACTACCAAAGACGGATGTTTTGAAAAAGAATAATCATTCATTTTTCATAAGGGTTCCTCTCAGTCACCCACCCCAATCTGATTTCTATGAAAGCTGAAAATGGAAAAAGGATCAGAGGATGTTGAAAACAGACACAAGCATAGTAGAGTTGGACCCAAGTGTCTGAACCCAAAGCTTCTAACCTCTCAAACAATTGCCTTGCTTAATTACCATCCATCCACAGGATCTACAAATGGATTATAATAACCATTAGATTTTTCCTGTTTGATCTCCAGACCATGAATCTGTAAATCATCTGCAAAACCCGGAGATTGATCGTCAATTCCCGGGAAGAACAAACCAGAACTTTGTGTCTCTTCTTTGTCAAACTCCACCCACTCTCTGCTTATTTTGGTCTCAAGTTTGCAAGGAAATGGTGAGACCAAGACGCCAACTGGTTCCTCCATGACTTCTTCACCTATATTTGCTTCTCTACTTGTATCTGTGACTTGCTTTGACGGCTTTTTGACATCTAAAATTGAAGGATGATCAGTTGATATAGGCCAACTTCCAACTGTTCGTGAACAGCTCATGGATTCTTCCATGGCTGAAACACAATCCATTGT